>OY754310.1:59179057-60459751 GCA_963573325.1 Astragalus glycyphyllos | reverse complement strand
AAAAAGGACGCGTTATTGCTGAGAAGATTGTAAGTAAATATTCAATTTTAATTGTAATTTTAATTTTAACAATAATGAACATAGTTTTAAGCATGTTTGTGATTTAACTGTTCTAGGATTCTCTGAAAGAACAATCTTTGCAAGGAACCTTTGTTCCATATGGACGTCAAGATATATTGACTACTGCCATTGGGCGTCCCGAGCACCCCGGTCGTGTTCGTGGTCTTGGACGAGGTGTGGGTATTGTACAATACTTTGGACCACGTTCACGTTGTGGACCCACCTCAGAAGTTGCCACCAAGGATGACTTAGCTCTCCTCACTGAAAAAATTACTTAGAACCTCACCGAGAAACTTACTCAGAAAGTTAGACAGGATGTGTTGCAGGTATAATCATTGTTGTTATTATTGTTAGTAAATGTTATGGCGTGTGGTGAGACTGAAACAAATATTACATAGAGGGATACACGTAAAAAATATTACCACCTTTGTTATAGTATAATCATCTTTGTTAACCTTTGTAAAAAGAATGCCTTTAATGTTTTATGAAATTCAATGTAGGAGCTGGCTTCTATGGGTTACTCCCAACAATGCTCAAATAGTAATAAGGGTAGTTGTTCTGTTGCTGAACAAATTATTGAGGAGAATCAATTTGATGACATCCATGATCAGTTTAATGATATCCATGATCAGTCGGGTGATAACCAAGATCAGTCTGATGGTAACCCAGATCGGTGTAAGTTGTATGTTGATAATCCTTACCATTTAGTGGCAATTGGTCGTATATTCAATTTGGGCTCAGTCATTCATAACAAGAGTTTAGAGAATGATATGGTGAGGGTGGTGGTAGAAGAGGTTCAACATGGAGGTGCTCAAGTTCCTATTCCTACTGATGAGGTTCAAACGGTGGAACAAGCACTTCAAAATTTTATTCAGTGGCCGAGAAGACTTGTTAAACCTTTTTCAAATAAGGTTTTCAATATTACTCATTTCTTTCTATATTTACACTTGAAATAACTTGGAAATGGTAGAGAAGACTTACTAATATATTATCTTTCTTGTTTAGGAAATTGGAAAATCTACAAAGGACGTTCCACCCAAAAGTTCTGCACCTCAACTTAATTCAATTCAAGAGTTGATGATATTGATTGTTCCTATTAAAGAGCCTATACAACTAAGATTGGAACATGATCCCACTCTTGAAAACTATTATTTAGAGGCGAATGAAGTAATGGATCTTTGTTGTGGTAACCAAACACTTACCATAAGTGTTGTACAATTTTGGTTGACGTAAGTTGGTTTTACTTATACTTTACTTAACCAATTAGCTATCAAACTATATAATTAACATTTAGCATGACATCATAGGTATATGCATCGCCACTGTATCTTGAAGGGCAATAGTGATTTGTATGGTTTCATTGACCCACAACACTTTTTGCTTCCGGTGATTCCTCAACACCTTTTGACTCCAGATAATTCCAAGGATTTTTACCTAGCACCTTACCATAATATGTAAGTACATGTTTACCTGTGAAAACCCGATGTCAATACCACTGTTATACTTGCTAAAAAATGAGTTTTGATAACGGTTCTAAGGGAAACCGATATTAAAAACACTTTTCGCATCAGTTTAAAACCCGATATCAAAAGTTCCTTTTTTTAATATCTCCTGTATCTATATCGGTTCCGTAACCGATATGGAATGCCATTTTTAACCGATGTTAATTGACGTTTTTCTAGTAGTGCAAGACATTCTTTTGATTTGATTAATCATCCTAGATACATTAATTCAGTATTTCCCCTTTAAATATTATAGCATTTCGTTGAATCCATATATTACCCAAATTACAGCCATCCAAATTAAGAATCTCGGTCTTCTATTTATTTTACCACCTTGCTTAATACCGTAACCTGCCATATGCTCCACAACTCCGCAGAAATCTCAACCAGCACTTGTTGGTATGCAGTGGCAAATCTAGGATTTTTTGACGATGGGGGAAAGAAAAGTCAAATATTTTTTTAGAAAATATATTGTAAATATCTATAAACATAAATATTTTGACGAAAAAAAAGTAGATACTCAAGCTGATACAAAAAATAGAGACTTACAGAATTTAAAAAAAATGAAAATATCAATTTGTTCCTTAAATACCAGTTAAATTAGTCATTTTAAAATAATTTTAAGGACATTTTAGTCTTCTTTAGAAACTAGTATGAGTAGTATTTACTTTTTTTAATGGTCAAATTGTCACTTTTAATTTTTTATAGAGCAAATAGGTCTATAGTTTTTTGTAAAAGACTTTTTTTGTCCTCTACTCGTAAAATAAAACAAAATACTTATATACTCTTCATGTGTTTATTTAGTGTTAGAAGAGACCGAAACAGTAAAAATAAGAATAGCTAAAGACTAAAAAGACTAAATTGAAACACTTTTGCAAAATAAAGCAAAATAGTTATACTCTTCAATTAGTCCCTATATTTTCTTTTCGGTATAAACCGGGTGTTCTCTACGCGCAACTGCTGAGACTAATCCCTCGAGCCTAGTTGGACAACAATGAGCAGGAAAGGTCTCACTCAAGATATTTAACATTGCTGCTTGCCCAAGGCTGGATCCGAACCCAAGACCATGGTTAAGCTGAAAGACCCCTACCATAATGATTCCCTCAATTTAACTTCTCTCCAGTTTCATATCTTAATGGTACCGAATCTTATTTTCATATCCTAATTATCTTGTCTAATTTAATTTCATAGATCAAACATAAAATTTCACCTTTCGGTTCATCACTTTAATGTTTTAAATTCAGATTATAAAACAAAGAAATTAGATTAGAAATACAAAACAATTCAAGTGGAGAATAGTCTTGGGATACTAGGGACCTATATATATCATTGGATATTACTCCCAATAACTCAAGAATATGATTCTACTCACTCATATCCATAATGTAAATTGCAATAAGATTAAAAGACATGAATATACATGACTTAGAAAGGTAAATGATAGAAAATAAAAGTGCAGAAAAGTAAGCGCAGAAATGTAAAAGTGCAAAGAAATAAAAAGCGTAAAGTAAAGAACAAGAATCTTAAAAAGAGAATGTAAATTGCATAGAGAACTTAGAAATGAACTTGAGTAGTGTTTTCAAATGTAAAGGATGCCCTAGACACTCAGAATTTTGTGTCTTATATAGGCCAAGATAGGGGGCAACGGAGTTAAATCCAATTACAAGGCTTAAGTGTACAAAATGTAACTGAAATGACATCTGATGCAGGCGCACAACTCGTGCTTCAGAGCGCACAAGTCGTGCTTGTGACCGAAAAGCTTTGGGTCTTCCAACAGAATTGTACCCACGCATGGGTCGTGCATCAAGGCGCACGGGTTGTGCAACCATTGATTTGGGTTCTTGGAATTCTTCATTTTCACTGCAAGAGGCGCACAGGTCGTGCGCATGGGCGCACAGACCCTCCTTGCTAGATGTAGTTGAATAAAAAAAGACAGTCAATAAGTATGGGTGAGTATAACTACACCAGACACAGACACCCACGCATTGTTGAGGTACTCATCAAATTTTGGCAACTGTTTGTCACGACTCCACTTAGCTTCTTGTAAGAACGCTTTCAACATATTAAACCACAGTAATTTAATTGGAAAACTAAAAAAAAATAATTAGTAACATATAAAATGAAAATAAGTAGTGTTTTATAATTTTAATATCAATAAACTTAATTTATATTTTCATACTGCTTTGATGAGGTAAGGAAGGATATTTTGTCCTTGATCTTTAAGTGTGTCGTAAACGAATTCATTGACAATGTTGTAGAGTGCTAAGAAACATATCTTCATATACTCTGGCAGAACATATATTGCTTTAATATCCCAACTGAAAGAAACACCAACTTCAGTTAGTTACTGCACTAATTAATTATGATTTTTATGAAATCTATTTTTGTTAAAATACTTTGTTTATATATATATATATATATATATATATATATATATATATTATAAAGAATCCACTTCAAATCAAGATAAAGAATATAGTATACTACTAAAATTGACCTTTCTACAACTGTTGTGAAAAGCTCCAACTCTTCAAAGGTGCCATAGACATCATAAATGTCATCAATTATAGTTATGAGGGAAGTAACTTTGGTTAGACCTTTGCGGAGATCACTGAGTTCAGGCTCGTATGCCATTCCAACTGTCCAAAAGAAGCACTCCATTAACCTGTCGCGACTGAAGCTTAATTTAGGTGCTAGTCCCAACTCCTTCCACCACCTTCATTATAATTTATTTTGATCACATTGTTCAGAAAATATAAATATAAATAGTTAACAATAGAGAAAGATATGTTAATTTATCTCCATAGAGAGAGAGAGGGTACATCACGAAGGAAAACTCACCTTGCCATTTCTGTGAGATTATTTTGTAGGGTTGATTGCACAATGTTGAAATCTAGTATGGCAGCTTCAAGCAGCACCATGTTTGGATTCTCTCTTTTCTTATAAGACTCAATATACCATCGAGCTTCAAGCCTTTCGATTCTACGATCCAGCGGAAGTTCCAGTGCATGGCTCACTTGTTCTAACAGGATGCTACTTCTATCTTTTAAATCTCTGAGGTGGAAGCTGGTGAAAGCATTGGCTTCATCCAAAATATATTCGTCTTCGTAAGACAAAAAGGATACCTCGTACAGACTCAACATTCCTTTTACATCTTCGCAAAGGCTAACCTTAAAATTACCTTTATGGTCCTTAAACTTCTCAAAAACATCTGCATGATCATTAAACAAACTCAAAAGTCAATTTTACTTTTTTGACCCTTTGCATCATATATATTCATAACTTCTAAACACTTATCAAGTAGAAAAAAATGCTTCCCGTATGAAGTATACTATACATTCAAAAAAGAGTTAAATATATTTGTAGTCCCCATGTACCTGCTGGAACATCAAAACCATAATCTCTGAGGAGTCTAAAACTCAAAGCAGTTTCATGCAAGCTTGGGTGAATAATTTTGCCACTGCATTTTTCTGAAGACAGGAACCTATTGTTGTGATTGATTCAAGGGTATACTAGTCATTTCATTTGTTACTATTACTGTTTTACAGTTTACATTTCATTGTAATTTCATTTACAATTTGACTTGCATTTACTCTTAGTATCATGTTTAGAGAGTAATGCTGATTTCGTGTTACTAGCTTTATATACTGAAATCTGAGTTATAATAGATTCAGTTAATCACAATTCAATATACAGTGAATTCTGTTATTCATCTTCTTCTTCATTCTCTGCTTGTGAGTGAGTGTGCATGAGAAATTGCTATGGCTTCCACTTGAGAACTCCAACAAATTGGTATCCAGAGCTTGATTCTTGAGTGATCTGGGAAACACGAGTGAACGGTGAGCAGTGTGTGCAATTTTGATTCTGCATCTCACATTGATTTGCAAATCAAAATTGAAGGAATCATCACTTCGATTCCTAGGGAAAGGGCAAACACGAGAGATTGTGAGATTTGAGTGTTCAATTGCAGAGATCGAAGATGAATGGTGGAAACGGAGGCCTCAACACAAAATTGCCGGTGTTCGACGGGAAAAACTGGAATCGGTGGTCGATCCAGATGAGAGTGTTGTTTGGCGCTCAAGATGTGCTTGAGCTCGTCAACGACGGATACGTTCCTGTTGCGGAGAATGCTACTGAGGCTCAGAGGAATGCGCAACGTGAAGTGAGGAAGAAAGATCAGAAGGCGCTATTCTATATACACCAATGCGTTGATGCGAAGGTGTTTGAGAAGATCGCAGAGGCGACTACGGCAAAGGCAGCATGGGATATATTGGTGCGATTTTATGGTGGTGATGCTACGGTGAAGAAGGTGAAGCTTCAATCACTGCGTAAACAGTACGAAAACTTGAGTATGAAGAACAATGAGAAAGTTGCAGATTATATCTCACGTGTTGTTACAGTCACGAACGAGATGAAGATGTGTGGTGAAACAATCACAGAACAAGTGATTGTAGAGAAGGTACTTCGTTCTCTTACTCCTCAATTTGATTTTATTATGGTAGCAATAGAGCAATCCAAGGACACTAGTGTTATGAGAATTGATGAGTTGCAAGGGAATTTAGAAGCACATGAGTTGCATGTAGTTGAAAGAGGAAATGAGAAGGAAACTGAACAAGCACTTAAGGTGCAAGTTGCTAATAAAGGAAATAATAAGAATAACTCTAACTGGAAGGATAATAAATGGAAGAATCAAAAGCAGGCTTGGTTGGAAAAGAATAAAAAGAAAGGCAGTGAAAATAATAGTGATAAACCAGAGTCATCTAGTCAAGGTTGGAAAAACAACAACAAGAATTTCAATAAGAAGAAAGGAGGTTTTGATAAGAGGAAGATCCAGTGTTTTAATTGTGATAAGTTTGGTCACTTTGCTGATGAATGCTGGACAAATAAGGAAAACAAGAATGAAGAGGCTAACATTGCTCAAGATGACTCTGAAGAAGAACCTGTGCTCCTCATGGTGACCACTAATGAGGATGGTGTGGTGATAGATTGGTGGTATATGGATACTGGATGCTCCAACCATATCACAGGGAACAAACAATGGCTGATAAACTTTAATTCCAGTAAAAGAACCAGGATTAGATGTGCAGATGATGAGTATCTGAGTACTGAAGGCATGGGAGATGTGCTGGTAAGATTGAAAGATGGCAGGACTGTCCTAATTGAAGATGTGTGGTATGTGTCAGGAATGAAAAGCAATCTGATGAGTGTAGGTCAGTTGCTTGAGAAGGGATATTCAGTGACTATGGAGGATGGTTTGTTGACACTGTATGATAGTGAGAATAGGACATTCAAGGTAAATATTGAAGCAGCAGAGACACACTGTCTCAGTACAACTGACAATGAGAAAGAAAGTGCATTGTGGCACAAGAGGCTAGGTCACTTGAACTTTAGAAGTTTGGGACTTTTGAATTCCAAGAATTTGGTGCATGGGATTCCAAGAACTGTAACACCAGAGAAAACCTGTAAGGTGTGCTTGAGAAGCAAGCAATCAAGGCTGCCATTTACTACTGAGATACCACCTCGAGCAACTCATGCTTTAGGAGTGGTACATTCTGATGTGTGTGGGCCTTTTGAGGTGCCATCTCTTAGTGGAAACAGATATTTTGTGTCATTTGTTGATGAATACACAAGAATGTTGTGGGTTACATTGATTAAATACAAGCATGAAGTGTTTGCAGAGTTCAAGAAATTCAAAGTGAAGGCAGAGAAACAGTGTGGACAAAAACTTGTGATACTCAGAACTGATGGTGGTGGAGAGTTCAACTCAACAGAGTTTAGAGAATTCTGTGAGGAGTATGGCATTGAGCATGAAGTAACAGCACCTTACACCCCACAACACAATGGTCTTGCAGAGAGAAGAAATAGAACCTTGCTTGACATGGTAAGGAGCATGTTAAAAGAGAAGAACTTACCTCACACACTGTGGGGCGAAGCCATTGCTACTGCTGGTTACATATTGAACAGGTGTCCCACTAAGAAGTTGAAAGAAGAAGTTCCACTTGAGAAGTGGACAGGAAAGAAGCAGAGTGTGAGTCATTTGAAGGTGTTTGGATCACTTTGTTTCAAGCATGTGCCAGATGCTACAAGGAGAAAACTTGATGATAAAAGCAAGATCATGATACTTGTAGGGTATCATTCAACTGGAGCATACAAGCTCTATTGTCCTGAGACAAATAAAATTGAAATCAGTAGAGATGTTTTAGTAAAAGAAACTGAGGAGTGGGATTGGGTTAAATCACAGGTAATTTCTAGTGCTGACAAGACACTAGAAATTGAAATAGATGATGAAACAAATACTGGTGAAGATGGTGCACTGCCAGAAATGGAGAATCAGGAAAATGATGGTGATTCAGATCCAAAAGTTGATCAGGAGCCTGTGCAGGCTCAAAGAGTTCAGAGAAATAGACAATTACCAAGAAGATTGGCTGAATATGAGTTACTTCAAGACACTGAAGTTGACAGTGAAGGTGAAATTGTTCATTATGCAATGCTGGTGGATGTTGAACCAGTTAGTGTAGAACAAGCAATCAAGGAGAAGGTGTGGAAGAGAGCAATGGAAGATGAACTTGAATCAATTGAGAGGAATGGTACTTGGGAACTTACTGAGTTGCCTAAGGACAAGAAGGCCATCACTGTGAGATGGATTTTCAAAGTAAAACTGAATCCTGATGGAACAATTGCAAAGCACAAGGCAAGGTTAGTAGCTAGAGGTTTTTTACAAAAGCCTGGTTTGGATTATTTTGAAGTTTTTGCCCCTGTAGCAAGACATGAAACAATTCGATTAGTGATTGCAATAGCTACTAGTAGACAGTGGCCTCTACTACACCTAGATGTGAAATCTGCCTTTCTAAATGGTCATCTACAAGAGGAAGTTTATGTTACACAGCCTCCTGGATATGAAGTGAAGAATATGGTGAATAAAGTGTATAAATTGCATAAAGCCCTGTATGGGCTAAAACAGGCTCCAAGAGCCTGGAATTTGAAGATTGATTCCTTTTTCTTGCAACAAGGGTTCAAGAAGTGTGAAGTGGAATATGGAGTGTATGTGAAACACACAAGTACTGGGAATGTTATCATGATTTGCCTCTATGTTGATGATATGTTACTGACAGGAAGTTCTGATACTGAGATTGATATTTTTAAGAAAGTTTTGATGAGTAAATTTGAAATGTCATACCTTGGAAAAGTTACATACTTTCTAGGGATGGAATTCTTGTACTATAGTAAAGGGATTGTACTCCACCAACTCAAATATGCAATTGAAGTATTGAAGAGATTCAGCATGTTTGAATGCAAGCCTGCAGCCACTCCTGTTGAGGCAAACCAGAAACTTGATGCTGACACAGATGGTGAAAATGTTGATGAAACAGTATTCAAACAGTTGGTTGGATCACTGAGGTACTTGTGTAATACAAGACCTGACATATGCTTCTCTGTGGGGGTCGTAAGTAGGTTTATGAGTAAACCTAAGATGTCACATTATCATGCTGCTACAAGGATCCTAAGGTATGTCAAAGGTACCTTAAGATTTGGACTTCAGTTTCCTACTGATATTAGTGAAAAATCTGGTGAATTACTGTGCTACTCTGATGCTGACTGGTGTGGAGACAGAACTGATAGAAGAAGCACCACTGGTTACTATTTCATGTTCAAAGGAGCACCAATCTCATGGTGCTCAAAGAAACAACAAGTGGTAGCACTATCCACTTGTGAGGCTGAATATATAGCAGGAGCGGTAACTGCCTGTCAAGCTATATGGTTGATTAATCTGTTGAATGACTTGAATATAATTGTGCAGAAGCCTGTGAAGTTGCTGATAGATAATAAATCTGCAATCAACCTGGCCAAGAATCTTGTGCTGCATGGAAGATGCAAGCACATTGATACGAAATTTCATTTTCTCAGAAATCAGGTGCAGAATGGCTTAATTGAAGTTACACATTGCAGGACCCAACTACAAGTGGCTGATATACTGACAAAGGCTGTCAAGACTGATCAGTTTGTAAAACTGAGAGAAGACCTTGGTGTTATCATGTTTGAGACCTTGAATTAAGGGAGGGTGTTGTGATTAATTCAAGGGTATACTAGTTATTTCATTTGTTACTATTACTGTTTTACAGTTTACATTTCATTGTAATTTCATTTACAATTTGACTTGCATTTACTCTTAGTATCATGTTTAGAGAGTAATGCTGATTTCGTGTAACTAGCTTTATATACTGAAATCTGAGTTATAACAGATTCAGTTAATCACAATTCAATATACAGTGAATTCTGTTATTCATCTTCTTCTTCATTCTCTGCTTGTGAGTGAGTGTGCATGAGAAATTGCTATGGCTTCCACTTGAGAACTCCAACACCTATGAAGGGCTTCTCTTATCTCCTTCTCAAAGTGGTAGCTGAGACCCAAACGTCTTACATCGTCAATCAGCTCAAGTGTAATCCATATATCTTTATTTTCATCCGTAATCATTCTCCTCACTTCCTCGTGCAACTTCCTCGCTCTGTCCTCGTATTGAATATCCTATAAAATTCGAAGAGCAAATGATTCATGTTTGAGTAATAGTAGTCTACATTCGGATTCATACAAAAATATAGATATATTAATTAATTAAAAGATCTCTATATATATGATATTTAAATAGATGATTTAGTCACCGCATAATCATGTTCATGTTTCAGGGACTGGAGAAAGTCGTAATTCCAGTGGTTTGGTGGATAATTGGCTGATTTTCTTTGAGAAACATTTGTGCTTGCGTAGGTATAACACTGAAACGGAGAAACAATATTTCTGTGCACTATAAGCCCTCTTGATTTTTGAGGTTTGTAGATACTGTCAAGTGAAATGAGTGATGAATTGATCAATAGCTTGGGAATAATGTGGGCCATCGTCTCCTAGTTTGGTTGATGCTCTCTATATATTTTAACCTAGCAACTGACATTGGGTCTTCACATTTATATAGCAGTCAATGTGGCTATCGGATTCTTGTGTATAGCTATATAGGGAATCATTTCTTTCTAATGAATTTTCTTAACAACCTCTTCTTTTACAAATTGCAATTGTTTTTCTCAATTTGCATGTGTGCCGCGTGTGCTAGCTCCGATTTTGTTTCTATTCTTTTGATCCAACGGTTGCATGTTCCTTTCTTCATATCATAGGGACCTTATGAATACCTCAGATAAATTATATGCTTAGTAACTACTACCTCCGTCCCATTTTATATGCAGTTTAAGGTTATTGTGCATATATTAAGAAAAATGATTAGCCGTCTAGATTTTATAAAAAGTGTTGTCTGAATTACCATTTAACCCTTTATCTTTCTACATAGATAAACGTGAATCATTTATTAAATGTAAAAAGTTGTCATGATTAATAAGGGCAATAATGGAAAAACATGTTAGATGCTTTCTTGAAAATGTAAAACTACAATTAATTTGGGACAAATTGGTTTTCCTAAAACAACTTATAAAATGGGACGGAGGTAGTATTACTAAAGAGTAGGATGGTAAATTGAAATAGAATAAAATAGAATAGGAGAAAAAAAACTGAATATCCAATCTAATATTTTCCTCCATAATTTTAGGGATCCATTATTAGTAATTAAAATAGACTAGCATACAACTTCTTCTTTTCTACGTGAAGAAAAAAGCTTTTCTGCGTGAAGAAAAAAGTTCAGGTTTTTGCTACCTCTCTAAAGTTTTTTCGTTACCCAAATACTTACCCAGAAAATGCAATCGGTTTGTCTACCCAGAAACAATAGTCGTGGAGGTTGGTGTTTTGCGTTTTCGTTATTTTCATGGTTGAGCGCTTACTAAAGTTTTCGTTTTTCATAGCTGACCTCGCGTTTTTTTTTCCTCCTTTTTTTTTCGTGTTTTACCGCTCAGAACGCTGAAAACGTGGTCGACCACGAGTTCGAAGCAACCATCATCTCTAACCACTTCGCAATCTGAAAAAGGTTAGTGTTTATATATATATATATATATATATATATATATATATATATATAGATTGCCTTATAAGCACAAAAAACACCTCTAAAAATTAAATTAATTATGCACATCTTCTACCATTCTTAGTGTTGCATGCGGTTTAGAATGTTGTTTAAGAAAACATATATACTTCAATATCGTTATAATACTACAATAAATGTGGTAGAGAATGGCTAGAGACTTCTTTTTTATATATATATATATCCTAAACCGCAAACTTAAGAATGGATATGCATAATTAATTTAATTAATATAATTATATTCTAAACACAATATATATATATTCTGATATCCACCGTATGTATATATATAAAAACTTGCTATTATATATATATATATATATATTTATAAATTGTTAGAAGATATATATATTGTGTGGTTAAAATATATATAACCACAAACTTGCTATGGTGTTGTTAGAATATATATAACCACAAACTTGCTATGGTGTGGTTAGAATACAAATAACCACAGATGTGTAGGGCTGTGGTTAGTGTGTCACTAACCACAAACTTGCAATGGTGTGGTGAGATAATGGCGTACACGGGTTTGACCAAAAAATTTCATCAAATTGTAAAAAAACGATATCAATGAAATTTATCCGAAACGTTTACATGACGATAACCTTTCCTCAAAACATGGTTCCCTCCTAATTTATAACAATAAAACTAAGAACACACAAACAACATTGTTTCCTCCAACATAGTAACAAACGACCTAACTAGCGGACAACTTCTGAAGTTCGATTGCCTTCTTCCGTTGCTGTTTCCAAATCAATTGTCTTTTCTCCGGTTCGGACATCAACATGATCTTGCTCTTGCATGGGTTTTGGCGTTGCTTTATCTTTTTAGCTGGAAAATCTCCTACTTCATACCCTACTACAACATCGAACAACCACAACATACATAAGAGTGTCAACATATTACCAATGAGAAAGAAAAGACTTACGAGCAAGTAACTGTGTAAAACTGATATTCGTCTGATGTTCATCAACCCGAATTGAGCCATCACGGCGTAATCGAATAGCGTGCTTCAATGGCTTTTTGATCACCGCGTGCGTTGATTTAATGCAAAAAGGTGCAACGTAAAAAAAATATGGACTGATCAAAGAGGAAGAAAGAAAGAATAAAGAGTGAATGATATAAAACGCATAAAGAAATAAAGTGCAGAATTAAGCGTGAAAGAAGGAAGAGGAAAAGAAAGAAAGTGCAGAAAGAAAACGTGGAAGAAGGAAGAGGAAGGAAGACGTGAAGGAAAAAAAATAAAGAGAGAAATAATAGGAAACAATTAAATATGACATTAAATGTGGCCTTAAAATTAGGAATGATTTTCATTAATTATATTTAATTATTTAATTATTTAGGCAGAATATACGTTTGTACCAAAATACCCTTCTTAAATAATAACCATTGGATGCATTTTAATAAAAATGTTCAGCATCAAATGGCTCACACTAATTTAGTAACTATCACTAAGCTAAATGCTTAGTGATATAATCCGTTGCCCTAAAGTATCACTATTTGGTCTATATTACTAATGTTATCTGTGGAAAAAATGATATGCATCAATGGTAAAGTTAGTAAAGAAAAAATCCATGACAATGAAAGCAGTAGAGGATATGTTATAGCTGCTTTCAAAATCCACTTGCTATGGTGCTTTCTCTTACCATATTTCCCTTTTTCTTAATGGAAGGGTGTGTTAAGATCAATTTTTCACTTATCATTTTGGTTGTGAATTGTGCGTCAAGAACTAAATACATTGAATAGATATTTATGATTTGAGGGTGAGAAACTAAATAGATTCAATTGATATTTGTGACTTGGTAATAGATTCAATAGATAATTTAAGTTTAGAAAATATGGCTCTAAAAAGTATAAAGATTTAGAAGTATAAAAATAAATTGATCTTTTTAACGTGATGGGACTGGTAAAAGTGTGTTGTACGGGTTAGTGTTAATTAAATTTTTAAACAAATCATGAAAAGAAGCCACAAAAATTCTATTATTGTTCACGTGTGTTGATAAGATTGGATTTAAGTTGAACTGGATAATTTCAACGGTGTCGGTTAGCATGGGGAAATGCAAAATTTCCCCATCATACACAAATCCACTTTTGACTCCCCACCAAGGTTTTGTTGTTTGTACTTTGACCCTATTATTTTTAATGAAATCAAAAATAAACCCACTGCCATAACTGCAAATTTTATTAGCACTCGAGGACAATACCGATTCTTCTAACTCTAAGTTCTAACATTTCAAATCAAATAAATAATCCTTTAAAATATATATCAAATACTTAAGAAAAATCATTTTCTACTACATTTCAAATATATTTTTTAACTAGACATGTTAAAATAGTTCTTGTTCTGGACTGGGCCAGTCGTCAGGCCCAATCCAGTAGCGGTTATCCAACCCAGCAAGGGAAGGATCAGTCTAACTGGGCCTGATCCAGTCACTAATCATCCAGCCCAACAACGGGACAATCAGTTCGACTGATACTTGGGCCCCCATCGCAAATGGGCTATCCGACGTCAACGATCCAGACTAATCACTATAAATAACGCCAGTCACCAGGTTCTAGGTACGCAATTTATTCGAATATTCACCAGATATTACTGTAGCTCGATATAGCTGACTTGGGCGTCAGAGTGTTCTTGCAGGTACACCCCCCACACGTTCAGGTCTTCCTCAGCCTACAGTATCCGACGACTCGTCCCTTGACCGTCTCCGCAGACCATCCCAAGGTACGGTTCATTGGCGACCACAGTGGGAGATCCTACTATCCCACCAACATTTCAAATGCCTCCAAAGGCAAAAGCAACTCGTGGCGGACCACACTCGACGGTGGCCTCGGTACCAGTCCGTCCACCCCTCGCACTAGGAGGAACGATGACCAACGCTGAGGTCGCCGCCTCTGGTTCCCATCCAGGCACTACCCAACAGGTCAACGTCACCCTTCCGGCAGACTTGGTTCAGGAGCTCAAGGAACAACTTCGAAACCAAAACATGCAGATCTCTCGGCAGAACGACCTCCTCACCCAGTTGGAAGATCAGGCGACATCCAGACGGGCGAACACTGCATTTGAGCTTCATCGTCAGAATGACCTGTCTAGGAGACACAGCTCACCTCCTAGAAGACACCTGGTCCACAGGTCTCCACCCCGCAGAAGGGGACGAGGAGGAGGACCATCCCCGCCGAGGATCACTCCCTCCACTTCAGATTAAACTTACTGGCCAGACGAATCTTCACAGCAGGGATCCTCGTATGATTCATCTGGCTCAACCGGCTCGCCCACTCAATCACACAACCAGTCTTACGAAACGTGCCCACGCCGCCATCGATCGAGCAGTCGTTCTTAGGAAATGCGTCCGCGCAACTGTCCAAGAAATGATTCTGATGGAGGACGACCACCTCGTAGGGGAAGAAAGAACACGAGTTTGGGTCCTTTCACCAGAGAGATAGACGAGTTTCGTATCCCACACTCCTTACAGAAACCCCCTTCCGGCCTGAAAATGTACAACAGCGTGCAAGATCCTGACGCCCACCTGAAGCACGACATTATGATGAAGTATGGGGGGCGCTCGGACCTGTCAAATGCAAGATCTTCCCCTTAACCTTGGAGGGATCAGCCTTGGAGTGGTTCACCGAGCTACGCCCAAACACTATCTCTTCGTGGGAGCAGATGGCCAGAGTGTTTCTTGCACGTTTCACAACATCAAGAATAAAGCCCAAATCTCAAGATGTCTTGATCACGATCCGGCAAGGACCCCATGAATCCCTTCGAAGCTATGTGGAGCGGTTCAATCGGGAGGCAGACCAGGTGAGGAACCTGGATGATAACCAAAGGTTATATTTCTTAAGGACAGGACTCCTTCGAGGGAGCAGGTTTGAGATCGAAGTTGGTCTACATCTACCACGAGATTTAGAAACCTTCCTCCGAAGGTCTCAAAGGTTTATGAACTATGAAGAAAAGACAATGGCCATCGAAGTTGCTGAAGCAGGGATGAATAGACAACCTCGCGAAGAGCGCGACTAGAGACAGCGGAGGGACCAGGGCGCACCACATAGAGATCCCAAGATCAGGAAATTCGCCGACCGTACGAAACTTAACACCTCGTACGCACAGATCCTGACTGAATGTGCAAACATAGAACTTAGGGAGATGAGAAGACCAGACCCTCTCGTCCTGAAGGAAGGGCAGCGTCCTTCTAAAAAATACTGTCGCTACCACAAGAGCAACGGGCATGATACTAACAATTGCATGGCCCTCAAAGATGACATAGAAGAGTTGATCAGAAAGGGCAAGTTGTCCCAGTATGTGAAGAAAGACCAAGCAGACCGGAGAGAAGACATGAAGCTAGTGCGATCACCTAGAAAAGGAAAGGCACCAGCTAACGAGATAGCTAAGATAAGAAAAGAGGATGAGGATGAGGATGATGAAGTCTTGGACACAAGAAAATCCAAGGGAAGAGCCGGTGCGATGGTAATAATGGGAGGTCTTCCCACTGATAGGAGGGAAACGAACAAGTCAATGAAGAGAAGATGGGATCAGATCTTGAGCATTGCATCAACATCCACCCCAAGGATCCTCACGAAGAGGCCATCAATCTCATTTGGGGACGAGGACCTCATTGATGGGACTCCCAATCACGAAGTCCCACTAGTCGTGTCTGCAGTCATGGACGACATGGATGTCAAGAGGATCCTGGTCGGTCAGGGAAGCTTTGCAGATATCATCTTCGAAGACCTCCTGGATGTGCTGAAAATATCAAGAGAGGACTTGAGGCCTTACAGGGGAACAGTCCTAACCGGGTTCAATGGGACGACCACCACCCCGATCGGGCGTATTGAGTTAATGGTCACTTTCGGGGATGACACCGTGGAGAGACCCTTGTGCAGGACGGTAAGAACGGACTTCATTGTACTCCCATGTAAGTCGATCTACCAATGCCTCATCGGCCGTCCAACACTAGCGCGACTAGAGGCAGTCCCATCTACTGTCCACCTGAAAATGAAGTTTTACACTAAAGAAGGAGAGATAGCAACAGTTCAGGCTGATCTACTTTCAGCAAAACGAGCGTTCTTCGTAAGTCTCAAGGAGCAAGGTGAACAAGTGAAAAAAGAAATAGAAGATATAATGAAAGGAGGAGAACAGGTTAATGTGGCCGACCTGGATGCCAGGTACGACCCTGACAGTGAAGAAGAGGAGGGGGATGACCTCCTGACCAGGGAACTCAAGAAGAGGATAAAAAGGCCAGAACCAGATGGAGAATTTGTACAAGTTCAGTCGGGGGACGACCTAGAAAGAACGATCAAGATCGGGAGTGATCTCCCCACCAACGTGAAGGATCAACTAATACTATGTTTGAAAGAACACGCCGACTTATTTGCATGGAGCGCAGCGGATATGCCTGGAATTCCACCAGAGGTCGCTTGCCACCACTTGGCTGTAGACCCTGAGGCTAGATGGGTCGTACAGCGAAGACGGGTGCAGAAAGAAGAAAAGGCGCAGGCCGCAGCCAAGGCAGTGGAAGACCTCATCGAAGCAGGATTCATCAAAGAGATCAAGTATATGACCTGGCTATCCAATGTAGTCCTAGTAAAGAAAGCGAACGGTAAATGGCGAATGTGCGTGGATTACACGGACCTTAACAAAGCATGCCCAAAAGACGCGTTCCCAGTGCCCAAGGTGGATGACTGGTCGACAATGCAAGTGGGTTCCGACTGTTGTCATTTCTAGATGCATACTCTGGCTACAACCAAATCGCCATGCACCCACCTGACCAAGAAAAGACAGCCTTTATGACAGATAAAGGCAATTACTGTTACCGGGTCATGCTATTTGGATTGAAGAATGCTGGTGCGACCTACCAGCGAATGATGAACAAAGTTTTCTGTGAGCAGATAGGCAAGGTGGTGGAAGTATACTTAGATGACATGATAGTTAAGAGCAGGGAGGACCCAAAGCATGTGGAAAACCTCAAGGAAGTGTTTGCGGAAGCTCGAAAAAACTCTCTCAGGTTCAATCCTGAGAAATGCACTTTCGGAGTAAGAGCAAGCAAGTTTCTAGGCTTCTACCTCACAGAGAGGGGGATCGAGGCCAACCCAGACAAATGCAGGGCGGTAACGGAGATGAGGTCGCCCGCCACTAAAAAAGAAATACAAAAGCTGAACGGGATGGTGGCCGCACTCTCACGTTTCATTGCCAAAGCTGCGAATAAGTCCCTTCCCCTATTCAAGTTGTTGAAGAAAGAAGTTATGTTTCAGTGGACGCCGGAGTGTGAGCAGGCACTTGATCAGTTGAAGGCTGCTCTATTGCAACCTCCAATACTAACCACACTAGAGCTAGGAGAAACACTTTACTTATATCTCTCCATCACTGACGAGGCATTGTCAGCAGTGTTGGTACGAGAAGCAGGATCCAACCAAAATCCCGTGTACTTTGTCAGCAAAGCTTTCCAAGGGCCGGAACTAAGATATCAGAAGATTGGGAAGCTGGCGTTGGCACTTATTGTGGCTGCTCGAAGACTAAGGCCATATTTTGTGGCTCATCAGGTCGTCCTACGGACTGACCAGCCTATCAGACAAATCTTACACCGACCAGACCTGACTGGCAGGATGATCAAGTGGGCAGTCGAATTGTCAGAATTTGGAATAAAGTATGAGGCAAGATCAGTCATAAAGGCCCAAGTGTTGGCTGAATTTGTAGCTGAGATGACTCCCATCCCTGAAAACCCGATGCATCCTCTTTGGATATTGCATGTGGATGGCTCGTCTAACACCAATGGCAGTGGGGCAGGTCTGATCTTAGAAAGTGACGAGGGGACGACGGTCGAGGTCTCCTTAACATTCTCGTTCTCTACCTCGAACAACCAAGCAGAGTACGAGGCTTGCATTGCCGGACTGCTGCTTGCTATCGAGCTTAACGTCAAACGAGTGGAGTTGTACTCAGATTCTTTACTGGTGGTATCTCAGATCAAATAGGCCTTCACTGCAAAGGATGAGGTCTTGCAAAGGTACTTGACTAAAGTAAGAGGATTATTGGAGCGCTTTGATCACGCAGAAGTCAAGCATGTCCCTAGGACGGAGAACGTAAGAGCAGATGTACTATCAAAGCTTGCGAGCACAAGGAGTCCAGGAAACCACAGAAGCGTAATTCAGAAAGTACTCACACAGCCCAGCGTGCAACTTGAACAGATAGTTATGGACCCTGATGTATGCATGATCGACCTAGAAGGGAGTTGGATCGATCCCATCTTTAAATATATCAGGGATGGGGAAGAGCCAGAGGACCCCAAGAAGGCCGCTCTTGTATACAGACGCGCATCCTCCTATTCAGTTATTAACGGATAGCTATATCGAAGGGGATTTTCCATGCCACTTCTGAAGTGCCTACCCCCCGAGGAGGCCAACTATGTACTTAGAGAAATCCATGAAGGGATCTGCGGAAACCACCTGGGGGGAAGGGCAATGGCGAAGAAGGCACTCAAGGCAGGATACTATTGGCCTACTATGGAAGAGGATGCGAATCTCTTAGTAAAAAAATGTGACAAGTGCCAAAGATACGCAGATGTCCATCTCGCTCCCCTAGTCGAGCTAAATAGCATGACCGCGCCATGGCCATTTGCCTGGTGGGGGATCGACCTCTTGGGTCCCTTCACAGTTGCTACTGGACAGCTCAAATATCTTGTAGTAGCAGTGGATTATTTTTCGAAATGGATCGAGGCAGAGCCTTTAGCAACGATAACGTCTAAGAATTGCCTTCGGTTCTTCAAGAAGAATATCCTGGTCCGTTTTGGAATTCCAGAAGTGGTCGTGTCCGACAATGGCACACAATTCACTGACAAGAAGTTTCAATAAGCTTTGATTGAATTTGGAGTGAAGCAGCGCTTCTCTTCAGTTGAACATCCACAGACGAACGGACAAGCAGAGGCAGCGAACCGAGTGATCTTGCACTACCTTAGAAGTCGATTGGATGAGGCAAAAGGGAGATGAGCTGAAGAACTCCCGTATGTGCTATGGGTGTATCGAACAACCCCGCATTCCACCACTGGGGAGTCCCCCTTCAAGATGGTCTACAGGACCGATGCTCTTATCCCGGTCGAGATCGGAGAATTAAGCTGGAGGATGACCAACCCCAAGCCGCCTACTGAGAACGATCAGGCCATCCGGGAGGAGCTGGATTTGGTCGAAGAGCTCCGAAGCAAAGCCGCCCTTAGAGAAACTCTGATCAAGCAAGGGATGACCACGAGGCACAATGCCAAGGTCGTCCCCAAAGACTTCAGTGTCGGGCAACTGGTGTTGAGAAGAACAGACATTGGACAGAGAAACGCAGCCATGGGCAAGCTCGCCCCCAATTGGGAAGGCCCCTACCGTGTCATCTCCAAAACGGGCAAGGGTGCTTACACGCTGCAGACTATGAATGGTGGAGTAATTCCTAAGACTTGGAACGCCATCAACCTTAGGAGATATTTTATTTGATCAGTCATTTTGTAACTTAGCAAAGAATTTGTCAAACTCAATGAACGAATAAACGGGCGGGGCGCTTTTTTTCCCACTGGGTTTTTTATCGAGGCCCGCCCGTCCGTCAATAAAGACGAGGCATTTTTGATTGATGTGTGTATTGATCTCCTTACTTACAAGCAATGTCTTACGATGAATCAAAATTGATTCACCCCACCACGCGAGTTAGAATCAAACCGAGTTTGATAAACTGCAAGGTGGGGGTAGAACACTTAAACGAATTTAAGTAAAACGAAGCGACCGAACGAACAGGCGCACCCCCAAGGGCGAGTTAAATCTGGGTAGGAGCCTGGTAAACTGTCTGCGGGCGAGTTAAATCTGGGTAGGAGCCTGGTAAACTGTCCGCGGGCGAGTTAAATTTGGGTAGGAGTCTGGTAAACTGTCCGCGGGTGGAAAGTACAAGATAACACGCGAAAAACAACAAGCCTAACACATAAGGCTATCAAATAACGAGATTGATAAACTAAACGAACTTAGCGGTTTGCACGATAATATAAATAAGATAAACGAATTATTCAGCAGGCACGACAGCTCCTCCCTTGGACGATCTGGCCAGGGACGACCTGACCATGCCAGGGACGACCTGACCGTGCCAGGGACGATCATGCCTGTCAAGGGATGACCTGACCAAGGGCGACCCGCCTGGCCAGGGATGACCTGCCATGACGTTGCCCATGTAACGAACATTTCGAAGAATGAGAAGGTATATCAAACATAGCAAACATATCATCAAAGAGTCAGAGTATCATACATGAGCAAAGGGACTTAGGCGAAATAAACCATGCAACAAAGTGTCGAAGCATGAACGCACCGAGTGTGGGTTACAGCAAAATCAGACAAGATCCGAAGCTAGAAAATTAAAGTACAAATCAGCGTAAAGCAATATCAGAACTACAAAAGAAGGACGTGGAAGAGTGACCCGACCTAACCCTCATGGTCGCTAGTAGATGACCAAGCTGGTCCCATTAGGCCTACCGGCGGGCTTCACAATTTGGTCACCTAGAACGACATGGTCGGGATCAAAAACAGCCATGTCAACCACCAACTCGGAATAACGAAACTGGACTTGCTTCAAAGCATTAGCAAACTAATCCTTTGAGATCCTAACAGCATCAGGAGCAACCTTTGCACCCCACTCTTCGGCGTCCTCCAATGCCTTCTCATTCTCATCTCTCTCTTTCTTCAGTTCTTCAACCTCATCCTGGAGCGTGGAAACCGACTTCTCAAACTCTTCCTTCATCTTATCCTCAGAAGCCTCTTTGGCTAACTTCAGCTCCTGCAGTTCTTCCTTCATCTTAGCTTCAGAAACCTCTTTGGCTGACTTCAGCTTTTGCAACTCTTCGTTCAACATATTAGCCCTCCTCTCAGATTCCTCCAAAGCATCTTTGGCTTTCTTGGCTTGATCTAAAGCCTTGTCCCTCTTCGCCGTCAACTCTACAAAAAGAAAGGAAATAATGCAGTAAGGAAGGTACGACCCGGGGAGGGAAGACCCGAAGGTAAGATATGTTGATAGGTCAAGCTGGGCTGAAAGACTTTACCTGCAAACCGTTCATCCTCCTCCCTCTGAGTCTTCTTCAGCCGGTTGGAAGCAGCCTTCAAAACGTCAATGGCAGTCTCGATAGGGTCTTCCGTGAAGCGATCACGATAAGCAACGCCTAACTGGTCCAACATCACCCTGGGAGACTTACCACGACCATGATTTTTCTTCCCCGTCTGACCAGCCGCACCCGCAGAAGGGTGGACGGCTCCATCAGACGCAGCAGCATCAACCCGCCTCCTCTTAGTTTTCTGAGGAGGACCATCAGGGTCGCCCCCGGGATGTGGATCCACCAGAGGAATTTGTGGAAGCGTCTCGGGAGGTGGCGGGGAAGGAATAGGGGTAGAACTCTCAGCACGAACGGCAGTCTTGCGCTTTGGAGGCCCATGTTTGGCACCGGCAACTAGCTCAGCGAAAGTCATTTGTTCACCTGCCATCTTGTCTGCAAGAAAACGAACATAATTGTTAGAAAACAATCAAAGCAGCAAATAAGTGATAAGAAAATACTCAAAAGGGGATAAGCGAGATCATTACACACAAAAAAAACCAACATAATATCAAGAAAGTTAGCGAACCTAAGGCCGTAGCCAACTCATCAGGAGATTTAGCCAGAACGATTGGCTTACAAGGAATCAGCTTCTCTTTGGATGGTAGATGTGAGGCCAAATTCCTCAACAATCGCAAGGTCTCTCTATCATCTACATTCAGCTGCTTTGGCACGAAGCGAGAGGTATGTGGCAGCTGACAGTGGTGTTGCTGTGACCACGCAATGGGAAATAGAAGATCAATCACCTCTCCTTGATCATTCAGACATGCCACTAATTCTTGATCGCTACGACTGGTAGGGGCAACCCAAAAAATTTTACTTTTCCACCTTTTCTTCATGGAGTCCAGAACCGGCATAAAGAGTTTCAACCCTTTGACTACCTTCAAACTAAGATACTCCCACCTAGTCTTACCACTATCCCTCTCTCCTCGGTGGTTGGTATCGAAAATAGTAAAGAAAAGCTTCTGAGAAACCGGTCTCTTCAGCTCAGCTAATAATACCTCATAGGCCCTGACAAATCCCCAAGAAATGGGATGAAACTGAGAAGGGGAAACGCCTAAGAAACGGAGAACCCCACGCTCAAAAGAAGTAAAGGGTGGTCGTATCCCCATGGTGTAGAGAACCTTCAAATACATAGTGAACTTCAGCTCGGTCGGAAAGGTGGCGACATGTCCATCGTCCCCCATGTTCTCAACCTGCCATTCCTGATCGTCATTGCCGCAGCGCTGGGCCGCCATCTCCAGCTCCTTCTGTGTCACTGTCAAAACCTCCTTTAGAACGACGGAAGAAACCCAAGAATAATCAATGTCAGCTCGACTCCCAAAGGATGACCTGAGCCTAGCAGGCTTAGACGACTCGGTACTCTGTGTAGTAGAACCGGATGTCCGATCGTCCGAAGAATGGACAGAAGACTCAGGCTATCCAGAACCTCTCGAATTTGAAGACCCACCAAGGGAACTAGACTCAACCTCCTCCTCAGAAGAGCTCGCCTCCCCCTCACCATCTTACATCTCAAGAGATCTTCCCTTTTTCGAGGTAGCAACTCGGGCAACGTGAGGATCAGAGGACAGAGGTTTGCGTCGAGTTTGCTTGGTCCTCGCCACGATGCAAACCTGCAGGAAGGAGCAATGGCTCGTCAGACGAGTCCTTAGGCTCGCGGGTGTGGGGGCGATTGTCTCACCCCAAGCCTGATCGCCCCTTCCTGCCAAACCCAAAACAAATAAGAAAAAGAATAGATAAAGATGAAGTAAAGGAAGAATACCTTTGAATCAAGGTTTGCCTACAAAGAAAACCAAGTCACCTCCTAGGATGGTCAAGACAATTCACTAAATACAGAAATAAAGGGATGGTCAGGTCACCAGCAAAACAACAATATGAAAAACTCATCAGTTATAAAGCTACGTAGACAACGATCTTCAAAAGGTACTCTTAAAGCAAAGTTTAAGGTAACTCACCGCGAGGGGAAGATCAATCCGCTAGAAAGATCAAACCACCAAAACGAGAAGAGGCAAGATCGCGAGCAAACCTTGAATATCGAATAACTGAAGGATCAAATTACCACTACCTAAAGCAAATTCACACCAATACTAGAAAAGGGAGGAGGTAAATTTCAAGGGGGAATATATCGTCATTTGGAGCATACATAAAACGTTCATATAGCTAGACTTCCAAATCCAACTAAGTCTTAAGAGATTCAAACATCTAGCGCATTCCTACCAAAGTAACAATTCACAATAAGTTGAAGGGAAAGTACCAGAAAAGATGGAAGGTCACGAAGAGGCTTGGACGAGAGAGAGGATCAGGTTGTCCCTATCCTTGTGCAAACCAACGCGAAAATTGGATCATCCACAATAACGAGTCGTCCCTAACCATGCAAAATAACACCAAATTAAATCCTATGAACCACAACATGCACAGATGCGACAAAGGAATAAAGTGAAAAATGAGCTTAGTACCACGGCAAAATTACCTGGGATCGGGTCGTCCGCGCGTTGAGAGCTCAGGTTGTCCCCTTTGAAAAACAGGTCGTCCCCTTCGAGAAAGAACTGGGTCGTCCCCTTGCTGGTCTTACGAAAGTAGATCGCGGTGTTATGCTTGAACAAAAGGGGATGATCGGTCGACCCAAGAGGAAGAGGCGGAGCGCGAGAAAGATCGTTCTCGAATTCTCGAAGGAAAGAGCAAGATCGCGCGAGAAGGATCAAGCCGGGTCGTCCTCAGCGAATATGGTCGTCCTCCTCTATTTCCGTGAGCGCCCGAATAGAAAACACCAGGAGCAAGAGCTGGTCCAGCGCGACGGTTTTAGGTCGGCCCAAGATGGTTTCTGGGTCGCTCAAATTCAGGTCTTGCTCGTCCCAAAGCAGGCCTCAAGTCGTCCCAATTAAAATTCAAGTCTTTCTCGTCCCAAAGCAGGCCTCAAGTCGTCCCAATTAAAATTCAGGTCTTGCTCCTCCCAAAACAGGCCTCAAGTGTCCCAATTAAAATTCAGGTATTGCTCCTCCCAAAGCAGGCCTCAGGTCGTCTCAATTGAAACCTTTGGGAATGAATGGTGAGAATGGAAGAAATAAAAGACCCCTCACACTCATATATATAGGCCCACGAAAATAGGCCCAACGAAAAATTGAAAATATTTATATGTTCGAAATATACAACGAAGTCGGACGACGAGAATAGCGTCTTACCAATAATCGAACGATCCGATACGATCCCAACCGCCGAAAATTCACAAGTCGTAAACTGGGGGCAGGACCTACCAAACTACTGATTGAGCACGACCAGCAAGACTGCGCATCAAGCCTACGCCTGCTAAGTGATCGACCTTGGCTTGGGGGGCAACTGTTCTGGACTGGGCCAGTCGTCAGGCCCAATCCAGTAGCGGTTATCCAACCTAGCAAGGGAAGGATCGGTCTAATTGGGCCTGATCCAGTCACTAATCATCCAGCCCAACAACGGGACGATCAGTTCAACTGATACTTGGGCCCCCATCGCAAATGGGCTATCCGATGCCAACGATCCAGACTAATCACTATAAATAACGCCAGTCACCAGGTTCCAGGTACGCAATTCATTCGAATATTCACCAGATATTACTGTAGCTCGATATAGCTGACTTGGGCGTCGGAGTGTTCTTGCAGGTACACCCCCCGCGCGTTCAGGTCTTCCTCAGCCTACAGTATCTGACGACCCATCCCTTTACCGTCTTTGCAGACCATTCGTCTCCGCAGACCATCCCAAGGTACGGTTCAGTTCTTTTCATTGATTCTTATCCTTTTACAATGAGAGTTTTTTTTTCTTGACCAAAACAATGAGAAAGTTTTAATTTTAAGCTTCGTTACCAAATTAAATATGTGAATCAAAGCTCGATTAATGACAATCTTAACCACTAATATTATTCCACTCCCCAAAGCCATGTTCTTAAACTCTTATTAATTAAATTTCTTCTTTTTTTATTATAATAAAATAAACAAAATTACATGTTTTTTAATCAAAATTAAACTTCACTATAAAGTTAGATGTTACTCTCGTCGGTGTAGTCATATCATACCACTTTGGAGTTTGGATCCTCTTCTTCCTCCCTTCCTACACATCTCTCCATCCTCTATCTCTCTCATCATTTTTTATTATTTTCTAATGATGAGAGAGAGTGATATTAAGAGAGATAGAGAGAATGGAGGGAGATTTATGGAGAGTGAGGAGAAAATGATCTGATCTTGTACCATACATCGTGGCCGTCTTGCACTAGGACCAAACGACCATTCGACATTTTTGTAACTAAAAACAATGGGTTGGACATGACATAACATCAATAAATATATGTTTTTCAATGCACTTCTTAAATAAAAATTCAAATATTATTTGGCGAAACAAAGTTAGTGTAAGAAATTAAAAGTTAAGACAATATTAATAAATTTCAAAAATTTAACATTAAAAGATTATCAATATAAACATAATTATATATAATTTTGGTTGATCAAGGATGTTGGATTGTTGGCAAAGTGCTACCTGTGGTGATGCTGGTAGACACGCATGTTTCTGGTATTTTCCTATCTTTTCTATTGACAATTTTACTTTTTTATTGTGTTATTGGTGCACAGTATATACAGTTTTGCCGGTGAGTAATCTGTATCAGTTGGTCATGTTTATGGATTTGTCGGCGTGGTTCTTCCCTCCCAATAGAGCTTTTACCACACTCAAAATTTGAACTCAAGACCTTAAAGTGGAATCCCAGTCCAGTTTCCACTTGGATCAACTCTTTTTGGTAATGACAATCTTATTTGCTACAATAATGAGTGTGATAAAATAAATTTTATTACAAAATTACTTAAATATTCTGCCATTAATATATTGTTGGTAAAAACTTTCATGGTTTGTAATTAATTGGCCAACGTCCATTCCAATCAAAATTTTTAAAACACATGGAAGTGCAAACAAAAGAGTTGGTCCAACAAAAGAAATCTACTCGCAAAAATAAAGTTAAAAATACGTGATTAAATATTCGCTCAAAATAATATTCTCTTTAAATTGGAAAAATCTGTAAATAACTAAACTAAATATAATCAAATGTAAGGACTTTATATTAAATAAGCTTGAAATGGTTCACAAAACTTAAAACAAGTTACAAGTAACCGATCTAAGCCATTTAATATATTTATATTAAATCAATTGTCCAAAAGTGGGTTTGTGTTTGATGGGGAAATTTTGCATTTCCCCACCCTAACCGACACCAATTTCAACTATTAGAACAAAAAAAACCAATCTTATTATTTAATATATATTCATTAAATACTAGTTACAATTAAATACTAAAATTCGAGACAAAAGTAAATACTAAAAAGTTTCCTCACAATGTTGGTAGGACTCCACCATGGCGGACCCAGATGTTACTTGTTAGTGAGGGGTCACTTCAGGAAAAAAAAAATCTATTTTTATCTATATATAATATTTTAGCACTTCAAGTTTTAAATTTGCACAAATTTCTTTAAGTTTGTACCTCCAGGGGCGGTTCCTCTTTGAATGATGGGGTAGTCCTTGCTACCCCAAAAGAAAAAACAAATACCTACATATACCAATTCAATTATGCATTGCCATCCCAAAAAATGACTAAACTAATAATCAATAGCAGGATTTTATATTTAGGAGCACATATATTATAAAACAACTACAAACTCAATAGCGCAGTATTATTATTTTATATTGTATTGTATTTATTTTTGGAATTGTATATCATATTGTGTAAATTATGAAACAACTACAAACTACAATATTATTGACCCAATGGCATAAGCTATCTTGGGATACATGGGGTCAGCTCGGTACTTCCGGGTTCAATTTCTGCAGTGAAAAACTCAGTGTTGGTCAGTGCGCAATTCGCTCCTAAGCACAACTAGAGATTAGTATTTCGTTGAGTGTCGCGGCACTCCGTAAATAGCGAGCAATAATCCGAACCAAAAAAACTAAACAAGTGGATTGCTGGCCTAACCGAGAAAGATAAATCAAAAGCAAATACAACAGTTTAGTACGGAGAGAATTATTGTTAAATCCGACTCCTTGAAGTATTGACAAGTTCAGCTTTCCTAATAAATGACTATGGTGGTTTAATTTATATTATGTAGTTCATTTTGTTTTTCTTTTAATGAAGTTCCTTTTGCATATATATGAACTACTTTTGTATTTCGCCCCCGCATAAAAAATAGGCTAGCTCCACCACTACCTCCAAAGACACAATTTTGAATTCCCTGATCCCGGGTGGTGTATTTATACTTTTTTTGATAAGTTCGTGTATCTGTACTTAAAGGCACCTCATTTTTCTTATTTGACATGTTTCCATTTTTGTTGACAAATTTGACATGTTTCCATTTGAATTCATGTTTTTTGAGTTTTTTTTTATAACATATGGTTGGAGTGGCTGGTACATTAGTACACAAGTGACATTAAATTGAGGATTCAATCATTCAATACAAGTTTTTGTGAAAGTCGATGTCATATGTAAACATGTTCATATTGAGAGTGTTCACCTTTTCAATTTAGCCCCGGCTTTTAAAATTTACAATTCAGTTTTGAACATTCAAACGTACGCATTGATACTTTTAGATGTCTTATAATTTCTAGGTTTAAATATGTATTTAGTCCCTGCAAATGTCTCTGTTTTTCTATTTAGTCCCTGCAAATTTTTTTTTAAATACGTCCCTGCAAAATAACTTTTTTTTAATATGCCCTTCCGAAATTTGGAATTTTAAATACGTCCCTGCAAAATAACTTTTTTTTAAATACGTCCCTGCAAAATAACCTTTTTTTTGAAATACGTCCCAACAAAAAAAAAATTGTGATATTTTGCAGGGATGTATTTAAAAAAAAGTTATTTTATAGGGACGTATTTTAAAAAAAAACTATTTTGCAGGGACGTTTTTAAAAATTTTATTTTGTAGGGATGTATTTAAAAAAAAGTTATTTTGCAGGGACGTATTTAAAAAAATATTTTATAGGGACTAAATCGAAAAACAGGGACATTTGCAGGGACTAAATACATATTTAAACCTAATTTCTAACATGTTTCACAAGTTGAGAGAGAGAGGATTAAAAAATATTTTTGAAGTAAGTCGAGTTAAAAGGTTAAGTTTTCAAGTTGAAGTGAAAATTGACAGATATTATTATAGTAAGTGTTTTAAAAACCAACCAACCGGAGCGGTTGACTCGGTTGAACCATTACCCGATACCTTACACGGTTCGGTTATTTCAGCGATTAAAATCGGTTTTGTTTGGTTTTAAGCGGTTGAACCATGACCTAGAGGTCTCTCCGGTTCGGTTTTCAAAACATTGATTATAGTAAATACTAGTATTTTACCCGTGCATACGCACGGGTGATACTGTATGGTCGGTGTATTGTAATGAAGTCATAATAGTAATTTGGAAGATGTTCATAAGTTGTGAACAATGTCCAAAATGTATGATTTGAAATTCAAAGTAGAATATGCATCCCCGTTGACAATCGAAATTACATTGATTCATAATAATGTATTTGGACATTAGAGGTAAAATATGCATCCCCGTTGGCCCTCCCGTTTGCATCCTTGTTGGCCCTCTCGTTGGCGCCCTCGTTACCTCTCTCGTTGTCACTCCCGCTGCCTCTCCTGTTGCAGCTCCCATTGCCAGTCGCTCGAGTTGCCACATTTTAACTCATATTTTTCTATATGATTTAATATTAATTAAATCATATTCGTTTAATTATAAGTAAGTTATTTTGTAATATTTGATAGTGGCTAAAGTGTTTTTTTTTGTACAATTCTTAGTGATTAAATTGATTGATCTTAATAGTTTTAATATAGAGATAATATAAAATAATAAATTCTAGATGGAGTAAAAGTGAAGAAAAAAGAAAATAATTTTTTTTAAAATATGCACTCACGTTGGCGCTCTTACTGCCTCCCTCATTCCTACTCCCGTTCCCGTTGTCGATTTCATTGTCAGTCTCGCATTGCCGCTCCCGTTGCCACGTATTATGACTTATTTTTTTCTATATGACTTAATATAAAGGCTAAATTATAGTTTTGGTCCCCCTATTTTCAGGAATTCAGATATTTGGTCCCCCTATTTTAAAACTCGGACATTTAGTCCAAATGGGGGTTTTCCAATATTTTTGGATGACGTGGAGGCGTGTCAGAAAAAAAAAAAAGATGAGGTGGACCTCATTAATTAACGTGGCACCTGACATAGGCACCACACTGGCTGCCACGTCAATTAATGAGTCACATGTACATGCCATGTCATTTATTTATTTAATAAAAATATTATAAATAAATTTTAATTTCAAAAATAAAAAAGAAACAATTTTAATTGTAAATCCATCCTTTTATCCCAAAACCCATCAACATCAGAATCATTTTATCCCCAACAATATTTTGTTCTTCTTCCCCAACGCATATGTTCTTCCATTTTATCAACACCAGCATCTGTTCTTCCATTTTTACAAGAACAACATTTTGTTCTTCTTCCAACAACAACAACAACAACCCAAAAAACTCATTTTGTTCTTCTTCCAACAACAACAACAAACCCAGAAATCCAACCCATTCTTCTCTGAAACCTAACCAGGAATTGAAATAGGGAGAGAAATCGAAACCCAACCCAACCCATTCTTCTCTAAAAATCTCGCAAACTCCCTTCGAATCTTCGATTACTCGTCTTCGATTTCTCATCTTCTCACTAAAGCCAGATCCTCAAAAAACCGCTCCAGATCTAGATCCTCAAGAACACAAAAAAGAGTTAAAAGGAAGGAGATTAACGACAATTTCTTACTGTGTTGTTTGTCTGACCTTCGATTTCTGCAAAGCAAACTCTCTAACCTTCAATTTCTTACTGTGTTTAGCGCTTGTTGTTGATGATGATGATGATGATGAATATGATGATGCAAAAGAACACGAGAAAGAGAGAGAAGGAAAGAAAAGAGAAATGAAATAATGAGGGAGAAGGTTGATGATGATGGTTTTTGTGGGATTCTCATGGGTGGGTGGTTCAGCGCTTGATGATTGCTTTTGGGAGACGGTGGTTACTAGGAGTGGTGGTGAATTAAAAGATGTGTTAATATGATTTCATTTTTAAAATGGAGATCTGTTAAAATTGTTTCTTTTTTATTTTTGGAATTAAAATTTATTTATAATATTTTTATTAAATAAATAAATGACATGGCATGTACATGTGGCTCATTAATTGACGTGCCAGCCACGTGTGGTGCCTATGTCAGGCGCCACACCAATTAATGAGGTCCACCTCATCTTTTTTTTCTGACACGCATCCACGTCATCCAAAAAAATTGGAAAACCGCCATTTGGAGTAAATATCTGAATTTTTCATAATAGGGGGACTGAATGTCCGAGTTTTAAAATAAGGGGACCAAATGTCTGAATTCCTGAAAATAGGGGGACCAAAACTATAATTTAGCCTAATATAAAAAAGTTAAGTTTAAACTTTTGTTACAGGTACGTCTTTTTTTAGTAGTTAAGTTTAAAAAAGTAATTAATTTTAGTAGTTTGACTAAATTATAAAAATAGTAAGTATTTTTAGTAAAAAATGGGTAAAAAAATTTAATTTTTATGACAAAAAAACAGGGGAAAAAATTATGAAAAAATATTTTTTTTATTTAAAAAACAGTTTTTAAAAAAACAATTATTTAAAAAGAAAAACATTTTTTTAAAAAAAAGAAAATTAGTTTTTAAATTTAAAAGTAAAACAGTTTTTTAGAAAAAAAGAGAAACAGACACGCGTCAACCTGTAAGCTGACAGCTGACGGTGCGTCAGCGCGTCAGAAAAGTGGTTTTTTTTTAATAAAAAACTGCCAAAAAACTATTTTTTGCCAAATGGCAAAATTTTAAGATATCTATGGGTGTCGTTTTGCTAGTATTAGATTTTTTTTTAGATAAGCAATACTTTCATTGAAGGGAGCACAAGGGGTGCCCAGCCCTTATAATGGGAATAAAGGAAAGGGGAAAAGACTCAGGGAGGAAAAAGAGTACCTCGTACCACCTGCACTACAGTGAGGATAAGCAACCTAACTCACTGTTTCTCCCCCTAAAGACTACAAATTGTTTAAGCATTGTAGTGGATTAGACCACCACATTGAAATGGAAAAGGAGGAATTACAATTCAATCTATAAATACACCAACACCAAGAAAGACTTTTAATACGATTCACCACCATCTCGATATTAGGCTCCTCATTATTGAAAATAGCTCCTTTCATCGCCAGCCATATGCTCCAACAAGTAGTTAACCAAACCACGTGCTTCGTGCGTTTTGCTTTCTTCCCCTTACACAAGCAGCAACACTGGTGGACAAGACCAACAACATCCAAAGAGAAATCAAGAGCAACACCAATCCAAGATGTAACACACTTCCAAACCAAATTCGCGAACCCGCAATGGAGGAACAAATGATTCACGGACTCACGCTGAACGTGACAGAATGAGCAACGAGCATCGTCTTCCAAGTGGAGAACATTCCTGTGCAATAGTTGCTCGCGCACCGGCAACGCATCCAACAGCAACCGCCAGCCAAAAACCAACACTTTCGAAGGCATTATTGATTTTCATAAACCTGCAAAAAAATTCTGCTGCACTGAGACATTAGAGGATAAGTCACCACGGACCAGCTGAATATAAAAGGTTTTAACTGAATAATTCTTCGATTTATCAAGCGGCCTGTAACATCCCTAGTTTCGTTAATTTCGGTTTACGAAATTAACTAGAGATTTATTATTCGATGAAATAATAAATCTGGTCATGGATGTATGATTTTCGCGAAAGCAATATATATAATTGCTAAGCTATGTGATTCCTTGGATTATTATTGAAATTGTGTAGTTGTTTGAGGAGAAGTTGGGTAAAATTTAGAATTAGTGAGGATTAGTGAACCAAGGGCATTTAGGTCTTTTCCACCCAAATAAAACCCTCAGCTCACCAACACTTTGGATAAGCCTCATTTCAATTCTTTCTTCACTTTGCTTTAATTGAGAAGAAGTGAGAATAGGGAGAGAGTGGGTTACGAGAGAGAGAAGAGAAGAAGGAGATGAGGGCTTTTGATTTTGCCCTTGTATGTAAGTCTTTCTTCCTCCATCTTCTTTCATTTTTCCTCCTCTATCTAATGAACCTATTTTCATCTTCCCCAATTTCCTCTAACACAAAGTGCCATGGTTGACCTTTAGAGTTCAAAGTGAGGGAAGATGAAGTTTAAGAGTTGAAAATTGAAGTTTTGACACATTGGAAGCTACCCCAAGGTTCTAAGGGGCTCAAAGCTTGATTTGAAAGGCTTATTGGGAGTGTTTGGGTCAATTGAAGATGGTTTTGGGGTGATTGAGTTGCTGGTTGTGAATCCAAGTAGATGGGTTTTTCAATTTTGGAAGCAATTGGATGAGTTCGTGAAGTTCGGAGCGTGTTCGTGCGCTACGGGGCGTTCGAGCTTCGGAAAGTCTCGAGGTTTCGTGATTTTCATCACGATAGGTGAGTTTTACTCACATTAGGGTTTCATTTTAATTCTTTTGAATACTTTGAAATTCTGGTTTCATGAGATTGTTTCGTTTCGAAAGATTTTATGAGTTGAAATCGTTTTCGGTAAAATATCGTTTTACGGTTTATTTAACAAAAATATACTTTGTTGTGTGATTGAAACTTGTGTTGAATTGACTTGTATTGTCTGGAAAATCTCTGTTTTGATGCTGGAATTGGATTGGGTTTCGGATTGGACGCGATCGGAGAAACAAAACAAACGAAATGAACAAAATGTGAACCTGCTACAGCAGCACGGGTCGTGCTGATTTCTGCACGGGTCGTGCAACCTATCAGATTGGCTGGAAAAATAAATTTTTAGCAGCACGGGTCGTGCTTATTTCTGCACGGGTCGTGCCAACTCCTCTGTCTCCAGATGCCAAAAATTTGTTTTGTCGCTCTTTTCGATTCCAAACCACTTCTAAACCTTTTCTCAACCAATTGGGATGATATTTACTTTATAAAAACATGATTTTAACGTGTTCAAACTTGATTTTTCAGAAATGTTTTGGAACTTATTAATGTTTCGAAAAACCGAGGCTAGCCACGTGTGAGAACATATGTTTTTCAAATCAAAACGGAACTTCATGTTCGACTATTGTAGTGGACATGATATATAAATTATATTAAATAAGATTGACGGCCCAATGCGGGTATTAAATAAGATTGACGGCCCAATGCGGGTGTGATATATAAATTATATCGAATTGAGGTGACGACCTCCAGATGTTAGCATACTAAGAGAGGGAAGTCATGAGCCCTTATCTTAGGCCCCCTGAGGTTTATTATTACTTTGCCTTTAAGAGTTGTACACTTATCGGCCAGATGTTGGGGTTCACTCAAGCTTCCTTGGGTTGTTGGTGATGTGCTAGAATTAATAAGGCTTTATTGTAATTCTTATATTGAATTACCAGATGTTTTTGCAATTCATTTGTAGAATTGCCAGATGGTTTTGTGATTCATATTGAATTACCAATTAAAGAGGAACATTGTATTTAAACCGTGAGCGTAATTAGGGGTTCACTTAAGCTGTCGGAGTTGGTGACTTGCAAAAGATTAAAATGTAATATTGAAATTCATCACTTAAGCTACTTTTGGTGGTTGGTGAGGTGATAAAAGATGAAATGAACTATTTTGTAATTTATATTGAATTACGAATTAAAAGGGTTTTCATAATTGAACCGAGTGAATGTTAGGGGTCGTGGTAGAACTCACTGAGATATGTTATCTCACCCTATCATTTGTTGTTGTTTTACAGAGAAACAAGGGAAAAGAAGAAGGTTAAGGGATGCGAGTAGGTGTCATGCAAGAAGAGGAGATTGAAGATTTAATCCTTCAGTCTCTGATTATGTTATTCCCCGTCGTCTTTGTAGTCGATATATGACTTGAGATAATTGAGTTATGTAATCGTTTCCGCCTTTTCCTTATCATAAGTAGGAAAGTTACTCTGATGTTTACTAAATTGTACATTCTTAGTATTTCTATTGATTAGAGATATTAGGGTGTTACATTTTGGTATCAGAGCAGTTCGACCTTGTCGGACATAGAGACCTTATGGTCGATAGGTTAAATCGAGTCAGCTAGGGACTTAGACAATTAAAATGTCAGAACCTTTCAGTAAATCATGTGATGTATTGGGTCAGGATCCACTCAATGTTTCATGTGAATTACTGCGAATGATGACGATTAGTTGCCTCAGCCCCGATAATGTCCAAAACCTAAACCTTAGGATCCTAGCCTTCTCGTTTCATCAGAGCACGTAGCGTAAGCGAAGGGCTATAGATGGGCATCCAGATTTGTTCGAAGAAATTGTGGGCGACTACTCCATTCTTGAATCCAATGTAACTGTTGTGTTGCAGCTAAGGATATTAATCTAAGATCAGTTAAGATTAGCTGACACCTCGAAGCTATAACCTTGATTTATGTTATTCTTAGAGAATCTTTTCGGATAATTTCCAAGTCTAGATCTATATTATGTTTTCTTAGCCTCACATCTAGAATCGTTATAAAGCCACTCTAGCAAATGATAGAGCAACATCTGTATTGGTAAACTGAGTTACTAAATGATCCGAACCCTTAAATCAAATCCCTTTCAAGATGAAGTTAGTAAAGAGAGTCGATAGAAATCACCTTATACCAATCCTCTGGTTAAGTGCATGCTCGTCTCAGTCTGCGGGAAATTTTCGCTAGTTTTCCAACTCATTTTATTAATAACTCATACTTCGGAACTCCGATTTTTATGTTCTAAGAAGCACTGGAAAGCTAACGAAAAATGTTTATACATCTGAGTAGGTCGTAAACTGAGTTTCTAATTTCATTTAGAAGTGTATCTCTGTCTTATTCTTAGCAGTTACACCCCAACGCATTTGTAGATTGGAAATCTTGCAATTGCACGGTGTATTGGACGAGGAGTTCCAACCATTAAGTTTAGATTCCTAGACACCGGTTTTGAATGGCCTTCATTGTAACTTTTTCCAAAGAATCTATTTCTCGGGAATGATTATTAGTAATTTTAGCCTTTCAATAATTGGAAGTGTTTTCTGAACTCTTAGACTATAATCGCATCTTGTATGTCGGAAGAGCGAGAAGCTCAAAGTTACCTACGTGTCGGACAGAATGTTGTTATGGATGTAGAATCGTTCTAAAACTTGATTGATTAACGTGATCGTAAAGACTATGCTTGGACAGTTGCGGAAATTCGAAGAGAAGTTGGGCCAAGGAAATGTTTAATGATTTTATACTAAAACTTTATGAATCAATACGATGACATTATTGGTGTGCTCGTTTGATTCCCTAAACTTTTCATTTTCAAAAAAAAAAAACTCCTTAGTGCCACCGTTGTTTTAATTTCATAATTAGTCCAAGAATAATCGTTACGTTAAGGTTAATCAAGAGATCCCGAATTTCATAGAATGGTAATGAAGCTTACCTTCTAAGGAAAACCTTATGTCGTTCTAGTAAGATTCCTAATACCGAAACTCTTATTTCCTTAGCGTCTGTATGGACAAGACCTAAGAAGGCATAGATATATATAAAAAAAAAAAAGGCGCCTTTTTTTGTAACGCCCTGGGTCCTTTTCTGACTTAGTAGGCTACCCACAAGTGCACATCATGACCTTCTCTACCCCCCATGTAGAGTTTTTGCCTTCCGTGGGAATCGAACCTTGTACCTGGGGCCTAAGTACAAGTTCAATGCATTCCCACTACCAATTGAGCTAAATCCAAGAATCCATCTTCATTCTCGTTGGAGCCACGGGCTGAAGAATATCTCGCAGAATATCTGCCTCAGCTGTTCGGACAACATCATTACCGAGATGCCAAGGTTCCAACCAACGCCAAGAATCATTATGCCAGACACCGGATTCAGCCACCGTTAAATTCTGCTGTCCAACACCATTATACAGGAGAGGAAAGACCTTAAACAAAGGGTCAATCCCAAGCCATTGGTCTTTCCAGAAATTATTTGAAGCACCATCACCCAAACCTCTTCTAACACACCAAGCAAAGCTTCTTTGTTCCTCTACATTAACATCCAAGTTCACCAAGTCCCTCCACCAAATGGATCCCGAGTCCCTACGACGATTACCATCCACCAAATCCTGAACTAATGAAGAGGCCAAATCTCCGTACCTACAAGATAACATACGACTCCAACTCACACAGGGATCCGATAAAGCTCTCCATTCCCACTTAGACAACAAAGCTATATTAAATAATTCCAGGTTTTTGATCCTGAGACCTCCCTCTTCCTTTGGTTTACAAATACTATCCCAAGCCACCCAACACATTCCCCTCTCCCCCTCTTTGATACCCCAAAGAAAATCCCTTTGGATTTTAACCCCTAAACGCTTGGCATTTTCCCAGAATTTTCTTGCTACCCCCTTACTCTGGAGGGCCCAGAACTTATTGTTGCACAAACCAATGTCTCCACTCGAAATTGAACCCCCACATAAAACTGTGCCAGCTGAAAACAAAGATGAATCATGCTTACTTACTTGATGGGACGGTTGCGGTTCAACAGCTGCCTGGTTAGACTCACCCGAGACTTCGGCAAGCTCTCGGGTAGTTTTCTTCAGTTTACCGGACGACGGTTTCCTTTTGACTCCTACTCGTAACAAATTTCTCTGCTTTCTTTTCGGTAAGGCATGACCTGGATTTGGAGAAATAAGCACATTTGGAATTGAAGGGAGATCTGGAGATTGACAACCTGTGAGATGTTTCGATGGGCAAGATTAGGGAACCACTTCTTGAGACTTAACAACCTGTGATCCTCCCACGGCAGTACCGACCAGCTGCTAGTATTAGATTTGATTATATAGATATAGATGAAGAATTGCACCGACATCAAATACGCTTGTCCATGCAACAATTCATATTTCCTATAATCCATCAATTTTTGCTTCAACTATCTCAATTTAAAAATTTAACACTTTATCTTGATTTTTTTCAACATCTCATAAGAAATGGCCAAAGCCAAAATGCACCACCATTACGAAGTAACACCGACAAAAACTACAAGCTCCCAAAGGGCGAAACCATGATAAACCAGCACCATCAAACAACTTTTCTTCTACTTTTTTTCTTTTCTCACACAACTCATCACTCTTTCTAAATTCTTCCTCGGCGAGATATCTCGATACACTCCTTTTAAACTTGCAGTACTCAAATGTTGGAAAGTCAGCATCTAATGTTGAGTATTTTTTTTTTATGCATAAAAATATTTATTGAAAAAAGTACTAGGGGTGCTCTAACCCAATGTCAAAATAGATCGTAGACAAAATACAAGACAACTCCATCAATCACTAAAATTCAATAATTTCTTAATAATACTAGGGGTGCTCTACCCCTAGTACTCAGTAATACAAGACAAAATAAGACCACTTTTACCTAACAATTTATATCAAACGACCTCAATAATAAGATTTTGAAAGTGTTAACAAAAGGACTCTTTAACAATTAACAATAGTTTTCTAAAATCAGTGTTAAGAGTACAATTTAAGAGTTACTTTTAATTTGCGTTAAATCCTTAATCTGCACTTTAATAAGAAGAGATGAGTGGATTATTCATCATTTTATCACTGCCTCTTTCGCATTAACATCATTTGAGTTTTTATTTTTTTATGGTTTAAATATTTGATCCCATGTAAATATACCTATTTTCCATTTACCCCCTGTAAAAAAAAATTTACGGTTACCCCCTGCAAATATAAACAGTTTACGGTCATCCCACTCTGTTAGATTATGTAGTGTATAATGGGTATAAACTATGTACGATTACCCCTTGCAAAATATAAAAAGTTTTCGGTTATCCCCTGCAGGGGTAACTAGAAACACTTATTATTTACAAGGTTGATTTTAAAACTTTTTTTTTACAGGGGATAAATGAAAAATTGGGATATTTGCAAAGGGGATCAAATATTTAAGCTTTTTTTATTACAAATGCTAAAAAGAAAAACAAAGAAAATTTCATTGTGAGCGATTGTGTCGATCGATTCAGATTTAAAAGAAAATATATCTAAATTAATTTCACTATAGTCAAATCAGTTAAAATTATAATGGTTTAGTTCAGTGTGATTTTAAGAAAAATGTTTGATGAATGTGAATTGCATTTTTTTGGTTCAACATGTGAATTGCATTTAACTTGATGACTTTTGGGTTGATTATAGATGGTTTTTTTTTACCCCCACCATTTGATTCCATACCCCCACGCACACTGAGAAAAGACTAAAATACCCCTAAAAATTTTACAAATTTACAAAAAATTTAGCATTCTCACTTACATACGATTTGACCAGAAATTTTTTAGAGCTTATCGGATTTACGTGAGGAGAGGTACATACGATTTCTGCAAAAATTCGCATCGTATATACGATTTCCACCCAGAAACGCAAAAAATAGTAAGTCGTATTTACCTTCCAATAGCTACATACGATTTTCCAAAAGAATTTGCATCGTATTTAGCTAAATACGATTTCCTATTTTTTTTAATTTTTTTGTTTTTTCAGTGTCTTCTCGACGGACTGAGCAGGCATCCTCCTCGTCTTTTGCTCCCAGTACACGCACCCGCCGAAGAGTTGCGGGACATGCGTCCACCAGGCGTAGGCGCGCCAAGGGTAGACAGCTGCCGCTGTCGGAGTCCCCAGAGTATCAGTACAAGCAGCAGCATCAGCACCATCAGCAGTATGAGGGGGAGGAGGATGACCAGCATGTGGCTGAGCCTTAGCACTATGAGGATCAGCAGCACTATGAGGATCAGCAGCACCATCAGCAGCACTATGAGGACCAGGATGACTGTCATCAGCAGCACCATCAAGAGGATGACCATCAAGAGCAGCCTTCCCTATTCTCTCGGCTGGAGTCTCATGTTTGCTATCGTGTTTTGAGGATGCCGGTTAGTTGAATTTATTTTTTTACATTGTCTTCTTAGTTGAATTTATTTTTTTACATAGCCTAATATTTTCTTTATTTTTTTAAATACAAACATATGAGCGTAAAGTAAAGGTTACCAACCATGGTAACAAGCTAGGCAAGAGACTACTGCCGTATTCCCAGAACATCCAGTTTTGGCAGAGGTTCTCAACTTCAGGTTTGTCCACACTCATTCAGACAGGACATACCACTGTGGACCACGAGCTGCTGTCCGCTTTTGTTGAGAGATGGCACCAGGAGACTTCGTCATTTCACCTACCATTCGATGAAATGACGATTACTTTGGATGACATCTCCTGTTTGCTGCATCTTCCCATCTCCGGTAGATACTACAGATCTCCACCCACTGGAGTCACCAATGAGCAGGCAGTTCAGCTTACTGAGACATATCTCGAGGTGACTCATGAGCAGGCCCTTGCAGAGTGTCGAGCTGCTTTAGGACCGTATTACTGTTTTGAATGGCTCCAGCAGATAGTTGCTGCCTCGTCCATTGCTGATGACATGACTCCTGCTATTAGGGCGATGATCCTTCTAGTTCTGAGATGGAGCATCTTCACGGTGAAGACATATGACAGGGCTGAGGCCAAGTGGCTGCTGCTGCTTGAGGACATTACTGCAGTCGGTGCTAGATCATTCGCATGGGGCGTAAGAGCTGCTGCTTTCCTGTATGACCAGCTGAACAACGCATCATTTGACCATGCCAGACATGTAGCTGGGTATGTCTCCCTATTACAGGTAATAAATTTTAATTAAATTATTTTTAATTTAATTTAATTAACTCAGTTATTTATCTTTGCATTTCAGAGCTGGATTTTATGGTACTTTCCTCATCTGGTGGAGAGGCAGCCCACTGATGTGCAGAGCAGACCACTTTGTGGGATTTGGAAGAGAAAGAGGACGGATGCGCTGAAGTTGCTCTCTTACAGGCAGAGGATTGATTCCCTCACAGCTGATGATGTATGTTGGCGACCATTTAAGGGTCATCGGGCGATTAGACCCTTTGAGCAGGTCTCACTCTACAGGGGACACCTCAGCTGGGGAGACATCACCGTTCAGTACATGCCGGATAGGTGCCTCCGTCAGTTTGGGTACGTCCAGGTCATCCCACGTCCCCCTCTCACCGGTCGTCTTAGCCATGCGGCTGCATCTTTCGGATTTCCGCCTATTTGCCCATTGTGCACGAGGTGCTTCAGACGACTCATCCTGCTCAAGAGTTGGGTCAGGTTGCTGCGAACTACTTAGAGTGGTACGTCAAAGCATCTATTCCTGGACTCTTGTCAGTTGCACCACCACCACCACAGGTCAATGATTATGCTGATTGGGTACAGAGTGTGACACACGTGGTTAGGAGGGGGCTTCGTACAGGCAAGATCCGTATGCATTGTGACACATACATTCGCTTGTCGCAGTTGTTGGATAGGGTACTGAGGCGTGATTAGGGCACTTTGTATTTGTACTTTTATGTTTGTACTTTTATTGATGATATATGTTTGAACTATTTTCATATCAGTTGATTATTACTATTTCGTGCGAGTTTCCTTAAAATTTTGATTTCATTGATTCTATAAAAAAGTTACATAAAAGATAAAACATAACAAACTAAACCCTAATATTCCTGATCTCGCAGACGACGTAAAATCTCATTCACGCTCCGTTGTGTTTCCACGTACAGCGCAAACGGCTTATAACCCTGAAGCGTGTCATGGATGTTGAACATGTTCGCCACGTCTTCGTCGGTCTTGATAGACATGGACGAGAAGGAAATGCAACCATCGTCCCCACGATCCAGTTTACGATAAGTGATACCAGTGACGTCACGGTCGTCGCCGGTCACTTGAACTTTTGACCACACTTTATCCTTCAAACCTTCAAACCCCATGGCGCGGTGGATTCTGCATAACTCCGGCTTCGGACTCCAGAAGTAGACACCATCTTCTCTCATGGTGATGTTGCCCTGATAACAATCAAATATAATTGTTATTACCTCTTATTTCAAGCATAAATCATTGTTAATTCTCAAGCAATATAGTAATTAATGTTGTAAATATGTTAGTTTTGAGTAGCTTAAGGTGTAAGCTTGAATTTGTTATAATTGGCACTTTGGTGCCCAATTGTGGTTTAATGTGTTTGTTTAATTGCTGCAGCACTTATTGTGGCAACAATGCCAAATTAAACAAAGGACAGCTGTCAGTGATCATCAGGCGTGAGTGTGCGTGCCAATCATGGAATATTCGCTGATGACCTAAGGCGTGGGAGTGGGTATTTATAGAATTCGTGAATGAATATCAACCATTGATATTATCGGTGCAATCTACACCGATGAAAAAATAGCCGTTGGGCCAGGGGAGTAAATTTGGTCGTCGATTTAAACACAAATCGTATTTACCTATGGGTGGGGGTAAATACGATTTGTATTTTAACAAATTGTATTTATCCCCACCCATAGGTAAATACGATTTGTATTTAACAAATCGTATGTACCCCCACCCATAGATAAATACGATTTGTATTTTACCTGAATCGTATGTATCTCCACCATACATACATACGCTTTTGTTTTTTATAACTATTGTATGTACCTACCCCACTGTAAATACGATTCGAGTTTTTTCAGGATAATCGTATCTACGTAAATACGCTTTGAAAAACTCCAAATCGTATTTACTTATGGCTAACTAACATAAATCCGATTAAGTCAATTTTTTGTCAGGGGTATTTTCGTCCAAAAATATGGTGTGGGGGTATAATTGGAAACAGTGAGGGTACAAAAAAAAACCCATTATAGATTAGTTCCCATCCCCCCCTGGTTTATTAGTGAAAAGGCTAAAATATCCCTAAACTTTTAAAAAATATCTTATGTGGCTTCGCTACATACGGTACCATAGTACCAAATTGATACAATATCAAGATACTGATAGTTGAAAATGTTTGTAAATCACATTCGGTATCCAGGTATTCAATTTGTCTGGTACCAAGGTACCGCGGGTGTTAAAATTGTTGGAATCACCCCATTTAACATTTGGTAGTTTGGACATGTAGCTGATTAATATTATATATACACACACACACACATACAGAGAGAGATGTATCTTCATCTGTATCTATTGACAATGTTCTAACAAACTTGAAACGACGTCCCTCGTAAATATATGTTACAAACACATCGACGCTATCCACATCTTGAAATACGCTACAAATAGCATGGGTATCAGTTTTCAAATAAGCCTTGTTGCGGGTAACACGGTTAACAACGATAGGAAATATGCAAACTAGCATAGTAAGGCCTAAACTTGCCACAACTCATTTTGAATTTAAGCCTATGATGTTTCAAATGCTTCAAACAATAGGGCAATTATGTGGAGGACCTACTGAGGACCCACATTTGCATTTAAAACAATTTGTAGAAGTTTGTAGTAATTTCATTCTCCCTGGTGTAAGTGATGATGCTTTTAAACTTAAACTTTTCCCTTATTCCTCGAAGGATAGAGCTAAGGTTTGGTTGAATTCCTTGGAACCTAACTCTATCACTACTTGGAATGATATGGCTAAGAAATTTATGACAAAATACTTTCCACCTATCAAGAGTGCTAGGATGAGAACTGAAATTACATCTTTTAGACAAACTGAATTTGAAACTTTGTTTGAAGCATGGGAAAGATTCAAAGAATTGTTAAGGAAATGTCCACATAATGGGTTTCCTGTGGTTGTTCAAATGGAAACTTTTTACATTGGTTTGGAACCTCAAACTAGACTGATGCTTGATGCTTCTTCTGGTGGAGTCTTGCTGAATGGCTCTTACCAAGATGCTTATGATCTTATTGAAACTATTGCTGCAAACAGTTATCAATGGCCAACAGCCAGGGTTAGTGCTCAGAAGAAAGTTGCTGGTATGCATGAAGTGAGTGAAGTTACTGCTTTATCTGCTCAGGTTGCATCTTTGTCCAACATGATCAAAAATATGAGTGCAACACCTCCTGCAGCAACTAAAACTGTACCAGAAACTAAAATGGCAGCAATTGAACAAGTACCAGTGGGTTCTGCTAGTTGTGTGTACTGTGGAGGAGGCCATTTGTATGAAGAATGCCCAGCAAACCCTATTTCAGTCAACTATGTGGGATATGACAAGAACAATAATCCATATTCTCGTACCTACAATCCTGGGTGGAAGAACCATCCTAATTTCAAATGGAGCAACAATGCAACACCTGCTACAGCTCCTGCAACACCACCAGGATTCCCTGCTCAACCCAAGGCAGCAGCACCAGCAGTTGAAAACTCAATGGAGGCCATGCTTAAGGCTTTCATGAATGAAACTAAAACTCAGTATCAAACTCAAGGGGCTGCAATCAAGAACTTGGAGAATCAAATTGGTCAAATAGCCACTGCTCTTATCCAAAGACCTAGTGGAGCATTACCATCCACTACTGAACCATCATCTTCTAAGGGGAAGGAACAAGTCAAGGCTATATCTCTAAGGAGTGGGAAGGACTTGAATGGACCATCTACTGATCCTAGTGATGGCACCAACAAAAACCAAAAAAACCAGAAAAATGAGAAAAAGAAGGCAACAGATGCTGTCACAGTTGATGTTGCACCAGTTCCATCACCAGTTGCTGAACAACCTGTTCCATCTCCACCTTTTACTCAAAGGTTGAAGAAGGCACAGCAAGACAAGCAATTTGGCAAATTTCTAGAGGTGCTAAAACAACTTCACATCAATGTTCCTTTGGTTAAAGCACTTCAACAAATGCCCAACTATGCAAAGTTCATGAAGGATGTGCTATCCAAGAGGAAGAGACTGGGAGAATTTGAAACAGTAGCTATGACAGAGGAATGTAGTATGATCATGCAAAACAAGCTTCCAAGCAAGTTGAAGGATCCAGGCAGTTCAATTGGTGAAATCTATACTGGCAGAGCTCTTTGTGACTTAGGTGCAAGCATCAATTTGATGCCTAAGTCTGTTTTCACTCAGTTGGGTATAGGGGTTGCCAGACCAACAACTGTTCCAACTTGCAGATAGATCCATTGCATACCCAGAAGGAATCATTGAAGATGTCTTGATAAAGGTAGATAAATTTGTATTTCCTGCTGACTTTGTGATTTTAGATTTTGATGCAGATAAGGAAGTGCCTATAATTCTTGGAAGACCTTTCTTGGCTGCTACTGGGAAGACTCTAATAGATGTGCAAAAGGGAGAATTGACTATGAAAGTCAATGATCAATGAATCAAGTTCAATGTGATGAATGCTCTCAAGTTTCCTGATCAAGGAACTGAGGAGTGTTCCTTTGTTATGTCTCTTGATTCTATGGTTCATAAACACTTCCACAAGCAGAATGATCATTTGGTGAAGGCTCTTGCTGAAATTGATAAAAGTGAACTTGTGAAAGAAGGTATTGTGCACAAGGAGACTGAGGTGAAAGAACTATGGAGTAGGCAATATGAATCCCTTGATCTAGAGGATTCCAATCTCGAACAGAATGTGCCTTCTATTGAAAAACCTCCTGTGCTTGAACTTAAAGAGTTACCCAAGCACCTGAAATATGCCTATTTAGGGGAAAATGGTACATTGCCTGTGATCATTGCTTCTGACCTATCCAAAAGTCAAGAGCATGATCTCATTACTACCCTAAAGAGGCATAAGAAGGCAATTGGGTGGCAAATGGCTGATATAAAGGGGATTAATCCAACCATCTGCATGCATAGGATCATTCTTGATGAAAATGCTAAGAATAGCATTGAAGGGCAGAGGAGATTAAATCCTATCATGAAAGAAGTGGTTAAAAAGGAGATTATCAAATGGCTTGATGCTGGCATTGTGTATCCTATATCTGATAGTGCATGGGTGAGCCCTGTGCAATGTGTTCCAAAGAAAGGAGGGGTCACAGTGGTAGCTAATGAGAAGAATGAGCTTATTCCCACAAGAACAGTCACTGGTTGGAGGATTTGCATGGGTTATAGAAAACTCAACAAGGCCACAAGAAAAGATCATTTTCCCTTACAATCCATAGACCAGATGCTTGATAGACTTGCTGGCAAAGATTTCTATTGCTTTTTGGATGGATACTCTGGTTATAACCAAATAGTCATAGTGCCTGAAGATCAACAAAAGACTACTTTCACTTGTCCTTATGGTACTTTTGCTTTTAGGAGAATGCCATTTGGGTTGTTCAATGCCCCAGCAACATTTCAAAGGTATATGATGTCAATCTTTTCTGAATTCATTGAAAAATCTATGTAGGTGTTTATGGATGATTTCTCTGTCTTTGGGGAAACATTCCAATTATGCCTTGACAACTTAGAAGAGATTCTGGATAGATGTGAAGAAACCAACTTGGTCTTGAATTGGGAGAAATGCCACTTCATGGTCCAAGAAGGAATTGTGTTGGGACACAAGATTTCAAAGAGGGGAATTGAAGTTGACAAAGCCAAAGTTGAGGTAATTGAGAAGATGCATCCTCCAACAAATGTCAAAGGTGTTAGAAGTTTCTTGGGGCATGCTAGGTTCTATAGAAGATTCATTAAGGACTTCTCCAAGATTTCAAAGCCACTATGTCAATTGCTGCAGCATGACACTCCATTTGTATTTGATGAATCATGTGCTGCAGCATTCCAGAAACTACAAAGTGCTCTAGTTACTGCCCCTGTGATAGTGACACCTGATTGGAGCAAGCCTTTTGAGCTCATGTGTGATGCTAGTGACTATGCCATAGGTGCTGTCCTTGGCCAAAGGTATGATACAGTTTTTCATTCTATTTATTATGCTAGCAAGACACTTGTTGAAGCTCAATTAAATTACACTACCACTGAAAAAGAATTATTAGCTGTGGTTTTTGCATTTGATAAATTTAGATCATACTTAGTTGGCACAAAAGTAATTGTTTACACTGATCACTCTGCCATTAAGTATTTGATTGCTAAGAAAGATGCAAAACCTAGGTTAATAAGATGGGTTCTCCTTGTTATGGACACAAAGAGCATGGAGAATCAAGACTTGGCACTTGGACCAATTAGAAGAGGAAGAGCAAAAAAGATTAAAGAACAAGAACAATTGAAAGCTCAAATGATTAATTTGCTTATTGATAGCAAATATTCTAAAATTATTCCTTGTCTTTTAAATACTTTAATTTTATAATTAAGATTTCATATGAATTTTATATTTGTAATAAGCCAAACATTTTTAGGCATGTTGTTTCTCATTCTTAGATGCCTAATTGTGTAAGGCCTAGTTTGGGCTTGAATTTGGGCTTTTAGGTTTATGTTTGTGACTTTAGTGAGTCCACAATCTATTCCCTATAAATAGGTGTGGTTATGTAAGTTGTAAAAGACCTTTGATCATATTTTTAATTTGAGAGGAATTAGCATAAGTGCTCTCTCTAGGGTTCTTCCTTGAACCATCTTTGGGATCTTATCAAGAGCTTAGGTTTTTGTGGCGATCCAAGCATGAGAATTATCATCTTTCCATGAAAAATGTGGCTTCTCTTCATCTCATAGATTCATCCCTTATCTTTCCATCCTTTTGATTTTCTTTCCTTTTCTTGTTTATTGTCTGCAGTATTTCTTTGATTATGGAACAATCCTCTATCTTTGTTGAATTAGTAACAATAATTCACATCACTCCTCCTCCAAGAATTTGATCTTGAAATAAAGGATAAAAAGGGGGTGGAGAACCAAGTTGCTGATCATTTGTCTAGATTGGAAGGAGATAATGCAGGTAATCATTTTGGAGAAATCAAGGAAAGCTTCCCTGATGAGCAATTGTTAGCTGTTGATGCTGTAGCACCTTGGTATGCAGACATTGTCAACTTCCTAGTTAGCAAAGTGGTGCCCTATGATTTGAATTATCAGCAAAAGAAGAGGTTCTTCCACAATGTCAAGCAATATTTTTGGGATGAGCCCTTCTTGTACAAAAAGTGCCCTGATCAGTTGCTGAGAAGATGTGTGGCTGATGAAGAACAACAAGAGGTGATGCAGCAATGCCATGCTGCAGCATATGGAGGACACTTTGGGGGAATGAGGACAGCAGCAAAAGTGTTTCAATCTGGGTATTTCTGGCCTACAATTTTCAAAGATGCTCAGGAGTTGGTTAAGAAATGTGATAGTTGCCAAAGGAGTGGAAATATATCAAATAGAAATGAAATGCCATTGTCAAACATCTTAGAGGTTGAACTCTTTGATGTTTGGGGTATGGACTTCATGGGACCCTTTCCTCCTTCTTTTGGCAACTCTTACATCCTTGTTGCTGTAGATTATGTATCAAAGTGGGTTGAAGCAGTGGCTTTACCTAACAATGATGCAAAATCTGTTAGCAAGTTCTTGCTAAGAAACATCTTTACAAGGTTTGGGACTCCAAGAGCAATAATCAGTGATGAAGGATCTCATTTTTGCAACAAATTGATTGAAAATCTCTTGGCCAAGTATGGAGTTAAGCACAAGATTGCAACAGCATATCATCCTCAAACTAGTGGTCAAGCTGAGTTGTCCAATAGAGAGATCAAAAGAATGTTGGAGAAAATGGTAGGGCCTACTAGAAAGGAGTGGTCAAATCATCTTGATGATGCTTTATGGGCTTATAGGACTGCTTACAAAACTCCTTTGAGAATGTCCCCTTATAGACTTGTTTATGGCAAAGCTTGCCACCTGCCTTTGGAGCTTCAATACAAATCTCATTAGGCAATCAAAAAGCTCAATTTTGATCATGCTAAGGCAGGGGAAGCTAGGCTATTGCAACTGAATGAGTTGGAAGAAATGAGGCACTTTGCATATGAGAGTTCTGAATTGTATAAGGCAAAGACCAAGGCTTGGCATGATAAGAAGATTCAGAAAAGGGAATTAGTTGAGGGTGATCAAGTTCTGTTGTTCACCTCAAGACTCAAGCTATTTCCTGGAAAACTCAAGTCTAGGTGGTCAGGGCCATTTAAATTGGTGAAAGTGTACGCTCATGGAGCTGTGGACTTGTATGATGATGCAAGAAATCAAACCTTCAAGGTTAATGATCAAAGGGTGAAGAAATACTATGGAGAATCAATGGTGAGGAGCAAATTCACCACTAAATTCAAGAACCCATGATCTTTGAAGGAAGTCAGGCTGAGGACTCTTAAACTAAGCGCTACTGGGAGGCAGCCCTGAATTTGATCTAATAAATTAGTGTTTTGTTTGTTTCAGTGTTGTTTTGCAGGAATTAATTCAAGGCAATTTGAAGTTTGAGGGTGTGACAGCAGTTGTTGCTGCAGCATTGCTTCCAGCAACGTTGCTGCAGCAGTGAAGGGCAGTTGTGAAATCCTAAGCTTAAATCTCCAAGAGTCTACAAGGCCAGAGCTAAAAGAGGAGGAGCCACAAGACAAAGCCCAAGGGCAAAATCAGGAGCCTCTGCACCTTAATCTTTTAGTTCATGACTTTTAAATTCTGTCTTTTAATGCTTTTAGTGAATAAACCTGTTGAATGTTTGTGTTCTGTGATAGCATTCAATAGTTGTGGTAATTGTTTGTTTTTATGTCTGTTTTGCTTTTAATTAGGCCTCCCCTTAGTATGCTTGAGCAGTGAGGACACTGCAAGGTCTTAAGTAAGGGGGAGGACCTATGGTCTATGTATTGTACTAGCATGTTTACTAGTTAGTTGAATGAAAATTTTAAATTTTAGAAGTTAAGTTGAGCAAAACTTAGTGATGAAATGATGAGAATTGAGTGATTAGTGCCCCTGTTTGTGAGTGAACTCTATTGCTCCTGTTCCTACACTTTTGCATGAAACTTAGGAAAGACTTAGTGAATTAGAAATGATATGAAGCTAGGCTAGTGTTGGTAGACCTAGAGACTTGCCAAATTCTTACTAAAAACTTAGGGTAGCATAAGAAACTAAGTTTGGGGGTTCTTTGAGCTACATTAAGGCAAAGCATGAAGGAATGGAATTAGGCCAAGTGCACATTGTTTAGGAAGTAATTAAAGTTAGTGTATTGTGTAAAGTGCTATGTTATAAAGCACTAATGTTGTAAATAGTTGTAATTGTTGTCATTGCCCAAACATATAAAAAAAAACAGAGAAAAGCGAAAAGCAAAAAGCTATGAAAAATAAAGTCAAAGAATAAGGGCAATGCAACACATGTGTTAAGTATTGTTTGTTTTTGAATTCTGTTTTAGTTGTATTGCTGCAGCAACTGTTGCTGCAGCACTTCAGTCAAGTTGTAATAAGTGCACTGGCCTAGAGTTCTGAATTGCTAAATCAAAGCCCTTTGTCATGCTTATCCCCTCTTTCTACGATCGAATTGTTAGTCTACCCTTAGTTTTGAAACATCTTTGGCAATCTCAAAAGAAAGCCTCTCTAGTTTTAGTTAAGTGAAATTTTGAACCTTGCTATGTTCTGAACTAAGTTAAATGTCACACACACACACACTTTTGAGCAGGAGTAATTTAGGGAACTTACTATTCAGTGGGTTTGCAATTGAGTGACCAATCTGAAAGTTTTATGCTCAGCTTAATATTCTGTTTGTGTACATTTATGAATAATTCAACTATCTGGTTTGATTGCTGGTATAGTGCTTGTCTCTGTCAAGTGTCATTGCTTGAGGACAAGCAATGGTTCAAGTTTGGGGGTGTGATAACAATCAAATATGATTATTATTACCTCTTATTTCAAGCATAAATCATTGTTAATTCTCAAGCAATATAGTAATTAATGTTGTAAATATGTTAGTTTTGAGTAGCTTAAGGTGTAAGCTTGAATTTGTTATAATTGGCACTTTGGTGCCCAATTGTGGTTTAATGTGTTTGTTTAATTGCTGCAGCACTTATTGTGGCAGCAATGCCAAATTACACAACATGAGAGAGAAAGCAATAAGAAACACGGAAATTGAGGAAAGGACAGCTGTCAGTGATCATCAGGCGTGGGTGTGCGTGCCAATCATGGAATATTCGCTGATGACCTAGGGATTTGGGCAAAAAGGACCTTTTGCCCTCACTAAAGGACAAAAGGCGCCTCCCAAATTAGGGTTGCCTCTCATCCCTAGCCTCCTCTATATAAAGGACCACATTCCCAGAATTAGGTTAAGCCGAATTTGAGGTATAGAGATAGCCTCAAGCTTCGTGCATTCTCCAAGTTACCCAAAAGATCAATTGCTGGAATTGTTATTGCTGCAGCAACACTGAAGCTTCATCTCTTGGAAGAAGCTACGTTGGAGAGCCGGAGTTTGTTCCTTTGATCTTCATTGGAGCTATTCTCACGTTCAAAGATTGTAGTGTAAACTCTCTCCTTGGGATTTAGTATGACTTCTTCATTTATCTTAATGTTTAAGTTAGTTTCTTTCTTGTCAAAGCTCAACATGAGCTAAACTCTTGTAGTTGGGATGCAAAACTGAATGTAATGAATTTATTGTGTTATTAATGTTTATGTTTAAGTGTTGAGTACTTTATCTTGTGTGCTTCTACTATTTCCATCTTAGATTAGGATTGGCCATCTAATCTAAGTAGCATTTATATTCACAGAGATGGTTTGTAAATTTACCCCACAAGATAACATGGTATGTTGCATAATAGAGATATTGTTGTTCCTTGTCTTAACCCTTGAGATAGGGGAGGCATAAGCCATGAGGTGAACACTGTGGGTGCTTCAGCAGCCTATGACAATACTCCTTTCTGGTCTAGAGATAAACTAGTAGGAAAAAACCTAGTGTCTAGTATTTGAGAAAATATGCAATTGCGGCAGCACCTAGTGCTACAGCACTTAACATAGCATTTTTGTACACTTTAATGAAATTACTGAAAGTGAATGCATCTCAACTTGTTCCATATATCTGATCTTCATTACCTTGATACTTTTTAATATTGTTGCATGTTACCAAACATTTGTGTCATTTACTTTATTTTTACCATCACTAATTTGTTGATTAAATTAAGCTTTGAGTAAGTGCTAATTCTCGTGGGAACGAACTTTACTTTCACTTTATTACTTGTTGACAGTGCATATCACGCTTTTAGCCACAACATGCCCCCATGATGTATACCGCAGAGCCTATTCTCATAAGACTGTTGTGTTAGGCAGATATGCATTCTGAATGTATGAAATAAGTAACTGAGAGTGAAATTTTCGTGTGAAAAAAATGAGGGTGGGAGTGGGTATTTATAGAATTCGTGAATGAATATCAACTGTTGATATTATCGGTGCAATCTACACCGTTGAAAAAATAGCCGTTGGGCCAGGGGAGTAAATTTGGCCGTCGATTTAAACACAAATCGTATTTACCTATGGGTGGGGGTAAATACGATTTGTATTTTAACAAATCGTATTTACCCCCACCCATAGGTAAATACGATTTGTATTTAACAAATCGTATGTACCCCCACCCATAGATAAATACGATTTGTATTTTACCTGAATCGTATGTATCTCCACCATACATACATATGCTTTTGTTTTTTATAACTATTGTATGTACCTACCCCACTGTAAATACGATTCGAGTTTTTTCAGGATAATCGTATCTACGTAAATACGCTTTGAAAAACTCCAAATCGTATTTACCTATGGCTAACATAAATCCGATTAAGTCAATTTTTTGTTAGGGGTATTTTCGTCCAAAAATATGGTGTGGGGGTATAATTGGAAACAGTGGGGGTACAAAAAAAAACCATTATAGATTGGTTTAAGTTAGGTTGGTCCAGTTTTTTAACAGCCTATTCTTTTCCCACATCCCCCACTATTCCCACCCCCCTTTCTCTGTTTATTAGTGAAAAGGCTAAAATATCCCTACACTTTTAAAAAATATCTTATGTGGCTTCGCTACATACGGCACCATAGTACCAAATTGATACAGTATCAAGATACTGATAGTTGAAAATGTTTGTATATCACATTTGGTATCAAGGTATTCAATTTGTCTGGTACCAAGGTACCGCGGGTGTTAAAATTGTTGGAATCACCCCATTTAACATTTGGTACTTTGGACATGTAGCTGATTAATATTATATATACACACACACACATACAGAGAGAGATGTATCTTCATCTGTATCTATTGACAATGTTCTAACAAACTTGAAACGACGTCCCTCGTAAATATATGTTACAGACACATCGACGCTATCCACATCTTGAAATACGCTACAAATAGCATGGGTATCAGTTTTCAAATAAGCCCTGTTGTGGGTAACACGGTTAACAACGATAGGAAATAGACGACCATCAAACATCTTGAAATACTGATACGATTCTGATAACAAAGCGCAGAGGTCTAAAATATTGAACTGAGTTAAAAAAACTTACATCAAATGCACGAATAATAGATACAAATTCAATTTTTCTAACTAACGATTGTTGTGAAAGTCTCTGAGGAAAGAGTACACATTGCATGAATTAGATAACACATGTACTGAGATAGTTTGATACTTTGATACTGAAACCGCCCAGTACCTTGGTACCAAATTTGGTTTTTGAAATCCTAGTTTAAATCTAAACTCGGTACAAAAATGTGAATTTGATCAGTACTAAGGAACCAGATAATACCTAGATTCAGGAAAAAAATAATATTCAACACTAAGGAAGGAGAAGGGAGGAAGAAGGCTCACTTGTGGTGGTGATGGTACGACGAAGAAGATGGCCCGCGGTGGTGAGGGAGTGAGATTGAGAGCTCAAAGTGAGAGGGGGAGGAGAGGGAGTGACGGTGGTGACTGAGAAATCAAGAGAGTGAGAGTGAGAGTGGGAGTGGTGGGGATATTTTGAAAAATTAGGAGGTGGGAGAGTAGTAGAGGGGTGTCTAAATAATCATTTTTTGACGAGTACTTCTGTTGCTTTATCCGTTTGGTTGTGAGTTGTGCTGGCCTTGGTAGGGTTGTTGATAAATCCACATCACATGCTTGTTTTTAATGTTAAAAAGGGTATTTTACATGAAGATTTTAATGAACAACAGTAAAGTTTGAGAAGAGTTTGAGAAATTGTGAAATCTGGTTTTTGTGTAGTTGTTATGCTGGTTTTCTTTATGTTAATTTATGTGCTCAGGAACTTGATCAAATTGAAGAACAAGTTATACAAGCAAGAAGTGAAGTTTGGACCGATTTAGGACATGTTACATTGGCAGCACCAGACAGTTTCAGTTTGCACTACACCTCCCTCGGTGGAAATTACTCCTTTCTGATGCGCGTAAGCGCAAAGCTTGCAAGCATCCAGTAGTTGTGGCGCGTATCTTGCGCGCAAGCGCAAAGTACGCGCAAGCATCCAGTAGCTGTTGCGCGCAAGCGTCCAGAATTTCACAGCAACTTTTGCGCGTATCTTGCGCGTAGGCGTACCCGAACAACTCCTATGCGCGAATTGTTTAAATAACGACTTGGAACTCGAAAAAAGGACTTTTTACACTCTTGGAAACCCTAGAATTTGAAGGCACTCATTCCATCTCATATCTATTGAAGATTCAAGGCTTGGGAACAAGATTTGGCGCTTGAAATGAGTCCATCTTCTTTATTGAATTGTAATTTCTGTTTTCCCTCTTCTCCTACCATGTGTAGCTAAGTCTCTTGTTGTTAGGGACGAATGAATATTGATGAAACCCTATTGTAGCTGGTTTAGATTTACTTTTATGTCATAATCTCTCTTACTTTGTGTATTGAATCTCTGATTTTAATACTTTCTATGGTTTGATCACTCATAGAATGATTTATGGTTCATTTATGGAATGGAAATTTTGTTCTTGAATGCTTGAGATTGAATACCTTCAACTCTTAGTTTAGGAATACTCTTTGAGTAGTTGTATATTGCAAACCCTTGATTTTAATGCTTGTTAATTAGAATCGCTTAAGGAATTAGGGCTTTTAGTTATCAACAAATGACTAGTTGCCTAAGGACTTAGGAATTAGTTAATATTGTGGGTTTGATAACAAAGTTAAAGAGAGAGTATCTTTCAATATAAATCAGTTGCAATATTGTGAAATCAATAGGAGTTCGTCCCTAACATCGTTTACAATCTTATCTTTTTAAAGCGTTCTTCGGTTTCTATTATCAAAAATACAAAAACATTTTATTTTGTTCATTTTATAGTTCGGTTACTCGACTCTATCAATCAACCCCTAGTTTATTTTTGTTCATTTAGTTATTGTTAGCGTTTATTGGTAATTCCATTTGATCATTGAGGACGATATTCAGTTCTTACTGATTTGATTACTTGCGACGATTTGGTAGACTTGCCGAAATTTTAACAGTTGTCAGTGGGCTGGTTTCGTTTATAAGCTGGTTTCTATTGTCTAAAAAAAGGTTGAGATCATAAAAGGCCTTTTTTAATTACACTCCCCCTCCTACTCACAAACACTCCCAATTTTTAAAAAATCACTAAACTACCCCTACCCCCATCACTCCCGCACTTCCCCTCCCTCTTTCACCTTCTCACTCCCTCTAAACACCGCCACAACCACTACCTTCTCCCTCTCACCACCATCACAACAACCTCCCACACGCATCACCTCCCATTCACCACCACCACTACCTTTTCTCCCTCTCACAACCACCACCACCACCTTCCCCCTCTTAACCACCACCACCACATCCCTCTTACCACCATCACCTCTCTCTAACCACCGCCACCACCATCTGCAAAAAAATAAATAAACACAACTTAACATTGTTTAGTACTAAAGTATCGTATTCGTCAAAAGCAAAAAAAGGAAGTGCTTAGAAAGATTTCTTCATTAAGGATATTTTTTGTCTTTTTACATAGTCAGGGGGTGTTTAGTGAATAAGAGGGGGAGTGAAATAAAAAAACCATCTTAAAAAATGCACAAAAGATTTTGGGCTATTAGGTCAGGTTGTCTTTGTTTACTGGATCCGCCTTGTAGATCCAACGGTCTTTTATTGTAGTTATTGTGGTTTTGGCCTTGCCCACTAAATGAAATCACACTAACTTGGATAAAAAAAATCCACAAAAATTTGAAAGAAAAAATATAAGAATATTATCTAAATTAAAATGGATGGTATTTTTTTTAAGCTAGTACCCCGTTTGGTCCTTCGAATTTCAAAAAAAATCAGTTTATTCCCTAATATTAACAACATTACTAATTAATCTCTAACATTTCCAACTATTATTTAATTTAATCCCTTAAATTCTTGATTTTTGTTTGACCCCTGACTTGTGTATCAATTTGAGTACTTAAGCACTCAGGAATTGAGTGCTTATCTTTCTTTTATAAAGCTAAATAAAAAAAGCAACTAAAAAACCACTGTTCTTATACGGTCTAAGTTTCTCATGGTAAAAGCCTGCTTTCTCATTATAAATACAAAAACTGTAGGTACTTTTGCCACTTAAAAAGCGAATACGTAGTTTGTATTGGTACATACTGTAGGCACTTTTGCAAACTATCAACATTTTTTAATTAATTAAAAAAAAAACATCAGAGCATCTCACGCGCTCTCTCTCTCTCTCGACCTTCTTTCACATCTCACATCATCGCTCCACCCACACCACCACCCGTCAGCCACGAGCGCCGGTGAGCCCCAGAGGCCAGAGACCTCCGCCTCGAGAACGTACTCTTCTCTTTTCTCTTTGTTTCCTGCAAACTGAAGCCACGAAAGAAGAGGAACGAACCACGCACGCCGGACGCTGCCTCCGCCGGCTCTGTTCCTTCTTTTTCTCTATTTCCTGGTAAGCTCTCATTTCTTTGAATGCCTGGCTTTGATCATTTCTTTGAATGCCTGGCTTTGATTGAAATCCCTAATTTGAGTATAAAACCCTAATTTCTAATTTCTTAAATTGATAGAATTAGAGGAAAATTGAAAACCGTAATCTAATTGGCTAAATCTGAAATTGATTGAAAACCCCCAATTTCCAAATTTCAACGATCCTAATTTCTAGTGTAAGAAATTGATGGAATTTGGGGAAATTGAGTGAAAACTGTAATGTAACTGGCGCTGAATCTGGAATGGATTGAAACCCCTAATTTCTGACCCTTGGTTGATGGTTGTCCAATTTGTTTATTTAATACTGACTTTCGATATTTGATTTAATTTATAATAGCAATTCTAAGGTTACTATTAATACCAGTTCTACCTCAATTTTTGGTTTCTTTTTATTCACATAAGGAACTTTTTTTTAATCTGTTAAACTCCAACAAAAATTAATGTCATCATTATCGCTCCAATTTTTTTTTGGGTGATTATTTTTTCATTTTGTTTTATTTCTGACTATTTTTGTCCTTCAGTTTTCTTAGTTTGATGATTTAGACTTTATGTCTTTTAATTTCACTTTTAGTCTCAAAAATCATGCCCCACTTTTTCAAAATATAACATTTTTGATGACCAAAATGCAAAAAATTATTTTGAAAGATCCAACACTTACTTAAAAAAAACTGTAGCTAAGAAGTATGAGAACAAAATTGCCGTGTTGAAAAAATCAGGATAACAAAAATTACCAGATAAGTTGAGACTTGAGAGAATTAAATTGAAACTAAACCAAAAAAATTAGGCGATGAAATCAACTTATCCTCTTTATTTTATCTTGCAGGCAAAGCTATTAAGATTTGCAAGCTTTTCTGAAATTGTTCCTTTCAGAGACAGACACATAAGGTACCATTAAATCTTACTCAAAAAGAAGAAGAAAATAATTATGAATGATTTATGCTTTATGTTTATGCTTAGTATATGGTTTTTATGTTGTATGCCATATGACAGGTTTTAGTACTTAAAGAAATATTCTGCTCATAGATTGCTCAGTCCATTATCAATGTAACAAATTTTGGTAATATTTGCGTCATTTTTAGTTAAATGTGCAGGTAGCTGTTCAGTTAAATTGTGCATCTGGGTGAAGGAAGAATATTGCCCAACATATCATCTCATCAAAGACAAATATCTCCTCTAACTTCATTTTCTTTTACTCTATAATATTTGGTGTGTTGATTTTGAATTTGATGAAATGAGAACATGGGATTTTGAAGTTTTGATTTCTTAAATGTTATTAATTCTGTGAATTCTATGAATATTTGAATTCTCTGAAGTTTTCATCCTATATATATTTGGGGGAGAAGCACTTTGAAAAACTCCAAAAGAATTGTGCATTATTTTAACCTCATATATTGTCTTTCTTAAATAGTAGGTTTTGAAAGAGAATTATCAGTAATGGTAAAGACCACATCATCTTACTCAATTCTTTGTATTGTTCCTTTTATGCAACTTGCTACTGGAAATTCATATGGTGTTATTGAGCATTTTCCTATACCTTTGTATATTTTGACCTTCTTTCCATCAGTAATAAACAAGGCTCTAATGGATTTGATTATATTGTGGTATGTTTGGTTGGCTTAACTCCTCAGTTTTGTTAGTGTTTCAAGTCCTTCAGTGGTATCTTGATTTGCTCTACAATTAGATGCATTTGTTAATAATTCCGGAATCAATTATGAGTTACAAAATTGATGGGTAGAGATTTTTCCTTAAATCATTATGTTCATGTAAGAATAGAATTCTATTATGAACTTAGCAGTAATGAGTGTTATCGGCTTAACCACTTTTTGTAGCTTCGGTTTGGTTAAGGTGTACTATGTATATTTTGGCCATCTTTCTTTTGTTAATGGTTGATCGAGGTTTTGTTCAGTGTTGGTTCTCTTACTGTCAGCAGGATGGATCTTCAAACCAATGTTCAAACTAGGGTTTCATTAGCAATAATCATGTGGCAGCGTGGGAAGCATGGTATATGCCAAAATGACTAGACATCGTAAAAATCCTTACTTTTGCTACTCAGTTTCTTGCACACTATTATTGATTTTGCTTTCATTTCATTTCTTTTAATTATCTGAGGTGGCTTTTTCTTTCCTTAATAAATTAAGATTTTAAACAATCATATGAAGTGCTTTGAAAGGGTATTTAAACATTATGGGTCTTACTTAAGCATTATGTTGTGTAAGTGACAAAAATTTGTTGGCATTAAAACTTCAGAAGACTTTTGAAATGGTAATGCTATTGGTATATGTAATTGAGTTTTAGTTCCTTTTGATGGCTGCATGTATTATATATTATCTATATGAGCTCATCGTCATGTGAATAAGCAACAACTTAATGTATACAATAAGTAGGATAAGTTGCTTGGACCCTTCCTTGGACCCTGCTATGGTGGAATTTCAGAGCTCCGGGTTTCCTTTCTATTTTATAATAAAACTTTTGGACTTTGAGTACCAACTCTCAAGAGTTTTGGTTTAATACTTAATAGTAGGATAAGTTGCTTAATACTTAACAAGATAATGGGGTGAATGTCTTGCTCATTGTATTATCTTAATAGTGACAATCATAAATCTTAAACTATTATGGTTTAGAAAGTCGTCTTATGTTTGGGAACATGACAGAGTCTTGTTTAGGGAGAAGAATGCAGATTTCTCAATGTTGGACCTCATCAGAAGACGGAGGTGAGACAAATACAATTTTGAGCTGGCATCTCGAGACCTCCAAGGAGCTCCAACCTCCAAGTATAATGGCAACCATTCTGCTGATGGTGTTGATAACCTTTAATGAGACGTTTTCAACTAGATTCGGTGCTCACAATTTCAATTTGTATCAAGTTTGTATTCCTATGGTTCAATCCATTATGGAAGTATTTATGTTATTTAAACTTGTGCTCCCATCGTTCAATCCATTATGGAAGAATTATGTTGTTTAAACTCTTCTCTGTACCAAGTAAAAGTAAAGCATATTTTCTATTGTCACAATTTCTTAGATTTCAAACACACATTCTTAATATTATATATTGTGATGCCTAACAAGTTACAATTCCATAGCAAATTATTCAAAGATTCTATTTGTTCTATTTCTTAATGCGGAAATGCAAATTGAAAAACTATCTTATCCCACACATTCCACACATATTATGTTTTCCTTCTATTTTAACTAATTAATCGTTAACTAGCCACTCAACCCCGTGAGCTATATGGTCAAACAGTGGCCAAAATCATGGTCAACTATACGTATTGCGTATATCGTATACCGTATCCTTCAACTTCCTCTAAGATTGTGACACCTATCACCAACTTAAGACTAAATTACCTCTGATTATGACACATGTCAACAAAATTTTGTAATTTTGCTAAAAAATTAAGGACAAACATTTCGTGAAAAATACAAAAATATTTATTGGCATTTTTGTAGTTTTGACAACAAAATGAGGGTAAACATTTCCAATAAAAGACAAAAAAAAGTAATGACATTTTTGTAGTTTTGATAAAAAAAACGAGGGTAATCATTTTGAGAAAAAGACAAATGTATGTAATGACATTTTTGTAGTTTTGATAAAAACTGAGGGCAATCATTTTCGAAAAAAGACAAAAAGAAAGTAATGACATTTTTGTAGTTTCGATAGAAAATAACGGAATGCAGAAAAAAAGACAAAAATATGTAATGATATTTTTGAAGTTTAAATAAAAAACGAAGACAATTATTTTAGGAAAAAGGGAACAAAAGCCATGACATTTTCCAAATTTTAATACAAAAATGAGGGCAATTATTTATAGACTATGAAGCCCCGATACTCCAAAATAGGTCACGTACTCGTGTCGGATACGTATCCGATACCGATACTTGCCGGATATTTCCGGATACGTATCCTGGGAGTATCCTAGAATTTATATTTATTTTTAAATTAAAAAAGACAATATACTTACTGGATACGTGAGGGGCACTTTGGGGATACGTATCTTAGGAGTATCTTGAGATGTCTCTTGATGAACCAGAGTTGGACGCTATGTTATTTTTTGACGATGGAAATGGAGGAAAGGAGAATGACACTGTTAGTGTTAAGTAGTGAATAGTAGGCAATTCTATAGAGCCTACTAGCCTAGACTTCTTTCGGATATGACTTATGATGTTTTTTCCTATATTCTAACTTGGGTAGCAGACTATATATCTTTTGTGACATGTTCGTAGGAGGAAGAAAATATTTTTTTTTAATGGGTGGGGAAAATATATTTAACTATGTTTACTTATTTTGATCAAAAGTATCTTATTTGTAATTTTTTTTCTTTTTTGTAAATGTGATCATATCTATTGAATATTATGAGCAATTGTCAATTAGTATAATGAAGTATCTTTAGTTATGTTTTATATTTTTAAATTTTGATTTAATTTTTTTAATGAAGTATCCCTGTCGTATCGTATCTTGATTTTCAAAATTTTCCCGTATCCACGTATCGTGTCATATCGTATCCCGTATCATATCTCGTATCCGGGCTACATAGTTTATAGATAAAGACAAAAATAGTTGATGACATTTTATAAGTTAATGTTAAAAATACTAGGCAAATATTTCAGGATAGAAACATAGCTAGTCGATGACATTTTTGAAATATTGGTAATAACGTAAGAGCAAATATTTTAGATTTTTGTTGCTTCTCGGCATTTTTTTTTTGTTTTTCAATATATTAATTAATGAAAATAACTAAGACCCGACCCAATAGCACTTGTATGAGATGGTAGGGGTCTCTTCCAGCTTAACTAAAGTCCTGGACTCGAATCCAGTCTTGGACATGTAGCAATGTTAAATCTCTTGAGCGAGAGTTTTGCCGTCCATTATGGTCATAGCCGGCGTATTCATGCAAAGCCCATTTAAGCACTCAAATAAGAACTTCATTGTACATGGCAAAAGACCTGTGATGGCTGATCATGATACAACTAAGAGTGTGTTAGTTATGTAGTGGCGAGAGTTGAGTTAGACAGAATTGATTTTTAAGAATTGAATTTTTTTTATTACAAGTTGAGTTTAATTAAAAGTGACTTGAACGTATCGAGATTTTTGTTTGGGATACCATAAAAAAGTGATTTTTCAACAATTTTTTTGTTTGGATAGATTAAAATGCTTCACGTCAAAATATCACATTATAAAGTTTAATATATGATAAAATAGGCAACAGAAATACCAAATTAGCACATAAAATAACTAAATTAAAATACAATTAAAGACTATAAATTAAATTTCAATACAATATCAACTTGAGTGCTTGAGTGAGTCCCAGTCCCACAATTAACATGCATAACTAAATACCACAATTTAAAAAAAATTGGTGATTAAAAATACTATATTACGCGCACTAATTAATTTCTAATTTTCTAAATAAACGCTTGGCATTGACACTCAAAAGAAACAATAGAGTAAATACGTAAAAAAATTATTTTGACCGGCAATTGAGAATATTGAGGACCAAATTCTTATTTTCATTTCTCAGAAACTAAATTAGTGTCTAATTTTTTTGTTAGTAACTAATCTATTCCCTAATCTAATATGTTAAAAACTGTAACAAAGTTAAATTTTACTAAAGTAACAAGAGCAAATGTGAGAAATATCAAAAGTTAATTTGTAAAATCAAGTTCATCAAACTTAAAAGCTATTGTTTGTAGCTTCTAGTAAAATCAAGTTTAGACAGTAGAATTGATTCTTCTAAAAAATCCAAACACCCATGTTAAAGAGTGCAAGAACTAGCACAACCAAACATTATACATGTGAATCGTGTTGCTACTTTTTAAGCTGCCCCATTTCCTATCGTTTCAAAGAGAAATTCTTGTATATGAATGTAACATTTGCTTATATTTATCAAATTATTAGAATTGATTATTTAAATAAATTATTTTGTTATTTACAGCTAACACTTATTTAATGCATGCATGCTTCATGTTTTCTTATTTAAGTTATTGATAATTCAAATTTAATTAATTGTCGTAATTTTATTGGTTATTTGAAAGTATTAAACTAGCAGCATACCCATGTATAAGCACAAGTAACATCATATTCTTTATATCAATAGATTCAGATAGAATTCAATTATAATAAACCTTTCAAGTTGATAAGAAATAAAGTTTTATAACTTTAGAGTAGTATTTTCTTCAATTGACATTTTTATGTTAAAAATTGTGACTTGCAAAAAATAAAAAGTCAGATAGAATAATTAAGAATGACATAAGCACATACATATGATTTAATATATGACATAATTATAGTACAAAAAGGTAGAAGGTTAGTGGGGGTGTGTAAATGTTAATTTCCGGGACTCGAATCTGAGACCTCCTTCTTGCAAGTTGCAAGACGTTCATGTCCCTTAGCTCGCCAAATAAGCTACCTTCTTGGAACATAAAAAGTAGTTAATTTTAAGAGAGATTGTGAGTTACTTTACCAAATTATCCTTCATTAACAACATTGTAAACATAAAAAGTAGAATTTTAAGAAGAAATATATTAAATAATGAAAGATATGACTGAAAAAGAAAATTGACGTTGCATGGAGAAAATTAATGTTGCATTGAAATAATTTTTAAAAATGGTTGTTTGAAATTTTAGTAGTGATTGTATGGATTAAATGTATAGTTAGTGTTGTTATGTTGGATCGATGATACTAGCTTCATCCCTACGCGTGTTTCTAGAGGTCTGATCACTGATAGTGTTCTGCACAAGAAACCAGACGAATTACGCAATGCTGGCGTGGCGTGATAGGAAGCTAGTGATAACTAGGCGTTAGATGGCAGTGAATGCACAAAATGGGAAAGCCTATTTTCACAAGTAAAAACTACCCTTCTCTAAATTGTGTCACAGAAAATTGCAAATTTGGCATTGATTGTCTTGTTTCAAAAGGCCCCATGCGCTGGTAATAATTTCATCAATAAACATCAATGCAATTGGATTCATGGTGACAGTGAAAAATCACCCGGTTAGGTTAGGTGGGTAATCTGAACTCTGAAGTGGTCAGAAATGTGAATCCCACTCTAACATTATGAGAAATGGAAAATGTGAGCTAACAAATTACTCCCTCCGTTTTTACAACTGGATTGAAAAGTTTACAGGCTAATCGCAATGAAAAATATCTAAGTTTCTGGATTTGCGTAACTCTCGGCTTTCTCTAGCTATCTCATCATGAAAAGACACTCAACTACAAACCGTACAATCATTGTATACTATACAATGCAGCCAACTCAACCGTACAATTATTGTACAAAAAATGTATATTTTTTTTTTGGTGGTGAGTTACTTGAAGTAACAGTAAATAAAATAAAAGATATAGTAACACGGACAATTAGAAATTAAGGGCATAAAATTGAACAAGTGAGCAACAATAATCTCAGACTTACGGGATCAGCTAGTGGTGGTCTTTAATCATGAGTAGGCAACCCCTAGGATGAAATTATATTCCAAACTTCTTAGAGAAATCATATACTACTACTCTTAGAATGATCAAGGGGTCCCCTCTTAATCCAATAGGAGTATCCCATTCAAAGGGTACCCTGCCCAGTGCCCAGTGCCCACTCGAGCCCCGAGTAGAGAGTGAATAAACAGCTTTGGCCAGCTGTAAGTGGCCATAGTAGTAACGGCACTCTTTTCTTTACTTGGTATTTGAAATCCACCCTGGCAGCTGATGTGGCACACTCCTCAATGATGTGTACGTTGGTACAGAGAACAAGAGCTTGCTTCCCAAGCCACTCCCAATTGAAATTGAAATTTTTTCACCTATAAAAACCCAACATGCCAGCTACTCCACCACACACCACTAAACCAGTGTAGAGTAGAAGCTTCCCTCTTGCTCACTTTTATCTCTCCACTTCTCCTTTCTTCCTTAACTGCTACAATATGTGTGGGTTCCTTGGATTCTTTGTTTGTCTTATGTTGGTGGTTGGGGTGTCTGTCGTTTCTGCCTCATCTAAATTTGATGAACTCTTCCAACCAATCTGGGCTTCTGATCATCTCATGTATGAAGGAGACCTCATCAAACTCAAACTTGATAACCATTCCGGTAAATTACCATTTTCACACCTTGTTATTCCCCCTTTACACTCTACAAACTTCATAACCTTAAACTATCTTTGTTTTATGCTGTTTAAGGATATTATTATTAATATTAATGGCTTGGACACATTACAGGTTCTGGTTTTGAATCCAAAAGCAAGTTTATGTTTGGGAAAGTATCCATCCAGCTTAAGCTTATCCAAGGTGACTCTGCTGGAACTGTTACTACTTTCTATGTAAGTCAATACATACACTAAACTTAACTTCATTGTTGAATATATTGAAGATATTAATCTGTTCTTATTTTGAAATAGGTACCATTATGGAAGTTATTAAGAATATATTTCAAGTCATATAATTTTTTTTACGCTCAACATAAATTATACCGGTGTATCTGTCTATCTTTAATTATTTACACATTACTCATCAATAGAGATGCTCTACCTCTGGGCCCCTAATCAATAATCTACAGTGCATACAATTTAGTTCAAGAGCAGGATTTTTATTTACTTGTACATTTTGGAATTGATGAAAAAGACTAGTTGTAGTACAATTGTTATTAGTGGTATGCAGCTACCCATTACTATGGTTTACCCCATGAGTTACTTTACATTCAATTAATATTTACATTTCTTACTTTTGTCCACCAATCAATACTTTACTAAATTTGATTTAAGTGATTTCATTTTCACCATGATGAAACCCAAAGTGGTGGGGATTCACTTTAATCATGTATTTCAATTATTATTATTATTATTATTATTATTATTAAGGAATTTAATGGAGTATGACATTGTTTGGTTTGGTGATGTAGATGTCATCAGGAGATGGTCCAAGACACAACGAGTTTGATTTTGAGTTTTTAGGGAACACTTCTGGGGAACCTTATTCTGTCCAAACTAATGTGTTTGTGAATGGAGTTGGTAACCGTGAACAGAGACTCGATCTTTGGTTCGATCCTACTAAGGATTTTCATTCTTACTCTATTTTCTGGAATCAACGTCAAGTTGTGTAAGCACTCTAATTACTAACAAGTCTTATTATGTTTTTTTGTATAAAATGAAATGTAACGGCTCTTTTTATGTAACTTTGTTGAGTTTATTTAAAATAAAAATAGTGAAAAGGAGAATAAGCTTCTTTCCATGGGTTTGGAAAAAGCTGTAAAAAAAAGTTGTATGAAATTGGCTGCTTTTTGAAGTGGTGGTTGAGCTATCATAGGCATTGGTCTCATTGTGTTCCCCTTGGGGTCACTCAAAAACAAACCCATGGAAAAGGAGATTGGAATCTTTAGATAATTTATACCAATGGGTTATTTGCAGAATACGATTACACAGACACCACTGGTCTGTGTGTGTCCTTTGTTTCTGCCAACTTTTTTTGGACATATTATAACACCATGCCACGCGCATTCACACTTTTTTATTTTTGTATGGTAGTAGTACTAGTACTTGCATTGCAACACTCTTTTTTCAACCTTTTTACTTTTTATGGCATCACTCAACTGTATTAATTAATAAATAAGTTAAATTGACATTACTGCTACGATCTATTGAAATTCAACCCTTATCGCTTCGATTTGTTTGACTAAATTTATATATTAATGCTAATATTTTGACTATATTTTTCAATGATTAGATTTCTAGTGGATGAAACACCAATAAGGGTACACACAAACATGGAACACAAAGGAATACCCTATCCAAAGGACCAACCAATGGGAGTATTCAGCACAATATGGAATGCAGATGATTGGGCCACACAAGGAGGTCGTGTGAAAACGGATTGGAGCCATGCACCTTTCATAGCAACTTACAAGGCATTTGAAATCAATGCGTGTGAGTGTCCAGTGTCAGTAGCTGCAGTAGATAATAGTAAGAGGTGCAGTAGCAGTGAGGATAAGAAATATTGGTGGGATGAGCCTACGTTGTCTGTGCTCAGCTTGCATCAAAGTCATCAGCTTAGGTGGGTTAGAGCTAAGCATATGGTTTATGATTATTGTTCTGATACTACTAGGTTCCCTGTTACTCCTGCTGAGTGTGTTCATCATCGTCATCACTCCTAGTGTGACCAAGTTTGCGTTTTAATTATGTGAAAATAGTAAGTATTTGGTGGTAACTTTGTAAGGTGAAAAAAAAAAAAAGGCATGAAACATTTCCCTCATGTTTCATATTGTAATATATTATTGCCAATCCATAATGTGAGTTATTTAGTACTACTTTTCTTCTTGTACATTCAAATTTATCTTCTGTCTATCTAATTTCTAAGAACTTCCATTCATGCTTGGAAGTTGGAATAGAAACTAAACAATCATTTTTTTTTAATTTAGCTTAATGACACCCATTTCGGGTTGGGTAATTTAGATTCAAAATTTAATTTTGAAATGTGTACAATGGGATAGTTCAAATTGTTAGATTACATGAATATAATACATGAAAATTTTGACTACAAGCATTTCAAATCACTAAACATTGGTTTGAAGATTAAACTCAGTTTGGTCAATTTATGAGAAGTCTTGTGACTTGATTAAAATAGAGGAATCTTTTCATCAATGTATATTTAAATGTAAAACAGAATTTGAACAAATCTGAGCATCATCTTCCACAAAAAGTATCTTTCATGGGTAAATAGAATAATTTCTCAACTTTTTCTCAATTTAGATAACGTATATAAAAATATGGTTTTGTTGCTTACTTCAATGGCACCTCATTTGGTTTCGAATGGTCACGGGAGGGTTGAAGATTATAGCCACGGGGGGGGGGGGGGGGGGGGGACGGGGGGGGGACCAAAAAATATCTAGCATTTGATTGAGAGAACAGGTAATGGATAACCTTGTACTGTTATGGTGCCAATCAAATAATTAAACACATGAAATATACTGTAGCATTGTGGGGCAACAAATTTAAGAATCGAGGACTTTGAAGTTTGAATTGTGGGGGTAATGCTTTTCGTGTCTTGTGACCAAATTTTCTTTTGTTGCAAACAATCTTACTGTCTTCTAACCAATTTGCAATAGAAGATGCCAAATGAGATGTGAAATTCTTGGAAAGATCGTTTTATTGTTTCTATGGATTATTTTGCCCTAGATAAAGCTAGAAAGAACCAGATTCATTGATCAACAAAAGTACTAGATTAGCGAAAATAAGATGCATGATTAATAAATCAAAAGCAATGTGTCACCCTTTAGCAAAATAAAAGGTTATACTACAAATCTGATGATAATTTTCCGTGAAGGGAATATGATATGATTCGATTTGATATGATTGCATTGCTTTTTCTATAACTTTATGAATTGGCCACAAAAATTACTTTTATGTTTTTCTGATCAAACATAACATTATCTTGTTCAAATCCTATCTTTTCATTTTCAGAAAGAAATAGAGACAAACATTTTGATCATGGTCTTTTAGATAGATGGCTCGTGCCTACGGAGTGATCTAATGCAACTCTACAACAAACATGTGAAACTTGTGATGTAATTGATGTGGTTATAAGTTATCCCAATAATTATAATTATAACCATTCATGTGATGAATACTCTACCTTGTGAATAAGGTTGGACCCTTGGCTATGGAAAATTGAAGTTTGTCTTTTCAGAGGACAGAGGCTAGAAAGGCGATAATGGTTTCTTCCTATTGAAATTTGAAAGGGATGCATATGGGCCATCTTCAATGGGTCATTTTTTTCAACTCATTATTTAATTGAGGGCCCTATTTGGTTCAATGATGTGATGAGTTTTGGTCTTTGGGGTTAAAAAATGAACTGGATTTTCGTATTGCGGTCATATTCATTTTTGTGTGTATGATGAACACCTGAGAAGGGGATTTCTAGCTATGTTGAAGTGTATTCAAAGGGTACTATGGCTAAATAATCTAGCAGAATAAATTAAATTTAGCTGCATGGCTTAAACTACTAGTATATGTGTGTATGATGTTTGAGCAAGAGTATATGGGTGGTTGGGTTTTGTAGGAGTGTGTCACATAGACCCCGCTCTTCACTTCGTGAACCATGACATTTGTTTATGCGTAAGCGTGTATTTGGTTCAGCGGTGGCGATAATTGAATTTTGATAAAATTAATTTTAGTTAAAAATGAGCATAACGTAACATAATTTTTGTTTAGACACTTTACAGAAAAACTAATTTTTACCAATTCTTGTTGTCACAATAGGTTGAATCAAAATTGCTTTTACGTATGAAATTACCAAAATGAATCTCAACTTAAAATATGATAAAACAAACTATTTTTATATATTTCTTATTTATTTATTGATTTTGAATTTATTATCATCCTCTATGCTATTCTCAATTTTCTTTTTGTCTTGAAAGCGGCACTTGTGCCCAAACAGGAAAACAAACTACACAGAAACTAGCTTAGGAGTAGAAACTCCAATAAAATCAGCAAGTAATAATTGTAAAAATACTAGGAGGGGGATTATCAAACATATCCAATCCTCCTAGCTTGATTTCAATAACCATTGTATCTGTAACATAAGACCTCTACCTTCCATGCTTCCAGCTACTCCCTTCTTAAGACAATCAACAACTACCTGTGAGTCTAGGTGCAACTCCACTTTGGTGTAATGTTTACTCTTTGGTGTAACTATTCTCAATATTATCCTTTCCCTTGATGCCCCTAGTGTTGATAAAAGCGACGATTAAGTGGCCTTGAAACCTGCCAGTGCCATGGATGAGTCCTTCTCCACTTTTTTTATTGTTTAGGAACTAAATTGGAGAGAGAAACAATTTGAGAAGTTACTCTAAATAGTATAACTAGTAGTATACCTATGCATATGTATACTATTAGTTATACTATTTGATACGAAAGATTTTAGAATTAAATTTTCATTCTAAATAGTAAAAAATTTCATTCTAAAAGTAAACTCACAGGTATACTACTAGTAGTATATTCAAGTTGGTCGTACTGTGCTGTTTGATACAAATGATTTTATAATTAAATTTCATTCTAAAAGTAAAAATTTAAATGTTTATTCGTCTCAAGTCAAACAAAGTTCAAAATGATTTAAAATATTGTTATGTACTTATCGAAATGAAATTAAACTCATCACTTATTATGTTTACCTGTCGTGGCTCAAAAGCAAAACAATCATTCATAAATAGTAAACTTTTTAAAAATAGATGCATGGATAATTTGGTAATTTAAACAGCCCTCACTTTGACTATAGAAATTGCTTTTGATAAAAGTTGGAAGTTTTTGTGGTTGGAGTACGATTCTCAGTTAGTGATTTCTGCCTTCAAGGATTGCAAAATTGTTCCTTGGAAGCTTAGAAATAGATGGAATAATTGCTTATATTTGACGAGACAAATGAACTTCGTTACTCACATTTATAGAGAATGTAACACTTGTGTTGATAAGCTTGTCGAGCACGATACTAACACACGTGGTTTTGTCTAGTGGGACTTTCCTCCTAGCTCCATTGCTGAGGATTTCTCCAAAAATATGTTAGGATTGTCTGGCTATAGGATCCGATGATTTTCTATTCGGTGGTTTCAGTCTCCTTCTGCCCTTTTGTTTTTGGTAGTTGCAAATGATTGTTAGTGACTTTGGTGCCAACCTGATTGGGATAAGAGTCATTATAGTGATGTTCTTTCATGCCAATTTTAACTTTCTTTGAATTGAATTCCTTTTAATAAGATTGTTATTTTGTCATTTTGGTTGTAAGTTTTTATTCGTGCGTATTGACTTAGTCCCTCATATCTCTTGTATCTTTTCTGTATTTTATCAATAAATTGCATGGGTACTCTTTCCTTCTTAATATTTTTACTTAAGAAAAGTTTTGTATAAATAGATTTTAAATAGGGTGCATAACCCTTTCTTTTTTAAAAAAACATAGAATAGATAGATTATATATAGATTATTCAAGTTTTTTTAAAAAAAAAATGAAATTTCCCTCGATATTTTATGATTGGGTTGATGAGAGGTTGGACAAACGGTTCATTCTCTCAAACAACGTTACAAGTGCCAACAACATTTTTTTTTTGAAAAAGAAGAAACCTTTTATTTCATTATTATTGTGTTCTGGTAGTGGTTTCAATTCAAATGGCAGATGACAAAAAGAGGTTTCGCAAGAGCCAGATGATAGTTTCAGATTCCGCTCCATCGAACACGAGCTCCGCGACAAAACCAAAATCCTTAACCGCAACTTCGTTCAAGAGAGAGCGATAACACTGGAAACAGGGGAATACCCCGAGATTAACGAACAAATACGAATCAGAGGTTGGGAAACCCTAGTCTCTTACCCCAAATCAGGTTACCAAGAGCTAGTCAAAGAATTCTACGCAAATGCATATGAAAACAACAACTTTGTGAGTTACGTGAGAGGACACTGGATTCAATTCGCCCCTAAAACTCTCAACAATCTTCTCAAAACCAGAAACCCTAGCTCATGTGAGTATTTGCGATTGAAAAGTGAAAAGGTAAACGCAGAGAAGTTACTAGAAACTCTGTGTAAGCCAGGATCAAAATGGAGTATGTCCAAGATAAAAAACGAGCCAAAAAGAGTGAAGTCAACGGAGTTCAAACCTATTCCTAAGGCATGGTCAACGTTTGTGCATCAAACGTTGTTGCCTTATCCAAATGTCTCGGATGTTACGGTATCACGTGCACAATTGGTGTATGCCATTGTTACAGGATTGGAGGTGGACGTTGGAAGTCTTGTTGCTCATCACATTCAGGAAATTGCTAATGACAATACTGCCACTTTGGGTTATGCTTCGCTTATTACTCAGTTGTGTTCGGATGCTGGTGTTGAAGTTGGTGAAGATGAACTTCCTATTAAACCAATGTTCCCTATCGCTGCTAAGTTCATTGAGAAATGTGCCATTGAAATTGAAGCAGAACAACCAGCTCCTCCTCCAAAGAAACAGGAGAAGGAGTCACTGTCATTGGAGCAGCGGATGGAGCGACTGGAAGGGAATGTGGGGGCTCTTTGCAAGCTTGCCATTATGATTTTACAGTCTCAGCAGAGTCTTCAGAATATGGTAACAAGTTTAGGGGAGCAGCTGCATCTTGATGTGTATACTATGGGTGGTTTGTCATCTATGCCTTTGAATGAGGAAGATATATTAGCACAGGTTAACTTTGCAGCCATGGAATCAGACTCCAAGGAGTGTCCAGCAGAGGGTGGGCCATCGTGCCCACCCCAGCGACCACGAACCGGATGAACTAGAAGAAGATTGACTGAGAATTCAGATATAGGTTTATCTTCTTCCTTGAATTGACTTCATCTTGACTGCTTTTGTAAATTGTGTCCTTTTGATGACTGGATTGTAGATTTTGACTGTTTCTAGATTAACATGACAAAAGTTTTGTGTCTGTTACATGATGTTAAGGAAAAACTAACTTGAAATGAAAAGAGGAACAACTTTTATTTTATGACTTATCAATGGAAGGAGCTCATGTAAACCTTTCTCTTGTTACTTTTGAACTTTATCTGTTGTGAACTTGTGATGTGTAAATTGCTGTTATTAAGCATAATTGAATTAAGAACTGAGCTCTAAGTATGTTAAACATGCAAGGATAATTGGGCTTTCATTCATATGAGATCCCTTTCATGATTGAGCTACCACACTGGGGTAAAACTTCAAAAGTTGCCGTGATTATCTGTTGAAGCTAGGATTTCCACATGAATGTATAAAAAAATGGAGGCAATTTTGTTCTTTCTTTTAGCCAAATTAGCCTACTTTCCGTAATCTATTGCTTAGCCACTTGGAATCTAATGTATCCATTATGTTGTTGGTAGTCTCGCTACAAGCCAGTAAGTGAACAAACAATTATGGTTCCACCATAGAGATCAATAGAGCATTGGATCATCAATTAGTGATTAGTTTAAAACAGTTGAATTTGTGATTGTATGTCTACATCAGACTATATTTATAATGGGATTAGAATAGATATAATGAACATTGTAACCAAAGAAAAGATATAATGAACATTTATTTATGGTGAAGGCTATAAAAACTGTAGTGAGAAGAAGTCGCAGAAATTCATCACTCTGGTTATGGTTGGATTATTCAAGCTGTAAGAGGCACTTGTCAGGCTAGACAATCTTATTTCTTGAACAGTTCCTCTTCTCCTTTTTTGAATTATCTCATTTACTATCAAAATCAACCGACCAACCAATCGATGAGTATATGGCTTTTGTTTGACAATGTTAGTTATAGCTTTATAAATTTTCTCAAGTTTTCCTACTTTCTGATGGGGAACGGTTTTTTAATCTTAGATATCTTACTCTATTTTTCGCACTACTCTCAAAAGCTAAACACTAATCTACTCTTATAATTTCTCGTAATTTACAATCTCATCAATCAAATAGCCCTCGGTATATTGTATATTGTATTAGATAAAAAGAAGCAACACTTGGTCACACGCAAGCAACACATCAGTGCATGTAAATCAACTCTTCATCTTTGCATTCTCTGACTGCAATTTCCATTTGGTCAAGAGCACTAGAGGGTAACACATCACAGCAGTGCCTTCTAGGAGCCTGCAACTGAATGCAAAACAAAAGTTTATAAGTACTATTACAAATTACAAATGTTAAGCCACCCTCTAATTACAGTGTCTAATAGAGTTAGTTACCTGTTTGATGTCAAGGTCTAGCTTATTTGTGAACACCTTGATCAATTCTAGTTTCTTCGGAGTCGCCAAGTCGTTTGAGCAATTTTGAAATGATCTCTTGTAACTACTTACGATGCCATTCTCACCAGAAGACACGTTGTCTAGATAGAAGATGGTGGATCTTTTACAAGGGTCGGGGTGAAGCTGTCTTGTGTTGAAAGTATATGCTTTTGCCAACATGTTCCCTTTCTTCCACTGCTTGAATGTTTCTTGCACTTTCATAACTTCTGGCAAAAACATATGGTTGGGAAATACCTGAACAGCATATCCCCAAGACACTGATATTGTCCATGAAAACCATCTGTCATAGCATATTGTTTGTTGCAGCATCCTCTGGGAATCAACATTTGCAGCTTCAAACAAATGTTTCAGAGATTGTGTAGTTGTCATGTTTGAAAAGATTGGATCTGTGTAATCCGAGTGATGCAGAGACAATAAGGGAGTTACTGGATGTGCAGCTAATAGGCCAAAGGTATTTCCAGTCAAATCAACCTGTCCCATTTCATAACCACAAGATAGAACATTAAAGTCGTTTCCTTCTTAAAATGTTTTCAATTTTCAGTTTCAATTTGTCCTGATTTGTTTTTTAGAAGATGAAAAACTGTTGCAGTAAATAGTTGTGACAAACAAAAGATGCCAGGTATTTTCAGAATGCATCTTTGAAAATACTAAAAACTGTTTTTCTGGTATTTCTAGAATTTCCAAAAATAATATATATATATATATATATATATATATATATATCTGTTTTCAAAAATGCATTCTCTAATGTTTGTTATCATAAGTGGAAAATGAAAATAGGAAAGTGCACGGGTTACTAAGAGGGAAGAAAAACAAACTCTATATAGCATCGAAACTTCAAGTTAAAGACGTGTCTGGTGTTCGACATGACACGTGTCGGGCACCAACACAACACTTCAATTACTTATATTTTTCAAATTAAAACTGGTGTCTACATGTCTGTGTCAGTGTCGTGTAGACTCTTCATAAACCATAATTCTCAGCATTTAAGACTATTTTGTTACCTGGTGAAAACCGGGTTCATGTGTTAATCCAACACCAAGCTCAGCTAAGCAAGAGTAGACTCTTCCATCACTTCCATAGAGATGAGGGTACCTTTCCAAACAGGAATCAAAAACCTTGGCCAAGACTTTAGCAAGAGAGGAACTGATAGCAAAACCAGCACCACCAAAAGCCATTCCAAAACCAAACAAACGGTTCTGCTCATAAATCTCAGAGTGTGCACCAATATAGTACCAAAGCCCATGATCATATTTGGAAAGAGTCTTCACCAAATTCTCTGGGAAGAAAACCGTGTCATCATCTCCAAACACATACCACCTCACATTTGAATGATTCAGGGCAACAGTCTCAACAACAACACGCGCCACGCGTATCGCTGATCGTAGTCCACCTCGACAAGTGTATCGAAACCGTGAAGTGTCTTCAGAGACACAAAGAGGAGGAAGAGAAGTGTCATTTCTAGAAGGGTCTTTTTCATCAGGGAGACTATCTAGAAACACACAACCCCTCATTGCATTGTTGTTTTTCCACCATAGTTTAACATAGTCCTTCCTCTTTTGCCATGAATTCTTACTTGAAGCAATTCCAAACACAATATGATCTAGAGTAGTGCTTGTGGTTGTGGACACATCTTCTGATGAAGAATGAACATGATGTACTAATAGCTTTGATCTCCCTCCCAATAGTAACACCGATACAAGCACATAAAAGCCATAAAATGAAGATGTCACTAAAACAAAGTTTATCAAAGACTGTGCTTTGGTGTGCTTCTGAAATAACTGCATGTTAACGAGGTAGCAAAACGAATCCAGTTCTGCAAAATAAATGTAAAGGATTATGAATTTATTATGTGGTGTAACACACTAAAAATGTTCATAATCATATGTACCATGTGAGAAAGGTTGTGGACATGTTTGGGCTTTGGTGTGTAGAATCAAACAATGAGCAACCGCAATCAACGGCGTGAGGAAGCTGCTGATAATTTTGACGTTTCAAGTCAGTTATTGTTCCATGTGTAGAACTAAGGTAGGTCTCAAAGAAGAAACTAATGTACCTTCCAATTATATTCTCACGGTTGGCTGGCGACAATGATCTTTAGATATAAGTCAAGTACTTGAAAAATTATGCATTGACTATAAACAACAAAATGAAAAAAAAAAAAAGGTATAGGTGGGGGAGAAAAAGTTAGGCCACCTGTCAAGGGAAGGTATACTGTTCCTCCAAAATATATAGCTCAACAAACAAGTTCTTGTGTTTGGCAACTGCATTCAACAGCCACGAGAAATTGGTGGGCATAACAACACAACATATGATATGGTTAACATTAACGTGTAATGATTGCTTTATAGGACACAATTCAGGCCTGATAGCACACTTCTTATATTGGTTTTTTGAGGCATTTGTTATTCTTTTCCTTCAAGTTTTAGGTTTATCAGTTTCCGTTTCTTTTTCTTCATAAATTTCTCATTATATCTCCCCCCGCAAAATTCCCATATTGATCTATTCAGTCATTCAAGTCATCGTGTCATGTGGGAAGGACTTCAAAAAGTTCAAAAAATCACTTGAAGAAAACGCTAGTCAAAAAATATGATTTCACACCACGCCACTTAGAAATTAATGATATTAGACCTGTTTGGTTAAGCTACAACTACTGTAAGATAAAAAAATAATGGTTGGCTAGCGATAATTTGTTTATTTCATGTATTTGGTTTGGTTTAAGGCGATTTTAAGTTTGTTAGATTGCTAAAAATTGATTTTAATAAAATTAACAATTTCCAACTTTGTAAAAAAAACAATTTCCAATTTTTCTGCAGAGCACAAATTTTATATATATATATATATATATATATATATATATATATATATATATATATATATATATATATCTCGCAAAAGTGATTTTATTTTATCATCAAAATGAAATTTATTATTCTAAACTCACTTTCAACATAATCACCATGAACAAATCAATTTTTAAAAATATGTAAATTGAATCACTTCAAATATGTAAATAAAAAAAAGTCCCACATCCTCCTTAACTGTTTTACTATAGAAAATACATAAATTGTTATTGCATCAAATCAATTCTACTCACCCAAAATCCCCAATGAAATGTTTGGATTGAGGATTTAGGAGGGGAGAACTTATTTTCCATTCTAAATTGAGAAAGTTTTAGAATATTTCTAAACAAAAGTGAAGTGTGACTAACAATATTTTATCATTATCTAACATGGTGTTCTTTCAATTTTGTAAAATCTCAAAAAAAAATAATTAAAATATAGACGAATCCCTTCAAAGCCCCCCTTCTCAAAACATACCCTAATGATTTTTGCGACCTAAAACAAACACATCAAGAGCAATTTAAATTCTGCTTAACATGGTTTTGCCTTCATAATTGATTGAGTTGTCTCGAGTGAGAACAAGTACTCACTTATTTTTTGTTTGGTAAGAGTAGGAAAAACAAGTACTCACTTATGTTTACAAGGTGTAAATCAGAATCATATTTCTATTTTTTTGCACAACTCCGAATCATATTTCATATGCATACAAAAGTTAATTATGCAACGAGCAAATAGAGTTATATTCGATTTACAAATTTTCAAATAAACCAGTGTTAGCTTATGATCACATTGAGAAATGGTCCTCTTTAGGATGACATTCCAGAGTAGAGGTTACCTCACTCCAAACATGGGAGCTTCCCTGAAATTTTGTGCATCAGAAGTGGATAGGATTATACATGTTATAAAATGTACAACTGCCGGGAAATAAGCCATTTGAAAAACTCAGCTAAGCAGCAAATTAAACAAGCCACGCAACAGACGCAAGTTGTGAGAGGCTGTTGACCAATTTCCATGCGAACTAAAACCTGTTTGTGAAAGTTCGATCATCGACACAGACGACGATGATAACCTTCAGGTACATATTTTTCTTCTGGAGAGATGAAGAATCTTTCTGTACTGCAAAGATCACGGGAAACAAAAATCAGGAAAGGTAATTAAGAATTGAATAGCAATAAATGAAGGTAAACAAAAATCAGGCATTGCTTGTAGAACAATATAATTAAGGTAATTAAGAATTGAAGAATGTTGAAAAAACTAATTAACTTTCATTCATCTTCGAAACTAAGAAAATGATTCAAATTCTAAATGAAACTATCCTATTGAAACAAAGTTCTAGTGCACCTCATATCAGCTTCAACATGAGACCAAATTCCTTCAAGCATTAACGTTCATGGAAGTTTCAAGCTTTCAAGTTTTAAGGGTGCCAACTTCCTCAAAGAACGCTATGATTCCATGGAGATCAGTTCATCGATCTTACACTGTCTAATATGAATACTGCCTGTTTGATTAGAAGATGGCAAAACATTGCAGCACTGACGACGAGGAGCCTTCATCTGTGAGAAAACCCAGCAAGACAACATTAAATCAAATACCTTGGACAAGAATGCAAACAGACATAAAAATGTGCGCCCCAATGAACGAGACTGCTAAGGTGGGGTATGGGAGGGTCCAGGATTTGAACCCAACCTCCAAGTAAGGCAGCAGCTTACCATGCCCACTACGAATGCAAAACGGCATGAGAAGTTAAAAATAATTACAAATTTAAAATCAATTTAACAATACCTCCTCGATACTAAGATCAAGCTTCCTTGAAAACACAGTGATCTGCTTCAGCTGTGCAGCATTCGATTGAAAGCATTTCGCAACTGCATGCCTAGAGTAATTGCTCCAACTGCCCCTTTTATCAGATGTAATACTTTTTAAGAAAAATATAGAAGGCCTTTTACAAGGATCTCTAGGATAGTCTCTCGTGTCAATCATAAATCTGGCATCAACTTTACTACCCCTCCTCCATGGAGAAAAAGTTCTCTGTACTGCAAGAAGATCAGGTAGAAGTTGATTTCCTTGATAAACCTGGATAGCAAAACCCCAAGAAACTGAGAAAGTCAAGGAATTTGAACGATCATAGCAGACAGTTTTTTGCAGGATCCTGGCAGAATCAACATTTGCAGCTGCAATAAGATGTCCCAAAGCTTGTGTTCTATTCATATTAGGGAAGAGAGGTTCCAAGGCCTCCAAGTGATGAAGAGACAACAAAGGAGATAATGGATGTGCAGCCAGCATCCCGAACAAATTCCCCCGCATATCTAACTGGGGTAAGAAATAGAGTCTATTATTTTACATGCATAAGTTGAAGGCTTGAATAGAAAGATAAAAGAATGCTCGAGCAACTTATATGAGATTCAGAAAAAGTAATCAAACTCACATACCAAGACAACATACTCAAGCATTGCCTACTAATAAGATGAAATCTCAAATCAAATGATAAAAGTATTATTTCTTGCACACCTCAAATGAGCATGAGAAAGAAGATTAGTTTGATTTGAAGTTGTAGCAAGTAAATATTATGCAGACTAACTAGAATTCACACCAAAGCTAAACATGAAACATACATTAATCATTGTCCTGACTCATAATTCATAAATGCACTTATCTAAATAAAGATCCAACATCCATGAATTCTAAATCGATGAAACATACATTAATCATTGGAATGACTACGAGCTTTGCAGCATATTTCTAAATCGATGTATGGTTAAGTTAGGTCAAACCTAAATTCTAAGAAAGTATCAAAGTCTATTCAAGATCTGTTGGGCCACTCACGACAAGGTCATTCGTGTCACTTAGAGCGTGATACTGATACGAGTGTGTAGGCTTACATCATATATGATATGGCAGTGTTTATAAGTAAGAGACATCCCCACCTTACAAGCCGAATATCACATCTGATATAGAACTCTCAAGACTATCTCCTCACACTTTGGCACCAAATTCGGAATACGCCTAACTTAACCCTACAAAGCAAACTTGTAGTTACTTGATGATAATTGGGTTATAATCACATCAGTTAGTCTACTTACACAGTCTCAACTCTCATCTTCTATAAGTACTCTTTGCAACCACCTAGTTGATTAATGGAAACCATTTTCATTCGTTTACTTTCTTTCTAATTAGAACAAACAGTGCAAGTAAACAACACATGCACACTGATCAGAAGCAAAAATAACACAATAAAATCACAAAAAACAAATTTGATACCTGATGAAAACCAGGTTCATGAGTTAAACCCACACCAAGCTCAGCTACACAAGAATAAATCCTAGCATCACTTCCATACAAATGTCCATACCTCCTCAAACATGAATCCAAAACCTTAGCTAAAACCTTAGCAAGCGAGTAGCTAATAGCAAAACCCCCTCCTCCAAACGCCATCTCAAACGAATACATCAAATTCTGATCATAGCTCTCCGAGTTGCTCCCAACGTAAAACCATCGATTATGGTCGTATTTCGACAGCGTCCTCACCACATTATCCACGAAGAAAACCGTGTCGTCATCGCCGAACACGAACCACCGCACGTCCGATTCGTTCCGATCCACTGCCTCCTTCACCACCCTAGCCACGCGGATCGCTGACCGAAGTCCTCCTTGAAGAGTGTACGGGAATCCAGAAGCGTCAGAAGAGATCACCACCGGCGGCGAAAAAGACGAGAAGTTTACCGGAGGTGAGTCGAGGAAGGCGAGGACGCGAGTGGATTTGGGGGAATACCAGAGTCGAAGGTAAGGCTGGCGACGCGGCCAAGAGAGAGAAGAGGAAGCAACAGCGAAGAGGACATGACGGCGCGTGGTTGGGGAAAGGCGAGAGACGACGGCGGCGGGAGTCAAAGTAGCGGAGTAAGGGGCCCACGCGATGAGGAGTAAATAGATATTAAGTAATAGAGAGATAACAAAGAGGAATGATTTGAACGATGATGTAATTGTTGAGGCTCTGAATCTGAAAAGAGTGGAACCAGAAGCATGAGGAGTAGGAGGCATTGATTCTTGTGATTGTGAATTCGAAAGAGGTATGGTAGTGGGTTCCTTTTTTCTTCGATGGAACATCATTTTGCAACTTGCAACTTTACTATTTGATTATTTTAACCACAGGTGTAAAGGAGTGAAGTGTAGTTTAAACTCAGTTTAGGAACAAGGATACGGACAGACACTGACAAAATCAACCGCCAAGTTACTTCAGTTACTTGTGACACTCACAGAAGCGTAAGGGTGCTGCTTGTTTTAATGTTTTTGTGTGTTTATGTCCAGGATTCGGAAAGGTCCGTGATTGAAGCTGCAATTGTGCGACAATGAAGGCTTCAACTTGGACGGTTTCTTTCTTCTTCAATAGGCCTGCCTGCATGAGTTAAACCCACAACAAGCCCATACATTCCCAAATTAGTACCCGCGGGAATCCCACGTACGAGTAGAAATTATCACCCCTATTCGTTGTACATTCCAATTTTTATATGTTTACTGTTAACAATAAGTTACAAATCAATTTTAGTTGCATATATGTTTTTGGGACTTAAAAATATATCGAAGTATATAAAGTAGAAAGTAAAAAAGTCAAGATATGAGGATTTTAAAAATTCAGCATCTCGCTAAGCCACATCATTTGTTAAGCTATAGTTTGTAAGTAAAATTTGATTAATATTATCGAGAAATGAAACTCAATAGAAGACGAGCACAAACGTCAAAGGCGGTTACACCCCTAACACATTGAAGTATAAGTTTTTGGAGGGAGATAGACGAGGGCTAAAAATAGTCTCAATAAACATCATCTCAATCCAGATTCTTTAAAATATCTGAATTTAGAGAAAACATAAATTTTTGTAGGGAGATAGACGAGGGCTAACATGTCCCTCCGTTGAAATTCTTAAAAACTATTCCGAGATTTATTATTTTAGCGGACGAAAGTGGGTCACCTAAGTTTAGTAAGACATTAATACGAGCCTTTGCTAAAAAACTGAATTATAGTTTTGGTCTACTATAGTTTGATTGAGGATTAATCTGTCAATGTAAAAAATTTATACGGTTGATCAAATCACAAACTACCAGACATGTGATTAGAATTTAGTTTATTACACCGCCATTGTACAATTTTTTTTACAATGTTAGCTAATCTTGAAACCAAACGTTGTAAAAAAGATTTGACTTTATCTCATCTAATTTAAAGTCACTCATACCATTATTTTATAGGATTTAGTTGGTATACATAGTCGTTGCAGAATTTTGTTACACTATCAAATAATAAAAGTTCATGGTATGAGTGACTTTTAATATAGTTGACATAAAGTCAAACCATTTTTATAACGTGTTATTTTATGATTGGTCGACGTCGTAAAAATCATTAACTACAAGAAAAACGTGTTTTCCAGCAGATTTTTTCCGTCGGAAAAACACTCGTAGGCAATGGTTTCCGGTGGAATTTCCGCCGGAAATGCACATTATCGGCGGATTTTAAAATTTAATACGTATTTTAATAAAAAGTAAGAAAAAATGAAAATGAAGTAAATTATGAGAAGAATGACATAGAAGAGAATGAAAAGAAATGAATGAATGAATGAGAATGTAGAAGAAAGAAAGAATAAGAATGATGGGGTTGAGGATGATATGCACTTATTTTTAGATGTGGGGAAGCGAGGGTTATGTGGGAGAGGAGCCGATTGCTATCATCTATTACTGCTTATACTGATAATACTAATACTTTTGCTGAATGTTTTTTTAATTTATTTGACAGTTTGACGGCATCACAGCAAGTGGCAGCGGCTATGAACTTTTGGGCAGTATGGAAGAGAAGAGATGACAAAGTTTGGGGTGGCACAATCAAGCCTGTCGCAATTTCCCAACAATTGGCACTAGACTTCTTACGCAAATGGGAGCTGGCACGAAAGAAATCGCATCTACAATCCTCCAATGATCAAGGCGCAAGGAACATGCAAGAACTATGGCAAAAACCAGTAGCAGGTACTTTAAAGTGTAATGTTGATGCTGCGATTTTCGACGAAGAAAACAAGTTTGGTGTTGGTATGTGTCTTCGGGATGAAAATGGAGTCTTCATGGAAGGGAAAACAATGTGGTTCGAAGGAATTCCGGAACCCCAAGAAGCTGAAGCAATGGGTCTATGGCAAGCATTGAAGTGGTTGATGGAGTTAGGCTTAGTGGCTGTGGCGATTGAGATGGATTGCATCTCCGTGGTCAATGCGGTGAACAAAGCGACACTCCGCAATACTGATTTTGATGTTATCATTTCTCATTGTAATAATTTACTCACTACTAGTCAAAGCTTTAAGATAAGCTTTATTAGGAGGCAAACAAATTTAGTTGCTCACTCTCTTGCAAGGGCATCAAGAAACTATGCTAGCTCCCACGTCCATTATTATAGTCCATCTTGTCTTACAAACATTGTTGAAAGTGAAATGATCTGAGTTTATTTGAGTCAAAAAAAAAGAATGAAAGAGAATATGAGAATAAATAATATAGGAGAGAATAAGAGTGAAAAAGTAAGAAGGAATAAGAATGAATGAGAGTATGAGAACTAATTGTTCTGGAGTGGGCCGAAGGCCCAATCCAATCAAAGAGCTGGCCAAAAACAGCCCAATAGCAAGCAAAGAAGCAAATAAGATCTCGACGGTTAGGATCAACCCACGCTGATCTAACGGCTCCCCCCGATTCACTGGCCCTATAAATAGGGGATTGACCCCACATGTCAGGTACATTATTCACTCTTACTGTTACTCTGCAGAAACTCTACCCCACTGACTTGGGCGTCAGAGTGTCATTGCAGGTACGACCTGGTGTGCTGCGGACGACCACCACCTGATCAATCTGGACGACTAGCACCCAACTGATCGACCTGATACCTCAGTCATCTACTACATCTCGACCGCGAGGTACAGTTCAGTGGGGTAAGAAGGATGAGAACTAATAATATAGGAGAGAATGAGAATAAAGAAGTAAGGAGGATTAAGAATGAAGGAGTGAGAATGAATGAGAAGAAAGAAGAAAGGAGAAATATAGAAGAGAGATATGTAGAGAAATTTATGGAGATTGGAGAGTATGAGAAAGGAAAAAAAAGATAAAATAGAGAAAATGTAAAAGAGAATGAGACGGAAATAAAGTGAATTGAGAGAATGAGAGGAGTGTAGGAGAAAGTTTTATTTATATACATTTTTGAACGGTTCCGGCGGATTTTTTAAATTACCAGCAGATTTATTTTGAAATATATTATTTTTTAAAAAAAATCTGCCGGAAATGTCACCGATGGATTTTTCAAAAAAAAAAACGCCAGAAAATCCGCCGAAAAATCCCCCGGTGACATTTCCGGCGGATTTTTGAAATTACCGGCGGATTTTTAAAAAAAGAAGATTTTTAAAAAATATTTTTTTTTTAAAAATCCACCGCAAATGTATGGACGGAAAATAAATCCGCCGGAAATACTATTTTTTTCTGACAGAAAAAATCCCCTAGAAACACGTGTTTTCTTGTAGTGATTGTACGACGACAAAGTATATAAATTATTGCATACACACTCTCTATTTTACAGAAGATATTGACCTCCCATAAATTACACAGATTCCCTCTGGAGTAAAGCCCATCTAGTCATTGACAATTTCTTCACAAGACAAATTGGTCTTTAACATTTTTTTAGGACAAATCAGTCCCTAACATTTTCAAAACGGGGACAAATTAGTCTGTGTCAAGGACTAATTTGCCCCCGTTTTGAGGGACTAATTTGTTTCCGTTTTGAAAATGTTAGGGACTTATTTGTCCATAAAAATTGTCAGGAACCAATTTGTCGTGTCAAAAAATTGTCAGAGACTTAAATGGGTATTTACTCTCCCCTCTATTATGTAATTAGAGAGAGAGAAAGTAAAATGAGTGTTTGTGCCTTTTAAACAAAACATGAGGATATAAGTGAAACGTTCTTAACGAATAAGAGAGATGAATGTTCATTAAAAAAGAAAGCTACCAACACTCTTTTTATCACCCTCTTTCCAATACTCTCTTTATGATTGATTAAAATTCACGCGAGTCTCACTAGTTTAGTGAGGCCTATTTTCAAAGTGGTGGGACTAGATACATCTATTTCATCCAATCTTAGAGAGTGTTGTAAAGAGTGCAAAATAAAGTGTTGCTAACATTTTTTATTTAAAAAAACAGAGAGTGTGTCTATCATAACTTAGAAGAGGTAAATGTAATCTCCCATTGAAATCCTATTTTTTTATAAGTCGATGATGTTGTTTTTCTTTTACGGTGATAATGCATATCACACCATTTAAATCTCTATATGTAAAATTTTAATGACATATACTTCCGACCTTGAAGGGTAGTCCGAGGTAGTTAGTGGTTGATGTCCTTAGTCAATGGCCGTATTCGATCCTGCTGGTGTTGTACCTGCAAAGTCACTCCGATGCAAAAGTCAGTGGAGTAGTCTTAGCAAAGTTATAAATGAGAGAATGCTTACCTTTAATGAGGCAATGAGTGTTGTATTTATAGAGTGGGGTGGGGTTGATTCCAATGAATCAGGACTGTCCGATCTGGTGGTTTGATCTGAGCCCTTGATGTTTGGACTGGGCCTTTTTGATATTGGGCCTACAAGGGGTGTGAATAGATGTCAAAAAAGGGGGTGTATATGGCAAAAAGCCATTCCATAACACAAACCATTATTAATTGATAGATAGTGTACATAAATTATATCCTTATTTTTAACAATCAAATCTAAAATAAAGAACATAACAAATTAAAGGCATTATTTACCAAAAAAATAATTAAAGGCATTTTGTTTTGGTAAAAATAACAAATTAAAGGTATAATATAGCCAAGAAGAGAAGAAAAGAAAATGGGTTCCACATCGGATTTAGATCCGCTGCATTCAGCAGAGTCTTCAACATCTGGGTCGGGTTGGGGATAAAAACCAAACAAGCAGCAGAGTTGACGAGTTGCTGTGTCCGTAAACGGCTTCCAGTGTAAAGCCTTACTTGTACTTCTCACTCATTCACACTTCTCTCCTTCAATCTTCACCTTTAACAGGTAATCTTAATTCCCCCATCGACTCTACACTAAATACCACGACAATACTTCATTTTTTATTTTTATTTTATTTTTCTTCAATTTTATTTTTTACGATTTATTCCCTATTTATTCCGTTGGAATTTTCTCAGAAGCATCACAGTCACCGCAACGCTAAGAAATTCATGCTTGATTTAGGGTTACGTGCTGTTCTTCGCGCTGGAATAATTGAACGCTGATACTGATAATTGACATTCGAATCATTCATTGGCACTCGGTCAACGTTGTTTTTACATCGCATTAGTTGATGATGGCTGAACGAAAGCAGTTCAAAACGAGGTTATGTGTGCTTTATCAGAGAGGTCGTTGTGCTCGCCATAACTGCTCCTTTGCACATGGGAACGCCGAGCTCCGACGATTCTCTGGCTCTTATAGTGGTAAATACTCTCCCTTTCATTGCCATGTGTTTTCTATTTCTTTTTTTGAGTAATGCTATTTGGACCAAAAAGTGTACCAATGGGATACGAAGAGAATATGCGTATAATACATTTATTTATTTTATTTTAAATTAAGTTCAGTGTGATACGCGTATAATATATTTAGTTTAAAATAAAAATTATATGTATTAGTATTTTGGTACACTTTTTGGTCCAAATAGCATTACTCTTTTTGTTTTGGTGAGTGAATGGGACATTTAAATACTCGAGGACTTGAGAGTGTAGGTTAATGTTAGTTGAGGGATGTTTGATGGGTGCATAATGATAATGCATTGGAAGCAATGTATAGCACTCAACACTTTATGGATTTTGGGTGTTGTGCCTTAGATATGTGCATAGTTAAGTCCCTTTTTGAGGATAATAGTGTACGGTGAAAGACACTTGGTGAAGGAGGTAGGTTATTGTGTTGTGAAGGTGTCATACTCTTTTGTATGCCTTTGGGTTAGAACTTCATTGCCAGGGAAAATGCACAAGAAAGAATGAAACAACGGACAAATTGGTTCCTCTGGGAAAATTCATTAGTTGATTCCGTCCCACCATCGTGGTCAAAGTACTAATAGTTGAAAGTTGAAACGTGATTATCATTTGTTTTTGCCATTGTCGAATTCTTCCACTCTTACGTGTCTCTTTTTGCCGTCATTACTGCAATGCTACTATAAGCTCTTTTACCATAGCAGCTACTAGTGCCAAACTTACACTTACACCCATTACATTTGGTAGTTCACTGTTACAATTCTTGTTGCTTCATGCTTGCACATAAGTAGACACTTACACCCATTACTGTTACAATTCTTGTTGCTTCATGCTTGCAGCATAAGTTCATTGTTTTTTTTACTAATCATTACTTTCTCATTGTTTCTTCTTGGGAGGAGGGATTGTGAAAACTAGTTTTATTGAAATAGAAAGGATACAGCGATGAGTTAGAGTATACAAGGCAACATTTTTTATCTGCTAGTTGTTACTTATTCTCTCTAATTTAAAGCATCTAATGAATGCAATGATATGCATTTTAACTGTAATTCAATGATCAGTTTGCACTTAAATTATTATTTGGATTTCGATGTGCTGCAATGTAAGTATTGCGTCTGCTTTGTCTACTTGCTATTCTCATTTCTCCTCCTAAGAACTTTCCTTTTGTAACTCTGCCGGGAGTTCAGGGAATCAGTCATACACTATCTATTTTTTAGCTAATCTTGCCTCCATAAAATTTGTCTTCTATCTATATTGGTTTTCTTCGTTGTTATGATTTCTTATTTTCTTGCGTATATCTAATTTCATAGAGTTTTATATCTTCGCTCTCGAACCTTTTTTTAATGCTTCCTTCCCGTGCTTGTGTCAAGCTCTATTTCTTCTCTGGATTTGCTGAGTTCAAAAAGAATGTTCCGAAATGAAAAATTTACAAAATTTTGAAGAACCATCGTGTTTATTCTTGCAGATATAGGTGGCTGTAGATATGTCCTTTGACTATGTGTAACCCACTAGTCCTGTGTCTTTCCTTGTTAGTATTGTGGCTTCTACTTAAGCTGGAACTATTATACATGTGATATAATGCTGTTTAATCGGTGGGGAGTCTGAGTTTCATCTCATATTTGTGACAACATGCTTACCTCGCGTGGGAAAATTGACTAATGATAAGATAGCGAAGTATTGCGTGAAGAGAATATATTGTCACCAGAGAAAAATTCCAGGAAATAAATTATTTAATGGTCTTGATTGACTGCTTTCTCGGCATTTCCTGTAAATTAATTACTTGCATTTCCAGCTTGTTTTGTTGACACACTATTATTCCATTTATTTAGCTGGAGTTAATACTCTTAAAACACTGAGGATCTGGATAATAGCTGATAGTGTTCCACGTCCATTGATTCTGGTAAGCAGATATCAAAGCATACACAGGCAATAACAAATAGCATGTGGGATTATGTCAGGTTAATATATTCAATGATAGGGCGTCTGATCACTTTGTCTTGCATACTGTTGCATTTCCAGCAGTATGGATATTTCATTTGAATGAGAGATTCTTCAGAATGGATCCTACTGATTGGTTTATCTTAGGCAATGCTGGTGATGTTCATGACATCGTATTTTCTTGGCAATGTTTTGTTTACTTCATTCCATGAATCTGTGGAACTGTGTTTTTCTGATGGTCATGATTAGGCCTTACTTGGATGTGTCTGCTAGCAGCATATTTTAATCCGAAGCGAGTTCAGTGGATTTCCCAATCATCTCCCATGCAAATTTCATGACTTAAGTGTATGGAGCTTATGATATTCCTTTTGGCTAATACTTCTGGATATGTCATGGCTACATACATGGACAAAATGGAATTATTAGTGAAGATGATGACTGTATTCCAGAGGAATCATATCTAATAGCATGTGGATGGATTTTTATCTCTTAAGCATCTTGGATATATCTCTGTATTTGAGATTATATTTTATATTATACTTCTCAACAAGATGAGGATGTGAACTGTTCTTAACCCATTGCTACCTTGATTACACTTCAAAGATATAAGCTACATACGTGGGTTTTACTATATCTGTCATAATATGAGGGTGCTAGTTTCATTCACCTTTTTGCTCTTACATTGGAGACACTATTACTATTCATTATTATGTTTCTCTTGTTATTCAAGTTAACGGTAAGCTTGTTCTCTTCATCATTTTATGTGTTCTGTTTGCTTCTTCTGAAAATTTTTGTTGCTTTTGATTTTGGTCTGAAATAATGAAGCTTCTTTCTTATTGCAGGTAGGAGAGATCATTTAGGTAATGATTTGAGGGATAAACTTGATAGAAGACATTTATCACCTCGAAGATATTCACCAGCTCGAGATGCCAGAGGCCGCCGCCAGACCATTCGCGGTCAGACACAACATCCTTATTTCTGCTTGCTCATTGTTTAGTATCATTTTTTGTAATTTAGTCGTACCATGGCAGGGCAGGTTTACTGTCACTTAAAAAGGTTTTTATTTCCATGATAGCAATTTTATATTTCATATTCTGTGAGACTGATGTCACCTAAAACATGAATGCATATGACCATTTTCAAGAAGAATGTTCATCGCCTCACTATGAAATGCACCTATTTACAGGGCATAATGGAAGTTTGGATTAGTATATGTGGTTTTACTTCATGTCATGCACAATATCACGTATCTTGTGCTGATGATCACGCGCACGCGCCCACACAGATTGCACATGCTGTTTTACTTGGTGGTCCCCTTTTCTCTTTCCTAATGTTTCATAAATTAAAAATTGCAGAATACAGTCCACCAAGGTCTCCAGAGAAAAAAAGGTAAATCAACTTGAATCACTATTGATAATGTTGTTCTTGTTCGTTTTTGGCGTTGTTGTCTACTACTATTGCTCTTGTTGAATGTAAATATTCGAATATGCCATATTCGCAAACAAACTGAAAATTTAGAAAAAAAAGTATTGGCATTGATTTGGAAGAGGAAAATTTTGAATGGGGGGAGGGAGACCGGAGAAGGATTGCCGGGGGGGGGGGGGGGGGGGGGGGGGGGGTGGGGGGTGGTTTGATAATACTTTGTGAACAATAAATATGAAGAAACATGGCCAGCATACCAAAAATGACAATGTCTGTCTGTCATGAAATTTTCTACTGTTTGTATTTGCAAGGTGATAGAGATGAAGTTTGACTTATTCTTTTATGTTTGTCTGTTATTTATATTAATCTCCAAAGCTTTCCTTCGTGGCATTCACACGGTGGACATGACAGCCTTGTTGTTTAAAACTGTTGTTTTATAATTGGATTTGCAGGGTTAACCAAATTTAACATTTGATACCAAGAACTTGGTTGGGTGTTTCTAATATTGAAATTCTATTCTTACTCTCTAGACACTTAGGTAGTGTTTGCTAGATGTGTTTGAAGATGGGATACAGCAAGACATGGGATTATATTCTATGTTTGAGAAAAAAGTGGTACATTATGTGTTAGGTTTAGGTATCTTGGATGTGAGAAATAATAGTACACAAGAAAGAATACTCTCCTACAATGGTTTTCACCACTCACAATTTCTAAAATGCAAAACATGCTTTCCAAAGGGGAAGGAACCCTTATTTATAGGTTCCCTTTACATTGGGCAAAGGGGAGGAAAGCCCTCAGAGCAATCCTAACTAACTAAACCAGACAAAAGGAACTAACTCTAACAGACACAACATAAACAACAAACTCCTAACAGACTAAACAGAAACAGCCCCAACCTATTTATTCTTAAACTTCCTACGTTGGTAGACTAAAACGGGCCTGTTACTTACATTCCTAAAATTATGATTCCACTAAAGAGGCCGAACCAAATTGTACAAAACAGAACCATTTCATTGCATTGCATTCACCCATTCTGTCAGCATGCCAAAATTACTTTAAAGGATTACGCCTCTAAGGAAAATCTCCAATATGTTCATCATAAATTTCATATTTTTTGAGATCCTTATCCATGTTTTAGTCTAATTATCAGCAATTGATGGTTCAGTGACAGGAGACATAGGAGAAACCAGGACACCACCAGCCATAGTGATATTGCTGGAAGTTGGAAAGTCTCGGAAAGAGTTCATGATCAAGTTAAAGAAGGAAAATTGATATCCTCTGGTTCTAGAAATTCTCTTGAGGAACAGGTTTAGTAATTGTTTAATCTTTCTATAACAAATATATCAAATATATTCTTTGTTTTCTGTGTGAAATTTCATTTATTTTGATTCTTGGAAACGTGTGCAGCTGAAGAAAGTACATTCTGATATCAACGCTCTTGAAAACCGGAAATTTGAATTAGGGGTTAGTTTTCTCTCTCTTAGTTTAATTCTTTCACATGCTCAAATCTCAATGGTATCTTTTGACTCTTAGAGGAGCTAAAATGTACTACTAGTACTAAGTACTAAGTACTAACTACTAACTCTGTCCCTTTGGACAGGAACATTTTGAGAAATCTGCTTTGTCTTTCTTACACGATGCTCCTCAAATTGTCTTTTACATTAATGATTTTTTTACCAAAGTACCCTTAATTACTTGACAATTTTTTTGTAGTCACTAAACAATAAATGCTGTAATTAATAAAGTAAACTCTCTCTCTCTCTCTCTCTCTATATATATATATATATATATATCTTAGCCATTAGTTGGAAAGAGTGAGATGAGGAATCCTAAAAAATTAAAGGGTGATTTTGGAAAAGTAATACATATTGTTACCAAATTTGATGTCACTAACAAATAACCAACTTTCTAATTAACCAATGTGAGATTTGGGTTTTTTTTTCCCAATATATTCCCCCATGCCGAGCATTATTGGCCTTTACTCAACTCCCCAAAACCTACTTTTAAGGTGAGCAGTTTTCAAGTTTTAGAAACTCTTATTAGAAACTTTTCCCAATAATACCACTAGTGTAAGAATATCCATCCGTAATTATGTGGACATTTTTTAATGAAGGGATAATGATGAGGTCTTTTAAAATATGGAAGACAATACCACCTTAGCACAATAGTTAGCATGACAAAATGGAAGACAATACTTTACTACATCGAAGCATTTTTCTTCTGCAAGCTACAAGCTGTGTTTGTATGCACTCCTTGATTATACTTTTTAAAATTTGTCGGTACTTGTTGGTGACGAAACTCAAAGTCTTGGAATCGTTATTGTCATCATTATATTCTCTTTTTCTTGATAGCTATATTTCGATTTTGTTTGGATAGGGTGAGCAAATTTATGGACTTCGTTATTAGTTTATTATACTCCATATTTGGTGAAGTATGAAATAGGAATATGGGTTAAATATTTAACCCAGGTTTAGTTATTGATGGGAAGTAGGGATGGATTGGCAGAGTACACTACTCGCTTTGTCAATTCCATCCTTGGTTGGAGGTTGAATTAAATTAGATTCACACTTTTTGACTCACCATGTACAAATTTTTGAAGGTCTACCTTGATGAGAGTGTTCAAGAAGTGGATAGCCTTAATTCTAGAATTCAGGAACTTGAGGCCCAATTGAACAAAGAGAATGAGGAGTGCAAAAGGTACTGTAATGTTTTGAAATGTATATGTTGATAATTTTTATTATCCCTCTCCATCACATTGACATTTCTTGATAACGCTGTTCCCTTTCCTGGCATTTATTCATTCTTCCTTTTTTATGGAAAATTCAGAATTACTTCAAGAATAAGGAAGTTTGCTAGAATGCACAATCATAACTCACAGTTGCAAGATGAACTAAAGAGGCGAGTAGTTACATTAGTTCCTTACTTTGTGCTGTAGTATGAAGTCGTTAAATATGTTGTGCTTTGTTTTCTTGAATGCATTATTTCTTTATTTTTCCGGAGGTGATTCTTGTATTCAATTTGTTTGTTTAATGTATAGATCACAAGTCCGACTTCAAAGGTTTGGCGACCAGCTTGTATCAGACATTTCTAGAATTGGTGCTAATGAGGAAGATTTTAGTGTTGATATTGTAAGCAATGGTGAGAATACTGGTCATCCTTCAATCACCAAACATAATTTGGAGCTGAGTGATGCATCTCCCCGCAGAAAAAGGCTGCATGTGGAACAAGATGCCGTGGAAGAGTTAAAACAAGGTAGTATTTTAGGAAAGATAGTTATTTTGGTTTTGGATAACTGTTTTGGATTTACTGAAAAGACGAGTTTGCTAAGCAAAACATTGGGAAGCTAAAAACTGAAAACATCTTTCAGCTGAGTGAGGATGGATATGTTCAGACAACCCATAATCAATCTAGTATCTGTGACCCTTTTTATATAGTGAATAATGCAGAGGTGTCTGTTCAGGGCTTATGTTTTGTAACCTGCATGATTCTGGAACAGAGTATTAGAGGGTGTTGTTATTTCATGTTCATACTTGGTAAAATCATAAAGATATATGTTTGTTAAGCAGTGCAGGACGTCCTAGTCCAGTTTGTATTGTCTAGGTAATAATATAGTAAAAATTGAATTTTTGCTGGCCTTTCACCGGAGATATGGTAGACTGTTTGATACTGTTACTGATTGATTTAGTCTTATTTTTCATAATTTTATCATGGATTTTGATTGTCATTTGAAACCACTATTCTGGCAATTATGTTAGGAGAATATTTGATCATTAGCTTGCTTAAATATTCTAATAATTTTATTTGGATATAAGCACATTTGCTTTCAATTCAGTTGACTGACATCTTTACTGTTGTTATTTGCTGTGGCAAATAACTGTTATTTGCTGTGGCAAATAACATGCTTCAGTTTTTCTTTTAATCTGACCACCAGGCACATTTATTGTATTTACAGTTTATGAAGAGAAATCAAAAGTTGGGCCTTTGGTTGAGACAGCAAGAAGCGGGAAGCGTTCTCGATGGAATTTGTCTGCTCAATCGAAAGACAAGGGTTATGAGGGCCTCGAGGCCCCAAGCAATGGAACTGAAGTTACTAGGCCTCTAGATCTTGACGGAAAGCACAAGAAAGGAATGTGGAATTCTTCTAACAACGTTCATTCCGAAAAGGTATAAATTCAATTAATTTCATGGTAGTTCTGCCTCTAAGGGCACTTCATAAAATAAAGTATCTTAGAATGTTCTATTCTTCAGTCTTATCCTTTGGTGAAGCCTTTTTTTTGTTGTTGTTGTTGTTTCAGTCATACATTAGGCAGTTGTGTATCTTGTGTTGAATAATATTTTCGAAAGTTGATCATGGTCATTTACAAATGACCTTTTTCATTTTTAACGATGAATATGCAGCTGAAAGAGTCCAGGATTGAAGTGCCATCAACCAGCATGGCAGCTCACGTGTTTGATGAGGATGTTGAGATTGAACATGATATCGGATTTGATATCAATGAAACTGCAAAAACAGAAGATGAGAATGGGGTGGCATTCCAGGTGAAGGGAATACCTCTTATGCTTCCCCCAGATTTGATTCCCCGTAGCAATTATTCACAGGTTAGTTCTTATCTAGGGTACATTTTTTACTGCCTTGTAAACTAGACACTTGTAGCAACAATATTTATAATAGCACGTCAACTTCATATGCAGTATGAAGGTAAAGACGAGAATGTGGATGTGGATGTGGATGGTTTTGATGAAGCAGCAGCAGGGGCACATGTGGACATAGTCTAATTACTATTAGGTATTTCTAGCTTTTTTGTGGTTCAAAAGCAGTTTATTGATCGGAGGCGCCAATACCTTGAAGATAGAACTTAACCTCTGCATGGATGTAATGATATGTTCTGTATTGGTGGATTGATTTTGTTCTAACATGCATAAGAATGAATGCCATATTTTTGGTGGCGTTTAACATGAATATCTGTTGTATGTAGGATTTATTGAAATGATAACCGGTTACACTATATAATCCTACAAAGTAACCAATTATCAGAATTGTTTTTTAATACCAGTGGATTTTTTTAATACTAGTGCACAGAGACTAAAAAATTGCATTGCTTAAGTTTTACCCTTTCGATTTTTTAGGTACATGTGCTTTTCTTTTATTTTGCGGTGGAAATAGTCCCTAAACTATTTTATATCCATACTTAATCCCTCAGTTTCCTCCACTCTTCCATAGTTGTTGTGTTGCGCTATTTCTAGAAATGTGTCTGATCAAGGTCAAACCAAGACTAAATAAAATCTAAAAAGAAAGATACAACTTTTGAATGAAGTAAAATACTTCTTCCAACCAACGTGCGATAAGAATGAAGTAAAAACTTTTGAATTTAATGCTGACATGATTTTGAATAATATGATGGAAAGTTCAAGGAGCGTTATCAATGTTGTATACCTTATCGGGATGTTGTTGGGGATCACTACAGTGCATCAAATTGGAGCGCACACTATATTTCGATATCAAAAGTTTTTGCTTCATTCATGAGTAGTTGTGGATCATGGAAGCGTTATCATGGCTATGGTTAAATATTGAAGAAATGGGAATCAAGGGTTATGATTATGGGCTCTAGCAGCAGAATGAAGAACAAACGTTGGAGGGTTTGAGTAGTGAAGAAAGAACAACAATGAAAGGTTAGGGTTAAACATAAATGGATGATGGACTATTTTAGCCTCTTCTAGACAAATTAAGACTACTTAGTCAACTTTTTATTTGATTCAAACGTTTTTCCTTAGTGATGAAATTGAGCCAAACTTTCTACACAGTTTCATGGAATGATACGGTGACATCACTACGGCAGTGACGGATCCAGAAAATTTAAGTAGTGGGGGGCAATACTTTTATACATTGCAATTGTTTTCTGCGGTTTTTCATATTCTGGAAACATTGAATGATTTTCTCGATGCTTAAGGGCACACCTTAATATTTAATTGTCCATTCACCTAGTTTATAAATGTTATTGGACGGAAATGGATGGAGTACTAACATATCATCCCTCTTTGGATATCCCAAGAACTATTTTAGGATTTTATTTTCCTCACGGACCAAATTAGCTCACGTCATGAACTAACTTATAAATATATTCTTTCCTTAATTAATTTTTTATATCTTATATAAATTATTAACAGTAAATTCTATTTGAATATATTGTAAAAAATGTAGAATTTAAAATTAACCTTTTATTATCATCAAGATTTTTTTTCCCGGCCCAATTCAATAAAACAAGCCGACACAATACAGACAGGGTAACACGTTTTGCAACATTTATTCTTTTAGTTTCTAATTTAGAAGTTTCAAATATGTTTCAAATTCTTATAAAATTTGTGAATTTTGTTTTTATTTTTAGTTCATATAAAAAGTTTCACTAACTTTTAGTACTTACATTTTTTCTAATCGGTATGTTTAGTCCCTCAAAAATTTTAATAGCTATTTTTTAGGGCCTTTAATAACACTGTTAAGTGCGCTATTAAGAGTCATAACAGACTAAAGTATTGACGGAAAAATGCTTAATGTCCTAAGAATAACAATCCCAAATACCTCCCAAGTGATGTGGTCTTGATTTATTTCCGTTTCTTTATCTATTTTAATTGGGAATCCCATGAGAGATATACACCGCTTTTTTGTTGATAAGCCAAATATGAGTTTCTTAACTTATTGATCCTTAACACTCAAAGAGGAGGAATCATTAATCTAATAGCTATATATCTATCATTTTAGAGCTTGGGTTAGGAGTGTTGTTATGATCTTGCCTTATCACCCTTGTTCTAGTATCCTCTCTATTGAACTAACTTTTTGTTTTGAATGTGTTATCTCCGAAGGAAGAGTTAAAATTCAGTTTTGATTTCTGTGAATCACAAAATGGTTTAGAGGCCATTTTTAACAAACGGGCAACATATTTATTCTTTTTATTTTTTGTAGTTATTTATTATTTAAGAAAGTAATACATACAAGCCAATCATCAATTCAGGAGACTTTCACTCGGGACATATAGCATAGCTGAATTTTTTATATAGAAACTAAAAACCAAATTCGCCAATTTTATAGAAAGTAAAAATATATTTATCCCGTAGGATAACTTTTGAGGAATGGTGAGGTCCTTGTAGGCTCATAGGCTTTGTACTACTATACTTTAATCACTTTGAGGGAGAAAGAAGTAATAAAGATATAGCATTGCTATTTATTATGAGTGATTTTTGCAAAAAATAGAAGAACACAAAAAAATTGGGTATTTGACCGATTAATAACGCGCTAACAATGGATGAGAGATTTCCATTGCTAAAAATAGGGCATTTGATAGTTATAATTTGGGAGTGTTAGTATGTGCTGGCACATAGCATTTTCCAAAGAAGGAAGCCATATTCAATTTTCGTTATGACTCACCTGATCACTCGCACTCAACTCGCTCTACTCACTCCTTTCATCCGTTGTTGTCCCAAACGCTCACCCACAACAGAAATCTCTCATTCCGAAACCGTCACCCTACCCATATTCTCAACCAAAATCTTCCCCAACTGCCGTCGAGTACATTCGTCAGCAAATGACGCACAACCGACAGAATCCGCCAAGGTGGATTCGGATCGTCGTCCACCAGCACTCCCTGAGAATCTCTCCAGAAACATGGTCGTCCTATCGTGTGAGTCCATTGTCGAGGGCGGCGTTTGTGATGTCTACTTGGTCGGCACTTGTCACGTCTCGATGGTAATTTGTTATTTTGATTTGGGAACATTTATTTTTGCATTTGGTTGAATTGTGCATTGTCACTGTCTTAATTCAGAACTGGATTTTAATCATTGATTTCAATTAGAACTGTTTGTGTTATTTATTTGCGAGGATTTGTACCTTGTTTTTTTTTCTTTTCATTTTATTTATTCTAGTTGTAAGAAATGCTGCTGCTGGTGGTAGTGGTGAATTGACAGAGATAGAGCTTAGCATTTAAGCTGAACTATGTTGCAGGAATCACGTAGAGAAGTTTGAGCTATTGTCAATTTTCTGAAACCAGGTGTTGTTTCCCTTTGGAACTCAATAACACTTAGCTGTCTGTTTTTGATTTCTTCGTTTTTGGCTTCTTTTCCTTTTATATTTTTAAGGCTTAAATATGTTTTTAGTCCCTACAAATATAGGGTGTTTTTATTTTAGTCCCTGTAAAAAATATTTTATTAAAAAGATCCCTGTAAAATCAATTTTTTTTAAATAGGACATTCTGTTAGTTAAACGTTAAAAAAAATTGAGTTGACTAACAGAATTATGATGATGTGGCTATCCATGTCATTAAATTTTATTTTAATTAATTTTAAATTACTAACTTAAATGCCAACTCATTTCCTTTCATCTTCATCTTCTCAATTTGGATCCCCATCACCACCCAGCTCCGGCGACCATTCACCGGAAACCACCGTCAATCTACCACCACCGCCATTCCTACATCACCACAATCATAGAAACGAAGATGAAGAAAAAACGTGTTTAGAAAGAGTAAAAAAAAGACGAGATCTAGTTTTATCCAAGGCTAGCCCCTCAAAGTACCATCTCTTCCATGCTTCAAAATGCAAATCATTTCTTCGTCTCAAATAAAACTACAGAAAGTAAAACTGCAGAATAGTGTTATGGTTTGGGTTTGGGATTTGAAAGTAGATCTGAAGGTAAAACTACAAAATAGTGTCATGGTTTGGGTTTGGGATTTTGAAGGGTCATTCCTAATCTGAATTTTCAATTTGGGTTTAAGGATTAGGTTCCATTCAATATGGGTTTTTCAGGTTTTCGATTTGGGATTGTGTTACGGTTCATTTTCTGGGTTTTTGAGGGAAAGCTTGATTGTGTTTTTGAAGCAAGACATGGTGGTGCTTTTGTTTTCACAGAGAGAGAAGGGACGGTGTGAGTATCAAAGGGAAAGGGGAAGGTGACAAGGTCCATTGGGTGGAAGAAGGTGTGGTGTGGTGTGATGTCATATGCTTAGGTGGCATGCCATGTAGGTGCTTAATATAAAAATAAAAATGAAAATAAATAACACATCATATTTCTGTTAGTCAACTCAAGTTTTTTGTAACATTTGACTAACAGAAGGACCTATTTAAAAAAAGTTGATTTTATAGGGATTTTTAAAAAAAATTTTTTTGCAGAGACTAAAATCAAAACACTCTATATTTGCAGGGACTAAAAACATATTTAAGTCTATTTTTAATGGTAAAACCAAATGGTTGGCCCTTGTTTGCTGCAGGTTGTCTTCTTGGAATGGCCCAAGGATAGGAGGGAAGCGTTTAAAACTCAAGATCTCGAGGTTTCTACTCTTTTTTTTAGATAAGCAATACTTCATTAAAAGGAGCACTGAGAATGCTCAAACCCAAACAATACAATTACAAATTGTTTAGATAATGAAGTGGGTTGTTCCACCAAGTGAAAATAGATAAATTAGAGTTACAACCTGCTCTATACACAGGCCAATTCCAAGATAGACTTTTGTTGCGCATCAAAATGGAGTTAATGTTTGCTTCATCGTTCTTGAAGATGATCCCATTCCGGACCAACCACAAACACCAGAACGTTGTCAACCAAATCAAATGTTTTGTCTTCTTTGCTTTCCTTCCCTTGTTAAAGTTGCCCAACCATCGGAAATGCTCTATCAAAAGATTGGGTGCCACCGTATCAATGCTCAACCAAGAATAAACTTTAAACCACGCATCTTTGGTGAAGCAACAGTCCATGAATAGATGATGAGTTTCTTCACAATGGATCCTACAAAAGGGGCAAATCGCATCCACTTCACTTACTATAACATGACGGTGAAAAAGAAGGCCGCGAGTGGGCAAAAAATCACAAAACAAACGCCACCCAAAAATTGACACTTTAGATGGAATAGCACACCTCCAAATGGACTCGTACAACTTCTCGGAATCAGCCACCAGGCTATTAATACTATTAGAATTCACCAACCAATTGTAGCAAGACTTAACAGTAAAGGATTTTGAAGAATCCATTAACCACAACCACCCGTCCTGCCCCTCACGAAACGGTTTGAAATCCTGCAATACCGTAAGCAACTCTGCTGCATCCATTTCTTCATGCTGTCTGTGAACCTCCCAAGACAGCCCCCATTGCCAAAAACCTACATCCCACGCACCAGCAGCAACTACAGAAATCTTTCGCTGATTAGAGGCAGCATATAGGTTCGGGAACACCGTGGAAAGCGGAGCGTTTCCAAGCCAATGATCATTCCAAAAATCAACAAGTTTACCATCGCCCAATTTTCTCTTAACGCACGAGGAAAACCGACCAAGAGGTTCTTGAGCATATAAATTAATCAAATCCCTCCACCAAATTGATCTCTTGAGACCCCTATTTATAGCCGCTTAAGAATCATGTAAAAAGAGAGAAGAAAAGTCACCATACCTGTATGATAATAAACCCTTCCATGGTGCCCCATCATTAAACAAACCCCTCCACTTCCATTTAGTTAATAAGGCCACATTGAATAATTCTAAGTTTTTGATGCCGAGCCCGTCCTCCTTCTTTGGTTTGCAAATTTTCTCCCAAGCTATCCAATACATACCACCTTTACCGTCATTAATCCCCCACAAAAAATCCCTTTGAATTTTAATCATAGCATTTATAATCCCCTTCGGAGCTTTGTAAAAAGAGAAGAAATAAAGGGGAATACTATTCAATACCGAATTGATGAGAGTGACCCTTCCTCCAATAGATAAAGTGCGACGTTTCCAAGAAACGAAGCAAATCAAGCACCGACTTCCAAATTGAGGCCCTCCTCGGGTTAGCTACTACTACCGGAATCCCCAAAAAACTTAAATGGAATAGACTTCTTTCTACAATGAAGGAAAGTTTAAGCGGATGGATGCTAAGAAATGAAGGATGCCGAAATAGCTTTAGGAAGAAAAATATTATGATGAAATTCGTTAAGGAAAAGCAACCACATCATGTTTCAACAAATCCCAACACAACTTAATAAATTTAAGATTAAAACCATTCAGCCCCGTACTTTTATCACCATCACACCTCCAAACCTCTGTCCTAATCTCATCTTCCGTAAACGGTTCAATCAAAAAATCAGCATCCATACCTGACAATTGAGCAAAGTAGAGCCCATCAAGAGTAGGGCGATCAAGATTTGGTTCTGCAAAGCGATCCCTAAAATGCTTCATTACATTAGATTTAACCACTTCCACCTCCTCCACTATCTCACCATTATCTCTAACAATCACAACATTACACCTCCTTCTTCTATACTTCATTAAAGAATGAAAGTATTTTGAATTCATGTCCCCCTCTTTGATCCATCTTGCTCTTGATTTTTGAGATAACATTGCCTCTTCAAATCAAGCTTCCCAAATACTTCTCTATTCCACCACCTCAGCTTCTCCTTAATCATCTTTAGTTTCTCTTTAACAACAAAAAGCCTTTCTTCCCGTTATGTTAACACTCCCTCAACACTCCTTAACAAATGGAAAAAAGTCATCATGATCAAACCATGCATTAAAAACACGAAACGGCTTAGGACTCCAATCCTTAATTGATCGAAGTAACCAGATAGAACAGTGATTCGAAATATCACGGCTACATATCTACTGACCCGAAATACCTCATAAGTCAATCAAACCTTCCGAAATGAGGAACCTGTCAAGTCTACTCATAGAAGTACCATCAAGCTAAACCAAGAGTGCTTCTTACCGGAAACCGGTACATCAAAAAGCTCCATGTTCGCAATGAAATTATTAAAATCAGCAATTTCAACCGCTGAGGTACCACCACTCCTCCCCTTCCTTTTAGAGACACAAGTCACGACATTAAAATCCCCAACAATGCACCATTTACCCACAATCAAATTCTGTCTAGCGTCCAACAAATCCGCCCACAACCTTCTTTTGCCACTAATAGAACACAATGCATATACATTAACAATATGAACCACTACATTTGGATCAACGACTGTGATACCAAGAAAACCTTCACCAGAAAAATTCGCAGTAACAGAACAAGAGCCATCAATCCAAGAACATAAAATACCTCCCGATAAGCCTCTAGAGGGATGCGCAACCCATTTAAGATTTTGATTTTCCCACAATAAACTAATCTCCCTTTCCAAAATCACCTCCCTCTTACTTTCTTGAAGACAAATAAAAGTGAAATTACCCGAACGAATAAGAGACGCTTACCACTGTCGCCCCACCCACGAATGTTTAAAGATAAAAGATTCATGTAGGACCATATTCGTTCCTCCTCTTGCTACAAGCTGCCTCATCTCTTCTTTCACCCTCCTCAATTAAATCAATATATCTGTCATCTGGTAATTTTCCTTCCACCCCCAATCCTTTTGCTGCTTCCCAAACTCTCCTAGCAACAACTTTGCCTTGTAGAGCCATAAATTTGTTGTTACAATGAGCAACATCTGTGGATGAAATCGACCCACCACAAAGCACTGTCCCTGCCAAAAAAAAGAGGAAGAATTTGCCTTGTATTGTTGTGAATTCTCGTTCACCAGAGCATCAGTAATCGGTACCTCAGAGACCTCTGCTAGAATGCGTTCTGCATTCTTGAGCTTACCCGAAAATGACTTGCGTTTCGCACCAACATAAAGAGTTTTACGTATCTTCTTAGACCCCTTCTAATAAGGAATATTATGTTTAATTGGATTGTCACTTTTTGGCATTGAAGGGAGGTCTATGGCTACAACTGTTGGGCTGACATGAGAATAGTTTTGGCCCAACTCACCAGCACTGTGTAGGTGCTGAATTTGAAAATGGGTTTTTTTTACCCCCTCACTTTGACCATATACCCCCACAAAATATGAATACCCGAAAATACCCCCACAAAATTGACTCAAATGGATTTATCTCCCTATGAGTTAAATCCGCTTTGCATTTTTCAAAGCAGATTTATCTCCCATGACCTGTCAAAGAGACGTTGCATCGACTCTTTTCAAAATCAACAACATTGTCAACCGAATATTCCTCACAATCCCTCCTAGAATTGAGCGAACTGTTTTTAGTCGAAAATTCCTTCCAAGAATTAATTGCCACATTTACTGCCTCCACGTCATCAGTGTCCCCCTCTTGCTCATCATCGTCGCCGAAAAATTTGGAGTCGAAAAATTCCTCATCGGAACACAAAGAATCATCCACCACTGGCTTCTTCACACCACCTTGCTCCATTGAAGTGAACCACACCAATCCTCCACCACTTTATAATAAAAGGAACATCATTAATTTTAATATGAAAAACCCTGTTCACCGTTTCAGGGACATGATCCTGATCCGTATTATCATTAGAGCTAATGAAAACCCCCTGCATAAGCTGAAAGCTTAGAAAAAATCTGGCCCGTATTCCAAGCATGAACCAGAATGCCATAACATCCAAGCCAAGTTAGTCGTTCTGGGTCCACATCGGAAGGTTTCCATGGATGTAACCATTTAAACCATTGAAACAACCACTTTTCCATCATTGATTTAATATGAATATGAATATATTAGGTGGCTGAGATTCATTACCTGCATCTTGTTTGATATTTTAGTAACTATTTTAAGCTTATTTAATATAAAGTCCTTCAATTTGGTGGTATCTAGTTATATTATTTACATAGTTTTCCCATTAAATCATTGCAATGCCCATAAATCAAAGTGTTATTCAATACTTATAAACCCAGAAATTAAACCCTCTCTGTTACAGCATTTCTAGTGACCTGCGTGCCACCACAGTCTTTGCCATAGTTGTGTCCTTATGGTCTCAATCTAAATCAGGTCAATAAAATCTTCTTTTATTCCAAACATTGATGGCATTTTTTGGGTTCAAAATATTATTATGTTCAAGCATTATTATTATTATTATTATTATTATTATTATTATTATTATTTCTAGTGACCCTTTCCTTGAGATGTTTTTCTTTCTGCAACTTCAATAAAGATTTGTGGGGAATATTAGATACAGCAAGTGTTTCAAACCTTAAGCTTAACTTCTTCACCAACAAAAAAATATTGGGGCTGGTGTTGGGTTTTGTCACACCCTTTAAGAAAAATAATTATGATGGTCCAATTTTTTTTAAATGTGAAACATTTATTGGATTTAAAGAGTTGTCATAATTAATAAGGGGTATAAGTGAAAAGAATATTAAAGGCTTCATTGAAAATCTAAAACAACAATCAATTTGGTATCAATTGATTTTGTTAAACCAACAAACAAAATGGGATAAAGGGAGTATCATTTGAGTTTACCTTTTTTTAGAGAATATATATAGGCTTATTTACCTTAATGTTTTAAACCTTTTATCATGTTTTTTTAATGTGTTTTCTTCCAGGTACCTATACCTACTATGAGAGAAATGATTACAAAGTGGAAGGAAAATCATAGTATGTCTGAAATATTTTTTGAATGGATGATGGCTAAGGCATGGTTCTATGTTTGACTATCATACTTATGATTTCAACTAGTAATCTTTCATTCCTTCTCATTCAAGAATGTTGTATTTATCACGTACCGGTACCATGTTTTTTCTACTCTTGGATGCAGAATGCAAATGAGCGTCATGAGCTTCCTGGCTCTGAGTTTCATGTGGCATATGAAGAAGCAATCAAGTATGGTGGCAGGGTGATACTTGGTGATCGCCCTATGCAGGTTGGATGAGTTTTTTATTTTAAAAACAACTGCTAAATTGCAACTTGATGGTCATTCAGTAGTTTATGGTATACGATTGAGTTTTTATATATTTATTATCAAGTGTTAAATATGTTTTTGTCCTAAGAAAATGACATGGAAATGACAAGTGGTGTTAGCACATTAAACTATGACACATAAACAATGTCACGTCCGCACCGTTAGTGGAAACTAACAGCGGGGACTAAAAATGCAAACTAAAAATGCCATGTCACATAGGTTCTTTCTTACTGCTGCATGAATGTTTACTCTCATACACTTTAATCCTTCATGCTTAGTATTTCTTTTTCACAAGATCTCAACCTCCTTAAGATGCTGACTGGAAGATATTCAAATTTTATAAGATCACCTTAATTTATGCATTTTATTTTCATTATTTACAGTTTTAATGGGTTTTGAATTTGATTTTGATTAAGACAGATCACAATGAGGAGAGCATGGAGCAAGAAGCCGCTTTGGTGCATGACAAAATTGTTGTTTTACCCTTTACTTTTCAAAGCAGGTTTTACATCCAGTTCTGACGGCGGAGCTTAATGGGAGCGGGGGGTAGCCATGGTACCCCCAACTTTTTGTTAATATTATTACTTTCCATTAATGTATGATTATATGAGCATCTGCATGGTACCCCCGTTCCTAATTTTTGATATTTTTGACCTCTTATTTTTGTTCCAAAACAATGGTATTTTTAAAAATCCAATGTACAATTCACCAAATTTTTCCATATATACCCTTTATATTTATTGAGTCTCTCTTAGAGTTTCAAAGTATAGATTAATTGTCCCAAAACTCTTTTATTTTGATTTGAATTCTCCCAAGACAACAAATGGGGTATTTTAGTACTTAGCTAACACAAATTAATGATATCTTAATTTGTGTATAACAAGTCAAAAGCACCAAAGATTAGGAACGAGGGAGTAATACATTATTCTGACAATTTAAGTGACAATAAATAAAACATCTAATATATAATTGCTTTAAAAAATTAACTGATTTGAATTTGTCCGAGAAAAGTGAGTTAAAATGTGGTAATTGATTTATGATTTATGCATTCTTTAGAAGCGATAGAGTGGGAGCAATCGAAAAATGTCCCTAGTCCAACCAGTTGAGCTGCGCCAATGAGGCTCATACTTATGAATTTTAATAATAGTATTTTAGTTAGTAGTAACGGCTCCCCCCAATATTTTCGCCAAGCCCCGCCACTGTTTTTATGGTAAGTTCTTATCTATATCCTAATATGGGTTTGCTTTGCTTCTTCATGAGGAGGATTTGGATGAGATCAATGACTTAACTTTAGCTACTCAAGAAATGAGTAAGGAGTTTCCAGTTTTCATGGAGGCGTTTGTGCATGAACGAGATCAGTGAGTTCTATTGCATTTAATTCAATTTATAGTTTATTTAAAGAGTGCTTCAGTTTGCATTTGACACCCTAGTTATGTTAGCCTTTATGCTTTGTCTAGAATTTGTCTACAAGAAAGTTATGTATCTTATGTTGCGCTTTATACTATGCATAAAATTTGACTTGTGTTGTGTCTATCCAGGTACATGTCCTGTGGATTATTAAAAGTTGCGAGTGAGAGCAAATAAGTTGTTGCTGTTGTTGGAAAGGGTCATCTACATGGAATAAAGAAGAATTGGAAGCAACCTGTCGTGGTTAGTGAACATTCATCAGTTATTTCCAGTTATAGAAATCATAATAAATGCTAGAATTTATCCTATATATGTACACTTCAAAGGTGACGATACACTGGAATTTAAAAGCATTATTCGGATAAGAATATGACACACATACACATACATCGTTTATAGGGAAACATACTTGGTCTGAATATATATGCATACATGCACATATTTTGTGTTTTAAAAATATTCTTCTATAATAGTCATTCTCAGGTTTTCTTACCCTAATTTTCCTTACAGTTGTAACCAGATGAAGGATCTCATGACAGTTCCATCTCCCGAACGGACTTTCTCTGCAACAACAGTCTTTACATATGCAAGTGTTGCCGTTGCTGGGGTAGCCATAATATCGTGCATCCTTCGTAGAATTTGAATTGAAGTAAGCAATCAAAGAATGACACAAATATCATCCCTTCCAGTCAGGGCCGTCTCAAGCAATTGAGAGGCCCTGTTCAAAATTTGAAAATGAGCCCCTATTTTTAGTAAGTTAGATCCCTCAGTGACAGAGTTTACATAATTTATTGTGGGGGCCAAAATTATCAACGAGTATACCCAGTAATCAAATATAAAAAGAAGTATATATTAATTAAGAAAATACTATTATTACAAAAAAAAACTAAATTTCTAACAAAAACTATTTGAAATCGTCAATAGAAATTCCTTTTTTTTAGAAATATATAGAAATTCGGTTAATAACTAAAAAACACAATATTCTTAAGAAACAAATGAAAGTCTAATAATTTTAGTTTTAGAATGCTGGAATTATTTTTTGGATGAATAGATTCCAAAAGCAATATAATATGATATATTTGATCAGTTTGCCAAAACATTGTAAAAAGAAAAAAATGTTGCTGTAAAAAAAAGCCATTTGTCAAGAAAAAAGGAAAAAACACAAAAAATAAGGTAGCTGGGAATTGAACCCTGCTTCCCTCCACTTCTGAGGACAAAAGTTGCCCATTTTTACCCGCTGAACTGAAACATTAGTTTGGTTGTGTAACAGGAAAACGTTTATATAAGGTCTCTTTAAAATTTTTGGGCCCCAAAAATTTGACATTGGGCCGGGGCCCTGTGCTGTTGAACAGCTTGCACAGGCCCATAGACGGCCCTGCTTCCAGTTAGCTCTCTTGTTCTTCCCCATCTACCCCCACGTCTTCTTATTCTTCTTCTTCTCACTCTCACCCACTTTGATAATATATTTTTTTAAAGACTAGGGTCCGTGTAGTTTTTTAAAGACTTCAATTGTTACGCACTGTTGGTGTAAAAGGTTTTCACCATGACAACAAATCACAAATCATGATTTAGATGACTTTTTAGTTGAGAGAAAATTTAATTATTTTTTAATGACTTGTCAAATTGGGATTTGTTGATGGTATGAAAAAACTTTACGGATTATATTTCCATTTTCTAAAATTTGCATTCATGTTATAGATGGAAGAAATTGATCAATTGTGGTAGTGGGAAGATGTAAGGTTAGGGTGAATGTATTTTTTTAAAATCTTTAGAACTTTATAGGGATGAACCATATTTAAGCTTTTTAAAACAATTAAAACATTTTTCTAGTTTCAAAATATCTTAAAATGCAGAATCTGTTTTCTATAATGTTTCCTAGTTTATGTTTTACTTTCATACTTACATGGTTGAAAAGTAGTGTTAGGGCTTGCATGACCATCGTGGCTTCAAGATTGTAGGTAGGAACAATAATCACGACAATGGGAATTGTTAGGGGGAGAGATTGGAGTAAAAGAGATAAAGCTATGATTTTCTTAGAAGTTGTATTGAATTTTGGACAATGAGTTCAGCTAAATTTTAATGGTAAAAAAAGCGCTATTAAAAGTTTTGAAGCGCTATTACCCTTCATCTAAGCTTCATCACCGTTGCGAAGCTGCCCAAAAGTTCGAGTCGATGCACCAACTCTGACAACAAACCCATAGCCGAAGCTCACGCCACCAAACGAATTCTAGGCTCCATTTGAAGAATGGTGTCTCCTCCCCATGTGTATGAGTCATCCACGATTACTATCATGGCTTCAATCACCAGTCTTAGCTATTAATAGAATCAATGTAGCAACCATCAAACTAGTCCTTCATTATCGTTGTACAACAAAACTTCTACGATGGTGGAACCAGATTCAATGGGTTGTCCGCATAACAATAATGAAGGATATTAAGTATACATTTAGATATCATTCGCATGGCTACCAATGATCGTTAGAGTGTCGCTTGGTTAGATGCTATAGTCACATAACTTGTTTAGTTAAGAGCGATTCATGTGTATTATGTATTATTTAAGAGTTGCGAGTTGCGACAATTATGTATTGTGTTCCAATAGTGGATGTGCCCCAATGTAGGTTGCTGTTATGCACTTAGTATATTATAGTCTCAGGGTTTTGCCCATGGTGAATGAATCATCAACAGAAAATAAAAGTTTTTTTCCTGCAAATAAAAAGCATGGAGATAAACAACTCTACTATTTTGTATGTTTCCTTACAAAAGTTAATTATAGCTTTCAAGCAATTTATAAGACTATTTTTCACATTTTTTTTTTAGATTCAAAAGGGCTAGAAAGCCAGACAAGAGATTAAATAGAGATCAATCGAGAAGTAGAGACTCCCATTACATCAGCATCAACTAATTAACAGTTTGATATCTAGGGGGTGAGGCAAAACAACAAGACTGTCACCTAAGGAGCACTCCATATTAACTAAACCAACCGGTACCCTATTTGCTTCACGAAAGGTATGGACTATATATACGGACTCCGGCGAAGAGAGAGGTAATGATTTATCTTCTTCACAAGATTACGACCTGAAATGCTACCAAGGTTATGATTGTTGAGATAATTAATGATGGCCGCTAAATCCATCTGGAGCTCGTAATTCATATGACCCATGTTGTGAGCAAGTTTAACACCCACCAATTAAGGCCCCCACAATTCGGCCATATAAGCATTAGACACAGAAAAACGCTTGGCAAACCGGCTCAGCCATCTCCTATTGGCGCTACACAGCACACCATCACAAGTAGACACTTCACTAGAGATCATAACCGCCCCCATCAGTGTTGACTACCACTCATCTGCCATGTTGAGGTGGTTTCCACGATACATTCACTAGCCTTCAATCAAACGCCATCACAAGATCAAGAAGGTCTACCCCTTGTTTGTATTGAGCAACAAACTTCCAGATAACATTGGGAGTATGCAGAGGTGATAAGTCTATTTTAAGTGTTATTTTAGTAGTTTGTTTAGTATTTTAGTTCTATTTTAGAGCTTTTTTACTACCAAATGTTTTGTTTTCATTTGTAGGTTAAGTAATGAACAAAAGAGAAGAATTTGAGCCTCAAGAGTATAATAGTGAAGTCCCAAGACCAAAGAATGAATAAAAAAGGAACAAAAAGCATCAAAGAAAAGCAAGAAATGAATGATCAAATAGAAAGTAACACAGGCCCGTAACAAACCATTACGGCCAGTATTGGGTGTCAGACCCCAATTTTGTTCGGTTCTTTTTTTACTACTGGTCTAATTTACCCATTTAATCTACCACTAGTTAGTCTCGAGCTTATTTGGGCTTACACTTCTCTAATTGCGTCTGACGTTAGCGTTTGTCTGGACCTATGCTCGCGTGATTTGGCCTATTTTAGCATTTGTTCGATTTGGGCCTGATTTTAGCATTTGTTGTTTATTAAGCCCGTTTAGTCTTTTGTTTGGGTTGGGCCACGTTCATTCTTTTTACTTTTATCTAGTTTAATAAGAAAACCATAACAAATATAAATTTAATTTATCGTTTAAGAATGTCCAAAATACAAAAAAAATGATAATAAAAAAATACAAAAAAAAATTAGAAAAACGAAAATTAATAAAAATAACAGCAGTTGAGCCTGTTCTTGCTCTCCAAGACTTCTCAACAAGCCTAAAACCTGAAAATAGGAAATAAAGATCATTCAGAATCAGAAAATTAATTGCTAAATCCTAAAAAATCCCCTATAAATACCTAACAGTTTTCACAACAAGACAGAGAAATAAAATCAAAGAAAAACACACAAAAAAAACGATTAGGATTTCACGGCTTTTTAATTTTTACTTTAGGTTTTATCAATTTTGTACATAATAGGCTACTTTGTGTAAAAATGTAGTTGTCATTAATCTGAAATATGCATCACAGTATAATTAGGTTCGGTTTACCTTCTATTCTTTTTTAAATATTGATGTTGTAAATAGATTGGGATTTATATTGTAAATAGATGAGAACATTAGTCGTATGAACATATTAGAGTAAAAAAGGTAGGGTTTGAGAATCAGATTTTTTTTTATAAAAAAACGAGATTGGTAAAACATTAGTAGTATCATAGTCTTATCCTTAATTTGGTGAAGCCTTATCACCCTTGTTCTAGTATCCTCTCTATTGAACTAACTTTTTGTTTTGAATGTGTTATCTCCGAAGGAAGAGTTAAAATTCAGTTTTGATTTCTGTGAACCACAAAATGGTTTAGCAGCCACATTTTTAACAAACGGTTTAGTGGCGACAAAAAAGTAATCACTTTATTTTAATCACTTTGAAGGAGAAAGAAGTAATAACAATATAGCATTGCTATTTGTTATGAGTGATTTTTGCAAAAAATAGAAGAACACAAAATAATTGGGTATTCGACCGATTAATAATGCGCTAACAATGGATGAGAGATTTCCATTGCTAAAAATAGGGCATTTGATAGTTATAATTTGGGAGTGTTAGTATGTGCTGGCACATAGCATTTTCCAAAGAAGGAAGCCATATTCAATTTTCGTTATGACTCACCTGATCACTCGCACTCAACTCGTTCTACTCGCTCCTTTCATCCATTATCGTCCCAAACGCTCACCCACAACAGAAATCTCTCATTCCGAAACCGTCACCCTACCCATATTCTCAACCAAAATCTACCCCAACTGCCGTCGAGTACATTCGCCAGCAAATGACGCACAACCGACAGAATCCGCCAATGTGGATTCGGATCGTCGTCCACCAGCGCTCTCTGAGGACCTCTCCAGAAACGTGGTCTTCCTGTCGTGTGAGTCCACTGCCGAGGGCGGCGTTTGTGACGTCTACGGTTGGCACTAATCACGTCTCGATGGTAATTTATTGTTTTGATTTGGGAACGTTTATTTTTGCGTTTGGTTGAATTGTGCATTGTCACTGTCTTAATTCAGAACAAAAAAATTAGGGTCTTTTTCTCTTCCTTTTTCCTGCATATGGATTTTAATCATTCATTTCAATCGGAATTGTTTGTGTTATTTATTTGCGAGGATTTGCACCTAGTTCTTTTTTTTTCTTTTTATTTATTCTAGTTGTAAGAAATGCTGCTGCTGTTGGTGGTGGTGAATTGACAGAGTTAGAGCTTAGCATTTAAGCTGAACTATGTTGCAGGAATCACGCAGAGAAGTTCGAGCTATTGTCAATTTTCTGAAACAAGAGGTGTTGTTTCCCTTTGGAACTCAATAACACTTAGCTGTCTGTTTTTGATTTCTTCGTTTTCGGCTTCTTTTCCTTTTACATTTTTAATGGTAAAACCAAATGGTTGGCCCTTATTTGCTGCAGGTTGTCTTCTTGGAATTATCCGAGGATGAGAGGGATGCAGAATGTAAGTGAGCGTCATAAGCTTCCTGGCTCTGAGTTTCGTGTGGCATATGAAGAAGCAATCAAGTATGGTGGCAGGGTGATACTTGGTGATCGCCCTATGCAGGTTGGATGAGTTTTTTAATTTAAAAACAACTGCTAAATTGCAACTTGATGGTCATTCAGTAGTTTATGGTATACGTTGGGTTTTTTATATTTATTATCAAGTGTTAAATATGTATTTGTCCTAAGAAAATGACGTGGAAATGACAAGTGGCTGTTAGCACATTAAACTATGACACATAAACAATGTCACGTCCGCACTGTGAGTGAAGAAGTTGTTTCTGTCGACGGGAACCCATGACTGCCATGTCCACATTGCTGCATGAATGTTTACTCTCTTACACTGAAATCCTTCATGCTAAGTATTTTTTTTTACACAAGATTTCAACCTCCTTAAGATCACCTTAATTTATGCATTTTATTTTCATTATTTACAGTTTTATGAAATTTGCTTTTAACTTGGTTGGCATTTATGTTTATAAATTACAACTTTCTTGTTACTGTTTAATGGGTTTTGATTTTTATTTTGATTGAGACAGATCACAATGAGGAGAGCATGGAGCAAGAAGCTGCTTTGGTACATGACAAAATTGTTGTTTTAACCTTTACTTTTAAAAGCAGGTTTTGCATCCAGTTCTGTCGATCTTAAAAAATTGGCATGTTTGAACTTTGAACTAACATTTTTATGCAAAGTTCTTATCTATATCCTAATATGGGTTTTCTTTGCTTCAGGTGGAAAATATGGATGAGAATGACTTAACTTTAGCTATTCAAGAAATGAGTAAGGAGATTCCAATTTTCATGGAGGCGTTTGTGCATGAACGAGATCAGTGAGTTCTATTGCATTTAATTCAATTTATAGTTTATTTAAAGAGTGCTTCAGTTTGCATTTGACACCCTAGTTATGTTAGCCTTTACTGTGAGATAGAGAAACTGTCTGTTGGCTGTATTAGCAAATTGTAATATGTAATTGTTGTTTTTGGGCTTGATGGGCTTCTAGTTATGGCCCAGTTTCATTTGTAATTCACTAAAACCGTTGTTAGTTAATTTAACTGTATTTTAGAATCAGTTAAACATACACTTGTATATAACTCCATTCATTGAATATACAAGTTGATTTTTCTGCCATTACAATTCTGTTTTCTACAATTGGCATCAGAGCTCCATTGGGGCCTGATCAAGAATCACCGTGAAAGCATTCTTGAGCGTAACAGAAAGTTGTTGAGCGAGCATCAATGGCAGAAAAGGAGAGCAACTTACATGCAACCATGAAGGAAACTGTAAAAGAATGTTTGATGAGTTCAAGGCTTCCATAAAGGAACACTTTGACATGACTGACCTTGGACTAATAAGCTGCTTTCTGGGAGTAGAGGTATGTCAAAGTGCTCAAGGAATCTCAATTTGCCAAGCAAAGTATGTTGCTGAAGTATTGAAAAGATTTGGGATGACTGACAGCAAACCAATTAACACTCCCATAGTTACTGGATTCAAACTGTCAAAGGAAGGAGAGGGTGGAAAAGTTGATGTGAGTAATTTCAAGCAGCTAGTTGGCAGTCTCATGTACTTGACTGCAACTAGGCCTGACTTGACCTATGCTGTTTCATTGCTGAGTGATACATGGAATCACCCACTAAGTTGCACTTGCAAGCTGCCAAGAGAGTATTGAGATATCTAAGAGGAACTGTTGGGCTAGGAAATAATGTATAGAAGAGCTGATGAGACAGAATTTGTGGCATATACTGATAGTGATTATGCAGGTGATGTTGATAATAGGAGGAGCACATCCGGATATGTGTTCTTGTTAGCTTTAGGAGCAATCTTGTGGTCTGCTAAGAAGCAACCAGTGGTGACCCTCTCCCCCACAGAATTAGAGTTCCTTGCAGGTGCTGGATGTACTTGCCAAGCCATTTGGCTAAGAAGAATACTAGAAATGCTAGGTCTATCTCAGAACAAGACCTCTGTGATCTACTGTGACAACAGTTCCTCTATCAAACTGACAAAAAATCCAATACTCCATGGTAGGAGTATGCACATAGATATCAGATTTCACTTCTTACGTGAATTGACCAAGAATGAGATCATTGAGCTAGTACACTGCAACACAAAGCAGCAGATAGCAAACATCATGACCAAGCCCTCAAGACTGAAGACTTTCAGAAACTGAGACATAATTTGGGAATGTGCAGAGTTGTGGAAGGATGAGAAGATTTGCTAAACTCAACTGCTCAGCAGGTTGGAGTTTAGGGGAGGATTTGTTGGTTGTATTAGCAAATTGTAATCTGTAATTGTTGTTTTTGGGCTTGATGGGCTTCTAGTTATGGCCCAATTTCATTGGTAATTCACTAAAACCGTTGTTAGTTAGTTTAACTGTATTTTAGAATCAGTTAAACATACACTTGTATATAACTCCATTCATTGAATATACAAGTTGATTTTTCTGCCATTACAATTCTGTTTTCTACACTGTCATGATTTTGGTTATACTTCACAAGGTGGCATTGGCGGTGACATTGTCAGTTCAACTGGCCTATGTTTTGTCTAGAATTTGTCTACAAGAAAGTTATGTATCTTATGTTGCACTTTATACTATGCATAAAATTTGACTTGTATTGTATCTATCCAGGTACATGTCCTGTGGATTATTAAAAGTTGCGAGTGAGAGCAAATCAGTTGTTGCTGTTGTTGGAAAGGGTCATCTACCGGGAATAAAGAAGAATTGGAAGCAACCTGTCGTGGTTATAGAAATCATAATAAATGCTAGAATTTATCCTATATATGTACACTTCAAAGGCGACGATACACTGGAATTTAAAAGCATTATTCGGCTACTCCTATTTTACCAATTCTGATAAGAATATGACACACATACACATACACATATTTTGTCATTTCACTTATAAAAAAAAAACATATTTTGTCATTTCTGTGTTTTAAAAATATTCTTCTATAATAGTGATTGTTAGGTTTTCTTACCCCAATTTTCCTTACTGTTACCAGATGAAGGATCTCATGACAGTTCCATCTCCTAAACGGACTTTCTCTGCAACAACAGTCTTTACATCTACAGGTATTGCCGTTGCTGGGGGTAGCCATAATATCGCGCATCCTTCGTAGAATTTGAATTGAAGTAAAGCAATCAAAGAATATTGAAGAAATAGGAATCGAGGGTTATGATTACGGTTTACTAACATATCACTCTTTTGATAGGTCACGTAAGAACCAACTTATAAATATATTGTTTCCTTAATTAATTTTTTATATCTTATATAAATTATTAAGAGTAAATTCCATTTATATCCAATTTTTTTCTATAAACCGAGTATCATCTACGTGGAACTGCACAGACTAATGTAGGACCTCAATGGGCGGCACAGCTCTTTCTCAAGAGGTTTAACACTGCTGCGTGCCCAAGGCTAGATTCGAACCCATGACTTTGATTAAGCATGAAGAGCTCCTACCATATCATCTAAGTGCTCTTGAGTTATTTATGTCCATTGTAAAAAAATGAAGAATTTAAAATTAACCTTTTATTATCATCAAGATTTTTTCTTTTCGACTCAATTCAATAAAACTCGTAGTGCGATGCAAGTCGACACAATATGGACAGGGTACACGTTTTTCCATAGTTATTCTTTTAGTTTTTGCTTCTAATTTAGAAGTTTAAAATATGTTTTAAATTCTTATAAAATTTGCGAATTTTGTTTTTAGTTCATATAAAATGTATCACTAACTCTTGGACTTCACATTTTTTCTAATCGATATTTTTAGTCTATTGTGACTTTTAATAGCGATTTTTTCAGGCCTTTAATAAGACTCCTAAGTGCGCTATTAAGAGTCACAACAGACTAAAGTATTGACGGAAAAATAATAGGACCAAAATTGAATAATTCTTTTTTTATAGAAACTAAAAACAAAATTCGCAAATTTTATAGAAAGTGAAAACATATTCATCCTGATTTAGGATAACTTTTGAGGAATGGTGGGGTCCTTGTAGGCTCGTAGGTTTTGTACACTACTACACTTTAATCACTTTGATGGAGAAAGAAGGAAGTACATTGCTATTTCTTAGGAGTGATTTTTGCAAGAAAGATAAAAAATACATAAAAATAGGACATTTGACCAACTATCAACTAAAAATAGATGAGAGAGCTCCATTGCTAAAAATAGGACACTTGATAGTTATAATTTGGGAGTGTTCTCACACATAACATTTTCTGTAGAAGGAAACCATATTCAAGTTTCGTTATGACTCACCTAGTCACCTGCACTCAACTCGCTTGACTTGCACCTTTCATTCATCGTCGTCCCAAACCTTCACTCGCAACAAAAATCACTTGTTCCCAAACTGTCATCCTACCCCAATTTTTAACCAAAACCTTCCTCGACTGCCGCTGAGTACATTCGCCGACAAAGGACCCACAATCGACAGAATCCTCCAAGGTGGATTCGGATTGTCGTCCATTGGCACTCCCTGAGGACCTCTCCAGAAATGTGGTCATCTTGTCGTGCGAGTCCAGTGCCGAGGGCGGTGTTTGTGACGTCTACTTGGTTGGCACTCTTCACGTCTCTAAGGTAATTTGTTGTTTTGATTTGAGAACGTTGTTTTTTACGTTTGGTTGAATTGTGCATTGTCATTGTCTTAATTCAAAACAAACAAAATTAGTTGTAAGATTGAATGGGCTTGTTTTCTTTTGATTTCAATTTTGGTCGATTTTAATCATTTATTTCAATTGGAATTGTTTGTGCTATTTCTTTGCAAAGAATGAATGGGTTTGTTATCTTTTCATTTTATTGATTCTAATAGTAAGAAATGCTAGGTGAATTGATAAAGTTAAAGCTTAACATTTATGCTGAACTATGTTTGCAGAAATCAAGCAGAGAAATTCAAGCTATTGTCAATTTTCTGAAACCAGAGAGGTGTTGTTTCCCTTTGGGACTCAGTAAAACTTAGCTGCCTGCTTTGATTTCTTGTTGTCCGCTTCTTTTCCTTGTACATTTTTAGTGGTAAAACCAAATGGTTGGCCATTGTTTATTGCAGGCTGTCTTCTTGGAATTGTGCTCGAGTCGGAAGGCAGTGCTTACAACTCAAAATCTCAAGGTTTCTACTCTTTAAAGGTGTTAGTTATGATGGGTAAATAAAAGTTTTTCCCATCATACACAAATACACATTTCCATCATTGATTTAATATGAATATGAATATATTAGGTGGCTGAGATTCATTACCTGCAACTTATTTGATGTTTTAGCTACCATTTTAACCTTATTAAATATAAAGTCCTTTGGTGGTATTTAGGCTCTATTTGGTAAAGAGTAGAGGATAACAGATAAACTAGGCTGATAGCGGATAGTGGATAAACTAGCAGATAGAATTTAAAGTGTTTGTGTGTAAAAAAAAGAATTTAAAGTGTTTGGTAAAATTAGCGGTTTGACTAGCTTATAAATATAAGATGACATAAATACATATTTGTAATTAATATTTAAATATGAGAGAGAATATTAATTTAATGGAGGATAAATAAAGAATATAATTCAAATAGCAAGGGTAAAAATGAGACAAAAAATGAAACGCTATAAGCTATAAGCTCAAATGCTACTTGAAGTAGCGTTCTTAAAGAACACTATAAGTTACTCATGACAAACACTTACCAAAGGCTGATCTGCAATAAGCTATGCGCTATAATCTAGCGGAATGGAACTGCCTAAGAGAGCCTTAGTTATGTTATTTAAATAGTTTTCCCATTAAATCATTACAATACCCATAAATCAAAGCATTATTCAATAGAATCAATACTTATAAAACCAGAAATTAAACCCTCTGTCATGGCTCCTTCTCTGTTCCAGAATTTCTAGTGACCTGCGTGCCACCAGAGTCTTTGCCATAATTGTTTCCTTGTGCTCTCGATCTAAATCAGGTCAATAACGCATGAGAATAAATCTTCTTTCGTTCCGAACATTGATGGGTAAATGTAAATCTTTCATTTACCCATCCTAATAGACTCTGTAAATCCACTTTACCCATCAAAAGTGGATTTGTGTTTGATGGGTAAATCTTTCATTTACCCATCCTAATAGACACCCTCTTTTAAACCTTTTATCATGGTTTTTTTAATCTGTTTTCTTCCAGGTACCACCTATACCTACTATGAGAGAAATTATTACAAAATTGAAGAAAAAACATATGTTTGAAGTATTTATTGGTTGGTTCATTGCCAAGGCATGTTTCTATGTTTTACTATCATATTTATGATCCCTATTACTTTTTCAACTATTAATATTTCATTCCTTCTCATTCAAGAATGCTGTATTTATCACGTACTGGTGCCATGCTTTTTCTCCTCTTGGATGCAGTGTGGCAATGAGCTTGGGGTCTTTCCTGGCTTAGAGTTTCGTGTGGCATATGAAGAAGCAATCAAGTATGGTGGCAGGGTGATACTTGGTGATCACCCTATGCAGGTTGGATGAGTTTTTTATTTTAAAAACAACTGCTAAATTGCAACTTGATGGTCATTCCGTAGTTTATGGTATACGATTGAGTTTTTTATATTTATTATCAAGTGTTAAATATGTTTTCGGTCCTAAGAAAATGACGTGGAAATGACAAGTGGCTGTTAGCACATTAAACTATGACACATAAACAATGTCATGTCAGCACCGTGAGTGAAGAAGTTGTTTCTGTCGATGGGAACCCATGACTGCCATGTCCACATTGCTGCATGAATGTTTACTCTCTTACACTGAAATCCTTCATGCTAAGTATATTTTTTTTCCTGGAAAATATTCAAATTTTAAAACATCACCTTAATTTATGCATTTTTTTTCATTATTTACAGTTTTATCAAATTTGCTTTCAACTGGGTTTGCATTTATGATTATATTTTACAACTTTCTTTTTACTGTTTTAATGGGTTTTGATTTTGATTGAGACAGATCACAATGAAGAGAGCATGGAGCAAGATGCCACTTTGGTAAATGACAAAATTGTTGTTCTACCCTTTATTTGTCAAAACAGATTTTTTTCCCAGGTGTGACGATCTTAATAAATCGGTAATTAAGTTTGATGATTTTCATTCATCCACTAGTGATAAGTGTGAACTAATAATTTTTATGGTAAGTTGTTATCTATATCCTAATATGGGTTTGCTTTGTTTCTTCAGCTGAAGAAGATGGATAGCAATAAGGAGTTTTTAATATTTATTCAAAAAATGAGTAAGGAGTTTCCAACTTTAATGGAGGCGCTTGTGCATGAACGAGATCAGTGAGTTCTATTGCACGTAACTACCTTGGAGAGGCTAGGGCTTTGTACCTGGTGTTCCTTTTGTTTCAGAGCATATGATATGGAAATACTTTTTTTTTGAACTGGCCATACTTTTCATTGTATTGTGGTCCCTTGCATCATGAGGAACAAATCGTACAGTTTCCCCACCCGTGTCTAGTTACATATAGGCCCCTGTTTTGTCTACAAGAAAGTTATGTATCTTATGTTGCGTTTCATACTATGCATAAAATTTGACTTGTGTTGTGTCTATCCAGGTACATGTCCTGTGGATTATTAAAAGTTGCGAGTGAGAGCAAATAAGTTGTTGCTGTTGTTGGAAAGGGTCATCTACATGGAATAAAGAAGAATTGGAAGCAACCTGTCGTGGTTAGTGAACATTCTGTTATTTCCAGTCATTCAGTTATCAGAATTGTTTGGATCACAAGTCTTTGATAATACAATAATACCCCGTAAATTGTTTGGATCAACAAGTTCGCCGGTATTCTATTCTTTTATTATTATTATTATTTGTTATCTCAATTTTTATATATTTGATCCCCTGCAAATATATCCATTTTTCATTTATCCTTCCGTAAAAAAAAATTTTACAGTTACCCCCCAATAAATATAAACAGTTTTCGGTCACCCCCTCTGTTAAATTATGTAATGTATAATGGATATAAACCATATACGGTTACCCCCTGCAGGGGTAACTAGAAACACTTATTATTTGCAAGGTTGATTTTAAAACCTTTTTTTTTTTTTACAGAGAGGTAAATGGAAAAATGAGATATTTGCAGGGGATCAATATTTAAGCCTTTTCTAATCTTTGCCGGGAGGACGAAGCTCTGGTGAGATTCTCAGGAATTTAGCCAGAAGTAGAGAAATTACCATACATGATGCATCTCATGTCGTGTGAAGGTGAAGGTTGTATTTACTAATGATTTTTAGTTAGCAGAGAGAGAGAGAGAGAGAGAGAGAGAGAGAGAGAGAGAGAGATGAAGATGAATCATGTTAGAGGCCTTTTTTTGGACAAAAACATGCTGGTGTTAGTCAAATAAGAAGTGTGATGTGGATTAGTAGATGAGTTGGCAAAATGTTATTGGTGAGACAAGGGTGGAACATGGAGATTTGAGATTTAATCTTAATCATTCATAGCATTTTAAACAATATCCAACGGTCAATTTAAGTGTTTCACCGGTGAAACATTTGATTTGCTCTTTCACCTTAGAATCACCCTTAACAAATTGATCGATTTATGAAATTTTAAAAATAAATAAATAATTAGGACATGTGTAGTTTTTAAAAGACTTTTATTGTTATGCACTGTTGGTGTAAAAGGTTTTTCACCCCGAAAACCAATCACAAGTCACAATTTAGAAGACTTTTTAGTTGAGAAAAAATTTAACTATTTTTTAATGACTTGTCAAATTGGGATTCGTTGATGGTATGAAAGAAACTTTACAGAATAGTGGGAAGATGTATTGGTAGGGTGAATGTATTATGTATCTATTACATATACATATTACATATAAGCGGCTTGTCGTTGCCGCGCGCGCTTTAGTCTTTTTTTGTTTTGTTTTGTTTTTTTAGTTGTTTCTTTTTTTTTTGTTTTCTTTTATATTTTAAGGTTCTTCCTTTTTTCTTTTTTATATTTTAAGGAGTACTTTACAGTCTCGAAAAATTTTAATGTACAAATATGCGAAATTTATTTTCCATTAATCGATCGGGTGAAAAAAGATCTAATTTTATGACAAAATACGTAGAGTGACAAAATTCCATTAATTGAATTTTGGGAATTTGCTATGTGCGCAATTGATAATCTTTCTATTTGTGTTGTCTTCTTTATTTTTGTCATTTCGCATCAAACGGTATTAAACACATAAGTGTTTAAATTTTTATCATCTTTCAACGGGAACTTCAGCCACATTTATAATACAACCTCCACCATCTTCTTTCAACTTTGTATAATTGCTCCTATTTTATCATGAGTTTTCATACAACCATGCATGATACCCACATGTTTCAGTTTTTAATTGTGTTGTCTTCTTTTCTTTCATATTATGGGCAAAGTTTTATATTTACATTTGATAAATATGAATTATGTTATTAAAAGTTTTAGACATTTTCTTCCCATTATCTATAGATGTTTAATTTCAACGTTTTTTGTCAATATTCTTTTTAAATTTTATAATCTTCTTATTTAATTTATAACTATAATTTAATTTCAATCCACAATTATTTGACTATATATTTTACAAACCAACATCATTAGTCCACTGGCATAAGCTACCCTGGGACACGAGGTCGACTTAGTGCTCCCGAGTTTGATTCCTGCAGTGGACAGAAAACTATTGTCTTGAATGATTGGTTTATTAAAGAGGTTTTCCCCTTCCGGTTTTTCTTTAATTTTGCTAACTAAAAATTAGTCAATCCCGTGCGTAGCACGGGTCGGGCGGCTAGTTTTTAAAAAAGGCTTAATTATGTTTTTTTCTCTTTAGAACTTTTTTTCTTTTTCATCCTTTAATTTTCTAAAATTTGGATTTCATTCTATCTATAAATATATTCTTAAAATTTGTCCTCTTATAGTTCATATTTCAAGGACAACATTTTTAAAATTAATCCTTTTATAGTTCATATTTTATGGGGGAAAATCAAAGTGTTTCTAATTTCAGGAACTAGAACTAAATATGAAAAATATTACAAGGGCTAAAGAAAACAAAGATTATAAAAGTAAAAAGAATCTATATTGTAGAGATGAAAACTAAAAAATATTTTTATAGGGATGAACCTTATTTAAGCTTTTAAAAACTGAACCAAACCAATGCAGTTTGGATTGGTTCGGTTGGTTCGGTTTTTTCTAAGATAAAACATAATTTAAATTGAAGTTAAAATTAACTAATATAAAAAATGACTGCCATAAATCTTTAAGAAAAAATCTACTCAAATATATGTAGTATATAAATTACTCTCTTTTAATTCTTTTAAGATAGCTAAGACAATGTTTAAAAGAATTTGAATTAAATACTTTATTGTAATTTTTAAATATACCATAACATTATGGATTGTTTGTAAGTGAGTCAAAGAATTAATTGAATTTAGGCTAGTAAGTGAGTGAGAGTTGGGTTTTAGTTACATTTGGGCTAGTAAGTTAGTAAGAAAGGTTGTAAGTCAATTGGTCTTAGTGTTACATTCAGTTTGGTTTGGTTTGGTTCAGTCTCTGTAATCAAAACCGCGAACCAAACTGAACCGCGCGGTGCAATGAAAAAAGAAACCGAACCAATAAGAAGCGGTTTTTTGCGGTTTTCGGTTTGGTTTGGTTCGGTTTGCGGTTTTCTATTGGTTTGTTTCGGTTTTGAACACCCCTATCCAAGATTGTAGGTACAAAAATCATGACAATGGGAATTGTTAGGGGGAGATATTGGAATACCGGCTAGTCCGAGTAGTAGAAATAAAGTTATGGTTTTCTTGGAAGTTGTTCTAAATTGCACTTTTGTTGAATAAATTTTCTTATCAAAACTAAAAACAAAGTTCACAAATATTATAGTAGCTAAAAACATATTTAACCCGATTTAGAATAACTTTTGAGGAAGGGTGGGGTCCTTGTAGACTTCTTACACTACTGTAGTTTAATCACTTTTTTTTGTTTAATATAAAACGGGGCATAGAACCCAAAAAACTACATAGGAACTAAGCGATGAGTAGAAACTCCAATAACATCATCACCTACAAACTGCTTAACACTATCACGAGTAGAATCAGAGACAAATCCACTTGCAATAAATTGCGGGCATTTGTGCCCATTTAAAAAATTATTTTGGTTAGAAATCAACCATCAACTATCTCTTTATCAACTATCTCTTTAACAACTATCTCTTTAAGAATATAAAGGGCTCGTCAAATTACCAAATTGCCCATTTAGATTTTTGCTTTTTGAAGGCAAATTTGTAAATTCATAATTGTTTTATCTTACTTTTTACTTTTGTGGGACCCACTTCTCTCATCATCTCCTAAATTTTTTTTATCTCACATTTAAAACTGTACTTGAATAATATATAGTAAGTCGGAGATTATTACAAGAGGTCGGATAGCTTTTCGTCTATCACGATATATGTTAGTTTAATTGTTATCTGATGATCTTTCTAATCGGCCTAGGCTTGTATTTATTGCCGAGCTCTAACATAACTGCCGAGATGATTGCATGTCCGGCTTCCACGTCATCGTCCTCTCTTGCCTCCACCTGTCCGGGAGTTGGCGTGTCATCCTTATCAAATCTCGTATTCTTTGAGCCGGGTACATGCGGGCCTCTGCATGAATGCCACTTGTCCGAGCGATGGTGAGTCATTGAACCGCGCTGGTGTACCAAGGTTGGAGTCTTTTAATTGTTTTCCTATAAATATAAGAATGTGAAAAAACCCAAGCAGCTTTCATCGTTGGCGAAGACAATCACAAGAGTATTTGCGAAGTAGTTGTTGATCTCCACAAAGGTTGAAAGGATCCTAGATGCTTGCTTCTGTGACGATTCGGCATACCCGTAGCAAGGTATTTTCTGCTTCTTTCTTTTTTTATCTTCGTTCTCTTTCATCTTCTTTTACGAGTCACTGTGAGATGGTGAAGATATGGGAGTTAGATGAGAGTGGTAATGAGGTTTCTGAAGTGCCCCTTAAGATCTCCTTAGAAGAAGCCAGAGCTAAGAGGTTGAGGGAAGCTATGCGTCCTGTTTCTGAGTTAAGTGCCTATTGAGCATCCAACAATAAAAGTGCCTATTGAGCACTCTACCCAAGACATAGTATCAACTAATTAAAATGAGTTAAGTGCCTATTGAACATCCAACAATAAAAGTAAACTAATTTAATAGAATGTAGTCAGCATTCAAAAAGAACATTTTTAAGTGCCTAAATTTCAAACACTAATTCCAAAGCATTTTTTTTTTAAAACTCAAGCTTGCAATGTTGTACAACGCATAGTATGCTACCTTTAATCAAAAATAAATTCATGCAAAATTAGCTTGACTCCTTAAGATTACAGAGGTTTTCATGATGATAAATTAGCACTCGAGATATGTGCAAGGTGCAACACCAAAAGAGTAAAAGGCATGAAACAACAAAACTAGCATTGTGGAACAATCCAATCATCCGCTTAAAATATATAATAAAAAATCACAAAATATCCAAGACCAAAGGATTGAGGAGTATGGTACTAAGAGAAATCTCAATCTTAAACATTAGCAAAATAAATATATTTGTCAAATGTGAAGATAACAAGAACACAAAGGACAAACAAATTTCAGAATGGATGAGTATCTAATATCATACTATACAAATATATGAGTATGTGAGTACGTATGCAAGTGAATACAAATTTAATATCGAACACCAACAAAATAATAAATAATGAATACCATATAGAATAATCATTAGTTTAAATGCAGAGACAAGCCAATTCATAGCACCACAGAAACTTGAATCTACTTGTACCATTTTGAAGCATTGATACTCAAATAAGAATAAATTAACAATAACAATTACACAAACCTCATTATTAAATCGAACCAAATACATATATGAATAATTGGTAGCAAAAGACTAGCAAAATAATGATTCGCAAGCAATCTATGTATATATTTTATTCTTAGATAACAAAACCATGTAAGATGAATCATAAAATAAATAACCAAAAAAAAAATTAGGACACAAAAACTCAGGGATTTATACAAGTTGATAGTTCATAGTCTCAAACTATATAGCATTGAAATTACAATACAATTCACAAGGAACACTTACACACATATAAAACATGTTATAACAACGGACATTATACAAGACATAGTGCCACTAACAAAATTGAGTCACATTAATTAAACTAAATCAAGAACACGTTAAATACATAAGTGAACATTCAAAATAGGATTGGTTTAACAAAAGTTCAAAAGCAGTCTTAGTACACATTTTGTTCTAAAATAATATATCCACATACACAAATAATATAAGATAACCAAGAAAAATGCCATATCATGCAACTAAGAAATTGCATAAATCTAGGGTTCACAAATCAAGGAAGTTACAAAAGAATTTACACAAATAAAGAGTTCACACAGAAAACACAATAGACCACACATACAGTCCGGTTAGGACCGAACTGCTCTGATACCACTAATTGTGACACCCTCTACCCCGTCATGGCATTTTAATAGCATAGATACAAAAAAAATAATTTAAATAAATAAAGCTACCAAACATAATTTTGTCCGAAATAAAACTTTAATTCAACGAGGCAAAGTTGTCACATTCACAAACTTGCGGAAATCCAAAAAAATATAAATGCATCAACATCTAATTAAAACAAATAATCCAAATCCCCGATGTCACAACGGTTCAGAGCTGACCCTTATAAAAGCACATCGGAAAATAAACTTCCAAAACATAAACTAGCTAATTCTAAATGCGGATAACTCCGAGAACAAAAATCACTCATCGGCTCCATCAACGTCAACATCTGCAAGTACATCATCTATACATACACAATGGTGTATGTATAGCCACAACAAAGGGGTTAGTCATCATACACTCAAGTAGCATTCATCGTAGGCGAGATAGAGAAGCAATACACTTTGTAACAACAACTTTAATAAAATAACAAAGCATCACGGCAACGTTTATGAGAACATATGATATTAACCACAACTAAACGTTCCACCATGTAAAGGTGTATTTACAGAGACCGTAACTACATGCAGGTGGACCAATCTACAACGAGGCTGGGATACCTTGCCCGTTTCGGAATACCTTGTCCGTAATACCTCATCAACAACAGGACCGGGATACCATGCCCGAACGGGATACCTTGCCCGATAACGCCCTACTAACAACAACGACAACACAAACAAGACCGAGATACCGTGCTCGAACGGGATACCTTGCCCAATAACGCCCTACTAACAACAACGACAACACAAACAGGACCGAGATACCATGCTCGAACGGGATACCTTGCCCGATAACGCCCTACTAACACCAACAACAACAACGACACAAACAGGACCGAGATATCATGCTCGAACGGGATACCTTGCCCGATAACACCCCCTTAACAACGACAACAACGACATCAACAACAACCGGAACAACAATAACAACGACAATGTGGACACCATGATGCATGAACCTATTCAAATGTGGTGTCTAACAACAACAGCAACAGCTTAAGCACTTTAGTAAAAGTAATATTGAACAACAACAACAACAACCATTTGACAACTTTGGAATAAGGTATAATACTATTTAACAACAATTTAGCAATTTAGTATCTAGTGGAATACTATTTAACCAGAACATCAAACAACTTAACAAATTACATCATCAATAGCAACAACAACAATTTAGCAACTTAACATCAATAGCAACAACAACAACTTAACATCAAAATAACAGCAACAACAACTTCAACCACTGGCAACAACGACCAGAACTTTACCACTTAACATCATCATAATCAACAACAACAACGACTAATTAACAACTTAACATCGGCAACAACAATAACTCAACAACTTTAGTATCTAATGATACCCTATTTAACAAGAACAACAACAACAACAACAACAATGATACAACAGCAAGAGCAACCAGAATATCATCAACAACAATAACAATACTAACAACTTAACAACTTTAGCATCTAGTGTAATACTACTTAACAACAAAAAGAACAAAAACTTAAACAAGGACACCAGCAACAACAACACTATCATTCATTTTTCCAACAATCATTTAGGTTCATAAATATCACTAGTAGTAACTTTTTCCATCACAGTGGCAATGGTACTAATTCGCTTAAGGCTGCGCGAAATTCAAGGATCATGGGACATCCCTATTGCTCATATTCTCACCCACTCACTACTAAAGAGTCAAACTACCCCCTTACCTTGATAAAAGTACTCTGTGAAATCAACAAGAACAAGGAAGTCTGCCTGTAGCGACGGTTCAACACTCAACGGGCACAAAGAAAAATCCACAGGTTGTATAGAGAGTGAGATATGACGAAAAAGGGGTCCGACGTCAACTTCACCGAAACGAAAAAGAGACCGGTGCTTCCCAAAGGTTTCGACGAGTAGAATCCGAAAACGACGTACTTTTTTCCAACCGGGGACTGTGGTGGTCGGAAAGCTCGAAATACAGTCCGCCCAGAGTGAAAATATGCGATAAACGGTGCTTCCTTTGACGAAACAGATGTTAGAATCGAATTCAGAAGATGATTTTGAGTTGGGTAGTGAAATTTGAGACCAAATGGTTGCCTAAGGAGAGAGAACGAAATCAAAGAATGAGGGAGTTAAGGGTTTGGTTGTTCGCTGAGTTTGGTTATGGGAGAACGGTTGGCAAGGTTGATGACAATCAACAATTAAGAATTCTAAAAATTAAAATAAAGAAAAGTAGGGGGGTGCGAACATGAAACTGGGGGGTGTAGACAACAAGTTATCCTTTTTTTTTAAAAAAATAAACAATCAAACACTAACTCACAATCCTCATAACTAAATAAATAATTATCTTAAAATAATACTTCGATAATTTAAAGCTACTACTTAGTAAAAATAACAAATAATATATCACCAAAATATATTCTAAATGTAGAATAGACACACACAAAATTATGACACCATTACGAATATATGCACAAAATTAATAAATAAGAAGGGGTGTTACAATCCCATTCACCCAGTCTTACAAAAACTTCAAAGTTCGGTTTTTTCGAGTGTGTGGTAGTCCTTCCTGCCCTGAAATGTTTGTTGATGCTAAGGGAGCTCAACAATTTCCTATGTATTGGAGGAGTGATGTCTTTTCTGTAACTGGGGTGAAGGAGGAGGAGTTGTTGTTGCCGAAATACAGGGCTTCCATTGACTTCTTAGCTAGCTTTGCACCTATGTGTTGCAAAGAGATTATTAGTATGGAGAACAATGAAGAGGAATTACTTCAGTTGCTGGGTAAGCTACATTGCATTATGCTTGTCTTCTAAGCTTTCTTTTTGTTAACTAACTCCAATTTTGTTTTTCTGTTGCTAATAGGAAGGATGAGCTCTTTGAAAGAAAAGGATTTGAGAAACTATCTCAAAAAAAAGCAGCTGAGAAGAGGGCGGCCCAAACTGTCGTTAATGACACCGAGGTCGGTGTGTTGAAGGAAGCGAAGAAGATTGTGAACAAGACGGTGCTCGAAGGAAAGAAGCCCATTCCTGCACAACCTTTGAATGTCGCCACCATCAGTCAAGGTGGTACTGGAGTAGCTTCTAACAAACCGTCAAAAACTCGTGGGCAACGTCAAGAGCTTCTCGAAGAGTCAACAGTTGCCAAGAAGCCCAAACTTGATGAAGGTGTGGTATCATGGTCAGATACATTGACAGATTTTCAAGGTGAAGAAAGCGTCAAATCTCTTTGGGACAAGAGGTTTCCTGTTGCAAATTTTGTTTGAGATCAGCTGGTTGCTGAGGATGATGCTGGCCGGGTTGAAGCTGTTGGTTTAGATCAAGCTGTCATAACTCTCCAATCTTACGGCTTAAAAATTGCTTCCATTAGTCATGTAGTGGGGGAAGAGTTCAACAAGCTTAGGCTTCAAGAGCGAAACAACAGGAAAGCACTTGAGACCGCCAAGAAGACATTAGCTGAACAGCCCGACCTGGCTAAGGAGGTGGCTCGTTTAAAGAAAGCCTTGGCTGATCAAGATGAGAAGAACAAAGAGAAGGAAGCCTTTGTGAAGAAGGCCCTTGATGATACCGTGGCCGAGTGGACTGAAAAACTTGCCAGTGTTCGTGAACAATTGGATGCCAAGTCAGCAAGCCAGGTTGGAGTCTTTTAATTGATTTCCTATAAATATAAGAATGTGAAAAAACCCAAGCAGCTTTCATCGTTGGCGAAGACAATCACAAGAGTATTTGCGAAGTAGTTGTTGCTCTCCACAAAGGTTGAAAGGATCCTAGATGCTTGCTTCTGTGACGATTCGGCATACCCGTAGCAAGGTATTTTCTGCTTCTTTCTTTTTTTATCTTCGTTCTCTTTCATCTTCTTTTACGAGTCACTGTGAGATGGTGAAGATATGGGAGTTAGATGAGAGTGGTAATGAGGTTACCCGTGCATACTTCTAGTATAAACAAAAAAGTTATTTTTCCCCCACAAAAAAGTAAAGGTTGTCCCCATAAGATAATTTTTAAAAATTAAAAGTAAAAATTTCACAAGAGATAAATAAAATATAGAATAAATGGTACTACTTTTTTTTGACCAAATATAAATGGTACTACATTTATTAATTATGCAATTTGTAAAAATTTAAGTATTTTGAAATTTTTATTACAAAATTACATATTTTGTAAAAATATAAGCTATATTTTGTCTCCACTAATAAAAATTTCTGGATCCGTTTCTCGGTAAATCACCGAGAGTGAGAAAGAAGGAAACAATATTCAATGTTCATTATGACTCACCTTGTCACTCGCAGTCAGCTCGCTCGTCTCGCTCGATTCACTCCTTTCATTCATCGCTGGCCTAGACCTTCCCTCACAACAAAAATCCCTCGTTCCCAAACCGTCATCCTACCCCATTTCTCAACCAAAACCTTCAACTCAAACAAAAATGAAAACAAAACCTTCCCCAAATGCCGCCAAGTACAGTCGCCGGCATTGGACGCGCAACCGGCAGAATCCTCCAAGGTGGATTCGGATCCTCGTCCACTGCCGCTCCCTGAGGACCTCTCCAGAAACGTAGTCGTCCTGTCGTGCGAGTCCACTGCCGAGGGCGGCGTTTGTGACGTCTACTTGGTTGGCACTAATCACGTCTCTAAGGTAATTGGTTGTTTTGATTTGTGAACGTTTCTTTTTTGTGTTTGGTTGAATTGTGCATTGTCATTGTCTTAATTCAGAACAAGCAAAATTAGGGTTCTTTTTTTTTTCTCTCTTCCTTTTTCCTGCATCTTGATTTTAATCGTTCATTTCATCGGAATTGTTTGTGTTATTTCTTTGAGAAGAATGAATGGGTTTGTTTTCTTTTCATTTTATTGATTGTAGTTGTAAGAAGTGCTGGTGGTGAATTGACAGTGTTAGCGCTTAACATTTATGCTGAACTATGTTGCAGGAATCAAGCAGACAAGTTCAAGCTATTGTCAAGTTCCTGAAACCAGAGGTGTTGTTTTCCTTTGGAACTCAGTAACACTTCATTGATGGCTCGATCATTGATCATTCACATGCTTATCTGACTGTTTTTGATTTCTTGCTGTCCTCTTCTTTTCCTTTTACATTTTTAATGGTAAAACCAAATGGTTGGCCCTTGTTTACTGCAGGCTGTCTTCTTGGAATTGTGCGAGAGTCGGATGGCAGTGCTTACAATTCCAAATTTTAAGGTTTCTACTCTTTAAAGGTGTCGGTTATGATGGGTAAATGAAAGGTTTTCCCATCATACATAAATACACTTTTCCATCATTGATTTAATATGAATATATTAGGTGGTTGGGATTCATTACCTGCAACTTGTTTAATGTCTTAGCAACCATTTTAAGCTTATTTAACATAATGTCCTTCAATTTGGTGGTATTTAGTTATGTTATTTACATAGTTCCCATTAAATCATTACTATACCCATAAATCAAATCATTATTCAATACTTATAAACCCAGAAACTAAACCCTCTGTCATGGCTCCCTCTCTGTTCCAGCATTTCTAGTGACCTGCGTGCCACCACAGTCTTTGCCATAGTTGTGTCCTTGTGGTCTCGATCTAAATTAGATCAATAACGGATGGGCTGCTAACGTGACTTTTATGTGGGTCCGTGATGGATTCTTTGCCTTGGCTGCTATCGAACAGGGGACAGAGGCCCCGGTAATTTTGTTGATCTTTGGCTTTGCTAATTCAATTCAAAGTCAAAAGATAGTCCCTAAGGCATCACTAACCAGCCTATTTATAGAACATAGGAGGGTAGTTGAGCCGTACAAACTAACAAAACAGAAAAATACAAACCTAAATGCTAACTAAACCGAAATACAAAACAGAAAAACAACAACTAATCTTCTAAATTAGAAAAACTGACTCAGTTTCTCTAATTTTACAATAGCCCTAGTTATTCCTATTTTTCCAATGATAGACCTTTAGAGATCTATCTGTCCCACTAATAACCTGGGTAAGTATTATTTTTTAAAGAGTTTTAGTGGGACTCGTGAATTTTACATAACGAAAATGTTTCTCTTTGTGCGGATTTTCACATTTCCCCTTTCTTGCTATCTTCCATAAGCATGCAAAGTATGTTACGATTAGCGAATGCCAGCATGCTTCAGTTCTGCATTAGATGAGTGCTGGGGGTTGAAATGTTAAGTTATCGGATTGCTGCATATCTACATTGCTTACTGGTGTTTCACTGACTAAAGGAGGAACATTATCATTTTAGTTTACCTTTCTTAGAGAATATATATAGGCTTATTTACCTTGATGTTTTAAACCTTTTCTCATGTTTTTTTTAATGTGATGTGTTTTCTTCCAGCCACCTATACCTACTATGGGAGAAATGATTACAATGTTGAAGCAAAAACATAACATGTTTGAAGTACTTCTTTGCTGGTTCCTCGCCAAGGCATGTTTCTATGTTTGACTACCATATTTATCATCCCTATTACATTTTCAACTATTAATCTTTCATTCCTTCTCATTCAAAAAGGCTGTATTTATCACGTACCGTGCTTATTCTCCTCTTGGATGCAGATTGCCAGTAAGCTTGAGGTCCTTCCTGGCTCTGAGTTTCGTGTGGCATATGAAGAAGCAATCAAGTACGGTGGCAAAGTGATACTTGGTGATCGCCCTGTACAGGTTGGATGAGTTTTTTATTTTAAAAACTACTGCTGAATTGCAACTTGATGGTCATTCAGTATTTTATAGTATATGATTGAGTTTTTGATATTTATTATGAATATCAATTTAGTTTTTGGTTCTTAAAAAATTGATGGCTTAATGCATTATGCTTGCACACTATGGGATCTGAAGAGAGTAGATGCATCATTATGCATTCTCACTACTGTGAGTGAAGAGGTTGTTTCTGTCGACTGGAACCCATGACTGCCATGTCACGTAGCTGCTTTCTTACTGCTGCATGAATGTTTACTCTCTTACACTTAAATCCTTCATGCTAAGTATTTTTTTTCACAAGTTTTCAACCTCCTTAAGATGCTGACTGGAAAATATTTAAATTTTATAAGATCACCCTAATTTATGCATTTTATTTTCATTATTTACAATTTTATCAAATTTGCTTTCAACATGGTTTGCATTTATGATTATATTTTACAACTTTCTTGTTACTGTTTTAATGGGTTTTGATTTTGATTGAGACAGATTACAATGGAGAGAACATGGAGCAAGATGTCACTTTCGTCCATGAAAAAAGTGTTGTACTTTTTATTTTCCAAAGCAGATTTTTTACAACCCAGCTCTAACGATCTTAATAAATTGGTATGTTTGATGATTTCATTCATCCACTAGTGATAAGTGTGAACTAATCATTTTTATGCTAAGTTCTTGTCTATATCCTAATATGGGTTTGCTTTGCTTCTTCAGCTGAAGGACCTGATTGACAGTGACAAGCTAACTTTACATATTCAAGAAATGAGTAAGGAGTTTCCAACTTTAATGGAGCCGCTTGTGCATGAACGAGACCAGTGAGTTAGCATTTGACACCCTAGTTATATTACCATTCAGAAGCTATGAAGCACAGACTCTGACACGGACACCGGACACGACACTGACACGGACACGCGGACACCGCTAATGTCCAAAATATAGGACACCGGGACACGGCATATATATAATTATTTATTTATTTATTTATTATAATTAAATAAAATATGAACATTACCTACAAAAGATTTAAATTGAGCAATTTATTTCAAAACAATAAAAATTCTTAAACAAAAATAAGATAGTTTTTCACATTCATTTTCCATCTACTATATCGATAAGCTAAAAATGATGTAATCAAATTTAATATTTTTAACCCCTTCCTTGATTTTCACTACTTTGACACTTCTTTAATCTCTGTAGAAGTGTCTCAGAAGTGTCTAAGATGTGTCGAATCAAAGAAAAAATAAGATTTTTTTGGGACACTTGTCTTAGGTGTCGGACACGTGTCGTACGAGTGTCGTACGGGTGTCGGACACTGACACGTGTCAGACACCGGGACACGTCTAATCTCAGAGGTGTCCGTGCTTCATAGTTCAGAAGTGTCCTTGGAGGGCACCCGGGACATAGTTCATGTATTGCATGTTCTGCTTCACAAGATGACATTGGCGGTGACATTGTCAGTTCCGATGGCCTCTGTTTTGTGTAGAATTTGTCTACAAGAAAGTTATGTATCTTATGTTGCGTCTTATATTATGCATATAATTTGACTTGTATTGTGTCTATCCAGATACATGTCCTGTGTTTTATTAAAAGTTGCGAGTGATAGCAGATCAGTTGTTGCCGTTGTTGGAAAGGGCCATCTACAGGGAATAAAGAAGAATTGGAAGCAACCTGTTGTGGTTAGTGAACATTCTGTTATTCCAGTTATAGAAACTTAATAAATGCTAGAGTTTATCCTATGTACACTTCAAAGGGGACGATGCACTGGAATTTAAAAGCATTTTTAGCCTAAAAAGCATTATTCGGCTACTCCTATTTTACCAATTCTGATAAGAATATGACACACATACACATACATTTGTCTATATGAAAACATACTTTGTCGGATACAATAGAATTATATGCATACATACACATATTTTGCCATTTCTGTCTTTTGAAAGTATTTTTTTAATTGTCATTGTCAGATTTTCTTACCCTGATTTTCCTTACTGTTACAGATGCAAGATCTCATCACAGTTCCATCTCCTAAACGGGGAGTCATTACATCTGTTGGTGTTGCCATTGCTGGGGTAGCGATGATATCGGGCATCTATCTTTCGTGCAATAAATGACTCCCCTGGTAGAGATATTGTCATCTCCAGAAACGTTTGGTATGAGATAGTTGAGTTCTGTATCACCAACAACTTAGTTTGACTCCCCTGGAAGACAATTTGCACAACCTCAAGTCAGGGTGAATTGATTTTATGTTATGGTATGAAAACTTTTTGGTTTATATTTCCATTTTCTAATATTTGCATTCATTTTATAGATGGAAGAAATTGATCAATTGTGGTAGTGGGAAGATGTAAAGCTAGGGTGAATGTATTTTTAAAAAAGGCTTAATTATGTTTTTTGTCTTTAGAACTTTTTCGTTTTTTCATCCTATAATTTTCTAAAATTTGGATTTCATCTTATCTATAAATATATATTCTTAAAATTTGTCCTCTTTTAGTTCATATTTCATGGTCAACATTTTTAAAATTACTCCTCTTATAGTTCATATTTCGGGGGGAAATCAAAATGGTTTCTAATTTCAGGAACTAGAACTAAATATGAAAAATATTACAAGTGCTAAACAAAACAAAGATAACCCCCAACGTCTTAAGAATTTCAGACCCATCAGCTTGTGCAATGCCATCTTCAAAATGATTACCAAGGTTCTTGTCGACCGGTTGAGACCTTTCTCGGATGATTTGATTAGCCCACTTCAGAGCAAGTTTATCCCTAGAAAAAAAAAAGCTCCATTGCTTTTAAGATTGACCTGGAAAAAGCTCATGACAAACTGGATTGGAAATTTCTTGAACTTACTCTTCATGATTTTGGTTTCCCCATGGATATGGTCTCCCTCATCATGAGTTGTGTTCATGCTAGTAACCTTGCAGTTATGTGGAATGGTGCTAAAACTGATTATTAAGTCATCTAGGGGACTTCGCCAAGGAGACCCTCTCTCCCCATATTTATTTGTTTTGTGTATGGAAAAGCTCTCTCTCCATATTCAACACAGTTATGGAAAATGGTCCAGATCTCTAAGGGAGGTCCTCCTCTTTCTCACATCCTTTTTGCAGACAGTGTCCTACTCTTTTGTGAGGCTAAAGTAGGGAAAGTTTAGGTTGTTATGGACACCTTGTAGGAGTTCTGTAATGCTTCAGGCCTAAAGTTTAACACGAAGTCCTAGGCTATGTGTTCGAAGATGGTTCAAGGGACCCGCAAATGTGACCTCAAGAATGCCTTTTCAATTAGGTTTGTAGCAGACTTAGGCCATTACCTTGGATTTCCCCTTGTAAAAGGTCGTGTATCCAGGGATGTGTATAATGTAGTGCTGGATAACATCCATAGAAAATTGGCTTCATGGAAAGGGAATTTGTTGAATAAAGCTGGGAGGGTCTGCCTTGTGAAATCTGTAACTACGGTTATCCCAGTGTATACTATGCAGCTCCACTACCTCCCTAGCTTTGTGTGTAACAGTTTGGATCGTCTCTCTAGAAGTTTTCTTTGGGGAGGAGATGGCCTCTCCCAAACTTCCCCTCCCGAACTTGGAACCATGTCAACTACGAAACCATTACAACCCCTAAGATGTATGGAGACTTGGGTATTATTAGAGATGCTAGGATTACTAATATCTCCCTCCTCGGAAAGTTGCTATGGGGTATGCTACAAGATAAGGACAAGCTTTGGATGCAGGTTCTTACCAAAAAATATTTGGGTCATAATTCTCTGTGGGTAACAGAAAAGAACACTCGACCTTCGATCACTTGGAGAGGCATTATGAAGGCCATTGAGACTTTTGTTGAGGGTTATTATTACTCTGTTGGTGTTGGTGATACTCCCTTCTGGTATGACGATTGGACAAAGTTAGATCCATTGTGCCAACTTGTTCTCTATGTCCATATTAGTGACACTCAGAGATACTTTGGACCTTTGTGGGAATGCTCAAGTGGTTCATATCTTGCGTGACTAGAATATAGTGGCAGATTTCATGGCTAAGAAGGGTTCCCACACATCTAGTTCGTCTATATGGCGTCATCTGCCCCTTGGAGTTGTCTCCCTGCTTCTCTTGGATAAGCTAGCCTCTTAGCTCCCTTCTCTATTTTTTTTTCTTTTTGTTTGTTACTTTGTAACCCTACCGGAAAAAAATCTATATTGTAGGGATGAACCATATTCAAGCTTTTTAAAATAATTAAAACATTTTTACCAGTTTCAAAATTTCTGAAAATAAGGAATTTGTTTTCTATAATGTTTCTTAGTTTAAATAGAAGTGAGTGAAAATGAAAATAGGAAATAAGTAAATATGTAAATGGATCTTTTAGTTTATGTTTTACTTTCATACTTTCATCGTTGGAAAGTAAACACTAGTGTTAGGGCTTGCATGACCATGATGGCTTCATGATTGTAGGTACAATAATCATGACAATGGGAATTGTTAGAGGGAGAGATTGGAGTGGTGGCTAGTTCGAATAGAGGAAATAAAGCTTTGGTTTTCTTAGAAGTCATATTGAATTTCGGACAATGAGTTCAGCTAAATTTTCATGGATTTCTTATTATAAATGTATTGAGAACAAATGGTTGAGTGGAAGATTTGAGAGCAAAAGAGAAGAGAAAATTTATTCAGTTATTACCAACAAAATGGGGGCACTAAACCCAAAGTAACACTTAGATAGAGAGACAAAGGACTCACAAATGCAAGAAGGAGTCTTTTTGTTTTCGGTATCGGTAATTACGTCTTGATTAGTACTATCATAGAGGTCTATATATAATAGCCTACCAAGACTTCAACTACTCATTCATGGGGTTTACATGGTGAAATCATTGCTTCATCGTGCTCTTCGAGCACCGTGGGAGGGGATCCTCTCCTGTTCCCTAGAGGCCTCATCGATCATGGCCATGATGAGGGAGATCCTGGGATCTACATTGACATGGGAGATCATGGTGAGGTACCTCACATTGAAAAACAAGTCTTCCCTATAATTTCCCTCCCTATAGCCAAATATACTCTAAAACAATCGTCAGAGGATATCTTTTCACCAATTATTATTTGGTTAATAAATTTGGTTACCCCTTTTATTGCATCTAAATTTAGTTTTGAATTGTGTTCATGATTATCTCATTTTATTGTATTGTATTATATTTTATTCAGTTTAACTTATAATCTATTGGAGATACGTTAGTTAGTCTCTCAACTGATTCAATGACATAACTATGTTTTCAATATGCTTCTATCGAAACATAACAATTTAGATTAGGGGAACACACACCCTCATGCAAGGCGAGAGAGCACCACCAACTTCAAAGAAGGTTTAGGATACGAATATCTACAAAGAATAAATTTGAATGCTAATGTGGAGTCTTTGCAAAAAAGACAAGAAGAAAGCTCAATAGAAGCAATTTTTTCCTCCTCTTCCGTTATCTAATTATATTTCCAAGCAAGAGCTATTGGAGATAAGTCACTAACACTTTGTTTAGTTTGTATTTAATTAGAATTAGATTTAGAATAATGGAGTGTTATATTGGCTGCTTCTCTCGGTGTGAATGATGTTGTGGTCTCCCTAGACCGCTAGGGTTTTGTTGTTCGCCCAAATATCGTTATTGCTCTAAACTCTAGGATGCGCGCGACTCGGATCCGCCTCACCCAACCCTCATTACCCTTCATCTAAGCTTCATCACCATTGTGAAGCTGCACAAAATGTTGGGGTCGATGCACCACCTCTGCCAACAAACCATAGCCAGAGTTCACGCCACCAGACGAATTCTAGGCTCCATTTGAAGAATGGTGTCTCCTCCCCATGCGAATGAGTCATCCACGATCACTGTCATGGCTTCCATCACAAGTCTTAGCTATAAATAGCGTCAATGTAGCAACCATCAAACTCGTCCTTCAATATCATTGTACAATAAACCTTCTACCAGGTGGAACCGGATTCAATGGGTTGTCCTCACAACAACAAACAATTCATACTCAAGTGCAATATTCTGAAGTGAGTCCTATTCCTTGACGCTTCCCCTATGGATCCAATGCTCAAAATTTGAGTTTAAGACCTCAATGAACATGGACAAATTAATAAAAGTAAAACTATAAATAAACTTGACGAGGACTCAAATCTAAAGCAGGCCAAGATCAAAAACATATTTCTAAAAGGAACACTTTACGTGAGTGTCCATGAAGCAAGCCATGAGGTTTGGCTTGGCCTAGAGTTGATCTCCCATCCATCGATAAAACCTTCAAATGAGGTCTGAACAGTAATGAAGGATGTTAAACATAACATTTGGATATCATTTGCATGGTTACCAGTGACCGTTAGAGTATCGTCTGATTAGATGCTATAGTTAAATAACTTGTTTAGTTAAGAGCAATTCATGTGTATTATGTATTATTTAAGAGTTGCGACAAATCGACAATAATGTATTATGCCCCAATAGTGGATGATGAAGGTTGTTATTATGGCATCTCAGGGTTTTGCCCATCTTGAATGACCAGGACTACTTTGTCACTTTTTTATTTGATTCAAAAGTTTTTCCTTAGTGATGAAATTGAGCCAGACGTTCTACACATTTTCATGGAATGATATGTTGACATCACTTAAGGGCACACGTCAATATTTAACTATCCATGTCACCTAGTTAACAAATGTTTTTGGACGGAAATGGATGGAGTACTAACATATCCCCTCTTTTGAAATCCGAACGAAGGACTATTTTAGGATTTGACCAAATTAGGTCGCGTCGGGAACCAACTTTTACTTAATCAATTTCTTATATCATATATAAATTATTAAGAGTAAATTCTATTTAAATCCATTGTAAAAAATGTAGAATTTAAAATTAACCTTTTATTATTATCGAGATTTTTTTCCGACCCAATTCAATAAACTCGTACCATCATGCAAGCCGACACAATTAAACAGAGTAGTACGTTTTGCCGTAGTTATTCTTTTAGTTTTTGCTTCTAATTTAGAAGTGTCAAATTTGTTTTAAATTCCTATAAAGTTTGCGAGTTTTGTTTTTAGTTCATATAAAAAATTTCACTCAGTTTAGTCCACATATTTTTCCAATCGGTGTTTTTAATTCTTCATGAAGAATATTAAAAGTTTTATTCAAAATCTAAAACAACAAATAATTTGGGATAAATTGATTTTGCTAAAACAACATACAAAATAAGATGGATGGAGTAAAATTAAAAATAAAATTCTCAAATTTTTTTATAGAAAGTAAAAACATACTTATCCCAAATAACTTTTGAGGAAGGGTGGGGTCGTTTTTGGCTTTGTAAACTACTACTCTCTCCGGTCTTTTTTATAAGCAAAAAACATGGTTCAAATTTTGGTATTTTTTATCTTTTATAAGCAAAAGTTAACTACTTTTACCATATTTAATACTATTGTTCCATATCTACCTTTCATTTAATTGAGTGGTTGACAATAAAGTCAAATAAAAAACCCTTTTAATTAAATATTTAAAGGGTTAATTTAGTAAATTTGTTTAACTTTTTTAATGAAAACTAGAAAATTAATTTTACTTTAACTTTTTTTGTAGGAAACCATGTTCAAGTTTCATTAGCTTATGACTCACCTGGTCACTCGCACTCAACTCGCTCGACTCGCGCATTTCATTCATCGCCCCAAACCTTCACTCACAACAAAAATTCGTCGTTCCCAAACCGTCATCCTACATCAATTCTCAGCCAAAACCGTCCCCAACTGCCGCCGTGTACAGTCGTCGGCAATGGACGCGCAACCGACAGAATCCTCCAAGCCCACCGTCGAGGGCGAAGACTTTATCCACATCCAGGATCTGAATATGGAGAGCTTGTCCAATAGCATGGTTCGAATTGATGAACCTTCAGACGCCACCGCCTCCGCCACCTCTCCTCCTCCTGAAGCACCGGTTGAATCGGATCGTCGTCCTGTGGCGCTCCCGGAGGACCTCTCCAGAAACGTTGTCGTTCTGTCATGCGAGTCCACTGCCGAGGGCGGCGTTTGTGACGTCTACTTGGTCGGCACTGCTCATGTATCGGAGGTAATTTGTTGTTTTGATTTGGGAGCGTTTTTTTTTTTTTTGCGTTTGGTTGAATTGTGCATTGTCCTTGTCTTAATTCAGAACAAAGAATTAGGGTTTTTTTTTCTCTTACTTTTTTCTGCATCTTGATTTTAATCATTCATTTCAATCAGAATTGTTTGTGTTATTTCTTTGCAAAGAATAAATTGCCTTGTTTTCTTTTCATTTTATTGATTCTAGTTGTAAGAAATGCTGGTGGTGAATTGACAGAGTTAGAGCTTAACATTTATGCTGAACTATGTTGCAGGAATCAAGCAGAGAAGTTCAAGCTATTGTCAATTTTCTGAAACCAGAGGTATTGTTTCCCTTTTGAACTCGGTAACACTTAGCTGCCTGTTTTTGATTTCTTGCTGTCCTCTTCTTTTCCTTTTACATTTTTAACGGTAAAACCAAATGGCTGGCTGTTGTTTGCTGCAGGCTGTCTTCTTGGAATTGTGCTCGAGTCGGGTGGCAGTGCTTACAATTCAAAATCTCAAGGTTTCTACTATTTAAATTGGTATTTTTACAACTAGCAATGTTGGCAACACTATTTGATACACTCTAACTAATGTGAATTTTATGCGGGTCCGACTAATAACCTGGGCCAGTATTTATTTATTAAGAATTTTAGTGGGCCTCGTGAATTTTACATAACGAAAATGTTTCTCTGTGCAGTTTTTCACATTTCCCCCCTTTCATACTATCTTGTTCCCATTTGTAATTTAAGACCATAAGCATGCAAAGTTTGTTGCGGTTAGAGAATGCCAGCATGCTTTCTTTCTGCTTTAGATGAGTGCAGGGGTTGAAATGTTAAGTTATCGGATTGCCGCATATCTACATTGCTTACCGGTGTTTCACTGACTAAAGGAGGAACATTATCATTTTAGTTTACTTCTTTTAGGGAACGTATATAGGCTTATTTACCTTGACGTTTTAAACCTTTCATCTTATCATGATTTTTTTTTCATGTGTTTTCTTCCAGGTACCTACTATGGGAGAAATGATTACAATGTTGAAGAAAAAACATAACATGTTTGAAGTACTTTATGGCTGGTTCCTTGCCAAGGCATGTTTCTATGTTTGACTATCATATTTATCATCCCTATTACATTTTCAACTATTAATCTTCCATTCCTTCTCATTCAAGAATGCTGTATTTATCACGTACCATGCTTTTTCTCCTCTTGGCTGCAGATTGCCAGTAAGCTTGAGGTCTTTCCTGGCTCTGAGTTTCGTGTGGCATATGAAGAAGCAATCAAGTACGGTGGCAGGGTGATACTCGGTGATCGCCCTGTACAGGTTGGATGAGTTTTTTATTTTAAAAACAACTGCTGAATTGCAACTTGATGGTCATTCAGTAGTTTATGGTATATGATTGAGTTTGTTTTTAGTTATTATCAATATCAATTTAGTTTTTTGGTTCTTAAAAAATAGATGGCTTAATGCATTATGCTCGCACACTATGGGATCTGAAGAGAGTAGATGCATCATTATGCGTTCTCTCTACTGTGAGTGAAGAGGTTGTTTCAGTCGACTGGAACCCATGACTGCCATGTTGTCACATAGCTTCTTTCTTACCGCTGCATGAATGTTTACTCTCTAACACTTAAATCCTTCATCCTAAGTATTTTTTTCACATGTTCTCAACCTCCTTAATGTGCTGACAGGAAAATATTCACATCTTACAAGATCACCCTAATTTCTGTATTTTATTTTCATTATTTACAATTTTCTCAAATTTGCTTTCAACTTGGTTTGCATATTTTACAACATTCTTGTTACTGTTTTAATGGGCTTTGATTTTGATTGAGACAGATTACATTAAAGAGAACATGGAGCAAAATGCCGCTTTGGTACAAGACAAAATGGTTGTACTCTTTATTTTTCCAAGCAGTTTTTTTACCCAGCGCTGATGATCTTAACAAAATGGTATGTTTGATGATCTTCATCCACTAGTGATAAGTGTGAACTAGTCAAGTTTATGCTAAGTTCTTATCTATATCCTAATATGGGTTTGCTTTGCATCTTCAGCTGAAGGATATGGATGATAGTGACATGCTAACTTTGGTTATTCAAGAAATGAGTAAGGAGTTTCCAACTTTAATGGAGACGCTTGTGCATGAACGAGATCAGTGAGTTCTATTGCACTTAATTCAATCTATAGTTTATTTATTGTGTTTGTCATCTGTCACCTGCTTTCCCTACTCTCTAGAGTGCTTCAGTTAGCATTTTACACCCTAGTTATGTTACCATGGCATTCAGAGAAGGGGTCCTTGGAGGGCATCCTGGACATGGTTCTTGTATTGCATTTTCTACATATCCTAACCAACACAGTTCCAAGTTCAAATACCTTGGAGGCTTGAGCTTTGTAGTTTGTACCAAGTGTTCCTTTTGTTTCTGAGCATATGATATGGCCATACTGATTTTTTTTTTGGGTATCATCCAGTTATGCGCACTAGCATTCTGGAATTTAGATGAAACAGTTTCTTTGTAGATGCAGTCACGAGTGTATTGTGATCCCTAGCATCATGAGGAACAAAATAATTTTCTCATTCAACTGTTTTCATTATCTATAATACTACCCCTTTACCAGTATATATATCAGTGAAGAAATTATGGTGGTGTTGGTGGCTCAGGTCATTTAATAAGTTAGTGCTTACCTTTCCCCCCTCACTATTTCTATTACACAAGAAAACTCGTATGATATTGAAGAATATGTTCCAAATTTGAATAAAATAAAAAAATGACCATAAATGACTGAAATTGCATACTCTGCTTTCTGGTACTCTTGAGCATGCTATTGGGACTCTACAAACTATTTTTGATATCCCATTATTCCTTTTGATAACTAAAGTGTCCTTGTAAGTTGTAACTTCTAAATCATACAGTTTCCCCACCCGTGTCTAGTTACATATAGGCCATGCCTTTAGTATGAGATAGAGAAACGGTCACGATTTTTGTTATACTTCACAAGGTGGCATTGGCGGTGACATCGTTAGTTCAGCTGGCCTCTGTTTTGTCTAGAATTTGTCTACAAGAAAGTGATGCATCTTATGTTGCGTCTTATATTATGCATATAATTTGACTTGTATCGTGTCTATCCAGGTACATGTCCTCCACATTATTAAAAGTTGCAAGTGAGAGCAGCTCAGTTGTTGCCGTTGTTGGAAAGGGCCATCTACAAGGAATAAAGAAGAATTGGAAGCAACCTATCGTGGTTGGTGAACATTCAGTTATTCCTGTTATATAATCATAATAAATGCTAGAATTTATCCTTGGTACACTTCAAAGGGGATACACTGGAATTTAAAAGTATTTTTAGCCTGGAAAGCATTATTCGGCTACTCCTAATTTTACCAATTCTGATAATAAGATGACACACAGATACACATACATGTGTCTATAAGGAAACATATTTTGTCGGATACAATACAATAGAATTATATGCATACTACACATATTTTGTCATTTCTGTCTTTTAAAAATATTCTTCCAATAGTCATTGTCAGATTTTCTTACCCCAATTTTCCTTACTGTTACCAGATGAAGGATCTCATGACAGTTCCATCACCTAAGCGGGCTTTCTCTGCAACGAGAGTCTTTACATCTGTAGGTGTTGCCGTTGCTGGAGTAGCCATAATATCGGGCATCTATCTTTCATGCAAGAAATGACTTCCCCGGTAGAGATATTGACATCTACAGAAACGTTTGGTATGAGTTGAACTTGAAATATACAATAGTTGAGTTTTGTATCACCAACAAAGTTGGTGAATAAACCATAAATTAATTTTTTTTACATCAAGCATTGGAATTTTTCCCCAATTCTTGCAAATTATAACACTAATATGTTGCACCATACACAAGACATTGGTAGCGTTTACATATTTAAATACGATAGAACAAAATGTATGGTTGTATGCTGTGGTCAATGCATCTCAAAAGCAAGGTATAGAAAGAGATAATTTAAACTTTTTTTAGATTTGATTTGAGATGTTAATTCTATCCAATGGAACGGAACTGAAATCATGTAAAACACTGGTTTCATTTTTTTCTGCATGTTAAATTCCAAGTTTTTGGAGTATTCTCATGGTGCATGGAACATTATGCAAATATTAAAAGAGAAATGCTCTTTTACACGAAAGTAAGGCAGTGTCTTTCATCAATCAACCCTCTGGTGTGTTGTTAGCAAGTCCAACTTTATATAGTGCAATTCTGCCAATTCGTACTTAATAGCACCGATGATATTAAAATTGGTGACGCTATGTGGAAGACAATTTGCACAACCTCAGTCAAGGTAATTGATTTTATGTTTGGTAGTGTGAAAGATTCAAACATTTCACAACCGAATATAAACATAATTAACAAATTGATCGGTTTATGAAATTTCAAATTTTTAGTGTCTGTTTTTATAAGAGTTTAATTGTTACGCACTGTGTGTAAAAAGTTTTCACCTTGACACCAATCACGAATAAGTTTTCACCTTGACACCAATCACGAATCACGATTTAGGAGACTTTTTATGTAGTTGAGAGAAGACTTAATTATTATTAATGATGTGTAAAATTAGGATTCATTGGTGGTATATGAAAAAGCTTTACGGTGATAGTGTATATAAGTTAAATCATTTTTAAAAACAACAAAAACATTTTTTCCAGTTTCAAAATTTCTTAAAATATGGAATGTTTTCTAAAATGTTTTTTATTTTAAATAGAAATGAATGAAAATGAAAATAGGAAATAACTAAATACGTAGATGGATCATTGGTTTGTGCTTCACTTTCAAATTTTCATGGTTGAAAAGTAAAGACTAGTTTTAGAGCTTGCATGACCATAGTAGCCTACCAAGACTTCAACTACTCATTCATGGGGTTTTTTACGTGGTGAATCAATTGCTTCATCGTGCTCTTCGAGCTCCTTGGGAGGGAATCCTCTTCTGTTCGAAGGCCTCCTTGATCATGGGCTCATGGCCATGATGAGGGAGATCCTAGGATCTAAGTTGACATGGGAGATCATGGTGAGGTACCTAAGTACCTCACATGTGGAATCATGGGCGGAAGGCGTTTTTACGCTAATACCCATATCACTTAGTAGTTGGATTTGCTAATTGGGCCAAATTAGTGAAATACCCTTGCCTCCAATTTGGGGTCAAGTCAGTATACAAAAGAATTTCCTTAGTTTAGAATTGAAAAACAAGTTTTCCCTATCATTTCCCTCTATATATTCAAATTCAAATATACTGTAAAAGAAATGTTGAATATCTTTTCATCAAATGATTTTATTTTTTGGTTAAATAAATTTGCTTACTATTTTTAATGCGTCTAATTTTACTTTTGAATTGTGATTACGATTACCACCAACTTCAAAGGTTTAGGATAGAAATACCAGCAAAGAAATTTGAGATTCGAACTCAAATCATATCTAATGGGGGGCATCAATGTGAACTCTTATTTCAAAGGTATTAGTGCTAAAATGGAGTCTTTGGAAGAAAGACGGGAAGAAAGCTCAATAGAAGCAATTAGTGCCTCCTCTTCCATTATCCAACAATATTTCCAAGCAAAAGTTATTAGAGATAAGTCATTGACTCTTTGTTTTGTTTGTATTTAATTAGAATAATGCAGTGTATTATATTGACTGCTTCTTTCGACGTGAATGACGTTGCGGTCTCCCTAGATCGTTAGGGTTTTGTTGTTCAAGACCGCTTGTCTAGGATGCACACAACTTCGAATCGCCCAACCCTTCACCTAAGCTTCATCACAATTGCAAAACTATAAATAAACTTGACGAGCACTCGGATCTAAAGCAAGCAAAGATCAAACATCAAAGAGATATTTCTAAAAGGAACACATTGCCCGAGTGTCCATGGAGCAAGCCATGAGGTTTGGCTTCAATCAGCAAAACCCCCAAATGAGGTTTGAACGGTAATAAAGGATAGTAAGAACAACATTTGGATTTCACTTGGATGGCTACCTGTGATTGTTAGAGTTTGCGTATCAGTATCTTTTGATTAGATGCTATAGTTAAATAGCTTCTATATCAGGAGCTTATATAAAAGTTGTGACAATGCATTTACTGTGCCTTGATAGGGGTGTGTCCCAATGCGGGTTGTTATGCAGTATATTAGACTCAGGGTTTTGCCCATCATGAATGAGTTCTTTTACAGCAAAATACTTATATCATTTCAAAATTGACAAGACTTTCAATACAAGAGGGTGGAATGAAAAACATGGTAAAAAAACTATGTTAGAGTTGTTTGTCTTCAAAGGTGACAATTTGGAGCTCCTGTTGAACAGCTAATTCGAAAACTATAAGGAGGGAAGGCAGAAGCTTCACCTTCGAATTGAAGCAAAGGACAAACACCATGCTGTTGCAGCAAGAACGAAACGTCCACATCTCGAAAGGTGCTTGCTGGAAGGTGAAAAAATCTGTGTTGCATTTTAATTTCCATTCTTTTTGTCTCCACATATGTACCGAACCTGCAGCTTGGTTACGGATTGTTTATGTGAACTCAATTACACCTACGTCAATTCTTTCTTCAATCAAGCCGCACCTTCATCTTAAGTCACAAAAACAGCTAAGACAATAGTGACTTTAAAGCATTACCCTTCCCTTGTATTTAACAACATACCACCGCAGTTTGGGTCCCCTTTGTAGACACTGAGAATTGAAAATATAATCTGTTTATCATTCATATGTCAACTATAAATAACACCGGCATATTTAATATTTGGATTTTAAGTTAAGTAATCATATGTAAGCACCTATCAAAATTCAAAACAAGCACCTATCAAAATTACAGCTCTATCAACAACTCAAATAAGACGAGTTACTTAACATATTGCACAAGGGCTCAGAATATATCACAGCTCTATCAATCACGATTTTTCAGAAGCAGAACTGGCGTTAAGCTGAATAATTATCTTCATAGCCAACTAAGACTTTAAAAGCAAATGTACACAACGTAGACACTAATAACTAAAACCAAAGTCCAACAAAAAAAATAGACTCGAATCAAAAGTAGGCTCATATCAAGAAATTCAACCATTATTCCGATGTACTTCATTGAGAAACCTCAGAAGCGCGGATATATGTAATCATAGCCAAAAATTATGTACACAACTGACAAAAAATATGTCGCGAATTTTTTTAGAGGCACAAACATTGATAGGTTAAACCCCCACGTGAAAACCACATTCAATATGTGCCTCTATGACTAGCTTCATTTTCACGAGGATTTGAAAACAAGCTAAAGGTGTAGTGAGGCAAATTCAACACACAAAACAAAAATTAATACAATGAGATTTTGCCATTACTTTGACACTGATCAACCGTAAAATAAATCGGGGCTGAACAGCAACACGAATGGCAGCAATCTAGCACATGTTTTGGGGCATAGACATCAAAGATTTTTCTCAGAGAAGCCCGGGAGACATCGTGCAGATTTCAAATAGCATAAATTAAATCTAAACCTAGTGTAATTAACATAGTAATATATTATATAGACTAAAATAAAGAATGGTAAGAATGTCTGAGGCGTTTCCAAGACCAAATGGTATTGAAAAACCCATCAATCAGGATCACCACATAATTGATATTGCGTCCGAGCCATTACACCAAGTGGAACATGAAATCCCTTGGAATTGGTAATGGACGCATATACAAGCTTATACCAATTCAATTCAATTACTTGTGCTACTAAATTCACAAAATATACATGCTATTATTTAAAAGAGTGCTCAGTGGAAGGAGAAGTCGTTTAAAAATAGGCTCACGGCGAAACCTGATGGTCACGTCCACTGCCCAACAAACACGTTGTGTTTTCATCTCATCATAGCACCAATTGATAGAACAAACAACAATGTAATAACACTATAAGCAAAAATTAACAGAACAAATATAAAAAACAAATTTTTAGTAATAGCATCAGTGTGTGTAACATCAGATCATTGATCGAAATCTCACTGAAATCCGCTAAGATAATTAAATTATCATCATATGCCATAAGATTTTCGATACAGATAGCAAATCATAGTTAAAACCAACGAAAAGCAAAGCTAATTAAAAGCTTAAAGGGTTAATTTTTCACAAATAGTAAAAAAAATTCAAAAAATTGGGGAAATTAGGAGTGCTCAGACAGCCAAGGGTTGGTAATCAGCTTCCGGGTGAAGTGCCCAGATCAGAAACTCTAGTCCACAAATTTGCATCATCACAGCACAAGATCTTATGTGAAGAAAGAAAGAAATTAAATTAAAACCCTAAGAACAGAACATCAAAACAATTTACCGGATATAAAAAAGATGCGACATAGTTAAAATTCAGCGCCCAAAATGGCAAACCGATACCAAAACCACATAGCAATTTGATTGGAAGCGGAAGAAAAAACAAGGAACGAAAGGAGATTGATGGAATTGAGTTACAATAGGTTCTAATTTATATAGGCAAAGGAAAAAATTAGGGTTTTTAACGGCTGAACATGAAGGAGGCTCCCGAAATTTATGGTGGGCTGGACCTTGAACTTCAAATCCAAGGCCCGTGTCCCTGGTCGTATATTCTCTTTCGATAATAGAACAATTCTTTGAGGGAATTCCCACCTACACCCCACTTTCCTATTACATAAACCTAAAAACTTATTAAACCACCTAAATACTTAAACTGCCCTTACTAACCCACATTCCTATCCCTTTCTAACTCGCAAAACACCAAACCCTACTTCATCATCTACATACAACTCATCACCCCCAAAAAACCCAAGTCACCCCCAACCCCACCTCCGATAGACCTCCACCACCAAACCTCTACCGCGTTCGAACATAAGTTTCTGAAACTAAGTTTCTGAAATGTATTTGAATTGATTTATTGTTTAACAGATTCATTGTCTAAAAAATAAGATACCGGAAGTGTAAGTCAATTAGTTATCCAATAAATACACTTCTATTACATGAGTTTCTGGATGTCTAACTCAAATACTCGTCTATAAACTGCACAAAGGTAGTCTGACGGTGGACGGCGATGTTCCCATGATTGAGGTGGGGTTGGGTTGCGATGGGGGTGTTGGTGGGAAATTTGGAATTATGATACTTTGAGATTTTTATTAGAATAAATGAAGATGAGGGTGTGAGGGGTAAAAAAGTGGGGTGTGAGGTGGAATTCCCTTGTTTGATTGTCCAAAAAAAATCTTTGACCAAAAAATAAGATAGTTAAACAAGAGTTTAATTGGTATGAATTGTCGTTGTAATTTTTTTACTCCATCAATCAAATTTTATGGTATGAGTGACTTTTAAAATAGTTGAGATGAAATCAATCAATTATTCATGAAATAGCTTATTTATTAGATAACGTTGTAAAAGGCCCATGCATTATTACCAGTCGATAAAACAATAGATTTAATTTTATACACCGTCATCGAACAAGATTTCTTGTAACGTCGGCCAATCATGAAACACATGTCATAACAAATTGTTTTTTCATACTATGATTTTTATTGGTCGATTGGGTACAAAGTTTTACAACAATGATGTATACCAAATTACCAATTAAACCCTAAAACTATTGTTGCATATATGATAGTGTTTATTGGTAACGTAACTTTTTTAAAACAATATATAACATGGTGGCTTCTAGGTGAGATATCAACTAAGTCCTTACTGGCGTACCCGTTAAATTAACAATAGGATATAGTATAGAATGTTTGGCCAAATTGTATTTTTGGCCATTTATCTTTAACTAACATTTTAGTTTTGTTCTTCATCTTTGTTCTCACTTTGGTCCTTTATGTTTCAAATGTGTGTAAAAGTGATCCTTTTAAGGAAAAAAAGGCCAAAGTGAGAAAAAAACACCAATTTGACACAAATTTGAAACATAAAGAATCGAAGTGAGAAAAAAAAACCTCTTTGACACAAATTTGAAACATAAGGGACCAAAGTGAAAAGAAAAAAACGATAAAGAACTAAACTGAAACTTTCGTCAAAGATAAAAGACGAAAAATCCAATTTGGCCATAGTGTTATGAATGGTTAAGATTTTCATGCTATACAATCAATAACTCATAACATTTTTTATATTAAATTAATATGACAGTTATGACTAGTACATCGGATTAGTTTTGTTTTTTTACAGTAACATTTTTTATATTAAATCTGACAGTTAATTTGAATTGTACGTCGAAGAGAGACCCAATAACATATGTTGTTTTACCTTGATTTTTCATTGATTTTGTTATGTCGTTTCATCAATTTGGACTTGTATTCAATGTTGTATTGTTGTGTCTCTTTTTTTATAATAAAAAGATTTGAGTGAGGGGATGTATTTGAGTTTAGGAAAAATCTTCAAATGTGTTTGGAAACTTACTATACTCAATATTGTAAGCTTAATCAAGTGTGCTAGATAAGGTTGTTGTCACCTATGAATATATAGTCAAATATATTAAACAAAATATAATATTTTTAGCTTTTAGGGTTTGGGACTTGGTGGTTTGGGACTTGTGCCGCCCTGAGATTGACATAAATAATATTCACTTATGGTTAATATTCTCTTCTCAAAACAGGGAACATCCTTTAGGTCCATTTGAATTAGAGCCCGAAATCAGGTTCTTGCATCAATCCATGGCAATATCTCATCAGAAACCTAGATCCTCTCAGCAAAAACGAGGAAGAAGAGCTTTCGAATAAGTGGACTCCCCCTCTAGTTGGCTTCATGGCGATTAGTGTGAATGTTTCTGTGCGCGAGCTTGGCACAATGGTGGGTTGCGGTGGCGCACTTCAAGACCATCGTGGCAATTTCATCCTCAGTTTCTCTCAAAAACTTGAGCCTTATCCTGTTCTTGAGGCAGTTATGGGCTCAGTACCACAATGTATACATCACGTGGGTAAAGGGGAAGAGAAGAATTGTGGTTGAATCTGACTCTCAAGCAGCGTTGGATCTAACTGAAGATGGCTCATCTGTACATCTCTCTTCCTCTTTCTCTCTCATTATTGAAGGCATCAGAGGTATAATGAATGAGGAGGCTGATTTTAGGTAGTCCAAGATTCCTAGAGAATATAACAAAGTTGCTGATGTGCTGGCTAAAAACAGTATTTCTTTAAATTGTAATTGTATGATTTGTGATTCTACCCCTCATTTTATCGACTCGATTCTTCTTGAGGATAAATAGGGTTTACTTAAAAAGACCTTGCTCGGGCATGTGTACCTTTTCAAACAAATCATGTTGCTATTGGTGTTACTATCTTTAGCTAATGGAAGATTTCTTCACTTAAAAAATTTATAAGAGCCTATATTTCAATAAAATGCTAAAACTTTATTTCCAAATAAATAAATAAACACTTAGTATTTTAATCACAGGAAAAATACATGTTCAGCATCTTTGGAAGGACAACCCATTTGCCCAATTTTAGTTATGCTGTGTGGTGCAAGGGACATTTTCTCTCCTCTCAATTATATAGTTACCGAAAACTAAAACATGAGATCTCATCAAACCTGGGAATCTCAAAACCACTTATTCCAATATAATTGGAAAACAACCAGACCATAGATAGGATGTCTCCGATATTAAAACACCAAACCATTAACATGACATAAATAACAACACCCCCCAGAAAAAAAATGTAAATAATTGAGAAAACAAGAAGAATCTTAATGATTTCTTAGTGCACAATGCTTCCTAATCTCTCCTTCAGTTCCTGTCTTAACATTGATTCTGCCCATTTTCTCCATGGACTTGCCAAATTCAACAAAGAATCTCTCAGTTGATTGAAGCTGTTGGGCAACAATAAACTTTGTAGTAGGATTATTAAGCAATGCATGATCTGATTGGAACAAACTCCTTCTCTTAACAACTTGCTTATAATAGCCAAGATCAAATGTATTGCGACTTCCAGGGTCCATCTCAATAAGTGTGGTGTTATCATTGATATTCTTGCACTTAAATGTTTTTAGATTTTTAGCATATTCACTGTCTAGATCTGGATCTGTATCACCCTTTCCAGTAAAGTTATATAATCTGGTTGCAATTGTTGAGCAATGTGAGACACCAATTGTGTGAGCACCTGAAATAATTGTATGTAGCTTTAGTGATTAGAAACTAACAACAAATTTATTTAAATTTAGCATGTGGAACAACCTATGAAGCACTGACACAGATATAGGCACGACACAGACACGTAGACACCAATTTTAATTTGAAAAATGCAAATAATTAAAGTGTCAGTTTCGGTGCCTGACACGACACGTGTCTGACACCAAACGTGTTTTCAAACTGAAGTGTCGGTACTATGGAGGCAACAACAAATATCAATAAAAAAGGAAACTTTGTACTTAGATGTGGCATACCAGAGAGCAAGACCAAGTCATTTGCATCAAGTCCAACATTGTTAAATAGTGTTAGGAGGGTGCTGACGTTTTGAAATGGAGCAGGAAGGCTAAGAAAGACGTCAGGATCCCTTGAGATGAGTCCATCCCTTCTACCTGTTGGAACTTTCCAATAAGGTCCACCCTGCAAATTTTTGTCAATCATGGCAGAACAAGCATATTTGTCACGTATATTCTCCCACAAGAAAGCCAAAAGCAAGAATACAACACTAGTCATGAATAAAACACAACATGTGAATGGATAAATTTTAAAAATTGCAATGTGATATTACACAAAATCAATACCAAACCATAAATTTAAGGGTTAAATATGTTTTTGGTTCCTATAAAATTTGAGAATTTTGACTTTAGTCCCTATAAAAATTTAACTCACTTTTAGTTTCTACATTTTCTTCTGTCAATGCTTTTAGTCCTTTATGACCTTTAATAACGTGTAGAAATCGTCATTAAAAGGCAAAAAAAAACGCTATTAAAAGTTATGAAGGACTAAACGCATTGACGGTGGAAAATGTATGAACTAAAAGCGAGTGAAATTTTTAATAAAGACTAAAAACAAAATTCTCAAATTTTATAGGAACAAAAACATATTTAAACCTAAATTTAAAGTCAAATGAAGTCTCAATTGTAGTAGTGGCAACTTTTTTTTAAACCTTGGTTGCTAGTTGTTATGACTATAAATTATGATTAACCGTTATGGCATGACATGACTAAATTTTTGACGCTTTCTTGGGAAAAAGTGTAGAAATAAGAAATCAGTATTTACAATGGCATGGACAGAGTCTCTAGCAGTCAAAGCTATGATATCAGCACATGAGACAACCCCAGGGCATTCTTTTTCAACAAGGCTCTTTACATCATCAATGAACTCAAATCCTCTTAGTGTCAAATTTGGGATAGAGTCCTTTTCAGATTTATTGTTTTTTGTTGAGTTCAAGAGCACTGATGCATCACAACCCTGAAATACATATAATATATAAATATATATGAAATGAAAGCACAAACTTGAACTGCAATTAGTGTGTAATGTGTATATATACCTGGACAAAACAGTCATGAAAATGAAGTCTTATGAGTGCAGCTGCTAATGATGGAACATGTGGAATTTTCTCATAAACATACTTCAAAACAATTTGCTCAGCCTTTGGACAGTTTTTAGTATAGTAACCCAGTTGCAATCCAGCATGAGTTGATCCAATTAGTGATATAACAAAAATAATCAAAACCATGAAGTTACTCTGACTTCCCATTTCAATATATTTGGCAGAGAATTTAATTGCCAAAATATATAAGGAAAGCTCAGATACTTCTTCTTGTAAGAAGAAGCTATTTCATTTGTTTTGTTGTTTGTAGAACAATGTCCAGTTATTTATAGTCCTTAGTTTGTGTTACAAAATACGGTAATAATAATCCAAGTTACTTTGTGATTATCCTTTTGAAGAATAATGTTGATAGTACGTTCAATTAAAAAATGGTTGGTTAGGTATGTGCTTGCTTGTTAAGTGTTAGTAATTTCCAAATAATATTATATGGTTTTATGATTGCTTCATTACATGTCAAGTGATATTTTATAATGAATTTTTTCTTTAAACATGCGACATCACATCAAACATCTTGCACTTTGGAGACCTTGTTGTAGGTTCAGTTTATTCTCAGGTTGTATAATAATATTAATGGTAACGATTTAATCAGTTTCTTGCGGTAGTGGTACATGGAATTGATGGGGTATCTCCTAACAGAAAATTGAATTATTTTTAAAAAACAAGTTTTAAAGAAAATAAATATTAAGGATGAATAGTTGACTTAAGCTGTTTCGACGGGAGGCTTAATCTTTCTGTCAGACACATGAGCTTCAAATTAAATTACAACTTATGGACAAATTGTTTATGTATAAGAAATGTTAATTAATGTGACACACAAATTAGGCTTTTTTTTTTGTACCCCCCTCCTTATCACCCATACCTCCATAATTGTCATTTGGACCAAAATACCCCTAATTTTAAAAAAAATGTTTTTTTACATTTTTCCGGATTTATACATAATTCGGAATGTTAAATTTAAAAATTTCCGAATTTATGTGGTAAATTCGGAAAAAATGAGAAAATGTATTCCGAATTTAGGATAAATTCGGGGTAAATTTTGGAAATGTCCGGATTTATGGGGTAAATTCGGAATTAAAAAAATATCTTTTTAATTCCGAATTTACCTCATAAATCCGGAAAATTCCGAAATTTACCTTATAAATCCGGAAAATTCTGAATTTACCCCATAAATCCGGAAGCCAAAAGATAAATCCGGAAGACAAAAGATAAATCTGGAAGCCAATTTTTTTCCGGAAATACCCCTTTTTAACGTATTTCCGGAAATCCAAAAAATTTTCCTTCCGAATTTACGTATAAATCCAGAAATTTCTAAAAAACAGTTTTTTTATATAAAAAACAGAGGCATTTTGGGGTTTTTAGGTAAAATGGGGTTATGGGGTCTAAGGAGGGGGGGTATGGAAAAAAAAATCCCACAAATTATATAGAGTGGGTGAGAACAGTTGTATGATCTTAATCATTATGATTATAATCACATAATATACTCGTTGATGACAGAGAGATAAAGACAACTGCTCACTCACTGAATAGGTTTAATTTTTAGTTTAGGTGAAGAAAAGTGAAAGAAATAATATAAAATAGTTGTATAGCTAGATAATTTGATTATGTGTGCCTGTTAATTAAGTGTGATTGGTTTACTGGAATCTCAAGACATGTGGAAGTTAGCTATGTCTATCAACATTATATATACTGATATAAGGTTTATATTAATTACAAGTCAAAACTAGATAAAGAGAGAGAATTAAGGCTAATGTTATGGAGAGAAACATGTACTGAGACCAACATTACTTGCTTAAACGTGTTCAGAAGTCTGACCAGTTCATATGAACCCAATTATGGAATGGATTAACTTCTCAACAAATCACATGCATGCATCTCATGAGAACAATTAATCTTCACGGTACAATCATAGCCGCTGTTGTTTACCAGAAGTAAAGAATCAATTACGTAAAAAAAGATTAGTAACACAAGTCTAACTTTTTAATCCAAAATTTAAACAAAGTTTACCTAACATGTTTTTTTTACCATGTTATTGGTGTGTAGTAACCATCCACTTTACTATGTACACGAGTAATAAAATGTTTTTGTTAAAACAAAGTAAGAAACTACTCCAAGGTCTCGAGCGATAATTGGACTCGGATCTCACCCCAAGGTATATCGGGTTCGAACAGTGGCGGATCTAGGGTTTCAAGCTTGTGTTGTTAGATTGATATTTTCAATTGATTTTTTCAATCAAGCAATGTTAACAGTTATCTATTTAACTAATTCTGTTTTAGCCTAGTTAGTTCTATAATTAATATTTAACCATGGGTTGACTTGTACAGTTTACTTTTAACTGACTATATATGTACAGTAACTGTGATAAATGACGTGTGGAGTTTTATTCAATTCTTCTTTTCACATGGTATCAGTCGCGAATCTACGCGCTTCCGCACTTCTCTCACACGCGTCCCTCTTTCATCTGTAACCTCTCCTTTCGTCTTCGATTCTTATTCGAAGCTCTCTTCGATGGCGTCCTCTTCTACCTCCACCAATTCCTCAAACTCAACTCCCAATCTCCTCGATCCCTACTACATCCATCCAAACGAAAATCCCTCTCTGATTCTCGTTTCCCCCGTTCTTGATGGCCCTAACTATCACTGCTGGGTTCAATCAATGACGATGGCTTTGGAAATGAAGAACAAGTTTGTTTTCGTTGATGGAACTATCACGAAGCCTGAATCGACGGATCCGAAGTTTCCGGCATGGAAACGTTGCAATATGCTTGCTCTTTCTTGGATCAATCATTCAGTTTCTACTGAAATTTCATCTGGAATCTTATGGATCTCTGAAGCTTATAGTGTTTGGAAGGAACTTCGCAACCGTTTCTCTCAAGGCGATCACACCAGAATTGCTCAACTTCAACGTGATGTTTACTCGATGCAACAAGGAGATCTCACTGTAAGTGCATACTACACCAAGCTTCGTATGTCTTGGGATGAATTGTGTAATTTCCGGCCTGTTCCTCTTTGCTCCGCCGCACCTGGATGCTGTTGTTGCAATGGCCTTGTTACTGTCTCCAAATACAGAGAAAACGATAGTGTGCTTTGTTTTCTCCAAGGTCTCAATGATAATTTTGATCAAATCAGATCTCACATCTATCTGATGGATCCTTTGCCAACCCTAGCCAAAGCCTATGCTATGGTGATTCAGCGTGAACGTCTCCTTCCTAACCCTATCCTTCCAACGCCAGTAACTGCACTTAATGTGCAAACCTCCTTCAATTCCAATCCACAATCTCAGAATCGCCCATTCCACAAAGGTAAACCTCCTTCATCAAGAAACAACAGGTTGTGCACTCACTGCAACCGCACCAATCACACCGTGGACACCTGCTGGATCAAACATGGCTATCCACCAGGTTTCAAGAACAAGCGCAGTGCCAACAATGTCACCACAGATATGCCTCAAGATGCTTCATCAGACTCTGCTTCCTCTGGTGATTCTAATATGACATTCACTAAAGAACAATTCCAGGCTCTTCTTGCATTGCTCCCTAGCACACCACCTACTGCTTCCACTACTCCTAACTTGGTTAGTGCTCACAATGTCACTGCTCATGCATTCACTCAAGGTAATTCCATTATTATTTGGATTGTAGATACTGGTGCAACAAATCATATTACCTCTGTATTCAATTTTTTTACAACCTACAAAGCTATCAAACCAATAGCAGTTTCCTTACCTAATGGCTCTGTAGCCATAGCTTCTTATAGTGGTACAATACGGTTAACAGATTCATTATATCTGTATGATGTATTATATGTACCTAGCTTCAACAATCACCTTATTTCTGTTGCTCAACTGACTGATTCCATCTCTTGCCAAGCCATTTTTGACAAATCTGTTGGTTTAATACAGGACCCCCCCTCCATGAGGACGCTTGGGAAAGCTAAAAGATGTGGCGGGCTATATACTTTGGAATCAGACAGTTCTGTTGGCCATCCCTATCATCCTATTTCTCCCAGTATTAATTTTGTAAACACTGGTATTTCTAATAACATTTGGCACCATAGGCTGGGCCATCCATCTACATTCTGTTATACTCTTATACAAAACATTGATAGTAATATACCTAATTTTTCACACAATGTATGTGATTCTTGCCATTTTGCAAAACAAAAGAAACTCCCATTTCCAAATAGTACATCTGTTAGTTCATATATTTTTGACTTAATTCATGTAGACATTTGGGGTCCTTATGCCCTCCCCTCACTTCATGGTCACAAATATTTTCTTACTATTGTAGATGATAAGTCTAGACACACTTGGGTCAGACTTATGAAAACCAAATCAGAAACTAGAAATCACCTCACACAATTTATTAACCTTGTTTACACTCAATTTGGCCTTATGATCAAAACTGTTAGATCTGATAATGGTGTAGAATTCAACATGCCAGAATTTTACTCTTCTAAAGGCATAATTCACCAACACTCTTGCACTGAAACTCCCCAACAAAATGGGATAGTAGAGAGGAAACACCAACACATCATTAATGTTGTTAGGTCATTAATGTTTCAATCTAATCTTCCCATTCATTTTTGGGACTTTGCTGTCATTCATGCTGTCCATCTTATTAATCTCCTTCCCACACCCAAACTAGATAATGCCTCTCCTCACTTTCTTCTTTATGGCAAACAACCCATATTTTCTTCCCTTAGAGTGTTTGGTTCTCTGTGCTATGCCTCAACTCACACTGCACACAGAACAAAGTTCCAGCCAAGGGCACGGAAATGTATTCACATTGGTCACATGCATGGGGTAAAGGGTTATCTTTTGTTTGATCTCTCCAATAAAGAAATCTTTTACTCAAGAAATGTCTTTTTTTATGAAAACACTTTTCCCTATGTTACCTCATCTACACTCCCAAACAGATCACCTCAGTTTGATCCTATTCCCACCACTACCTCAAAAGTCATCATTCAGGACCTTACCCTTCCCACTTCAAACACTGAAACTCAACTTGTCACCACTCCTCCAATTAACCAAACAGCCCTCTCTACCCCTCCTATACCACCTTCAACCAGTCCTTCACAAATAAATCCTCCTCCCAGAACCTCTACCAGAGCCAAAAAGCCTCCAACATATCTGCAAGATTATCACTGCAATATAGCTTCCACTTCTTTGGCTGACCAATCGTCTTCAGGTAATTCCTTCCATTTACATAACTTTATCTCATATTCTTCTCTGCCCTCTGATCACAAAGCCCTAGCAGTGGCTGTTTCTAGTATTGTGGAACCTACAACTTATGCCCAAGCAGCCAAGCACACCTGCTGGGTAGAAGCAATGAACAGAGAAATTGAAGCTTTAGAGCTTAACAAAACTTGGGTTCTCACTGACTTGCCTGCAGGAAAACACCCCATTGGTTGCAAATGGGTGTTCAAGGTAAAGTACAAATCTGATGGCTCTATTGAGAGATATAAGGCTAGGTTAGTAGCCAAGGGATTCACCCAACTTGAAGGACTGGACTACTCAGAAACCTTCTCTCCAGTGGTCAAACTCACCACTGTAAGGTTAGTTTTGGCTTTGGCTGTTGCAAATAAATGGCATTTACATCAATTAGATGTAAACAATGCCTTTCTTCATGGGGATTTAAATGAAGAGGTGTACATGTCGATCCCTCTTGGGTTCAAACACAACAACACAAAGCAAGTTTGCAAATTGCAAAAGTCTATATATGGCTTAAAGCAAGCTAGTAGGCAATGGAATGCCAAACTACTAGCCTCTCTTTTGTCACTTGGATACACTCAATCCAAATCTGACTATTCTTTACTCACCAAACTCTCTGGTTCTTCTACTACTATTCTTTTGATTTATGTGGATGATGTAGTGCTCACAGGTAATGACATGTCTGAGATTCAACTGGTCAAGCAGCATCTTGATCAATTGTTCAAGATCAAAGATCTTGGCTCTCTCAGTTTCTTTCTTGGTCTGGAAGCAATTCAATCCTCTCAAGGCCTGTATCTCTCTTAGAGAAAATACACACTTGAAATTCTCCAAGATGCTGGAATGTTGGGCTGCAAACCTGCATCTTCTCCTATGCTACCTGGTTTGAAACTTACCTCTACTGATGGTGAACCCTTATCTGATCCCACTGTCTACAGAAGACTTCTAGGCAGACTTATTTACCTCACAAACACTCGCCCTGACATATGCTATGTGTTAGCCTGTAATTTCGACAGGCTACATTAAAGATGGTCAACATGGCTTGATTTATATTTATTTCACAAAGACCATATTGTTTCGACAAAGAAAATGGTCGTGTGCAAGGTAAACTCGACAAGTTTCCAGGGAAGCAAAAGCAAGAGAGAGGAAAATCGACACAGGCTTTCGACAGACAGAAAACAGAGCAGTTATGCGTTGAAGACTAGCAGTTGGTCGAAGCGTGACAGAGCGGTTTCGGTCGAAAGTAGGAGCGGTTATTTGGCCGAAAGTAGGAGCAGTTACTTATTTTCAAATTGTTAGGCAGTTACTTAGTTCGAATTTCCCCCCTTTTTTCCTTGTATAAATAACTGTTTCTGAGAAGAAACAGGGGTCGCGAAAATCACAATACACAACCAATTCCTGAAACTCTAACTTCCAAGCCAGAGCGAAAAACGAGTGGAAGAATCCCTGTATGTGATCGTGTACCATTTTTATGATTCAATGCAATTTGTTCTTCTTTTCTTTACAATTCACGCACCATTTACTGCTTCTTTTCTTTTCAATTCTGTTAAATCATTGCAAATCGTCCCCTTTTTTACATTTTCTGAAACAAAAACTTTTGCAATTCAAAGGCAATTGCTTTGAGATTTTTCTAGTTTGATCTCACAAACCTTCTAATAAAACTAGTGATTGTTTGCTAAAAACACCAGCAAACAAATTGGCACGCCCAGTGGGACTTTGCCTTTGATTTTGTTCATGTTTATACTCTCTTATTTGTATTCGCTGTTGTATGCACTTAAGAAGTGGTAAAATGGTTCGGTCCAGTACGAATAATGCGTCTAGTTCCAACCCTGTGGTTTCACAAGTGCAAGGAACAACAATGGATTCTGCAAACATTAGCGCAGGACCATCATCGTCGATAACCGTTCCTTCATTATCAATGACTAATGTTGGTTCAACACAGTCAGAAATGGCATCTTTGCCTATGTCTTTGCCGTTAAGTGCAGGGCTTCATAGCCCTTACATGGCAATGGGAAACGGTTTAGACCCACGTTTGAATAACGTGCATCTACCCCCATTTCCTTTGGGAATGTATGGCATGCCTACTGGAATGCCACATATTTCGACCTTTTCCCCTACACATGTCTCTTCTGAAAGCGTATTTGGTCGAAATCCCCCAGCATTAACCAATACGTCTTTGTTGGCCTTAAGACAGCAAGTGGACGAGAGTAATCACGATATGGTTAATATGCTTACCCAACAAATTGGTACAGTTTTCAATCCATTGATTCAAAATACCAATAACAGTTACCAAATGTTGGCAAATCAGATGAGTAGGATTGCAGACTTCTTTGGGGCTCCAGCGGTTAATAATAGGCAAGTTCCTATTATTGCGGGTAATGCGTCGCCAGTTAACCCCCAAGAAGCAGTTGCAGTCGAAGCGTCGACAGTTGTAGGCGAACTACAAGGGGTAGTAAACCACGTCCCTGAAGTAGTTTTGGTAAATAGACACCAGAACGCTGATGAAGTTGTTCGACAAGTGCAACAACACAATGTTGGCGCAGAAAACAATATAGCTACTTTAGTCGAAACTATTTTGGCGCAAAATGGCCTTAACATAGGTTTAAAAAGGCCTAACTTTGTATCACCATTATGTGAATACGTGTTACAAACTGAGTTACCAAGGGGATGGAAAGTTCCCAAGTTTACTAAGTTTGGTGGGGAAACAAATGAGTCCACAGTCGAACACATTGCTCGTTTCTTGACTGAGGCTGGGGACTTAGCACAAAATGAGAATTTGAAGATGAAATATTTTCCAAATTCTCTAACTAAAAATGCTTTCACTTGGTTCACGACCTTACCCCCTGGTTCTATGTTCACATGGGGGCAATTAGAAAAGGCATTCCATGCACAGTTTTACATGGGCCAGTCGAAAATTAGTCTTAAAGAATTGGCTAGTGTTCGGCGCAAAATGCCTGAAACTATTGATGATTACTTAAACAGATTTAGGCTGTTGAAATCTCGTTGCTTCACACAAGTCCCTGAACATGAGCTTGTCGAAATGGCTGCTGGTGGCCTTGATTACTCAATTAGAAAGAAATTAGACACATCTCATTTGCGAGATATGGCTCATTTGGCTGATAGAGTTCGACAAGTTGAAAGGCTTAGAGAGGAAAAATCTAGGTCGAATAGGTATCATAAGAAAGAAAAAGTGGCATATGTCGAAGAAGAATTTGGCGTTACATATAGTAATGTCGAAGAAGAGGAGATAGACGTGGCTGAACTTAAGCCTGGTCCTCCTTATACCTGTAAATTATTAAGGCCTGCGAATGGGAATAACCCTGTAGAGCCTAAGAACGATAGATTTATGCCTAAGACTTATACTTTTGATGTTACTAAATGTGATGAAATTTTTGATCTTTTAGTAATTGATGGTCAAATATTAGTGCCTAAAGGCCTTAAAATACCAACTCTTGACCAAAGAAAGAAAAAGGGTTATTGTAAGTTCCATAATTTTTTGGGACATAACACTGACCGTTGTGTGCTCTTCAGGGATATTGTGCAAAAAGCAATTGACGAAGGAAGACTCAAATTTGCTGATAAGAAAATGAAAGCTCCTATGCAGATTGATGTTGATCCATTGCCTAAGGCTGAAGCTATGTACTCTGAACCTGTCGAAGCTGATGTAGGCATGGTGGATGCTCAAATGGCAGACCCTCCTAAGTGTGTCAAGACTGCCACCGAGAAATTAAAAGGTTTTATGTATGCTGAAGGTAAAAAACAGGAAGTGACCCTAAAAGAATATGATGGGAAGATACATGCTGTGTATCCAAAGGCTGAGGAAGAATTGATAGATTTCCTCAATCGGTGTAAGTGGAATAATTCTGAAGTTATGCTTTGCCCAAGGTGCAGTGCTGTTTTCGATAAAGAAGCAGCTAAAGCTGTCGAAGGTTATCAGGATCAACAACAACGCAAAAGAAAATGGCTTGATAACAGGCCAAAATTTGACTTTGCAAAAGGAGATCTTCCTGGCTATGAGGCTAATGTGTCAGCAAAGCCTTCAACAAGTAAACGACAATTTGCTAAGGAGAAGTCCTCAGCAAAAGGGTATTTGAAGCTGTCAACAGGTAAATCCTTTGTCCCAAGTGCTAGTGCTCCTGTCGAAGAGTGGGTGCCCAATAATCAACGTGCTAAAGCTGTCAAGCCAGGTACTGATGCTATTAAGTTTAATTATAAGAATAACTATAAGGGTAAGAACCCTATGACTAGAACACAGTGGCGTCGTTACCAAAGACAACAGAAGAAGAAGGCACACTTTGACATTAACCAGGTTCCAAGTCATTTGGCTAATAATCAAGTTCCACGCAGCATGATAGTGGCGAAAAGTGAGGTTCACAAAGCTGAAATTGCCACAAAGAGGAATGCTGATGCTGCTAGTCATGTGTGTGCAGCAAATAAGGCCAAAGGCAAGGCTGTGGTAACAGAAAAGCCAAGAAGGCCTGCTCTTGAAAGAATATTTCCTCCATTGTCAACAGTGAAAGAAACGAATGCTGATTTCGACATGGATGAAGACATGGAGTCGGATTTTGATGATTCTGAAGATGATTTCGACGTTGTTTGCAATGTGGTATCAATACTGCCTCTTGAGTACGATGTTATCACGGTACCAAATGACGTTGAAGAAGATTTCACAGAGGACATGGCTCATCATAAGCCAATGTGTTACTATGTGATGAACGATGGTTGTGTCGAAGACCAAATGGCTACCTTCGAGAAGCCAGATATGAGTATGCAAAACCACTTGAAACCCCTGTATGTCCAAGCCAAGGTCAATGGTGTTGGAATTAACAAAGTGTTAGTGGATGGTGGAGCTGCAGTGAATTTGATGCCGCATGGTCTTTTGAAGAAGATTGGTAAGTTCGATACTGACCTCAGGCCACATAACATTGTCTTAAGCAACTATGAAGGCAAAACTGGCCACTCTTTGGGGGCCATTGAGGTGGACTTAATTGTTGGTTCCATAAAGAGGACTACATTGTTCTTAGTGATAGCCTCTAAAGCGAATTTTAATTTACTCCTTGGTAGAGAGTGGATCCATGGAGTTGGTGCTGTCCCTTCAACTTTGCATCAACGTTTAGTAATGTGGAAAGAAGATGGTTTGGTAGAGTATGTTGAAACCGATCAGAGCTACTTCCGTGCTGATGTGAACCAAGTTACCAAGGAAAATTTTGAGAAACAAATGGCGAAGATTGCGCCATGTTCATCTTCTAATGAGGCATATGTCCCTGCGGATAATGTTTTTGCCTCAGTTCATCTTGACCCAAATTATGGTTTTGTTTGGGAAAGAGAAATAATGGGAGATGATAGTGTCTATCCTGATGGTGTTTTTCGACCAACGGGGTGGAACACTCATTCTTGAAAGTGTTCTTATGTCAGTGCCCAATGCATGGGACAAAATTACGGCTTATATGGCCGAAAACAAGTTTAAAGCGGCTATGGAGGCCGAAATTATTCAACGAACAATGGCTGTCGAAGCCAGTGAGGTACATGAAGAAAATGGCATAGTCATAGATGAAAGACTTGATTGTATCTATGATAATGATCCATTAGGTTTTGAAAAGGATCCTAGAGATTTGACAAAGCATATGCAAGCTCAAGACCCGTTAGAAGAAGTTGATTTGGGAAATGACTCAATAAAAAGGCCAACTTATATTAGTGCAAATATTGATGCTTCTCTAAAAACCCAAGTCATTACATTGCTAAGGGAGTTCAAAGACTGTTTTGCTTGGGATTACGACGAGATGCCTGGGTTAAGTCGAGAAGTAGTGGAAATGCAATTACCAATTCGACCAGGGAAGAAACCAGTGAAGCAAGTGCCAAGAAGATTTGCTCCTCAAGTGTTGGCTAAGATCAAAGAGGAAATCGAAAGGCTATTCAGAAACAAATTCATCAGAACTGCCAGGTATGTCGAATGGTTAGCCAATATAGTTCCTGTAATAAAGAAAAATGGGACTCTTAGAGTTTGCATAGATTTTAGGGATTTAAATAATGCATCTCCCAAGGATGAATACGCAATGCCTGTGGCAGAAATGCTAATAGATTCAGCAGCAGGATTTGATTATCTTAGTATGCTCGATGGTTATTCTGGGTATAATCAAATCTTCATTGCTGAAGAGGATGTGTCGAAAACTGCTTTTAGATGTCCAGGGGCATTGGGTGTTTATGAATGGGTAGTAATGCCCTTTGGCTTAAAGAATGCTGGTGCTACATATCAGAGGGCCATGAATTCTATGTTTCATGATTTTATTGATGATTTTATGCAAGTATACATAGATGATGTGGTGGTTAAATCTTCCTCAGAAAGTGGTCATTTAGACCATCTTCGCCGTTCTTTTGAAAGAATGAGGAAATATGGATTGAAATTAAATCCATTAAAATGTGCCTTTTGTGTACGTGCAGGTGATTTCTTGGGTTTTATAGTGCACAAAAAAGGCATTGAAATCAATCAAAATAAGACTAAGGCAATTATGGAAACGAAGGCCCCTTCGACCAAAAAAGAGCTTCAGTCTTTGTTGGGAAAAATCAATTTCCTTCGAAGATTTATATCAAATCTAAGTGGCAAAACACAAGTTTTTTCGCCATTGTTAAGACTGAAGAAGGAAGAAGAGTTCAAATGGGAACCAATGCATCAAGCAGCCTTCGACGAAATCAAGTCTTATTTGATGAAACCACCAATTTTGTTGCCTGTTATTAAACACAAAGTGCTCAAATTGTATATAGCAGCTTCTGATAGAACAATAGGTAGCATGTTAGCACAAGAGGATGATAGTGGTATCGAAAGAGCCATTTATTACCTCAGTAGGGTCCTAAATGATGCCGAAACGAGGTACACTCCTATAGAAAAGTTGTGCCTTTGTTTGTATTTCTCGTGTACAAAGTTAAAGCAATATATAAAACCAGCTGATGTTTCTGTTTATTCGCATTTTGATGTTATTAAACACATGCTGTCAAAACCAATAATGCATAGCCGAATTGGTAAATGGGCTTTGGCTTTGTCAGAATACAACTTAACTTATCAACCTCTAAAATCAATTAAAGGACAAGTGGTTGCTGATTTTATAGTAGACCATTCTGTTGTCGAAGAAACATTAAGTTTTGTAGATGTATATCCTTGGAGGTTGTACTTTGATGGCTCAAGCCATAAACATGGAGTTGGGATTGGTATTTTAATAATATCTCCTACTAACATTCCAACGAAGTATAAGTTTAAAATTCGAGATGTTTGTTCCAATAATGAAGCTGAGTATGAGGCTTTAATAGTAGGCCTTGAAATTTTACTTGAGCTGGGGGCAAGTCATGTCGAAATAAAAGGTGACTCTGAGTTGGTTGTCAAACAATTGACAAGAGAGTACAAATGCATTAAAGAGCACCTTATCAGATACTTTGTTGTTGCCAATGCTTTGTTAAAAAGATTTGAGTCTGTTCATTTAGAACATTTACCACGAATTGATAATCAAGTGGCAAATGAATTGGCACAAATCGCTTCAGGCTATAAAGTTTCAAAACAAAGCCTGGAAGAGTTAATTGAAATAAAGGATAAAATCATTTCTAATGACTATTCTTCGTCACTATTGTCAACACCAACAACTGGGGGGGCAACAGATACAAATGCAAACGAGGAACTAGCCGTTGTCGAAAAACGTCAATTTTTTGGTGACTTTGACTTAGCAGAAATTCTTGCTCTTGACAATATGACCAATAATGATTGGCGAAGGCCTATTGCGGAATATTTGCAAAATCCCACAAGAAATACCAATAAAAAGGTAAAATACAGAGCTTTGAGCTATGTGATAATTGGAAACGAATTGTTTAAAAAGACTCCTGAAGGAGTACTATTAAAATGTCTTAGTGAAAATGAGGCATATTTAGCAGTTTCCGATACACATAGTGGAGCGTGTGGTTCACACCAAGTAGGCCAGAAAATGAAGTGGTTATTATTTCGACAAGGAATGTATTGGCCAACTATGCTGAAAGATTGCATAGAATTTGCTAAGGGATGCCAAGAGTGTCAAAAGCATGCTGGGATACAACATGTACCTGCAAATGAATTGCATGCCATAGTCAAACCTTGGCCATTTAGAGGTTGGGCTCTAGATGTGATTGGAGAGATAAAGCCAACTTCGTCGAAGGGCCATAGATATATCCTTGTGGGAATTGATTACTTCACCAAATGGGTTGAAGCTATACCTTTAGCCAATGTTGATCAGGAAGCAGTGATAAGGTTTATTCAAAATCATATCATTTATAGGTTTGGAATTCCAGAAACCATTACTACAGATCAGGGATCAGTTTTCACTGGTAGAAAAATGGTAGAGTTTGCTTCCGAAATTGGTTTTAACTTCGACACCATACTATGCGCAAGCCAATGGACAAGTAGAAGCTGCTAATAAGGTTATTATTAGTTTGATTAAAAAGCATGTTGGGCAGAAACCCAAAAATTGGCATAATACCCTTGATCAAGCATTATGGGCTTGTCGAAATTCGCCCAAAGAATCTATCAACACTACTCCTTATAGGTTAACATTTGGACACGATGCAGTGTTGCCTGTTGAAATTTGTCTACAATCAACAAGAATTCAAAGACAGTGGGAGATTCCCTCTGATTATTATTGGAATATGATGCTTGATGAATTGGTTGATTTAGACGAAGAAAGGTTATTGGCTTTAGATACGCTTATTCGACAGAAAGAGAGGGTAGCTAAAACTTATAACAAAAAGGTTAAGTCTAAAGCCTTTAATTCAGGTGATCTAGTGTGGAAGGTCCTATTGCCTATGGATAAAAAAGATAGAGTCTTTGGTAAATGGTCCCCAAGTTGGGAAGGACCATTCAAAATTTTGCAAGTTTATTCAAACGGCGCATATGAGGTCGAAGAGATTGGCGCTGATGAAAGAATTTTGCGTATAAATGGCAAATACTTGAAAAAGTATAAGCCAACGTTGCAAGAAGTTAAAATAACGCTGGAATAAATATAAAGAAAGCGAAAAAACATGGCATTTAAGTTGCCAAAACATAGTCAAAGGCCGAATTTACAGGCTGTTCAAGTTCAAGGTTTGAATATGGAAACAACACTTAACAGTGGCGACATCAGGTATACAGTGGTTCTACTCAAGTGCAAAGTCTATTTCGAGGGTGAATTCAAAAATGTTCTTTCTCTTCTTCTACTTCAAGCTCAGTCGAGAAAGACATTTTTGGGGGGCAATTTGTTAGCCTGTAATTTCGACAGGCTACATTAAAGATGGTCAACATGGCTTGATTTATATTTATTTCACAAAGACCATATTGTTTCGACAAAGAAAATGGTCGTGTGCAAGGTAAACTCGACAAGTTTCCAGGGAAGCAAAAGCAAGAGAGAGGAAAATCGACACAGGCTTTCGACAGACAGAAAACAGAGCAGTTATGCGTTGAAGACTAGCAGTTGGTCGAAGCGTGACAGAGCGGTTTCGGTCGAAAGTAGGAGCGGTTATTTGGCCGAAAGTAGGAGCAGTTACTTATTTTCAAATTGTTAGGCAGTTACTTAGTTCGAATTTCCCCCCTTTTTTCCTTGTATAAATAACTGTTTCTGAGAAGAAACAGGGGTCGCGAAAATCACAATACACAACCGATTCCTGAAACTCTAACTTCCAAGCCAGAGCGAAAAACGAGTGGAAGAATCCCTGTATGTGATCGTGTACCATTTTTATGATTCAATGCAATTTGTTCTTCTTTTCTTTACAATTCACGCACCATTTACTGCTTCTTTTCTTTTCAATTCTGTTAAATCATTGCAAATTGTCCCCTTTTTTACATTTTCTGAAACAAAAACTTTTGCAATTCAAAGGCAATTGCTTTGAGATTTTTCTAGTTTGATCTCACAAACCTTCTAATAAAACTAGTGATTGTTTGCTAAAAACACCAGCAAACACTATGCAGTTCATAAACTCAGTCAATACATCTCAAAACCTCTCAAACCACATTTGGATGCTGCCCTCCACATCCTCAGGTATCTTAAGTCTTGTCCTGGTAAAGGTTTATTTTTCTCAGCTGCTTCTGATTACACCTTGAAAGGTTTCAGTGACAGTGACTGGGCAGCCTGTCCTGAGAGTAGAAAATCTGTTACTGGTTTTTGTATTTTCTTTGGTTCCTCATTGATATCCTGGAAATCAAAGAAGCAAAATACCATTTCAAGGTCATCCTCTGAAGCTGAATATAGGGCTCTTGCAGGTGTGGCTTGTGAAATACAATGGTTACTGTACCTCCTCAAGGATTTGCAACAACTTCATACTCAGTTTGTTCCTTTATATTGTGATAATAAATCGGCAATTCAGATTGCACAAAACCCTACTTTCCATGAAAGAACAAAACACATAGAACTTGATTGCCATCTTGTTAGAGACAAGGTCCAAGAAGGCATTATCCATCTCATGCCAATTCCTTCTGCTGCTCAACTGGCAGATCTACACACCAAGGCTCTCCCTCCAACAGTGTTCAACAATCTGGTCTCCAAGCTGAACTTGCAAGATCCTTACAGTCCAGCTTGTGGGGGGGTGTTAGATTGATATTTTCAATTGATTTTTTCAATCAAGCAATGTTAACAGTTATCTATTTAACTAATTCTGTTTTAGCCTAGTTAGTTCTATAATTAATATTTAACCATGGGTTAACTTGTACAGTTTACTTTTAACTGACTATATATGTACAGTAACTATGATAAATGACGTGTGGAGTTTTATTCAATTCTTCTTTTCACATGTGTCTTGAGTGCAATGCAAACTTAGGGATACAAATACACTGGATTCGAATTTTGGGTGTGGCAAAAACTCTGTTGGGAGGAGTGAACCACACAGAGCGGAAAAACCGGATATACACATGGCCAACTATAAGTCCCCCGACGTAAATTAGTCACCAATAAGCTAGTGCTCGCCAATAACACACTAAAAAAACAAAGTAAGAAACAATTAATGTCCAATGGCAAATTAAAATATTATATTTATTCAAATACATATAAAACTATGTTTATGCATTACATTGATGAGCTTCAAGATGACAAGTCAAAACTGCGTACAAAGAGAAAGATATGGCTAATGTTACGGAGAGAATCATACATTATAACAAACATTAGTTGTTTATTATACAAGCTAAATTCAGAAGAGTTCCTCGGGAAAGAGTTATCAGAGAGCCGAACCAAAACCAATAAGGGTTGGTACAAGTAATTAGATTCCGATCACATCTCAAAAGTTTCGATTTCAAATTTTGGGTGTGAAAAAAACTCTGCCAAGAGGAGAGAACAACACGAATCAGCAAAGTGGGGTACTTGTGGTCACGCCGGTTCTCTGGCATAGATTAGTCATCGGCAAAATCGATCGATACTGCGCACTAATAACACAATAAAAAAAAAGAATTAAACCAAAAAAGAAGAAGTAAAAAAAGAGAGCTGAACCCAAGAGGTTGTCTGTAGCATATACAAGTAACCGGAGAATTCTATGGATCATACGATGAATCGCTTCACACCCAATCATAACCTTCACACACGCGCGCACACAAGCCTTGAAGATTTTTACTTGGTCTGATTGAAGATTCTGATAAGGAAAAAATTGAAAGACAAGAGCAAGAGAAATCAAATTATTGAAGTGGCGCGCACAACAAACAGTGAGTAGTACAGAAGAATGTATTTAAAAACCCCAACAATTTGGAACTATTTCCACAAATACACAACGCATTTGTTTCACTAATATCCTATTGAATTAGAAGTTGATGTCATAACTAACGCAAACAACCCCTCCATCAGCAGCCATGCCTTTTACAAAAAAGAACATAAGAAGTTAAAGACAAACGACATAATTTTGTAGGAATCTCAAACTTTTTCAATCCAACACAATAGAAACTGACAAAATAAACCATGGACTCCGACACAAAAAAGAATTCTTCCATACAAAATATTAATATGAATAAAATAAAATACGAAAAGTAAGAAAAAGGTTAAAAAGTCGTGCGATCATAACAGCACATCATGCAAATCATTTTTCGGATTTCATAAACCATGCAAACCTTATTATCATCTAAATTTAAAAGCCAACCTTTTAGCAGGTGAAGGTGATGTATGGAAAAATTAGAATTATTAAAAGGTTCTAACCAATGCAAAAAAAAAAAAAAGTTCAACAATCGATTCAATACAATGCAAATAGCACTAGTTGAACTAAAAACCACAAACCAAAAACAAACTCGAAAACCACAAACTTCAAAAAAACTGAAAGTTTGAATTGGATTCATATTTGGTTCTGCCACATGAAAACAATCCAATCCAAATTTAATCAATGTTGTATTATATACAACACTAGCAGAAAGACAGACACCATCGTGCTATCTTTCTGGATTTTCATTTTTCTCTCATGAGCGTGTATGTATTAATGGATTTGAATATGTATAAAATAAAAGTTTCAACTGTTATTTGTGTTTATCATAATTCATTTTCAACCACTGAGCTAGCACCTCAAGTGTAATAATACTAATAATGATAATAATTAATTATTATCTAAAATAAAATCTAAATTGTTTTAAAAGTAAATTTAAAATAGAATTTTATAGAGACCTTTAAAACCAAAAACCAATTTAATCCAAACTGAATTTTTTTGGATCAAATTGAAAGTTTTATCTTAAAATCAAATATGATCAAACAACAAAAGCACATAGACTAGATCAAATGATCGTTCTTTCACTCAAAACTTATCCATTTCAATCTGCGAAAACCCTAGTAATGAGAAAGGAAAGGGTAGCAAAGTTTTCTATTTGATTTATGATTGACAAAGCCACAAACATTACACCGGTTGTAGCTAATCAACCCACTATGGAGGGTGTTGTAGCTAATCAACCTATTATTGAGGTACCATATAAGATTGCCGCAAGAACTTGGAAGAGAATGTACTAGACGAGAATCACAGCTTGCCGATGATTTGGTTAAAAAAGAAGTAGCAGAGATACAAACATAACCACAATTTCACAAGATAAACTCACGGGAGAAAAAACAACAGCCCCACTATGTCGACCGGACGACATCTGCTATGCCGAGAAGACTACCTAAGTCGTACAGTACCTAGCAGTTGCGTTGCACATATAGTGGTGGCGCTAGGGTAGCGTGTTAACCAAGATGAAATTCAGGGCAATTAAACACAAAATAATCGTTAGACTCATCATCAACAACAGGATTGAAGAAAAGATAAATGTGGGATCCATCTTGGATTCCACAATCAACTAGAGATGCGTTTTCTTCTTCTTTGGTCATCAGAGGAGAACAATCAGCATCAAGAATAAGAATGAGACGGTCACAAGGGAGCTTCTGCTGGGCCTCAATTTCTCTTTTCAGATCTTCGACCGTGGCATCATTGCCCACTTGGATGTAGAATAATGTCCCTGTTAAATTCTCCACCACCACCTTCATGGCCCTAATCTATATACTTGTGTCCATTTCTACATACAAGGTTGAGCTTAAAAAGCTAATGAATTTGAATAGGGAATGGGAGAAGTTAAGAGTTGGAGTTGCACACAACACAAATGTTGAAGAGGTTTTATGTTCATGTGGGCTGCATTCTCGGGAGTTAGTTTGTGCATATTGAATGTAAGTAATAATATTTCCCATATATCAGTATTATTTTGGTAAATTGTTATTTTTGTAAATATATATGACACTCAAATATTCTAATTTAAACTTCAAATGCTAAGTTCTATTAGTTCGCGCGAGTGGTTGTTATCAAATATTGTTTGAGTTTACAAGTTAAAATTCAAGCACGTGTTCCTTTGAATTAATCTTTTACTTGTTCATCTTCAAACTTTTTGCCGTGTCAATGCTAAAAAAATGCATACAATATTAGAAAATGTGTAAGAGTTTCACAACAACAACAAATGTGTAAGAGTTTGTTAGCCTATCCGCTTTTATGGGAAATGTGTAAGAGTTTGAGTAAGTAAAAAAGCGTTTAATATTTTTTAAAATATCTTTTTTCGATAATTAGAAATTTTATTGAAAATCACCTAAATATTGTTAGAAAAAATACACCTGCACAGCGCCTATATCATTTGGTCCACGTGATACCTAAATATCTTACACCACAAAGACTCATAAATAACTAATTGTGCTAAAACTTACACACTCCACTCCAGCACCAAATTTCAGTTCATGTCTCCCAACTTTCAACTCCCTGTTGGAGAGTCCCCAGATTTATTCAGCTGTTAAAATTAATTGGATTAAATATACCAACAGCACAACTTGGATTACATACCTGCTTGGTCGAATTAACAGGTAGCATCACACAAGCATGTCATACCATATTTTTTTTAATAATACATCTGCAAAGTGAGAGAACAAAAAATTGTTGTTGATGGCATCATAATCCTTCTCTCCATTCAGCATGTTTGGAAAATTTAGTGAAACCACTTATCATTGTTTTTGCATTGAGATTTTGCTTCAAAACTTGAGAGTCGTTGGTTTAGTGATCTTATGGACTTACACATTGATGTGAGAAGCATTCACATTGTGCTTGACGCCTATGATAACGATTGGAGCTCCTAAATAAATTATTGATATGTTCTTTCTACAAGGGCTAAATTCTGATTCTACTGATGAGTTTCAATTTTTAAAACACTTTTATGTGTAAAATACGAGTCTCTAATCATTTTTGTAGTTTTACCATCAAGTTAACATAATCAGTAAAACTATGAAATATAATTTCGAAATATGAAGAAATCTGATAAGTAAATTAATTGGTTAAAACCTAAACAAAAATGTTGAGTGTCAGGATTACATCGCGAATCTTTGACATAGAATATTCAACATCCTAACCCATACCCATTTTTGCCAAGTTTGGTAGAAATGCAGTTCTCGATTATTTTAAACAGAGCACACCAGTTTCGCGATAAAAAACTCTATGTATAAGAGCAAAATCGAAAATATATAAGAGCAATACTTAACATAGGTACTTGGATTGGGTACCAATAAAAAAAAAACTTACCATAAGTACTGATTGTACTGATTTAGAAACAAACACCTTTTATTAAAAAAAATTGTATTTTAAACCCTGCAACTGCCAAGTGGTGTGTGGAAGTTTTCTTACTCTTCCTTCAAAGTACAGCATCACCGGCACATGTGAAAAATAAGCATATTTTTTTGTATGTAAGTCTTTTCCAATATATAATAATTAGATTCATTAATCGCAATAGGAAAAATATGCTTTAGTGTGCGTCTGCCCTTTATTAATAGGCTCTGTTTGGCACGTCGCATTCGCTAGCGGATAGCGGATGAAACTAGTGGGTGAAGAGTACGCGTGTTTGGTAAGCACTAGCGTTTAGCGTTTTTTGGGTAGCGTTTAGCGTTTTTTCAGACGCTACTTCAAGTAGCGTTTTTTCAAATGCTAGCGGATAGCGGATAGCGTCTCACTTTTTTTGACATTTTTACCCTTCTTATTTTTATTACATTACTTCTCCTTCCTCATTAAACACTTTGTCATCATTAAATTATTTAATCATTAATTAAATATCCTTTTATGTCATTTTACATTTATCAGCTATTTTAACCGCTAGCTTTACCAAACACATCATTTGCTATTACCTAGCTTATACGTTATCCGCTAGCTCATCCGCTAACCGCTATCCGCTAGCTTATCCGCTAACCGCTATCCGCTACTTTTTACCAAACAGAGCCACTCAGCTCCTCTCTCTCTCTCTCTCATTTCTTTTCTTTGTGATGTTTTGATTACCGGATTTTTTTATTTTTTTGGGCGGGTATTTGATTGACGGAGTAATTTTAGAATCCCCCTACATCTTTCTTAAGTGGCCATGGGTTATAGTTTATTATGTCGTTAATGAAATTGGGAGTTAAGGACAAACAAGATAAAAAAAGTATTACCCCGAAAGACACTTACGACATGTAAATTAGATATTCTCTACATGGTTATAGAGACTAATCCCTCAAGCCAAATAAAGCTAGACTAAATAACACTTTTGGTCATTTATTTTTGACCAAAATTTCAATTTGGTCAATTATTTTTTTCCAGTTTTGGTCCTTTATCTTCCGATCCATTTACGTTTCAGCTTGATCCTTTTTTGTATTTTCCGTCCGTTGATTTTAACAGATGCCTGCTGATGTGACGTCTTAAGTGTCATGACTGACTTAGAATTCATTAAATGTGGCAATTCGTTTTTTCTTTAAATCAAAAACAAATTACACATATGCATTTCAGATTTTATTTAAAAGAAAAAGCACAAAACAGAAAATTAAGCAAAAACAAAAAAACACAAAATAGAAAAATAAAATTAACAAAAACAAAAACCCCATTTTCATCTTCTTCCCACTAACTCACCTCAATCAATGTTTGCAGCAATTAGCTTCTACACACATTATTTCAATTTGGTCTCCTATATTTTCTTTTTGTTTTAATTTAGTACCATATGTCTTTTTTTAGTTTCAATTTGGTCTCCACTAACTAATATTCTTCCCGCTCATCTCAATTCATCTTCACAGTAAACACCCCATCCAATGGCTGATCATCTTCATAGCAAACATCCCACCCCATGGTTGGGTTTCTTCTTCCTGTTCAAACACATCTCGTACCCATTTTCAAACCCATCATCAAACCCATATCAAATATGGTTTTCTTCTTCCCATTCAAACACATCATCAAACTAATACTTAACAAAAAAAAACATCATCAAACCAATTTTCAAAATCGTTTTTCATAACCCTTAATCCATTTCTTCTTCTGAAAAATCTAGCTTTGTTCGAAGTACTCCGGTGAATCCCACACTATTGGGGTGTTGGTGGTTCCTTTTTCATCAAATAAATTTTCGACCCTGAGTTTGCAGGATGTAGATTTATCCTCCACCCAATCTCCAACGACAAAGCTTGATTCACTAAATGCCTCAATGGCCGTTGCTATTTCTAACTCAGTGGTAGCATTTGACATGTGAAGGGGTGTTTGAGGTGATGAGGATAATTCTAATACTCAGACTCATACATTGCGGTGTACATGAATCCATGATTTATTTTAACAGCAACCAATCATGAAATGGCACATTATAAAGAATGCTTGGCTTTATTTCAATTACCTTAAAAGATACTCATACCATAATTTTTAATTCGTTGAAAGGGTAAAAAAATTACAACCATTATATATACCAATTAAACCATAGTTTTTTCAAGGGCACTTTTAAGTTGATGGAACAAATCAAATCCCTCACTGGTGAACCACTAATATGCTATGAGTGGTTAAGATTAAATCAACAAATATTGATGAATTTTTATAGTACATCCTACCATTATATTTGATGGTTCATTGTTGAGGAATTTAATTTGCTCCCTCAAACTAGAAAGACCCTTTTTTCAAAAACCAAAAAAATATTATTTTTCTAAAAAGAAAGAATAAACAAATAAGAATCGCAATCGATCCGTGTGGTTGGGAGTATTTTTCTCGTATCCGAAGACAAAATATACGCAGTTTACGTTTTTATTTTTCTTTCTCACATTCAGCGCAATTTTTTCACTCGTTCTTTCATTCTTCTCTTTTCTCTTCCTCTTCGCAAGATTTAGGTATTTTCTCTATTCTTCTTGTTCCTCGGTCATTTTTTTCCTAATTTATTCTTATTATTCTTAATTTAGCTGCATATGCTTTTTTCTTTGTCTCCTGATTCATCCCCCCTATTTGTAATCAAGTTTGTTACTTTAACCCGTTGCAGTTTGGGATTGGGGATTTTCTTTAATTCCCAGTCGTTAATTTTTGTGTTGGATGTGTAATTATTTCATGCCGGCACAATAATACTTTTGGGAATTTGAAGATTATTCTCTTGTATATGCACTTTACAGGATAATTTGTCTCAATTTTTGAATGAATCTTTAAAAAATAAAATAAAATAAAATTGGGGTTCAATTTATTTGGCGCTACTCTGTTCTTTTGTTACTCGGTTTTAATCTCTCAGTTCTATAGCCATTAGGTGAAAGAAGTGGCTGGCGAATCATCTCTTATTTGCGATCAATTTGTTAGGTTTGCAATTATTTTATTCACCGTTGTTTCGTTTCCGTATTTATTCTTGAGTTTTTAGGAGGTGCGGGCAAGATTCATCCTTAATTTTAATGAATTCCTTGTGGATTTGTAGTCTCAATATAAACTATAAAATGATGAACTTTTATGTGATTGAATGCCTTCGAACAACTGTGATGTAATGACTAGTGAGGGAAACAGATTATACATTTTATTTGATATTTTGGGTCTATACTGGTTTTAAAATAGGAGGGGGTTATAGTAATTATTGGAGACAACGTGTGAATTTGTATCAAGTAGTGACACAGCACTCTAGTTATTTAACAAGTTGCACCTATGTTGATAGGATATTGGATCTTGATGTGTATCCTGAAGTTGAGATTGATAGGGTCCACAAAGGCCCAGTATACGAAAGGGGTATTCTAGTTCTAGAAGAAAGAAAATAGGATCAGGTGGGAATGTGAGTTTGTTATGACATTCCACTCAATTCTGTTAGTGAGTGGGACTATGAGGGTAGTAGGGAGAGAGAAGGGTCATTTTTTGTAATTGGGTTGTTAGGTGAGAATAACTCTTGTAGGAGTTTAAGCTCTGGTATTCCTTTTTCCCTTTTCTGTAAGAGCTGTTCAGCTCCATTTCCAGTAACAATACTGTATGATTCCCTCATTTTCTCTGTTTTCTATCATACGTATTGGACACAACATGTGAATTTGTATTAAGTATACCGTATACTTGAGTGACACGGCACTCTGGTTCTTTTCCTTGTGCAATAAGTTGTACATGTTGAGGGCAACATGCGTCTGTATGAGTGCTGATCTTTCACTTTTTTTATAGTACAGTTGTTATATGCCTATATGCACTATCTCAGTCATATTTTTTGCAAAATGAGAACTGCTATTAAGTATAACATAGATAGCAACATCTTCTGAACTGTCAATTTGTACATTCATCCCAGATTGGAGTATATTCGATATCTTCCAGTGCTCAGTGGTTGATTACCTCAGAAGGACTTCGTTCATTACAAGTTACCAAGGGCAAATTTCATGTCTGAGTTTGACACAAGCATCCCAACAACTTTTGGTGGGTGTTGAATCTCTTTAGTTCATATATTCTTGTGTTGTCTAAAAAATCATTGAAATCTGATATGTATAATGTATGTACCATTTTTTTGTCAACAATTTACAATTGGTTGCTGATATGTTATTATAACTGATTAGATCCCTTTGCTGAGGCAAATGCTGAGGACTCGGGTGCTGGGACAAAAGAATATGTTCATGTTCGTGTACAACAACGTAACGGAAGGAAAAGCCTAACAACTGTCCAAGGGTTAAAGAAAGAGTACAGCTATAGCAAGATACTCAAGGACCTGAAGAAAGAATTCTGCTGTAATGGTACTGTTGTTGAGGACCCTGAGTTGGGCCAGGTTTGTTTTCTGGCCTTCATAAATAATGTATTATGTTATGTAATTATTTATTTTGCAATCGAAGAAGAAAATATCATCCAAGTGGGATTCTTTTATTTCCTTCTACAGCACATGGGCTTTCCCAGTTTTTATTTCCTAGTACAGAAAATAATTTCTTCTCATTGTTATCAGTAAAATCCTTATTGTCAGTTTTGTATGGATGCAGGTCATACAACTTCAGGGAGATCAAAGAAAGAACGTTTCTACTTTCCTTGTGCAGGTAAACATAATGTCTGCATTGCAAGGTGGTTATTGTAGTTCTACTATAAAATTGTTAAATTCTCTAAATTTCTCTGTGCTGTTACAAACAGGCGGGCATTGTAAAGAAGGAGCAAATCAAGATTCATGGTTTCTAAGACCAACCAACAGTGTGCAATTTAGCTACATGTTTAATACATAGCATGCAGACTACTGTCAATAGCAGTAGGTTTTAAATCTGAATTCAAGAAATCAGTCACATCACAGCAACATATTGTAGTTAAGAGTACTATAACATTGACTGTCTACACATTTTGGATTATTGTTTGCAAGATTTTATGATAACAATTAATGACTGCTTCTAAGACAACTACTATCTTGAATAAATTTGTTATTTTTCTTGTCCATGCGACCGAGCCTATGTTGATTGGTTTGTGTTTTGGGCCTTGAAATGCACAATTTCTAACTGTGTACAACTACCACACATGTTTGCTAGGCTGCACACCCTAAAAGTGATTTTGTTCCAAAATGGTACACCTCAGGATATGAAATAGCAAAAAACCCGGGGGTGGAGGTATTTATCCATGCCATCTTTAGCTGCTGTTGAAACTAAATTTAAGCTATCGTTAGGTTGAGTTGTGACAAAACGAAAATGTGGGGAGATTTTGAGTTATTTGTGTTCTTCCAGTTAAGATTGAATAGACGAACTAGAAGATGTCATTGATATGATTTTTATCTTTTCTTTCAAAATTGAACTATTCTTGATTTGTCCACTCCATTTTAGTGGTGTTTTGTGAACATATATTCACATATGCTCATTAACTAGTTGTGAATTTTTTTTTATAGGTAAAATGGTTAATAATTAATGTGTTAGTTGTTAGAGGGGAGGGGGAGCGGGGTTGGAACCCCGTACACCTATGTTTTTCCACCAACGATATCTCTTTCACTCAACCATGTGAGCTACCCTTCTGGGACAATTAGTTTTGAACTTGGTCTGAATGCATGCAAACTCAATTCACACATGTACAGATTTAGTTCTAAACGTTTGTGAACACAGTTTACACTTTTGTGCGAACTTCATTCACATATGCTCAGTAATATGTTTTAAACTTGTTTGAACTTAGCTTGTATATGTTTGTGTGAATTGAGTTCATATACACTTAGGAGGTGAGAAGCAACTCAAAACAACTTCTCATATGAAGCAGTTTTTAGATTATTTTCAGCTTTTCATTTTTTTAAGAGTTTGTAACAAAAGAACATGTCATCATAGGTGTTTTTTTTTACAAGTGATTTTTTCTTAAAAAAGCTATGACAAACGAGCTCATAAGAGCAGTCACATAATCTCTCATACGTGATACAACTGAAATCATAAAAAATATGAAGTTCAAAAATATGTTTTTTTACCGCAAGTTCAAAAATATGTTAAAAATAAACTAAATTAATGTTCTAAAAAAGATTAAAAATTGATTTGATTAATGTAACTCGACCGCTGATAGACGAAATGATGCCCCTTCCATCTAGACAATCACTTCTACCCGCGAATAGAATCGATGTGGCAAGATAAGAAGCATATGAGGCAGCAGCTGTCAAGGAATAGTAAACACAAATTTAACTTGACTTTCAAAAACTAACTCAAAGCTTTAACAACTTATGTTAATTTAGTAAACACAAAATCCTTAGCATAAAAAAACAGTTATTTAAATATATACCTTAGCTTCTAGACATTATCAATTCAACGAAATTAATTCCGTGTTGAACAAAAAAATGATTTTAGAGTCTTTAAAATTTGAGTTTTTTTTATAGACAAAGTGTTTAGAAATTAGTGTGTTAGTAATTAGAGAGGAGGGGAGAGCGGGGTTTAAACCCCGTACGCTTACATTTTCACCAACGATGTCCCTTTCACTCAACCACGTGAGCTACCCTTCCAGGACTTTAAAATTTGAGTTGATCTTTCAGGAACTACCTAAAACCCTGCTGTCTATGTCAAAGCTCATATAAGACAAATTTATAATTTGAAAAATCAATATATATATATATATATATATATATATATATATAGTGCTCTAAACATCATAAAAAATTAACATGATAAATACTTATGCTAAATGTAAAATTAAAAATAAATAAACACATGCATCCTATAAAGAAATACTAATAATTTTGTCCAGTAAATTTTAACATAAAAAATATCAAACAAAATCTTAAAAGATATTCGTGTTTGAATCGTTTTTAGGATCAGTCCAGCTAAAGGAAGCATCTAGATTTTTTTTTAAGTGAGGTTCTAGATGCGCGCCTAATATATTACTATTGTCCTTTTTTAAATGAATCATTGTTTTATAATACTACTACATGTGTTTTACGAAATATTTTATTTAATTCTTTCTGGCATTTAGTTGATTATTGAAGAGATGGATAGAATCTAAGCTAGCTACCACGATCTCAACAACTACTTCGCATGCCCTTGAAATTTCGAAGGGGTTAAACTGTAAACCGCATCTAATCCTTTAACAAAAACCATAACAGAGCAACATTAAATCCTCTAAGAGCATCACAATGGACTATCCATCTTTTTCTTTCTTAAGTGGGACCTACGTGTACCATCACTAATTTATACATTTTTACCCAACACCCTAAAAAGTTTACTAAATGGGTCTCACTATAATCATTTGCCATAGTGAAGAAAGAGAAAAAAAATAAAAGTTTGTGTTATGTGGGACCGAGAGGGAGAGAGAAAATAATAGATAAAATTGGTTTTTAATAGCGAGGCCCGCGGAGAGAGAAAGTCCTAGTAGAAGGACTCCTCCTTATTAAGGAATGCTCTTAGAGCATCCACAATGGTGTTCCTTATAGTCATTTTTTCTTATTAAGGAGAGTTTTCTATAACGAATACTATTGTAGAGAAACTAAAAGCATTCCTTAATAAGGAGAAGTCCTTCTACTAGGACTTTCTCTCTCCGCGGGTCCGACTATTAAAAACAAAATTTATCTATTATTTTCTCTCTCATTCCAGTCCCACATGACACAATCTTTGATTTTTTTCTCTTTCTTTACTATGACATGAGATTATAGTACTTTGGGTGGTGGGTTGGAGAGATAGAGTCTTTATAAGAAACTAACATTAAAAATGTATAAATGAATGATGTGTACACGTAGGTCCCACTTAAGGAGAAAAAAGAGAGGTACTCCATTGTGGATGCTCTTATTTTCTCCATAATGGTATTCCTTATAGTAAACTCTGAAAAATGACTATAAAGAACACCATTGTGGTTGCTCTAATACTCGATCCAAACATGTAAGATAAGATATATTATGTCTAACTGAAACAGAACATAGTATTTGAAATCTCAATGAAATGTTTTAATTTTTAATTTTGTCATAAATTTTATTATAATATTCATACTCTTCCTATTTGTACATATATTTTTTTAACCAACCTAAAATTTCAGTATTTCACTATGTTATTATTCCGATTTTTTTATTTAAAACTAACATATGACATATCTCTTGTGTGCAACTGCAAGTCTGCAATTGTAGAGACTACTCCTTTGAAATCCATTTAAAGGGATCGAACATTTGACTAGATGATTAAAAAATTCAAATATCTACCAGTTGTATTACATCATGCTAGTATTCTTCTAAATTTTATTATTAGCAGTGATTTCAAAATACAAATTAAAGATCATTTGTGCCGAGTCCTTGAGAGGACTTGAAAAAATAGTCATTAATTGTCACATGTAGTATCTTTGTATATTTGTTTTCTAAATTTTTTTAACCAACGTATCTCTCGTGACAATTTGACAATTTGTATAATTGTCAAATTTTTTAACCAACCCAAAATTTGACTATGTTATTATTCCGATTCTTTTTTTAAACTAAAGTATCTCTTGTGTGCAACTGCAAGTCTGCAACGGGAGAGACTACTTTTTTGAAATCCATTCGAACATTTGACCAGATGATTAAGAAATTCAAATATCTACCACTTGTAATACATATATATATATATATATATATACTGGTATTATTCTAAACTTTATGATTAGTGATTTATACAAATTAAAAATCATTTGTGCGGAGTCCATGAGAGGACTTACTTGAAAAAATAGTCATTAATTGTCACATGTAGTATCTTTGTATATTTGTTTTCTAATTTCCATAGGTGTGTGAGTGAGCATCTATGATCTAAAAATCTAACAGTCCCAAGATTTGTCATAAAAAAAAAAAATTGAGTCCAACTAACACCAAGTGGCCAACTACCACCAAGCAAAGTAAGTAGCATGTGTTCAGCTACCGTTCTTCTCTCTATCTCTTCTCCAATTGAACTAATACTCTTCCCTTCTTCTAGAATTCCACTCAATCATTTCCTTATATACCATTCTTTTCCACTTCTTTAATATACAACAACTCTTCAACTTCACTTCTCTTTTCTTTCTTTCTAATTTGCGATTGCAATGGCTGACATAGAAGGCTCTTCTGATAATATTTCTGCTGATTCTACCGGTACCCTTTTCTTCTCTTGCTGGGATTATTACCTTGATATTATGATTTGATCATATATATATATATATATATATATATATATATATATTTGCTGGCTTTTCTAAGAACTGGCTAGTATTTTGCAGAGGAATCTAGGCAAGCTTCAAAGATTGAATTTTCTGAAGATGAGGAAATGCTTATTACAATGGTTTATAATCTGATTGGGGAGAGGTGACTGTACTTTGCTTTTTATTACTTCTCACTCTCATCCACCAAAGTTTAATACTTTATTATTATATTATTATTGTTACATTTTTTAACCAATAGAAGATGAAGCTTAATTATGGAATATTAATGATGTTTATTTCTTAGGTGGTCATTGATTGCTGGAAGAATTCCTGGAAGAACAGCAGAAGAAATAGAAGAGTATTGGAATTCAAGATACTCCACTAGCGAATGAAGTTGCAGCTGAGCTGAACTGAGAATGAAAGAAATTTATGGGTGGCCTACCTGCAATGCAAGAATGAAAGTCGATCTTATATTACTGCTACTTAATATTAAAAAGGGGCATGTTATTTTAATAGCCCGTATGTGTAATGTAATGTCACTTCATATTCATATTGTAATGTTACTTTGGTGTTTTGGAGAATTTTCACTTCTCACTCTGTCCGTGAAAACAACAGCAACTGCATTGTAATGTAACTTATTTAGTGTAGGCCATCCTTCTTGTCATACGTTTAATTCTTCATTAGAGTGAAACTTTTGAGGTTGTTGCTTAATATATGCAAAAAAAAGGGTGAACCTTTTAAGACTATTTTGCAGTACTAATTTTCGAAATCTTCACTAAGGGACCCTAATAAATCAATCATTGTAATCTTTAACAGAAATGAATGATTGTTAGAAATTGAACTATATATACTTGAGTCAAAAAAAAAAAGAAATTGAACTAAATCAATCATATTTTTCTTTTGACAATAAGAGCTTCATTCGTTTTGATGCTGCATTAGAAGGCATTTGCATGTAAGAATCACCAAGTAAAATAAAGTTTATCATAAAAAATAGGGCCAAATGCATTTTACGTTTAGTTGCGCTTTGTCCCCTAATTTAATAATTTTTTTTGCAACTTCCCTTAAACATAATTTAATACTCCAGTTAACAGTATAACATATAAACATGATTGGAAAAGATTTTACATCAGTTTTGATGGTGGTGTAGAAGCTCTCGGTGGGTTAAGTAAGATTTCTTTACACTGGTTTTAAAACCGGTATAAAAAGTGATTTTTTTTAATTATTTATTTATAAAACCAGTGAGATTTCTTAACGTTGCTTCAACTAATGAGTGATACGTGCATTTGATCAAATAAATCCATAGTCTCTTTTGAATTGAAAGGGCCCTGGTAGAAAAAAGCTACTTGGTGCTCTAAAGCTTCAAATCACATAATATAATTAGACAAATTTCAAATGATATTGATATTGTCATAAGTCATAACAGCAACAACCATACTGGCTCATTGGTGTCTTTGACGGGTAAAATGAGCATATCAAGTTCCACAGACAAAAGTTGAAGATAATGAAGACAGTCATTTCAATCTTTAACAACAGAAAGTCACTATTTTACCCTTCTCTTGGATAAAGGCCAAAATACCACATACATAACAATGTAAACAAATGAAACATTGTAAAGACCAAAATGTACAGTTATCTAATTTTTTGACACAATGGTTTGTGGCCCATGGGTTGATGTTGGGCTGGGCTGAGCTAGAAAAATACAGCCCATTAGAATATTGGGCTGGCACGACCCAGTCCACATATGCTGTTTTGCCCATTGAGCCTGGCCGATTGACAGCTCTAGCCATAGTAAGAGCCCTTTTTAATAAAAAAAAAAAAAGAAAAAGTGGATTTTTTTTACCAACAACAAATGGATTTTTAAAATCTGCTATTCATGAGAATCGGTGTATGTCTTCATTCCTACTAAAAAAAAAAAAACACACAATTTTACCGATAAATGACATCAAATGTGCCTAAAATTTCAAACTTGTTTACAAACAAAAGGCAAAGAAGTGATATCCACTGCTCCAATATTTTAAACGGTTAATAACAATAACAACAATAAACCTAGAAAAATAAGAAGGAAGAGCGGGTTGGAGGAGCAGGAAGAGGAAAAGAGAAAAACATCATAGAAGTACGAGGAGGAAGAAAGAGGCGAAATTTGAATTGTTTAATTAGTTGTAAACACAGGATTAAAAATTGAAAATTGAAACGTTAATTGCAAAAATGCCGCAACATTTATATTTTACACCAATTTTCAAAAAAATTGGTGTAAAATCTCCAATTCTTTTCTACTTTTTGTACAAGTGAATTTAAGGATAAAAGTCCATTATTGAGGATAATAAAGGTAAACGAAAAACTTGAGGGAAAATGCAAAACCGAAAACAAAAATAGATTCTTTGATTTTCTTCTGCGAAAGTCAAAATACCTTGGGACAAAACATTGACTGAAGAGCACGAGTAATTAGGAAAGAGGGATGAGAGAGGGAGAGATTGAAGAAAGATATAGGCATGAGGTCAACTTACATAAGTTTTTGAAGTCTTCATGGGTCTCAACTTTGTGATTTAGGAACAAAATGTGTGTCAACCTAGAGTAATCATGCAGACACATTAATTTATGTAACATTTTTGGAATGAAAACTTTAATCTGAGTTTTCTTTGAACACAAGCTTCGCATATTTTATCTTCCACAAAAATGATTGTTGGCAAATCTTATACAAGTTCATTTTTTACAATATTTTAAATGAATTTCATGTTCAAATGATCAACACCTATGTACCAAGTATATTTACTCTATCCATCTCACAAGCAGTGTCATTTTAGCTCATTTCACACATATTAAGTAAATAGTATTTTTACCAAATTATCTATATCAAATATTGGTATATTCACCATCAACATAAATGCAAAGTTGAATATAATTTGAGAGTGATGCATGTAATTTCAATTAGAGGGTACAATTTGAAGAAAAAAACAATTAATATTACATTGAAAATTGAGAGCGACATTCATTTTAAGACAATTTTTTTTGTGTGTGGGTAGAATGACATTCATTATGAAGCGGATGAAGTATCATTTTTAAAAGTAGCAAATCATGTTTGTTCAGAATCGTCATCTGACTATGCTTATATGAAAAAAGATTGTTCTAAAACTAAGGATGTTTTCCATCAGATGTCTCTATAATCACACATTGTGCAAGTTCAAATTAATTTCCTTCATAGCCATTGTCAGATAGCTAACTGATTTATTTGACTGAAAGTGATAAGAAGATTGTGTTTCCATCCCTTAACATAACTTACATTTCTATTTGTGCATAATTGATTTTACAAACTTCTTCCATACCTTTAATCCGTTCTTTTCTTTGTCTTTGAAGTTAATAATTTTTATGACATGTCAATTTTTGATTGGTTGTAAGTGTAACTTGTTTATTATCGGTACATAGTAATTAAATCAAAATATACCGATAGAGGGGAAGGGGGCTCCCTCCGTCACCCTCCTCTCGCCCTCGTCCACAACTTTTCTTCCTTCCCCATCCCTCTTTGTTCCTTCACCCTCACCCTTCCCTTCTTCGATTCACCCCATTTCCCTCACACTCATCAAAAAATATATATAAAAAGATTCAACTTTTTTTTGTTCTTTTTGCTGACTAAGGATATATCTAACAAAGGATATATCTAACAAAAAAAGAAGGCTTTTTTTTTACCCCTCCTTCTCACTTATACCCCATTTTTCCCAATTGGACCAAAATACCCCTCAAAAAACTAAAAAAAAGCAAAACTTTCCTCATTTACACATATATCCGGCAATCAGTAAGATTCTTCCCCTAAATTTCCCGAATTTATACGTATTTCCGGAATTTTTTTTACGAAATTTCTGAATTTATGTGTATTTTCGGAATGCAAATTCAAATTTTTTAATTTTTTTCTTTCGGAAATACGTATAAATTCGGAATGTAAATTCAGAAATTACATTCCGAATTTACACATATTTCCGGAAATTTTTTTAAAAATACCTTCTGAATTTACGTGTGAATTCGAAAATTTAAATGAAATTTTTTCTGAATTTACACTGTAAATTCGGAATGTATTTGTTTTTTTTTTTAAAATTTCGTTTTAACTTACTTTTTGGTTTTTCAGTGGCAACCAGTCGAGGAGGAAACTTTGCGGTCACGCTTCTGAGCGTCGGAGGCGTGTCCGACAACGAGAGCATCAGGAGGAGCCTGCTTAGCAGCCTGCTCAGCATTATCAGGAGGAGTCTGCTTAGCAGGACCATATGATGCAGGACACTCAGCATGAGCAAGTACAAGCGCCTGCTGAGCATCACGCTCAGGCTGCTGCTAAGCAGCCTTTGTTGCACCGCTTGGAAGATCACCGCGTCAGTCGGCTACTGGCCGGGAAGGTAATAATAAGTAATTTATTTATGTTTTACCAATAATTATTTAATTAGTTTAAATTATTTATTAATTTCTTTTATTTTTTACAAGACCGAGATACGCTGAAGGTGGCATCTCACGGGGGCAAGATATTCACTATTAGACCTCAGGCGCACCACCCACATATTGCCGCATGGTTGCAGCAGGCGAAGCTATTTACGCTGGACGCCACACCTCTCAACAACATCAACCATGAGCTTATATCTGCTTTTGTTGAGAGGTGGCATTCTGAGAGTAGCTCCTTTCACATGCCTTAGGGGGAGATGACCGTGACGTTGGACGACGTGTCCGCGTTGCTCCACTTGCCGCTCACCCGCAATCATTTGGCAGAGCCTCTGCATCTTTCCACGGCTGAGGCCGTTCAGGCTGGAGTTGATTTTCTGGGAGTAGATGGGACGGCGTGCTGGAACGAGTTTAATTCCTGTAGGACTCCGGCATTCCGATTTTTGGAGGATGCCTACAGAGATAATATGCGTCGCGGGCACTTTGATCATGCAGCACGGTGCTATATGCTACACTTGTTGGGGGCACCATCTTCTCCGACAAGAGTCACACTTACGTGCCTGCTAAGTGGATTCTTCTTATTTGCAATTTTGACACATGTGGCCAGTGGACTTGCGGTCCAGCTGCTCTGGCATATCTCTATGACCAGCTGAACTTGGCTATTTACTGGGACACTAGGCAGATTGGCGGATACGCTTCTCTGCTACAGGTACGTAATAAATTAATTACTTTTATTCTTTTAATTGGTTTTATTTATATAAATTAATTATTTTATTTCAGTGCTGAATTTATGAGTACTTTCCCACCATCGGCCATCGGAAGACCTCCCCTGATACTGGACTTCCATGTTGCAGCAAGTGGAAGAACTTTAAGTGCGATCATCTCAAGCTTATAGATTTTCGGGAGCGGATTGATAACCTGCGGGTGGACCAGGTCATTCTGACGCCTTGGGTGGGCCACAGAGCGTACGCTCCATTCCACACCACGTCCCATTTCAGAGGTTGGCTGCTCTGGGGCGATATTGCTGTGACATATATGGCTGACCGGGTCCGCTGGCAGTTTGGGCGCATCCAGCTGATCCCTCCTGCACCCATTTCAGGACCACGTCCATCTGTGACCTCCATTTTAGAGAGATTGTCGGTCTATCCATCCCCAGCGCAGACTTTTTTCGTATTAGCAGAGCCGCAACCGTGGCGGGTGAGTGCACTGATGATTACCTACCATGGTATCGGAGGGTGTCCATTCCCCGTCTGACTCGAGAGGCTGTAGTTGAGGATGTACCAGAGCAGCATGTACCAGATCAGGAGGCTATAGCTGAGATATGAGGATGCAATGGATGCTGTCGCTGGACATATACTTGATGCGATGAGATATGAGGGAGGCATTCTAGCTGATGTATATGACAGCCTCCTTCAGGCTTTAGGACACTTAGACTTTCATCCATAGTTGTATTTTTTTTGTATATATACTCGTATTTTATCGACTTTATTATATTACGGTTTTTTCTTTCGTTTGTTATCGTTATCGTACTTTATCGTACTTTATTATATTACTGTTATTTATCGACTTAAACTGATTTTAAACTGACATTTTTAACTGATTTTTAAAATAATTTTTTTTATATATTCCGAATTTATACGTATTTTCGGAATGTGTTTTAAAAAAATGTATTCCAAATTTACACATAAATTCGGAAATTTTCATACCCCATTCCGAATTTATGTGTAAATTCGGAAAGTTCAAAAAAAATGTTTTTTTATTTTTAAAATTAAGGATATTTGGTCCAAAAACCTATTATGGGGGTATGGGTGATAAGGTGGGGGTAAAAAAAGCAAAAAAAATATATCTAACAAAGGAACAAGTAAATCAGGAGGGGCTGAATTCAACCTCACAAGAAATGGGAGAGACATGATCACTGCCTCGAAATGCTCAAATTAAACCTCATCTTTGTTGATCATCAATCATCATCCTTCCGTTTTCTATTTCAGGACCACCTTATGATCATTTGATCATGTGTTAATAATAATACCATTCTAAGTCTCCATCATCTTCTAACTAGATGATTTGTATCGCGACTCCCAAGAAAACAGGCATAATAATGCATCCTATTTGTCATCCACAACCACAACATAATCCACAATTTCCTTTCCACAATAGTCCCATACTTATTTTTATCACTTGATCCACTATTCGTGTATATTCAGCAAACTAAACTCCAAATTCGACACTTTTACAAACGAACTCCCATAACTGATATTTCAACCGAATACGCAACCTCCACATGATCAACAAATGATGAAATATAAGGTGGTCCTGAAGTTACTGAATGGCAGACAGAATGGCAAAAGTTACCACTAGTACTGCTCACCATCAAACGGATTGAGATTTCCTGCCAAGTCATCTTTATCTATCTCTCTCCTATTACCTTTTTTCTTTATCTCTTTTAAGCAAAAACTATTAAGGGACGGGAGCAAAGCAAAAAAACAAACAGATATAATGATTGCCATTGGCTTGACTACATAGTACATACTACAACCATGCAGTGAATGGAATAGTTTACAAACACATGGGCGAGACTCAACTTGAGGGGGTAGATCTTAGACATCCAAGTGTCAAACAGTCTAATTCTATATCGCCAAATAATAAATATATAAGAGATTAACTCATTAACCTATTACTTAAGATTTCAAGAGTAAATGTGATCTAAACCTATTGTTTTTTCTTTTACTAAACGAAACTTACTTCATTTCATTAATAATAATAATAATATCTGTAATAAAGATTGGACTAAAATCATGAAAATGAGAGCTAGCATATGATCTTGATGCTCTAATTAGAAAATGAACAACACGATTTGCTTGCCTACGAGTATAGTTAATCCTATAGCTTTGACATTAAGCAATGATAGTCCTATAATGAGAAAAAAAGTGCACCTAGTTCCGTGTTGAGAGATATTATTATTAACGCCCGTCATTACGGAGAGACAATCCATCTCAAAATCAACTTGCGTGAAATTCTTCTCTTTGAGAAAATGTAGTGCTTGAAAAAGACCCATTGCTTCGGCCTCTTGAGGACTTGGAGATCCTAGGAACCACATTGTTTTGCCACATCGGAATATACCCCGATCATCACGAACACAAATGCCTACGCCAAACTTGTTATCTTCATCAAAAATCGCAGCGTCAATATTACACTTAAACGGTCCAAACTCGATTTTTTCCAACAAGCATCATTGATGTTAGAAATGGAGGTAACAATGTCTGTATTTGGTTGTGTATCCTTCGCAAGTTCCCACTGATGCACCATAAAATACAAAATTAAATAAATATATATTAAATTACCCAATAAGTGATATAAGAGCCCCTTACATACTTTTTATTTGGTTAATTTTTAATTTTTAATTATTTGACGATGTAGAATTATCTCACACTTAGATACCCAATAAAAGCTAACTTTCGTTGGTGTATAGTATATCTTTCACAATACATTGCTATGAATAACCCTACATATATTGCCCAGTCCCGTTCCTGACATTTTATGGGCCCTAGGCAATTTGTGAGAAATGGGCACATAACTAGTTTTTAATTTGAAAATATTTCAATAGAAGACAAAAAATAACTTATTTCAATTAAAATAATGCACCTTAATACATAATAATGATTTTACAAATATTAAAACTTTCACTTTTCTGGGAAAGTCATAAAAAGCGGTTTCTTCGAGCATTTTGAGATGCAAAATCATTTAAAATCTCATTGGCATCAATGTTCTCCAACATATCCTTCTCAATTGACAAAGTTGCCAAACCGTTCAATCTCTCTTGTGACATTGATGATCTCAAGTAGGTTTTAATCAACTTCAGTTTTGAAAAACTTCTCTCCGCTGATGCTACGGTCATAGGCACCGTCAGTAAAACTCTAAGCAATTGCTACATTCGGATAACAATCTGCAAGTTTGACAAATTTAAGAATATCAATGGCAGACATTGTTTCAGTTGGCAAAGTGAATTGTAACACTTTTAATTCAGAGAAAAGATCATCTACATCAACATCTGATAAATTGCCATGAGAAAAAGTTGAGAGAAATTTAACACAACATTCTTTCAACTCATTATCATCCAATGACTTTAACTTTTGAGAATCATATAAAAATCCAAAGATATTTTCAAATGTCTTCAATTCCTCAAATCTGTTTTTCAAAGAAGTAATTGCCATATCAACAACAATAAGAAAATAGTTGACTTTAAATGATTCTTTTGGTGACTGACTTTCGTATTCCTCATTGTTCTCTCCAAAATGTTTTTTCCTAATCACATGACGTTTTGTTGGAAAGATGAGCTCAACATTCATTTCAAGTGCAACACTTTTTGCAAGTAGAAACCAAACAGAAGTATAGAACAATAGCACCTAGGAAGTAGAATCGTCACAGCGGCACAACTTAATTGCCTGTCATCATCTCCAAACTGACATTCCGTTAACTCCTTCAACAAAAACACGCCTTCAATAGAAAATTCTTGCAACTGATCCAAGGCTCTGGGGTCTTGGGGCGGTGATCCGTGTTGGCAAGAGCATGATCCTGGCTGCATCGCGTTAGTCAGTTCGTGGCCTTGAATATGCATGGGTGGCGGGAGACGATGGCAGTGAATGAGGGTTTACGTTTCGCTCTTTATCATTGTTTCTCGAAGATGGAAATTGAGTCTGATTGCCTCACCGTATGCAACAAATTAGGTTTGTCAGGCCCTAACCTCAAATTGTCCTATTTGGGCCGTCTGATTTCTGAAGGAAGACATTTGGGCTCTCTTTTTTCTTTAGCCCATTTTATGCATACTAGGAGAATTTGTATTTTTTTAGCAAAATGGGCCACCACTCATCCTAGTCAAGTGTGGATTGATATTAGCCCACCTATGATTAAGGACATTGTTGTATCTGATTCTTATCTTATTTTTGGTGTTTAATAAGATGAGGTTCTTTCAAAATTACATAAACTAGAGTGTTTAACCCGTGCTATGCACGGGTATACTTATTCTATTGAAAATTGTTTTAAAAAACTTATATTTTGTTTGTTATTTATGTTTAGATGTTAATGTTTTCATGCAATAAGATTTATTTATGTCTGGTGTAGTTATACTTAGAGGTGTCAATTTCTCCTTATACGTGGAAATCCCCGTGGAATTGTCTAGTTTAAAGGCCTAAAGATGGATATTAACCTATAAAAATGGAGGGTAGAGGCATATGACTAAATTCCCCTGAAGGCATGGTAAGAAGGGTTTATACCTCTACCCTGCGAGTCTCAATTTCCAATAAAACTCTTATGAAACTCTAACAAATATATATAATATTATTTTATCAAATTAATATTGCTAAGAAACCAAAAATATTACATAATCCCTATTACCATAACATTAAACTTTATGATATTACATAATCCCTATTTTTGTATGAACAATAGGGTCCCGCAGGCCGCAGGGATGGGGGTGAAAAACTGTCAAATTTGGAGAGCGAGGTAACAGAGTAATATAAGATGTGGGGATGGGAACTGAGAAAATATTATCCATCCCCATCCCTTCTCGCTGATGTCTCTATTTTTATTTGTGTGATAGGGTAAATGTGTCTATGCAAATTAGAAAATAATATATATATATATATATATATATTACTTATTCAATATTTGTTAATTTCATTTAATATCAAAAAATACCATAGATACAATGCATACTTAAAAAATATAACAAAAGAAATTTTATGAGAAATTTCATAAGAAATGTATTAAAAACACCCATAAAAAAATTAATTTTTTAAAAAAATTATAAAAAAGATTTCAATTTTATAGAAGGAAATATAATGAATTTAAATAGGACTTCATTAAAATACAAAATAAATAAATTAGTCAAACAATCTTAATTTTGTAGAATGTACCAAAAGGAGTTGAAAGAAAAGTACTTTACTATGGAAAAAACTTAGGTACAGTACCATAGGTGTTGTACTTTAAAGGAAAAGTAGGAAAACTTCCACCAATTACTTGTCAGTTGTTTGGTTTCAAATAAAATTTTATATTTTTTTCTTTTAAAATAAATAGTGTTTGTGTCTAGACCAGTACAACCAGTACCTATGGTACTGCACCTAAGTATTGCTCTTTTATTATAAGAGGAAATTAAACCCACCTCCTCTCAGTACTTCTAGTTATATAACACTTACACCCCCTCAAATTTTGTAAAAGACATTGACCTCCCTTTTATTTTGCAAAGATTAGAAGGGGCATTTGTGTATTTTAAACAAAACTTGAAGGGAGGTGAGCGAAACCTTCTCGTCAAATAAGAGAAGTGAGTGTTTATTTTAAAAATAGAGGGGTGTGTATGTCATTTATCATGGTTTAGGAGAGGTGAATGTAATTTTTCCTTATTAAAATTTTAATTACAATTAATATGTTCTGTCAAAAAAATTTTAATTACAAAAATTGTCTTTTTCAATTATGGGAGATTTTTTTCCGGTTATACCAGCTCCTTATGAAATTGTTTGAATACAATGATTAATTGATATTGATATTAAAAAGTAACAGGACTTTAGGCAGACGATTGTGTGTTTATGCTGAGTTGATCTTCTCTTTATTTTATTTTTCAATTTAAAATAAACACTAAATATAAAATTTACTATCACCAATTATGCATGTCTTCCCATACTCGAGATAGCAACTTTGTTGATGCATGACTCTCACTATGAATTTATTTTCCTTTAAATATGAGATAATTGTTTTATATCATTTGCCATTCCAAAATGAACATTCGAAATTTCTGAAATATCAGAAAAAGATAAAACAAAGTTAAATTATTCAAAACTAATGTAAAAAAAAAATTCTATACATGCTACTAAAATCATAGGGTAAATATAAATTATATTTTTCAAACATGATCCATTTATTACCTTTTGGTACAAATGAAAAGACGCCCTCATATTTTATTTTGTACCCTTACTTACAAATAACTTTTCTACAAAGACAAATAATTCTTGCACCTAGAAACAAATTCTTGCAACCAGGAATAAATAACTCGGTATGACTAAGAGAAATGACAAATAATCCAAGATATCATCATCACATTGAATTCAAAATTATAAGAAAAATGTTTCTAAACAACCTGAGATATCATGGTAGTTTGAAATATGAACACATTGCTTATTGGCCACCAAGTATATATTGGGGAGAACCACTCACATTTTAAACGATGAGAATAAATGAGAATTATCAAATTTAATATTTTTATGAACAATAATAATACTCATGAAATGAGAATATGAGAATATTAAATAGAATTATTGAGATTGGGATTAAGGAAATTTCATATTTATGTTAATAACTTTCCTAATTTAAATTTAATACTTATTGTGGATTCTTTATATTTATTACATTAAATTAATTAAAAAAATAAAATAATTAAAAAATATCATTAATGCTAAACAATCTATGAGATGACAAATGGAATAACATCTATGAGAGATCATTCTCATATGTTATATATATATATATATCAATGTTTAATTTACCTAAATTTTAGTATGCATGATCGTTACTCAATGATTATGTTAATAAACTAATCGTGTAGTAATAATAATTTCCCTTTTTTGCTAGATATATAGCGGTGACAAGAAACCGATAGTAGATGACAAAATGAAAGTGACAGGAATGTAAGCAAAATGCCGCCACCATACGTGCCTGTGAAAGCAGCTTTCAAGTGCCATGTTTCACAATCTCCCTTAAGCAAAATAATCAAAGATATCTAACGTCACGAGATAAAATTTAGTACTTGTTTTTTGTTTGTTTCTATTATCCACAATGACATCTAATTTACCATTCTTTCAATCGCGTGATTAACCTCGCTTGCCCTTCTGTGTATAAATTGAGAAGCACTCTGCATGAGCTTCTCAGTTCTCATAATCGTGTAAGTAACATTTAATTGCAAATAAAGAAAAAGGGAAAAGAGTTATGACCATGGCTGCATCAATTTTAGTGCCTTCATCTGTAAGATCAGTACCCTTCTCAGTTCTTCTTTTTAATTATAATAACTGATTTCTGAATTTGCATTCATAGAAGTGTAAAAGATATTTAGATTCTCACTTGTACTTTCCGTTGTGTGTGAACAGATATTGGAAGAAGAAGCGAGATTTGAAGCGGAAGTGGGAGAGGTGCAAGTATGGTGGAGCTCAGAGAGGTTTAGGCTAACTCAAAGACCATACTCAGCAAGAGATGTTGTGTCCCTAAGAGGCAACCTAAGACAAACCTATGGCTCAAATGAATTAGCCAAAAAGCTATGGCGAGTTCTCAAGACTCACCAAGCCAATGGCACAGCTTCAAGGACATTCGGTGCACTTGACCCTGTTCAAGTAACCCAAATGGCTAAACACTTAGACACTATCTATGTCTCAGGGTGGCAATGTTCAGCCACTCACACCACCTCCAATGAACCTGGTCCAGACCTTGCTGATTACCCTTATGACACTGTCCCCAACAAAGTTGAACATCTCTTCTTCGCTCAGCAATACCATGACAGGTATTACAATTATTGACGAAAGACATGAATATGAGAAAGGTGCAGAATAGTAAAATAGAAACTATATTGATATTGAGAATTTTGATCACATTAAATAGTACACTGAAACTTATATAGCCAATAAAAATAGCTACCTTCTATACTATGTTCGATCCACTTTATAAGAAACAATCCAGATTTAGGTTTATTGAATAACTGATGTATCTGGTCTTCATATAAAGTGGACAAAGAGGGAGTATCTTATATAGCCAATGAGAACAACTAACTTTTATATCTGTAATAACAGGAAACAAAGAGAGGCGAGGATGAGCATGAGTAGGGAAGAGAGAGCAAGAACACCATATATTGATTACTTGAGACCTATAATAGCTGATGGTGATACTGGTTTTGGTGGAACAACAGCAACTGTTAAGCTTTGTAAACTATTTGTGGAGCGTGGTGCTGCTGGTATTCACATTGAAGACCAATCTTCTGTCACAAAAAAATGTGGTCACATGGCTGGAAAAGTGCTTGTTGCAATAAGTGAACACATCAACAGGCTTGTTGCTGCAAGGCTTCAATTTGATGTCATGGGTGTGGAAACAGTTTTAGTGGCTCGAACCGATGCTGTCGCTGCTACTCTCATTCAATCGAATATCGATACGAGGGACCATCAATTTATCTTAGGTGTAACCAACCCAAATCTCAAGGGGAAGAGCTTAGCAACACTTATGCAACAAGGAATGGCTGCTGGAAAGAATGGAGCTGAGCTTCAAGGTATGGAGGATCAATGGCTATCAATGGCTGAATTGAAGACTTTTTCAGAAGCAGTTGTTGTTGCAATTAAGAATCAAAACATTGGAGAGGATGAGAAAAGGAGGAAGTTGAATGAGTGGATGAGATGTTCAAGTTATGACAAGTGTGTTTCCAATGAGGAAGGTAGAGAGATAGCTGAGAGATTAGGAGTGAGAAACCTCTTTTGGGATTGGGACTTACCTAGAACTAGAGAAGGGTTTTATAGGTTTCAAGGATCTGTTTCTGCAGCTGTTGTTCGTGGTTGTGCTTTTGCTCCACATGCTGATCTTATATGGATGGAAACTGCAAGTCCTAATGAGGTTGAGTGCACACAATTTGCAGAAGGAGTGAGATCAAAATGGCCACAAATGATGCTTGGATATAATCTTTCACCATCTTTTAATTGGGATGCTTCTGGAATGAGTGATGAGCAAATGAGAGATTTTATACCAAAGATTGCTAAGTTTGGGTATGTGTGGCAGTTCATAACTGTGGGGGGTCTTCACTCTAATGCTCTCATAACTTCAACTTTTGCAAAGGATTTTGCCAATAGGGGAATGTTGGCTTATGTTGAAAGAATTCAGAGAGAAGAGAGGAATAATGGTGTTGATACACTTGCTCATCAGAAATGGGCTGGTGCTAATTACTATGATAGGTACCTTAAAACTGTTCAGGGAGGTGTTGCATCAACTGCTGCTATGGGAAAAGGCAAGTTATACATAATTACAATGATTTCTTTGATGTAAACTTTTTGAAAAAACATTGAAATTTTTTTATTTTGTTTTTTCTCTTCTATGTTGATTATAGGTGTAACTGAAGAGCAATTTAAGGAAACATGGACTAGGCCAGGAGCAGTTGACATTGATAGAGGCAACATTGTGGTTGCTAAGGCCAGAATGTGAAAGAGTTACTTCTGTTGAACTGTGTTGCTGCTTAGTGAGGAACTTGGGGGAAATCAGTGATTTACCAATTCATGTATTGGATTGGAATAAATGTCTTTAATATTTAATCAGGCCATTAAGTCGTTCTGGTATTTATTGGCTGCATAGTTTCTTATATTTATTATTACTTGTTCTGAATCCTAAGCCTTATGGCCAAGGGGAGGAAAGAAACTAGTTTATGCGTTTTATAATTTGTCTTACTCGAATGGTTAAACATATTTAACTTTGTGCACTTCTTTCTGTTTTTTGTATTAGATAAACTTCCTCTATTTTATTTTGGTATTATGCAGCCAAATTGGGAGGGGGTTCTAGAAGGGAAAGGGAGGGGAGAACATATTTTTCAATTCAAAATTGAGGAAGCTATTAACGTCTATAAACATAAATGAAATGTTATTAAAAGTGTTTTATTGTTATTATCAAGTTATTGTTTTAGTTTTTTAAATCTCAACTATATATTAAAATATTAGTCAATCTTTTCCATGTCTTTCCCTCCACTCCCCTCCCAAATATATCCTAAGCTTTGACTTCGATCCACGCCTATGGGGTTATAACCGTGGTACCAAACACATTAAATCAAATTGGGTGTGGAGGCCCCACTGAGAAAAACATAAACGAGAAGATAATCTAGTACGATTGAAAACAAGTAGAGTAAAATAAAGAACAACTTGAATTAAACAGTGTTTTTGTAGCAGTAACTATCATCTAGCATTGTAATCCTAAGGGATTGTGTTTAAATTCCTCGTAGATAGTTTGTATGACCTAAGAGCATCTTTAGTGCAGGAGGGATTAATGGGTAAACTAAATTTGTCATTGGAGCATATGGGGTAACTAATGGGTAAACTAAGTTTTTTATCATTCTTTCTCTCTTTTTTATACTTTTTTTTATAATTCTTTCTTTCTCACAATTGCAGAAAACAAGTTAATAAAAATAAATAATATTATTTATTTTCCCTAATCACTTGAACAACTCTCATTAGAGTACTTTTGTCAATTGAAAGTACACCCTATTGGAGTAACTATATCCATTACTTTCCTAAGAGGATCCACAATGGAGGAACCCACTTTTTTCTTTAAGTGGGACCTACATATACACATCAATTATTTATACTATTTTAATGTTAGTTCCTTATAAGGATTCAATGGCTCCAACCCAGCAACCCAATAATAAATAAATGATTGTGTCATGTGGGATCCGGGGGGAGAGAAAATAATAGATAAAATTAATTTTTATTAGTGGGAGTCGCGGAGAGAGAAAATCCTAGTAAAAGGACTCCGACTTATTAATGAACTCTTTTATGTTCTCCATAATGATAATCATTAATAAGAAAAAGACACTATAAAGAACACCATTATCGATGCTCTAAGAGGTAAAATCTCTCTGTTGAAGATACAAGGCCAAAGATTGACATTAACAAGTTTTCACATGGTTGTGTTAAAGCATGTGGTGTATATGATGACACAAACTCAGGAGAAAGACCATATAAAGGCATGGTATTCCTTACATTAGGAATCTTGAGTTCCTCTTCTACACTATTTTTTGGCATAATTTGCCTAATAATAAGGTTGTTAGGTAACAACACGTTAGATACCCTATCTACCCAAAGGGCAAAACAGAGACACTTTTAATCTTAACAATTGCCTTTTTATTTCCAACTTAGTCATTTCTTGTAATTTGGGGAAAATTTTGTGAACTTGTCACCATTTTTCCATTTTTTTAATGGATTAACCATATCTTAGGTCCTTACCGTTACCGTTGTAAGTTAATTTTTTTTTTAAATCAATGAAGAAAAGCCAATGTTTTTTATTGACAAAAACAATGAAGAAAAGCCTCACCTCAATCTTTTTTCCCCTTTCTTTTTATTTATTTACATAAGTTGTTTTTCATAAGCTCAAAAATAAGTTCTTCCTAAGAAGCCTTATATCCATTATCACCATTAATGACCCACTTTTTGTGAAGATTTTCATGTGGGCAAGAAATGTTTTCTTTTAAAAAAGTATCATATTAAAAATATTTAACAACTAAAATGATTTTATTTTTTAATTGAAATATATACTTTTAGAAAATGTTTATAGAATTATCACTTTTTTGTTTTTAAATTGATAAAATTAGCCTAGTGAGGTGTAATGGCGTGTGAATGTGAGCAAGAGGCAAGAGCAATGAATATGGACCTTCACTTATTGGGAACTCCTTAATTGGCCCATCTTGCATTTTGGGATGGTCTTTCTATTAAGGAATAAACATCAATTTATTGATCTCTCTTCTCCACCTTGCATTTAACAAGAAGCTCCCAAAAATTGTATTGCTCTGAGCTAATGCTTTCCATCAGCCTTACCAACTTTCTTTGAGAATTCTATGATGTTTAATATTAGTTAAAAAGGGTGAATTATGACTATTTAAACCTTGAAAAAAAGAAAACAGGGGGATCTAGATTAGAAAGTTTGCATGAGAAAGCTTTTATCTAGTTGACTTAGGGGATGATACCTGGTGTGTGTAAATAGATAACATCATTTGTGCAAGTATACACAGTCGCAAGTTATAGTATAAAAGATCGAACCCACAGAGATTGGATTAACTCTTGTATATGTCGTTTTAAAAGATACGTAAACTAGTGCAACTACACTATTCAGAATTTTTGGTTTTGGTTGAAGTTGAAATGAAAATAAATTAAACAGAAAGCAAGTAAATTGTGTAAGAAATCAGTTGAGAATGAAAGTTGGGATGTTTTCACAAGTTAAATCACTTTTGAGTGTATTGTGTTTTCTTGTGGTGCAATTGCACTTAGTGCAGTTGCATCTGTGTGTGCTGGTCAGCTACTTTCGTCAGAGTTTCGTTATAAGCTCTATATGATCTTGTTTTTTTGCGGTAAAGAGTAGGGTTGTCAGTGCCTCTATCGCCCCCTTACAGATGATCCAAGTTGCTTAAATAAGTACACTCTTGTATCTTAAGTTCTCTACACTTTGATGTAAGGACTATGTTAACCTTAAGCTAAGAATTAACAAGGAATTAACAAGCTAACTTTATTAAAGCAAGTTTAACAAAAAGCTTTATTAAACACTTATCCTTACTTAGTTCTTGATTTCTAGTTATAAGCCAATTAAGTGAATATAACTCTACTTGTTCTAAGTGATCAATCCTAAAACAAGATTAAGAATTTAAACACAAGAACTAAAGTGCACACCACTTTGAAAACACAATAACTTTCCTCAAAAGATCATTGGAAAGCTAGAACATCCCAACTCAAAAGAGTTTAGCTCATGATGGGCATGATAAAGCAAATATAAGTTAATGAAAGCATATTGCAATGAAGAAAGGTACAAGAGGATTCAAAAGAGTAACAAATGAAAAACTCTTGCATATATTTGCTTACAACCAATTTCTTGCACCTATTAGCTCTTTGAAGAAGTGAAGAAAGAAGTTGTCAATTTCCTCTCACCTTCCTCTCAAACAAACACTATGAAACTAAAAGAAAAATAAAACTTTGAAACTAAGAAAAACTAAACTAAAAAGATGAAGAAGAATTAAAGGATGATATAAAAGATGATTCTTCAAGTGAGATTTTGGGTCCTATTTATAGTCTTGGGAGATTTCCTTGATTGGAGGGTTTCCTTGATGATCAAACTGACCAAAAGTATTAACCATGGTTACTTTTAAAAAGCAAGAGATCATCTTCAATTTCAGCACTTAACCTTTGAAGAGAGGTCCAATTATATGTTGCCACATGTTCTTCAAGATAGATGTTTATGATGCCTTTTTGATTGTGGGCGCCTCCTTTGGTAAGTGACCATGTGACCCCATGTGACTTCTGAGCTAGCAGCACTCCAACTAAGCATTATAGCAATGGTATGAATTGAGGTACTTCCAATGTGGGGTTGTGAGCTGCTTCTCGGTACAGAGTGGTGCAATTGCACCTAATGCTGTTGCACTAGCTGGTGCAATTGCTCTAGACTGCGGCTGCAATAAATAAACACATCAAACATACCAATATACAATAAAATGCTAAGTTATGGGTTTCTCTTATCCTAAAACTATAAATGTTGTTATTTTATTCATACTAACATATTTAACACATAATAGACTTGATTTTGGGCAATTATCTAAGTGTAAAAGCACAAATAACTATATCTAAAATAGAGTTATCACACCCCCAAACTTAAATCGTTGCTTGTCCTCAAGCAATGACAAAAAGAAAACAAAAATAAGATTTCTAGAATTAAGAAGAACAGATCAGCTCCTATTTCTTTCATAAAATGATTTTCAATAAATGCAACTCATGAACTTCATTTTTCAGTGCAAGTGAGTGCAAGTGCATTATTTTTCTGAGGTGCAAATGCACTATATATATATATATATATATATATTTTGTATTTGTGCAATTGCACTAAACTTTTTGACGGTGCAATTGCACTTGATTTTTCTTTTCAAGACTTCTAGTTAATATTGCCCTCCTCACTGTCCTCCTTATGCATACTTTTTTCTTTGGTCAGTTCTGTCTTCTTTTCTTCTTTTTCTTTGAAATTTTCTTTTTTTCTGACCAAATGCACTATTGGAACAGGTACAGTTTATGACTCAGGTAATATAGCTTTCTTTCATTTTGAGTTCTTTTGGTAACCTGTATGCATTGACTACTCTAAGTTTTTCATACTCTAGCCTTTGTATTCATAAGAATTCCCCCAAACTTAATTCTTTAAGCTCTTCTATATTTTTAATAAAAATTTGTTTTTGACATTAGTTTTCTCAAAATCCCTCTTGCATCGGATAGCTTATCACATAGTAAGGTTCTTTTCAAAATTCAGCTTTGATGTGTTAAAGTGATAATAACAATGGTTATCTTTGGAAAAAATAAGGCTTTTTCTTTTTCTCTTGTTTCATCATTAAAAATCAGTTCAAAAATTGCATTTTCTTTAAGTTTTTGAGAAAGATAATAAGCTGATCATGCTTCAATATTCATCAAATCTTCAAAATATTAGTTAATTCTGATTTACTTAAAACTGTTTTGACAGATTTTTCTACTTTTTGAGAACAGTTTTATGCATTTCAAAAATGCTTTGTTAAGTAAATCTAAAACAAATTAAAACATGACACTTATTAACAAAACACACATAATAGACACAATAACTGAAACAAACACACATTAGATAAATACTAACACATGCATGAAAAGTTTGATGCTCTCCCCCCAACTTAAAAGTGAGCAGTGTCCTCACTGCTCTAAGTTGATTTTTCAAAAGAAATTAGTTCAAAATGGGGGAGGGGGAGTTAATACATGTGGGCTTAAAACAGATAATACAGTTTATAAAGTACTGAAAATATAGAAACAACATTTAAAATTACTCGGGTTTTGCTCCAGATCTGAGTCTGTTGCTAGCCCTTGTTGCTGCTCTTTTGATTTGTAATTTCTTTGGCCTCCTTGCTGCTGCTGCCTTGGATGTAGTTGCTCCAGGCTTAGTTGGTTTTGTTGTTGTCTTCTCTGCTTCAGGTGGTGCATCAGCACTAGTTGTTCCTGTTGGTGCAGTTGCACCAAGTGCAACTGCACTGCTCTGATCAGCAACTTCTTGTGGTTGCTTCTCTTTTGCAGCAGTCTCTTTAGTGGTTGGTTGATTATCTTTTGGTTCTTCCTCCGTAGTCTTCTTGGCTCTCCCTTGCTCTTGACCTTTCTGCACTTCCCTTGCTTGCACTTCAATTGGTTCTTTAACCTGTTTTTCACCAGATTTCTCCTTCTCAGCTTCACCTGTTATTGGGGTCTCCTGAGCAATCCCAGCTGCCTCAGCAATTCCTTTCAGGAGTGTTGCAGAATCTTCTCTTCTTTTGTCCGCTAATTCCTTGAGCACTACTGCAATTGTGTTCTGCACATTATCTGTTGTGTAGATGGGTGCTGTTGGAATATGCTGGGGTGCAACAGCACTTGATGCAGTAGCACCAGATGCAGTTACACCAGCTGCTGGTACTTCAGGACCTTCAGTTCCACTTTTCTCCCCTGGTTCTTTATTGGTAACCTGCACATTTTCTTTCAAAATATTGGGGTTAGTTGGAACAATAGTGTCAGCTTGAGTGGTTTCTGGTTGTGTTGGTGGTGTTGGTTCTTTGTGAGCTGGGGATTTGTTTTGTGGTGATTGAATGGGTGAAATGGATGGGGATTTGTCTTGTTCTGGGGTGACTTGGGGTTGTTTCTTGGATTGGGTTGCTTTGGTGAGGAGTGGCTCTAATGGATTTTTAGCAGCTGGCTTCTTTCTCAATAGCTCCCCCATAGTCAAATCCAAGTCACCTTCATCATCAGTGTCAGTTTCTTCACTATCCCCATCTTCATTTCTTTCCATTTCTTTCACCATTTTCACTATTTCTGGGTCTTCATCAGTATCCTCCAAGTCTTTATTTAGAATTTCCTCCACCTTCTTCTTCTTCTTCTTCTTCTTCTTCTTCTTCTTCTTCTTCTTCTTCTTCTTTTCCTTCCATCTTCTTTCTGTTTCCTTCTTTCTTTTCAACACCTTCTTCTTTTTCTTTTCTTCCTCACTCTCTTCTTTATCTGCTTCTTCTTCAAACACCCAAGATGGAAACTTAGGGGTATCTAACACAGTTGGTAACTGAGAAATTTCTAACAATCTTTGTTGAAGCCATTCATGCTGTTCTTGTTGAAATTTCCAAACAGCTTGGTGCTTCAGCACTAGGTGCTCTTGCACCAAGTTTGGTTGATCTCTTGCAGCTCTTCTTTCTTTCAATTCTGCAGAGAGAGCTCCAGGTGGAAATTTCCTATAATGGTGTTCTTCAACAGAGATATGAACCCCTTGCTTCATACACAGTTCAGTAATCAAACATGGAAAATAAAGAAATCCTTCCTTTTTCTCTGAGCAATCTATAATTTCCTTGTTAATGATCTTCCCTATATTCACATTCTCATCCGTTAAGATTGAATCAAGAATGATCAATCTATCCTTAGAGACTGTGTAAGTGTGTGAGGTGGGCAAAATGGAACAATTTATGAATTGGTGCCAGTTTCCTAATTCAGGGATAATGAATTTTGTTTTCACTTTGCACTCAGTATTGGTAAACTTCTCCCATGGTGCATTAGGCACTGCTACCCTAGATTTTATAGTTTCCATTTGTTTCTTTCCGTAGGTAGCCATTTTTTCATCAAAATTTAGACCATTATATAACAGATTATAATGATCATTCAGTCTCTTTTCATCAAAATAGATTTTTCAACCCCTAACAACAGAGAAGTTTTGAGATTTACCTCCCTTGCTATTCAGAATTCTAGTATAAAATTCTCTCACCAGTTGCTCCAAGTAGTAAGCCCTATGTTGAATGAATAGATCCCAGTGTTGAGCATCAATGGTTGCTAAGAAATTTGGGTGTGCCCTTATCAGATTGTATCCTCGTTTTGGCCAGAACTTCATTTCCCAAAAATGTGGGTTTGCAGCATCTATGGTGACGGTTACTGATGCAGTTACACCAGAAGATTTCTTTGATGGCTCTGCACCTGCGTTCTTGCCAGAGGACTTTGTTGCTACCTGTTTGCGTGCCATTGTGAGAGATTGAGGTTTGATTTGTTGAGAAGTTGAAGATGAACAGTGTATGAATTTGGGAATTTTCTGAGAGAGAAGAGATTGTGAGAAGTGGTTACTGTTTGTGTATTGAAAGAAGTGATGAACGGTTACTTTTGGGTTAGTGGGATGGTTTAATGAGGTAATGGCATGAGTGGAGGTTGATTTGATGTATGTTTCTAACCGTTAGGCTATGTGGGCTAACATGCAAGGCTACACGTGTCTGATTAGGTGAATCAACACCGTTAAACTGAATTACGTTGTGTTGCGCTGGCACTTCACCAAAAATATCCTCCCTTTTTGAAATTGTTGGTGCAGTAGCACTGGAAAGTGGTTCGGTGCAATTGCTCCTGATGAATAATAGGTGCAGTTGCACCAATTCCTGTTTGTCTACAAAAACACTTGAAAAACATCAAATTGCACAAAATATTAAATATTTATCAAAAAATTATGGGTTGCCTCCCATCAAGCGCTTGTTTTAACAGTCTTTCAGCCTGACTTTTCCTTGTTTGTTCAAGGATTTTCAAAATGTGTGGTGCTTTCATTTTGCACCACTTGTTCACAAAAATACATTTTGACTCTTTGCCCATTTACCTTGAAAGTGGTATTTGAGGCTGCATCATAAAGATCAACTGCACCATGAGGATAGACTTTAACTAATTTGAATGGTCCTGTCCACCTTGATTTTAATTTTCCAGGGAACAATTTTAACCTAGAATTGTATAACAGAACCAATCCTCCTTCTCTAAGTTCTCTCCTTTGGATTTTCTTATCATGCCATGCTTTGGTTTTAGCTTTGTAAATTTCTGCATTCTCATAAGAGAAATGCCTAATTTCTTCTAATTCATTAAGCTCTAAAAACCTCTATTTTCCTGCCCTATTGAGATCAAAATTCAGCTTTTTAATAGCCCAATATGACTTTTTTCTAACTCAATAGGCAGATGGCATGCTTTGCCATAAACTATCCTATAGGGGGACATACCTAATGGAGTTTTAAATGCAGTTCTATATGCCCATAATGCTTCATCTAAGTGTAAGGACCAATCTTTTCTTGTTGGTCCAATCATTTTTTCAAGCATTCTCTTAATTTCCCTATTAGATAATTCAGCTTGTCCACTTGTTTGTGGATGATAGGCTATAGCAATCTTGTGTTTGATCCCATATTTTGCAAGAAGATTTTCAATAAGTTTATTGCAAAAATGTGAGCCTTCATCATTGATGATTACAAAAAGCTTTATTAAACACTTATCCTTACTTAGTTCTTGATTTCTAGTTATAAGCCAATTAAGTGAATATAACTCTACTTGTTCTAAGTGATCAATCCTAAAACAAGATTAAGAATTTAAACACAAGAACTAAAGTGCACACCACTTTGAAAACACAATAACTTTCCTCAAAAGATCATTGGAAAGCTAGAACATCCCAACTCAAAAGAGTTTAGCTCATGATGGGCATGATAAAGCAAATATAAGTTAATGAAAGCATATTGCAATGAAGAAAGGTACAAGAGGATTCAAAAGAGTAACAAATGAAAAACTCTTGCATATATTTGCTTACAACCAATTTCTTGCACCTATTAGCTCTTTGAAGAAGTGAAGAAAGAAGTTGTCAATTTCCTCTCACCTTCCTCTCAAACAAACACTATGAAACTAAAAGAAAAATAAAACTTTGAAACTAAGAAAAACTAAACTAAAAAGATGAAGAAGAATTAAAGGATGATATAAAAGATGATTCTTCAAGTGAGATTTTGGGTCCTATTTATAGTCTTGGGAGATTTCCTTGATTGGAGGGTTTTAATATCTATGGAAAAAGATATAATTTATCCCCAAACATATAGACAAAATAATCTACTTGAAGATATCAAAAGAAATGAGAACGATTTCTATGAAAACCATATATTTTTTATTTGTGCATATAAACATATGACAAAAGAAAATGCATTTTCCACTTGGACAATATTGATGCAAAAAATAAATTAAATATCTAAGAGGCCAAGTTCTAACATTAAAAAAACCCCTTAATACGAGTGAATAAAACTACGAGACCTTGTCCAGAAAACCTCAATTATATGTAAAATAACAAAGTACACACTCTTTCTAGTAGCATTAGGTAATAAAAGAGCATTAACCAATCTCACTGACAATGGTGGAGACAAACACAATAACACTCAATAGTAAGTACACAGACTAGCCAATAAAGAAGGTAAAACTACTAACAAAATATAGTCACTGTTTTAGTGTTAGGAACAACACACTAAAATCTCAAGAAAAATGGAGCAAGCAAGTTTGCGAAGCCTCTTCCACCTTTAGAAGCTCTTTCTTCTCTTCTCTCTGTCATCGCTGACATGCTTCTTTCTTGTTCTCTTGGTTGTCTTCAGCATCAGTGATCATCACATACTCACATCCAATGTGTATGAGTTTCTTCACTTATATATTGTTCAACATCGTTATTTTGATCCAATGTGGGCCTTATTACTCATGTTTGATATTCGCACAATCTTACCCTCAAGTGTGATATCATTCATTCGTCTAGTTTGCTCCCCTTAAAATGGAAGCTTTCATCCACACACACTTGCACCATCATTAGCTCACATTCATCAACGAGACACACCATATAATCTCCACATTTCTTGGTAGACTTTTGATACAAGGATTCACACTCTTTTATCGGCTCTAATAACATTGTTTAGTTGCCAGGGAGGCCTAAAATATTAGGGATTTTTCACATCAGGCCTTCAACAAACACACAAGTAGATGGATACCTTTTCTTTCATCCCAAACATTAATGTATTGGGTGTATATATGTCCATTCATTTATATATTGTTTATCATCTCTATTTTTATTCAATGTGAGACTTCTTTTTAACATTCGATACTCCAACAAAATATAGTGTAAAGAAAAAGGTGAACACTTGGATATTGAGTTTTGTTGGGTATGATGCCTAATATCTAATCACTCAATGAGATCACATTTTTTTTATATTTAAGTATTTTAAAATAAATTTAAATATTGTACTAATTTTACCTACAGGGTATCGATACCCAACAGAACTCAAAACCATGACATACCAAAAAAAAAAATTCCTTTTAGAAAACAAAAATGATAGTTTCATTGAAACAAGCAAAGCGAACTCATTCCAATTTTGCGTACTTAGTTAAGTTAAAAAAGTGTTACTCAATGACAAAAAAAAGTGTTTCCTCTAGTTTTATTTATAAAAAAAAAATTGTTTTATATTTATTGAAAAACTGGTGTATCTTCTCAATAATATAAATCAGATAGATTATAGACTAGATGCATCAGTTATTTAATGATTTAATATTACGATTTTTTCCTATAAATAGGACCGGATGTAATATTTGCCATATTTCTAATTTTTAGTAGATACATTTAATGGATTCTAAAAAATGGCTTATTTGGGTACCCTTAAAGAATATAAAAGGACAAAAATGATCTTAAAAAGGATAAAACCCAAACTGAATATTTTTCTTTTTGTTTTTTGACAAAAAAATCAATATTTTTCTTTTGACAGCTTTTACCTTTTCTAATATGTTCCGTTGTCCTTATCTTTAACTCTTAAGTGGCTTGTAATCTGCGCGCCAATCTTCTTTTTTTTGTGGCTCTTCCTCCTTTTTTTGTCTTCTTTTTTTTTTGTCTTTTGCTTGAGTTTTTTATTTTATTTTATATTACTTCACTTTTTGATCTTCTTCCTTTTGCTTGAGTTTTTTATTTTATTTTATATTACTTCACTTTCTAATTGTGTTATCTTTTTTCTCTCTTTAATTATGGGTTAAGTTTTTATATTTCTGATGAATATAGATAATATTGTTAATTTTTTTAGACTTTTTCTTCTTATTATCTGTGGGTGTTCAATTCCAATGTCTTTGTTAAAATTTTGTTTTAATTTTATAATTTTTTATTTAATTTATATTTATAATTTAACTTTTTTCGTGGGAACTTCGACATCATTTACAATAGAACTCCCCAACACTTTCTTTCAACTTTGTATAGGTGCTTTTATTTTAATGGTGATTTTTATTTAACCCTGCATGATGTATTGATGTACTCCCTCCGAACTTAATTATAAGCAAAAATAACTATCTTTACACATATTAAAAATAGTATTTTTATGCATTTAATTTTCTTGGATTCATTGAAAAAGTAAATAGATTTACCAAACTATCTCTAATTAATAGTTATCTTCTCATAACATTAATGAGTTGGTTTCATGTATTTACATCCATCGATACTAGATCACACCGTGCATCGCACGGAAAATGAAGCTAGTAAGATAAAAGACCAACGAATATTGAGTAAAGATAATGGAGAAAAATATATTTTAGTACTTTTTTGGGACCAAATTTGTACTTATTATTATCATTATTATTTTGACAGAAGTAATTATTATTATTATTATTATTATTATTATTATTATTATTATTATTTTTGTTATTATTGTTATTACAAAATGAATCTTTTAATTTAAAAAGGGGATGACTACGACATTCATTTGTTTTAATGGTCGGGTCCCTTATTATGAATCAAATTAACAGAGTTTTAGGTATTACATCCAACTTTTGATTTTGATTTATGCCTACTAATTAATTAAACCCCTGAAAATCTCAGTTGCCAAAACTCACTAAATCACATTTATATACACTGCCAATATTCTTCTTTTCCTCACAAGTAACAGGGAAAGAGAATCCAACACAGAATTACAAATTTTCTTAGGAACAATATCCTCATTCCCCCACAAACCAAATATCCTTATAATTCCTACCCAGAATCAAAAACCATGGCTACAAGAAGAGGCTTCAGAATCTGCTCAACCGTGTCTGCAATTTTCTTGATCATTGTTGCCATTGTGATCTTAACCTTATTTTTAACCATCTTTAAAATCAAGGACCCTGATGTAAGTGTCCACCCTGTAGGACTTGAGAACATTGAATTTTTTCAACCAAATTCAACTACTGTACCTTTAGGCATGATCATAACAATAGTGAACCCAAACTATGGAGCCTTTAAGTCCAAAAATACAACTGGTTATCTTCAATATCGTGACACCGTTGTAGCCAAAGTTCCCTTAGAGAAAAAAATAATCCCAGCTCGTGGCATGGTTAATGTGAGCACTACTGCAGGTCTTATAAGTGGAAAATTGATAGCTGATGAAACTTTTTTGACAGATGTTGCAGATGGATCCTTCAATTTGACAGCAAAGGCTATACTTCCTGGGAAAGTGCACATGCTTAAGGTTTTCAAGTTGAAGGCCACGGTTAATATATCTTGTGATATCTCTTTGAATATAAGTTCCCTGAGTACTGATTCTAGCTGCATAACCAAAATCAAGCTGTGATTTATTGGTTTTCAATATTGGATTATATGCAGTTGTGATAGCCATAGTCATTTTTATTTATACGTTCTTGGTTAAGAAAAAAATGATGAGGAGGGACAAATAAACACAAGGATGTAATTAGTATTTGTTGTCCTTTAAAATCCCCTCCCCCCTTCAATTTAATTTCTCTGCAGAGATGCTTACTGTGGTGTTGAATGCAGAGTATATGATACAGTTAATGGCAGCTTAATATATGTGTATGTTCTTTTGTTTAGAATTATTTTTTGTATTTCATTAATATTGAGAATCAATAATGTACTTACGTAAGAAGTGGATGTACCGACCTCTTAGCAGGTTAGGGTTTTTGTACGTGAGAGTGGAGTGATTGACTCCTCTTGGTTATCAAGGTTGCCTAGTGGCTATAAATGTCGTCAAGTGTTAGGTCTTCTACTCTGATATGTGCGAGTTGAATATCAATTGGGATCAGGCTAGTTTTGTTAGCGTGACAGGTCTAGGCCCATAAGGGTGATCTACACGTATCCAGAAAGTAGGAGGGTGATTTATTGATACTCTAGGTGTAGTAGACGACTTAGCAAATCCATTATGTAGGATAGGGGTGGACACCGGTCGGTTTTGGGCGGTTTCGAACCCAAAACCATTGATCCGACCAAACCCACGGTTGGAAACATCAGGCCCATTTCTACCCATATGTCAACTCGGATTTGTCGGTTGACGGTTTCAACAGGTATCGGATTTCTCAGTTGGGTTGGTGCGGGTTTGCCGGATCTTGATGGCACTTGGCCACTTTCCATCCAAAAGCCAAGAAGTTCAGAAGGAGCTTGAATATTCTGGTGGAAAGCCGCGAATCATGTTATTGGAGAAAAGGGAAGAAGTAACTGATGGAGCTTGACAGAGATAAACAATGAAGACGGATAGATGAAGAAGAGGAACATTGTATATCTTTTCACATGCATTTTATCTAGTCTAGTAAAATAATACTCCCTCCGATCCAATTAATATACTAGATACATCATTTATTGAATGAATCTAAAAAGTGGCTTTTCTCTTATAAAGTGGACCGGAGGTAGTAATAAAATGAAAGTTATATAAAAATATGAAAGATATAAAGTATTAGTCAAATCTAGAGTAGACTGAGTGATAATAAATAAAAAAAAGTAGATATGTCCTCCTCTCCGAATTCTAGTGCACGAAGTACTCCCTCCAGTCCCTATTATAAGTGTTGGGAATATCAGCGTCGATTGTTACTAAAACAACAAATAATTCCCCCAGCAGAACCCTTGTGCGGAAACAAGTTTGGATGAACACACGAGAAGAATACCTTAATCACACACAAAATATACTGAAAATAAAGGACACCAGTATTTAACGCGGAATACCCTCTAACACGGAGGGAAAAACCATCGGACAAAATTCGAAAAATATTTCACTATATCAAAGAATAATTACAATATTCTTTCCTCTCTTGAAACCCTCAAAAGATACAATATTGTGTTTCCCGTGAGATCCACTCCTATCCAAATATTGCAAACTAGCAATATTAAAGGAAGGGTTATTTTTCTGTACCCCCTTACATATCACTCATACTCCCATCTTCACCTTTATCCCAAAAATACCCCTCTCATTTTTTCCAAAATTTGATCAGACCCCACCATCTTGTGAATTTTTCGGAAATAGCTCAATTTAAGGTATTTTCGGAAATTTTTTTACGGTAATTTCCGGATTTATGGTGTTTCCGGAATTGTTTTTTCGAATTTTTAAACTTCCGAATTTATATAAATTTTCCGGAAATATGAATTACATTCCGAATTTATGGTAATTCCGAATTTTCCACAAATTCGGAAATTTTAATCAGCAAACTTCCGAATTTATGGCGTAATTTTGGAAGTAAAAAAATTACATTCCGAATTTATGTCATAAATTCGGAAGTTTAGTTTTTTTTTTCTTTCGTTTTTTCCATTTTTCTACTAAACGAGATTCGTTTTTTATTTTTTTACAGATATGTGTGACAACATTCAGGCAGTGAGGGATTCATTAGTTGCTCTCCCACAACCAATTCAACCTACTGAGAAGTGGATGACGATGCCTGACACGGGACATGCTATAGCGACTAGATATCAGGTAGCCCTTGTTATGTTAACACCTGCATCTGTTACGTGTTTCACATTTTTTCCTTTGAGAGGAGCGTATGCTCCTGGTCGAAGCCCATTGTATTGTGTTGGGTTTGTCGATAGGAACCATTGGGTCTGGGTCATTTTGAACGGTACTAGTCCATTACCTCCCGTTCGTCCTAGTTGTGGTGCATATGCTTCAGATGAAGCTAGGTCGTAGTTGTATCCGTATGTTGGACATATACAGTTATGGTCTTCTTACTTTCCAATCGTATTGCACCGACCCAACGACCTAATATTGATTACATAGACATTACCTGATGATTGTATTTTATTCCACGAATTTATATTATATTAAATTTTTTTGGTAAAAATTTATTGAACGGCTCAAATTCCACCGACACTTTTAATCAACGGCTCATATCCAGTCAAACGAGTAAGGAAAAGGAGTGGCTGGCATTTCCTTTGGAAATTGTGCCCCAACGGATAGAAAATAAACAGCTCAGATTTGTGATCTAAAATTTTGATCAACGACTCATATTTCTCCACGCCTATTATAAATAGGGCTTCAGCATTGCCTTCTCATTCACAGAAACTCTAACTCCTTCTCTGCTTCTTCTTCTCCACCAACAACCCTTCTCTGCTTCTTCTCCAACATCTGGGACACTTGCTAAAATGGAAGATCTAATGGAATGGCAGTTGTGCCCAACCCAGAGATCCTCAGACAAATTTCTAATTGCCCTCCATTGCCCTGGAACGGTCGAGAACAGGGCTGATGGTGTTTTATTTAAGTCTCGCGACAACTACTTCTGTAGGCTGGACAAAAATATCACATTCAGCGAGTTGAAGGAAAAGGTGGAGAGGAAGGTTCGTCAAGAGGGAGAGTGGCGTAAAGACATCTCTCGTATACGTTACCGCAAGTGCGTATGTCTCCAAGACGGCACTCTCCGCTATGAAGCTATGGATATCCGGAGCGACAATGACGTTCGCGCAATGTTGGAACATCATCGTAATGTTCCTTTGGGACGTCAAATAATTGAGCTGTTTGTAGAAACAATGCGCACTCCGGAAGAGATCATTTATATTATGGAGAGCACGCTCCTCAAAAATCAGTAGTTTCGTTTAATTTTCTTCTGTTATGTACGTTGTTTTTATCATTTTCGTGTATTTCGAGTGTTATTTACTGTCACGCTTTGTCATTGTAGAACGCATTTTAATTTATTCAAATAAATGTTTGGGTTTTTTAATTTACATTCCGAATTTACGTCAAATTGCTTATAAATTCGGAAGGAATTAGGGGTGCAATTTCCGGATTTACGCTGTAAATTCTGGATTTACGTCCCTTGGACGTAAATCTGAAAATTTCAAAACTTTCTTCTCCGAATTTACAGCCTAAATCCGAAAATTGCAATATTTCTTTTAAAAATGAGGGCATTTGCGTCCAAAGGGGGAATTATGGGGGTATGGATGACACCTACCCAATTGTATTTTTCCCACACTCTCTCGGGATTTACAAACACTCTATTTTCTCTCACTCTATTTCCTCCTGCAACCTAGAGATTTATTCAACACACACATTAATTACAAATGTGAACATGAGTATGGTAGGAGGCCTACCATTTTTAATTTGTTGGACTCCAACAATAAGAAAACTGTTAATTTTAGTCCCAAATATAAGAAACTATTCTAGTTTTTAGTGTATATTTATTGCTTAAATGCCAAATTTACCCTCAATGAATGTTTTGTCTTTTTCAGTTTTCAAGGTGAGTGGAAGTAGTGCACATACATCTAACGAGGAGGGGGGATACATCTATTGAGTTTGGGGGGGGGGGGGGGGGGGTATTTTGGAGACTTAACTTAAACGAGACAAGAATTACGTAGTGATGAATTTTGTGTTTTCTTCTTATAATAAGGACCGGAGTGAGTACCATAGAAATCATCATATCATATTTTTTAATTTAAATAAATTACCAGCACATGTTTTCTTGCCAACATTTTACAAACGAAAGTCATGTATCAGTCGGTTTTGGTTACCGACGGTTTGAGATATTTACACCGCACCCGACCACCATTAACCATTGTAACCCGATTTTTCAAATCCAAAAATCCAACTATACTATTTACCCGACCGCTATTGTAGATTTGTGCATGGGTAAGACGGGTTTCGGGAGAGTGATAATTTCTTGTCCACCCCTAGTGCAGGAGGCGCCTAATTCCTACCCAATGGGTAGGATGGCAACATCTTCATATTCCGAGGCGAGTTCATCTTTATTGTGCTGCTTATTTGTTCTGACAGATGCGCATTATTACTGATCGGTACAAATATTAATAACTATTTATTTGAAGTTCATCTATAAATCTTTTCATGTACCAAGAAGATGGATTAATGCCTATTTTGCTTTGTTTTAAAATTTTCATTTTCAGTTTTCAAAAAGATGTACACATATTAATATATCTAAGACTCTAATGCGGCTTGCCATACCGCGCGCCAACTTGCAATTTTTTTTTCATTTGTTTTTATTTTGTTGTTTTTTTTCTCTTTTTTTTCAGTTTTTTTGGTTTCACTTTTGTTTTTGCTTCCGTTTTTTCTTTTTGTTTTTTTTTCTTTTATGTTTAAAGGAGTACTTTACGGTCTCGAAAAATTTTAGATGCTTTTTTTACAGCAAACATTTTAGATGTTTAAATATGCAAATTTTATTATTCAATAATCGATTCAGTGAAAAGATAATTAATTTCATAAAAAATACATAAAGCGATACGTAAAGTGATATGTTAAAAAGTGTGCTTTGGTGTACTTGATGGTAACAAAAAATTATTTTGTAACAAAATGCGTCAAGTGAAACGTTAAGTAGTGTGTTTTGAGGTAATTTAGGATTTGAAAAAAATTTAACTCTTCAAATACCAAAAGTTTTTTCCGTAAATAACTGGTTTGGTAAAAAATAATAATAAGTTTGTGAAAAAATCTGTAAAGTGCGATGCTGGCAATGTATTTTGGGGTACTTTATTATCCCGAAAAAATTTTATAAGTTCAAATACGCGAAGTTCATTCCTCAATAAATTTTTCATTTTAATTTTATAATATTCTTATTTAATTTATAGTTTTAATTTAATTTTTATTTACGAAAAATTCAATCACATTTACAATAGATTCCTCAGTCACACTCTTTCAACTTTCTATAGGTGCTTCTATTTTATTAATAATTTCTATCCAACCATGCACGATACCACATGTTTCACTTTCTATTTGTGTTTTCTTTTTTATATTGGTCATTTCGCGGCAACGAGTATTAAAACCATTCTTTAGTTAGTGTTTATATTTTTATCTTTCTTTAATATTCGAGTACAACGTTGCTATATTCACTCCCGTGAGAACTTCAGCCACATTTACAATAGAACTTTCATGATCTCTTCTTTCAACGGGAACTTTAGTCATATTTACAATAAAACTTCCATAATCTTTTTCAACTTTGTATAATTGCTCCTATTTTATCATGGGTTTTCTTTCAACCATGCATGATACCCAACGTGTTTCACTTTTTAATTGTGCAGTCTTTTTTTCTTTCTAATTATGGGTTAATTTTTTATATTTGCATTTGGCGAATGTGGATTATGTTATTAAAATTCTTTAGACTTTTTCTTCTTATTTTATCTATGGGAGGATGTGTATCTTTATTAATGTTCCTTTTAAAATTGATAATCTTTTGATAAACCCTAACACTATTTGCCCAATGGCATAGACTACCCTTAGGCACAGGAGTCGATCCCGTGCTCCTGAGTTTGATTCTCACAATTGACAAACTTGGTGTTGGTCAGTGCGAAATTTGCTTTCAAGCACAATGAGATATTAGTGTTTAAAAAAGATTTAATTATTTGATTAAACACTAGAATTTAGCCAACCCCGTGCATCGCACAGGTTATGGGGCTAGTGTATAGTTAAAGAGTAACATATTTGAAAATATGCAATGTTATGTTCACTACTTTCGAATATGTTATTGTTTCTTACACTTCTTATACCGCATACAAATGAAACGTAAAGTTCATGGGATTTCGGGTCTAATTTATCATTACAAAATTATTTTAGAAAACTGGAAATGCCTTTTCATTATAAACTCTTTTGAGATTTTATATTTCATCAATATAGAACTTGAGTTTCTTCCAATACACTCTCTCACGCCCATTGGGCTTGGTGCATTGATAATAATAGTGTGTGACCTGGTGGATCTATGATATCATTTTAGGATTGTAGGTCTAATTTATCCTTACAAAAACGTATTATAAGGCGAGGATATTCTTCCGCTATATATTATTTTGAGACCTCATCGTTAGTCAATGTGAGACGTGGATTTCTTCTAATGAAGTGAACATTATGTTTAAGACGAATATTTATATTATTACCTATCATAAAGTTATGAAAGTTTATCGAGACAAAATCTCCCTTATATATTAAATTTGAATTTGAGTATTTTTTTTTTTTTTAAAGTTCCATGGAGTGTTATGGAGTTACAATATGAACTGATAGTAATGAGTCTACCAATAGTGGGAGCATATTGGAAAATGCTGTGTGTCCCGAATTTTGTCCCGAATGATTCCCATTACACAATTCAAATTCTATACTAGGCATTAATTAAAAAACTAAATCCATGTTTCTGACCCTGTTTATTTGCTCTACTTCAAGCCATGAAAATGTAAAAGTGAAATCATTAACAAGAGTGGTAATACATGTGTCAACTGGGAAGTGTTGTGGTGTTAGGGAGCTGATGAGGTGATGGAATTGGGAATTGAAATCATTAACTCCTGAAATGTTGAAAATCATGGCATCCATGAAAATTAGGGAGAAAACTCTAATACTATGTTTGGTTCATCAGAGAAAATGGAAGGAAAGAAAAGTAAGGGAAAGGAAAGGGAGAGGAAAGAAAGAGAGTGGAAAGTGAGATGATTTTTTAGTTGTTTGGTTAAAGTGAAAATAAAAGGAAAGAAAGGTAAAAGTTTTCTCTTCCCTTGTTTGGTATGATAAAAAGTGAGTGGAAAGAAAAGTGCATATATGTAAAAAGACAAAAGTAACCTTCATTTAAAATTTAAAATTATATATGTTTATGTGAGTTCAAATGTAACTAGACTTTTAAAATGATAAATTAGAAGATAATTTTTTTTTAAAAAAACTTAACTATATAATAACATTTATTTTATCTTTTAAGTTGAAGAATTATTTGAAACTAGTTATGAATTTCATAAAAAGAAAAACATTTCTTTTATTTTGGGTTATATCCAAAACATGGGATATTTGCTTAGGTGAATAGGAACTACAAGTTAACATAAATTAACAATTGGTGCTGAAACAAACTTATTAATTCTATCATAAATATTGAGTTTGAGTGACTATATAGGATGTAGCTAATGCATACATAGTATAATCACATTACATTTCCTAGTGAAAATGAACAATAACTTGATAGTCAAATCCCCTATTACAAAGACATTATAGACATTGGATATCCACTTTCACTATTGTACTTTTGTAGATGAGATAGCTATTGAAATTTCCACTACTAGCAATTGTTAAGCTCCAATTAAACCTGAAACAATAATGTTAATTAATAAGAATAATTTTTTGCATGAGAAGGAACAAAATAAAGTAATGCACATAAATGCTTTTCATGTTTGATTCTACAACCAATTCTTCATACCCCCTTCTTTCAATGAACCAGAATCGCCACAAGGACATGTTGAAATTTTTAATTAAAATATGAAAGTTGAACCATTTAGCAACACAAAACAGCAGATCATTCACAATGAAGAATATATAAAAGGTTGGTACCTTCCCATATAGATCATTAGTTCCATATCCTCTAGCTTGAGTCAGCCATACTCCAAAAGGTAGATGAAGATAAGCTAATTAGTATGTAGAGACACCATATACATCTACACAACCCTTAAAAAGGGCACCATATATATATATATATATATATATATATATATATATATATATACATACATAATACACAACCCAAAAAGGAGAGCATATGCTTCTAATGCTCTGTCATACAAAGTTTCCAAACATTCTTATACACATACTTCCAAAAAGTAAGTCTAGATAGCCATATCCTTGCAAAAGGCATATATAGAACCCAAAAAAAAGAGAGCAGTATGACTACTCTTAATTCATACCAGCATCAGTCATAATGTTGATGAGAGCTTGAGCTCTCAAATGAGGAGGCACACCAAAAAGTTTACGTTTTTTAAGCTCATTATCACATAAATAGTCATAACACTTCATGCGAAACTGATCCGGAACACTCAACTCCTCCAAAAGATCCCACACTTCAGATTCTGCATAATGTCGAGGCCGAGTTTGTTGTATAAAAGCTAGTTGTTTTTCAGCAACTTCTACTTGGCGTTCAACAACTTGGTGTAACTTATTTGAAACACAATTACCCTCTTTCAAAGCATCAACTAAACTGATAATTCCCGTGTTAACTCGCTCATATTGAGCCTACACCAAGTCAACCATATTTCTCTTTCGTTTTGTAACCCTTGTGGTACATGTGCTACCTTGATTTGGTTGACCATTTTCTGGACTTGAGTCATTATTAGGGGTTGAAAATTCTTGCCCATCAAACATGTTAACATCTGGCTGATGCATTTCAGTGTCTCCAAATAAATCATTTAAGTCTATAGTCTCCTTTCCTACTGTTTCATCCTTTCTTTCGCAGTTGCTGCTTGTTTCCCTGTTGCTCTATCAGCTGCAAATAACTCTCTCAACACATCATAATGCCTAATTTGCATTTTCTTCCATCTTGCTGCATTTGGTTTTCCCTATAAAAAACAACATGATAAGTCTGATTATGCATTACAATAATAAACATAAAACTAGGTGATCAAATAGAAGGTAAAAGAATGTTAGTTACTCTAATCAAATCAGCCCAAACTTCGTCTTCGGCCTCAAACTTTCCAGTTATAGGATTCCAGGCAAACCCACTCAAGCTGTGAAACAAGTCATACACCTCAGTAAAATGAGTTTTCAAAGTTTTCATTCTATTCTTTATGTGATTCTTTGTAATGATGGGTCCAATTGAAACTCTTAGCACTTCCACCATGTTCCTATATGCTTGTGGTGTCCAAGAACCATCTTGCCTATTTCCTTTGTTTGCTTCCTCAACCAAAGCATTCAACAACAGTTGGTCCATATCATCATTCCAATGCACATTATCCTTAGTAGGCTGATTGGGATCCTTTCCCCTTGCCATTGTAGTAGCTACAAGAAATTTCAACACAGACAAAGAAAATTGTTGTTCATAATAATGCATAATTTCTTAATTGAAAATTAGCATATGAAAATTAACTAGAAACAAAAGTCATATGAGCATAGAAAGACTATAAATAAACACTAGATAACTTAAGAACAGATTTTACATATGAAATCATGACACAAAAAACACACGGTATTCAAAATACAAAAATACATAATGCAAATAGTGTCATCCAACTTGACAAGCATTCCCATGAGACAGAAAACACACAGCATTCAAAATACAAAAATACACAATGCAAATAGTGTCATCCAACTTGATAAGCATTCCACATTTCAGTAGCTATGTTGTCTCTTAAAATTGCTCCTTGTCTATAGTCTTCATCACGTTGTTGTGTTTGGGATCTATCTAAGTCACAATGAAGCAACTCACGGTCGACATCCGCAATTAAGGTGTCATCAACGTCAACACCCATCAGGAAGTTGTGCAATATACAACAAGCTAGAACAATATCAGTCATGTTTTCAAATGAGTAAAAGGGTTCAGTGCCACTGGATATGATTGGAAATCTTTTTTTTAACACCCCAAAAGTTCTTTCAATGACATTTCGAAGTGAAGAATGTCGGTGGTTGAACAACTCTTTAGAATTTTGTGGGCCACGAGTTGAATACTCCTTCAAGTGATAACGGACACCTCTATATGGTGTGAGCAATCCACCTTTTAACATGAAGCCAGCATCCCCAAGATAATATTTTCCTACAAAATTTTAATATACATTATGAATCAAGAAATTAATTAATCCAGTTATAGTATACAATCCTTATTAGTGCAAACAGATTAATGTACTACTAACCTTCAAGAATATTTAGTCGGTCCTCTCTACTTAAAGCATTCTTCAAAATTCTAGAGTCAGATGCCGTGCCTTCCCACCCGGGTAACACATATGTGAACTTCATGTCAAAATTGCATGCAGCAAACACATTTTGTGTTGGAAAGTCTTTTCTTCCACGAAATCGAGAGGCTTCTACTCTTGGGACCTTGACTCGAATATGTGTTCCGTCTATAGCTCCAATGCAATCCTTGTTTATTGAATAAGCTATTAAGTTAGTAATATAATTATATTACAAATTTTAATGGCGAATATAAGTAAGTAAATTGAACACATTTATACCTTAAAAAAAGAAAAGAACCTGTTACTGTTTAATATTTGTGAAGGCACTTCTGTACCAGAAGGTTGAACTAGGAACTCATCTTCCAATGAAACGATGGCACGTAATACATTGTGAAAATGACGACTAACGGTCTCTCCGGAGAGATGGAAGAAGAATGATACACTTCGATTTTTAACATTATGGCCAATAATGTGTAAGAACTTAGCAACTTGCTCCTCAACTGTGGATCGTAAGGTATCTTTAACAATGCCAGTTCCTCTTAGTTTATGGCACAAAAACATAAATGCTTCAGGCCCCATATGTATGACGTGCCGACATTTTCCCGTGTCTAGTAATTGATTCATCAAATCAAGACGCCTACGCTCTCTTTCTTGGTTTACCTCATTAACCGGAACATGTGTGTAGGGTGACATCATTTGAAGCAGATGTAATGCGTGCACAATATAACACAAGAGGACAACATAACAATAACGCTTTTGTCTTCCCCACTCTTGTTGAAAATTACTTAAAATTTTCATTTCAGGTGACATGTCAAAGTTTTCTTCTTCGTTATTAGTAAAATCCATGTCTGTCTCCAAATGTCAACCTTGAATCAATGAACTCAACACAATCAACAAGTTTTAATATATTTTCAAACCACATACTGGGATAAGTACAGATGTGCATCACAAGAAAATCAAATGACTACAAGCAAACACAACAATATATTATAAATTATTCAAAGTTGGAAAATCACTCTACTGGTACATAAACTATGAATAGGTGGGAGGAAAATCACTCTACTGGTACATCAATATATTTTAAACTATATGGAAAGTCTTTTGGCTTTCAAGTGATTCAATATACATTTATAGAAAGTGATTCAATATACATTTATTTAAAATATAAAGATAGTTTGAAAAGAAAAAGGATAGAAAGAGTACCTGAGAAAAAAACTATGATTCCAAATATAGATCCTCGCGAGTCCCTGTATGTAAAAATTAAAACATGTTAATATTATTATCCAAACTAAATATTAGCACACATATTTTTAGCCAACACTGTTTTAATTAAATTAATTGCATTAGTGTACCATATCCATAACCTTAATACTAAAGCAAAAACTGCACATTAAAAAAAATTGTTTACTTCTTCAGATACATTTTATCAAACAGATAAACTACAAATAGGTGGGAGGAAAAGCTGAGCAATATTTTCATTGTAGGAGTTAATAAGTTTGGGAAGAAATGCAAGCAATGCAAAATTTATAACCATTAGAGCAAAGAAAGTAAAATACTGCAGCAAGAAAGCAGAAAATGAAAAAAGAAAGCAAAATCTCTTAAAACTATGTTGTTATCAAATGAGATGCAGGGAACAATACTTTGCATAAAAGCTCAACATACAAAGAGAAATGGGAACAAAGAGTTATACAAAATTAGGTCAGATTGAAGAAGAAGAAGAAGAAGAAGAAGAAGAAGAAGAAGAAGAGATAAGAGGAGGAGAAATATAAAAACCTGCTGGAAGAGAAGAAAGAAGCGTGATGATAAAAAAAATGTATAATAAAGTCAGGGTATTTGTGTCATTTGAAGCAAAATTTGGCGCTTTCTTTCACTTTTCTTCTCAAATTGGGGGGAAACCAAATTTGGTGTGGGACCCACCAAATGTTTTCTTTCCTTCCCATTTTACATTGCAGCCAAACAGAGGAAATTAATCTTTTTCCTCACTTTTCTTTCCTTTCTTTTCTTTTCCTTCACTTTTCATGCTTACCAAACTAACCCTAAAAGTCTATTATATTGAAAGTAGTGAAAAATTACAAATGGGAAAAGAGGATTACAAATGAGAGTACCATCTACTTTATATACTAACTAACTAATGAGCCTTACTACTAACTAATGGGCTTACTATCTATATTTTAACAGCCTCCCGCAAGCTGGACGGTGTTCACAACACTTCCAACTTGGGATAAGCTATACAAAGATACTATAAAAATAAGCAACATAAAGAACAATCTCCAAATTGGTAGCAATTGATGTGCATAGCTCCTAGAAGTCTTCGACCAACTTTCGGGCCCCTTCAAGCTTCTTCCAGCATCTCCACAACATTCACTCCAAAAGAATCAACAAACTTCACTCTTGGGCATAACCATCCAAGTGCCAAAGAAGTCAACAAATGCTTAACCATCAAGCAGAAACCATAACTCAAGGTTTAAGCACTCGAAAGAAGCAACAATTCAACGCTTAACCATCAAGCAAAAGCCACAACTCAAGGCTTAATCACTTGAAGGAAGCAAAATGCTTAACCACCATAGGGCAGAAGCAAACATCAACAAGACCGTAGGGCCAAAGGCTTAACCACCATAGGGTAGAAGCAAACATCAACAAGACCAAAGGGCCAAAGGCTTAACCACCAAACAGAAACTATACCTCAAAGTTTAACCATTTGGCAGAAGCACATCAAACGCTTAACCATCGAGAGTACTCAATCACTCAAGACAGAAGCAAAATATCAATGCTTAACCATTTATTGCAGAAGCATCATGCTAAACCACCATAAATAGAAGCTAAAAACAAGCCAATAAGGCTAATCAAAATGTCCATCAAATCCAGAATAACATAACAAATATAAGCAACAATATCAATTCCACCAAAACTGAAACCGTAATAGCATCTTCCATCCGTTTGCATTTTGAATAAATATCAATAATGGTTGTCTTCAACTCCAGTTCATATGGTAGTAAGATGAATATATACCAAAAAAAAACCAAAACAGCCAATAAGGACAGCACACCAGACGACTTAAAGGATCCAAGTGAACATTTTGTATTTTTGTGGTCCATTTTATGAGCCAAACCAGCAACCACAACAAGCCTAAAACAGCATCAACAAACCTCCAGCAGCAAGTTGTTCAATCCCCAAAATCCCTTGCTTGAATTGCTCAACACAACATTTCTTGAATTGCTCAGTGTAGAGCAAACAAGCTTCATGTTCTCCCTTAATTGTTGCAACAGATATGTTCTGATAATCAGCAAGTGCTTCGTCAAAAAAAATTCTCTACTCCCATATAATGCGGGAATGAAGACAATGAAGGTGGCACATTTGAACTTTGAACCAATGAGAAATCACCAATTTCCACAAAACAACCAATTCACAGAAGCTACTACACCCGATACTTAAAAATCCAAACTCAAACCAACCTAAAATAACAATTCTAATAAACTACTTCAACAAACCAACTTTGAGCAGTAATCTAAGTATCTTGAAATCAACCAAATTCTAAACTTGTAAATCAACAATCAAAATTTCAGGCTTAGAATCTCAATTCTATATAACAAATACAAGTAACAAGTAGATCAATTCCATCAACAGCTCCAAAATTAACCTTACATCCGAGATAATAGGCAGGAAACATACCCCTTTTCGAGCTCAACCAGAAATCATAGAAGAACTCATAGATTGAAAAGTGGGTCCTACGATTCAGCACGTTAGGGCGAAGCAGAACTCCAGAACCAGCAAGGACCACCAGATCAGAAACAGTACCACCCTCAAGTTGTTCAAGAAGCCACAATCATACCCATTCACACCAGAGAGAGCGAACGAAACCATTGCGGGGTGCAGACTGAGTATCGTGACCACCGACTGGCCAGAACGAGAACGCTGGGTTAAAACTCTTTTTTTTCTCTCTCTCCCTTAAACCCCAAATATTGTTCTACTCTGACCAAATCAATGAAATCGCAAAATTGAGAGAATCAAAAAACCAGATCGCAATCAAAGCTATAAATCGCAAAAGAGAATAGGAAATAGCGATTGATATCAACAATCGAATCAAGGAGCAGAGGATGCAGCAGATCTGGAAATCTTGCGGAAGAGAATGTAGCGAACTGAAAATCTAGAAGTATATCGATCTAGAAAAGTTGTGACAAACAGAATGAATTTCGAAATGAAATAGGGATTAACGAAATTCGCAATCACAGAATTAGAAATGAGTTGATGAAGCTTAACCAAAATCCAAAACAAAATCTAACTCAAGTGAAATCGGAGATGTATAAAGGATGGAAGCGATGGATCCAGAGCGGAAAACACAAACGCGAGAAGAAGAAAATGAAACTGAATCACAAAATCAAGAAGGAACTGGAATCTTGAAATCAAGAAACTCTGGAATCGCAAATTAAGAAGCAACGAATAGATCTGAAGAAGACGCAAACACAAAATAGAATGGAAAATAAATGAAAAAAAACTGATAAAATAAATAAAGAACCTATATTGGAATTACTATTCAAGGTGGATACCATGTTAGCTCTGATACCATGTTGAAAAACATGGCATCCATGGAAATTAGGGAGAAAATTCTAAAAGTCTATTATATTGAAAGTAGTGAAAAATTACAAATGGAAAAAGATGATTACAAATGAGAGTACCATCTACTTTATATACTAACCAACTAATGGTCCTTACTACTAACTAATGGGCTTAGTATCTATATTTTAACATGAAATATTATTGTCAGTCTCTATTTTTATTTTACTCATGTATTAATGTTTCGGGTTCGAATTTTGGGTGTGGCAAAAACTCTGTTGGGAAGAGAGAACCATACGAGCCGGCAAAGTCGGATAACCGTGGCCAGCCAAATTCCTCGATGTAGATTAGTCATCAACAAAACCGGTGGAAACTGCGCACCAAAAACATGGTAAAAAAAAAAGTGGTGTAAAACAAAAATCAGCAGAAGAAAATGAGAAGTTTCCAACGAAATAGCATAAAATCTGATTAGTTATTTGAGGCTCCGGGAAATTTTCGGGAAAACATTTCGGGGCATATAGCAATGTTCTTTTCATTTATGCATTTTCTTTGTCACTTTGAGGATATTGTGTGTTAGAGAGTGTCTCATCCTTTTGAATGAGTAGTGCACAATGATTATAAGATTTTATATGGAACCTACTAAAAATTAACCTTATCAGTATAGTATTTCTCAAATAAACCAAAAACACCACGATTGTCAAAGTGAATTTCAATGCATAAAACAAAAGAAGAATCACCGAGATCTTTAGTATCAAAATGGCAGTCAACATCCGCTTCGTCTCAAGAAGGAAGTTTAGATCATTACAAGCTAAAAGAATATCATCAACATATAGAAAACAATGAACGTACTCCCACTATTCTTCAAATAAGTGCACGGGTCGACTATATTTTCTTTAAAAGTAAGAGAGCAAATTATCTCATCAACTTTTAGGTATCATTGTCTAGAGGCTTGCTTTACCCAATAATAAATAGATCTTCTCAATTTACATGCCAAATGCTCTTTTCCTTTTTCTATAAATCCATCATGTTGATCCATACACACATTCTTATAAGTCACCAATCATAAAGGCCGATTTAACATCAAATTGGTCTTTTATCTTTTTGAGATTCACTTTTGTCCTTTATAAGATGAAATACCAAAATGAATACTAGTATGACCAAAAATATATTTTAGCACACATTATTATTATTATTATTATTATTATTATTATTATTATTATTACAAAATGAACCTTTTAATTTAAAAAGGGCTGACTACGACATTCATATTTTTTAATGGTCTGGACCCTTATTAGTAATATGAGTGTTAAAATGGTCCATTTGTCCACCATCCGTCCGACCCGTCTATAAAAAATCCAATCAGTCTGACCATTACAAAGAAAAAACTAATGGAATGGATTGGACCCAACCTCTTGACTTTATGGATGATAGTGATCCATCTATTTTTTTTTTAAAATCTATGGGATTGCAACAACTACAAAATCAAAATTCATTAGACAATTATAAAAAATATTTTTAGAAACACTTTTCAGTTTTTTAAAAACATTTCAAGAAAATAAATATTTTTTAACAAAAGTTCAAAGAAAAAAATACACACACACACACACACATATATATATATATATATATTATGGAATGACTTTTTGCCATATACACCCCATTTTTTGACATCTATTCACACCCCTTGTAAGCCCAATATCTAAAGGGCCCAGTCCGAACATCAAGGGCTCAGATCAAACCACCAGATCAAACGGTCCTGATTCATTGGAATCAACCCCACCCCACTCTATAAATACAACATTCATTGCCTCATTAAAAAAAAGCATTCTCTCACTTATTACTTTGCTAAAACTACTCCACTGACTTTGGCATCGGAGTGACTTTGCAGGTACAACACCAACTGGATCGGATACGGTCATTGACTAAGGACATCAACCACTAACTACCTCGGACCACCCTTCAAGGTCGGAAGTACAGTGCAGAACATTGGCGACCACAGTGGGAGGTCTCAACCCAAGATTTTCTCCCCTCACCTTGATCAATGACGACTCGAAATCTTCGTTCAAAGGCAAACAGCCTCGCGGCGGGTATCCCCTCCGAGCCGATCCTGAGACCGCTCAATCCTCATTTGGCCGAACCCCAGCCAACCCCGGAAGGATTCGTACAAGACCTTCCAGACTCCACTCAAGCGCAAGTTCAAAATCAAATTCCGAACTTCGTTTTGGTCATCGGAAGCTCCGCGAGGAACCATATACCTCCTCAAAATCCACTTTCTGTCCCGGCCGATGCTGTCCAACAGCTCGTCCTACTACTGAACCGACATGATGCGGCAAACCAAGAGAGGGGTTACAGATTTACGGATCTCGAAGGACAGGTGGCGGAGCTCCGGGCCCGGAATATTCCAGATCAGGTCTCTCCCGACCTGGATTCTCCCGAAAGAAGGAATCCGGCTCGAAAGCGCCACCGATCTCCACCCAGAAGACGACATTACCATGACTCTCCTCCTCATAGGCTCGGGAGGAATGTTTCCCCTTCGCCTCCAACCGGAGTGTACGACGGAAGGGAAGACGCTGATTATTCACCCCAAGTTCATTCTTCTCTGGCATCCTTTTCTCCTATGCAAAGATCGAGGAGTAGAGAATATTCAACTCAAGGATATCGCCCTCATGACCACAAGCACCCGCACCATCGGCACCGATCTCCGCCACGGGCTCGAACAACCAAGCGCAAAGGCCCTTTTACGGAAAAAATCGACCGTTACCCGGTGCCCAGATATCTCGAAAAACCACCAGAAGGCTTGAAGACCGACTTTGGGAAGGCTCGGAGCAGTAATCTCCACCACTCACTTAAAAATGAAATTCCACTCCCTCTGCAACAAGATGATCACCTTAAACTCGGATCTTGAATCCGCCTCAAGATGTGTCTTCCTGTGGACAAAAGCAGAAAAAAAAAAGGCTCAAGATAAGGAAGGGGTTCCACCTGAGATAACCAAAAAAGAAGAAGTTACAGGAAGATCCGCCGAAGTCAACTTAACTGATTTAGATGCTAGATACGACCCAGACAGCTCGGAAGAGGAAGATGACGATGAGTTGGCCAAAGAACTCAAAAAGAAAACGAGAAGACCCGAGTCGGATGGGGAATCCATCAAAATACAGCTTGGAGACGACCCTACTAGAATAGTGAAAATTGGAGCGGACCTATCCGAAGAGGTAAAAATCAAACTCCCACCAGCTCGCCGTTAATCCGGAAGCAAAATGGGTCTCCCAAAGAAGACGAGCGTAGAGTGGAGAGAAAGCCATAGCCGCCGCAAAAACCGTTGAAGATTTAATCAAAGCGAACTTTATAACAGAGGTCAAATACACGACTTGGTTATCAAACCCAGTACTGATTAAAAAGAGAAACGGTAAATGGCGCATGTACATCGATTATACTGACCAAAACAAAGCCTGTCCGAAAGACGCCTTTCCTGTCCCGAGTATTGATCGCTTCGTCGATAATGCCTCGGGTTTTCGCCTACTTTCTTTTATGGACGCTTATTCCGGTTACAATCAGATCGCCATGTTTCCCCCGATCAAGAAAAAACTGCATTTATGACGGATCAAGGTAACTTCGCCTACCGAGTTATGCCCTTCGGTTTAAAAAACGTCGGAGCCACTTATCAGAGAATGATGAACAAAGTATTCCAAACACAGATAGGCAAGACCGTTGAAGTCTATCTTGATGACATGATTGCAAAAAGTGAACAGGAAAACACCCACGTAAAAGACCTTCGAGAAATTTTCGCAGAAATCAAGAAAAATAACATGAGACTAAATCCGGAAAAATGCACTTTTGGTGTCCGAGCTCGAAAGTTCCTCGGTTTCTACTTAACAGAGAGGGGAATTGAAGCAAACCCTGACAAATGTCGATCCGTGACTGAAATGCGGACTCCGACTTCCAAAAAAGAGGTCCAAAAACTCAACGGTATGATCGCCGCTTTATCCCGATTCCTATCAAATGCGGCATTTAAATCTCTCCCATTATTCAAACTTTTGAAAAAAGAAAAGGAGGATGGCGAAGGAAAATTCAATAGGACAAACGAGCAAGACGAAGCCTTGCAACAACTCAAAAAAGCGCTTTCAGAACCACCCATCCTAACTCGCCCAGACGAGGGAGAAACTCTATACTTATACCTATCAATCTCGGAGGAAGCTTTAGGCGCCGTGCTCATCCGGGAAACACAGACCGGTCAAAGTCCCATTTACTTTGTAAGCAAAGCACTCCAGGGACCCGAATGCAGGAATCAGCAAATAGAAAAAATCGCCCTCGCCTTAATCGTCGCAGCCCGACGTCTCCGACCATATTTTGTGGCAGACCAGATAGTCGTACGCACCAACTATCCAATAAGGCAGATTCTACACTGACCCGACCTTGCCGGACGAATGATTAAATGGGCATAGAGCTCTCCGAATTTGGAATCAAGTACGAATCCCGTACGACAATGAAAGCCCAAGTTCTAACAGATTTTGTAGCAGAAATGATTCCCGCTGATCCTATTAACGACATCTGGACTTTACACGTTGATGGGTCTTCCAACCCCAAAGGAAGCGGCGCGGGTTTAATGTTGGAAAGCCCGAATAAAGTGATTATTGAAGTCTCCCTTACATTCGCTTTCCAAACAACTAATAATCAAGCAGAATACGAGGCTTGCATCGCAGGTCTACGATTGGCAATTGACCTACGAGTCACTCAGGTCAATCTTTACACGGATTCACTCTTGGTCGTTTCACAAATAAACAATAAATTTGAGACCAAGGATCCGACCCTGCAGAAATACCAACGTCGAATACAAGAGTTACTCGCACAATTCAGAACATCCGAGGTAAAGCATGTCCCAAGATCCGAGAATCAGAGGGCGGACATCCTATCAAAACTCGCCAGCACCAAGGTCCCCGGTAATCACCGGACGATCATCCAGGAATTACTCAGAAGACCTAGTATCTCTCTTAATCCGACTTGTATTTCTATAATTTGTTCCATTGAGGAGAGCCAAAGTTGGATCACTCCAATATTGGAGTACATCAAAACAGGAATCGAGCCTCTAGACTCGATAGAAGCGAAAATCATCAGAAGAAAAGCCTCCGCCTTCTCAGTCATAGATAATACGTTATACAGAAGGAGTCTCTCCTCACCATTATTAAAATGCATTGAAGGGGAGCAAGTGCATTCCGTCCTAGCCGAAATTCATGAAGGAATATGTGGACAACATCTTGGCGCCCGTTCCCTAGCTCGAAAGGCCCTACGCACAGGATATTATTGGCCGACCATAGAAGGCGATGCTAAGAACTACGTAAAAAAGTGCAAAAAATGCCAGGTCCACGCCAATGTTTACATCGCCCCACCAATCGAATTCTGAAGTCTATCCTCAACATGGCCCTTTGCACAATGGGGAATTGATCTCCTAGGTCCATTCTCAACTGCTCCAGGCCAAAACAAATTTCTCATAGTGGCAATTGATTATTTTACCAAATGGATTGAAGCAGAGCCCTTAGCCACCATCACTGCAAAGAACTGTCTGAGATTTATTAAAAAGAACATCATGAGTAGATTCGGGATCCCCGAAATAGTTATTACTGATAATGGAACTCAGTTTGCCGACAAAGGTTTCAGGAAAATGATGTCCGACTTCAAAATCAAGCATCATTTCACGTCAGTAGAACACCCGCAAACCAACGGTCAAGTAGAAGCAGCCAACAAGATACTCCTTAATGGTTTGAGAAAACGACTGGACGACGCCAAAGGAAATTGGGTAGAAGAACTCCCATATGTTCTCTGCGCTTACAGGACCACCCCTCAAAGCTCTACGGGAGAAACGCCATTCCGGCTCTCCTATGGCAGCGAGGCGGTCATCCTAGTGGAAGTCGGCGAGTTAAGTTGGAGAGTAGCGAATCCCAAAACCCCTATGGAAAACTACCAAGCTTTGAAAGAAAACCTCGATCTCATCGACGAAGTTCGAGGACAAGCCACACTTCGAGAAGCCATCATCAAACAAAGTGTTGCGACCCGATACAATGCCAAGGTCGTCCTCAGAGATTTTGAACCCGGCGACTTAGTCCTTCGAAGAGCCAACGTGGGTTTGAAAAATGCTTCACAAGAAAAATTAGCACCCAATTGGGAAGGACCTTACCGTGTTAAAAGTAAGACCGGTACGGGGGCTATCATATTGGAAACACTTGGTGTAACACCCCGGAAATAATTTAATTAAAATAGTTGATTGAATTATTAAAATAATTTGGAGGCGGGATTTAGATAAATTAAAAGGTTAATATTTTATATGCGTAGGAGGTGAAACGAGTAAAGGAGGTGGTAACGTAGAGAGCCCAGTGTTTACTGAGCCCTCAACTTAAACCCTGGGGGTTTAAGCCAAACCCTCATTCGCAGCAAGCAAAAGAAAAACGAAAGTGAGAGTGAGAGAGAGAGCACGCGGCGCAAAGAGGGAGAGAAGAGGAGGGTTTCGCGAAGAATTTCAAAAGGAGATCGTTCGTGTTGCTGTGGTTTTGTTCGTGTCTCGTTCGTCGTGTTCCGGAGCTTACGTTATTCGAGGTAAGGGTGGGCTTAACCTTGATAATGGGTTGATGATAATTATGTGTGGGTAGTCTAGGGTTTTGTTGAATTGTTCGTGTTGTTGCATATCGTGTTTTCGTTGAGATTGGTGCTTTGATGATTATTGCACGTTATTGTGATTTGTTTCGTTATTTGTTGTTGCGTGATTGTTGTATCACGATGATGGTGTTGTTATTGTTCGTGTTTTTGTTGTTGCTGTGCGTGGTTGATTGTTGTTGTCGCGTTGTCGAATTGTCGTTTTTGTTGTGGTGGTTGCGGTGTCGTTGCCGTTAGGGTTTGGTGTTTGGCAATTTAGCGATTCTGGACACAGGTTCGGTTTTTCTAAAACTGGCGCTGTTTGGTTGATCCAAAAATTATGAGGTTGATTGTTTTTGAAAATATACTTAACGCTGGTCGTTTTGGCACTGGTTTCGTTAAATTCGGAGTTGTATAGCTCGAGTTATAGGCGATACAAGTTAGGTTAAAATTCTGGAAACGATTTGGGTATAGATTCGGTATTTCGGTGACTGGGAACGTTGTATTGACCGAAAAATTATGTGGTTTATTTTTCTGGAAAATAGACTTAATGCTTGTTAATTTGGCACTGGTTTGGTTGCGTTTAGAGTTGTGTAGCTCGAGACATGAATTCCACAAGTTAGAGTAAGATTCTGGAAACAATCTGGACACATGGTCAGTGTTTTGGTTACCACGTTTTCAAAAGAACTCCTTTTCGAACGAATCCAATTTCTTTGAAAACTAGACAAAATTTGCCCTAGTTTATGCACAAGTTTCATGCAATTTGATTGAGTTTTGGTCACTTTGGAATTACTTGAATTTGAAGGACAGAAACTGTCCTCTTTTGCAACTAGCCTGTGTGCTTTTCGAAAACTGTACCTATTGGACACTCTCCTTCAAAAACTGAACTTAGGGATGATAACCAGACCCATAGGGCTTTCCAACAAGTATTTATTTGTTGAAATCCGATGTCGTTTGCTATTTTAATTAATTCGCTGAAGTAGGTGCGATGTGCGCCAGTCTTGTGCGTGGTGTGCGTGCGTTATGTCCGCGTTGTGGAGCCGTCTGGTGTTAATATTTCAGGTGCGGTGCTGGTATGCTCAGGAGAGTTTAGTGGTAGCTGTGATGCTACAACTTGGTGCTATTTTTTGGTGAAATCATTTGTTTTGATTCTGGTGATATAGTATTTATTTTAAATACTTGTTATGGTGAGTTGGTGCATAATCATGGTGTCGCATTGTCATATGCATGTTTTGGTGATATGGGCTCTGCCTCTGGTGTTTATTGGTGATATGCCCGTCATGGCTCATTTTGGTGATCGGTACCGCATGCATATGCCCACTGGAGGGGTTGCATATCATCCCATTGTCTATGAATGTTATAATTTTGGTGGTTCACTGTCAAATGGATTTTTCCTTTGGTATCTGGTGCTGTGATATGGTGTAATTGTATTGTGTTGCTGTAGTTACCTGATGCTAGCATATTTTTATCATCTGCTTATTACCTCTGTTAGACTCACCCCTTCTGCTTGGAATGTTGCTCTCATGCGGCAACGCTGCAGGTGATCGCTAGTGCTCGTGGAGGGATTGCTAGGTTTTGCTTCCTCTCTCGTGTGGGTCTGTGTCAGCTCTGATATGTAGCACCGGGGAGTCGTTAGTTATCGTTTTGAACTATTATTTTAGTTATTGGAAATTGTTTTAATTAATTTTGGAGATGTCTTTAATTGTTAATTCTGGAGATGTTTAAACTGGTTAATATTTCCGCTGCTTGGTGATTTCTTTTATATAAATTATTTTGGAGATTTTTTTTTGGAATAAATGGTGTTTTCTTTTTAAAATGGTGAAAAATGTAGCGCCCTTCGAGGTGACTCTGATAATTGTCTATTTAATTGTAATAGTAAAAGGGGGGTGTTACACTTGGCAGGAAGGAGATCCTCCGAACTTCGAACGCCACAAAGTTAAAAAGCTATTACATTTAAGGACACGACTGTTTTGCGTGTGCTAGTTTCATGTAACGGTAGTTCCTACCACAATAAATCTACAAACTCTTTTAGAATAACTTCTTGGACCGATCTTACGAGATCTCCATACGTGGCCAAAGCAGTCACAACCCTTAAGGGCGAGATCAATCCGAGCCGAGTCCTGGTAAACTGCCCAAAAGGTTCGAAAGGTCCGTTAAGGATTTTTTCCTTAAATCGATCATTGGCCTTAGTAGCCAAGAACCCTAATGGACGAGTTAAATCTGGGCCGAGTCCTGGTAAACTGTCGTTAGGCCCGATCTTACGAGATCTCCACACGTGGCCAAAGCAGTCACAACCCTTAGGGGCGAGTTAAATCCGGGCCGAGTCTTGGTAAACTGCCCAAAAGGTTCGAAAGGTCCGTTAAGGATTTTTCCTTAAATCGATCATTGGCCTTAGTAACCAAGAACCCTAATGGACGAGTTAAATCTGGGCCGAGTCCTGGTAAACTGTCCTTAGGCCCGATCTTACTAGAATTCTCAACAGGTCTTCTCTAATCGTTTGAGAGCTCCTCTCAAACCTTTTTAGTACCTACGTTCCACACTTATCTTTTTTGATCCCATCAAAAATATAAGCAGTACCTACGTTCCACACTTATCTTTTTTGATCCCATCTAAAATATAAGCAGTACCTACGTTCCACACTTATCTTTTTTGATCCCATCTAAAATATAAGCAGTACCTACGTTCCAGACCTATATTTTTGATCTTATCAAAAATTACAAGGTCAAGACTATGAAAATTGACAATTACGATGACGAAAAGATAAGACATTCAAGGAATCAAGTTACATAAACAAAATTTGATTCATTACAACCATCTCGGATACGACCGAGGCCTCAAGTTTTATTGACAAAAAACTAAAAACTAAAACAACTTAACGAAGTTCCGAGCTTATGCATGATTCTCTGTATAAACCCGGAACTCTTACAAAAACTGGGTCTGGACACAAATCAGGCAGGCTTGGGGTAAACCACGGTCTTCACATTGGTCTTGATATTGACTTTCAAAATCTGATCTCCCTCAATCTCGTGATCCACATTCAGGACGGCCTTGTCAAGATTAAGAGAGGGGTAGACAAGTGCAATCTGACCAAGTGCAAGATCGAAGCCATCTCCTGCCATTTCAAGAGCAAGATCGGCAGCAGTCCGTGCTTCCTTCTTAGATTTTACCAGCTCAGCACGAGTTTGGGCGAGCTTTTTTTCAAGCACGGCGCATCGATCTTCAGGAGTGGAACTAGTCTCAGCCTTGTTCTCTTCAAAAAATTTCAGCGACGCCATCAGCTCTTGAATCTGACCCTCCAGCCTTTTAATTGTCTCTTCAGCACTCTTCCTTTCTCCTTCAAGCACTCTGATCCGATCGTTCAGCTCACCGATGCGAACAGTGCTATCCTCAAGCTGCAACTTAGCAGAATTATGGGACTTTTCAAGATCGTCCACATAAGCCTTCAAAGTCTTCAAGTCGCTCAAAGCATTACCCAGGACTTTATTCTTTTCGGCCAGTTCTTTCAGAGCATTGAATAACTTGGCCCTCTCAGTGGTTACCAGCTCTGAAAAACAAATAAAATTTAAAGTCAATAAGGTAGGTAAAAAGAATGACAAACGAACTCTAGAAAGAATACCTCACCTTCGTGACGACGTTCCATCTCCTCCCTCTGCAATTTGGTAATATCAGCCAAGTGAACAAACAGCTTTGCGGCCGCACTAACTGGATCGGTAAGTTATTCCTCCATATTCTTTTTCATAAAACTCGCATCCACGAAAACTGAAGTTGCTTTCTTAGAAGATCTATGCCCCTTAGAAGACTTAGGGTCTGTTGGAATCACCACCTTCTTCTTCTCCTCAGTTCTCCGTGCTATCTTCGTCTGCTTTGTAGAGGCTCCCTCATCCGCTGGTTTTCTCTTCCGATGTTGAAGATCGTCCCCAGGATTCTCCAGCTGTTCCTCATGAACGATCCTGATTGGGGAAACAAGAATGGCACCCCTAAGATCGGGAGCATTCTCTAGAACCTCTTGGTTTACATGCTTACCTTCCTCGGCCCCCAAGTTCTGCAACGCCATCCTTTTTAATTGAGCAATCCTACTCCCTGCCATCGTATCTGAAAACCAAGAAAAAACAGCACGAATTGGTCAAAATGATAAATTGACAATTCTCAGTCAAAAGATAAATTGACAATCCAAAAATACGACCTTACCTAGAACCCCCATAACCTTTCTTCTGGTAGCACACTTAACCAATCGATCGACAGGAGTGCCTTGGTATTTATGCTTGGTATAAGGTACTTGAGATGAAATAAACAACAGGATATCTCTGGTCAGGATATCGGCACGACAAAAATGAGATTCGCCGACGTGATAGGATCTGGGAGATCGGTTATAATGACCAAGTCCTCATCCTATGGGAAACTTAGTGGACACCAAAGTTTGCCCATCCGAATCAAATCTACCTACATAGTCAATTGCCTCACTATTCACTGGCTCCACAAAATAAAAAAGCTCCTTCCACCTCCCCTTCAGCGAATCTGAAAAAGCCCGGAAAATCTTGGCACCTTTCAGAGACCGAAGGCTTACATGCTCCCAAGCATTTCCTTCCTCGCCTTTTTCGCTATTCCTATTAACCTCAAACAAATGAAAAAATAGATCGGCGGACACTGGACGTTTAAGTTCGAGGCATATCAATTCAAAAGCTCGAAGAAACGCCCAACCATTGGGATGAAGTTGCGAAGGTGCCAATTCCAATCTCGCCAAAACAGTCTGTTGAAGATTAGTGAACAGGGGACGGATATGCATATCCGATACCAATACATCATACATAACAAATCTCAAGGCTCCTGGCCAGGTCGCTGCATGCTCATCGGATCTCATACCCTCGACATTCCAAAGTCGGCCCCGAATGGATAACTTATCTACAAAAACGCTCATATCTTCCCCTGCTTCGTACAGAGACCTTGTTTGAGTGACAGAAGAAGCGACCCAATTAAGAATGCGAGGAACATTCACGTCATAAGGCATAGGAAGATCGATTCGCCCCGGACCAGTGCTAGAATAACCATCAGTAAAAGCAGAGGTACGATCATCAGCCTCGGCAGCCACGTCATTAGCAAGGTCCTCAACAAGTCTTTTGCCCTTATCAACCTCGGATCCCGTATGGCTTCTCTCCCCTATCTCGGTACGAGACTCCGATTTCGACTTAGAAACCCCCACTTCTTGAGTATGCGAAGACCCTTGCTCATCATCGGAATGCGTCTGTTCAGAAGACACCGTCTCCACGACGACAACGTCGGTCTCTGTTTTTTACACCAACGACAACCACATCCTCAAAAAACTGCTCCCCACCATCAGAATTAGGGCGATCGACCTCGGGATCATCCTCCACTTGTTCGCTGGTCGGGGCTGAATCAGGGTGATCTTGAACTTCGGGAATAACCGGGGTAGTTTCAGAACGACGACCCTCGACATTCTCTCCTCTAGAAGCCATCACGTTCGCAAGTTGTGGGGGTTGCTGTGAAATCTGCCTACGAGTTTGTTTAGTAATCGCCAGTTTTAAAACCTGGGATATAGGGAAGTCAGGGATATCAACCTAACGGGTCCATACCGATTTTGAAACCCGACCTGACGACCCCCACCCTGTGGCAACTAAAGAAATGGGGGCAAATCTGACTGTTTAAAGAAAAAACAATAGAGAGATTGAGAAAAGAACTAACCTCGCTCAAACGAAGCTCTCGCTGATAGTCTTTTGCGGAAGTCAAGCACTTGAACCCACTGAAATGGTGAAACTCTAGCCACTATCCTCCTGATTGACGAACTTAAACTCGGATATGAAGATCGGTATGCAGAGCAAATTGAAAATCAGGAATAAATGAGGGGACCTAACCCCTATTTATAGTGGGCCTCGTAGAACTGGATTGGGCCTAAATCGAATCGACGCATTCCATCAATATCTTTCAACACACGCGCACGCCTACCAAAGCGTCACCATCATTAGCCGCCATTGGGAAACGCGCTCTGACAGGCGCAATAAATGCAAAGGCGCCAATTCAAAATTCAAAATTATTATAACGGGCGAAATCACTTCATCACTATCAGATACCAAGTTCGACCTCGGCAAAAGCACATCACCATCAGAAACCAAACTTAACATCGGTAAGGAAGAACACTTCGTATCTCAAGTCAAGATCGCCTCTAAAGACGACCAGACTTGGGGGGAAACTGTTATGGACTGGCTTTTTGCCATATACACCCCCTTTTTTGACATCTATTCACACCCCTTGTAAGCCCAATATCTAAAGGGCCCAGTCCGAACATCAAGGGCTCAGATCAAACCACCAGATCGGATGGTCCTGATTCATTGGAATCAACCCCACCCCACTCTATAAATACAACATTCATTGCCTCATTAAAAAAAAGCATTCTCTCATTTATTACTTTGCTAAAACTACTCAACTGACTTTGGTATCGGAGTGACTTTGCAGGTACAACACCAGCTGGATCGGATATGGTCATTGACTAAGGACATCAAACACTAACTACCTCAGACCACCCTTCAAGGTCGGAAGTACAGTGCAGAACAGTATGTATGTATATTATAAATTCAACTAGCCGCCAGAGCACCACCGCCGGTGCCGAAGCATTATCGCCAACACCAGAGCGCTGCTGCCAACTACTGACTGTCGTAACTCTGCCGTGAGCCCTGTTGGAGGTGAGCGGAACTCTGTTGTGGACGCTGTCGCTGGCCGTTGGAGCTTCGCCGCAGTCCCCCATCTTCGAATACCGCTGCCACCATAAACCACCACCATGTTTATATATATGTATATTTATATAAAAAATCAGCAGAATTTTTTTAAAATATTTTGCGGTAAAAAATTTAAAATTATGATTAAATTTTTTGGTGTGTTACAAATATTAATGGATGGATTGGATTTGATATTTTTAGTACACTTTAAATGGATATAAGTGGATTTTTCTAATCATCCATTATAATCCAAATTCATCTAATTCATCTATTTTGACACGCCTACTTATTAGGAATCAAATGAAGAGAGTTTTATGTTGCATTCAACTTTTGATTTTGATTTTCCCTTCTAATAGTTAATTAAACCCCCCCAAAACTTAGTTGCCGAAAGTAAATCCCATTTATATACACTGCCAATATTCTTATCCTCACATGTAACAGGTAAAGAGAATCCAACGGAGAATCACAAATACTTTTAGGTAAAATATCCTCATTATATATCCCAAAAACCAAACTTTGCAAGCATACCTGGGTAGCTCCAAATATCATTTCATTACTACCCAGAATCAAAAACCATGGCTTCAAAAGGCTGCAAAATCTGCTCAATTGTCTTTGCAGTTATCTTGATCATTGTTGTTATTGTGATCGTGACCTTAGCGTTGACCATCTTTAAAGTTAAGGACCCAATTGTAAGTGTCCACCCTGTTGACCTTGACAAGATTGAGTTTTTTTCACCAAATTCATCAACTGTACCTTTAAAAATGGTTATAACAATAGTGAACCCAAATTATGGAGCCTTTGAGGCCATGGATTCCACTGGTTATCTTCGATATCGTGATATCGTCGTAGCCGAAATTCCCTTAGCCAAAAGAACAATTCCTGCTCGTAGCACGGTTAATGTGTCCACTACTGCAGGTCTTATGAGTCAAAAACTAGTAGATGATGATAGATTTTTGACAGATCTTGAAGATGAGTCCTACAATATGACATCAACAGCTTTATTGCCTGGGAAGGTGCACATGCTTATCAGCCTAAAGGCAACGGTTAATATATTTTGTGACATTGCTTTTAATACAAGTACCATGACTACTAAGTCTAGCTGCATTGCCAAAATCAAGCTCTGATTCTTGGTTTCCAATATGGGTATATATGTGCACTTGTGAAGATAAGGGGAAATTAATGTGGTGTGCGGTTGACTACCCTGAAAAATAGCTAGGTCCGCCCCTATCTCCAAAGATATATGCTTTTTGTTGTGTTTAATGTAGAGTATATGGTACGGTTAAAGGTAAAGCTTAGTATATGTGTATGTATGTTCTTTTGTTCAGACTTAGGCTTGAGGTGCTAGATCCGTTGTAAAAGTCTAACCTTATATCTTTAAGGTGCTGAGCTCAAATCCCTCGGGGACATTTGTAAAATGGCATTAGTGCCACTTTGATTAATAAATATTTTTCCCCTTCCCCAGTTAAAAGAAATATGTTCTTTTGTTTAGAATTTTTCTATATTTATCTACTATTAAGAATCAATATTAATAATAATTATTTATTTGAAGTTCATCTTTAAATCTTTTCATATGACAAGAAGGGATGATGATTCTATGTAGTCCATAGAGTCTAGTACCTCTCTACGAAGTTTTTTTTTTAAGAAAAATATATGGACAGTGGAGATCTTTCAATTTAAAGACCGAATCGAATGGCTATAAATGTGTGACTCCTGTGGTTACAGTCAACACTGATTGTAGTCAATCATGATCCGTCAAGAAGAGGGATTAATGCCTATTTTGCTTTGTTTTAATATTTTCATTTTCTATTTTCACCACAACATACTTATATATATATATATATATATATATATATATATATATATATATAGTCAAAGATATGGTATACAAAATCAATGAGTAGCGTATTTGGAAATATACAAAGTTGTTTTCACCATTTTCAAATATGATGTTATTTCTTACACAACATATAAACGATGTGTAAAGTCTTATGAGATTTTTGGTCATCCTTACAAAACCATCTTATATAATGGGAAATGCCCTTTCAGTATAAACTCTTTTGAAATTGTTATGGAATTGTTTTATGCCATATACATCCCCTTTTTTGACATCTATTCACACCCCTTGTAAGCCCAATATCTAAAGAGCCCAGTCCGAACATCAAGGGCTCAGATCAAACCACCAGATCGGACGGTCCTGATTCATTGGAATCAACCCCACCCCACTCTATAAATACAACATTCATTGCCTCATTAAGAAAAAACATTCTCTCATTTATTACTTTGCTAAAACTACTCCACTGACTTTGGCATCGGAGTGACTTTGCAGGTACAACACCAGTTGGATCGGATACGGTCATTGACTAAGGACATCAACCCTAACTACCTCGGACCACCATTCAAGGTCGAAAGTACAGTGCAGAACAGAAATGTTGTCTTTCATCACTGTTGGACTTGAATATTTCCCCATACACCCACATTGGATGAAAATTGTTCTGGTAATTGGTCTGTTACTATTTACAGTCCCCAGAGGCCCATTTTATCACTGGCCCATCCTCTTAGGTGAGCCCATAATTCAACGCTTCAGATGCAGCCAACACATCCAACGGTCCCTAATCATTAGGTCAACACCGTTCAAAACCTATAAATACCACATTCAATGCTCATTAAAGAGGGGGATTTAACTCATAAAAATACTCTGTTTGACTACCTCACTAACTTGATCGTCGGAGTATCATTACAGGACCAACACCTCAACCTCGACCGGAACGTTCGTCATCAAGGACCACATCTATCAACTACCTCGGACCGACCTCCAAGGTCAGAAGTACGATATAGAACATTGGCGACCACAGTGGGAGGGTCAGTACTCAGACCTCGTCCCTTTACCTTGATCGACGATGGCTCCGGTCCTACGTCCGAAGGCCACTAACCTGGCGGTCGAGCCTGTGGCCGATCCTGGTCAGCAGGTACTACCAGAGACCGTCCCACAAGAAACCCCGGAGGGACATGTGCAAGACGTCCCGAACTCAACTCAAGCTCAGCTTCAACATCCGAACAACAACTTCGTACTAATCCCTGCAAGTTCGGTAAGGAACCGACTTCCGCCCCCTCCTCCGGTAACGGCTCCGCCGGCGCTTTCCGTTCCGGCCGACGCAGTCCAGCAGCTCGTGCAACTGCTAGCTCGGCAGGAGTTGGCCAACCAGGTTAGAAGTTTCCGTTTCACCGAACTTGAAGCAGACGTTGCTGAGATCCGGGCCCGGGGAATCGCCGACCTAGGCTCCCCAGAACCAGACTCTCCGGAAAGAAGGAACCCGGCTCGTAGGAGGAACCGATCTCCACCGGAAAGAAGGAATCATGGATCCCCATCCAGAAATGATCGAGTACGGCATCGCTCGCCACGACCACATTCATCCTGGGCGTCGTCGTCCCCACGTAGGCGGTCGAGGAGCAGGGGGAATTCACCCAAGGAAAAGGCACGACGCGTCGACCCTCATCGTCGTCATCGAACCCCTCCACGAGCGCAAACATCCAAGCGAAAAGGACCTTTTACGGAGGATATCGACAGTTACCGAGTCCCTCGGCACCTAGAAAAACCACCTGAAGGATTGAAGACCTACGACGGGACTGACGACCCAGACAGACATCTCGACCAGTTTGACCATATCATGCAATATAGGAACGTCCCAGCAGAAATGAAATGCCGGATTTTTCCCTGAACGCTCGACAAATTAGCGTCGGAGTGGTTCCGATCCCTGAAGCCGAACTCCATCTCAACTTGGGATCAGCTAGCAAAGATGTTCAGCGTTCACTTTAACTTCGCCAAAAGCAAACCCAAAAACAAGATCGTACTAATGTCCGTGGTGCAAGGGGAGAGCGAACCTCTGAGAGATTACATTGAAAGATTCAATAGAGAAGCCTCCCAAGTCCGCAACTTGGACGACGCGTTCCGGATATTTTTCATGACCCAAGGTCTGCTTCTCGGAAGTCCGTTCAAGAAGCATACCCTCAGGTGGGAACCCAGTACCTTGCAAGAGTTTCTCGAAATATCGCAATGCTTCATCAACGAAGAAGAAAGCGGCAAGACCGGAAAAGTCCTAACACCTTCAAAATCACGAAACGAAACCCCTCGCCAGAACGACAACCGAGGGTACGACGGTCGAGCCAATCGGGATCCCCGGTCTCGAAATCGTCATAGCTCTTATACTGAGCTTAACGTATCCAATGCACAACTCTATGGCGAATGCTGGGACGTAGAGTTTAAAGATGTCAGACCTCCCAAGCCCCTTCCACACCGTCCAGGCCAAAGGCTCAATAAGTACTGTCGGTACCACCGAAGTAATGGTCATGAGACAAACCACTGCAACGCCCTCAAGGACGACATTGAAGATCTCATCAAAAGAGGAAAACTGTCTACTTATGTTAAGAAGCCCGGAAACGAGGCAGCCGAGGTCAAACAAGACAAGGAGACTAATGTCAAGAGAGGAAGGAAGAATGCGAGCTCTGATGACAATGAACCCGACCCCGGACGACATAAGGGTCATCCCGTATTGATGATGATCTCGGGAGGTTTCGAACACCAGGAATCCACCAAAACCATGAAGCGAAAATGGAAGGAATTATTAAGTGTAGCGTCGACTTCGACGACCCCGACCACATCAAGTCGGCCGCTTTTGTCGTTCGGAGATGAAGATCTAATTGACGGTAAGCCCAACAAGCACGTACCTTTGATAATATCAGCCATTATAGCTAACAGAGAGGTTAGAAGAATCTTGGTAGATCAGGGGAGCTCATCAGATATACTTTTTCTTGGCCTTCTGGACAGAATGGAGATCGACAGGGACGATCTCACCCCTTATTCAGGATCGGCTCTTTCTGGCTTCAATGGATCTCGAACTAAACCACTTGGCCACATCGAGTTGATGGTATCCTATGGAGAGGAACCGTTGGTAAGGATGATCAAAACCAAATTCCTAGTTTTACCTTGCGAATCCATCTACAATGGTATCATCGGTAGACCGACCCTTGGGAAACTCGGGGCAGTAACTTCAACCACGCACCTGAAGATGAGGTTCCACTCCCTATGTAACAAAGTAATCACCATAAAATCCGACCTCGAATCAGCTGCGAGATGTTTTTTCCTGTGGACTAAAGCTGAGCAAAAAGCTCGAGACACGGAAGGGGTCCCGCCTCCGGAAAATCCCGATCATCCAAGAGCGGACAAGGGACGATCTAGCGAGGTGAATACGACGGATTTGGATGCTAGGTACAACCCAGATAGCTCCGATGAAGAAAGCGATGACGATCTGGCAAAGGAATTAAAGAAGAAAATGAGAAGACCCCAACCTGACGGAGAATTTCTCCACATCCAGGTAGGGAAAGACCCCACAAAAGTTGTCAGAATCGGTTCCGACCTAGCAGGAGGAATCAAGAAGGACCTCATTCAATGTCTCCAAGATCACGCTGATCTGTTCGCATGGTCGGCCGGGGATATGCCCGGAATCCCTCCGGAGGTCGCATGTCACCAGCTAGCCGTCAACCCGGGAGCGAAATGGGTGGCCCAAAGGAAAAGAGTCCAAGGTAAGGAGAAGGCAGTTGCAGCTGCCAAAGAGGTGGACGACCTCATCAAAGCAAGCTTTATCACCGAGGTAAAATACACGACCTGGTTGTCCAACCCTGTTTTAGTTAAAAAGAGCAACGGGAAATGGCGTATGTGCGTAGACTACACGGACTTAAACAAGGCTTGTCCAAAAGATGCCTTCCCGGTCCCCAGCATAGATCGTCTGGTCGACAACGCATCAGGTTTCCAACTCTTATCGTTTATGGACGCATACTCTGGTTACAACCAAATCGCCATGCACGCCCCTGATCAAGAAAAGACGGCCTTCATGACGGACCTTGGAAACTTTGCATACAAAGTCATGCCCTTCGGTTTGAAAAACGCTGGTGCCACTTACCAAAGGATGATGAACGAGGTTTTCCAAGGGCAGATTGGGAGGAATGTAGAAGTCTACCTTGATGATATGATTGCAAAGAGCACGGAAGTCAACCTTCACGTATCCGATCTTAGAGAGATTTTGACTGAGGTAAGAAAGAATAGCATGAGGCTGAATCCTGAAAAATGCACTTTCGGGGTCCGAGCTGGAAAATTCCTCGGATTCTACCTCACTGAAAGAGGGATTGAGGCAAATCCTGACAAATGCAAGGTAGTCACGGAAATGCGCACCCCAACATCGAAGAAAGAAGTCCAAAAGCTCAGCGGCATGATCGCCGCCCTATCTCGCTTCATCTCGAATGCAGCTTTCAAGTCCCTCCCTTTATTCAAGTTGTTAAAAAAGGAAGAGAAGGAGTTCGTTTGGACTGACGAACAAGACCAAGCACTTAAGCAACTCCAGAAGGTACTATCCGGACCTCCGATCCTGACCCGGCCCAATGAGGGAGAGATTCTGTACCTGTACTTGTCGATCTCGGAAGAAGCATTGGGGGCAGTTCTCGTAAGAGACACCGAGGTCGGGCAAAGCCCAGTTTACTTCGCAAGTAAAGTCCTACATGGGGCCGAAGCTTGTTATCAAAAGATTGAAAAGATAGCACTGGCCTTAGTTGTCGCAGCTCGGCGTCTACGACCTTACTTCGTGGCTCACCAGGTGGTCGTACGAACTAACTACCCTATCAGACATATACTGCACAGACCCGACCTGGCAGGCCGAATGATAAAATGGGCGGTCGAACTTTCGGAGTTCGGAATTAAGTATGAAACCAGAGTTGCATTGAAGGCCCAAGTCCTCGCCGACTTTATAGCTGAAATGACACCTGCTGACCCTGAAAACGAGATCTGGGCCCTACATGTGGACGGATCCTCGAACCCCAAGGGAAGTGGTGCGGGCATCATGTTGGAAAGTCCGGATGGGGTGGTCATTGAGGTATCCTTAACCTTCAACTTCCAAATTTCAAATAATCAAGCAGAATACGAAGCTTGCATTGCCGGTCTCCGACTAGCAATCGACCTCCGAGTCCCTCGGATACGCTTGCACACCGACTCTCTCTTGGTGGTCTCCCAGATTTCGGAAAAGTATGAGACGAAGGATCCGACGTTGCAGAAGTACCTGGTCCGAGTTCGGGAACTATTATCAAAATTCGAGGTTAGAGAAGTAAAACACGTACCGAGGTTGGAGAATCAGAGGGCTGATATTCTTTCAAAACTCGCCAGTACGAAGATCCTTGGAAATCACAGGACTATCATCCAAGAAACGCTCCACCAGGCCAGTGTTCCCCTTGAAACCGACTTTATTTCGACTATCTGTGTGTTGGAAGAAAGCACAAGTTGGATCGGGCCAATCTTGGACTATATCAACTCCGGTCAAGAACCAGGCGACGAAAAAGCAGCCAAGCTCATCAGAAGAAGGTCTTCGGCATTCTCAGTAATCGACGGAACTCTATACCGAAGAAGCTTATCTTCCCCCCTGCTAAAATGCGTACAAGGAGAAGAGGCTGATTATATTTTGAAAGAAATACATGAAGGGATCTGTGGCCAACATCTTGGAGCCCGGTCGCTAGCTCGAAAAGCACTCCGATCCGGTTTTTTCTGGCCGACCATGGATGCCGACGCCAAGAACTACGTTAGGAAATGCAAGAAGTGCCAGATCCACGCCCATGTCCACGTCGCTCCACCCAATGATCTGACGACCCTGTCCTCTGCGTGGCCGTTTGCGTGGTGGGGGATTGATCTACTAGGGCCATTCTCAGCAGCCCCCGGGCAGGTGAAATACCTCGTAGTGACAGTCGACTACATGAGCAAATGGATAAAAGCAGAGCCCTTGGCCACCATCACGGCTAAAAACTGCATCAAGTTTTTTAAGAAAAACATCATGACTAGGTTCGGGATCCCCGAAGTTGTAATAACGGATAATGGAACTCAGTTTACTGATGCTGGTTTCAGAAAGTTAATGGCCGACCTTAAAATCAAGCACCGGTTCACATCGGTAGAACACCCCCAAACTAACGACCAAGTCGAAGCAGCAAACAAGGTCCTCCTCAACGGCCTGAGGAAACGACTTGACGACGCCAAAGGCAATTGGGTCGAAGAATTACCATACGTCCTCTGGGGTTATAGGACGACTCCTCAAAGCTCAACAGGAGAAACTCCTTTCAAGCTCTCTTATGGCAGCGAGGCAGTCATCCCTGTCGAAATTGGGGAACTGAGCTGGAGGACATCACACCCCAAGCCTCGGGATGAAAACACCCAAGCCCTCCTAGAGGAACTTGATCTAATCGACGAAGTCCGAGGACAGGCCTCTCTTAGGGAGGCCGCTGTCAAACAAGGAGTGGCAACTCGATATAATGCCAAGGTCGTCCCAAGAGATTTTGAGGCCGGGGATTTAGTGCTTCGAAGGGCCGATGTCGGACTGAAGAATGCCGGTCAAGGAAAACTCGCGCAGAACTGGGAAGGACCCTACCGTATCAAATCCAAGACCGGCAACGGAGCTTTCTCACTTGAGACCCTCAGTAGAAAGCCGATCGAGCGAACTTGGAATGCGTCCAAGCTGAAGAAATACTATGTTTAAAAACTCCGTTGCATCCGTTTAAAAAGTCCTTTTCTCGAAAGGCAATTTTCTCCTTAAGGACGCCGCCTCTAGGCGTGCCAACCCGCTGTAATGATTTACTCATCAATTAAAGTGGCACCCACGTTCATAACATCTTTATTTTTCAAAAAAGATAAAACGAACAGGGACCGATCTTACGATCTCCCCGCGACCATGTCAGGTCGCGACTCTTTAAAACAGGTTAGATCTGAGCCGAGTCTTGGGAAACCGTTTTAACGAGAGTTGGTCTTCGGGAACAGAGATTTCCAGAACGACCATTGGCCGCAGTTACCAAGATCCCAAAGGGCGAGTTAAATCTGGGCCGAGTCCCGATAAACTGCCTTAGGACGACGTACGTGACTAGCGAATATTAAATGCATCCGTAAACACAGAACGATGTCGAAACACGATGTTAAATATCGAGCTAGCACACGACGATAATAACTTTAAACAAAATACGAAGTTAAATTTCATTACAGACAATCTCGGATACGGCCGAGTCCTCAAGTTCAAAATCACACACTCCTATCACCAGGAAAGAAAACTAAGCACAGTTCTGAGTCTATGCAAGATCGTTTGGCGATGTATAGACTCGGAACTCCTGCGAAAGTTGCTACACAAAGTATCAAGCATCGGAAAGAGGAAAGATCACGGTCTTCGCCTTCGTCTTCATATCGGTCTTGACAAGTCGATCATCTTCCACTTCATGCTCGGCGTTGATGATCTTGTCATCCAACTGCAGGGAAGGATGAACCAAAGCAACTTGTTTCAAAGCCTCCTTAAAACCATCTTCATAAAGACCGACCGCCTCTCGAGCATCCTCCTGACTCTTCTTAAGAGCGGTCTGGGATCTCGCAAGCTGAGCTCGTAAAACAGCGATCTGAGCTTCAGGATCGGAACTAACCTCTGCTTTATCTTCAACGGCTGAAAGTTTTCTCTGAAGCTCGACTACCTGACCTTCAAGACTTGCCACTTTCTTTTTGGCTTCATCCTCCGACGCCTCCAAAACCTTGATTTGAACCTCCAAATCTTTTACCTTAGCTTCGGCATTATCGGCCCTTGTTAAAGCGGTGCTTCGGGCTTCTTCAAGACTTTTTCTACCTTCCCTCAACATCTCAAGATCGAGATTAGCGTTGGCCAGAGCAGTGTTTTTTGCGGTCAGCTCTTGCAGGATCTGAAAATTCTTCTCTTTCTCCGCACTCACCAACTCTGGAAAACGAACAAAAAGGAGTTATACTTAGAATTTAAACTCGACGACCTGAAAGAAACAACAAGCTCGGTTTACGACATTACCTTCAGCTCGTTTTTCATACTTTTCTTTCTGGACCTTATGCACCTCAGCCAAATTCAGGAAGATCTGCGCAGAAGCTGCGATAGGATCAACCCGCCATTCCTCAAAGTTCTGTTCCAGAAATTCCTCAGACAGAGGAACTGCTTTGACCTTATGCTTCACCTTTTTTGAGTCTTTGACCTTTTTGACGCTCTTCTCGACTTCAAGATCGTCACGTTTCCTTTTTTCCGAAGGACCAACGTCGGTAGATCTTCTCTGAAGAGATGCGGCATCAGAAGACTGCACCTTTTTGCCCCGATCATCGGCGTTCAGATCGCCTTGCTTGACAATGCTAATAGGGATAGCATCGGGAATAGGATCAGATCGTTGGGAATCATCGTCAATGTCGACAGCCTCCTCCACCTGCCTGAAAGCCAACTCCTTCATCCTAGCGAGCCTCTTAGAAGCCATTGTATCTGCAATGTGAACAAAGAAAAATTGTTAGTCAAATACGAAAGGAAAACAAAAATAGGCACGGTAATGATCTTAATCAAACCTAAAACTCTTTGCACATCGCGCTTCTTAGCGGCCTTAACAATGACGTCGGTAGGAATACCCCTATACTTCGCTTTTTTGTAAGGGATTTGGTCAGAAATGTAGGCCAAGATCTTTTTGGTAAGACGATCTTCCACACCCAGCTTTTTCTCACCAACGGCATAAGAATGCGTAGATCGGTTGTAATGCCCATTGCTCTAGCCAATAGGAAACTTAGTGGATTCCAGCGTCTGACCATCGGAACCGAACTTCCCCACACATTCCACAGCCTCGTCGTTCACAGGCTCCACCCAGTAGAAAAATTTCTTCCAATCACCTCGCAAGGAATCAGTGTAAGCTCGAAAGATTTTCGAACCTCGCCTTGATCGGAAACTAACATGCTCACGCCCGAAATTAGCGGCCTTCTTTTTGCCACTATTCCGGTTAAGCTCGAACAAATGAAAGAACAGCGTGGGCGACGCCGGTCTTTCCAAATGAATACACAAGAGCTCGAAAGCTCGGAGGAATGCCCATGCATTAGGGTGCAGTTGAGAAGGTGCAACGTCCAACCTGGCCAGTACGGTTTGCTGAAGACAAGTAAAAGGAGGTCGGATGTTCATATCCTTGATCGTCACGTGGTACATCGTAAACTTGAAATCCCCTGCCCAAGTAGCCACGTGTTCACCGTCCCTCATCCCTTCGACCCTCCAGATTCTGTCCGAACGACCATTAATCTTCTTCATAACAGGTCCGAGATTGTGGAAAGATCGATAAACCGACTCTGTCTCCAAAATCGAGCTTGAAACCCAATCGTAAGGACGTGCTTCCCTGGCTGGAACACTTGAAACACCGAGGCCAGTGCTGGAATATCCATCTGCAGATATAGCCGAAGATCGACTGCTTCCTGGAGGGTTGGCAGTTCTTCTCTCTTGATCAACAGGCGCGTCGCCGGAATCCTCGGTCGAAGGATCATCCGTCGTATTTTCAGCCTCGCCTGATCCACGAGTTTGTGAGCTCCCTTGGTTTTCCCCGGATTGAATTTCTTCCTCGGACATGTCGTCCCCAGATTCGTCGTCCCCATCGTCGTTGTCATCGTCATCACCATCGTCGTCGCTATCTCCTTCCGCGCCTCGATCTCCAGATGATTCACCATTTGCTTCAGAAGCGTTGGAGTCGGACGTGAGATTTTCAACATCTAGATCCTCATCGGCTTGCTCACTGGTCGGAGCCGAATCCAGGTGGTCTTGTTCGTCTGGAGTAGTAGATTCAATCTTATCTTGAACATCGGGAGCATCGACGCGATCGTCTCGGAGATCCCCAGCAGGAACTCCACCGCCCGAGGACATTTTAGTTGCTAACTCTGGGGGTTTGGCGGTGATTTGTCTCGGAGTTTGCTTAGTGACCGCCAGATCGGACCTGCAGAAATGGGGGACGAGATGTCAGGGTTAAACGCCGCAAATAGGTTCACGAGCAAGTCGGAACCCGACCTGACGGCCCCCACTCTGAGGGAGGGTAAGAGTACCAAGGTAGTTTCGACCTTATACAAAAAGAAAGGAGGAAAAAGGTTTTTGGACAAAACTAACCTCGTAAACGACGTATGAAGGGATTAGGATCAAGCGGAAGTCTGGCTTTGCGATCTCGAACGATTGAAATGCACTGGAACAAACCGACCCTCGCCACTTTCTACTTGCTCACTCAAGGTCACTCCCCAAGATCGTCAGTCAGAGCAGTGGAGTTTCGTAACAAACACAATGAAGGAACTGATTCCCTATTTATAGTGGGCCAAGAAGCTGGGCTTCAGAAACAAAGCGACAGGTCCAATCAACAGGAATTAAACCGCACACGCAAAACGATGAGTCACCATCATTAGCAATTATAAAAAGACGTGCCCTGTCAGAGGCATTTAATGCGCGGCACATATCACGAGGATTTGTCTTTATACGCCTCTCTGATTTCCTAGAAGGCGTACAGTCTCTTAACGTCGTGACATAGCACGTCGACGTCTTCTAACTTTGTATAAGTCGACATGGTCGAGATCGCTCGCACAGTTATAAAAGTCAAGATCGCCTATCAGACGACCAGACTTGGGGGCAACTGTTCTGGTAATTGGTCTGTTACTATTTGCAGTCCCCAGAGGCCCATTTTATCACTGGCCCATCCTCGTAGGTGAGCCCATAATTCAACGCTTCAGATGCAGCCAACACATCCAACGGTCCCTAATCATTAGGTCAACACCGTTCAAAACCTATAAATACCACATTCAATGCTCATTAAAGAGGGGGATTTAACTCATAAAAATACTCTGTTTGACTACCTCACTAACTTGATCGTCGGAGTATCATTACAGGACCAACACCTCAACCTCGACCGGAACGTTCGTCATCAAGGACCACATCTATCAACTACCTCGGACCGACCTCCAAGGTCAGAAGTACGGTACAGAACAAAAATAAATCATCTTAGGATTACTCATTTATGGAGACAAAATCACCTATATATATATATATATTAAATCTTAAATTTGTGTCTCTTTTTTATCTCTGATGAAGTCTTATAGTATGATTGATAGAAATAAGTGTACAAACAGCGGAAACATATGTGACATTTTCTATTTCTGTCTTTTCTTTATCACTCCATTGCCGACAACATTGAGTGTTAAAGAGTCTCTCACCCTTTTTAATGAGCAATGCACAATGGTTGTTATTCATATTAAACCTACTAAAAACCTTTTCAATATAGTTTTTATCAAATAAACCAAGAACACTATGTGACCTGCACGGTGAATTTCAATGCACAAAATAAAGGAAGCATCACTAAGATCTTTTATATCAAAATGGGTGGTCGACATCTACTTGGTCTCAAGAAGAAAGATTAGATAATTACAAGCCAAAAGAATATCATCAGCATAGAAAAAATAAATAATGAACTTACTCCCACTATTCTTCATATAAATACACTCGTCAACTATATTATCTTTAAAACTAAGAGCAAATTATCTCATCAACTTTTAAGTACCATTGTCTGCAACTTTGTTTTAATCAATAAATAAATGTTTTCAATTTACACGCCAAATGCTACTTAACCTTTTTATAAAACTAACAGGTTGATCCATATACACATCGTCATATAAGTCAACATTCAAAAAGGTCGTTTTAATATCGAGTTTGTAAAGCTCTAAATCGAAACGAGCCACACTAATGTCATCACAACATAAAAGGAGTCTTTAGCGAAAATCAGGGAATTCTTTTTCTTATAATCAATATCTTATCTTTGATTGTACCCGTTAGCAGCAAGTATTGCCTTATACTAGCCTTGTTACCCGTGTCGTGCACAGGGGGTGAAAAAAAAAACAGAAGTTACGACACAAAATGTCTAAATATTACATTCCCATAGCAATAAAAGTTTCAACAAAGGTTTGAAGATAAAGTAAAGTAAACAAAACAAAGATAAAATGTCTTGAAGGTACATGCCACTAAAAAAAGTCATTACATAATAATAGGATTGTGAGCACTTTGGCCAACTTCTTCATGATGAGAAGAGTTAGTCCTATGAATGGGACGGCAGCCTCGATGAGGGTAGAGCATCTAAATTGGAGGCGGCTGATTGCGCATTATTCTAAGACGAACACGTGCAGCATCGGACAATGGATTTTGAAGCAACCCTTTGAAACATAGGTTAAAACGACCTCACTCCTAGTAGGTGTTCCAATCAAACCACCAACACCAAAGAGATTCATAATCTCAGTAGTCTTGGTCTTAATATAAGGCACGTTGTGTTGCTATTAGGTTGTTAGCATACCCACCATCGGCATAAGCACCGTTAACATTTCCACCATAAGCATTTTGATTAAGATACTCCACTTGGATGGAAGGTCATTGATTACGCATAACACGTCTTCAAAGACGATCAATAATAGTTGTCAAGAAACATGAATATTGAAATGCCCTTGAGATACATAAGTGAAATCAAAAAGTGCAAGACCTTCAAGCCAAAAGATTCATTATAGCAGTGATTTTGGTCTTTAAGTATGATTGCCCAGTCTTATTCACACAAAGAGTATACATCAACATAAAATGTTTCTCAAAACATAAAGAAAGTGATTTTAGAGTACTAAAAATGTCAAACATTTAGTAAGTGACACACATTTTATCAACTTCCCAATTATTGAGCCTGACCCAAAGTGGGTTTCTTGATGACAAACCCATTCAAACTAATTTACAAATTTAAATATGATTCTAATCAACGGCTTTCAAAATTTAACCCCTACCAATCCCTTTACTCACCCCAAAGAAAACAATCTGAAGACAAATCAAACTCTACTCGTTACAAATTCAATACAAGAAAAAGAATGATATAAGATGTCATCACTCTACTCTCAAAGTGTGGTGTTTTAAAATGTGGTGTAGAATGATACTGCAAACTTTTGTCCCCTGTAGTTTAACTTTGTCTTCATCTTCATCAACCCACCTTGTAATCCTATGAACAAAACAGAGTTTTCTGGTTAGTGTCAACTTATAGGCCGTAGCTATTCACATGCTTGAGAAAATATCCAAGTTTTATAGATTTATAGCTGACCTTTCTCTTAAATAGGCGGCATTGACACGGGGTAAAAGCTCTAGTTAATATAGAATTGTTATTGGGTAAAATTTGTTTTTTAAATTGCAACATGAGAAAACTTTGTTTAAATTGAAGGTAAGTATAAACAAAAAAAATATTTATTTAATAAAGGCAATTGCAGACTTAAAAAATAAAATAGAGTGTGTACATATTTGTCACGAAATTATTATTTCTCACTAAATCGGTTATTGAGGAATTGACTCTGAGTACTTGGAGGGAAAGTGGAGTGGGAGACTCGACAAAATTTATATTTTAAAGATCTCTCTATTTTGCATTATGTCTGGTCTTGATGAAGATCAATAATCCAACATTTTACAAGATATGTGTAACTCCACCAACTCCCAAGTACCATCATTCTTCATAAAAGCTACTTCATCATGCATGGTTGTCAAGGAGTGAGTACTAGAAGCACTAGAAATAACTTTTTGAAAAGAATTAGGATTGGAATCTCCACTTGAAGAAAATTCATGTTCTTGTAGATAAATAACAAAATCTTTAAATTTAGTGGGTCAATATGTTTAGAAAGTCTATATGATCGTCTAGATGGAATCATGCCTTCAACTTGATTATGTTCATCATTCTACTTGTTGCTGAGGAATGTCAACATCATCGATAAGATCAGCAATGACACGTCTACATTATGTTAATCTGTCATTCGCTATTCGCTATAATCTACTAGATGAGCCTTACGCACCAAACATGACCATCATGTTTTTCTCCTTCCTCTACTTCAAGATATCTTTCATCTTCCTAAGTGGAAATTGTTAATTGTCCATACTTATAGAGAGGCAAATTGTTGTGCTAACTTCTTAACTAGTAAGGGTCATTCAACTTCTTATCAAGGATAATTCATTGATATGCCTTTTCCCTCCTTTATAGGCATGGCAGCGAAACCAGAATCCATGGGTACCCACCCAACCATACCCCAAGTTTGACAGGGAAGCCCCTATTTGATCGGGGATGGGGCGGGTTTGGGGATGTTGATACCCGCCCCGTCCCGAACCTGCTCGACAAAACATTAATTAGTTATTTTATTTTATTTCATGCATATAAACTCATTCGTTTTGTTTCACAAATTTTGTTTATTTTTAATTTTGATCTAATTTCAATGCAAATTTTAATACTTTTAACTGTATTTTATCATTGTATAATAATTATGATTTTCTTCTATTAATTGTTCATAGATATATTTTGTTTTACTTTCGCTATAAATTTACGGCGGAAACGAATACCTGCGGGAAACTGCACCCGTCCTCATTTGGAACGATGATGATAGATGCAAAACCCGACCCCATAGAAATAGTGGTGAGGACGGACCGAGGATGCCTTCCCTTAATCTTATTCTCGTTGATGATATAAGAGGTGTTTGTATATATACCCCATTTTTTTTTGTCGAGACCAGAGTATCCACCGCCGAACGCAGTGACAAATCCCTTCGCTGGATTGGAGGCACCTCGAAGGGTGAGACAGCTGACCCAGAGATTTAAAGTTGCTCCATACCCAAGGCGAGAATTAGGGGTGGGAATAGGCTGGGCCGAGCTAGGCTTTGCATGGCCTAGGCCTGGCCTGCGTTGAAAGTGTTAAGCCTGAGCTTGGCCTGTGGCCTGTCGTAGGCTCATTTTTTAGGCCTGGCCTGGCCTTATTGAAAGCCTGCTGTTTACCGTGGTTTTTGGTAAACACCGCTAGTTTGAAATTTCTTCTACTTGCAAGATCAACTAGTAAATCCTAAGACCATTTGTGTTAAAGTTTTTCCAGAAATTATGAATGTTTTTACGGTTTTAAAGAAAAGAAGGAAGATAACTGGCAGTTTCGCGTCAAACTGTTGAAGTTACTTCAGACAGAGATGAATAGAACAAATAAAAATGCAGAAAATTGCTTATAGAAACAAGGTAAAATGCATTAATTGAAAAGAGAGTTGGTACACATGATCATACATTCTTCTCTGACTCGTTTTCTCTGTGATGTTGGAAGTTAGAGCGTGAGAATCTGTATATGAGTTTGTGACCCGTTTTTCCTGTGAAAAACTACTATTTATACAAGGAGGGAAAACTATAACTAACTAACTAACTGTACAGAGAATTCAAAAAAAATAGTAACTGTTATGTATTTTCGACCAAGATAACTGCTAACTGCTTCGACAACGAGCACTTGATTCTGGTCTACCACTGAACTCTAGCTTCCTTCTCGTCGAACCACCATTCTTCAGTTCTTTAATTTCGCTAAGTCCAAAGCTTTGTCGAATTTACCCTCTGATACAACTCTTTAGTGTCGAAATAAACACTACCCCTTGAAATCACAAGTCAATCCTCGTTGACTGCATTTAATTGAGCCTATAAAAAATGCAGGCTAACAAATTGCCCCCCAAAAATGTCTTTTTCGACTGAGTTTTTAGGCGAAGAAGAAAATGACATTTTTTTTGTAATTTCTTTTAACTGCTCTAATGACGTCATCAGCATCATGTTTCAGAATTGGTGAGACAGTTCAGCAAACGTCACTTTATGGCGCCACCATTTCAGATTTAGTGGGCCACATTTCGCATTGGAACTCCCCACTACTCATTGCAAATAATTGTTCCCTTTAAAAAGAAACTTAAGGGTTTATTCTCTTTCTTCTTTCAAACAGCTATAAAAACCAAACATTTCCCCTTCATTTCATTTTTTTCTGAAAACTTTGAAATTGCAACTCTTTTTCTTTCTTCTCTTCCTCTTCTTCACGAAACAAACAGCAATCTGCGAACTAGAAATTTCAATCGAAACCCCATTAACGTTTCACGAAGCTCTATTCTTCGTTGAAATTCCTCAGAGCTACCGTCAATGGCGTCTTCACCCAAAGCTCAAACTCCTGGTACTGTTTCTGGCAAACAGCAATACGTTGCTGAACCCACTTTGACAGAAGAAGAAGCAAAAATTCTGCAATCTCAGGTATTGATCCCTTTTCCTAAACCTTCAAAACATGCATTTTTAGGGCCTATTTCACCTTCAAGTGATAACACTGACAAGATCAAAGAAGTGTTTCCTAGCTACCACAGATATAGCCCTACGACTTTTCAAAAGGGAACCTATGTGATGAATTTCATGGGTAACCCAAATAGGGTCTTTAGATCTTCACCACCAGTTGACAAAAATCACCCACCTTACCTCAGCTGGCTTAGCAAGATAGAATCGAAAAAAGGAGAAATTTGGAAAGAACAGGGTATTTTCGACCTAATTCAACTGTCGAAGTATGGTCCAAGATATCAAAGTCTCATGCTTCTTGCGGCCCTACATTTTTGGGAACTCACCACTAACAGCTTACACTTGAAGTGTGGTATGCTGACACCCACATTTTTGGGAACTCATTTGCAATAATCACGTAGCTTAAGGCTCTATACTTGGTTTTTCTATTGGTTATTCTTGTTGGATTTTCCAAGTATTCGACAATTGGTTTTCGCCAATCATCATTCGACATATTGTCAATGGGAAAAACTTCAAAACTTTGAAAATTTTCAATAATTGGAGATAACGATACTTCCCCCCCCCCCCCCCCCCCCCCCCCCCAAGTTTTTGGCTTGACAATTCACTTAAAGGATAATCTGTCGAAATTAGTTTATTTTTTATTTCTATTAATTCTTCTTGTTTTTCTTTAGAAACTCTGTATCCTGAAGCAATTTGTGCCAAATCATTTGCCTATTGGATGTCAAGTCAAGGCACATGCTTAATTTGAACACTATCGAAATGTTTTAACAATGTATTAGCAGTAACAAAATACATTATTAGGTTTTCTTTAATGCACTTATACTCTTTTGTTAATTGCTTCACAACTAGTTATGAATCACCTTTAATTTCGACATGTTTTGCCCCCAAGTCTAACAAGATCTCAAGTCCTGCTATCAAGGCTTCATATTCAGCCTCATTATTGGAGCAAGATCCTTCGATTTTAAACTTATACTTTGTTGGAATTTTTGTTGGTGAGATAATTAAAATTCCAATTCGAACACCGTTTTTGTGGCTTGAACCGTCGAAATATAACTTCCAAGGTTGAGTATCCACTAAGTTTATTGTGGTTTCGTCCAATGAATGGTCGACAATAAAATCAGCCACTATTTGGCCTTTAATAACCTTTAAAGGCTGATAAGTTAAGGAGTACTCAGAAAGAGCTAAAACCCATTTACCTATTCTACTATGTAAAATTGGTTTCGACAGCATATGTTTAATAATATCATAATGCAAATAAACATACACATCAACAGGCTTTATATATTGCTTCATTTTTGTACAAGAGAAATACAAGCATAAACACAATTTTTCTATAGGATGGTACCTAGTTTCTGCATCGTTTAAAACTCTACTGAGGTAATATATGGCTCTTTCGACACCATTTTCATCCTCTTGTGCTAACATGCTACCTATAGATAATTCTGATGCTGCTACATACAATTTCATTACTTTATTCCTAATAGGAGGTAACAAAATAGGAGGCTTCATCAGGTATGCTTTAATCTCGTCGAAAGCTTTCTGGTGTTCTGCATCCCATCTGAACACATCTTCCTTCTTCAGTCGAAGCAACGGCGAAAATACTTGAGTCTTGCCACTTAGATTTGAAATAAATCTTCTAAGGAAATTAATCTTTCCTAATAATGACTGTAACTCTTTCTTTGTCGAAGGAGCTTTCGTTTCCAAGATTGCTTTCGTCTTGTTTTGATTGATCTCAATGCCTTTTTTGTGTACAACGAAACCCAAAAATCACCTGCATGCACACAAAAGACACATTTGAGTGGATTCATTTTCAATCCATATTTTCTCATTCTTTCAAATGATTGTCGAAGATGGTCTAAATGACCATTTTCTGACGAAGACTTAATAACAATATCATCTATGTACACTTGCATAAATTTTTCAATAAAATCATGAAACATAGAATTCATTGCTCTCTGGTATGTAGCACCAGCATTTTTTAGGCCAAATGGCATTACTACCCATTCATAAACGCCTAAAGCCCAGGGCAACGAAATGCTGTTTTTGATGTATCTTCTTCAGCAATATATATTTGGTTATAACCAGAATAACCATCAAGCATGCTTAAATATTCATAACCTGCTGCTGAATCAACTAGCATTTCTGTCACTGGCATGGCATATTCATCCTTAGGTGTAGCATTATTCAAATCTCTAAAATCTATGCAAACTCTAAGTGTACCATTTTTCTTAATTACAGGAACTATATTAGCAAGCCATTCGACATACCTGGCAGTCTGATGAACTTGCTCTTTAGTAATCTTTCTATTTCTGCTTTGATCTTCAACAGGATCTCTGGTGCAAATCTTCTTGGAGTCTGCTTCACTGGCTTCTTTCCTGGTCGAATTGGTAATTTTATCTCAACCACTTCTCGACTTAATCCTGGCATTTCACTGTAGCCCCAAGCAAAGAAATCCTTGTACTCCTTCAGCAATTCGACAATCTGCACCTTCAATGCTTGATCAATCTTTGCACTAATATATGTTGGCCTTTTTATGGAGCCATCTCCCAAATCAATCTCTTCTAAGGGATCTTGTGCCTGAATCCTTTTGGTCGAACCCAATGGATCCTTTTCAAAACCTAGAGGCTCATCATCGTAGACGCAATCAAGCCTCTGGTTTTCAGCAAAGTTGTCTTTATTTTCATTTTCAATGGCTTCAGCAACCATTTGTTTTTGTAACTCGGCTTCTAAAGCCGCTTTTTGTTTGTTTTCGGCCACATAGGTCGTAATTCTATCCCATGCACTGGCCTTATCCATAAATAATTATTTATGGTCCATCCCACCCTGTAGGCTTGACAAAGCCTTGTGGGTGGTTGTCTTCATCTATAACCTCTCTCTCCCAAATAAATCCATAATTGGGGTGGAGTGTAATGAAAGATCTAATATTGTCTTGATGTTCATATCCAATTTCAGAAGATGCACATGGCGCAATATTCGCCAGTTGTTTGTCAAAGGTTTTCTTGGTTATAGCATTTACCTCAGCTTTGAAATAACTCTGATCACCTTCAACATTTTCGACCAAACCATCTTCTCGCCAAATGATAAGCCTTTGGTGGACAGTCGAAGGTATTGCCCCCACACCATGTATCCATTCCCTTCCTAGCAGCAAGTTGTAATTTGCCTTTAATGGAACTACCAGAAACAATGTTGAAATAACTCGACTTCAATGGCCCCAAGTGAATGGCCACTTTTGCCTTCATAGTTTGTAAGTATTACATTGTGTGTTTTCAAATCAGTTTCACACTTTCCAATTTTCTTCAACATATGTTGTGGCATCAAGTTTACAGCAGCACCACCATCGACCAAGATCTTGTTGACATCAATGTTATTCACTTTTGCTTGAATGTACAAGGGTTTGAGATGATTCATCATTCCACAATTTGGTCTCTCAAACACATCATGTTGTTCTTCCACGCAACCATTCTTCAGCACATAGTAACAGATTGGCGTATAAGTAGTCTCTTCGTCGAAATCTTCTTCGACGTCATTCACTTCAGAAACTACATCATACTCAATTGGTAGAATTGAGACCACGCCACATAAGACGTCGAATTCTGACCCAGAATCGGCAAAATCTGAGTCCATTTCTTCATTTAAGTTAAGACCTTCTTTGATTACTGAGAGTGGAGGAAGTATCCTTTCAATAGCTGGCTTTCTAGCCATTTCAAGAGGCTTTAAAGGTACTTGCTTACCTTTATCTTTGCTAGAATTCTCTACTTTGCCTACAGCAGCAGCAGCTTTCTTCTGGCGTTGATACCTGCGCCATTGTGTTCTTGTCATGGGATTTTTCCCTTTGTAGTTATTATTATAGGCATATTTGTTAGATTCAAATGCCTTGTTCTGGCCAGTAGCACTAGTACTACCTTTGACCATTTTTGCTGATTTCCAGCATTCTTTCCAACATAATATACTGGGTAATAGCCAGTACTCTTTCCGCCAGAATGTACCCATTCTCGACAGGAGACTTTGCTGGAGGTACATAGGTTTTGATCTGTTCTTTTTGAGGATTCTTTGTCGAAGTGACCTTGTACTGAATACCTTTGTTGCTGTAGCTGAACTTTGGCCTCTTGTCGACCCATTTTCCTTTGCGCTTCAGTTGAGGCTTAAAACCCTCAAGATTTTTAGCAGCCTCTTTGTCGAAGACAGAACTACATCTTGGACAAAGCATCACTTCAGTATTGTTAATTTTGCAGCGATTAAAAAATCAATCAATTCTTCCTCTGCCATTGGGTAAACTGTCTTCATTTTTTCAGCATATTGGTCTTCAGTGACCATTTTGACATCCACTTTGTCAACAGCTTTCTCCACTTTAGCATCTTCAGCAACAACTCCTGTGATTTCAACCACGTTGATATCAACCTCGACAAGCAATGCATCAGTTGTTGGTAGAGGATCAGCATCAATTTTCATTGGTGGCTTCGATTTGTCACCAAATTTCAGTCTTCCCTCATTGAGGGCTTTTTGAACCAAATCCCTGAAAATAACACAACGAGAAGTGTTATGGCCTAAGAAATTGTGAAATTTACAAAAACCTCTTTTCTGTCATTGTTCCAATGGTGGTACGTTCAGGCCCTTAGGTACCAAAATTTGACCATCAGCAACTAACAGATCAAATATTTCATCACACTTAGAAACATCATAAGTATAAGTTTTTGCAACAAACTTATCATTTTTAGGCTCAACAGGGTTTTTTCCATTTGAAAGCTTTAACAATTTACAAGTATAAGGAGGTCCTGATTTTAATTCTGCTATATTAACCTCCTCTTCAACATCTTCATAAGATATGTTGAATTCTTGGTCACTGTCATTAGTTTCGACATATGCAACCTTTTCTTTTTTATTTTGGAACCTGCCTGTTCTGGCCTTTTCAGCTTTAAGTCTTTCTACTTGTCGAACTCTGTCAGCTAATTGTGCCATATCTCTTAAGTGCGATGTATCTAGCTTCTTTCTTATAGAATAATCTAGACCACCAGCAGCCATTTCGACTGACTCATGTTCAGGCACTTGAGTAAAACACCTTGCTTTGAGAAGTCTAAATCTATTGAGATAATCATCAATAGATTCTGCCCCCTTGCGTCGAACACTATCTAGTTCCTTAAGACTAATCTTGCACTGGCCCATATAGAACTGTTCGTGGAAGGCCTTTTCTAACTGATTCCAACTAAAAATAGAATTTGGAGACAAAGTGGTGAACCATGTAAACGCATTCTTAGTTAGAGAATTTGGAAAATACTTCATTCTTAAATTCTCATTATGCGCTATATCACCAGCCTCAGTAAGATAACGAGCCACGTGTTCGACAGTGGATTCGCTAATTTCTCCAGCAAATTTTGTGAACTTAGGGATTTTCCATCTCCTAGGTAGCTCTGTTTGCAAGGTGTATTCCGACAAAGGTGATACAAAATTATGCCCGTGCAAGCCTAAGTTAAGGCCATTCTAGGCTAGAATGTTTTCGACCACGTTAGCCAAATTATTTTGCGCCCCAAAATTGTTTTGTTGCACTTGTCTGACCACTTCGTCTGCATTTTGGTTTCTATTTACTAACACAACATCAGGGATTGCCTCTATCCTCATAGGCTCTTCGACAACATGTTGTTGTCCCTGATTACCCTGATTTATGGGAATTGCATTGCTTTCTAAAGGGATTTCGACAGGCCTAACATTTTGAATTTGGGGAATTTGCTGGTTATGCACTGGTGGAGTGCCAAAGAAATCAGCAATTCTTCCCATTTGTGTCGCCAACTTCCGGTAACTATTATTAGTGTTTTGTTTTAAAGGATTAAACACAGTACCAATTTGTTGTGTTAACATATTAACCATATCATGGTTACTATCATCCATTTGTTGCCTTAATGCCAACAAAGATGTTGTAGTCAGATTAGGTTGGGCATTTCGACTATGAATGCCCTCTAATGAACTATGAGTAGGAGAATACCCTGTGATTGCATTATCTGCAAATGTAGACGAATTTGTCTGAAGGCCTGCCATCAATGCTGTTGGCATGCCATATGGGAAAGCCCTACCACTCATACTAAATGGCATGTTTTCAATCAATGGATTTGCCATTAAAGGACTTGTTGGTCCTAATATTGGTGGCATAGAAGCCACAGTATTAACATTTGTTAATGCTGCAGTAGTCATCATTGACACAGGAGTAATTATGGGAGAAGTTATGGCAGTTACTCCCATTGTTGTCGAAGAAGGCATAGCAACGGTTAAGCCTGCAACATTTGCAACGTTAGCGTCACTAACTGACGCTTGTTCTTGCGTGCTTTGTGCATTTGATGTAGAAGCATTATTTGTACTAGAGCGCGCCATCTCTGAATGATGTTTTCCACTCCTTAAACGCATGCACAGATAAGCACAATTTTTTAAGATTTCAACGAAAAACTTTAAAAATTAGCACAAATGTCCCACTGGGCGTGCCAATTTGTTTACCTTGGTTTTTGGTAAACACCGCTAGTTTGAAATTTCTTCTGCTTGCAGGATCAACTAGTAAATCCTAAGACCATTTGTGTTAAAGTTTTTCCAGAAATTATGAATGTTTTTACGGTTTGAAAGAAAAGAAGGAAGATAACTGGCAGTTTCGCGTCAAACTGTTGAAGTTACTTCAGACAGAGATGAAGAGAACAAATAAAAATGCAGAAAATTGCTTAAAGAAACAAAGTAAAATTCATTAATTGAAAAGAGAGTTGGTACACATGATCATACATTCTTCTTTGACTCGTTTTCTCTGTGATGTTGGAAGTTAGAGCGTGAGAATCTGTATATGAGTTTGTGACCCATTTTTCCTGTGAAAAACTACTATTTATACAAGGAGGGAAAACTATAACTAACTAACTAACTGTACAGAGAATTCAAAAAATAGTAACTGTTATGTATTTTCGACCAAGATAACTGCTAACTACTTCGACAACGAGCACTTAATTCTGGTCTACCACTGAACTCTAGCTTCCTTCTCGTCGAACCACCATTCTTCAGATCTTTATTTTCGCTAAGTCCAAAGCTTTGTCGAATTTACCCTCTAATACAACTCTTTAGTGTCGAAATAAACACCACCCCTTGAAACCACAAGTCAATCCTCGTTGACTGCATTTAATTGAGCCTGTCGAAAATGCAGGCTAACACCTGCGAAGGCCTGAAAGCCTGTTTAAAAGCCTATTTCACCATTTTTATAAAAAGTCTACGCCATTTGACTGGTGTATGTTTTTGTAAATAGACTAAGAAGCTAATATGTCAGTCAAATTAAGTTCTATTTTATATGACATCCAATTTAAATTATATTTTATATTATAACTTTAAATGTGCCAAAAAAATTGGTTATGTTAATATGTTTAAATTAATAGAAAATATTTGAAAATTTATGATTTAATACAATATACTAAATTTAATATAATAACAATAATATTAATAAAAGCATTTTTTATATTTACTTAAATAGGCCGGCCTAGTAAGCCTAAAAAGGCTTTTTTGATGGGCTATGGCCTGACCTTTTTAGCTAAATAGACTTTTTAAAAAGCCTTAGCCTGGTCTATTTAAAAAAAAGTCTGGCTTGGCCTGGGCCTGACGTAGGTTGGGTCATAGGCCCCTGTCGGACACCCCTAGCGAGAATCGAACTCTCGACACTTGGTTAAGGGAGGATGAGTCCCAACTGCTCAACCACACTCCCTGGGTTGTATATATACCCATTTGATTACTTGTTAATAAATTTCTTCCTTTCCATAAAAGAAGTTCAATCTAAGCAACGTAACGTGTCAATTGTGCAGCAACCAACCTTTCCACCGACGGGGTTAAATAAGCTGGATTTTGTTTTAGTTCACGGGGACAAAAGAATGGACTTGGTTCAAGTGTCAAAGGATGGCACATGGTGGTGGTGGTGCTGCTGCTGGTGGTGTAATTTGAAAATGCACGCCATTCTTTTTCCTTACGTGGCCTTTGTTTCAGTGACTTCTTGTTTGCTTTGCTTTCTAACTGGTTCGACGGCCGGAAAATCACATTTTGTTTTGATTAAAAGTTAATAAATATCTACCGTTATTTAATTTAAATAATGAAACAACAGTTAATAAACTATTGTGATGAAAAACTTAATAAACAACAATTAGATCCTATAAATTGTTGATGCAGGTTGAAGATGTCACTACTAGTGTCTCCAGCCACCTCGGCGCCTTGTAACTTGGCATCCAGCCAAGGATCATGAGATTATCCTCAATGTTGATGGAAGTACGTAGCTTGGGCAATCCGGGTCGATCTGGTTTTGGAGGAATCATTCGCACAAATACTGGAGGCTGGCTGATTGGGTTCTCGAGCAGTATTGGAGTGTCCAACAACCTTCATGCCGAACTTCTTGGTCTTTACCATGGCCTTCTTCTTGCGTGGAATAAAGGCTATCGCAATCTATTATGTTACTGTGACTCAACCCACTGTATAGGCTTGGTGAATGCTAACATTAACAAATGGCACTTCTATGCTCCTATCATACAAGAGATTGGAATATCCACCTGGCTCACACCCTTCGGGAAGGCAACACTTGTGCGGATTTCTTAGCAAAGCTTGGGGCAAGTTCTACGAGTACTTAGACGGACTACGAGAGGCCTCCGCCTGGATTGGATCATCTTTTGAGGGCTAATGCGAGTGGAGTTTGCTTTATGAGGAGATAGCTGATTTGTTTTGTTTTTGTTTTTTTGCTTTGTTTTTCATCAATTGTACCAAAAAAAAACTTAATAAAATAAATATTCATCATTCGATTATTTTTAAATAACAAAATCATCACGTTTCATAAAAAGAGATAATAATAATTTTTTTAATTAGTGTTGGGAGTTTGGAGAAGCACTAGAAGTAAGGAAGAGCTAATGACCAGGACTACCAAAAGAATCGGACACCGCTTCTCTCTCCAAAACCTATGAGTCACTTTTCTTATATATTTCAATAAACTCATTCAATTCATAGTCGATGTGAGGCTAAACTCACACTTTAATCCCAACAATTAAGTATGCTTTAGACCAAATTGTATTATTTTTTTTATTATCTATCACTTTCTTTTTAATTAGGTTTCTCATTGCTGGTTGCATTGACAATCTCAACTACATGTCAATGTCGACTCTTGAGTTCAAATCTGAATGTGACTGTGTGATAGTATGTGGTGTTTATTTGTCAGATAAGAAAAAAATGTGAGACTATGTCATGCAACCCAACCAGGGCCGGCCCAAGGCCCAAGCAAGGGCTTGGGGTCTCAAAAAAAAAATTATCAAAGAAAAAGGGCCTCCATTTCAGTCTACATAGTCCGCAATGGTAAATAATTACAATAATACATTGTAGCCAAAATGGTGAAAGTTAGTATATTTATGGCTTAAATATGTTTTAGGCCCCTGTAAATATGGGGTGTTTTGGTTTAAGCCCCTGCAAAAAAAATTTTTATTTATAAGCCCTTGCAAAATGACACGTTTTGTTTTAAGCCCTTCTGTTAGCAAACTGTTAGTGAGACGTTAAAAATATTTTCCACGTGTGTTTTTATTTTTATTTTAAGCCCCTGCAAAAATATATTTTATTTATTAGACCCTTGCAAAATATATTTTTTTGGGTTTAAGCCCCTGCAAATATACACGTAGAAGAGATTTTTAACGTTTCACTAACAGTTTGCTAACAGAAGGGCTTAAAACAAAACGTGTTATTTTGCAAGGGCTTATAAATAAATAAAAAATTTGCAGGGGCTTAAAACAAAACACCCCATATTTGCAGGGGCCTAAAACATATTTAAGCCTATATTTATTCATCAGGTGCGAGGTTCTACGGGAATTATTGCTATTGGAATTTCCCTTGGGCCTTTCAATTTCCTTTATTGCAAAAAATGTGATAGTTTTGCTTTCCTCTCTCTCTCTCCCTCTCTCTCATAAATCATTGACTCCTTTTCCGTTCAATTTTAGATTTCTTCAATTTCAATTTTTCAATTAATAGCTTTAATTCAACCCAAAATCTCTCTATTTCCAATTTCAATATGGCTGTTGGTTTTTTAATTTCAAATTATTGGTTTTTCAATTTAACATTTTAATTATTTCTTCTCCATCATTATGCTTTATAAAATTGATAAAAACATGAGCAAGTGAGTCTCTCTACTTTGCTCGTACTTTTCAAATTTGTTATTGTGCAATCTCTATCTTTATTCAATTTCCTCCCACAATCTCACATTTTGACTATCTAATTTTACACTTCTGCTTGCAGTGACCTCACCTGATATCGCGATTGCGATTTGCAATGATTTTTTTAGTAAAATATAAAAGAGCCTCATTTTTGGAGCTCGCTTTAGGTCTCGCTTAGTGTTGGGCCAGCCCTGAACCCAACAACAATCTATTTAAATATAATAGAAAATTACACATCGTTGTGATTAAAAGTCAATAGAATATTTGTACAGAAAAAGTTAGTAAAATAAAAAACTGCCATACATTTTTATTTTTTTAAAAAATCAACATTTAATAAAAAGGAGATAATTGGTGTACATTTTCAAAGGATGCATCTTATTTTTTTTGGTCGAGACCAAATATTCACTGCTGAACGCAGTGACTAATCCCCTTGCTGGATTGAAGGCACCTCGAAAGGTGGGCCGGACAGCTGGCCCAGGGATTTAAAGTTGCTCCGTACCCTAGGCGATGATCGAACCCTCAACATTTGGTTGTGGGAGGATGAGCCCTAACCGCTCAACCACACCCCCGAGTTAGGATGCATCTTATTTAGACCACTGTTCCAACAATGCACTATTCATCAAACTCTAAGTAATAGCTTTAATTTTAATTTTAATTTTTTGAGATTTAAATAGCCTTAGTTTAATTTGTTTTTTCATGCTACACAAATTATATCCTTCAACCATTATATTGACTCATTTTCGTTTTATTCAAACTTGATCAAAATCAAGAGAATTATAATAAAATGTAGGAAAAGTATAAATATTACTTTTTCTCTTTTATAATTTTATATCCTCACAATCAAAACTCATTGATCACAATGAGTTAGTCTTTTATTTTATTTTATGCAATGACTTAGTCTTAACTAATGGATTATTGTAGAATGTATGGAGTGGTGAAGTTGAACCTCTATTGTCAATTTTAAGCATGAGTTAGACCTTTGATCTACCACCCATAACACAAATCACATGATAGTAGTGGCTGTGGTTGTTAATTATTTGATTGGGTACCTAACGTGTGATGTTAACAAAAATTTAGCCAAGTTGTTCAGACTAATTGTCTTTCCAAAAGTTGTATTCAATATTAATTAATTGATTAATTGAAGAGGCTCGCATATTAGACGAGTTTGGATCCTCACAAGTGTACTTGTGGGACAATTTCGGAGAGAGTGACACAAACAAAAAGATAATGTTATTTTGTTGCATTTATTATTATATTGTATGTGTTACCCTCTCTCCGAAATTGTCCCACAAATACTTGTGAGGATCCAAAGTCCAAACTCAATATTAGACAGACCGATTTAGAATATTAAATAGTAGTTTAGTAATTGTTACTAAATAGGCATAATAGTCATTTCCCTATTAATGAAAAAATTCAATGACCACACCAACATTAAATTGTGGTTATAGTATGTACTAACCAGTGTTTTCATTTACTCCTTTTTTTTTGACGTGGTTTTCATTTACTCCTTCACTCACCACATAAACACTAATTTGTGGTTAGTATTATTAGATTGTCATATAATAGTTACCGAAAAAATTAATAATTATTACTAAAGAATTCTTAAATATCATAAGTCATTGCCAATTTGCCATATTAGACGTAATGCTTGGAATCTCCTTTCCCTTCACCAATCATCAATTATTAGTCTAGTCTCACCCATCTCATCATGTGAACTAAAGTTTTGCCGTGGCATTCTATTATACGAGCTAGGTCGTCATCAACAGTTTTACCTTTTTGGTATTATGCTCCGTGATGGAGACAGAGAGACGAATTAACAGAAAAACGCTCTGCTATGGAAGCATATATAAACTCATATTACAAATTTAGGGACTTATAAAAATATTACAAATTAAGGATGTCGTACGAATAGGCTGCGCTAGGGCTGGAATGGACATGACTTTGTAACGTCTGAATAGGATATGCGTTGAAACTGTTAGGTCTGAGCTTTTTTAATATAAGAAAATTGAATGATATTACTAAGGGGAATACAATGTGTACTCCAACCCGTACATTAACTTGGGCCTCGTTAAAACCTCTCTGAGCCAAAATCCCGTGGGAAAAAGACCAAATAGGAAAAAGAGTATCGCATGGAGTGCGAGGCAACAAAGCCAAATGCACTATGATACAAAAGTTAATACAGCAGATGCAATACAAGAAAACAGCAAAATCGCTCTATACCCAGGACAGCATAACAACAAACCATCAACAACCAAGACAACACCTCTACAAACAAACCAACAAAGACCGTTCTGACACACATAAACAATAAAACCATGACAAACAAGAAGCCAATCAGCTTGCGTGCAGACATTTGATGGAATTTGACCACCATTCAGCAACCGAAAGAATTAGATACTCCCAATACTACAGATGAACCAGCCCCGCGTCGAAGTTTTGACAATCCAGCGTTGTAGTTTCGAAGAGTCTACTTAGAGATTTGGCAATACAATCCACGTGTCCTTCACTCTTAAGGTGGAAGATTTTGGTAAACTTGAAGAGGTTCTATTGAGTAGTGACACATACTTTAAGAGGAAGGGGAGCAATGATACACATGGTTCATCATCAGGTATGGAAGTTTTGCAAACTTGCTTTTTCTATATAGATATGCATTCATGGAGTGTTTTTAGCAATTCTTTTTGGTTGATACAAGTAAAAGGAAAAGGGAAAAAAAACAACAGCAAAAAAACTAGATGCCTGAGGCATCAGCTAATTAACAATAACAAATTCAAGTCACTAGGAGGGGAGTTCCAAAAGCTAATCCCCCTAACATTCTTATTCGCAAGCTTAGCCAAACAATCTGCACTAGTACTATTTGCCTCTTTGTAGACATGGAGGAGAGTCAAATCCTGAAAGCAATCCATCAAGCCAATTATCTTCATCAAGAGGGATGCATAAGTGTGAAGTACGTGATGATCCCTATCTTGCAGAAGCACAATTGAATCCTTGGAATCTGATTCACATATAGTTCGAGTCTTTCCAAGATGCAACAATAAAGACAACCCGTGGAAAATGGCAAACAACTCAGCGAGAAGCACATCCCCTTGACCGTCATTGGATGAAAAGCCACCTAACCAGCACCCCTGGTTATCCCGAACCATACCACCGGAACCAATAATACCATTAGAACAACTACCATATCCACATTGAGCTTGACAAAACCAATCTGGGGTGGAGTCCACCGAGACAACAACCGACTTCCTGCCTGTTTTTGCGCATGGAAGTATTGAGTTTCCATATCATCGTGCATGTAGATAATATTCATGGAGTGTTTTTAGCAATAATTATATGTTTATAGGGACTATTCAAACAGAAATAAAATAAAATTAGTTGTTATCCATGATGATCAGTAGTGTAAATTGCATGATTTACACAACAATATGGCCGGAGTTTCTTGAGTATCTCTTAAATCACTGTTTGATTTATTAGGCAAGTGTCTAACGGTAAAATGAATAATTAGGATTAGTGTACATTTATGCACAATTATTTATTGTGCTCTCCTTCAAAGTCGGAACTAGGCATTTATTTTTTGTGAAAAGAGAAAAAAAGAGTTACGAAACTTTGTTTAAATGTAAGTCAAAGTTGTTATTTAACTTGACTTTATTTAAACAACTTTTCCTAATTCTCTTTTACATTTTTCCTTTTACGAAAATAAATGTCTACTTCTGATTCTGAAAGAGAACACACTATATAATAGTATATAAAGTCACAAGATTCCTATTTCATTGGTTTAATGTTAGACATCTGTCTATTAAATCAAGCAACAACTTTGGGGCGTTTTCAAGAAATTCTGATCTCTTTGTGTGAATCATGTCATCTACCTTACCTGAAGAAGTAGTAACCTGTCATCGACCGAAGATGAAATTAGTTAAGTAGGAGAAATTGCGAGCAACAAGGAGATGAAATCAGCTTGTGAAATGTCATCTAAGTTAATAAATATGTTCTCCGCTGTAGTTATGTATTGGATACTTTATATTGTATATCGACATTTATAAACCTCTTTTGAGCATTGAAGCTTTCCAAGTCTTTGTTAGCCGCTTAGATTATTGCGACTAGTGGTGGACCTACCCTCAAATGAGGGGAGTCAAGCGCACACCCTCAAAAAAGTAAAAATAGACTAACCCACTACGAAAAAATTTATTTTGCAAACCATGGAAAAAAAATTGCATCCAAGCCCAAATTTTTCACCCAACTCGCACTCATACAATCAATCACATCAATTCGTCTCTCTCCTGTATGCATAAATGACAATTATTATTTTTTGACATGAAATAAAGGACAATTATTAGTGATGTAATTTATTTAGTTAAATATATTAAATTTACTTTTATTATATTTTTGGTTATGCATGATTATAAAAATAAAAAAAAATTGACCTCCCAATTTTGGGTCCAAGATCCACCACTGATTACGACTAACTTTTAGTTAGTTGTAGAAACAGTTAGGAGTTTTTTAGCAATCAATGACAACACGATTAGAGATGGTTAACAAATTAGTAGTTAGTTGTTTGTTCTATCATTCAGGGTGATTTGGCGGGTCGTGTTTTGGATGGAGTCTTGTTAGAGTGATTCGAAATAAAATGAATTTGGAGTGGGAGCTGAAGTTTGTGCCTATCTACAATGAGGCAAACCGTTGTGCTGACGAGTTAATTAGCTTCTCCGGGTTATAGTCTCCATGAGTCCTTGATTTTGTTTGAGCAATGTCCACTATCTGGCCGGGGCCCTCTTTTACTCGGTGATAGTTTGAGAATCTCTATTCCCTGTTGTATCTCTTGTTAGTTGTTTTGCTTTCGAGACCGTAGCCCATTTCTTACCCAAAAAAAGTTGGTAGTTAGCTTGAACTATCTATAAATATGCATTTCCTGCATCATTGATCATTCAGTGAATTGAAACCAAATCCATCCCACAATACTATCCTTCCATTTTCTATGCTTGTATATTCGAGTTAACTCATGCCCATCTCAGCTAAACTTTCAAAAATAACAAGTAAATTAGCATCAAATTTCGTAACTCAGTCGCATAAAAATTGACCCCCTTCGTATTCAAAGAAATAATTAAGTACCATCATATTTACTTCAAATGCTATACCAGTTTTTTTGCCGTCTTTAGCTGTATACTCATCGCCAATAGCAAAATGGATAGTGTTTTTGTCTCCCTGTGGCACTAATTAATTTGTCACTATCCACATCTGGTTAATTTATCAATTCCAGAATTATAGTAATGTCATCCACATGATAGCGGGACATTATCTTAACAGTGTTATATCCTTTTCTGTAATTCTACATAAATGTGTTGAGCCATTTATAAATCTCCTTTGAAAAACTCACGTTGGGTATGAGAGTTCTACATCGCCAAATGATAAAATAAAGAGTATACGAAAGACTATATCATATACGTATATTAATCTATCACCTTAAAGTTTTATATATAATGTAGTCTATATCTCTGGTTACACACCATAAAATACAAAATAAAAAGAAAATATATAAAGCCAATTGAGCACTGTATCTAGCTGAGCTTACTTGCGTGAGCAAATTCATAAAAATAAGTTTACTATAATTGATAAAATACAAATTATATATGTATCTATATTACATTTACAGTCACTAAATGATCATACTATTACTATTATACAACTCCATAATTCATCAAAGAAAAGGAGTCAAGGAAAGAGGCAGAGGCAGAGAGAGAGAGAGAGAGAGAGAGAGAGAGAGAGAGAGAGAGAGAGAGAGAGAGAGAGAGAGAGAGAGAGAGAGAGAGAGAGATTTGTATTGACAAAAATATGAGTCAGCCCAAATAATTAGCCAAAAAGGACATAGGAACCAAGCAAAGCCCCCTTTTCTTCAAGTCTGTGCAATCAATATTCTTTCCATCAAATTGAAGTTCATGCATATCATCTGTCTCCAAGTATGAATGATTCTCTGATGATGTGAACTCCTTACCCTACACAATCATGATCATTAAACACAACTTGGTTAGGAATATATATTGAGTATATATTGACAGCCAAACTTATATATTTAATAATTTCTTCTCCCAGATGAAAAATATCATAAATAATTAATCCAGGTTTACCATAGAACCTTGTAGCTGATGATCATCACCAATCTTCCTAGTTGGACTACTAATCAAGTCTCTCACCTACAGATAATAATAATATTATAAAAAACCATGAGAAAATAAAATAAAATAAATACTATTGAGAATAATATTACCTTGGGGCTATTGACAGGAGAGCTAGCAGTGTCCTCCAAAGGGTCATCACCTGATATCTGTTTGGTTCTTGTTTTCTTAAAACAAAGCTTCTTTGGTAGATTTGGTGCAACAAGATTGTTATTAAGATGATGATGATGAGTAAATTTCCAAGCAGCAGAAGAAGCAGCATCTGAGAGCAAACTTGAAGAACAATCATAACTGGATGGCTCTATGCCTTTTGAGAAATCTTCAAAGTAAGTTGTCCATCCACTTTCTTCTGGGTTTTTGCTGCTTCTTGATACTGCTTTTCCCTTTGATGATTTTATAGAATGATCCATTAAATTGTCTAGACAGAAGAACCTAAGATAACACAAAAAAAATATATACAGTGGTGTGTGTGGGAAGAGGTTGAGAAAAGGTTTTGTTGAGGAATTTTTATAACCGAAAGTTATATGAGTCAGAAGAGTGGAGAAAAAGGAAACCCGTGCTGTAGAATCTTGGTGTGGGCCATACAGGAAGTTAAAGTAAGAGTTGAAAAACTCCAACTGAAAAACAAGGCTAGAGAGAGAATGGTAGCTCACATGGTTGAGTGAAAGGGACATCGTTGGAAAAATATAGGCGTACGGGGTTCGAATCCCACTCCCCCTCCCCTCTAACAATTAATACACCGATTATTAACTACTTTGTCTATCTAAAAAAAAGGCTAGAGAGAGAGGAAGAAAACGTGGCAAGAGAAAGAAAAACAATAGAGAGAGATAGGGTTGACCTTTGTGGTTTAGAAGGGGTTCTTTCTTTTATAACCGCTAAGTGTTTTTTTATGAATAAATAACGACATGTTTTATTATCTTATACTTTTATGTTTTTACTTTGTTTCTTATCATATCATTCATTGTATAAAGCTATGTTCCAATAAAATATGCACACCTTAGGCTCAAGGGAGTAGGTGCGAAAGAATCTTTTAATCATTTCCTAAATAAGTTTTTTTATTTTTTTATTTGACAAAAAAATAAGTTTTTTTATTGGTACAAGGACATTAAGAAATTTTCCAAGTTTAAAATTTTACCAACTTCCAGAGAAGCAAAGAGCAATACTATCTACTTGAATTACGGACTCAGTTGTAGCCTGTAGGCTCGTGAATTTCTCTTGCATGCAAATTATTGACTAAACAATAGTAACTAAGATTCTAAAATTACTTGCAAATTTAATTTTATAAATTAGTTGTCAAGAGAAATGTTGGCTGTCTTTTACACGGTCTCTTCAACACTTACTTTATGATTCGTTAAAATTATGTAGATCCTACCACTTTGAAAATAAAATATGCATAGTGTTGGAGAAAGTATGCAAAAGACGACGTCGCTAGCATTTCTCATTTTTTTTTATAAGTCGCTTGCATTTCTCGTGTTAGTGTAAAGACCCCGCTAATAGGTAATATATAAGTACCTATGTAAGTAATTTAAAAGCTCTAAGGCTTTCCAACTCTCCTAAGCTTTTTATAACAAAAAAAAAAACTCACACTACTTCAAAATTCAAATTATGATTAATTGTAATTGCTTTCAGATACATATGAAGTGTGACACCTTATCTGAAAAAACATGAAACCTTTAGATGGAATTTTCTTGGAAAAAAACATTTGAAATAAACCAGCGAACCATATTAATATTTTCTTTATCAAACAGGTATCGTGCCTGAATTTATTAAAAAAGAGAAAAAAGACAGAGAGGAGCAAAGGGGGATTAGACCGAAACCTTTGGCAAAGGAAAAACTAAAACCAAAACAGTACTAGGGAGCCCCTAACAGAGCACCTAAAGCACTGCATCCTGGATGCTAAAACAAATTCTAACTAACAAAAGTTAGATAAACAGGGAAACGAGAAATAAAACCAACCAAAGACTGGCCAAAGACTGTTTTTCAGAAGATCCTAGGACCCGCAAGCCAGCTAAAAAAACAGAGACAAAATTTGTCTTTGAGCGAGTGTTGTAGTCTATTGTTTTCTGGACCAATTTCTTTTTGTGTTTCTTCTTTCACGCCATGAACACCACCTGTTCTGACTTATCACCAACAGTTCCATGGGTCATAGGGGCATCAGCGTCGTCTGACACGTGACCCCAAAGCTTGCCCAAAAGACTCCTGTCAGAAGCTACCACTAGATTAGCAATATCATTAGACTCTGAGGCAAAAAGCGAATCTAGCCTGGTGGTGGAATGGTGAGTGGACTCACTTCCAACTCGGCTAGCTTCAGAGTTGCTAGGCAACTGCTGGAAGAATGAAAACTATTGTGTCTGCCCAACCACAGAAGATAATTGCTTACCATCATCTGGAGGAACCGAGGCCTGGACATTTAATTCTTCGTTAGATTGCGTGACCTTTTCTCTAATATCATTTGGAGAAGAATCTCCATGCTGCTGATGCATCCCAAAATGTTTCACATTATTAATAGCCGGATGCTTAAGTACATCCCATATTAATATTCTCTCTATTGTTTTTCCATTTTAGATTTTATGTTTTTCTTATCTATACAAACTCTAACTAGAGAAACTGCTATTGAAATTTGAAACTTAGGTCCTACAACTTGTGCTACTCAAACACTGGTAACGGGTCAAACTAAATCTATTTTGCTTGTGTTTGATTTTTCAACTCTATTAAGATGTTTATTTGTGTTCTTAATCATCAAAGTTTCAAAAATCTATATAATTCTTATATAAACTTGTCTTTTTATTTTTAAATATTTGTAGTATAAGTCTATTATCGATGGTTAAATCGACGAAACTTTGACAATGATATCCACAACGTAATTGTTGATAATATCACTCATAGTTTTAGCAATCGATAACATCATTCAAATTAGATAGTCTCGCATCGTCTAATTATAAACAAAATAAAGAGTATATAAGAAATAGTATCAGAACTCATTCCCATATGACCCAATAATGAAGTAATGATCCACACTCTCATAACAGGTTTCGAATATGTGGTTCTAATTAGACTCACAATTGCAGAGAGATGTTGGATATTAAAATTTGCGATAGTTTCAAATTGTCTATTGGTTAACAAAATGAAAGGTACTTAACAGATTAGACTCATTACATCAACTTAAAGTTTAGGGAACAAATATGGTTAAAGTCTTTTTTGATACTCCCTTGAAAAGATATACCAAGAGGTTTAACATCATCACATTGGATTTGGAATTTGGATTTCCGCGCAGTTGAACTACAGTTGCAAATTAAGCATATGAAATTGTTTTCATTTTTCTTTTCTGGTATGATTTGAAAAAGAAACACCCGTTATCAAGCGAGGCGTTTTTCATGCTACATGTTTGCGAGGCATAGTTGAATATTCAAAATGTCTTTTTCATGATATCAGCTTGATAATTAATCTGAAACAATAAGCGAGGCATTTTTCCTGCTACATTTACCACCATTTTAAAAAAACAAAGGTATAAGAAACTGTTGTAACAACAAACTTATAGCTTCTTTTATAAAGTTTTTTTTTGGAGAAATTCTTTTATAAAGCTTTAGCATACCATTCTATTGTAATATATAAAAACGATTTTTCTTTTTATAATAAAATAGATTTTTTTTTAGAATACCAAATTTTTATTTATCTTTTAATAGTTTCTTCATTATTTTTGGTGTTGTTGTACTCGACTTATTTTATTCTGATATCACCAGTGGAGCGTAAATGAACTAACGTGAATTTCTCGTGCCTAATTGATCGACTCTTATTATCCCCAAGTATCAGATGCTCTAAGAGCAGAGACTAGAGCAGCCAACACATTCTTAAGGTGAAACAGGATCCTTGGGCCAACGGAGCTTGTAACGAAAATATATAAACTGGGCAATGCAACCAGGAAAGTTAGCCAACAGAGACTGTTAGCATCAAACAAACAGCCAGCAAAAGGAACCAAATGTAACCCAAAACAAAACACCATAATAAAACTTTACATATTACAGTCTGAGCATATGAAATTCCATCAGACAGACGGTTTTCTTGAAGATAGTAAACCAACTCAGTAGAAGCAAAGGAAACTAACAGTTTTAAATTCTTGTCCCAGAAGGGTAGCTCACATAGTTGAGTGAAAAAGACATCGTTCGTGGAAAAATGTAGGCGTACGGGGTTCGAACCCCGCTCCCCCCTCCCATTTAACAATTAACACACTAATTACTAACCACTTTGCCTATCTAAAAAAACAGTTTTAAATTCTTAAAACTGGGATGGATGGTCCAAATGTCAAAGGAACTCAACCGTGCCAAAGTTCTAGTGTCCGTATTTTTGAAACTCCCACTCACTGTTATCTGTACAAGCATAGAAAAACAATTTCAGTAAGTGCACTTCTTGATGGATAAGGTCCCCAAAAAAAAGAGAGAAGAAAGGAATTGGGCACTCATACCTAGAGGACATACTTGACGAGTCTTGAGCCATCTACTAATGCAATGGAAGTGAAAAGCATGGTTGCAAATCCCTGTATAAGATATACGCCAGAGCAAGCAACAGTTTTAGAAATCACATCTGTGTAAGCAGAAACTACACAAGTCTTCATAAATAGAGCATGACCAACAAATTATTCTTAGAATTCCTGACTGTTCAACAGAATTACTACACCAAAACAGCACAATATTTTTACTCATGAACAAATGACAGAAGCGAAAACACTATGGCGGTGATTGAATAATCAGGTTAATTAACTGCTTATGAGCTTCGTATTAAGTATTAACAATTTCCCATAAGCTATTTCTATAACCCAAAGTATTTTATGGTCCCATTCAAACATGTTATTTATAGCAACAGCGATGCTATACATCGCGAGAAGTTGTTCCTGAATTTTCAGACAAGGAGACCACGGTTTGCAGTAAATGCAAAAAAAAAACGGGTTGTTGAGTCAAACGAGTGATTGACCCACCAATCAAGGGGGTTCGCAATGGTGTTCATGGAAAATTTCTCATTATAGCAATAACTTTTAGCAACTCAATTGGTTCTAAGGTGGCAAAACACAATGTTTCCTATGCATCATTTTTGCCTATTCCCAAATTATCTAAGAAGCATATTGCCATTTTTACTGCTAAACTTCAAGGAACCACCATCGATATAATGGTTTCCTAAAGATTATTTCCTTTTTACATTATAAATCGTGTAAACTAATATATGGTGAAAATTGTGCTTCCAGGTGTCCTCCTCGAAGTGTTCTAACTTCTGATTGTATTCTGCATAATTTTACTTACAAATGGGTAAATTTTGCATGGTAGGTTTTTGTCTAAATTTGATTGAGAGAGCGAACAACAGAAGAACATCTTCTATTAGGATAAGAAATTAAGAACAATGCCTAATCTAACAACCCAAAAAGACCAAAAACAAATTTCTAAATAAATTTCTAATTTATGATATTTCATAAAACATACAATTTGACTTGGCTTCAACCCTAAGAGATGGCAGATGAACATACAATATTGTAAAAGGAATTTCGTATAACGGTAGCTAGAAATAAGAGGGTTTCGGAACATACCCCAAGCCACAGTGCATTCCTCGCTAGTGGCGCTAGCCTGATTTGCTTGGCACTCAATACCTAAAATCAGTTATAGAAAATCAACTAAAAACGAATAGCAAAGAAATTTAAGAACCGGTTCGGATTTAAAATAGCATGCTTACAGAGATCCATGATGTGGTTTCGGCAGATAGCACAGTTATCGACAACGATGTCTGCAATCACAACCAAAAACAAAAAAGGTTAGAAGGAAAAAAGGACAGAGATGAAAAAAATCGTAAAAATTAGGGTTTAGGATTGGGGAGGAAATTGAATGATGGACTGACCCCAAGCCCAGAGAGCGACGGCGTTCCACTTCTTGATCTCGAAGCGCTTGGGCTTCTTCCACGAGGGGCCGGCACTGGTCGAGGGCTCACCGGCGGGAACCATTGGAACATCAGAATCAAGAGTCGCCATGCTTCTCTTTCACGCACCCGTGACTCTCTCTGTAAACTTGCAGTGCTTCGTCTATTCGCGAATTCTCGAATGTGGAAAAAATAATATCAATGTTTTCTTCTTTTTTGTTGGTGTCAACTATCGGTGTTTTCTTCCTACCAAAAACACTATCAGTTTTCCTTCTATCCTATCATACTTGGGTTGGGCTCGCTTTGTTACTAAGACTAACTATTCAGTTGGCCAATATCCAAATGCGGATTGTTGCCAACTTCAGAAATTAATAAATACACCCCAAATTTTGTACCATATACTCCAGCTTTTTTCCCTGTTTTAACTCCTCTTCGTAATAATTATGTACTCCTCTGCCAATGAGGATTGACGACTAAAGCACAAGAGTGTGGGTTCAACTCCCGCTACTAAGGTGAGTGATCTGTAAGTACCTTTGTAAGTGCTCAAAGAGCCTTGAGGCCTGCCCTAACCCTGGTGAGTCCCGGGCCCAACTCACCTAAACTTTTGTCAATAAAAAAAAGCTTGTCAACCTAAGTTAATGTAGGACCAAATACATTAACTTAGGTTACCACTTTTTGCTTATAAGAGAACCAGAGAGAGTATATATGAAACTTTTCTATAAGATTATTACTGAAAATGACTTAAAATGTTTAAAAAAAAATAGTCCCCTCCTTTTTCCATTGTATTCGTAAATCTCTCTCACTCATTGCTCTGTACATCAATAATCGAGCATTTATGTGTGACGCACGCAAGAATGCACTGGACAAGGCATATTGGGGATACTCTACCTTTCAGGAAGTAAATTAATCGATACTTTGTTTTTCATTACACCTGATGATCTATTCCTGTTAATACTTTGTTTTTTTCAATCGCGGATTTTGGAGTACCTCAATAACATTTATGCCCACCAACAACACACTGAGTATAAGGAGGCAGGGCCGCATGCATGTCAATGATTAAATGTGTCAAGATTTTGTGAGGTGATGTCGTCCCAGATTTTTTGAACTAGTTGGCATTTGACGACGTGTGGTATGGTGATGCACCCACACCTCACAAGGCGAGTCAATTGACAATTTATATTAGGTTCGTCCAAAGCATTCTACGAGATCTTGCAGAGTCTGCACGACGTGGATCCAATGTGGTATGGTGATGCAACCACACCTCACAAGGCGAGTCAATTGACAATTCAGGTACGTCCAAAGCATCAATAGCATAAACGACATAAAGAAAATTTTTTTTTGGAGAAAATGTACTCATTCCTCGACGTGCCCATACTAGAAGTCAATAATTAATTCCACAAGATGTCAGATTTGCTTTCATTTGGTTCAAGTTTGTAATACAAACAAAAAGATACATTTGATCGAGCAAAAGACCACCGCCAAAAAAGTACCTTGTTATGCTCAACGACTTCCTTATATAGTGTGCTTCGGGGCTTATTCCATATATTTTCCAAACATTGGTGTTAATCAAGTTTGTTTGGTCGCAAATTAACCGATGAAGATGCTCATGTGTTGATTAAGTGACTAATTTTGTATAAACCCTATTTACTTTATCACTTTGCAATTGATAATGTTTCTTTAACCGCCAATAAACTGAAGTAGTGTTCCTACCATAAGTGGAATTCAAGTTACCAATTCCCGATATCTTAAAATGTATATAGTACGTAATATAATTTAAATATAACATTCTGAAATATTATTAGTCATTGACCATTGACTAAGCTCGATGGGTTCATAATTCAAATTGAAAGGTTCCTAAATCTCGACCCCCTACAACTGTTTTGCAACTACTATATAATCGTTGGATGTATACAAAGTCAAAATATGAAACACATCAAACACTGTGTGCATTTGTTGAGGGTACCGACACACCTCTTTGTTTTTTTTCTTAATAAAGGTTGGGACCGACTTGTAACGTGAGTGATACTCTTTCTTTATAAACCCTTTTTTTCCGTTATTTCTAGTTATACTCTATTTTTTACTTGAGTTTTCTAATGCACTCTGTCATATTGACTATTGAACTTAATACATGAATAATAATATAGGTGACCCGATAGATCTAGGATATGATTTTAATAGTAGCATTTTAGGATATTCAGTCTAACTCATTCTTTCATTTTAGACTGAAATTCAATAATGTTATTGCATTGATAATAATCCGTTCAATAGAAGATGGTGGACCATAAAGAGTATGAGGATTAGCTATGTATAAATCCAAAAGAAGTTGTAATCGTTTCTTTATAAACTCTTTTAATTCACTATCTATAGTCTAGTAAGTGGGATTTGAAAGGAACTTAATTCGGCATGAGATGGAGGTAAATACAACAATAAAATCTTAGTCATGTCAATTAGAATCCTATGGAAATAATCCTGCAATATGGTGAATTTGTTTGTTTAAAATCCCATGGAAATATTCCGGAAATAAATTCAGTTACACGCGCCGTTGAAAAAAGAAAGAGTTGAGGTACACGCCCAAAAATGAAGTGAAAATTTTGTGTTTGGTAGCCGTCATTGGTTTACATCACCGGCAAAAATAAAATCAAAAAAATATATGGTGAGTCTCTTTCTCTCTCCCCTCCCACCCAAGCAAGGAAGCAATGCAATTACACCTCTATTAAATGCAATTGCACCCTCTCAATACGCTCTGCAATTACTCTACCCTGCCACATTTTCATCCATCTGTTCCCCACTTCCCTCTCTTCAATGCCCTCTTCTTCTTCTTCCTCATCCCGGCCCCTTCTCACCACTCTTTAACAAACCTTTCTACCTTCACCATCTTCTCATACAGTACTCTCTCTAAGTCACTACTTCATATATGCGTTAACAAACGTTGACATCGTCAAAACCAGGTTCTCTACTCTTTACTTCAACAACTTCACAGTCACAAAACAGATCTACAACTTCTTCTTCTACTGTCTTGCAAACCCTTCACCCAACAACCACTCACTGCTAGCTGGTAAGTGACAAGTTTTTAATTTTGCGTAGCATATATAAGATCTTTTTTTTATTTAAAAACGAGACCAGTAAGTTCTTTTTTTTAATATTTATATAATTATTATATTTCTTAATTTTTTTGGGTGAGGGGGTTCTAATATTTTTCCGAGCGAAGCTGCTCTCTAGCGGTGCTTATGTTATTATGTCTAGGGTTTCTTGAAAGTGAAAGAAAGCGTTGTCTGCCAGAGAAAAATCCAGACATATATATGTACTAAAATATAGGAAGCATTGTATGATTCTCCGAGATCTTCGTAGGGGTTATAGTTTCTGATTCGATTTGGGCTGATTTTGTTTCAAGAAAAGATCGTCAAAAATATTCGAGGGCTTTTTATTTCGTATTTGTATCTATAATACGTTAGTGTTGATAAGTTTTTTTCTTATTTATTTTCTTGGAGGTCACGTTTTGGAATCTGTGTTTTGTAGTAAGTAACACTCTCTGACTTTGTTTTGACACCGCCAATTGACAGATTATTGGAGCTCAATCTCAACGCATCAAACCCTCGACCAGAAGAGAAACCAAAAGACTGTGTCTGAATTTTATACTACTTTGGTTGTTATGAAATACGCCAGCCGGTGTTACGATTAAGGCGAGAAACATACATCCCCTCGTTGAAAAGAGCGAATAACAACGTTGGTGGGTTTGGATCATCGTCATAGGGTCTCAATCTTAGACAGGTTGTTGCTTAACTTTTCAACTCTTCTTCTCTTCATGTCTCTTTCGCTCATTATCCCCTTTTTCTTTTCCCACTCCCACCTCTTCAATTTCCCAACTTATCTCCTTGTTCGGTGACACTCCTCGTCCAAACTTCACTCCAAAATCGAAGGTCCTATTTTATTTTATTATTATTTTATTGGTTTCACTGAAGCAAACTCACCTTCTCTTGTATTGTACCGAAGCCAGATATCCTTCTCGATATTCGTAAACCGCGTTATTCACACCCTCACATCCACTCACTGTTTGAAACTGTTATCTTTTTCTTTTCCAAAAAGTAAAGAAAAAAACAAAGAAAAAAAAAGATAATAACACTTAACATCAAGAAAAGTACGCTAATTACAAAAGAGAAAAGTTGATGTTTTTATGTCTTGTTTTTTAGAGTGAACCGTACTATATTACTTACTACCTTGTTATGTTATTGTCTTTGTTAGATTGAAAGAGAATAAACCACACACAGGAATCTTAAAGATCTGTAGATAATGTTCCAGCCAAATCTCATGGAACACTTTCAGCCATTGGAGATGCCTCAGAATACTTCGGAAAGCGATGTCCCTCGAATCCGTGAAGACGAGTTCGACAGTGCTACCAAGTCTTGCAGCGAAAACCTAGAAGGTGCTGCCTCTGGTGAAGACCAAGATCAACGCCCCAACAAAAAAAAGCGTTACCATCGCCACACCCAGCACCAGATCCATCAAATGGAAGCGTAATATATTATAATAACTTGTTGAAATTGTTTTTTAATTTCTAATTGTACCTTTTTTCCATTTTCTCTAATTGAAAATTTGTTTTTCAGTTTCTTCAAGGAGTGTCCCCACCCAGATGACAAGCAAAGGAAGGAGTTGAGCCGTGAGTTAGGGTTAGAGCCATTGCAAGTCAAGTTTTGGTTCCAGAACAAACGCACTCAGATGAAGGTATCTTCTTCTCTCTCTCTCTCTCTTTATGCATAGGTTTTTTGACAGAGAAAGTTATGTTTTGTTGCAGACTCAAAATGAACGCAGCGAGAACTCACAGCTTAGAGCTGAAAATGAAAAGCTTAGAGCAGATAACATGAGGTATAGAGAAGCTCTTGGCAACGCTTCATGTCCTAATTGTGGTGGACCAACTGCTATAGGAGAAATGTCATTTGATGAACACCATTTGAGGCTTGAAAATGCACGCCTAAGAGAAGAGGTATCCTCTTTTAACATGTCTAGCTAGGTGTCTACTAATATTGTTGATTATTCAATGACCTTTTTTGACTTTGATGTTTTGATCAGATTGATAGGATTTCAGCTATTGCTGCAAAGTACGTAGGGAAGCCAGTGGTGAACTATTCAAATCTTTCACCTTCTCTCCCTGCTTCTCGACAACTAGAACATGCTGGTTTTGGTGGCCAACCAGGTCTTGGTATGGATATATATGGAGGAGGTAGTGGAGGAGATCTTTTAAGGTCAATTAGTGGTCCCACCGAAGCAGACAAGCCAATAATAATAGAGCTAGCTGTTGCAGCTATGGAGGAACTTATAGGGATGGCACAAATGGCTGAACCTCTTTGGTTAACTTCCCTTGATGGCACTGGCACTGCTTCCGTGCTTAACGAGGATGAATACATAAGGTCCTTCCCTCGTGGAATTGGTCCAAAACCTACTGGCTTCAAATGTGAAGCATCTCGAGAAACTTCTCTAGTTATAATGAACCATGTTAGCCTTGTTGAGATTCTCATGGATGTGGTACATATCTTACATTCTCTCATACTTTACACTTTTGAAATATGTGCATCTTTTTTAAGCTCTTGATTTGATTCCTTTGACTTGAACTTTTCAGAACCAGTGGTCCACAGTGTTTGCCGGTATAGTATCAAGAGCTATGACTGTGGAAGTGTTGTCAACGGGGGTGGCTGGCAACTACAATGGAGCTTTACAAGTGGTAAGCATATATATATATATATATATATATATATATATAGTTATAAAAAAAAATCAAATTTCTTAACTTGTAGTTAAACTTAGTATCACTACACAAACACTTGCAATTGTACTTTGATTTATGCATGCAGATGACAGCTGAGTTTCAAGTACCATCACCACTTGTGCCAACTCGTGAGAGTTATTTTGTAAGGTATTGTAAACAACATAGCGATGGGACTTGGGCAGTTGTGGATGTTTCATTGGATAATTTGCGCCCTAGTCCTTCATCCAAATGTAGAAGAAGACCTTCTGGTTGCTTAATTCAAGAGATGCCAAATGGCTACTCTAAGGTAAAAGAATTAACTAACTAACTAATATAATATATATTTTTATTGAATTTTATTATTTGATTTGATGTTCCCAATGTGTCTAACTATTGGTCCATATATGGCTAGGTCACATGGGTTGAACATGTGGAAGTGGATGATAGAGGTGTTCATACTCTTTACAAGCAAGTTGTTGGCTCAGGACATGCATTTGGTGCAAAACGTTGGGTTGCAACCTTAGATCGACAATGTGAAAGGCTTGCTAGTGCCATGGCAACTAACATTCCCACTGTAGATGTTGGCGGTAATTTACATCTTTTTGTTTTATTTTTTGGTGAAAACATTATGTATTTTCATGTGTTAAAAGTTGAAGTTTAATGAATATGATTAGTGATAACAAACCAAGAAGGGAGAAAGAGTATGTTGAAACTAGCTGAGAGAATGGTGATAAGTTTTTGTGCTGGAGTGAGTGCTTCAACAGCACACACGTGGACTACACTTTCTGGAACAGGAGCTGATGATGTCAGAGTAATGACCCGTAAGAGTGTAGATGACCCAGGAAGACCTCCTGGTATTGTTCTCAGTGCTGCCACTTCATTTTGGCTTCCAGTTTCACCTAAACGAGTCTTTGACTTTCTTCGTGATGAGAACTCCAGGAATGAGGTATGCATTATTAGACTACTTGACTTAGTAATATTGCATTATTGTTTACATGGTGAATGTGTTTACCTCTTTCCCTCTTTTAAGTTTTCACACCAATTTGTCTTCTATGAAATGCTTTGGGTTGCATATTGTTTTCAAATTGCCAAATATTGTCCGACAGATATTAAACAAGTTTGTGCAAAGAAAAAGACAGGTGAGGAAGTTTTTTTGTAAGAAATCATTTTATTAATTACGAGTAGCACTGAGTGATTGAGTTACTCAAACATATACATATAGTCCACTAAATACTACTCTCGTGTTTATTATACGAAAAGTTTGCAATTTTAGATTTATTGAATAATTGATATATCTGGTTTATCTTAATTATAGACCAAGTACATTAATTATTCAATCAACTTAAAACTGTAAAATTTTCTTATAATAAAGACAAGAGAGCAGTTATATAATGCAATAAAATAGTCAAATCTCAAAATGGGGAATAGGGTAACCCCAAAATCGATAAATAACAGATACTAAACGACAAAATACTTTTGTTTTTAATGAAATACACTTTAAAGCTAAGTAGTTAATCCTGAAAAACGGAGAAGAGTGATGTTCCCTTATTTAAACCGTTAAAGCGGTATGGTGGTAACTGCTATAGCCATTATCGTGACACCTATAATGAATCTATATAATAAAAGCCTACGAACATGCATAAATACTGAAATATAAAAAATACACAATCCAAGGGAAGTCATAAACTATTACTTAATAATCTTAATTCAACTATCACTAACCTTCAAAATCATGTAATCAACACCATTAACATTCAAAATAATTAAATTGATACTCTATAGTAAAGGAACATAGAAGAACCAAAGAATAGCAAAAACAATTGGTTGTAGACTTGCAAGCGACGAATGGAGTTTTAGAAGAATCAAGAAAGAAAGAAAGAAAGAAAGAAGTCACAAATAGATGCACGGAAGCTAGACAGCGAGATATGCGTGAGGATGATGACCCGGTAAGATGAGAGAGAGAGAGATTTGAGATAATCAATAACCTAAAATCACTTTTAATTACTCAAAGCCCTAATAAATAATGAAAAATGGTAGTCAAAAATAGGGAAAGTGAAACAAAATCGTTAATACACTTGAATGTTGCAAAATACAAAAAACATAATACTGAATTCCCTCCCCAGGGAATTGAACTACGAAAATCATGCCTACCACGGGAGCAATTAACCGCTTTGCCAGCAGAGCTATAATAGTAGTATAATTAATATATATCATCTGATATTAAGTCTAAACTATGTCTATGAATCGATTTTAGAAAAATCTCACCGGTATCGTGGCATACTTCAGCTACTATGAAGATCTGCCCCTGTGGATACCTAAGTGAGAGATGGAAAGAGAGGAAATTGTTAAAATGATATAAGAGAAACCAATTGGAGAAACAAAATTATACACACAAGTTTTTGCTGAGATCCCGAAATATAGAATGACGTTGGATCACTATTCACACTTATTCACTCTATATTTTATTTCAAAAAGTGATTCTCTCTCACTTCGACGAGGTGCTAGAGATGTTTAGGGAGAAGAGATAGAAAAAGAAGCAAAAGGTGTAAGAACAAAGGGAAAAGTGTACCAAAAACTATGATTTTTTTTACAATAAAAGGAACCATGATTTTGAAACACCGTAATATTATCAATCAATACTTATTTAACGTTTCATTTTCTCTCTATCTCTTCCTATCAAATCACTCACCTATCACATTTACTCTATCACTCTAGGTACAAGTAAAAAAAAGGCTTAAATGTGATGATGTAAGGAAAAAAGGACGTGAGAAGTTATATTTTTTTCACCCTTATCATTACCTAATCATGGTTGGTCTCAATTCATTAATCGTACACCTAGTATTCATTCCATTGACATGAAGTGATGTAATCAATAACAAAAATGATATCACATTCCAAACAATCTAGAAGACTAGTGTAGAAAGGCATAGATTAAAATAGAAGAAAAAACAAAAACCAGTAAAAGATGTGACGATAGTGTATAAGAAAAAAGACAAATACCAACAGAGAGGTCTAAAAATGATGCAAGAGAAATGAGACATGGAAAGAAAATCTTAACTCTATTAAGAAAATGTGTACCAAGCATTATTATTGTTAGATAAGAAATTTTGTTTGTTCTGTTTTAACATCATATCCACTATTTCTTTCAAGTTTTTTTTTTCTTTCAATATGTTATTTTAACTTTTGTGATCTTTTAATTAACAGTGGGATATTCTTTCCAATGGTGGAGTTGTACAAGAAATGGCACACATTGCAAATGGACGAGAAACTGGAAATTGTGTATCTCTACTTAGAGTAAATGTACGTTTGTCTATCTAAAACTTCAATATTCAATTTTGAATTAAAAAATCTAGTAAAGTGTGACTGAATTAAATAATAATATGCAGAGTGCAAATTCAAGCCAGAGCAACATGCTAATATTACAAGAGAGTTGCATAGATTCAACTGGCGCATTTGTAATATATGCTCCAGTAGATATTGTTGCAATGAATGTAGTTCTAAATGGAGGAGATCCAGATTATGTAGCACTTCTTCCTTCAGGATTTGCTATACTCCCAGATGGAAGTGGTATTAATGGTGAAAATGGAGCTGGTGGATCACTTTTAACTGTTGCATTTCAAATATTGGTTGATTCTGTTCCAACTGCTAAGCTTTCTCTTGGATCTGTTGCTACTGTTAATAGCCTTATTGCTTGTACTGTTGAGAGAATCAAGGCTTCCTTATCTGGTGAACCTGCTTGAACTTCAAGATAAATGGTTTGTGTGGTAAGCTCTTGAGCCTATTTATCATCTCTAACACACATTTGTCCTTCCATTTTTTTGCACTTTAATGACTAAGATTTTTTTCCATGATTCACAATTTTTAATCAATTATTGATCACTTGTAGGCACACCGATACTTCAGGTTGATAACATTTCTGGTATCTAATACGTATCTTGTTAGACACAAATCAATACAAAACTTCAATTATTTCCAATTTTCAAATTAAAATTAGTATCTCTGTGTTCGTGTTCGTGTTAGTGTCATGTCTGTTGTATGTTTTTAGTCATGTTGGAAATTTGTGGGACAAATATAGCATACGTTTGCAATTGCATTTCCATCAAATCATGTAGTATTTTAGCGAAGAGCATTAACTAATTTTGATATTATATCTAATTAGGGATAGCGAAGTGGGACCAAACGAGCTTACCCGCCTATACCGGTTGGGTAAGTTGGGGTACCCAGCCCATCAACCTGCTAGACTATTTTGTTCATTTTTGTATTTCTAACTACTTTTGAGTGGGTTTTGATCGTCAACCCATCATTTCGCCACTTTTTATCTCAATTTTTAAATGAGTTGGACTTGACATCCAACCCACCATCCCTATTCTATTTCAAATTCTTCATTTTGATGATATTTTTTTGTTAATTTTATTGCAGTTTGCATTGTGTGGATGATCAAAAGGTGGTGAGGAACTTAGGCTTATATTACAAAAATGGGAAGAAGTCAAGAGCGCACCTTGCAAGATCCTTTCTCAATACCCTCACAAGAGTTTTGAGAGGATTAAGGTTCGGGAATTGACTTCCCTAGTTAGAGTAAATGTGAACATCTCATATTGTGACCTTACCTATCAACTTTTCTTAGACTAAATACATAATATAATTAGGGCCATCCTTTTGGGTAACTTAATTTAGGGCTTTAGTTTTAATGTAAACTCTTACTTAAATTTCCTTATTATTCAATTGTTATTTGTGTGTTTTAGAAGAGGTACCGGCACTAGTTGGTGTGAGAGGATTGCACCTAGGACACACTGCTTAATTGCTTATTATAACTCTTTCACCCCTTTTAAAGGGTTTTGAAATGGATGTGTTCCATGCCCCCAAAATCTAATTGACATAGTATTCTCTTTTAATTTAATATTTGTAGTTATTATGGCCAGAATATTGAATGATGAAGTTGGTAGTATGTTAAATATAGGGACAGTCTATTATATATAATCAATAGAGGTAGAAAGATAAAGTACCTTTAATTAATATCAAACTATGGGCTGGTTATTAATAACCATACCAAACTGACCTGTATATATGCTTCAGAGATATGGACCATAGTTTGCTCTCAATGCTAATATCCTTTGTATTTATAATCAAGAGCTTGTCAACAGTGGACACTAGCTAGTAGTAATATTTATTTGGTCCTCACAAAGTTGCGTCTTTGTGGACCCTTAATTAAGAGTTTGGTCAAAGTGGATGCTCAATGTCAATTGTAGACGAGCTTTTTATACGGTCGTTAGTCATTGATTATATATGGCTATGTATATGAATATATTAAAAATAATGTTTTCTACCTATTTGTGATGGTGATATTCAGCAATGAAAATGAAATTAGCTCGTGATTTTTATACTCTAACTGTCAGATAATAAAAAAAAATATGGTGGATAAAAAAATTGATAGATATGTTTTTTTGTTTTGGTTACTCAAACCTTGACTGGTGATAATTACAAGTTACAACTCATGGTCGTGATCTATGAAACTTATCTGTAATATAGTTTTTGCTTTATCGACTAGTGAGGAAGGATAGTTGGGTTTCGGAGTATAATAGCAATGATGGAGTATTCTCAGTAAAATATGTCTGTTATTGCTTTTCCACTAAAAAAACTTCAGAAGGTTGATGTGGTGATTCATGTCACTTCATGTGCTTGTCTGGTAGTATTTAGAGTCAGAATTATACCCGTTTCTTAGGTTTGAATTTTCTTTACATATATAGAATGTGGTGTTCAAATGATTGTTAGCTAGGGTTGGTCTTCTGACCTCAAAATTTGTTTCATTTTTTATTCTTTAACTAGTAGGATACCCGTGCATACGCACAGGTGATGTCGTGTTCTTTTTATAAATGAACTTAGATAGTATTTAAATAGTCTGAACATTACCTCGTGAAAATGAACACAAATTTAAAGTAGATAAAAAATGAGTTTCTAATAAAAAAATAGATAAATATTAAAATCTACAAATGTAAAAGTATCATTTAAAAAAATCTGTGCGTGTTTTTTTTATATATCAGTGTTGTTATCCAGTGTTTTTTTATATATCAGTGTAGCTATGTCGTGTTTTTATATATATCTTTGCAGTTATCCCTGTATTTTTTACATATCAGTGCAGTTATCTCGTGTTTTTTTTATGTATCAATGCAGTTATCCATAGTTTCAATTGATTATTTGAGTTGATTAGTATGTGATAGTAGATAGTAAAAGTTAGATAGTAGATCATTAATAATAAATTTTTGTTTTAAATATTAATTAATAGTTTAAATATTCATTAAGTCTTCTTGTTTTTTAGATATTAGGTTTGTAGTAGTAGTCTTGAAAAATTTTAATTATCAATGACAAATATTAATCTCGTGTTTTTTTATATATATCAGTGAAGTTATCCCGTGTTTTTTACATATCAGTGCAATTATCTCATAGTTTCAATTGACTATTTGAGTTGATTAACAGATTAAATAGATAGTAAAAGATAGATAATAGATTATCAATAAAAAATATTTATCCCGTATTTTTTATGTATTAGTGACAATTATTTGTCATTTTTAGGTATTAGTGACAAATATCAGTCACGTGTTTTAAATATTAATCAGTTTAAATAGTTACTAAGCCTTCTTGTTTTTTGAGATAGTAAGTTTATAGTAGTCTTCAAAAATTATAATTATCAATGACAAATATTAATCTCGTGTTTTTAAAATATATTATCAATAAGAAAATTTGATTATTTTAGTTGATTAGTAAATTATAGTAGATAGTAAAAGATATATAATAGATTATCAATAAGAAATATTTGTTTTTAATATTAATTAGTAGTTTAAATAGTCATTAAGTCTTCTTGTTTTTTAGATAGTAGATTTGTAGTAGTAGTTTTCAAAAAAAATTAATTATCAATGACAAATATAAATCTCTTATTTTTTTTATATATCGTTGCAATTATCTCGCAGTTTCAATTGATTATTTTAGTTGATTAGTATATTATTGAAGATAGTAAAAGAGAGTTAGTAAATAATCAATAAGAAATATTTGTTTTAAAAATTAATCAGTAATTTTAATAGTCATTAAATCTTCTTGTTTTTTAGATAGTAGGTTTATAGTAGTCTTCAAAAACTTTAATTATCAATGACAAATATTAATGTTATGTTTTTTTATATATCAGTGCAGTTATCCCATGTTTTTTATATATCATTGCAGTTATCACTTAGTTTCAATTGATTATTTTAGTTGATTACTAGATTATAGTAAAAGATAGATTGTAAATTATCAATAAGAGGTGATAGTAGATTATCAATAAGAGTGTAAAAAGATTTAGTTAAAATTTTAAGGTGATAGTTAAAATTTTGGTAGAGTAGTGTTTGTATAAACTTAGATATTTAGTTAAAAAAATAAAGTGAAGTGATAAGAGAAAGAGAAGAATTGTTTATGGGAAAAGTAAAAGTAAAGTAAAAAAAAAAAGAGTTTAAGAGAAAAGTGAAAAGTAGGAAAAAAAAGTGTAAGAAGAAAGAGAAAAAAAAGGAAGAAAGAGAGTGTAAGAAGAAAAAAGTGGTAAAAGAGAATAAAGAGAAAATGAAAATGTTGGAGAAAGTAAAAAGTTGTTTTTGTTTTTTAGTGAATCAATTACATTTTTATCCTTAGTTAGTATAGGTGTCACTTTTCCAAAATGACTATATGGGTAATGGGTAATTTTAGTGGAGTAGTAATTGTATAAATCTATATTAGATATTAGATTAGATAGATAGATTTGTTAGACTTACCCCTCAAAGAGTTGTTTTCAAAATACATTAAATAATAAAGCCTTCAACGATTGTCAAGAAAAATTTGCCGTTGAATATGGTGTTGCAGGTGATTTGAGAGCTCAAATGGGTATATTTTCTCATAATCGGTGGATGATTTTCTAGAACAATAATGATTGTTACACGAAAAACTGCAATACATGATGTGTATTTCTTTTCACTGCTAGAACACTTCCGTGTATTTTTATTGTGTTGCTAGTTACTTTCTTACTTTTCGTCACGAACCATATATCAATTCTCTTTCTAGAATAGGTCGAACAATGTTAAGTCATGGAAATTGTTTCTCGCTATGGCGAGGAACGATCCTTGTCTAAACTATGAATTATATGAGGACTCATTGGATTATAGTATCCTTCTTAATGGTTTCAGTCGGAGTGCCCCTTATATTCTCTTCTCAATATCATTTCTTTTACGGGTAAAAAACTCTTTCCAAATGTTGATCATTAATATAATATACAATATTTGGATAAAATTATCAATTTTTTATGATTTTAATTTTTTTCTAGTTAACATAAAGTTTTGACTAATTTAAATTTTGAATTTCGAGACAACAAATTATCCTTTTTAGGGTTAATTGATATCATCCTATTTTGATGTGATTGCTTGCCTTTATGATTTTCTAATCATATCACTTACTAAGACATCAACTATCATGCCTCTAACTTAGAGTTAATTGTACTTTTGGCCTCTCTAAAAATGATCTCAACATCTTTTTGAAGTAATTATGGCTACTTATCTAAGAGGAAGTTGGAGTTTTATTTGAGTAGTTCCATTCCAATGTAAATCTCCCTAAAAGCCTCACCTTCGACATTCTGACTATTGTGCCCGACGTAGATAGTATGCCCTCGTGAGGGTATTTTAGGTTGATTTCTCTATTTTGTTTGCTTGTATATTATGGTTGATAATGTGGCGTGCTAACGCCGGGGATGGCCAAGGTAATGGACTCTATTGTGGCTTCTAACCAGACATTGTTTATTCTAGAGAGGAGGAAGATAATGGATGAGGAGGAGGAGGTGGTGGTGGTGGTGAATAAGATAGACAACTTTGCTAAAAGGTGGTTTTGACTAGGGTGAACCTATTTTGTAGGGGTATTATGGAGGATCTTGTTATTTTTTTGTGTGTTATGTGAGAACCCTAAGGAGACTAGAACTCACGTTGCTCATTATGATTGCACTTTTCGACTATAGTTAAATGTGTTTAATTAGGTGGTTAGGGTAGGTTATTGTAATGCTTTCGAACTCGCTGTACTCGTTCTGTCTACTTTGAGAAGGGAAAAAAGGTCGCCATTGATTTGGTAGTCATGTCGTGAGGGGTTTGGTATATTCTAAATGGTTACATTGTTCTTTTCTGCTGAGGAACCTAATATGATTGAAATAGGGGATCATATTAAGGTTATGCATGTAAATGATACATGGATTAGGTAGGAATGGATGTTTTTTGTATTATGAATAGTGTTTTGATTCCTTGGATTGTATTTCCAGGAGTTGATCCCGTTAGCGGTATGGTAGTACTGATGGTATTGTCCTGAGCATGTTTGGATGGAGGGTTTAGGAGGGGAGGGAAGGGTTTGATTTTCAATTCTAAATTAAAGAAGCTATAAAATATTTCTAATAAAAAATGTAGTGTGATTAACTATGTTTTATTATTATTTATTATGTTATTCTTTCAATTTTTAAAATCTCAAATAGATATTAAAATATAGTTCAAGCCCACCAAAACCCTCTCAAACATACCTTTAAAGTTGATGGGGGGCTTAACTCTCCACTTTGCCTTTTTTTTATCCTTTGATGTATTGGGTTGGAGTACATTTGTACTCTCATTTTAACGCATTTCTATTATGCTATTCAAAATAAGTATCACAATTGTTTAATTTTGGCTCCCATTGTTCTGATTGCATAAATTGAGTTTCCCAAGTATTATGATGGTAACAGTTAGGCCCTTTTCGCTTATTAGCCATCAAAGTTTTAACACTGACAACCAAGGTAGCCAATATGGGTATGAGTTGGTGTTGACTAAGGCAAGCTTGTAAGCGAATGTGGCCAAAGAAGTATCTCGACGAGTTGAAGTATCCTAGCGAGTCGACGATGTAGGCTCTTTGGGCAGTTGTTACCGTAAATACCATGCCTTCTTTAGCCACACCAGCTTTCCATGCTAGCCCAAGTTAGCGTCAACTCAATTTCACAATAGCCACATAGGCTCCTATGGTCAATGGACAAATAGACATAATAGCAACTCTTAAAATTTGAGGTTAAAGCCTGACTCAACCCCGTAAAACCGATTTATAAGGTGAAGAGTGCAGAAGTCTTACGAAATATACTTAGATCATATTTCTAGTTAATGTACGACTCTCGAGATAGATGCCGGTGGAATGACATAAACTCAACAGTAACTATTAGGATGTTAGAGACCCAATTCACACTATTCAAACCCAAATGGGCTATAATTATACAAGTCTTCACTATAGAAAAGATATGGGTTTCTGCAAGTCTTCATCCCCATGCTCCATCTCACATAGGTTGGTGTGTGCATTGTGGAGATGAGTTACATTGTTTCAAAACCCTAATACTTCAATCAGGATGTCATCTTATAAGAATTGACACTTTGGGGTTTGTATTATTTACAAGCCAAAGTAAATTTTGAAAAGCATAGAAGTCTATCATAGAAACATGAACGTTGCGGTGATGTCTGGAGAATTTAGGAGGAAGATTACTCTATGGAGATCATCAAATAGATTATAGGTAACAGTGGGAGTGAAGATTTACATGTGAAAGCTATACATCTTAACAATTGAACTATCCAAGTAAACTACATCTGCAGAGCATACCCAAAAAAGGGACTTATAATTAGTGTTTTTTGTTACGCAGGCAAGCATAAAAAAACTAATATATTTTCATGTTTTGCAGCATTTTTACCTCTAGTCTCAATTGCCATATGGGCCATTTACTCATTTTGAATAAACAATAGTTAGCATTTATTTCTTCTCATCGTAATGTATTCAACATAATGGAATTTGAGGTTTACTAGATACAAAATCGTTTTTTCTCAAAAAATAGTAAATCAAAGAATAAAATACAAACTCAACACTAAAAAGTACCAAAATGTGGTTAGAGGAGGGGATATCAGCATGCTTCATCCCTTCACACCTACAACTCTGCTTCTCTTTCCATTTTCTCATGGTTGGTTCAATAACTAGTATTTCAAGCTCTTTTTTTCCTCGCCATTGCAAATCTCTTGCCAAAAGCTGGAGTATTCTTGGTGGAGTGTGTCAGCAGCCCTCTCAGAGTAGCTAGAACACCCAAACACATGAAAGGGAAATACATTGTCAATAGTTTCTCAGATGCCTTCTTGGATCCCATCATTTCTGATAATACAGCAACCTGCAATCCACAATTAACCAAATGATGGAAACCAAAAAGCAAGATATAGATTATCCAAACTTTGATAAAATCTCATTGAAGAGTATTACAATTCAAGCTTCTGGTAAAACAAATGTCATTTTACGAAAGCCAATGCAGAGAGATTGCAAGTTGCAACTCAAGAGTATTTTCTTTTGTTTGCCACAAGTATCCTCCACTAGAGGCAATTCTGTTCGAGGCACAATCAGATACTAAACATGGGCACCCCTCTAGACAAGGATTCGACGGTGGGAGACTACACATCTGTTTGGACCAGCATTTGGATTTCCACGTCCACCCAGAGTGGCAGCCAGAACCCACGGTGAGAGAGAAGCTACTCTTTGGAGCTTCAAATTGGCCGCGAGTTTTCCACGGTGAGATCCCTCCCAGACGCAAGTTTGTGAATCCAAATGCGGAACCAAACACATGCTAACTCCTTAAACTAGACTCAATCTTAGTTGGTAACTCAAGAGAGTAATTTAGGAAAGCCGGGCCATATACCTTGATAATCGGTTCTGATTAAATTTTAACCCAAACTATAAAATTGCATTACCATTTACCACAATTTCGTTTCGCATCTAACAGCTACAAATGCACCCATAACAAAAGAGCCAAAGGATGATTATGAATCTAATAATCAACACATTCATGCTAGTACATTGCAATAACCAAGCTTATCATCAAATGAAAATATTTGACAACAAACCAAAGGATGATTATGAATCTAATAACAACCAACAGTCCAACACATTCTTGTAAAACAAATCTAAATGAATGAATGAAAGGTTGCCCACCATTAAAAATATTGTCTTTATTGATCCACCCATCCGAAAAAGAAAGAAAAAAGAATACTTTTTCGGTTATCTCTACTCTCTCTCATAACGTATACAAACCTAATCATTCACATTATCACAGGACCCATATAAACGTGTGATCGAACAAGAGATTGACAAAAAGTACAAATTTGAATAAAAAAAATAAGTTTGAAAAGTAAATACCATGGAAGTGGAGACAGAGACACCATAGATCAAACACGTGGTGTTGAACCAAGGCTTAGCAGATAACATAGCATAAAGGTTGAGAAGAGAGAGAGGCCATTGGAAGAGAAGTTCAAGCCAAACAAGGCCAACGAAGAAATGGGGTTTCTCAGCAACAAGATAATCACCATATTCGTTGGTGTACCATGCTTTTATTTGAAGAAGGAAGTCAGGGAAGTAAGAGAGAGGAAGACATGTTTGAGCATCAATAAGAGGAGCTACCACTGCTATTAACAAGAAGAATAGGAACAGAATTGCATCTACAAGTTTCAACACAAAACCCATTTTGCTTCTTTGTTTTTCGCTTTGAATTTTGGAGCACGGTGATTTGGGGAACAAGGAATGGAAGAGGGGAGGCTGATGGATGGGTTGCAGGAAAAAGAGGGATCTTGAATAATGTAGGGTTATTATTGACGATTTTTTTAATGGAGTTCTCACATGGATGATTATAATGAAGATTAAATAATGTAGGGTTATTATTGATTGAGTTAGGGATTATAAATTGTTAGGCTTAATTACAGAGTTTTGGTTCCCCTATTTTTATTAACTCACGATTTTAGTCCCCCTAGAATTTTTTCCACGAATTTAGTTCCCCTATTTTCACCAACTCATGATTTTATCCCCTAGAATTTATTTTGAAGAATTTAGTCCCCCTATTTTCCCAATTTGAGAATGTCTTGGGGGACTAAAATCGTGAATTGGTGAAAATAGGGGGACCAAAACTGTAATTAACCCAAATTGTTATTAAACTTTTTTACACAAATATTATTGAATCAAAATTTCAATAAGTTATCATTTATTGACTTTGTAAAAGAGTTCTACATTGTTTTCTTTTTTTTGACTAATCTACATCTATTATCTAATTTGGCTTGTCACTTGCGCGCGCAAGTGACAAGTTTTTTGTTTTTTTTTTATTTCATATTTTTTATTTTGTTTTTTGTTTCTTTTTTTTCTCTTCTTTTTTTCAATTTTTTTTTTGTTACTTTTTGTTTTTTGCTTTAGTTTTTTTTCTTTCTTTTGTATTTTAAGAAGTACTTTACGGTGTCGAAAAATTTTAAATGTTTAAATATGCAAATTTTGTTCTTCAGTAATCAATTAGATGGAAAAAAATTTAATTTCATAAAAAAATACGTAAAGTGATATGCTAAAAAGTATGCTTTGGTGTACTTGATGGTGAAAAAAATTATTTTGTAACAAAATACGTAAAGTGAAATGTTAAGCATTATGTTTTGAGATACTTTGGGATTCGAAAAAAAAAACTAACTTTTCAAATATCAGAAGTTTTTTCGTATATAAACTGGTTTGGTAAAAAATAATAAGTTTGTGAAAAAATACGTTTGTGAAAAAATAATAATCTTCTTATTTAATTTATAGTTTTAATTTAATTTTTATTTTCGGAAGCTTCAGTTACATTTACAATAGATCCCTCAATCGCACACTTTCGACTTTCTATAGATGCTTTTATTTTATTGGTAATTTCTATCCAACCCAACACGATACCACGTGTTTCATTTTCTATTTGTGTTTTCTTTTTTATATTGGTCATTTCGCCCCAACGGGTATTAAAACTATTCTATTTTATCATGGGTTTTCCTTCAACCATGCATGATACCCATCGTGTTTCACTTTTTAATTGTGTTGTCTTATTTTTCTATTTATGGGTTAATTTTTTATATTTGCATTTGATGAGTGTGAATTATGTTATTAAAATTTTCTTCTTATTTTATCTATGGAGGATGTGTGTCTTTGTTAATGTTCCTTTTAAAATTGATAATCTTTTTATTTAATTTATATTTATATTTAAGTTTTATTCACAGTTATTAGATTTTATATTTTGCTAACTAACACAATTTGCCCAATGGGATAGGCTATCCTAGGGCACGGGAGTCGATCCCGTGCTCCTGAGTTTGATTCTCACCGTTGACAAACTCTGTGTTGGCCAGTGCGAAATTTGCTTTCAAGCACGATGGGATATTAGTCTTTCAGCTTGGCATGTTGGCGCCAAATTGCTTTTTTTTTCGATTTGTTTTCCTTTTTTTTTCAATTCCTTCTTTCTTTTTTTTCTTTTATATATTAAGGTTTTGGGTTAAGGAGTACTTTACCGTCTTGAAAATTTTAATATGTTTACCTATGTGGAGTTTATTATTCAATAATCGATTGGATAAAAAAACTTCATTTTATGACAAAGTACTTAAAGTGATATCCTAAAGAGTGTAATTTGGTGTACTTTATGATTTAGAACAAATTTTAATTGTTCAAATACACAAAATTTGTTCCTTAATAACCGGTTTGGTTAAAGAAAAATCGTCATAAAGTTCAAATTAAACAAAAAAGGATAAGTTCAGAGACTCAATGGAAGTTGTTCTAATTAGTCTCGCTTTTAGTATTTGATTGTAAATAGTATTAGATGAGTATATAGAAGAGGACAAATATTGGTTTCTTTTGTTCTGTTTGTTGAAATCCTATGGTTCAACTTAAATCCAAACTTATTTAATTTATAGTTATAATTTAATTTAATTTATAATTATAACATTAGTAACCAACACCATTGGCACATTGACATAAGCTACCTTGGGACACGGGGGTCAAAATTTGCGCAATGGACAAACTTGGTTTCTATGTTCTTCTATTTTATTCAAATATGCGAACTTCTTTCTTCAAAAATAGTTTCAACTTTGTATATGTGCTTCTATTTTATTGGTGGTTTTAAATCAAACTCTGCATGATACCTATACGTACGTGTTTCACTTTCTAATTATGTTGTCTTATTTTCTCTTTAATTATGTGTTAAGTTTTTATATTTACATTTGATAAATATAGATAACGTTATTACAGTTTTTTAAACTTTTTCTTCTAATTGTCTATGGATGTTCAATTTCAATGTATTTGTTGTTATTAATATGCTTTACGTTTTTTTTCTTATTATCTATAGATGTTGAATTTCAATGTCTTTGTTAATGTTTCTTTTTAATTTTATAATATTTTTATTTAATTTATAGTTTTTTAATTTAATTTTTATTTACGGGAATTTCAGCCATGTTTACAATAGATCCCCTCTTCGCCCTCTTTCAACTTTCTATAGGTGATTCTATTTTATTGGTGGTTTTCATCTAACTCTGCATGATACCCACGTGTTTCACTTTCTATTTGTGTTGTCTTCTTTATTTTTGTCATTTCGCATCAAACGGTATTAAAAACATACTTTAACTGGTGTTTAAATTTTTATATTCTTTCAACGGGAACTTCAGCCACATTTATAATATAACCTCCACCATCTTCTTTCAACTTTGTATAATTGCTCCTATTTTATCATGAGTTTTCATACAACCATGCATTATATTTACATTTGATAAATATAGATTATGTTATTAAAAGTTTTAGACATTTTCTTCCCATTATCTATGGATGTTTAATTTCAACGTTTTTAGTCAATATTGTTTTTAAATTTTATAATCTTCTTATTTAATTTATAGCTATAATTTAATTTCAATCCACAATTATTTGACTATATATTTTAAAAACCAACATCATTGGTCCACTGACATAAGCTGTCCTGGGACACGGGGTCGACTTAGTGCTCCCGAGTTTGATTCCTGCAGTGGACAGAAAATTGTTGTCTTGAATGATTGGTTTATTAAAGAGGTTTTCCCCTTCCGGTTTTACTTTAATTTTGCTAACTAAAAATTAGTCAACCCCGTGCGTATCACGGGTGAGGCAGCTAGTTGTTTTCTAAAAGTTTTATTTCATTTTTTGTTATGGTCGGATAGAATTTGATACTAAATAAATATTGAAACTAATAAGGATTGAATTAATTGTTTGGATGACGACACTTCTGTATTTGCTCTATCTAATCATAAATAATATTGTTTGAGTTAGTGAAAGAAGCTAGCCTTCCACAATGTGATGGATTAAAGTTTGAAACCCTACAAGAAGTGACTACATTTAGTGTCTGACGATGCTTCAAATAGAATTATCTTTTATGGAGGAAAATGTGAAAACCAAAAAGTAATACAAATATGTTGTACATATACTTTATCATCTGAAATATAAATACCCATTTAAATTTGACCTAAAGGTCAAACACTAATTGGGAGCACAAAAAACGCCAAAGAACATAACAAAGTGAGAGGAACTCAATAGGAAGTGAAAAAGGAAGATGTTCAACAACTTTTCTCCATGAATTTCATGAGTTCTTTCTCCTTATAACTCTTCTTTTTGCTATTTTTCGTATGTCTAGCTAAATCTTTTGTATAATGGATTGGTGGATGTTGACAGAACACCAGGTATCTGGTTTGGACCATCCTAAATGATATATTTCCTCTTGCTTTGTGTGTTAATCTTATTCGTAATGCTTTTCATGTTTTGATTACCCATGAAATAATTTAAGGTTTATATATTGAATGGAAGTTCAATGAATAAATGAATGCTGGAGAATGAATGCTTGCAAGTTTTAGTCTAGAAATAGTCTTGGAATTGTAGTATCACATGAACTCTTTTTTTTTTTATAAGCAAAAATTATATTAAAGGGGGTGCAAACCCCCAACCGGTATAAATACAAATGGTCTCATTAAAACCTCTCTAGGCCAAAACCCCATGAAAAAAAGACCCAAGGAGGAAAAAGTACCCAGGAAGAATGAACTCTTAATGTTAAGCCTTGTTTTCATTTGCATTCACCTAGCGGATTAGGGTTTCTAGTGGAAGCAAAGATTAAATTGCTCAAGGAATTGGGATTTGATTAAAATTGTGATTGGTTGGTTCCCTTGCAAGCACATATTAAGGGACTAAATTTAGGGGCAATTTAACATATTTTTTTTGCCAAATCTGCATACGTGCAAGGAAAAAGATATTTTATTAGGATGAAAATCCACTATCTCAAAAAAGATGTGATTGGTTACCTTGCAAGTGCATATTAAGACCAAGGTACCTTCACTAGAAAATCAAAACAAAGTACCTTCAAAATTAGACAAACAAATAAAGGTCGATTTGGGTTTGGACCACTTGTATGGCAATCCGAATTATACATTTCCTTCGACAAATGGAATAATGAACAGGGCGAAATCCAGTTTCTCCCACTAGAGAACTTATTGAGAAACCTCTAGCTGTGGCTTTCCTTACTTCTTCCATCTTGTTTATCCCTACGCAGTTTTTAAAAAAGAAGAGTTTTTAGGTAGAAATGACAAAAATGAGGAAGAGACGGAGCAAGAGATCTTGCTGAAGTGGCGTGTGTGTGTCCCATGATGTGTGAGACAACTCGGTAGATAACATGACAGATCATCATGCCTAAGTTTCTTAATTGATAGAGAGACTAACCCAATGACGTAACCGATTAACGTGTTCAAATGCCAAAGACTACTTAGTAATTTAGATAAAATTGGAGATCAAGTTGTACATTTAGCTAATTCCAGGGATCAATTTGCATATTTCTTCATTGTTGTTTAATATTAAAATACCTATAATTAGGTGATGATGTGAAATTCTATTAAATGCAAAGATTTAAAAGACTAAAGTAATAGAAACAAGGAAACCATGTCAAATGAATATTATTAAACAAAAGTTGGATTACCAGAACTTTCAAAACTGGGTATGAAATAAAAGGAAACAAAAGGAGATCTAGACCATTACATATGGTCAAGTCTATGTACTTTTGACACTTCATAGCAAGACACAAGAGCAGTAGAGCACCATTGAATAATTTGTACTCAGCAATAATGAATTAGCTTCCTGCTCTCTTGTGAAGCTGGTAGTAACCTTAGTCCTCTCATCTATTTTCATTTCTTTAATTTCTCACTTACCTTTTATTCCTCTCCTTGTAAAACCATTTTTTTTGTGATGATTGAAGATTGTTCTTTTTCCATTGCAAATTATATATGTATAAACCTAACAACTCGATTGCCACGAGAGTGAGATTAACTGACATCTCTAGTTGGCCGGTTGACTTTGAAACACAACTTCAACAAACATATATATATTTTATGTAATGTACAGTTCAGAAATCAATGATGGGCTCCCCAACAGTTAGATTCCTTTCCACTGTCCATGGTAAGTCAAAGAGTTTCGCAGTGATGAACTTGAAGATCTTGTTCACGTTGATGTTGTATGTTGCACTTGAAAAGAACAACGTGGCATTCAGGGCCTTTGCATATGTTCTTGCCTGTTCAACACATATACATCAAAAATCTTATCTTGATGACATGAAAATCTCTTATCTTGGAACGCTTACCCAATTTCAACATCCCTTGCTTAACTTGTTTTGGTATGAACCACCGACACAGACATAAATACTAAATACAGTGCAGACACATAGATACCAATGATAATTTAAGAAAGCATAATTGAAGTGTCAGTGCAAATAGTGGTATCGGTGTCGGTATGTCGTGTTGGACACCAGATACATCTTAAATCCAAAGTATCCATTCTACATGTTATTTGTAAATAAATTGGCATGCAGGTAAGGATAGACAGGTTTGGATTGTGTGCAGTCACCATTTGGTGCATTCATGTATTCAGCAGATTGAGACTGCCCAATTTTGATTAGACGATTTAGATTTAAACTCTATGTTTTATATATTTTTTAGTTAAAAATAATGACCGTCCGATTATGATTGATCAGTTCAGGGTTACTAAATACACGACTGCACCATATTGGCTACTGCATAACATCCAGTTCCATGGATAGACTTGTCTGCCTTAGTATCAAATTGATAATCAAATTAAACATGTGCTGTCTTCTTATAATGGAGGATGGGGTCCACATTTACCAAATGGCAGGAGTAGGCTTTATGCAGGTGATTGAATATTCTAATTGGTACTAATGGATTAAAATCATCTTCAACATGCCTACCCTACTGATAAATTAATGGTGACTCAGCAAGAAATGTTTTAGGAAATTAGGGGTGTCTTTATGTGTTGTTTGTAAAGATCCTATCAATCCCTTTCACTTGAATAGACGTTGCAACCGAAAACAACATTTGTCAATTGTAAAAGATCATAGGAATGGAATAAAAAAGATAAAGGTGGATTCATTTTGAAGCATATACTAAAAAGTTAATCAGTGCTTATGCTTACTCATCTTTCTCAATAAAGCATAAATGAAATTGATTAGTCTTCCAACTACAACATTCAGTTGGCTTCCAAGGTATATTCAATGCCTTGAACTTTTGGACTGTTAGGTTGTTGAGGTGTTTATTTTAAAACAAAACATGGCTATTTATAATTTGAAACAAATCATTCAAAATCATTTAGATCCAGAGATTCTGTTTTAATAAATCTGAGAATATCATAATTTATTTATTGTTATGAGGAAGATTATAGTTGAACTATAGTATATTTTTACCTGACTGGCGATGGTCCATTGCAAATCAATGGGGAGCTGAATGAAATCATCAAACTTGGTTCCTATCAACACTGGGATTGCTGTCTACAAAAATTAAGCTCACAGATTATAAAACTCTCAAGCCTCATACTACATATTTTTGCCAAAAGATAGATATATCATATGTACCGGATTCCATTTCCTTGCTTCTTTGTACCATCCCAGAACACTGAAATTAAAATAAAAATGGAATTAAATAATTGTGAGATTAGAAATTAAAAGAAAGGATTTAGCTAGGCTGCTAGGCAGAATGAAATTAAAAGTGACCTGTTTAATGTGCATCGACTAGTTAGATCAAACATGATCAAAATTGCCACAGAGTCCTTACAAGCCATTGGAATTTGCTCTTCTGATTTTCCATCCCCTGCAATTCCATACATCATAATTATTAACAATCAATCAAATAGTAAAATCTAGATATTTTCTCTTTCTCTCTTTCTACTATATACCTTGTACTTCCCAGATACAATATGATATACGTGCCCCTCTCACAACCAATGTTTTGTCCATCTGATTTACCCCTTTCCTCTCTTCTCCTTCATTCTCTTTTTCATTACCTACATATTTCACCTGCAGACCAATTTTTTATCACAATTGTAATTGTAATTCAATTTTAAAGTAAATCAAAACAAAAAAATTATTCTTTTTTCGACTCAACCAGTTTAGAGATAATAAATAAAATTCAACAGAATCAAAAAGTTATGGACTGACCAGAAAGCTGGTTTTTCCGATTTGGCAATCACCCAATAAGCTGATTTTCAGGGAAACCAAATCAGAGTCTAAATCATGGGTGTGAAACACGGGTGGTAGCATCGCTTCTAGTTCATGCTCGAAGGCGGAATCCGGCGGCGGCGATGGTGAGGGCAATGCTGCATGCGGCGGCAACATGCTGTACGTGGCATTCGCACCAGGTTTCTTTCCCGAGCAGATCAGGATGCGGTGGAGGACACGGAGGATACATCGCTGGAGTAACGAAACACGGTGGTGAATCCGCCGCCTGATGGTGGATGGGGAGTGATCAAGTTTTCCACTAAACTGGGACTGCGACTCGGACATGTTTTTTTCTTTTTCTTTTTCGGAGAAAATAAGAAAAGTGAAAGAGTGTGTCTGTGTCTGTGTGTGGAATGGAATGGAATAGAATAGGATGGCTTCAAGTGCAACGAGTGAGTCTCTCAGCCATGAAAATGAAAACGGAGCTTGTGTTTTGTTTCATAATAGTTTTTTGAAACTGAAAAAGGGCATTTTGGGGATATCACGCTTCGGTTACAAAATCGCAACGACTTTTTTGCTGTCAAAAGGGCAACGCTAGTGTCAACTACTTTAACGCCATGGTTGACCGTTAAAACATGGACACTGTTCATTCTATTCCTGTTTTTTTTTAAAAAAAAAAAAACTTTTTTATTCATCTGTTTATTAATGGCCACATTTTGTTTTTCGTTTGTTTCGGTTTACTCAAAAGCATCGGTAGTACTAATTAAAAGGGTAAGAATGGTTGTGATATGCTTGTGTTTTGTTGTTAAGTAAGTGAGATAGTGATTGCTCAATTACCCTGCCAGATGGCAGTTTTCCATAGGTATCCTCGTGCCACCCAAACAACCTTTGTGTCTCAAATTCTTAACAAATGTCCATTCGAGGAATGGTTTTATTTCTATAGGAGAATCTTCCCTTAACTTATTGCACTAATATTATCGATTACCAAGGCCGGCCACTGTAGAAACATTTCTTCTTGAATTTTGAGTTGCAAACTAAAATGTAACTTTTGGACAAGAAGACAACATAATTGAACACGTGTTGCCACGGAAAACATGTGCAATGGTCCCCGTCCATTAAGGTCAATGTTCACACTCACAGTACGTGACCAAAATAATCATCTAACTCAACCATCAAGCTCAAAGATCTGTGTCGTGACGTGTTTTCTCTTCTACCTTCTTCTGGTTTTGCAATCTTTCTGAAACAGATACAGTTTGTTTGTTTAGATTCAAATTCTTAAATTATTGAACTGGGAAATGGAACCCTTTGTAACCTCCGCAGAAATTGGTCGAGAGAGGGGTTATACAATACCAGACACTGAAATTAACCACGTGTATGGAATGCATTTTAACCATTTAGGTGTCTCAAAGCTATGTTAAAACAACGGGTAGGGCCATATTCATATTCTTATACCGAAACTCAATTTCTAAAAGGACCACCATATACTTGACAATTGAGCCACAAAAAGATGATAATTACGGAGGAGGGGGCGGTTTCTGGTCAACATTCTCTAAGCAAGGTACAAATATGATTGTCTAAATCTCGTATATGACTATTAGAAAATTAAACCAAAGTTTCTCTGTCTTTCTTTTAAGACTGTTTAGTGACATTAATTTTTAAGTCAAGATTTGTGCCAACACTGTTACTATGAGAAAAACAAGAATGCACCAACAAAAGTGCAGAGTGTTACTTAGATAGGTGAATTGGATTGCAAGTCCAAACTCTGGCTGCGCCTCCTTTTCTTTGTCCTAAGCATTTCTTTGATTTCTGCTTCCCTTTTATCTACAAAAACAATCAATTTCTTGAAGCTAGGAGTTCTGCTTGTTCGTCTTGACCTTGCTGGTAGAACTTCCTGATCAACCTGCTCAGTAGGCTCTAGGCTGAACTTGTTATATTGACAGAACACTCTAGCAAAGAATACAATCAAGGCAAGCAAACATGCAATGCCACATATAAGAAATAAGCCCCAGAAGCTTGTCAGAGATAGTTTCTTTGAATCAACATCATTTGTTTCACACCCCTTTACATTAAGCCATTTGTCATGAATCCTTTTGTGGCCCCCATTCTCAGAGAGTTGAAGAATAGCAGTTGACAGGTCCGTAGCGAGGGGATTGTCCCTCTGAAATGCCTGTTGTCAAAGTAACAAACATGAGAACAATATATTATCCAACCACGTATAGTTCTTTTCTTCATCACAAAACATTTTCAAATAACCATTTGCAAAGTAATTTGCCCTTATATAATATTGTACAGAAACGAAAAACCACAAGAGAGATACTTACAAATCCCCAGCCACTTTTAGTGAACTCCTGCCCAACAGTTCTGAACTTACAATTGGTGCTGGACATCAAGATCTCAATATAAGGAAGCTCATCAACAACAGCAGCAACCCCTCCATTTGTTGGACCACGCTGAAGGGAATCAATATAATCCTGCATGTTTTTCAATGTAACTATCCTAGACTCAGCTATATTGAGTTCATCTATCAGATACTTCCTTGCAAATGACCCATCTTGAATTCCAATTGGTAGATTACTCGAGATCAAGCTGTCAATTCCTTCAATTTGTGATGACAGTTGCTGCACAGTGAGGATCGATGTCAAGCTAGCAGTGTAGCTTGAATTGATGACTAACACCACAAAAAGCCATATAATTAGCACCAATCGTCCAAGACTACTCACGGTGTTTTCTCCTGAGCCAGGTCAATGAAGCAAATAAGCTAGAGAATTTTACCTTACATCATACAGAATATGTAAATATTGAAGAGGTGTGTGAATGAGAATCTAGAGGATACGTACTGTGCGAGAAAAACATTGTTGAGAAACTAAACCTGCAAAATAGGAACTAATATATCTCAGCAAAGATAGAAATAAGCGATGCCGAGGCAAGATAGAAATATTATATTAAGTCGAAGTCCTGCAACTATGTACTGAATGAAAGAAATAAAATTACCTAAACTCTAACTGTGGAAAAAATATTCTAAAAAATATAAAAATTGTGTGTAATTACAAGCACTAATCTTGAATATATAGAAGTTATAACTAATGGGTCTAATGCAAAGAATAAGATAAATTAGGATTAGGAGTCTTGTATCTCTATAAATTAAATAGGGATTGGTATTTTGTCTTTTGTAGTAAGTTAGCATCAACTTAATATCAATCATATTATACCAAAAAGCAAACTACATATTTACAACACTAACTAACAAACTACATTCCCCTATTGTTGCTATGACATGATGTGAAAAGATTCTGATAAAAAGGCAGTGAAATGGCAAAATATACTAACCAAAAGATTGTTATAAGTTGTTTCCTTGGTGGACCACGAAATTCAGGATTGATCCGGTGCTCAAGAATCCACACAACAGTTCCCACGAAAAGAAAGAAAACGCCAGTGACCCACCACATATGAGTGGTGAACGGCTCAAGGAAAGCCCAAGGGTTTGACTTCTCCTCCTTGACAGGAACAACAATAACTAGCCCTGACTCCATAAAAGGTTGAGTAAAATCCACAATCCTTGTTCTATTTGTGACAATTGTAACATCTCCCACAGCTGCATCAAAGTTCTGAAAAAGAAATGACCAAATTAACATAAACTATAACCATTTGAAAATCGTAGAAATCATATAATTTATCTCAAATCGACCATATAGATACTATGTTTAAAAAATATCCACAATAGGAATCATTGCTGACACCAGAGTTAGAAACTTACATTTTGTGCAACCTGTTCCACAAGCTCGTTGTAGTTAGGATTCCTTTCACCATTGCCATATAATATATATTGTCGTGGGACAGGATAAGGTAACAACTTTAAGGCTGCTTCAAAGATATCAATGCAATAGCCTCGTACCCATGGGCTTTTTTTGTCTTTAGCAACAAACTCCTTGTAGCTCACTCGGTTTGGCACTGCTATACGTAGTGGCTTTCCATTGTTGGGAAATACCCATCCTCTGGGTGTAGTCACACTCTCTCCAGGCCATACCACACTATTCAGTTGTTGATTTCTCGCTGAAGAGGTGTTAGATGATTTCTCCATATATAAAATTTCAGGAGCAATAACTGATAGACCAAAGTGATTAGACCAACAACCAATTCTACGAGATTCAGTACCACCTATATTAAGAACATCATATGCTGGATGAACTAAATTCCTGTCCTTGTCAAACTCAATTAGACCACTCAGACCAGTGAAGTTCATTTTCAAAATTGTCTGGAGAAACTGTGAGCCACCATCAAAAGTACGAAGTAATGCCAAATGTAACATGCTTCCATCTGTATCTTGCAGCCTAGGGTCATTGGAGAAAGATATATTTCCACCTTCATTAAGATAAATATCAAGGGCACGAGCTGCTAACCAAACTGAATCATATGCATAAAATGCGTAAGAATTAAAGTTTGCAGCGTCCTTGTCTTTGAGGCTTTTCAGCTTGGAGATAAAACTCTTTTTGAGATCAGTATCAGGAATGTGATGACGAAAAGCCACAACCCCTTGTAAAAGACCCATTATGTCAGTGCTAGTTGGCTGCTCTAGTGAATCCAGCACTGAAGGAAGCCAATCTGTAGTAATCCAAACATAGCCGTTGCCCATCATTTGTAGCTTTTTGGCAATGGAAAAGATTGCTAAACCAGAATCAGGATTAACATGCAGAACATAGACACGTGATTCTATTAAGTTTACTTCATTTAGCAAGTCGCTGATATCACTCTTTGTCGCTCCAGCAGGGAAGGCAGCCTTGTATGAGATTTTGGCACGTTTCTTTGACAGTGCGTCACCCAAAACAGAAATTCCATTCCTTCCATTATCGTCATCTACATAAATGGTAATCACCTCCCTCCATTTGTAATAATCAATAAAGTCTGCAATTGCAAACATCTGATAATAATCACTCTGGGTAGTGCGGATAAAATAAGGGTATTGTAGAGCAGATAGAGTGGGGTCAGTTGCCCCAAATGACAGAAGAGGTACATGGAGCTCATTAACAACATGAGAGATTACATGAGCAGTTCCAGATGACTGTGGACCAACAACAGCAACCACATCATTCTCCATCAATTGCAGAGCTACATGATCAACGAGATAAATCAAGCTTTTTTACATCTTTTTACCAACACAAGCACATCCAAAGGAGACAATAAGAAGAGATATAAATATTAATCAAACATAGTGTTAGAGCATGAAAGGAGATAAGAGCCAATCTTGAACATTCAATCTTACATGGTCATGATCAGAGTTGAAAAAAATCAATTAACGAACGAAACAGCAGCATCGTTTAGCTATTGAAACTTCATGTATTGGCAAGTACCTTCTATTGTTGCAAGAAACCCACTGCAATGTGCATCATGTAAAATAACTTGGAGCTCAGTGCCAGGGAGAATGCTAGTATTAGAATTGACATCATCAACAGCAGCCATAATTGCAGGTTTAGCAGATCTTCCAATGACAGAATCCAAACTAAATATGGCTCCAAATTTCACAACCTTGGGTCTTGAAGAAACAGTAGAATTCACAGTGGTTGATGAAGGCCCCGTCCTCCCCACCACTTCAGAGGAAATCCATAGGAAGAAAACCAAGACGAACAATATTTTGCCCATAACCATGCTGCCAAGAGAGTCCATTTTCATCTCCAGTTCTTCAGCTCATAACCAGCATCGGAACGGGGGATCTAAGCACCAACCAATCAAGTGCCAAACCAATGCACGAGCAGCACAAATATGAACGAACTACAGAAATTAAGAGTCATCATAATTGGATTAAAAAGAAGAAAAAAAACCATTATTCCAAAGATTCTAGGAAGTATGAACCTATTGATCAAAAAAGAAGTATGAACTCATTCATGCAAAAAGAAAAAAAAACAGAAAAATAGAATTCAGCACTCAATAAGAACAGTACATGTTTTTATCTACAATTGGCAATCTATTCTAAAACATGATAACCACTTACCTAGATATTAAGAAAAGTCCCGTGCTATCAAAATTATATTTCTGTTGACTCTAAACTCCAAAGAGAAGCCACTGAAACCATATAAATAAGGGCAGTGTCTTGGATAAGTCAAAGCCACATGTTTAATGTATTAATAATTTAACGATGATAATAATAATAATAATAATAATAATAATAATAATAATAATAATAAAAATAATAATAATAATAATAATAATAATAATAATAATAATAATAATAATAATAATATGTGACAGAAACCAGAAGGACAAGTTAGGAAAAGGAAGGTATCTGAGATTACTTGAAGGGAAGAAAAAAGCTTGGAACAGTGCTGGAACAAAGTGCTATAACTAGCTAAAGTGAAGTTACTGTGTTTTAAAGTTCAAAGAAAGGAATCATTCACCTATTTCAAGCATATTCATTTGACGTCAGTAATTTGACATGTTTAACGAGATAATCTGAAGTGTCTACAACGGAAACATTGGACTGAGGAATTGGATCAATCAACTGCAGTTCCAAAAAGAACTTACAGTAACATGTTCCCCTTCTTGGATTTAATTAATTAATTATTTATTTAGTATATTGACAGTTTTTGACTTTTTGTAATTATTTTTATCATAAAACGACACAAATTACAATGATTGAGATTTTGTGTGGTTGTTTTTCAAAGACGGGTACAACCCAGATTATTGGAGAAGTGAATGTTAAATTACTATAATGCCTCTCTAATGAATAGAAACGTCACGAGGCACAGGGAATTAATATTGAGAAAGACATGATCTGAATGGGTTTTGTTGTGTTGTGTCTATCTGCTCTGCTCCTCATATTCCATGTTGAATTTTCAGCATGTATATGTATATACTAGATAATACGGTGCACAAGGTTGTGCACGGTACACAACCCCATATAAACAAATTGAATTATTCGTAGCCGATGACAGATCCCACCCACCATCCCCGCTTTATTCTTCCTCCCTTTCACTACAACCACAACCTCAAAGTAACCACCAGATATGGTTCATTGAACAATGCAGATTATTCAATTGTGAAATTACCTGTATCAGATTATAATTTAACAAAGGATGGTTCCTAATTAAAGGGGATCTAATTCTCATACCTCAAATGAAAAGATTCCAACATTCAACAAGCACTCAACAACACAATAGCCATAAATCCACAAAATTCCCTCCAGATTCCCACATGCCAAAACCCAAAATCCCATTGAAACAAAGTCAATGTCACAAAATCCAATTCCAGGATCCCAATTTGAAACTAACTAATGAAAATTCGTCACCAAAAGTTTTCATGATTACGATTTTTTGCGGAAATAAATTGAATTGAGATGTTAAGAAGGAAAGGGAGGCTACCTGAGTTAGACGCAAGGCAGTTTCAAGGGTTGAAGGAGCCGTGTCCACGGCCACGGGGAGTGTTAACTATGGTCAAGAAGTCAACAATGTTGACACATCAGCAGAAGACTCCACATCAGTAGAAGTCAACATGGAGTCCAATTTTGTAACTTAACGTATCTAGTCAATGTTCATTTATTCTGTACAGATAGAATAGAATAGAGGAGTCTATCTCCTTTCCCTTTTTTTCTCTAATAGTGTATATATACTCAAGATCTGAGCATTGAAGAGTTAGTTGAAGTTTAATCAATTCTGTTACGTTTTCTCTCTAACAGATTCTCTCTTCTCCTTCGTATTCATGGCTTATTCTGCAATTCTGATATGGTATCAGAGCTCCTAATCGGGGCTCTGCCGCCATCGCTGTGCATCGAAGATCATCACTTCAACTCCAGATTTCTTCAATTACGATTCGTTTTTTCTCGATTCGTCTCTCTTTCAATTTTCGATTTGATCAATGGCCACCGTAATTCCAGAGAATACCGAGAGCACCGGACATGGAAGCGGATCGACGAACAACGTCAATGGATCCTCCAACACCGGTGTCAAGCCATACCAAAGTGACATGCTCAATCCTTACTTCATGCATCCGAGTGATAATCCTGGAACGGCGATTGTCACTCCGGCGTTGAACGGTGACAACTACCACACCTGGTCTAGGGCAATGACGATGGCTCTACGATCAAAGAACAAACTCCATTTCATTGATGGAACATTATCGAGACCTGATGATGAAGATCGGGACTCCATTGCTTGGGATCGATGCAACACCATGGTTATGTCATGGATCAACAGTTCCATCGTTCCTGAGATCTCGCAAAGCATCCTATGGATGGACACTGCTGCTGACGTGTGGAAGGATCTCAAAGATCGCTTCTATCAGGGAGATATGTTCAGGATCTCCGATCTACAAGAAGAGATATACATCGCGAAGCAAGGCGATGACTCAATTTCAAATTACTACACGAGGCTGAAGAAATTATGGCAGGAGTTTGAGAATTTTCATCTTGCACCTATGTGTGATTGCGATTGTCGTACAAAGTGTAACGCCGCAATCAAATTCAAGGAATATCGTGAGCGCAGCAAGGTTCTACTCTTCTTGAAAGGTTTAAATGAGCAATACTCTGCAGTTAGGGCACAAATTATGCTAATGGATCCATTGCCCTCAATTGGTAAGGTCTATTCTATGCCGATTCAACAAGAGAGGCAAAGCAACAGTTCAATTGAGGAACATAAGGTTCTGGCCATTTCTGGTTATCAAGGATATCGAGGAAGAACTGGAAATAGAGGAAGAGGTGACCGTGGAGGCAGATTTAGTGGTGGTAGAGGAGGAAGAAGTTCAAAAACCTGTTCCTATTGTGAAAGAACAGGTCACACCGTTGATGTATGCTACAAGAAACACGGATATCCACCACATTTTCAACAGAACACTGTCAACAATTGTGCTACAGAAACTGTGACTGAGATTGAAGAAGAAAGCTCACATCATGAAGAACAACCAGCTGCTATCAAGCAAGCATCAACTTCTGGAAATTTGGGATTCACTCCAGAGCAACATAAAGCTATTCTAGCATTGCTCCAAGGCTCAAACACATTGTCTGCTAACAACATCCATTACACCACATTGAAATCAGGTATTATCTGTGCCATACCAAACTCCAGAAAGAGTAAATTCTGGATCATTGATACAGGAGCCACAATTCATGTGTGTTACTCTAAAGACCTTTTTAAATGCATCAGGCAAATTAAACCAGTCACTGTTACATTACCAAATGGAACACAAGTAGTTTGTAGCCTTGCAGGGACCATTTACCTTTATGACCACTTAATACTTAGTGATGTTTTGTACATCCCTGAATTTTCCTTTAACCTCTTATCTATCCCAAAATTAACTGATGATATTGATTGTGATATGTATCTTAACAGAGGTAAATGTATGTTGCAGGACAACCAGACAGAGAGAGTGATTGGGATAGCTGAACGGAGGCGTGGATTGTATCATTTAGTCTACCCTTGCACCAAAGCCTCATCTACAAACAACTCCACAGAAATAAAGAATCTTCATACAGTAAACATCCTTCACACCCTAAACATTAGTAGTAGTAATGATGACTGTGAAACTTGGCACAAGAGATTTGGTCATCCTTCATTTGAAAAACTGCATCAAATAAGCAAAATTTTTCCTATAGTAAAATGTAATACATCTACCATACCTTGTGATATATGTCATTTTGCCAAACAAAAGAGATTGCCTTTTCCTAGTAGCTCAACAATTTCAAAAGAATGTTTTGATATAATACATATGGATATTTGGGGACCCTTTTCTATTCCTTCTATACTTGGTTACAAATATTTTTTAACTGTTGTAGATGACAAAAGTAGATATACTTGGATATATCCAATGAGATTGAAATCTGAAGCTTCTGTTTTAATAAAGTCATTTGTGTGTTTAGTTGAAACTCAGTTTAGTAAAAGGGTAAAATGTATTAGATCAGACAATGGCAGTGAGTTTTCCCTCAATGATTTTTACAATGAGAAGGGAATTATTCATCAAACCTCATGTGTGGGAACCCCTCAACAAAATGGAGTTGTTGAGAGGAAACACCAACATTTGTTAAACACTGCCAGAGCTCTCATGTTTCAATCCAAACTTCCAAAAAAATTTTGGGCCCATGTTGTTAGCCAGGCTGCCCACATAATAAACAGAATTCCAACAAAATTTTTATCACAAAAATCCCCTTTTCAAGTCCTTTATGATTCTGATCCTACTTTCAATTCATTAAAAGTTTTTGGTTCTTTATGCTTTGCAAGTACTCTCAAAGCAAACAGAAAGAAACTTGACCCTAGATCAAGGAAATGCATTTATTTAGGCTTCAAGACTGGGGTCAAGGGACATTTACTCTTTGATTTACATAACAGAGAAATTTTTTTCTCTAGAGATGTGCAGTTTTATGAAAATGTTTTTCCCTACATTCAAAAATCATGTGAGGATTCCACATCTCAGACAGATTCCAATACACAAGCCTACTATTCCTCTGTTCCCTATACTGATGATTTTCATCTCCCTAATGATTCAAACACAGTTACTGAGACAACACAAACTTCTCACAGTTCTAATCCAAATAATTCACCTAACCATATTGAAACATCTCCACACCAACCTAACACAATACCTCCTGATCCAAATCCCATACAACCAATGCCAAATAATCCCCAAACTCTGTCACAAAATGATACTGTGAGAAGATCATCCAGAATCACTAAACCACCATCCTATCTACAAAATTATCACTGCTCACTTCTAAATAATACAATCCACAAGTCTGAATCATCTACTCCACCATCTTTCTCCAAAGGTACCAAATATTGCATTTCCAATGTTATTACATATGACAGGTTATCATCTAACCATAAACAATACTCTTTGCATTTATCTTCTGTTTCTGAACCAAACTCCTATGAGGAGGCAATGTGTGATAGCCATTGGAAAGATGCTGTTAGGGCTTAATTGGATGCTCTGATGAAGACCAAAACATGGAAATTGGTGCCCTTGCCTACTCGTAAAAGACCCATTGGCTGCAAATGGGTCTTCAAACTCAAGTTACATGCTGATGGTAGTGTAGAAAGACACAAAGCCCGTCTAGTTGCAAAGGGATTCACTCAAACTGAGGGCATAGATTACATGGAAACTTTCAGTCCAGTGGTCAAGATGACTACTGTGAGGCTTCTTCTTGCCATTGCAGCGGTTCAAAACTGGCATCTCTGCCAACTTGATGTCAATACAGCCTTCTTACATGGAGATCTTCAAGAAGATGTTTACATGAAGCCCCCTCCTGGCCTGGCTGTTCCTCAACAGAATATAGTTTGCAAGCTACAAAGGTCTCTATATGGCCTTAAACAGGCCAGCAGGCAGTGGAATGCCAAACTTACTGACACACTTGTTAATACTGGTTACATTCAGTCCAAGTCAGATTATTCACTGTATACTCATTCTACTGATACTAGTTTCACTGTGATACTAGTATAAGTTGATGATCTCATTTTGGCAGGGAATGATATGTCTGAAATCAGCAGAATCAAAGCTATTCTTGACAAAAAGTTCAGCATCAAAGATTTGGGTGATTTAAAGTACTTTCTTGGCTTTGAAATAGCAAGAAACACAGGTGGTATATCCTTATGTCAAAGAAAATATGCATTGGATTTATTAGAAGAAACAGGTCTCCTTGCTGCCAAGCCTGCTTCTACTCCCATGGAGCCACAGTTGCAATTACATAAGGAGATGGGGGAACCTCTCAAAAATATCACTGCTTACAGAAGATTAGTTGGGAAACTGGTCTATCTGACTCACTCTAGACCAGAGATATGTTATGCTGTTGGAAAACTCAGTCAATTCTTAGACAAACCCACTGATGCTCACCTCCTTGCAGCAAAGCATGTTCTTAGATACATTAAAAACAGCCCTGGACAAGGATTGCATTTCAAATCTGATGCTGAACTCACTCTAAAAGGTTTCAGTGACTCTGACTGGGGAGCCTGCCCTGATACACGAAGATCCACTACTGGTTTCTGTTTCTTTCTAGGAACATCTATTGTCTCTTGGAAAAGCAAAAAGCAATCCATTGTGTCTAGATCCTCATCAGAAGCTGAGTATAGAGCATTGGCTCAATCTACCTGTGAGGCACAATGGTTGCTGTATACCTTAAGGGATCTTCACATTGCTCATCCTTCCCCTGTTATTATCTATTGTGACAACAAATCAGCTCTTCATATAGCAGCTAATCCGGTCTTCCATGAGCGTACAAAACATATAGAAATAGATTGTCACATTGTTCGTGATAAAATAAAGGAAGGGACCCTTCATCTGCTGCCTGTTACTTCAAAAGAACAACTAGCTGATATCATGACTAAGTCTCTCAATCCTGGTCTCTTTAGAAGCCTTCAACATAAGCTGGGATCCATTGACATCTTCTCCAGCTTAAGGGAGGGTGTTAACTATGGTCAAGAAGTCAACAATGTTGACACATCAGCAGAAGACTCCACATCAGCAGAAGTCAACATGGAGTCCAATTTTGTAACTTAATGTATCTAGTCAATGTTCATTTATTCTGTACAGATAGAATAGAATAGAGGAGTCTATCTCCTTTCCCTTTTTTTCTCTAATAGTGTATATATACTCAAGATCTGAGCATTGAAGAGTTAGTTGAAGTTTAATCAATTCTGTTACGTTTTCTCTCTAACAGATTCTCTCTTCTCCTTCGTATTCATGGCTTATTCTGCAATTCTGATAGGGAGAGGGAACATCGGCGATGGTAATGCTACAAGGCAGTGGTCGCACACCGTGGCAGTATTGCAGGGGTGAACGCTCGCACGACGGCAGCGGGCCACCAACGCGTTGACTGGGGGCTTCAGTCCTCTTTCTCTCGCTCATCTCTGTCTTCTCTCCTCTCCTCTCTCTCGCCCACTACAAGAACGAACCCGGAAGCACCAAGTAGATTCTCGTAGTGGATATACTCGGGGTTGACGAGTGCAAAATTTGATGTAAATAACGAACGGAGATTAGTCTTGAAAGCGTTAAGCCAATTAGGAAAGAAGATCCCATTGTTGAAGCCGGTTTGGGATTTCAGGTTAAAAGGCAGATGCTTAAAATCTCGGTATGTAATTCCTCACTAATTGGCTTGAAACTGTTTGGGCATTTTAACAATTTTAAAACTGATAAATAAAGATGAATTGCGGGTTATATAACATCATTTTTGTTCTATAAGTCATGATATAAAAGAATATTGTGGTTTATATAGCATTGTTTCTATAAGTCATGATATTGACGTCTCTCATTTGTTAATTAGTTTAATTTAAATCATTGTATCACAATATAAAAATGTAAATTTGTTGTATATGATAAACAAGAAATCAAATTTCAACCAAGTCCAACTTGGGATAACGATTGTGAAACCTTGGTGCGGGAAAATGTGTGTAGTGATGTATTAAACTTGGACGGAACTTGCAGCTTTACAATGGAAAAAAAAATTTCAACACCAATAGAAACAAGTATGGTGATAAGTCCAAAAATAGAGTGTTTTTAATGTTTAATTTGAATAAATATTGTGGGAATTTAGTTCCATTATTGAACCATTTTACTACAAGTATTAGTTTTGTTTTCAGGGATTACAATTGAAGAAAGAATGAACATTGCATGAAGAATAGGCCAAGAATCAGAAGAGAATAAAAGAAGGTGCAAAGCAAGGAAGAATAGTGCAAAACAAGGAGAAAAATAGTGCCAAGATACAAGGAATATAGCATGGACCGTGCCACAACTCGTGCTCAACCGAAAAGCCAAGGAATTTTAGCCAGAAATGTTGCACGCCCCGTGCAGAAGCAGCACGATCCGTGCTGTTCAAGTTGGTTGCTGAAAAGTCAGTTTTAAAGTGCACCTGAAACATTGCACGACCCGTGCAGACCTTAAAATCTCCAGTTTCGCTTGTTTTCTCACTTAGCACGACCCGTGCCAATGTTGCACGGACCGTGCAACTCTTCAGGACCCAGAAAACAGTTTCAAAACTGTTTTCTTTCTCTCTTTATGGACTTTATTGTATTTGATGCGAATTGATCAGCTTGTCTACTGATCCTAGCCTATAAATAGGACCTTATTTCAGTTGTAATCTCACCTTTGCATACTTGAAATTTACACTCAAAGTTTATCTAAGTTTTTGCTCTCATTTTAGTTCTTGTTTACTTGTTTTCTTTTACTTTCTTGTTCTTTATTTTTCTGCCATTTATCTTCTAGCACTTTTATATTTCAGTTCTTTTATATTTCAGTTCTTTTACATTCAGTACTTTACTTCTTTTCTTGTCATTTACATTTTGCCATTTGAATTCTATGTCATTTATCTTTATGTCATTCTCTTCTACTCCCTTGTCTACTATGATCATGTGTGAGTAGACTTCTTTAGTCTTGGGATTGTGGGACACAATCCAATGATGGGTCCCTAAACAAATCCAAGACTAAACTCTATCTTATTTAGAACTTGAATTTTAATCTAATTCCATAGAACTGAATTTTATAAAACAAATATCAAACGAAGTACCGAGAGGTGAAGTTTGATATTGGAACAAATGGAATTAGACAAGGCAAAGCAAAGCATGAGAATAGCATTGCTAGCTTTGGGACAATAAGGTTGTGCTTAATGGGTCTCTGCGATGATCAACCATGAGAATAGGTTTGATCATTGTTTCGAGACACGTTCTTGCATTCCGAGAGGAAGCTTGAATTACACCAAAAGAATACCTTGTCCTCAAAACAATTTCAAAATAAGATAGAGAATAGTTAAAGGGTTGTTTATTTCCATCATTGATATCTAACCATGATCCCAAGGCGTCTTTTATTCCTGAATTTCAATTAATCAAAAATCTCTTCTACAAATCATTCTTTTAGCTAATCACAATCAAAAACAAAATCGGTAATTACAAAGTCTCTGTGGGATCGATATTTTTACTACGCGATAGAACCGTGCACTTGCGGCCTATCAAGTTTTTGGCGCCGTTGCCGGGGACTTTGTGATATTGATTGAATTTTCGGTATCGGTTAGACTAAATGTTTTTTCTTTCTTTCTTTTTACTATGATTAAGAGTGAATTTACATTCTCCAAGGAGGAATGGGAATTCTTTCAGTTATCTTTGCTACCATCTCCACCTTGCTTGCAAGGAATTTTCAAAAATGAAATTGCAATCTCAAAGGAGGAATGGGAATCTTTTGAGGCATCTTTGCCACCACCACCACCTTGCTTACAAGGAATTTTCAAAAAGCAACATGAAATAGAAATTGAGAAAAATATTGTTGTTGAGATAGATCAAAATAATGGTAATGTGGTAGTGCAAGATGATTCAAAAGAGATATGCCATCAAATGGAGAGCATAAGGGAAACCGAAATTTCTTCCATGGATAAGTATAATGGTTTAAATTCATGTGTGGATGTCATAATCTTGTGCCCTTTATCTTACTTCTCACCATCCTTTGTGAAAATAACATTTGATCTAGGAGGAATGCAAAATAGGATCTTATTGCTTACACAACTTCCTTTTTACAAGCCATGGGATCCAGGAATATGCTTTCCTTCTTCATGTGTCACTTGGTCTTTATGCTTCAAGCAATGGGACCCAGGAATAAGTCTATAGAAGGCAAAGGTCAAGCTAATGACCATAAAGGAGCGCTGCGTGGGAGGCAACCCACGGGTTAACGTTGTTTGTCTTTTTGTAGGAAAAATAATCATCACAATGTCTCAAGAGATTCTGGGCCGCCACAGTACTTGTGAGCTTTCTTACCCCTTTCATGTTGTTTTTATTGCAAATCATTGAGGACAATGCTTAGTCTAAGCATGGGGGGTATTTACCTTGTTTTATTTCTTTTCCCTTTAAATTTTTTTCGTTTTTTTTTCTGCTATATTTTGTTTTTGCTGTTTTAAGATAGTGAGTCTTGATTTCTCCCATGTCTTGAGTTGTTGTTGTTGTTTTCTTGCAAGTTGAATGTGAAAACTTTTTAGCACTTGTTAATAATTGCATTTGCAAAAGAAAAAAATAAATAATATAGAGCTTAGTCTTTTCTGGGACCACAAAACTGATTTGTATGATAGACTTGTGCTAAATGTAAATGTGAGGCTGTCACGATTGGAAGCTGAGAATTAGCATGTCTGAATTGTACTCTGTGAACCAGCTACTAAAATGTGAGATATAGAGCCTTCACAAGGGGATGTTATTGAAATTATATATTTTATCCCCTTTTCTTTGCTGAGTGTATGTTTCTCAAATTGTATCATTCCAGAATTTGTTTGTTGACCGTTTTGAAGCGAAAAATGATTTGCAACATGCGAAAGAATCGGGGGATTTTAGGAATTTTTCTTCAGGCCTCAGAGTTAGTGTTTGCTAAAAATTTCCCTCTAGTTGCCCCTTTGTGCCTATATTTTTATTCCTTTAGCATCCAGAAATGAATTTCTTTTTGTTTTTGGTATACTTTGGAATCGGATTGGAGCAACTATTGAATTTGCAGGTTTTTGTCCTACATGCCATATCATATATCTCATGGACATAAGCTGGTTGTATTGCCATTTTTCCTCAAAGAAAGAAAAGAAAAATCAATCAAAAAAAAAATATATAGAAGTGAAAAAGAAAAGAAAACGAAAGCAAAAAGGGGGAAAATGGCAAAATCAAGGGAAATCAAAAAGAAATGAGTTCACTCAAATCTCAAAGACAAAAATCAAGTTAAAAAGAGTGGGCTCAAGTGAAAAGAAGAATGGAAGTGGAAGCAAACTTGGAGGCTTAGACAAAAAAGTGCAAAATTGGTAGAAGCTCCATTTTGATTTCAAAGTTTGCTATCATTGATTTTATTTTTTAGCCATTTGTTTTTCCTTCTTTCTTATTCCCTACCTAACGCTAATACCCCAATGCCCCGTTACAACCAAATGGATCCCATCTTTCGCGTGTTTGTGAACTTTTTAGTAGAGATATTGGTCAACTTACAAACCTATGACAATGAACATTTGTTGAAAGTTGAGCGAAATATTTCCCAAGTCCCTAAAACACTCAGACATTGTGAGCGAGTGCCTATGTTCGCACAATTGTACTTTTCAGGTCATAAGCCTCTAATTGGGCAAACATCTGGCATCTCACTTGTGATATTGTATTTTGTCTATCATATGCCTCTGTTTTTGGTCCCTCATTTGGCTAACTTTGTTGATTGAACTTTTTGAGAATGCAGTTACTAACATGTGCTTGCTAGTTTTGATTGTTCTTGCTTGAGGACAAGCAAAGATTCAAGCATGGGGGAGTTTGATAAGTCCAAAAATAGAGTGTTTTTAATGTTTAATTTGAATAAATATTGTGGGAATTTAGTTCCATTATTGAACCATTTTACTACAAGTATTAGTTTTATTTTCAGGGATTACAATTGAAGAAAGAATGAACATTGCATGAAGAATAGGCCAAGAATCAGAAGAGAATAAAAGAAGGTGCAAAGCAAGGAAGAATAGTGCAAAACAAGGAGAAAAATAGTGCCAAGATACAAGGAATATAGCATGGACCGTGCCACAACTCGTGCTCAACCGAAAAGCCAAGGAATTTTAGCCAGAAATGTTGCACGCCCCGTGCAGAAGCAGCACGATCCGTGCTGTTCAAGTTGGTTGCTGAAAAGTCAGTTTTAAAGTGCACCTGAAACATTGCACGACCCGTGCTAATGTTGCACGACCCGTGCAGACCTTAAAATCTCCAGTTTCGCTTGTTTTCTCACTTAGCACGACCCGTGCCAATGTTGCACGGACCGTGCAACTCTTCAGGACCCAGAAAACAGTTTCAAAACTGTTTTCTTTCTCTCTTTATGGACTTTATTGTATTTGATGCGAATTGATCAGCTTGTCTACTGATCCTAGCCTATAAATAGGACCTTATTTCAGTTGTAATCTCACCTTTGCATACTTGAAATTTACACTCAAAGTTTATCTAAGTTTTTGCTCTCATTTTAGTTCTTGTTTACTTGTTTTCTTTTACTTTCTTGTTCTTTATTTTTCTGCCATTTATCTTCTAGCACTTTTATATTTCAGTTCTTTTATATTTCAGTTCTTTTACATTCAGTACTTTACTTCTTTTCTTGTCATTTACATTTTGCCATTTGAATTCTATGTCATTTATCTTTATGTCATTCTCTTCTACTCCCTTGTCTACTATGATCATGTGTGAGTAGACTTCTTTAGTCTTGGGATTGTGGGACACAATCCAATGATGGGTCCCTAAACAAATCCAAGACTAAACTCTATCTTATTTAGAACTTGAATTTTAATCTAATTCCATAGAACTGAATTTTATAAAACAAATATCAAACGAAGTACCGAGAGGTGAAGTTTGATATTGGAACAAATGGAATTAGACAAGGCAAAGCAAAGCATGCGAATAGCATTGCTAGCTTTGGGACAATAAGGTTGTGCTTAATGGGTCTCTGCGATGATCAACCATGAGAATAGGTTTGATCATTGTTTCGAGACACGTTCTTGCATTCCGAGAGGAAGCTTGAATTACACCAAAAGAATACCTTGTCCTCAAAACAATTTCAAAATAAGATAGAGAATAGTTAAAGGGTTGTTTATTTCCATCATTGTGATCTAACCATGATCCCAAGGCGTCTTTTATTCCTGAATTTCAATTAATCAAAAATCTCTTCTACAAATCATTCTTTTAGCTAATCACAATCAAAAACAAAATCGGTAATTACAAAGTCTCTGTGGGATCGATATTTTTACTACGCGATAGAACCGTGCACTTGCGGCCTATCATATGGGTTGAGTTTAAATTTGTGTTGAACAGTTTTCTAAATTGATTATTATTTTCTAAATTTGTGTTAAACAGTTATAGTGTCTGACTGAGGAAAGAATGAATAACTTTTGTTGAAGTTGTTAAATGTGTTATTAAGTGATGCCAAGGTGATAGCAAAATCATATATGTTTATTGTTGCTCGGTCTCGGTGGTTGCTACTCTCACCAAGCTTGGGTCTGCTTTGTTAGTGCCAATGTCATTAGCATTAGGTCAAATAGTAATAACAGAAATTACCAATTAAATAACATTAACAGAATCAAAATTAGGATAATAAGAACTATTATGGTGAGTCTTTTGACCATATACACCCCCTTCTTTCACATCTATTCGCACCATACAAAGGCCCAATATCAGAGGGCCCAATCCAAACATTAAGGGCTCAGATCGAATCGCAAGATCAGACGGTCCTAATTCGTTAAGACAAACCCCACCACACTCTATAAATACAACATTCATTGTCTCATTAATGGTAAGCATTCTCTTATTTATTACTTTGCTAAGACTACTCCACTGACTTTAGCATCGGAGTGACTTTGCAGGTACAACACCAGCAGGATCGGATACGGTCATTGACTAAGGACATCAACCACTAACTACCTCGGACCACCCTTCAAGGTCGGAAGTACAGTGCAGAACAAGAACAAGAAAAAGAATCAACTCAAGGAGAGATAACAACTTTTTTCAAATAAAATATGTAGAGTGTGGTGTATTAGAGTGGTGCAAAACTAGGAACTTTGTTGCAAAAGATATTTTTCAGGGGTGCAAAAATATTTTTTCATAAAATATCGGTGCTAATTTTATTTTTCCGAGGTGTTCACCTGTAATACATGTAGGTCCCGCCTATATGATTACCGGTTGACCAAAAGTAAGCAAGATTCAAATTTAATGTTTATTATCTATAAAGGGTTGATTCAAAATTTAATGTTTATAATCTATGAAGCCTGTTTTAGACTCTTATCCTTTCTTTTTCCATATAAAAGAAACAATTCATGCACTTTAGAAAGGAAGTGATATAGAAAAACTAAGCTTAACAAAACAAAATATATTAACTCTACCTATTTATCTACTATTTTAGTTGCTGATTAAGTGTATTTAATTAGTCAAAGTTGTCAATGTAACTAACTCAGTTGAAGTAGTTAAGTGTAGTTAAATGGTTGTTAGCTTTAGTTAAATATAAACCCTGGTTAAGTTAGTTTAAACCAGTGATACTTATTGATCTGTTCCTTAGATCTCCTTGCTTGCTGTTTTCCAGGTCTCAGATCTCTGTATGCCTTGGTCGTTCAGCTAGCTCTGCTCCAGCGGGCGGGTGTACCTGCGATAACACTCCGACGCCCAAGTCAGGAAAGGACGAGCAAAAATATATGTATTGATGAACAGTGTGTACCTGACAACTGACGCAATGAGTGCTTAAATAGTGAGCGTGAGTCGTGCTCGGCCGTTGGATGGACGTACGGACAGATCAGGGCCGTTGATGCGGTTCCTTGCTTTGCGCCCCACGGTTGGGCCGATCTAGTGCCAGAGCACTGGATAGTGGGCTTCGGCCCACTCCAGAACAGTTGCCCCCCAAGCCAAGGTCGCTCGTGTGGCGGGCGTAGGCTTGTTTTATGATCGTTTCTGATTCGCGGTGGGCTTCGCTTACGCTCACATGATACGTGGCTCCTGTCAGGAAGTGACGTTTCGATTTTCCCTAGGGATCATTAATGGTGCCTCGAATTCTGAAAAAGGTGGCGCTTTGTCATGATGGCGGTCTGGTTTTCAAGGCGTGTGCAAGTGAGGGGTCGTGTCGTTTGGCTTGCTTGCTTTCCAATCCTTATAAATATGTTGCCCCCTCTCCTTCTCAGTTTCCACTTTTATTGTCGGAGCTCAAAAAACGGTCACAAACTCTTAGACCGATCAAAAAGCTTGCTTCTTTATTCTGGCCAGGTGTTTACCCGTGCATGAGTTTCAACTCAGGCGGTCTTATTCTTCTGGTCGATTGATTTTATTCATCAAGGAGTATACTACCCTTAGACCGAACTTCTCTCCCACTCCAGGTATGCCCTTTTCGTCTTGTTTATTTTGGCTAATTTTGCTTGCATAGGGCGAGGAGGGGGCGTCAGGCTCGGGGTCGACCTTGTCGCCCCCTTCGGCAACTCATCGTTTAGGGTGAGCCTGACTTTCCTTCTCCTCACAGGTCAACGCAGTGGCGCGAACAAAGAAAACTGCGAGAATTTCTGGTCGTCTACCTGCGAGTATGGCTGAGCATGCTCACTCCGGAGATGTCGGCACGAGCGGGTTCCCATCTGAGACCTTTTCTTCTACCGATTTTTCTTCTTCATCGTCCTCCGGACGCTCGTCAAACACGGTTGATACCGTCCAGTCTCCCCGAATGAATCCTTCGCCCCCTCCGGTTCCAGTCAACGAGGTACTGCCCGAAGAGCACGATTGGAGGGGTAGGGTTGATGTCGACCGCTCCTGGATATCCTCCGCTATAATCAACGAACGCTCTGTCTTCCCCCCTGGTGATGAGGTGTTGCCTCTCTTCACCAAGTTAATAGGTTATGGTGATCAGGAATGGCGAGCGGAGGGCGTAAGACCTGACGAGCATGCTGCCGTAATCCCGAATTCTTTAAAATTTATCATGTATTCCAACGTCCTTCGTGATTTGAGGGTGCGACCTCCCTTTACATTTTTCCAGAGGCGTGTCTTAAGGACTCTTGGTGTTGCCCCTTCTCAACTTCACTTTAATGCTTGGGCGCTGGTTAAGTCGTTCGAGGTAATAATGGCCGCTCTTGATCGGGAGGTAAATTGCCGTCTTTTCTTCTCATTGTTTGACGTTAGTCGCACAGTGGAGATGAGGAGTGAACCCAGGCGATGGGAGCAAGTTTCCTTGAAGGGACGGAAGAACACGATCAGGCTCTTTAAGCCATTTTGCGAATCGGTAAAAACTTGGAGGCACGCTTTCCTCTGGGTCGTTCCTGTTAATGATCGTGCTAAGGCAATGGTGGGAACCGTGGATGGCGAAGGTCGCGTTTCCTCAATGAAGTTTCCTCTAGGTTGGTCGCACTCACACTACGATCGCGACACAATCCATTATCGGCATCAAAGGAGGCTGAGCGACTATGATCTTGAGAGTATTCAGATGTTAGAGACCTTGGTTACTTGGCTGCCAGAAGGAGTCATCCCCTGCAATAAATTCGCTTGTCTCCGGACATCCGAGCAAGCCGAAAACAAACTTGGTGTGCCTTTATTTTCGTTTTTACTTTAATCGTGCTTTATTTGCCCTGCCACCTAACTCATCTTTTTGCTTTTTCAGCTGAAATGACGGGCATCGGTTTTGAAGCTCTTTTGGCGAAGACAAAGTCAAGGAAGCAGAAGAAGGTGGCCTTTGCCTCTTCGTCCCAACCATCTCGTGCTGAAGGCGATCATAGACCTACTGGGGGCGATCAAGGAACAAACTTATCTTCCAAAAAGAGAGATCGGGCTCAAGGTCCTCTGGACGCTATTCCGATCGACCTTGATCCTCCTCAAAAAAGAAGAGAGGTATCAAGAAGGTCGTCTTTGGATTTGGACGATCTCAAGGATGTGGATTTTGAACGTTTGAAGGCCGATCCCCTCCTCTTCGTAGCCGACATTGCCCAAGCAGCTTCTCAAAAGCTTGCTCGTTACAAATCTGAGGAGGCCGGCCGCCAAGCAGGTACGCGCTTACTTCACAGAAACTTGTGGTTGGAGGGTGATCTTTTGGATAAAACTGACAAGTATAAGTCCGCTCTTGGACATATTACAGATTTGCGAGCAGAGCTCGAGAGCACCAAAAAGAAACTAGAGGATGCTGAGGTCGCTCTCCAACCCACGAAGGACGCACTTGGCGCAGTTACTGCCGAGCGTGATGCGGCCATGACAGCCAAGGTAGATGCCGAGGTCAAACTTGCCAACGCTACTGCCGGTTTGGCCGAGCAGTCTACCAAGGTTATACAGCTGGAGGAGCGGGTGGTCGGTCTTGAGGAGAGTCTGAAGGCCGTCGAAGGTGAGCGTGATCAGGCGAGGGGCGACCTGGAGGCCCTGGAAGACATGACCATCTCTATTGCTAGCGGGCGTTTCGAAGAGGCCGTAGCTCAGATTCGGTATTGTTACCCATCGCTGGAGATTAACACAGAGATAGTGAACAACGACCACTTCCTGAAAAACGGGCAAATCGTTCGCCTCGCGGAGAAAGACGACGATGGGAACGTTATCCAAGAGGAGACGATCGTCTATCGTCGCCCTGAATGAGCTACTCCCTTTGTACTCGTCCGTTTGGACTTTGATTGCCTTTGTCTTCCTTTTTCAAGAATGTATCGTTTTTTGCTTTGGGGGTCTCGTGGCCGTCCTTTACTTGTAATCATCAAATAGCCCGGTTTTCTCCAGGTAACTTGTAATGTTTAAACCTTTGTCATAATCGTTTATTTAGATTTTTGCTTTATCTAACTATTGAATTCTTCATGTTCGTATGGGTCGGTCTAAGCTCGCGAAGCTACCTGCAAACAGCTTACCAAGTTTCTACTTTAGATTTAGCTCGTTTGCAAGCGAATTCGGACTTAAGGTCGCTTAAGTTCGACCCTTGGCAGTTTATCAAACTCGGTTTGAACTTAACTCGCCTTCGGGTTTGTTCGTTATTGGATGGATCAATCACCATAATCAAGGATTTAAGAAATTCCTCGTCGTTCTATTGACGGACGAGCGGGCCCGTTTTGATTTTTATTCATCATTTAACTGGAAACATGACATTCTTTTATATATTACATGGCATCAAGTGAAATATCTTCTAAGGTTTGTTGCATTCCAAGTGTTTGCAATCATCCCTCCACCCATGGTCTTTAAGATATATGCTCCTTTGCCCGTCTTGGCAGCTACTCTGTAGGGTCCTTCCCAAGTTGGGGCTAGCTTGCCCTGGCCAGCATTCTTCTGACCGATATCTGCCTTTCTTAGGACGAGCTGTCCCACTTCAAACGATCTAGGAACGACCTTGGCGTTGTGTCTTGTGGCCATGTTCTGTTTGACCAACGTCTCTTTGAGTGCTGCTTTGTGCCGCAGTTCTTCCACTAGGTCAAGCTCTTCTCTCGTTGCCTGCTCGTTTTCGGACGGCTGTAGAGGATTGGCCGTTCTCCAAGTCAACTCTCCCATTTCCACAGGGATCAGTGCGTCCGTTCCATAGACCATCCTGAAAGGGGGCTCTCCCGTGGTTGAGTGTGGCGTGGTTCTATACGCCCATAGCACAGAGGGAAGCTCTTCTGCCCACCTTCCCTTGGCTTCATCCAGTCTTCTCTTTAGCCCCCTTAGGATGACTCTGTTGGCCGCCTCCGCCTGCCCGTTTGTTTGCGGGTGTTCGACCGACGTAAAACGCTGTTTTACGCCTAGTTCGATTAGAGTTTCTTGGAAATGTCGGTCCGTGAATTGCGTGCCGTTGTCTGACACGATGACTTCGGGAATCCCAAACCGTACCAAGATGTTTCTTTTGACGAACTTTAGACAATTCTTCGAAGTGATTTTGGCTAAGGGCTCGGCCTCGATCCATTTTGTGAAGTAGTCCACTGCGACGATCAGAAATTTAAACTGACCAGGGGCGGGGGAAAAGGGTCCTAACAGGTCGATCCCCCACCATGAAAACGGCCATGGAGAAGTCAAACAGTTGAGCTCGGTTGGAGGTGCAACGTGGGTATCTGCGTGCCTCTGGCACTTGTCACATTTCTTGACTAGGTCTTTCGCGTCTGCCTCCATCGTGGGCCAGAAGTAGCCCGCTCTTAAAGCCTTCTTTGCCAAAGCTCGTGAACCCAAGTGGTTCCCGCAGATTCCTTCATGAATCTCCTTCAACACATAGGCCGCTTCTGCTGGGAGGAGGCACTTGAGCAGGGGCATGGTGAACCCTCTTCTGTAGAGTTGCTCGTTAATTATTGAGTACGACGATGCTCGCCTGCGAACGAGAGCAGCTTCTTTTGGGTCGCTGGGTTCCTCCCCGTTCTTTATGTAGTTAAAGATGGGGGCGATCCAGGAAAGCGTTGATTCGATCGTACATATCTCTGCTCCTAAGGCCGTATCTAATCTCACACTTGGTTGAGATAGGACTTTTTGTATTACGCTTCTATGGTTACCATTTTTCTTGGTGCTCGCTAGTTTGGACAAGATGTCCGCCCTAGCGTTTTCCGACCTTGGGACGTGCTTGACTTCAGCATGCTCGAACTTCTTCATCAACTCTTTGACCTTCGCCAAATATTTCTGGAGTGTCTCGTCTTTGGCTAAAAAGACGTCTTTGATCTGGGAGACCGCTAGAAGTGAGTCTGATCGAAGCTCCACCCTTTTGACTTGCATCTCTAAAGCGAGCAACAGCCCAGCGATGCAGGCCTCGTATTCGGCCTGATTGTTAGAAGTTGGGAACGAGAAGGCCAAGGAGACTTCAATGGTCGTCCCTTCTTCATTTTCAAGAATTAAGCCCGCTCCGCTGCCTTTACCATTGGACGATCCGTCAACGTGCAAAGTCCATGAGTTCTGAACTGGGTTTTCTGACCCTGGGGTTAATTCTGCGATAAAATCGGCTAAGACTTGTGCTTTTGCAGACGATCTAGGTTCATACTTTATTCCGAATTCTGATAATTCTACAGCCCATTTGATCATTCTGCCCGCTAGATCTGGGCTATGCAAGATTTGCCTAATGGGTTGGTCGGTGCGTAAGGTGATCTGGTGGGCCACAAAGTATGGTCTCAACCTTCGGGCTGAGACAATCAATGCCAGAGCCAATTTCTCAATCCTCTGATATCTTAGCTCGGGCCCTTGCATAGCTTTGCTGACAAAGTAGATTGGATTCTGTTTCGTTCCTTCTTCTCGTACCAAGACGGCAGCCAAAGCCTCGTCCGTGATGGACAAGTACAAATAAAGAGTTTCCCCAGGTTCGGGAGTCGTCAAAATTGGAGGTTCTGCCAGAGATGTCTTCAATTGTTCGAGGGCCTGGTCGCACTCGGGCGTCCATTCAAATGTGGTCTCTTTTTTCAACAATTTAAACAAGGGCAAAGACTTGTTTGCTGCCTTTGAGATAAAACGAGAGAGAGCGGCCACCATACCATTGAGTTTCTGTATTTCTTTTTTGGTCGTCGGTGGTCTCATCTCAGTCACTGCTCTACATTTGTCTGGGTTGGCTTCAATTCCCCTTTCTGTGAGATGGAAACCAAGGAATTTGCCCGCTCTAACCCCAAAAGTGCATTTTTCTGGGTTGAACCTTAACGAATTCTTTCTGGCTTCTTTGAATACTTCTTTCAAGTCGTTTACATGGGTTTGGTCCTGCTTGGTTTTGACAATCATATCGTCCAAATACACTTCCACCGTTTCCCCTATCTGATCCTGAAAGACATGGTTCATCATGCGCTGGTAGGTCGCTCCAGCGTTCTTCAATCCAAATGGCATGACCGTGTAACAGAAGTTCCCCTTGTCCGTCATAAATGCGGTCTTCTCTTGATCTGGTGGGTGCATGGCAATCTGATTGTACCCGGAATAGGCGTCCAAGAAAGACAGGATCTTGTATCCACTTGCATTATCGACAAGACGATCGACACTTGGGACGGGAAAAGCATCCTTCGGGCATGCTCGGTTGAGATCGGTGTAGTCCACGCACATCCTCCACTTTCCATTCGCCTTCTTGACCAAGACGACATTGGATAACCACGTGGTGTATTTTATTTCTTTAATGAACCCTGCTTCGAGCAGGTCTTCAACGGCTTTGGATGCTGCTCGAGCTTTTTCTTCCTTCTGAACTCTTCTTTTTTGAGCCACCCATTTTACTCCCGGATCCACAGCTAAGTGGTGGCAGGCTACTTGGGGTGGGATACCGGGCATGTCGGCCGTACTCCAAGCGAACAGGTCCGCATGATCCTTCAGACATTGAACGAGCTCATCCCGAACCTCAGGGGGAAGGTTTTTCCCTATTTTGATCGTTTTCCCCGGGTCGTCACCTAGCATGATGCGATAGAATTCCCCGTCTGGTTCAGGTCGCTTGATTCGTTTCTTTAGCTCTTTAGTCAGAAGATCGTCCCCTTCTTCTTCTTCGCTATCAGGGTCATAGCGGGCATCTAGGTCGGCCAGGTTAACTTGCCCGCCGCTTTTCATTTCTTTCTCTATTTCTATCGCTACGCTTTTCCCTTTTTCTTTAAGCCCCAAAAGAAAAACTCGCTTGGCGGACAATAAGTCTGCCTGGATGGTGGAAACTTCCCCAGCTTTGGTGTAGAATTTCATTTTCAAGTGGACGGTGGAGGGCACTGCTTCCAAACGGGCAAGGGTTGGTCTACCAATGATGCATTGATACACGGACTTACAGGGTAACACAATGAAATCCGTCCTGACAGTCCTACAGAGGGGATTCTCTATCGTGTCGTCCCCAAAAGTTACCATCAGCTCTATCCGTCCTATAGGAGTTGTTGAGGCTCCATTAAACCCGGTCAAGACCGTTCCTCTATACGGCCTCAGATCATCCTTTGAAATTTTTAGGACGTCCAAAAGGTCTTCAAATATTATGTCTGCTGAACTCCCTTGGTCCACCAATATTCTCCTAACCTCCGTGTTTGCCATTACTGCTACTATGACTAAGGGAACCTCGTAGTTGGGGGTTCCATCAATGAGATCCTCGTCTCCAAAGGAGATGGCTGGCCGCCCACTGAGTGGTCGTGGAGCCGAGGTCGAGGCAACGCTCATGATTTCGTCCCATCTCCTTTTGATCGATCTGTTGGTCGAGGCGTTGGTGGGGACTCCTCCCGAGATTACCATGGCGACTGGCCTCCCTCTTGGCCTTCTCGTGTCTACTGGGTCTTCATCATCGTCGCCCTCTTCTACGACTTTGATCGTTTCATTTGCCTCTGCTTTCCCTCTCCTAGGTGAACGTGCCACTTGCCTTTCTCGCGTTTCACCGTTATCTCTTTTCACATATTGAGTCAATTTTCCTCTTCTGATTAGGGCCTCCACATCATCTTTAAGAGCCATGCAATTGTTGGTGTCATGCCCGTTGCTCTTGTGGTATCTACAGTATTTTTTTGATGGGCGCTGCCCGTCTTTAAGCACGAGAGGTTCTGGTGGTTTAATATCCCTGAATTCAGTGTTCGCACATCCCGCCAATATGTTCGCGTACGAAGTGTTCAACTTGGTGCGCTCAGCGAACCTTTTGGCCTTATTTTCCTTGCTCGGGCGACTGCCGTTATACTCTTCCCTAATCCTTTGATCTTTTTCTGGTCGCGGGCGCTGACTCATGCCCGCCTCGGCGGCTTCTATGGCGGTCGTTCTTTCCTCGTAATTCATGAACCTTTGAGATCGCCTGAGGAACGTCTCCAGGTCTCTGGGAACGTGGAGTCCCACTTCTACTTCAAAACGAGTTCCTCTTAAGAGGCCTGTCCTTAGGAAGAACAACCTCTGGTTGTCGTCTAAGTTCCTGACTTGGTCGGCTTCTCGGTTGAACCTTTCCACATAACTCCTCAAAGACTCCTCCGGACCCTGTCTGATGGCGATCAGAACATCTTGGGACTTTGGTTTGACTCTAGAAGTTGTAAACCGAGCGGTGAACACCCTTGCCATCTGTTCCCAGGATGAAATGGTATTGGGTTTAAGCTCGGTGAACCAATCCAACGCTGACCCCTCTAAAGTAAGGGGAAAGATCTTGCATTTGACCGGCCCGGGCGCTCCTCGATACTTCATCATAATATCAAAGTGCTTTAAATGAGCGTCCGGGTCTTTCATGCCGTTGTACATCTTAAGGTCGGTTGGAGGCTTCTGCAAAGAGCGCGGGATGCGGAATTCGTCTATCTCTCTAGTATACGGTCCAAGTCCGGCGTCCCGCCTATCTTGACCGTAGTGTTTGGCGTAAGCTTTCGATCGATACGAGCATCGTTCGACAGATCGGCTTCGAGAACGGTCGGGCGAAACAGTCGAACCGTGGGAGGAACCTTCGTGCGACGATTCTTCGGGCCAGTAAGTATAATCAGTCGTGGACGGGGTTTTTCTTGGTGGGGTGGTCGCTCCTCCTCGTCCCCTCCTCGGGGGTGGAGATCGATGGACCAGCTGCCTTCGCGGAGGCGATCGATGGGCCCTTGAAGGGCGTGCCCGCACGGTTGAAGCTCCCTCATGGTGAGGTCGCTGCTCTGGTGCCGTGTGCGCTCTCCTTGAGGCGATCTGATCTTCTAGGTATGTGAGGCGGTCATCATTGCGATTCAGAGCCTGATTACGGTCGCGCAGTAGTTCTCGGAGCTCTTGGACCAGGTCGGCGGGGAGTTCCACGGTAACTTGTTGTGCGGGGGTGGCGCTGATGCCTTCAACACCTGCCGGAGGTGGTCGAGTGGGGATTTCAGCCACACTTTGTAGACGAGCGGTGGCCCTTGGTCGGCCCCGAGCTGCCTTTGGTGGCATCCGTACGAATGGTGGGAAGCGCGCGGGCTCCCACTGTGGTCGCCAATTGATCTGTTCCTTAGATCTCCTTGCTTGCTGTTTTCCAGGTCTCAGATCTCTGTATGCCTTGGTCGTTCAGCTAGCTCTGCTCCAGCGGGCGGGTGTACCTGCGATAACACTCCGACGCCCAAGTCAGGAAAGGACGAGCAAAAATATATGTATTGATGAACAGTGTGTACCTGACAACTGACGCAATGAGTGCTTAAATAGTGAGCGTGAGTCGTGCTCGGCCGTTGGATGGACGTACGGACAGATCAGGGCCGTTGATGCGGTTCCTTGCTTTGCGCCCCACGGTTGGGCCGATCTAGTGCCAGAGCACTGGATAGTGGGCTTCGGCCCACTCCAGAACACTTATACTGTACAGTTAACCTTTTGTAACTAATTTTACAGTTAATGAAAATGATCTTTCATTCTATTCTCTGTAAGATTGACAAAATATCTAGAAATGGAAATTCAGGATTTGTTACGAGCCTCGCATTGAGCAGCTACGACAGTTCAATATAGTACTTAAACTATTAAGCTGTAATAGTTACATCCTTATTCTATTGATTGCTCAAAAAAGGAGTCTAACCAGGTTTAGCCAAGTATGTTGGGAAATTGTAAGTAATAATTAACACATTCCATGCGGAAATTAACTTTGAATGTGTGTACTTTTTATACTCTGAAAGTTTGGAGACCTCATTGATATTTTAATAAGAGAAATCACCATATAAGAGAAATCACCACAGTAAGACAAACCATGAAAATTTGCTTTGGAGGAAGACAAAATGAATCAATTATTCATGAAATTTATTTCTTCAACAGTACAGATTAAATATCAAATTAACTTTCAATCTCACTATTATTCATTCTAATCATACTCGAGACAGGAACACATCTCTTTAAACTAGAAAAGCTACAATAAGAATCTACTGCAAATACAATACAAGGGGAAATATACACATATAGGAAGCCAAATTGTTTTTCTACTACACAAAATTAGGCAAACACTGCTGCATAAGAATTTCCCACAAATATAATCAATCCAGCTTTTGTAAATTTAATTAATCTCCGCAAAATAGTAGTGGTACTAGTGAAAAAATAGAAATGAAAAGAAACAAAAGAAATAAAGCTTACAACAATAATGAAACTGAGAAATTTCCTTGATTAAGTTCAATTTCAATAATTTCTCAACAACCAATAATATTTTAGAAGGTTTCTTTCACTCAAAATCTGACCTTGAAGCAAATAAAAAATTTCAATTGAACAATAATTGTGATCAAACTCTTGAATTGAAAAAGCAATAAATAAAGAAATATAGAAATAAAAATGAAGGAAAGGGAAAAACCTGGTCATCAATATCATCTCCAAAAGCAATACTAATTCGATCCCTCGTATACCTAGAAGACGAACAACTAGTAGATATAACCGCCCGAGACGAACAACTAGTAGATATAACCGCCCGACTTGCCTACCAAGTGGTAATGTATCTAGACGGATTTAAACTTGGAGCTCAATGTTACCAAATATCTAACGCAAGGCCTAATTGTGGCGCAGAGGGAATTGGAAGATTTACATTGAAACAATGATTTTGGTCCCAGCTTGTACGCACGAGGAGGTCCCACTCACTGGCTTGTTTACAAGCTCTCATAATCCTTTAATATATAAAGACTTTGGTATGTCCAAAGCCAAACAATGTGGGACTTCCACACTTTTGAAATATCACATAAGATCACGTAAAATTACAACACCGCACATGATACAAAGGCAGAAAGATGAATCAACAATTGAAGGAGAAGGGCACTCCTAACTTTTTTTATCCAATGAAGTAAGTACTTCTAGCTTTTAGTCACACACAAAAACCTAAAAGATAGTCAAAATTACACTCGGCTCTTTCAAGTTAGTTTTTGTAACGAGTCGGTCTTTTATGTTTTTCGTACCAACTAATTCCTTTAAGTTAGTTAATGTGTACATTATTCACTACAAGAAATAGTAGATTTACTGTCCAAAACTTTCCAGCGGATATAAATCCGTCGGAAACTTTCCGGCGGATTTGAGGGATTTCCGGCGGATTTGATCCCACGGTAGTTTCCGGCGGATTTTTATCCCACAGAAACTTTCCGACAGATTTTTTGGACTTTCCGGCGGATTTATAATTTATTTATTTTTTTTGCAAAAATCCGTCGGATTTTTGGTAATTTCCGGAGGATTTTCCAAAAATTTTTTTTTTTTTTTTTGCAAAAATATGCCGGAAATTTCCGGCGGATTTTTGGTAATTTTCGGCGGATTTTTCAAAAAAAATAAAATTCAAAAATCCGCCGGAAAATTTTGGAGGGAAAAAAATCCGCCGGAAATTTTAAAATTCCGCCGGAAAAATTTAGAGGGAAAAAAATTCGTCCATAAATACAACTTTCTCCTACACTCATCTCATTCTCTCATTTATCTCTTTCTTTCCTTCTTATTCTCTTCTACATTTTCTCTATCTTATCTTTTTTCTTCTTTCTCATACTCTCTAATCTTCAAAAATTTCTCTACATATCTCTCTTCTATAATTCTCCTTTCTTCTTCATTCTCACTTCTTTATTCTTATTCCTTCTTGATCTCACTATTTTATTCTTATTTCTTCATAATTCCTCATTCTTATTCTCTCATATATCATTTCTTCTCATATTCTCTTTTATTCTTTCCTTTTTCAACAATACCATTCAACATTTGATTTTACTTTTGTTTTTTGACTTTTATTTAAAACACATATTAAGTTATAAAATTCAAAAAAAATTTAAAAAATTTTGGATTTTTAAAAAAAAAATATATATTTTGGAAAATCCGCCGGAAATTACCATAAATCCGCCGAAATTTTTTTAAAAAAAAAACATTTTCCGGCGGATTTTTGGTAATTTCCGGCGGATTTTCCAAAAAAAAAAAAAATTAAAATCCGCCGGAAATTACCAAAAATCCGCCGGAAACTACCAAAAATCAGTCGGAAATTACCGGCGGAAAATCCGCCGGAAACTGTTTGCGACGAGGGTTTTTCCGGCGCCAAAAATCCGCCGGAAAGTCCAAATTTTCGGCGGATTTTGGTCATTTCCGGCGGATTTTGGTCGCCGGAAAATCCAGTTTTTCTTATAGTGATTACCCTTTTTTCATTTTTCGTTCCAAACAATCCTAGATGGCATTAACGGCGCTAACGCGACCATGACAGAGCCTACGTGTTTTTTGTTTTGTAACGATCCGGTCATTTAAAACTATTGTCATATAACCATTTGGTTCTAAAAAAAAAAATTAGAAACATCATCTTCCTCACCGCTTCACTCTCCCTCACTGCATTCAACCTCAAAACCCAGAACCCAAAATCTTCAACACTCAAAACTCAGAATCTTCATCTTTCCACTAAATTAAATACATGCCGACCAACAAAAGTGGAGTTTATAAAGACATGACTCATATTATATCACAAAAATAGTGACGCGAGAACTTTGTCTCTTGGTTAGTGGCGGACTAGCATAAATTGTATGACTGTACTAAATACAAAGGTTTTACATGCATTTTTTGTCCTTCAACTTTCTTGATTTGCAAATTTGAAAATTCAATTTTATTTTTGGCGATTTTGCTCCTCCAATTGACAATTATAGTTTGTGTTTTTTCATTGCACCGTTGGCACCAAAAATCGTGGATTATGCAATTTTGGTCCCCCATATTTTCCGAAAGTCCAAGGTTTTTAAGGGCTAAAAGTACCAATAATCTATGATTTTAGGAGATTAAAAATGCAATTTAGAAATGCAAGAGCTACCCATTTATTATTAGACACTAGAATTGATTTTGCTAAAGAAATCCAAACACCCATATAAGTGAATGGAAGCATTATTAGATGTCCATACTCAAGTTTGGCAGAGACGGATCCGGGACGTATCCTAGGTTAGGGAAAAGAAAATCTTTATAAAGAATGTTGGTTTATGGGATTGTTTAATTTTTTTTTCTAAATATCCTCACTTAATTTACTAAAATTTAGGAAACAAGTTATCTAACTCCAAATTTATTTAAGAGTAAATCACTAAATTAGTCTCTAAGTTTACATGTACTTTCCTATTTAAGTCCTAAAGTATATGAAAATAAGAAGTAGTTTGTGAAATTATGTAATGTCGGTAAAATTACTTCCCTAAATTTTATAAATAGTCACTTACGGAGATTAATAAGATATATTTATTAAAAATTGAGTGCAAATTTAAAAATAGTAGTGCAAATTTAAAATTTTAGAGAATTAAAAAAAAATTATATAGAGATAGAGATACTAATACAATTTTTTACCGGGGTTTCAACTGAACCCCTAAAACCAAAGTAGGTCGCCTTTGAACTGTCACATTGGAAAGGTAGAGTCAGTTCTTAAGAAGTGGCTCGGTGTTGTCCTCCCACTTATTCAACCTCTTCCGTGCTTCTTCAACCTGCAATCAAAAATTATTATTCATTATCAAATTGACACCAATATATATATATATATATATATATATATATTATCATAAGTGAACTCAAAAGAATTTAATCTAATAATAAGTCTGCTATAGAAAGAATGTATTAAAGGGAAGAATGTAAATTATTCACCTCTTTAATCCAATCCGTTCGAAATGTGACCCACACTAAAATAATTGTTTGCAAAACTGTGCCAGCCAGCATTCCCAACCAGATTCCCTACTCATCAAACCAACAACACCATCAATCAATAATCCATTCCATGCCTTTGTGTTAGAAATTAAGTTCCTATAATCAACAACATACCTTGGCACCGAATTTGAAATAGAAACCGAGAAGTGCACCCAAAGGTATGCCAAGTCCATAGTAACAACCAACATTTACATAGGCAACAAAAGATTGCCATCCACATCCAACGGCCACCCCTGCAAACACTACTATATAAGTATTTTTCTTTCTAAAGCAAATATTTTATGATATGATAAAAATTAAATCCTACTGTAAGTTAATTACCAGATAAGACAGGTTGAACGCCATTGAGGACAATGGCAAGAGCTAGGAGAGGACAAAGATCTGAGACAGCTGCAGCTACCTCTTCACCTCCTGTGAAGACATAGCTAATCACATCTCGCAATGCTAGCACCACTAGTGCTATAATAACCGATACTATGAAAGAAATCAATGTCACCACCACCACTGAAAAGAATGCTGACTTTGGATTTCCTGCCCCTAATTCATTGCTCACTCTCACACTGCATGTTTGTTCAAACAATACTTTTCGTTAGGTAGAACATCAAATGTGTGAGAACAAATAGTATTAAAAATTTCTAGCAACTAATACACCTTTGAATGAGTTAATTTTCTTATAACTAATATCAAAAAATACACCAAATTAATTTTCCTATAATAGGATTGATTATAGTGTAAAAGAAGGAGAATCAAACCTTGCAGCTGCGTTAAAGCCAACTGAGATCATGAACGACCATCCAGATATTGTGGTACTGCAACAAGAAAGACATGGTATTTAAGGAGAAATTAATACATGCTTGTCAAACATTTTTTTTCTCGATAAGTAGAGCTGTATTGAAAATGGCCTAGCCAAAGAAACGCTAGTCGGGAATGGACACAAGCAACAACTCCAATAGATACCCAACATATATGCACATACATTTTCGATAAGTAGAGTTTTATCGGCAAACATTTTACTCTCTCAAAATCGATCATATGCACAAGGTGTACGTTTAAAAATATGTTAATGAAAGAGACCTCAATTAAAAGTGAGTTTGAGAGGTCCATATCCTCTCCTACATTAGACAGTTCCATTAAGAGAGAGACAAACACATAAATTAAAATAATTTTATTTTATTCAATTTGTCTATCTCTCTCCTAGTAAAATGAGTGGATAGTGTTTAGACTGTGTGGATTAAACAAGAAAGGTCCAAAATTGTTGAAGGAAAACGATGGACTTACCAAATAGAAAGGGAATCAAGAGCCAACTCAGGGTGAGGAAGTAACCCAGCAAGCAAAACCAGAATTTGATAATACCATGTCTCTAGACACAACATCACTGCTGATGCTGCTGACAACTTGAAGAACTCTGGCAACCCAGAAAAGGCTTGAAAAGTGAACCCTCTCCATGTATGTTTACACCTTTCACTTGTTAAAATATACACAAACTGTGCAATCACAATTATCCACCATGAAAAACTCAACACTAGTGATGCACCCAATAAACCAAGTCCAATTTCGTACACAGCTACCCAACTCAACACCAGGTGAATTACCAATGTTGCTGCTGATATGTATGCACTTGGAGCTACTATGCTTTGAGCTTGAAGAAACTTCTGTATAGGGAAGTTTACAGCATATGCAAATATTTGTGGGATGAGTCCATAGACGAAAAGTGCTGCTGCAGATGCAATTCTTGGAGACTCTCCTAGAAATATTAAGATTGGTTCGGAGAAGATGTATATCACAGTTAAAACAAGACCAGCTAAGGTGAGAAGCACTGTTGATCTTTGTAAATATACTCCTAACATATGATACTTTTTTGCACCAAATGCTTGTCCACATAGTGTCTCAACAGCACTCCCCATACCCAACTGTTCATCAATTATATATACAACCATGTTAATTAATTTTAAATTGATCATAGTCACTAGCTCACAGGGTTTTAAAAAGCAACAAACTTAAACACTATTCAACAAATAGATGATGTTTACTATGTTTACCAATTAGAACATGTCAAGTGTCATGTGAATTTAATTTTTTATTTAATTTTAAATTCAAAATGATCATATTTTTTATTGAATGATTAGTCTCTGTGTTGAATTGTGATCAAACGATAGGTAAATGGAAAAAACTTAGGTATAGTATCGTAGGTGCTGGTGGTGCTGTACTTCAAAAGAAAAGTAGGAAAACTTTCACCAACCACTTGGCAGTTGTTGGGTTTCACATAAAATTTTATATATTTTTTTTAAATAAATGGTGTTTGCATCTAGACCAGTACAACCAACCTATGGTACTGCACCTGAGTATTGCTCTAGTTAAAAATGCACACAGTGAACTGCTTAAGTTTTGTTCTTAAAAAATTGGTTTGCGAACCGACATAGATAGGTAACAACATCAAAAATTTTGATGTCTCTCTAACATGATTGAAATCACATCAGCCATATTTAAGTAGAATTTTGCTCATTGCTTAATGTAAAACCTTGCTAGCTCATCCACAGGAATTGTCAAAAAAAAAAGTTATTGTCAAAAAAATCCACAGGAATTGTCTTTGTCATCGGAATAATATTTTTAAGGCCAAATACTCTTTTGGTCCATTATTTTTGTCCAAAATTTCAGTTTTTTTTTTATCTTTTTTCTCACTTTGATCCTTTATATTTTAATTTTGTGTCAAAGTGGTTCTTTTTTAACATTTTTGCCCACTAGTCGTCAACTTCTGACGTGACGTCTTAAGTGGCATTTCTGACTGGCCAATTCATTAAATTACATGGCATTTTTTTTAAAACCAAATACATGACAATTATTTAAACTAAAAACGCTTATCTTCATCTTCTTCATCCCCTTTTTATTAAAGTTGAACTCTAAATTAAAAACATTTATCTTCCTTCATCCCCATTTTTGTTAAAATTGAACCCCAAATTAAAAATACACATCTTCATCCTCACTAAATCATTTGCTTACCCAGACACGAATCAATGGCCTCAATCCCCCTGGTAGTTGTGGTTGTATTTTGCCATTGATGCAGATGTGAGTTGTAGATCTGGGTTTCTGTTGAAGCACTATTTGTTTCATTTAGGTCCTCTATGTTTTTTGTTAGTTTCAAGTTGGTCCCTTAAGTTTTTTTAAAAATATTTCAACTAGGTCAACCTCTATATTTGCTGAGAATTGCAAGGTCCGCTATTTTTCTTTTGGGTGTAGCTTGTGTACTGCTAACTATCAAACCAGGAAATTTTGTGTAATGGTTTAAGTTGGGAGTAATTAGTTGTAAAGGAGTTTTGGTTGTAGTTTAGTTGTGTTTCAACTTATGTTAAGAACCATATTTTGATGTAAACCCCAATTATGTATTACATTTGTTTAGTCCAATTTATGTGTTTTGACTTTTAACTTTCATGGAAACTTTCTGTAGGACATCTAGCTTAATTAATATAAACCGTAATTAAAAATGAGAAAGGAAAGTGAAACATATCAGAAACATAGATGACCAATTTAAAATTAAAGAATAAACTTGAAGGACCAAACTGAGACATATCAAAAACATAGAGGACCAACATGAAACAAATGGTGTTTTAACAGAAACTCAGATCTGCAACTCAGATCTACATCAATGACGAAATACAACCACGACTACCATGGGGCTTGTGGCCATTGATTCGTGTCCGGGTAAACTACAAAGTTAGTGGGGATGAAGATGAAGATGAGTGTTTTTAATTTAGGGTTCAACTTTAAAAAAATGGGGATGAAGAGGAAGATGAGTGTTTTTAATCTAGGGTTCAGCTTTAACAAAAACGTTGATGAGTACTTTAAATATAAGTTTAGCTTTAACAAAAATGGGAATGAAGAAGATGATGAAAAGTGTTTTTAATTAAATGTGATGAAATTCATTTAAAAAGAAAAAGAAATGTCACATAATTTAATGAATTGTTTAGTCATAAATCACTCTTAAGACGACACATCAGCAGTTAACAGTCAGTGTGGCGTCTATTAGAGTCAATGGACGAAAAAAGACCATTTTGACACAAATTTGAAACATAAAGGAATAATGTGAGAAAAAAAGATAAAAGACCAAACTGAAACTTTGGTCAAAGATGACCAAAAGTGAAATTTGGCCTATTTTTTAAAACTTTAAAAATATGTGGCATAATTATAGTAAAATATATTACTTTTCTAGACAAATTAAACAGTCGTAGGAAACAAAAGTTAAGATTGTTTTTTTGATTCTTAACTTCATTAGTATTTTTATGATTTGAATATTTTGACCAATTAATTTAATTGTGGCGATGAGAATCATGGAATGTAGATTCAAGAACAGAGTAACGAAACAGAGTGAGTACCATGAGGCCATAAGCAAAGACTTGGATACCATTATTTCCAAGGGAAGCAGCAGCAAGCTCCAAGTTACCAAGGTGTCCTGAAAATATTTGTGTGGACATGGACGTAACATTGTTGAGAAGGTAAACGATAACAGCAGGAGCTGCAAGGTAAAAGAGGAGCTTGAACTCGATCCATGTAGCAGGTCGAAGACGATGTCGAAAAGGGACACTTGTGTCTGAGAGTATTCGCTCAAGTTCACCATCTGATCCATGCTTTGAGCTGAATGAGTGTGTGAACGAAGGTAGTGATGGCGGTTGTTGTGTTTGTTCGTAGATATCCTTGTTGTGTACATCATCGTGAGTAGAACTCATGTTTCTGAATTCTTTATTTGTTTTTGTGTGACTAAGGTTTTGGCTTTGAGACTCAGCCACAAAACCAAATGAAATTATGAAAGGGTATTTAAAGTAGAAGGGATTGATTTTCTGTGTTAGAGTTTTAACTTATATAAGTTGGAAGACTCTGCTAGGGGAATAGATCCCTCCAATGATTTAATTGTGCAGTGAGATCTTAGTCACTCGTTGAATAAGATAAAAAGTGTGGGAGAAATAGTAAAATAAAAATGAAGAGAAAATATTGAATCATGAAGATTTAATACTTCACGGTATTCAATAAAAAATCTACTTGACAGAATTCTCTCCCCTCGGCTAGAGACGCCGGGTAGAGCATATGGTGCAGTACTCTTGCAATTATTTGCTAAATTGAGGGCTGATTATAATTGACTTGTAAAAATTATTGGGTGGTGATATATAAAGTTGTATTAACAGATACATGAATCTTTTTAGATGTATATATGTAAAAGATAAATGATTAATTTGAGTACAATATAGGAAATTAGTGCTAAACAAGTATCACATACATCAAGAAGAAAATGAAACATTGCATGTCATATTTTCATCTCACATGAGTCGAATATTTGGAAGAATATGAGACCCACCATTATTCAATCATGGTTTGTCCAAAAGTTTTTCTATTGGTAGTGGAATATATACCAAAGAAGACAAAAAGTGATGATACACTTTGAGGTGATTGCAACTTTCAAGAGTATATTATTTACCAGGCAAAAAAAAGAAATCACATCATCTGTATATATTTTTTAAATTATTATTACTTGTTTATTTGGAAAAGATATAGAATGATGATAGCTTAATTTGACAAGTGTCCATTTATTTATAATGAATTTAAGTACTTAAACTTTTTTTTTTATAAAATTGGATATGTTTGGTAAAGATTTTTTAAGTTGCCTTAGTAGTTTTTTACTAATTTATATCATTTTTTTCATATAATAATTAAATTATTATTTGAGTTTATAGCTTAAAAATTATACTTTTATGTTAAATTTTCTTCTAGGCTCGGTTAGTGAGATAATAATCTTAACTACTAGCACACTCTTGTTATTTACACACACTATAAGGAATTTCTGAATATGCATGCAAGGTATTGAATGAAAAATATACTCCCTCTAGTTCTATATACAAGAGAAAAATGAATTTTTAGGTTCATTGAATAACGATGTATTTGATCTATACTATAGACCAAATACATCAATTATTGAATAAACCTAAAAACAATTATTCTCTCATATATGGGACCAAATGAGTAACTGTATTACAAGAGATTAAAGTGACATGGGTTTTTTTCATACCCCCATCATTATCACCATTCACCCATACCCCCATAATTGCCATTTGGACCAAAATGCCCCTAATTTTTTTTAAAAAAAAACTTTTTTTACATTTTTCCGAATTTATACATAAATTCAGAATGTTAAATTTGAATTTTCCGAATTTATGTGGTAAATTCGGAGAAAAAAAAAGTATTTCGAATTTACGGGTAAATTCGGAATTATTCCAAATTTATGGGGTAAATTCGGAATTTAAAAAAAATTAATTTTTTTTTAAAAAAATCAGTTTGTTTTAATTAAAAAATCATGATTATTACGATAAATAACGGTAAATTATGAAACTCGCTAAACTACGATAACGATAACAAACGAAAGAACGAATACGACTCAAAACTACGGTAACCATCATAATATAAGAAACTCGCTGCTCCTGTCGCCGCTTCTATTGGTGCTCCCGTTGGCGCTGTCGTTGCTGCTCCCGTTAGCACTGTCGGTTTCTTATATTATGGTTACCGTATTTTTGATCATATTCGTTCTTTCGTTTGTTATCGTTATCGTAGTTTAGCGAGTTTCATAATTTATTGTTATTTATCGTAATAATCATGATTTTTTAATTAAAAGAAACTGATTTTTTTTAATAAAAAGATTTAAAAAAAATTAATTTTTTTAATTCCGAATTTACCCCTAAATTCGGAATACATTTTTTTTCTTCGAATTTACCACATAAATTTGGAAATTTTCATACCCCCATTCCGAATTTACACGTATTTTCGGAATACAATTTAAAAAATGTATTCCGAATTTACACGTAAATTCGGAAATTTTCATACCCCCGTTCCGAATTTATTTGTAAATTCGGAAAATAAAAAAAACATTTTTTTTTTAAAATGAGGGGCATATTGGTCCAAAAATAATTTATGGGGGTATAGGTGATAATGATGGGGTAAAAAAAAAAGAGCCAAGTGACATTTGTTATATTTGAACACCTCCTGTCAAAAAAAAAATATTTGAACACTCCAAAAATTTAAATATCTTTTCAACACTTATTTTTCCTCTCTGTCTCACACTTTTATTTCACAACACTTAAACATCACATGTATCATTTCTATCCTCTATTTTTTATACGTCTTCAATATCAATATAAGAAAAGAAAGTATTAGTCATCATCAATATAAGAAAAGAAAGTATTAGCACATTAACAAGCCTAGACATATTATTATGTTGATACATCACAACTTTTTGGGCAAATATGTCTTTTAATATTTTTTTCTCTAATGTTCAATTTTTTCATTCTCTCTATTTATGGGTCCCACTTTTTCCTTCTCACCTATTTCCTCTCTCTTTCCATTTTTCAACTTTCTCTTTTTCTTCCACATTTTTTATTATTTTAAGTACTTTAATATTTATAAATTTATACCCATATGGACAAATGTCTTTTCTAAAATATTCAATTTCCTTCCCAATCTTCTCTCTCAACAGGTAAATATTATATCTTGTTGCATTAATTTTATCACTTTTGATTCCTGGTGGGAAAATATTACTATTGTCGATTAATTTTATTTTTTTGATATTTTGTTTTCATGAATGTCTTTATTTTTTATAAACGATTATCATGCTTTTGAGCTCGATGGAGAAAAATTACATATTGTTGGTATCATTTTTATTTAGATGGAAAAAAATTCACATTGTCGAAATAATTTTTTATTAATATATATCCATTCACATTCTTAAATCTCAACTGAAAAACATGTAATGATTTAGTTCATAGAAATTTATTTGTATATATCTTATATTATTTTACCAATATATTTGTTTTTTCTATTATTAACATATTAATATATATATATATATGTGTGTGCATGTATATATATATATATATATATATATATATATATATATATATATATATATATATATTCACATTCTTAAATCTCAACGGGAAGCATGCATGTAATGATTTAATTCATAGAAACTTATTTGTATATATTAGAGAGAATTTGAGCTATCTATCTTAGCGGGCAACCATTGCTTGTTGTCAATATTTTTTTATATTTTTGTATTTACGATATATTTATTTTCTTATAAATTTAGTTTTTGAGTCCGGACTAGGAAACATGATCTGTTTTCGGTATAATTTCATTGCCACAAGCAATTTCTAAGAAAAGACTTCTACAATGTATTTAATCAAAACACTCAATACTAAAATCTCTATTTTACCATTTTTATTTTTTGCTTTTGACGGTTAACAATTACATGTTATTCAAAACACCCAATACGAAAATCTTTATTTTTGTATTATGACTTTTGATTTCTTACGAAAACGTAACACGTTGTCACTATAATCATTTTTTTATATTTTGCTTTCCTGAATGTTTTTAATTTTTAATAAGTGAACATTTTACTTAGGAGTCTCGACAAGAAAACATTAGGTATTGTCAAATTAATTATTTTTATATTTTTCTTTTTATGTTTCAACGGGGAAACATTTGATGTTGTTGTTAAATTTCCTTTCTCTGCATATTGTTAGAATACAAATACTTTATATTTTATTTTCACAAATATTTTTATAAATGATTATTTTACTTTTGAGTCTAAACGGAAATTAATTAATCAAAACAATTTATAGGATTAGCTTTTTGTAACATTGTAAAAAAAGCCTTTTGTAACAATTAATAAAGGTATCATCCTAATTTTTAAATTATCAATAGTTGAACTTTTAGGTTAACACTTTTAAATCAAAAGTGTAACTATTTACTTAGTCATCAAACTACCAAAAATATCAGTACCCACATAACACGATTCGTGCGGAAACAAGCAAATGAGCACTATATTACCACCACTAAAACCACGATCTAGATTTAAATATCGGATAACTCAAACTGTTAAAGACAAACCAAAATTAAATTTAGATTGAAAGAATAGCACCTGAGTTAACAAACTAAACTACTTATTTTTTGGATAAGTAGAAATTTCAATCAAATAAAACTAGCTTGAGTAACACCATGCAACCGCTCTACACACATATAAATAGCACCTGAGTTAACAAACTAAACTACTTAACGTAACAACAAAAAAAACTATTTAGACTGCGGCGAAATCGTATCTGGCTGTTCATGGAATCTCATTCTCGTTGTTTATTACAACTTCGTAATAAGATTATGTCCTCTATATTTATATGCACCCAATTCAAAATATAATTCAGTTATTCAAACCAATCAACCTTGATATGAGGTTGAATTTCTTCCACTGGTCAACCGATGCATTTGGTAGAAAGCAAACAAAACAGCTTTTTAATGGAGTGAAGTAGGTATCAGAGTTTAAAATGGCATCATGTATACTCACATATGACACTTACTTAGTGACAAACTCCTTCATATAATTGCTATTTTGACGAAATCAATGACGATTACTTTAGCTCGCCATCCATATCGAATAATAATAATAATATTACCAAAGGGGATATTTCTGCACTACAAACCAAATGGAAACAACTAATTGTTGATCCCATGGCAATTTTGTACCATTCAAATTTCCACAGAAATAGTAAATTAACGATATTGAAAGAATGGAAATATCTTTTGTTTTTGTCAACTTGTGCTCCACTGTTTCATACGAAAAGATTTTTTTCTTACTAATCCAGAATTTGGCAATAAGAAATAAATAATTTGGTTGAAAGAAGAAAGCATCATAACAATAGCAACATAATACAACTAATGTCTCTACGTATACAACTCTTTTTTGAGTATTTGAAATACTAGTTATTAGTAGCATAAAATTAATTCCGTGACAAAATACATAAAGTATGATACTAAGCAGTGTGTTTTGAGGTACTTTAGAGTTTGGAAACAAATTCAGATGTTTAAGAACATGATGTTCATTTTTCAACAACTAGTTTGGTGAAAAAAGTAATTTCGTGACAAAATACATAAGGTACGATGCTAAGCGGATTATTTTGGGGTAGTTTAAAATTCAGAAAAGATTTTAACTTTACGAATTCGAGAAGTTCAATCCTCAATAATTGTTAACTCACAACCTTTCCTCTTTTGTTTTCCATATTTTAATCAGTTTGTTTTGGAGTACTTTAGCGTTCAGAAAAAGTTTTAACGGATCAAATACGTTAAGTTCGTTCCTTAATAATTGGTTTGGTGAAAAAAATTATATTTCATGACAAAATACGTAAGTGTGACGCTAAGCAGTGTGTTTTGAGGTACTTTAGATTTCGGAAAAAAATTCAGATATTCAAATACGTGATGTTTGTAATTCAATAACTGGTTTGGTGAGAGAAAAAATTAATTTCATGACAAAATACGTAAAGTGCGATACTAAGTTGTGTATTTTTGGGAACTTTAGAATTTAGAAAAAAATTTAACTTTTTGAATACGCAAAGTTTGTTCCTCAAAAACTAGTTTCGTGAAAAAAAAATTAATTTCGTGATAAAATACATAAAATGTGACGCTAAGTAGTGTGTTTTGATGTACTTCGGAGTTTGGAAAAAAATTTAGAGGTTCAAACACGTGGTGTTCGTTTTTCAATACCCAGTTTGGAGAGAAAAAAACTAACTTTGTTACAAACTACATAAAGTACACTGCTAAGCGGTGTGTTTTGGGGTAGTTTACAGTTCAGAAAAAATTTTAACTTTATGAATACGCGAAGTTTGTTCCTCAATAACCGGTAACTCACCCACTTTCCTCTTCTTTTTTTTCATATTTTAAGCAGTGTGTTGTTTAGTACTTTAGAGTTCAGAAAAAAATTTAGCAATTTAAATACGCAAAGTTCGTTCTTAAATAATCGGTTTGATGAAAAAAACTTATATTTCATGGCAAAATGCTTAAAGTGTGACGCTAAGCAGTGTGTTTCGAGGTACTTTAGAGTGTTGACCAAGTGACTTCAAACACAAGAGGGGGTGAATTGTAAACTTAAAAATAGCAATTAAAATTGAATCACTTAAATAAAAATTATTGAAATAAAATAAAGTGTTTAGAAAAGGTTTGAATTAAAATAAAACACAATAAATAAATAAGTTGAAATAAATAACAATCAAAATAGCTTGCAAAGGAAAATAAAAGAGATAAAGAGAAATGGAGAAGACACGCGGAAATTTATCCTAGTTCGGTCACTCCTATGGCTTACGTCTAATCCCAAGGCAAAACCACCAAGGGATTTTAATCACTGAAACACTAGCTTTTAGAACAAGTTCAGCTAGAAACCATTACAAATACAAACAACTTCTAACAGGGTCTCCTTTATTCACGAGATATAACCTCTCTATGAATTTATAGGATCACACCCCAAAAACAATTACAATTGAGATAGAATTAAATAAAGAAGATTACACCCAAGTGTAGATGACACAAATTGAATCATAAGTTACAACTCAAACTATATGGAATATAAAACTCTCAAATAAAATAGACAAAATATCTCTCCGGTCCCTTAACTTATTTATTTGTAACGAATAGGTCCCTTAACTTTTTTTTGTAACACATAGGTCCGTTAACTTTTAAAAACGTAACAGTATTGCCCCTTTTAACTCATTTAAGGGAGAGATTTTAAGGGGAAATGGCGTTACGTTTTTAAAAGTTAAGGGACCTATGCGTTACAAAATATAAAGTTAAGGGATCTATGCGTTACAAAAAAAATTAAGGGACCTATTCGTTACAAATAAATAAGTTAAGGGACCTATGCATTACAAAAAAAAGTTAAGGGACCTATTCGTTACAAATAAATAAGTTAAGGGGTCCCGAGAAATATTTTGCCTAATATTAAAAAGGAACATTATGTAACTCAAAAATAAAAGCATGTAATTTTTTGCAAGAAAGTAAAAAACTTTGGGTAAAATATGTTTTTGGTCCCTACAAAATCGAGTCATTCTAAGTTTAGTCCCTATATTAACGAAATAAGCATTTTGATCCCCATCTTATTTTGCCGTTTTCAATTTTAGTCCCTGACGTTAATTAGACTAACAGAAGACCAGTCAACATTGCCACACAAGCATTTTACGTGGCATGGCATCCACATCTCAATTATTTTATCCAGGTGGCTTTTCCTTTTTAATTTACTCTATTTTATTAAGTTTTTGTTTCTTTTCTTCTAAAAAAGTTAGTCTTCTTCTTCCCTCAACTCCCTATATGGTTCTTCGGCAACCACACACTCTTCTCACCTCCCTCTATGGTTCTCCGGCCACCACACCACACACCACCTGAACTCACGAACTTCACCCATCGTCTTCCTTCTCGGCTGGTACCACTTAATGGCTTTCGAAGAGCACCACCAGAACCAAAACAGAAAAACCAGAACCAAAGCCAAAACAGAAAAAACGAAAAGGAACCAAAACAGAAAAAACCATAGCCACCATGCGACACCACCTCTTGTCCCCGTGCTTCCATTTCATCTTCCTCTCGCGGACGCCATTGATTTTTCTCCAAAACTTAAATCCCTAATTCCCTAAATGTAAAACTTAAATCCCTAATTCGAATTTGATTTCTAATTCTAGAATTAAATTGATTTCTCACATCACAAAATCTAAATCCGTAATTCGATTTTTATTGAATCTGTTGTTGACGGTGATTTTACAATCTAAAGGTTCCAACGTCACACTGAAGAAGCCAGCGCAAAAGGAAGAAGATGGTGACTTTTTTTTTTGGAAAAAAACATAAAATTTTGGTTAAAAAAAAGAAAAAAGCCACATATATAAAAAAGTGGATGACACCTAATTTAATTGTGCCACATAGATTAAAAAAATTACACGTGTAAAAGTCAAATCAGATTTCCGTTACACAATCAGCATTATTTAACGTCAGGGACTAAAATTGAAAACGGCAAAATAAGATGGGGGCCAAAACGCCTATTTCGTTAATGTAGGAACTAATTCTATACCGAACTCAACGTCGATCAGTCCCAGATATTGGGCGAGTGCTGGAACACAGAGTTTAGAGACGAGAAATTCCCAAAATCACTCACCCAAAGACCTGGTCAACAATCCAATAAATATTGTCGATATCACCGGAGCAACGGACATGACACCAACCACTGCAACGCCGTATCAAAGCCAAGACCGGCACAGGTGCTTTCAAATTGGAGACTTTGGACAAAAAGGAAATCCTCCGAACCTTACCTTTGGAGGTGTTGTTCTTTTCCGGTCATGGTACTTTCTTCTTCATTGATGAAACACTAGGATAGTTGAAGGAAATGTTGGAGGTTTTCTGGTTCCCAAGTATTTATGTGTTTCTTGAATGGGCTCCCAGGGCGTAAGCCCATCCCCATAAAGTAAACTCGGAAAGAATCGTCGAGGTTTCGAACTTGAACTGCTTCTTTATTAGATCTTTGTATGTATTCTCTTAAAGATTCGGAGCTCCCTTGGTTGATGGAAGCTAAGATGTTTTTGTTTTTTGGCTTGCTTTTGGAATGGGAAAAATTAGCTGAGAATAATTTGGCCAGTTGGTCCCAGGAGGAGATTGTGTTTGATTTGAGGGTCTCAAACCATTCTGATGCTATTTTTTCCAATGTTAGGGGGAAAATTCGGCATTTCATTTCTACGGGGACGTTCCGATACTGCATTACTGTGTCAAAGTAACTCAAATGTCTGTCTGGGTCGCCCGTTCCGTCGTAGGTCTTCAATCCTTCTGGAGGTTTTTCGAGATATCTGGGCACCGGGTAACGGTCGATTTTTTCCGTAAATGGGCCTTTGCGCTCGATTGTTTGATCCTGCGGCGGAGATCGGTGCCGATGGTGCGGGTGCCTGCGGTTATGAGGGCGATATCCTTGAGGTGAATATTCTCTATTCCTCGATCGTTGCCTAGGAGAAGAGGATGCCAGAGAAGAATGAACTTCGGGTGAAGAATCGGCGTCTGCCCTACCTACGCATGGCGAACGGGAAACTTTCCTTTCGAGCCTACGAGGAGGAGAGCGATGGTAGTGTCGCCTTCTGGGGGGAGATCGATGGCGCTTTCGAGCCGGATTTCTTCTTTCGGGGGAATCTCGGTCGGGCGAGACCTGACCCGGAATATTCCGAGCTCGGAGCTCCGCCACCTGTGCTTCAAGATCCGTAAATCGGTAACTCCTCTCTTGGTTTGCCACTTCATGTCGATTGAGCAGTAGGACGAGCTGTTGGACAGCATCGGCCGGGACAGAAAGTGGATTTTGAGGAGGTACGTGGTTCCTTGCGGAGCTTCCGGATACCAAAACGAGGTCTGGAATCTGATTTTGGACTCGTCCTTGATCGGAGTTCGGAAGGTTTTGAACGAATCCGTCCGGGGTCGCCTGAGGTTCGACCAAATGGGGTATGACCGGTCTCAGGATAGGGTCGGGATGGATTCCCATTGTGTGGCTGTTTGCCTTGGAACGAAGATTTCGAGTCGTCATTGATTAAGGTGAGGGGAGAAGATCTTGGTTCTGAGATCTCCCACTGTGGTCGCCAATGTTCTGCACTGTACTTCCGACCTTGAAGAACGATCCGAGGTAGTTAGTGGTTGATATCCTTAGTCAATGACCGTATCCGATCCTGCTGGTGTTGTACCTGCAAAGTCACTCCGATGCTAAAGTTAGTGGGATAGTCTTAACGAAGTGATAAATAATAGAATGTTTACCATTAATGAGGCAATGAATGTTGTATTTATAGAGTGGGGTGGGGTTGATTCCAATGAATCAGGACCGTCCGATCTGGTGGTTTGATCTGAGCCCTTGATGTTTGGACTGGGCCCTTTGATATTGGGCTTTTGTGTGGTGTGAATAGATGCCAAAAAAGGGGGTGTATGTGGCAAAAAGCCAATCCATAACACTATTAAAAGATAAAAGAATATTAAGATAAACAATTGTAATAGAAAGAAAATTAAACACTAATTAACAATAACATTTTTTTGGAAACCGTGGTTTTGCATTTTTTAACTGTCTGAAAAAATTAACTATGTAACCTTGCCCTAATTTTCTTACCTTCAAAATTATTCCAAGTATTGTCGAGCTCGACAGTTTGATGGTGTCTGGCGATGTGTGGTTTGGAGATCGCATTATTTTGAAGGTATTAGATTTGGATTTGATACTTCTTTTCTTTTACATTTTGTTTCCTTGTTTCATTAAGTGTGTGAGAGTTACTTTAATAACTCAATCTATCAACTTTATTTCACATATTATTATTTTAAAATCATCTTAAATTTAAAACAATAATATAATACCGTTAATTAAGACTAGATAATAGTATCATAGCCCACTCAAAAAATAGTATAATTTACGAAGAAAAGTATATAAATTAATATAAAATTCGAAGGAAAATCACTAATTTAACGATTCCCTAAAAATCTCAGTCCATAGTGGCATAAATGAATATAAATTAATACTATATGCGGTATGAAGTACTCTATGGTCTATAGTTTTAATGGTTAAAGTAGTTTTAATTGGCACCTATATGCAGTTTTAATTGCCAGACCATAGTTTAGCAATTAAAAATACTATATAGACCATAGTGTATTTCAAACCTTATTTCATTGAAATACTGTTTTGAGTTTTGACAATGTTTTCAATTTATTTTGACTACTACGGATTATGATCATCTTCATTTCTCAAAAAAGTTGAGGGATTCATTTGAAGTGAGAAAATCAGAAGGTTCAATGTTCGTGATAGAACGGTTATTTCGAACAAGGTATTTGACAATACATGAACTTTGTTTTTCATGCTAATCATGGTTGGATCTAGCTTGAAGGAATTGAGGCACTTGCCCCTATTTAAAAAATTGTTTTACTTTACAACATATATGTAATAGTTTTGTTTTTACACCACAAAAAATAGGTGTTGTCTACATATTGTAAATTTTTTGAAATAATTGTAAAAATTTATAAGAAATAATAAAATAAGGAATACATGTTATTCATTTTTTTCTTTTTGTCATAATATTATGTAAATTGAAAACTAATAATGTTTTTGAGAAAATATTAGACCATATATTTGCCCCCACTAATGAATAGTTCTAGATCCATAAATGATACTAATTAATTGTCGTAAGTTTCTTTGTATACCAAATTTGGGTCTTCAAAACATTTGATAAATATGAAAAGGCCCAGTTGAAAAAATTGGATCAAATGTGCATTGGGTTAATAAGAGTCATTGTTTTGGAATAAATATAAAAAGCTTAAAGCACCAAGGATGAGAATAGGGCCGTCCCAAACAATTTGGAGGCTCTGTTCAAATTTTAAAAAGTGGACCCTAATTATACTTTTATCGAATGAATTACCAAAACTTTAAAATAATTTATTTAAATTTTAAATAACATCTCAATACAATTTTAAGCTTGGTATACTAACTTTCAAACAATGGAGATGGTTCTTTAGGAGAAACTCAATTTTCTGGGATACTAATTGTATATCTATCTATTAATTGTATGCGGCTTGTCATGCCGCGCGGGAACTCCCTTTTTTTTTTTTGCTTTCAGTTTTTTTCTTTTTTCTTTCTTTTCTTCTTTTTTTTCTTTCAATTTTTTGTTCAGTTTTTTTTTGTTTTTACTTCTTTTATATTTTGAAGAGTACTTTACGGTCTCGAGAAAAATTAGATGTTTAAATATGTAAATTTTGGTCTTCAATAATTGATTCATTGAAAAAGTAATTAATTTCATGAAAAACTAGGTAAAGTGAGATGTTAAAAAGTGTGTTTTTGTGTACTTGATGGTATAAAAAAACTATTTTGTAACGAAATGCATAAAGTGAAATGTCAAGTTGTATGTTTTGAAGTACTTTGGGATTCAAAAAAATTTAACTCTTCAAAGAAGTTTTTTCGTAAATAACCGGTGAGGTAAAAAAAATAAGTTTGTGAAAAAATGCGTTAAGTGGGATGGTGACAGTGTATTTTGGGGTACTTTAGGGTCTCGAAAAATTTTAATTTAATTTTCGTTTACAAAAATTTCAGTCACATTTACAACACATCCCTCAACTGTACTTTTTCAACTTTCTTTAGGTGCTTCTAATTTACTGGTAATATCCATCCAACTCTGCACGATTCCATGTGTTTCACTTTCTATTTGTGTTTTCTTCTTTATTTTGGTCATTTCGCACCAAACGTGTATTTAAACCATTCTTTAATTGGTTTTTATATTTTTATATTTTTATCTTTCTTTATAATTCGAGTACAACGTTGCTACATTGACTCCTGAGAGAACTTCAGTCATATTACATAGAACCTTCCTCATCTTCTTATTTTGGGGTACTTTAGGGTCCCGAAATTTTTTAAAATGTTTAAATATGTGAAGTTTGTTCCTCAATAACCTTTTGTTTTTAATTTTATAATCTTATTATTTAATTTATAGTTTATTTTAATTTTTATTTACGTAAACTTTAGTCACATTTACAATAGGTCCCTCAATCGTACTCTTTCAACTTTCTATAGGTGTTTCTATTTTATTTGTAATTTCCATCCAACCCTACACGATACCACGTGTCTCACTTTCTATTTGTGTTTTCTTCTATGTTTTGGTCATTTCGCATCAACGGGTATTTAAACCATTCTTTAGTTGGTGTTTATATTTTTATATTTCTTTAAAATTCGAGTACAACATTGCTGCATTGATTCCTGTGGGAACTTCAGCCACATTTACAATACAACCTTCATGATCTTCTTTCAACGAGAACTTCAGTCGCATTTACAATAAAATCTTCAAAATCTTTTTCAATTTTGTATAACTACTCCTATTTTATCATGGGTTTCCTTCAACCATGCTTGATATCCAGCGTGTTTCACTTTTTAATTGTGTTGTCTTTTTTTTCTTTCTAATTATGGGTTAATTTTTTATTTACATTTGATGAATGTGGATTATGTTATTAAATTTTTTTAGACCTTCTGATTTTATCAAAGGTTAATGTTCTTTTTAAAATTTATAATCTTTTTATTAAAATTTAAATTTATAATTTAATTTTTATTCACAGTTATTAGATTTTATATTTTGCACACTAACACCATTTGCCCAATGACATAGGTTACCCTGGGGCCCGGGAGTCGATCCCGTGCTCCTGATTTTGATTCTCACAGTTGACAAACTCAGTGTTGACCAGTGCAAAATTTGCATTCAAGCACAATGAGATATTAGTCTTTTGAAAAAATTTAATTACTCGATATACGATAGAATTAAGCCAACCCCGTGCGGGAATTGCCGCACTTTTTTTTTTTTAACTTTAGTTTTTTTTTCTTTTTCTTTTTCTTTTTTTTTTGTTTTGTCCTCTTTTTTATTTTAGTGTTTTCCATTTTTTCCTTTTTAATATTTTAACGAGTACTCTACGGTCTCGAAAAATTTTAGATGTTTAAATATGCGAATTTTGTTTTTCAATTATCGATTTGGTGAAAACAAAATTAATTTCATGACAAAATACATAAAATGAGATGCTAAACAGTGTGCTTTGGTATACTTGATGGTGAAAAAAAATATTTTTTTAACAAAATACGTAAAGTACGATGTTAACCAGTGTGTGTTGAGGCACTTTAGGATTCAGAAAAAAATTAGCTATTCAAACACCCGAAGTTTTTTGCTCAATAACTGGTTTGGTCAAAAAAATAATAATAGATTTGTGACAAAATAGGTAAAGTGTGATGCCAACATTGAATTTTGGGGTACTTTAGGGTCCAGAACAAATTTTATATGTTCAGAATCTTCAGATACGTGAAGTTTGTTCCTCAACAACCTGTTTGATGAAAAATAAAAAAAATACATGACAAAATACTTAAAATGTGATGCCAAACAATTTGTTGAGGTACTTTAGGATTCAAATTTTTTTACATGTTCGGATACACAAAGCTCATTCCAAAAACCCGTTTGGTGGAAAAAATTTGTGACAAAATATGTAGTGCGATACTAAATAGTGTTTCTATGTGCTTCTATTTTATTCAAATATGCGAACTTCTTTCTTCAAAAATAATTTCAACTTTGTATATGTGCTTCTATTTTATTGGTGGTTTTAAATCAAATTCTGCACGATACCTATACGTACGTGTTTCACTTTCTAATTATGTTGTCTTATTTTCTCTTTAATTATGTGTTAAGTTTTTATATTTACATTTGATAAATATAGATAACGTTATTAAAGTTTTTTAAATTTTTTCTTCTAATTGTTTATGGATTTTCAATTTCAATGTATTTGTTGTTATTAATATTCTTTACGTTTTTTTTCTTATTATCTATGGATGTTGAATTTCAATGTCTTTGTTAATGTTTTGTTTTTAATTTTATGATATTTTTATTTAATTTATAGTTTTTTAATTTAATTTTTATTTACGGGAATTTCGGCCACGTTTACAATAGATCCCCTCATCGCCCTCTTTCAACTTTCTATAGGTGATTCTATTTTATTTGTGGTTTTCATCTAACCATGCACGATACCCACGTTCACTTTCTATTTGTGTTGTCTTCTTTATTTTTGTCTTTTCGCATCAAACGATATTAAAAACATACTTTAATTGGTGTTTAAATTTTTATCTCCTTTCAACGGGAACTTCAGCCACATTTATAATACAACCTCCACCATCTTCTTTCAACTTTGTATAACCGCTCCTATTTTATCATGAGTTTTCATACAACCATGCATGATACCCACGTGTTTTAGTTTTTAAGTGTGTTGTCTTCTTTTCTTTCTTATTATGGGCTAAGTTTTTATATTTACATTTGATAAATATGGATTATGTTATTAAAAGTTTTAGACATTTTCTTCCCATTATCTATGGATGTTTAATTTCAACGTTTTTTGTCAATATTCTTTTTAAATTTTATAATCTTCTTATTTAGTTTATAGCTATAATTTAATCTCAATCCACAATTATTTGACTATATATTTTACAAACCAACATCATTGGTCCACTGGCATAAGCTACCTTGGGACACGGGGTCGACTTAGTGCTCTCGAGTTTGATTCCTGCAGTGGACAGCAAACTGTTGTCTTGAATGATTGGTTTATTAAAGAGGTTTTCGGTTTTTCCCTTCCGATTTTACTTTAATTTTGCTAACTAAAAATTAGTCAACTCCGTACGTAGCACGGGTCAGACGGCTAGTTTTATATAAAACTCATGAAAAACTAATGTATTGAGTTTTTCTTTAAAAGAAAAGAGTATATTTTGTATATTAAAAAATATATAATAACTATGGAGAGTACCAAAAATTGGAAAAATGATTTCCTAAAAAAATATTCTGCGACTGCATGTTTTTGTATTAAAAAGAGAGGTAATATATTACCTCTCTTTTTACGCCTTTACCATTACGCCGCCAACAACTTCAGTAATCAGTTGCATGAAACGCCTTTACCATTACGCCATTGATGAATAACCAAAGTTCTGTAACTAGGTGGTTAGAGCTCACTAACCGAAGTTCTGTAATTATGCGGCTAGTAGTCAACTAACCGAAGTTATGTTCCGTAATTATGTTGTTAGTGTTATATTTTATTGCCACATTTTTTAGTAACATGTATAACGACAAATTGCCTATTTTGTATGAATAATTAGGTGGTTAGAGCCAACTAACCAAAATTGTTTAGTTCTGTGGTTAGTAGTCAACTAACCGAAGTTATGTAATTCTGTGGTTAGACGAAACTAACCAATGTTCCGTACTTATGTGGTGATTTTGATTTTGTTGTTGCAGTTCAGGGTTGTCAGGGTCAGGATGAAAACCAATGATTTTTAGTCGTTTTTTAATTTGAAAAAATTGAATTCCATGATTGAAGACATTTTTGGCAGTTTTTTAATTTGAAAAAATTGAATTCATTTTAGGCATTTAATGTGTTAAATTAATGAATGCGCGATTAATGGGGTGCATGATCCTCGCCCGTTTTTTATATTGGACAGAGTATATGACAATTTTGTCCATCTAGTAATAGTTGTTAAACAGTAGTTTAGTACCCTAAGTCATACTCAAGTAAGATAGTCTTCTATTATTACTTCTTTCGTCCTCATTTTTTATAGTTATAACAAATCATTAATGTGTAAAAGTTAAGTACCATGATACTCTTTTTACTAGCATTAATTTTTGTAAGTTTCTTTGTATACCAATTTTGAGTCTTCAAAACAGTTAAAAAAATTTGATCAAATGTGCATTCTGTTAATAAAAGAATCATTGATTAGTTAAAGCACCAAGGATGAGAAACACAGTGAGTATTACTCCCTCCAATTCACAATATTAGAGAAAAATCAGACATCTCACACTATAAAGAATGACATTGAAACCTACTATTTTCAATTAATAAAGCTGAAATCTTAGTTTCTTTCCAAAACTACCCTTTTTATAACACTTAAATTTATTCTCCTAATTATACATTCCTATAAGTAACAATGTTAAACCACATGGGAAATTAGAGACAATAAATGTATTTCATAAACATTCTTTTTAGGTAAATAAGTGTAGAATTGGAATGAGACATTTAATACACCTCAAAAGCAATGCTTATTTTTTATATTGTGGACCACCAAAACACACATTTTTTTTCCATCTTGTCTTTTGTTTGAGGGACAAATAGAGTTTGTGTGGTCAACCATAAACAACTTTATACACGCCTCTCTGCTGCTTTCTGATTAACTCTTTCATAAACAAAAATGCATTCATAAAGTCTTCTCTATAAAAACACTGGCTTACCAATATAAAATCGAACAAACATATAAGCACAATATTGTTGATGCAAGAGTATTCATTACCATGGTGTGTTAGTTAGGCCTCCTCAAACATAAAATGATCTTTGTTTCCAGACACTTCGGGCAGGAAAGTTGAAGCATTAGTGTTGTTGTTTGTTGGATGCATCTTTAGCCATAAAGGTAATGTAATATAGGGCCCGTTTGAATAAACAACTTAAATAACAGCTTATGGCATAAGCGCTTATCGTATAATTGCTTATGCATAAGCTGTTTATATAATAAACAATAAATAATGTAATATAGACGGCAAGAAACAAGGGAAGTTGCCTTGACAAGTTCATAAAATACAAAATTTGCGCCCTAAATAATAAAAGTGTAACAATGAATTATTAAATAATACTAAACACAAGGAAAAAGAAAAGGAAGAGTCGAGCTTTTTTGGATCGGACCATCGTCGGCTACCCACAGAGTGTCCCAACGTTTTCAACGAAAGACTAATCTTCATTCGTGTTTAAAATCAAATTTCGCACTGGCCAACACCGAGCTTGTCCACTGCGGGAATCAAACCCAAGAGTACCAGGTCGACCCCTGTGTCTCAGGGTAGATTAAACCACTGTGCCAACGTTGTTGGTTGAGTAATGAGCTTTTGAATATACATAAGCTTTGTGTGGACACCAACAATGCACATTCGAATCTATAATGGTATACTTTCACCCTATTCATCTCTCACTCCTACCATTTCTTTTTAGGAGAAATAATCTCATATCATTTTTGAACCGTACCTTGAGGTCACCTGGAGAGCTGATCAAGGGAAGGGTCTTCAGATGTTGTTGAATCAGATCGACTTGAGAGCGCGGGCGGGTGTACCTGCAAGAACACTCTGACGCCCAAGTCAGCTAGGTCGAGCTACAGTAATAATTAATGGATATTAGAGTATATCCGTACCTGACACTTGGTAATTGATTCTATTTATAGTGATTGGGAGGCTCAGGAGAGCCGTCGGATTCGAATGGGTTGATCTGGATCGTTGATACTGAATAGTGCGGCAGCACTAATGGCCTAGTGATCAGTTGGACTGGGATGACACTGTTGGACCTGATGACTGGCCCATTCCGGAACAATTTTATTATGAATCAAAGATGTAATACAAGTTGGAACAATATGGAAATCTTGGGGGTTGGTTAACAATAATGAGGCTCTTACAAGAGCATATGTCTCTCTATTAGACTATCTTAAAGTTAGCATGACAAGATTAAATTAATCTAGCTCAATTTGTAAAACTCCTAATTCAGCATGGATCCCTTCTTTTGTACCCCCACAAGCATCCCATATACCCCCCCCCCCCCCCCCATGCGAAAAGACCAAAATACCCTTCGCAAAATTTAAAAACTCCAACATATCCCCAACTCAAAAGAAAATTGGAAATCGTATATACCTAAATACGAATTTCCCCTAATTAAAATTGTATCTACCTAAGGTGGGGGTATATACGATTTGTTAAATTACAAAATCATATGTACCCCCACACCTAGGTATATACGATTTGTAGCCCAAATAATAAATAAATCATTTAAAAAATTAAAATTATATTTGTTTTAGAAAAATAAATTAGATATGAATAATATGAATATAGAGTGTTTTTTGGTTCTGTATAGGGTGTAGTTCGTTAACACGTGACGATGTTATACTTCGAGCGAATAATTTAGGCTAAAAAATTGGTTTTCGATCAACCTACTCCGATTATAATGAAACCACAGCCATTAAATCCCAAAAAAATCAAGGATCAATACTCCTAAAGAAGGGACTCAAAATCCCAAATTTCATCGTTTACTATTTTTTATTAATTTTTTTAATTTCTTTTACTGGAAAATATTTTCGTTACAGTTTTATAAATTCTTTACTGGAAAATATTTATAAAAATAAGAAAGTTCGCCCAAACATAAAGGACCAAAACAGGTATTTAGCCTAAAAAGAAAGCGTAGACTAGTATATCAATAAATGTTTTTACATTATTCAATAATAAAATGGTTTTGATTTTGTGCTACAGTACCAGTGTACAATTGCCGTGTTGCTTGCAGTGTACTATTTATTTTACTTCATTATATTTTTTGTTTTTATGTGAATGTAAAGTAAAACGTGTCTGACAAAGAAAAAAAGCAATAAGTAAAAACTTTATTTCTTATAATTATAATATATACATGTGTCAGCAACTACTGCACGCCACGACCGATAAAGATTGGTCCCAGTGTTAACTAGACTCGCATCCCACCTCAAAGTCTCGGATTCGAACTTTGGTTGTGGCGAAAACTGTGTTGGGAGGGATGATCACAGGTACAGACAAAGCTGACCTGAGTACTCATGACCAGCCTGATTTTTCCCAACGTAAATTAATCATCGACAAAGTCGGTGAAAACTGCAAACCAATAACATGATAACATAAAAAAACTACTGCACACCATCTTTTTTTTCTTATAAACGCGTTATAAATAAAATATGCTTAAAAGTTAAAGTCTTGCTTCTATTCTAATTAATTTGGATATATAATATATTTATTATATTTTAATGGTATACTTTATTTATTGAAGCCTTAGATCTTTTGATACTTTATTATTGAAGTCTAAATTCATACTTAGAAATTACTAACATTGTGTAGCACAAATAGTAAATACTTGAATTCCTTAATTATTTAGTTATGGATTCGATCCCTGATTGGTGTTTGAGAGAGACCAACCTCTCAAATGGATCTCTGATATTTCGAAGGATTAGCTAGTTAGTCTCCACAGTCGTCATAGAAGATACCTTAAGGTGGGATTCGAGCTCTGCTACCACTTGGACTAACCTTTACTTACTGTTATTATACATACTATATAAATTACTATAAAGTTAATAAAATTATGAGGCCTGATGCAACCGCCTTAATTGCTTAATATTATATACGTTAGTTTTGTCTGGCAAATTAAAAAAATTGAACCTATTAACTTTTGTTTTTATATTTTATTTTACTCTCCTTTTTATTATTTCATCATAATAAAAAAGTAAGATAAGTCACTGCGTTGGGCGGTAGATACCTGGTCTCGACTTAAAAAAAGTAAGATAAGTCAAAATTGCACTCATCCATTTAAATAAAACACAAAGTCCAAATATGCAATGACGGATCCAGAAATTTTTGTTAGTGGGGCAAAAAATTGGTCCGTAATATTATTATATAAAAAAACTACTATAATTTTAACAAAAATAGCTAGTTTTGTGATAGGAAAAAATTTTAATTGCAAATTCTAATGCGTTTGGTGTCGATTTGTGTGTTCAATTTAAGAAAATAAGTCAAAATGAGAAGAATAAAGAGAGTAAATATATAAAAATGTATTCTCTCTTTTATCCCTTATAACTTTTTACATATATTTTTTTATAAAAACTATTTCATGAGGGCAACATCTATTTTTTTATGGGGGCAAAACCATTTTTTTAAGTATATCTAGACTAAAAAATTGAACTAAATGGGGGCAAATGCCCCCAATTAGCTTGCCTTCCGTCCCTACAAATATGCAAAATACAAAATCTAAAATTCAAAAGTAATCTATCTATTCACTATATCCATAAGCAAAACAACCAACACCAAATTTACAAAATTACCCATAACTACAAATATTATCAAAACATTCTTTTAGGGTTAATTTGGTAACTAACTAAAAAAATTACTAACTTTTTAAAAAAGCTGAAAAGTAGCAATAAAGTGAGAGAGAGAAAAGAGAGAATGTGAGAGAGAGAAAAAGAGAAAGAATGTGCCCGAGAGAGAAAAAGAGAAAGAGAATGAGAAAGAGAGCGACATTGATAAGGGAAAAAAAGTGAGAGAATGTGAAAGAGAGAGAAAAGTGACGCAGAGAGAGAATAAAAAGAGAGAAAAGTGACGCAGAGAGAGAAAGGAGAGAGAAAAAGGAAAAAAGGGTATAGATTATAAATCTATTATCTATATTTTTTTAAAGTTAAATTTTAGGCGTCATGACTCTTTAAGAGTTTACAGATGTGAGTTGAACTCACGCCCTTGCGGGGAATAAGCCAACTCCTTACCAATTGAGTCAACCTTCATTGGCAATATATTATCTATCTTTTAACCACTAGCAAATATTTTCAAACTAATTTTTTAGTCTCTTAGAAAAATAAGAAAACTGAATAACTATTCAAACTACTAATAAAAATTAAAAATATACGTGATAATTATAATTTTTTTTTGAAGGAAATTATAATTTTTAAATACTACTAGAAATCAACTATCTATTTGCTACAATCTACTAAAACTAAACAATTTAACTACTAGCAAAAATGTCAAAATAACTTTATAGGAAAAACGAAAAGACTTAATGACTATTCAAACTACTAATAATTATTAAAAAAACTTGTGACAAATATTTGTCAATGATACTTAAAAAAATAACAAATAACTATGAGTGACATATAAAACATTGGACAAATATTTATCGTTGATAACTATACTTTTTTTACCAAGATAATTATAATTTTTATATATTACTGTAAACTACTATCTATCTTCTTACATTCTACATAAAGAAGCACGGGAAAAATATTTGTCACAAAAATATAGTTTACTGCACAAATCTAAAACGAGACCAAAACTGAGCCAATAATCTGTTATTATTTTACTTGAGTCTCGATGGAGAATAATATAATGGTTTCCACTGATTTTGTCGATATAGTATCGAAGTCTTCGACGGGAAAATATGTATTGAAGGGTTAGAGATCATTTTCTCACAAAAAAAAATTAAAGACTAACAGTTTAATAAGATTATTTATCATTAAAGATTAATTTTATAAATCATAATTCTACTTTTCTTTCCCAACAATAAAATATTATCTCTTATTTTTTTATAGGTCTCTCTCTCTCTCTATATATATATATGTGTGTGTATATATATATTGTTGTTGAGGTCCAACGGGATACGTTATATATATATATATATATATATATATATATATATATATATATGTTGTTATTTGTTGTTGTTATGCAAAAATTATACTTTAATTTTTTTTTTTTATATACTCGAGCTAATTAGTTTCTTACTTAGTCAATTTATATACAGAGCACGACGGTACCCGTGCGTATGTACGGGTATACCGCTAGTTAAAATTACAAAAAAAAAGAAAATTCTTTAAGAGAGAAGCACGTGCTGTACCAAAAATCAGATGCATGCCCATATAGTACACACAGTCAACAACAGTTGCAACATAATTTCAATTTCAAAGCACCCTTTATTCATACTCTTTGATTCTTTCCATATTTGGTCCAACACAACTTTTATAGACACCACCTTCCAAGCTGTATCCACCTAACCTCTCTCCCACGCCTCTGCACAATAATAAGTGTAATATGTTTAAGAGATACTATTTGCTACTTAAACTTGTCTCCATCTCCCTCATCTCTATTCTCATCATCTTCCCTCTATCTCTTTAGCTCACTCTCAGGAACCTTGCTGCCACCACCACCTCCAAACCATCTTCTTCCTCTGCTCTTCTTCATCTTCTTCACAAACTGAACCCCCAACCAAGTATACTTCAAGGTTTGTTTACCTACTTTCTACATTTGAGTCTATTTTCAGTTTTTATTCTCCAAAACCTTTCTGTGTGTTCTTTCAAAGTGGTAATCTCTGTTTGAGTTTATTTGAAAATGATGCTTCCTCTACTAGATTTTATTTCTTATCTCACATTAGGTATTGTTTCCTTTTCTTTCCACAGCGTATTTAAATTTGCGAATACGTTCGAATGTTTTTTGTGTTTGTAAATCACTTTTTGATTGAAATAAATTATGTTACTTTTTAGTTTTTATCATGGATTTAGTATTTTTTTTCCTTATATTCATAATAATTTGTTACATTGTGGGCCGGGTTTCAAAGTCTATTTCTGATGTCTTTATATTTAGTATTTTCTAATTTTACTGTTGTTTTTGAAGCTGACAATATTATTGTTGTGGATGTGCTAAAATATTTTGATTTTGAGGGGTATGTCTAGCATTTTCAGTTGGAAACCGTTTTTAGATTTTCTTTTTTAACATTAATGATTTTATTTTTTCCGTTGAAAATAAGCTCTTTGAGTCTTTCAAGTTAAATTGAGGATGGGAGATGAAGAAATGAAGAGCATTATAGGTCGAGGGAAGTGGGAAGTATGCTATGAAATCTATATTACATATTACTTTTTATTAGATGATATTTAGAATATATTTTCGTTTTTCATATTTTAAAAGAAATTCTCATTTTATAGTACTAAAACAAAAAATAAAAGACTATTAAAATAAATAACATTGAGAGACTGTCATACCCTAATTTTGTCCGCCTAGGTTTAAAACCCTAATTTTCCACAAAAAAATAAATAAATTGAGAAGTGTGGTTTTATTTTGAAGAGTGAAGAGCATTGTGCATGCATTTTTGGGTTTTAAAAGTCATTCTAGGGCTTTTAAATTCATTGTTAGAGTTGGAAATGCATTTGTTGTTAAAAAACAAGGTTTTTAGGGCAAAAGGGTATTTTGGTCATTGTCAAAAATAAGATAATTTCTCATCAAGAATCATTGTGCAATTTTAGAGAAATTTATTTGAGGCAAAACATTTTTGGTCATGTATGTATGTATGCGCATGCATGCATACATTGTGCACAAAATTCAAATTCAAAAAAGGCATTAAAAAGGAATATTCTACAAAAATTTCAAGATGAGGTTTTTATGACATTTTTTGGTCATGGTGATCTCATAAAATGGCATATTCCTAAGGTTCCTATTGTGTGGCCTAAATTGGGTGTATTTTTTTACAATTATCCTAAGAAGAATAATCAAAAATGAATGGATAATGGAATGGTCATATAATAGTACAATAGTACAAGATGACAACTAGCAAAACTTGGTCACCAAGGACCCCTCCCAATGTGTGTCGCCTATCCCTCTCTTTCCCTCTCATATTTTCATTTTTTTGACCTCAATCCATGTGTGATTCAATCCTCACCCTCCATTCAAATTTTAGATGCAATCCTAGGGTGAGATGAGATGCACAATGACCTAACTACCCTTAAACCTAATTGCTTTCTATATATACCCTATTAACCTCACCTCAAGAGAGGAGACAACTTTTGGGCCTCATTTTTTCACTCACACAACCCTAGCACACAACTCCCTCTCCTAATTCCCTCTCTTGGCCGAAATCATACCACCTTCTTCCTCCATCAATTCTTCACTTCTCCTTCACCAAATCACCATTTTCTCACCTCATTTCCATTCCTACTTCATATATCTTCCTTCTCTCCTAATTTAATTCAAGCTTGCATCATCAAAGGGCATTTTTAAGCAAGCATTTCGTGGGTTTCATTGAAGTTTGGTGAAGATTCAAGTTGATTTTGTGGTCTTGTTCTTCATATTAGTCATTCCTTAGCTTGGATTTGAGGTAAACTTCTTAAAACCTAGCATCATCTTCAACTTTCTTGCATCAAAATGTAGATATCATGTTTCTAATTTTGCATCCTACCATATTCATGCATTTTAGTGTTGTTATATTGTTGATTTGTTGATTGTTGTTGGTGAGAGGTGTCTCAAGTATTTTGACAAACACTGTGGGAGGTTTGGGTGCTTGAGATGCTTCTCACCCTTGAATAAATTGTGATTTATGTTGTTTTCACTATGATCTTGCATTTTTGTTGAATAAAATGATGTGATGCTTCGCAAATCATGATTAGAATTAGGGTTTGTTAATTTTCTTGTGAAATGGGTTTGCAATTGTGATCAAAAACGTTTTCTCAAGTTATTTTGATGTTAATAGATGGTATATTGCTTGCAAGTCATTGTTATGTTGATGATTGGCAAGAGGACTCACACTTGTGTCTTTGTGCACTTCACTTTAAGTGTTGAGGATTGCCTAAGATGATTCAACACGACCTTGTGCTTTGATTGTAAACTTTGGTTTGCTTGTTAGTAACTTGTTTGCAAAGTTATTCTATGTTGAGGATTGGCAAGAGGACTCTCACTTGTGCCTAGTACACTTCACTTTAAGTGATGAGGATTGCCTAAGATGATTAAATTTTCTTTGTGCAATTCTTGCTTGAAAATGCAAATGCTAGTTTTCTAACTTGATTAATCAATTTTGGTTACAAAAAATGACTTGTTAATGCCCTCTTTTGGTCACTTTTGGTCTTGCAAATGTGATGTTCTTTCTAGGTCAATGTTATGCTTTAATGTTGATGATTTGGTAAAAGGACTAGACACTTATGCACTTGTGCATTGTCTCAAGCGTCAAGGATTACTAAAAGGGATTCAACCTTGTGCTTTATCTTGTGTTGACACCTAATTGAATTGAACTTTTGTATGATCTCTTTGTGTGCCTATTGTTGATCTTACATATGCATGCCATTAGATGTTGATGACTAAGTGTCATTCTTGTGCTCAAATGTTGTAATTGGTAATGTTTATGCTTATGCTTACATTGTTGATTGCTTTGCTTGCAATTTGTTAAATGTTGCACTTTGGTTCTTGACTTGGAAATTGATTGAATGTTCTACTTTCTTTTCCTTTTGGATGCCACGCCATCCCAACAAACCTTTTGTGACCAATGTCACCCTCAAACTCCCTTCTCCTTTCTTCAAATCAATCATTTTCTAAAGCTTTTTCCAAACTATTTTTCACAAATCAAACTTTGTTGAGGATAATGCGAAGCCTTTGCTTGCACGGTCGTCAACAATGGGGTGCTAGTGGTGATCACTTGGAGTCTTTGCTCAATTGATTATCATGAACACTCATTTTTCAAAAGAACTCTTTTTTCACAAATCAAACTTTGTTGAGGATAATGCGAAGCCTTTGCTTGCACGGTCGTCAACAATGGGGTGCTAGTGGTGATCACTTGGAGTCTTTGCTCAATTGATTATCATGAACACTCATTTTTCAAAAGAACTCTCATTTCACAAATTAAAAACTTTGTTGAGGATAATGCGAAGCCTTTGCTTGCACGATCGTCAATAAAGGGATGCTAGTGGTGATCACTCGAAACCTTTGTTGTTTGATCACTGTGAACATTCAATTTTCACAATTAAACAACTAAAAAATAAAAACCTTTTCTCGACAACCGAGAACTACGTAAGCTTTGAATTCTCCATCGCACTGGGAGATACGTAGGAGCGGGTCACATTCCCGTCAAGCACGACAAATGAAAACCATTTTCTTTTCAAAAAAACAAACCCTTTTCCAAAACAAGGCAATTTCTAAAAACAAAACAATTTTCGAAAACAAGAACTACGTTGCTTTGATTCCCTCCCCAGGATACGTAGGCACGGTGCCCTCCCGTCAAGCGCAAAAGATTAAATTTTCCTTAAGTTTTTCCATAAAGTAAGGAGAGATAAAGAGAGATAAAAACAAAGCATTTCTTAAATCAACCTTTTAAATCACACGTCAAATCGAGGTTCCCTTTCAGTAGAAAGGATGTGTGGGGTGCTCGTACCTTCCCCATGCATAACCGACCCCCGAACTCAAATCTCGTGGTTCCAAGGACCATTGTCTTTCAAGAAAGGTTTTTTTCAATGTTTTACCTCTAAAAAAATATTGGTGGCGACTCCAATTCATGTTGTGCGAAGAGAAATCCCTCCAAAGGATTTTTCGGGGTGCAACAGCTGGCGACTCCGCTGGGGACCTTTCTTTAGTGGGTCGAGCCAATCGATTTGACATGTGATTTATTTCGTTGATTTGAATGCTTTGTTATATCTCTCCTCCTTTCCCTTTCTTCTTTCTTTCCTTTGCCTTTAAAAACATGCTTGCATTATTCTTAGAATTGTCGTGTGCATTCTTGTGATGTTGTGCTTGCGTGCATTGTGTGTTAGCCTTCTTCCTCTTCTATATTTGCTTCTTGAGTAAAATAAGAGTAGTTTCTTCTTCTTCTCCTCTAACTTTCGTCGTTTATATGCTTTTCTCATACATTTCCCCAATCCTAGCATGTTCCCCTCTTCTTTGCTCACTTTCTTGAGGTAAGCTCATGCATTTCCCCTAATCCTATTATGTCCCCTCCTCTAGGCTCCCTTTCTTAAGGTAAGCAATGCTTGCGATTGTTGTTGGAACCCTAGGTTAGTATACTTATGTTGAAATGATATTGAACCCTAGGGTAGACGACATGCTGTTGCTTGATATTGTCTGGACTGTTTTGGTTTCCCTTTGCAGGTGGGGTTTGGGTAGATTTTTAGGTGTTGTGCCCTCATCACACACTGCACACCTTATATTTGTGAGCATTGAGTGGGGCCTAAAACCCAAGGTCTGCAAAGAACCCTAGGAGAGTGGAAATGAGTAGTGACTGCCATTCGTAGACCGTTGTCTGTATGGCTCTCATGAAAGTTTCGCCCAAGAGTGCGCTTTCTTCATGATACCTCACAATCGGTAGCTCTCTACGATTGTGGGTGTATTCATGAGAGAGACTTTAGCTCTTGGTTGCCATTGTGAGGCAGTGACCAGAACCCACATGGGAGGATTACCCTTGTCGTTGACTTAAGAGCCTACGATCTTTACCCATTTGTAGGACACGGGGGCACGCAAATTGTGTGTTGCATTAGCTTAGGCATCCTCTTTCGAAACTCTTTTACCAAAAATGTAGAAAGTAATTTCCTTTTTCCCTCATAAACACCTATATGAGGTGGCATATAGCGGGTATTTTCAAAAATGTTTTGAACCGCCACCAATAAACATCATTTTCTTCTCTCTTTTCTATGTAAATAAAAGGTCATAATCATCACATCTGCGTCATTTTGCATCATCATCATTGCATTCGCATCTAACAAAAATTTTGAAAAAAAACCTCCATTCTTTGCATCCTCCATGCATTAAAGTTGTTTGCCGGAGATCGCAACGTAACACAAAATCTTGTCATAGGTGTGTAAGAAACGGAATGGAATCAAAAGGCAAAACCGTTTTCAATTCAAGGCTTCCTGTTGTGAAAGAGATTGATATGGCTAGTCTGAAAGAGTATGCATCCCTCCTAGGTCCTATTGAGGTCAGGTCTTTTGACAAAACCTATGGGAACATTCGCAAGTTGCTACAACTAGAAGTGCAAGAGAGTGCCATTGCTGCCCTGTGTCGGTTCTATGACTCGGAGATTCGCTGTTTCATTTTTAAGAATTTCCAAATGGCACCTACCCTAGAAGAGTATGATAGGATTTTGGGCTTTGATCGATCCAAGTTTAAGCCTTATCAATACCAAGGGGAGTATTATTCTGATGAAAAGCTTGCTGCCTTATTGCAAATCAGTGCTGAGAAAGTGCGGGCCCATAAGATAGAACGTAATAAGGTATTTGGGTTTCCTCAAGAATACTTTGAGAGTTTGATGACCAGCTATGTAGTGTCTGATGATTGGAATTCTTTCAAGCAGGTGCTAGCTCTGACCATCTTCGGCATTGTGCTCTTCCCTCAGATAGAGAGGCATGTGAGTGAAACTGCAATCGGTGTCTTCCTCGCCTTCAAATGTGCAAAAAATCCTATCAACCCGGTTCCCGCAATCCTCGCAGAGACATACCGTGCCTTCACTCGTCACCATGAATTTCAAAAGAATAAGATGTGTTGCTCCTTCCCTGTGTTATATGCTTGGTTGATCAGTCATGTGTGTACCAACAAAAGTGATGTGAAGGATTTGCTTTCCTATGCCTTGGGTTGTAATCCGAAGACTAGGAACTCTCAAGAGTGGGTGCATGCTTTCAAGAACCAAGATGCTCTCCAGATTCGTTGGTTCTCACCTAAATGTTGGGTAGACAGGCCTTCAGTGGTATTTCGGTGTGGGAGTTTTCAGAACGTTCCGATGCATAAACTATAACCCCTCTTTGACCTTGCGGCAGCTCGGATACCCTATGCGGGATTCACCCTCCGAAGCTATGCTGTTTCGTTTTTACCTCCACGCGGGGATCCCTAAAGACGAGAGTCTACTTCGGCGAGTCCTGCAAGCTTGGGAAACCGTAGTGCGGAAGGACAGAGAAGAGTTAACCAGGAGGACCACTGCTATCTCTTTTTCTCAATGGCTTGAAGGGAGGATTAGTGAAACTCGGTCATCCAACCAAGAAGTACCACTGCCTGAGGAAAAGATACAAGAACCTCACATTCCTACCATTGAAGAATTGGAAGAGGTTAGGTTGGCCATGTCAAAGGTGGGAGAAGAGAAAAGGGCTCTGCAAGATAGATTGAGAAAGATGATGCAAGACAAGAAAAAGCTAGAAAATGAAAATGCTTTCCAAGCTGCAACTATTGAGGAAGTCAATAGAAAACTTGAAATAGAGGGGAAAAGCAAGAGGGAAATGCAAAAGCACTTGAAGGGTGCCAAAGAGGAAGTGAAGAGGTGCACTACCAAGATGAATGAGGCTGTAGCGGAAGCAATTAAATGGAAGAGGCTATATGAGGATACATGGAAAGAAGAGCAAGCGGTCAGGCACGCACTAGTTAAGTCAAGAAAAGACTCTCGAATAATGAAGCTTGAATTGGAAGATCAATTAAAGAGTGTCAAGCAAGATCGGGAATCTATTGAAGGGATCCTGAGGGATTATCAGCAAGCACTAAGAAGGGAACAAGGGAAGTCGGAAAGCTTGGCCAATCATGTGCAGTACTTGGAAGGGCCTTACCTCCGGCTAAGGGAGAAGAGTGACTATTGGGAGAGTCAATTTGCGGAATTGCTCAGTAAGGTAAAAAGTCAACAAGTCTTTGAGGAATTGAAAAAGGAAGGCTTACATTGGAAAGACAAGTTCTCCAAGTTAGTTTGGTTAGCTAATCAGGCTGTGAGAGACATTCCCAAGAAGCTAAGAAAGGCGGATGCAGAAATGAATCCTTTCAACACCCCTGTCAAGGTGTGTGAGTTTGTTGAGTATTGCAAGATTCTCACAGAAGAACTCCTGGAGAAAGCCCGGGGGGCAGCTGAGAGCAAGAAGAGGAAAAGGAGCGAGGAGTTGAAAGCCATATGCCTTTAAAGTTCCCTTTAGAGTATTGTAGCGATCCTTAGGAAATTGTAATTTTCTTTAAGAAGTTGTAACTTTCTTTGGAAAATAGTACTTTCTTTAAAATCATTGTATTGCACTCTTAAGGAATATTGTACTTTGATTTGCTTTCTATTTGTGATACTCCTTCGCATTCCATTTAATTGAAGTACGTTTGTTTTGCCTTGTTGCTTCCAACTTTGTTGCAATCCTAAAAACACCTGAACCTTAACACCTATGACAAGACGAGTTGCACCGCGATCCCCGGCAATAAACATAATAACATGCATATTGCATTGCATTTGCATCATTTGTCTTTGTGTTCATAAAAAAAAAATGTTCCGTCCACAGAAGTAAGACAAGCTGGTTAATCATCGGTATTGGACGCGATCACAGGCAAGAAATATGGCCAACAATCAAGACAACGCGAATCTGGGCAATCATCAACCAATCCAGAATGATGCAGTTCCAGAAGGTCCGAATCCAAATGGTCAGGGTCAGCATGATCAGAATCAAGAGAATCGAGCAATCAGGGCTGAGATGGAAGTTATAAGAGCTCAAATGGCAGAGGTCATAAGAGTGTTAAGTGCCTTAAGGGATGCTGGCATAACTGAAGGTGCTGCTGCCGCGGGAGTGGATCCTCCTCCTGAACCTAGAGTCTCTCAGGCTCTCCAGAACGTCCAATGGCCTCCTTATGGTCTCCCATTAGGGTACACACCCCCTGCTGCCGGTGCAAACCCAGAAAGTGGTCCTTCGGGAACCACAGGACAGGCCCAGCCTGAATCAGCTGTGAATGAAGTTGGAACGGGGACACCTCAGGTTCAAATTCAGATTCCTACTCCTGCTATTACCCCGGGAACTCCGGTTGGCTTCAATTCTCCAGCAACAATCCATCCACAAGTTCAGGGTCCAATTCCTCAGATTATCGCTCACTCACGTGACCCACACGTGACCCCAGCTGTGGTGTCGATGAATAATCTTCACTACGGTGTGAGTGGTTTTCCGCCGAATTACCCTGATGAAGCTAGAAGTCAGTACCAGATGTTAGAAGAAAGATTGAGAGCTGTTGAAGGATCAAGTTCTCAGGGTCTGTGGACTATTAAGCAAGGATAGCAGTTGTTGAAGAGGGTTGAAGTGGTGAAAGCGGCATCATCAAAACATTTGTGTCTTTGTCATGCATTTCATAGCATTTATGAGTGATTGTTGATTTTCATGTAGTTTTTCAGTTCAAAACAATTTTCTGTAATGCAATCCTTTGGCTCTGCCCAAGGCCTTAGGATATTTCAATAAGGGCACACATGTTTCCTTTTAGTATCATCATCATTAAAATGTTATTTTGAATTCCTCAATAAAATTTCTTTCTTTCATTTTGTCATGTGTCTATTATTTTCTTTTCAATTCCTCCCAACGCGGATCAAAAATAATAATAAATGAAAATAATCTTTGAAAACAACGACGCCAATGGTTCATATTGTGACTCTGATTACCCGATTAACCAAACTGAGAGAGAGGCTGAAGACAACTGGGATATTTCTTCGGAGTTAATAAGTGAAGAATTGGCTAAGGCTGTAGAAATTCATGATGCCACAACTAGGTTGGGCAATGAAGTCAAAGCACAAGTTCAAGCAAAGTGGAGCAATGCTGAGGAAACCAAACAAATGTTACAAGCGAACCTCTTTCGCGACCAAACCTTTTCCCTTCCTCAGATCAACCAACTTTCCCATTTCCCATTACAAGTACCCCATCACAAAAAAAATTTCATAACCAAATGCCTGCCATCCCCACCTTCCTCACTACCAGTGGCCCTTCTACAAAATCAACCCATCTCATTCGCTCCTCCCTCTGAACCTCCTGTCACCCCAGTTAATACTAGAACCCAATCAAGCATCCTTCAACCGCTGCAGGGGTTTCATTGCCATTATCTCTCCAATCACCCCAGACAACGATCACTTCAAATATCCAAAAATAGTGTATCACTTTTATCAGCTCACTCAACTCAAAAGCAAAAAAGGAAAAAATCAGAAAAAATGAAACAAAAAAGAACAGATTCAAAAAATGAAAATCCAAAAAATGAAAAAACAAGGGAAAAAGAGACGAAAGAAATATAAGTTGTGAGCTGATACATTTGGCCATAAAGCGTAAGAGATCCTTGTCTCAATGAACCTTCCTACACCTTGTTGTGTATGACCACCCTTTCTTCCATAAACCTTCAAACACTTCATCATTCCTATACATCTCTCCTTTCATAAAACGGCAAACACTACCTCGACCTCGTCATCCCGCCCTCCACAAACCCTCAGTCATTCCTCAGACTCCACCATCAGATTTGCAATCAAGCTGTTGTGCAAGAATAAGAGAACAAAGTGATCCGTCCTCATGAGGAATCAAGTGACATGATCAATTTGAGCAAAGGAGAGGATTGACGCCATGATAAAGAGCAATGAATCAACAAGTTTGTGTAAATCACCCTTCTGACATAAGACACTTGCCATTATAACAAAGTCTGTAATTACCAAAGTTCGGTCTGTTGCGCAGCTTTCCAAGCTAAGGTAGTCACAAATGACAGTATGAAGACTCCAGGTCAAGCATCATGATCCCTCCCTACGCCACCCTAAAAATGGGGCAGTTAGAGACAATCAACAAAGGATATCAAGGACGATGATGACCTTCATGGAAATCAGGCTTCGTTTTACACTCTAACAGGGGCAAACCCCATATGATGGAAGTAATACTTTCATTGAGCCTTATCAAACCAAAGTACATTTGTCTTATGTCAGAAGAAGATTAAGAGAAAGCTCAAACCGAAGAAAGCTCATCTTCAACAATTTCAAAGAAGACTCAATGCTCAAAAAGATCATGAACCTCCAAAGGGATTCCCATGGAGATGAACCCAGTATCATGAAGACGAAGAACTTATTCTCCGGAGGGGCCTTTAATTCTCGCAAAATGGGATGCAAGAAAAGAAAACCCCAATTTCCAGTAAATTCAGATACAGTCAGAAAGGAGTATGCCTAAAGAAATAAATGAAAAAAGAGAAAGATGAGCCAAGTAAGAATCAGCTCGCTAGGTTGAAAACCCGCAAAGGGCGGCCTAGGCAAAACCAGAGCGACCCGGTGGATTGAAAACCTGCAAAGGGCGATCCAGGCAAAAATTAGGGTCAGAAAACTTGGACTTGAAATGAAAAAGGCAATCAGCACTCCCAAAAGTTTGGATAAAGGGGTGATCAAGGTCATGAGTATGGACGATTGGCATCGTTACTTCAAAAGAAAAAACACAAGATCTGCTTCCCCTTTTTCTTGTATTTTTCCAGTTTAAAAATTTTTCAATGTACTTTCAATTGGCGTGACCTTCTGCACGTCCAGTTTCCATAACAATAAGAATTCAACTTTTTCTTCCATGTGTTTGCTTTTCGTGTCTTTTATCTTCACTTATTCCGTCTCTTTGTTTTAAAATAAATGTTTTTATGATTGATGATACTGAATTGTGAAACCTGTGCATGAGTCAAAAAGCATTTCAATTATTGCGAAATTTCTGAAAATCACAGAAAAGAGGGGATCCCTCAAATAAATGAATTGGCAAAAAACAAACGCGGGCACAATCACTTCAAATGGCAAGCAAACTTATGCGCGGCTCTGGCATTGCTATTACCCTAGATGGTCCTCATGTCTCAGGCCCAAAGGAAAAGATTTGCACCAAAGATTAAAACAAGGTTTAGTGATCACCAAGTGAGGCTTCTTTCATGCCAAAAGTCAAGACATTCATAGAGAACCAAAGATTTGCACTGAGAACACCACTCAGATCCAAAAGTTGGGGCATTCTCTTCACCACCCACCCACCCTGGTCTTGGGAAAGTTTGTTCATTGTCCATCCCATTCATATACCACCCTCAGTTCATAACCAGTACCATAACTTCATCCCCTTTCACAAACCCACTCAAAGAACCCATTTGAAATTGTCATTCTAAAGTGGGGCATTTCCATAACTGTTCACTCCCGCTCAAATGAGCAGAGTTCTCCCTAAAGTCATTCACATCCATAAATTCCTGTCGGGGCAGTCTCTCAACTCACTGTCCTAAACCAATCCCAAGTTAACTGACTCACTCGTCCACATCTGCACTCTTATGCATACTTACTAGTCAATGCTTCAGAGAGAGAGAATACAAATTGATCATGTGGTGTTTAAAGTTCAGTCATCATGGAAATGGAAAGGAAAATATATGAGCTTGTTAATAAAAACCTTGAGAACACCAGAGTTTGAATCAAATCTAGTTTTTCCAAAGAATGGTCCATAGCCATCTCAATTCCTTGCATTCAAAGTCTCGCGTCTCATCATCATAAAAATGTTTACAAAAATGTTTAAATACTCCAATTATTCATCCTCCTCATGCATGTAGGCATTTCATGTTATTCAAAGCATTACATTCGCATCATCCACATTCATTACAATAAAAGCAAAAGAACACAGACATTCCATAGCATTTATCATCATCATCACATCAAACATCAAATCAGTTTTCAAAACACAAAGAGGCATTCTTAATAAATAGTCATAGTCTTCACGATAGGACGCTTGAATTGATCACTCAAGAATCCTAAAGTCCCTATGCTAAAAGAAAATTAAAAACATTCATTGCATCCATGTGCATCCCAGCATCAAGAGCCTGCATTCCATGCATCATTCAAAGCTTCCCAATTTTCAAAAAGAAACTCAGTTGCTTTGGACTCGTTAGGCCCCAAAATTTTCAAAAAGTCAGTTACTTTGAACCAATGGGTCCCCGAAATCTCATCTTCAGAAAATCATCATGGCACCGAGTTAGTGAACTCCATCAGCACAGAGTTAGTAAACTCCCACAGAGTTAGTGAACTCCTTCCACAGATCACAACGTCGCGTACGAGCGCGCGGCAGATCCTACAGACTTCGTTAAGTCCATCGGATTAATTGTGTCAACCTAAGGCATAGCGTAGATCCATTGATCATATCAGTTCCGGACCTGATATTGATCGGCCGCTCGAAAAGGCCACCCCCAGAGCTCGGACTCGACGAGAGTCCGTTAAAAGGTTTTAGACAACCTCCGAATTCCCCAATTTACGGCACTTCCCATTTACTGCTTTCATTTACTGCTTTACGCAATTTACTGCTTTCTCGTCGACGCGACAAGTGTTGACTCTCTCTCTCTCAAAAGAAGAGAGATCAAAGAAAGGAAACAAAAAAAAGAGAAAAAAGAAAAGGAAAATTCGGGTTTCTCTAAGTAGACAAAATTAGTATTATTTCTGAATTCTTTATTTCTATTTTGCCTCGGAATATGTTTCGGCCAATTCATATTCCTTGGTAAAATCCAAATAAAGAGGGGCAGCTGTCATACCCTAATTTTGTCCGCCTAGGTTTAAAACCCTAATTTTCCGCAAAAAAATAAATAAATTGAGAAGTGTGGTTTTATTTTGAAGAGTGAAGAGCATTGTGCATGCATTTTTGGGTTTTAAAAGTCATTCTAGGGCTTTTAAATTCATTGTTAGAGTTGGAAATGCATTTGTTGTTAAAAAACAAGGTTTTTAGGGCAAAAGGGTATTTTGGTCATTGTCAAAAATAAGATAATTTCTCATCAAGAATCATTGTGCAATTTTAGAGAAATTTATTTGAGGCAAAACATTTTTGGTCATGTATGTATGTATGCGCATGCATGCATACATTGTGCACAAAATTCAAATTCAAAAAAGGCATCAAAAAGGAATATTCTACGAAAATTTCAAGATGAGGTTTTTATGACATTTTTTGGTCATGGTGATCTCATAAAATGGCATATTCCTAAGGTTCCTAGTGTGTGGCCTAAATTGGGTGTATTTTTGTACAATTATCCTAAGAAGAATAATCAAAAATGAAGGGATAATGGAATGGTCATATAATAGTACAATAGTACAAGATGACAACTAGCAAAACTTGGTCACCAAGGACCCCTCCCAATGTGTGTCGCCTATCCCTCTCATTCCCTCTCATATTTTCATTTTTTTAACCTCAATCCATGTGTGATTCAATCCTCACCCTCCATTCAAATTTTAGATGCAATCCTAGGGTGAGATGAGATGCACAATGACCTAACTACCCTTAAACCTAATTGCTTTCTATATATACCCTATTAACCTCACCTCAAGAGAGGAGACAACTTTTGGGCCTCATTTTTTCACTCACACAACCCTAGCACACAACTCCCTCTCCTAATTCCCTCTCTTGGCCGAAATCATACCACCTTCTTCCTCCATCAATTCTTCACTTCTCCTTCACCAAATCACCATTTTCTCACCTCATTTCCATTCCTACTTCATATATCTTCCTTCTCTCCTAATTTAATTCAAGCTTGCATCATCAAATGGCATTTTTAAGCAAGCATTTCGTGGGTTTCATTGAAGTTTGGTGAAGATTCAAGTTGATTTTGTGGTCTTGTTCTTCATATTAGTCATTCCTTAGCTTGGATTTGAGGTAAACTTCTTAAAACCTAGCATCATCTTCAACTTTCTTGCATCAAAATGTAGATATCATGTTTCTAATTTTGCATCCTACCATATTCATGCATTTTAGTGTTGTTATATTGTTGATTTGTTGATTGTTGTTGGTGAGAAGCATCTCAAGCACCCAAACCTTCCACAGTGTTTGTCAAAATGCTTGAATATGGTAGGATGCAAAATTAGAAACATGATATCTACATTTTGATGCAAGAAAGTTGAAGATGATGCTAGGTTTTAAGAAGTTTACCTCAAATCCAAGCTAAGGAATGACTAATATGAAGAACAAGACCACAAAATCAACTTGAATCTTCACCAAACTTCAATGAAACCCACGAAATGCTTGCTTAAAAATGCCCTTTGATGATGCAAGCTTGAATTAAATTAGGAGAGAAGGAAGATATATGAAGTAGGAATGGAAATGAGGTGAGAAAATGGTGATTTGGTGAAGGAGAAGTGAAGAATTGATGGAGGAAGAAGGTGGTATGATTTCGGCCAAGAGAGGGAATTAGGAGAGGGAGTTGTGTGCTAGGGTTGTGTGAGTGAAAAAATGAGGCCCAAAAGTTGTCTCCTCTCTTGAGGTGAGGTTAATAGGGTATATATAGAAAGCAATTAGGTTTAAGGGTAGTTAGGTCATTGTGCATCTCATCTCACCCTAGGATTGCATCTAAAATTTGAATGGAGGGTGAGGATTGAATCACACATGGATTGAGGTCAAAAAAATGAAAATATGAGAGGGAATGAGAGGGATAGGCGACACACATTGGGAGGGGTCCTTGGTGACCAAGTTTTGCTAGTTGTCATCTTGTACTATTGTACTATTATATGACCATTCCATTATCCCTTCATTTTTGATTATTCTTCTTAGGATAATTGTACAAAAATACACCCAATTTAGGCCACACACTAGGAACCTTAGGAATATGCCATTTTATGAGATCACCATGACCAAAAAATGTCATAAAAACCTCATTTTGAAATTTTTGTAGAATATTCCTTTTTGATGCCTTTTTTGAATTTGAATTTTGTGCACAATGTATGCATGCATGCGCATACATACATACATGACCAAAAATGTTTTGCCTCAAATAAATTTCTCTAAAATTGCACAATGATTCTTGATGAGAAATTATCTTATTTTTGACAATGACCAAAATACCCTTTTGCCCTAAAAACCTTGTTTTTTAACAACAAATGCATTTCCAACTCTAACAATGAATTTAAAAGCCCTAGAATGACTTTTAAAACCCAAAAATGCATGCACAATGCTCTTCACTCTTCAAAATAAAACCACCCTTCTCAATTTATTTATTTTTTTGCGGAAAATTAGGGTTTTAAACCACACTTCTCACCCTTGAATAAATTGTGATTTATGTTGTTTTCACTATGATCTTGCATTTTTGTTGAATAAAATGATGTGATGCTTCGCAAATCATGATTAGAATTAGGGTTTGTTAATTTTCTTGTGAAATGGGTTTGCAATTGTGATCAAAAACGTTTTCTCAAGTTATTTTGATGTTAATAGATGGTATCTTGCTTGCAAGTCATTGTTATGTTGATGATTGGCAAGAGGACTCACACTTGTGTCTTTGTGCACTTCACTTTAAGTGTTGAGGATTGCCTAAGATGATTCAACACGACCTTGTGCTTTGATTGTAAACTTTGGTTTGCTTGTTAGTAACTTGTTTGCAAAGTTATTCTATGTTGAGGATTGGCAAGAGGACTCTCACTTGTGCCTAGTACACTTCACTTTAAGTGATGAGGATTGCCTAAGATGATTCAATTTTCTTTGTGCAATTCTTGCTTGAAAATGCAAATGCTAGTTTTCTAACTTGATTAATCAATTTTGGTTACAAAAATGACTTGTTAATGCCCTCTTTTGGTCACTTTTGGTCTTGCAAATGTGATGTTCTTTCTAGGTCAATGTTATGCTTTAATGTTGATGATTTGGTAAAAGGACTAGACACTTATGCACTTGTGCATTGTCTCAAGCGTCAAGGATTACTAAAAGGGATTCAACCTTGTGCTTTATCTTGTGTTGACACCTAATTGAATTGAACTTTTGTATGATCTCTTTGTGTGCCTATTGTTGATCTTACATATGCATGCCATTAGATGTTGATGACTAAGTGTCATTCTTGTGCTCAAATGTTGTAATTGGTAATGTTTATGCTTATGCTTACATTGTTGATTGCTTTGCTTGCAATTTGTTAAATGTTGCACTTTGGTTCTTGACTTGGAAATTGATTGAATGTTCTACTTTCTTTTCCTTTTGGATGCCACGCCATCCCAACAAACCTTTTGTGACCAATGTCACCCTCAAACTCCCTTCTCCTTTCTTCAAATCAATCATTTTCTAAAGCTTTTTCCAAACTATTTTTCACAAATCAAACTTTGTTGAGGATAATGCGAAGCCTTTGCTTGCACGGTCGTCAACAATGGGGTGCTAGTGGTGATCACTTGGAGTCTTTGCTCAATTGATTATCATGAACACTCATTTTTCAAAAGAACTCTTTTTTCACAAATCAAACTTTGTTGAGGATAATGCGAAGCCTTTGCTTGCACGGTCGTCAACAATGGGGTGCTAGTGGTGATCACTTGGAGTCTTTGCTCAATTGATTATCATGAACACTCATTTTTCAAAAGAACTCTCATTTCACAAATTAAAAACTTTGTTGAGGATAATGCGAAGCCTTTGCTTGCACGATCGTCAATAATGGGATGCTAGTGGTGATCACTCGAAACCTTTGTTGTTTGATCACTGTGAACATTCAATTTTCACAATTAAACAACTAAAAAATAAAAACCTTTTCTCGACAACCGAGAACTACGTAAGCTTTGAATTCTCCATCGCACTGGGAGATACGTAGGAGCGGGTCACATTCCCGTCAAGCACGACAAATGAAAACCATTTTCTTTTCAAAAAAACAAACCCTTTTCCAAAACAAGGCAATTTCTAAAAACAAAACAATTTTCGAAAACAAGAACTACGTTGCTTTGATTCCCTACCCAGGATACGTAGGCACGGTGCCCTCCCGTCAAGCGCAAAAGATTAAATTTTCCTTAAGTTTTTCCATAAAGTAAGGAGAGATAAAGAGAGATAAAAACAAAGCATTTCTTAAATCAACCTTTTAAATCACACGTCAAATCGAGGTTCCCTTTCAGTAGAAAGGATGTGTGGGGTGCTCGTACCTTCCCCATGCATAACCGACCCCCGAACTCAAATCTCGTGGTTCCAAGGACCATTGTCTTTCAAGAAAGGTTTTTTTTCAATGTTTTACCTCTAAAAAAATATTGGTGGCGACTCCAATTCATGTTGTGCGAAGAGAAATCCCTCCAAAGGATTTTTCGGGGTGCAACAGAGACTAGATAACAATCATATATATATTTTTTTTACCCAGATAATCATATATGTTTAAAAACAATGAAAATAATGAATTTTTGTTTTGTTTTAAGTTTTGAAAAATATTGAATTTGTACTTACTATTATTTCTTCTTCCTTAGTTTAAGTGGAAATGAATGAAAATAAAATACAAGAGAAGAAAAGTAATCAGGCTCTAGTTTTCTTAGTCTCCCGACTTCTTGAGCCTAACTCTCAAGACAAATCCAAATGTTGAATTTAATAGTCTAATCATGTTTGATATGGTTTGGAGCTCGTGTCATTCTCAAGATATTTGATTTAATAATTCTTCTCTTTTGCATTTTGTTTCATTCTTAAGCGTGTAAGACTTACTCTTTTGCAGTTTTATAATAAGATTCTGGAAAAACCTCTTCCACCACCACTACCTCTTCCCATGGAACCTTCTGATATCCTTATGTTTGTGGAAACTTGGTCACCAACATTTTGCTTAGTCGACATTTTTGGATACAGAGTTTACAATTCACGGTCTTTGGCCATTCAAAGGGTGAGTTAGCACTTGCATTCAAGGGTGAGTTAGCACTTGCATTCAAGGGCAACCAGCATGATTCTCAATGCTATTCCTGAGGTGAAAAATAGAAAACTGGCTACGATCGATGAAGTTACAGACCTATTCTTACTTCAGTTATTTGAACTGAAGAGATTGCAAATTAGACCTTCGTGTGACTTCCACTTCTTGGTAGCATCATACGATAAGTAAGAGGGAGGAAAACTCGTTTATGTTAATTCCAAAGGAAAGGTCAGACATATCAAAACTTTCACCTCAGTTGGTTCAAGTGAAATCTATGTTAATCAAGTTTTGGATAGAGGGCATAACCTCCAAATGTCGAAAGATGAAACTGTTGAACTGGCTAAAAAAGCTATTAATGAAGCTGCTAGCAGAGACATCTTTACGGGAGGGTTTGTTTCAGTCTACCACGCTAGTCAAGATGAATGCATCAAAGTGGAGCAGACTCTTATCCATAGCAACACTCCTCTTCCACTTGCAGCTACAATTTCATGTCCAGTCGTCTTTACACCAGCTTCAACTTTGGGTTTAGATTCTATTTTCCCAGTAGTTTAAAACTATATATCCGAAACCAATTCAAGTTTAAAACAATGTCAAACAATCGGAAATGACAATATTCACATTACATTACATTACATTATTCGTAAAAACTATAGAATTACTTTTTAACAAAAAAAATTATGAAGACTCAACCTTTCCTCTTCTCTGAGACCGAACATCTCATCTCCTCTTCTCTCACATTTTCTTATACATTCAAAGAATAGATGTAAAGAGGTTATTCGTCAGGAACTATAATGATGTCCAAAAAGAGTTACTGCAATATCCATTCAATGTCATTGCTGCTGATGACAAATCGATGATCCTTGTTAATTACATGGGTCAAGAGAAGCAAATGTCTGCAGAAGACTTATCAACTCTAATTCTCTCTAACTTGCGTGAGATCGCAAAAGAATTCCTGGGATTTTCTGTGAAGAATGCTGTGTTGACAGTTCCCGCCTATTTCAGTGAATATCAAAGAAATGCCACCAGAGATGCGGCGACCAATGCTAGCCTCAGTGTGATGGAGATTGTTGATGAACCAGTCCCTGCCTGTGTTGCCTATGCGTTGGAGTTGAGATATGCTTCTACAGAAAAGAATGTTTGTGTCTTAGACTTTGGTGCAACACTTGATATAACTATCCTTACCATTAAGGATGGTTACTACAAAGTAAAAGCTACAGGCGGAGATACCAACCTTGGCGGAGAAGGCTTCGATTATAGAATGCTGAACTATTTTGTAAACAAGTTCAAACAAAACACAAACTTGGACATTAAACCCATTTCCAAATCCGTTAGGAGGCTTAGGTTAGAATGTGAAAGGGCCAAGACTGCACTCTCTTTTGATATAGTCACTGAGGTTGTTGTTGATGCATTGTTTGAGGGGGTGGACTTCAAGTCAATCATCACTCGAGCAAAGTTTGAGGAAATCTGCGGTGAGGTTTTTGACAAATGTTTTGAGACTATTGACAAGTTTTTTGTTGGCGTTCAAATGAAGAAGACTACTATTGATGATGTAGTGGTGGTTGGTGGTTCATCCAACATTCCCAAACTGCAGGAATCAATACAAATGTTCTTTAAGGGCAAGAAAATATGGAATAGTATTGCCCCAAATGAGGCTGTTGTCAAAGGGGAAGTTCTTTGTGCTGCTCGGTTGAGTGACGAGCAGTTCTTCAGCCTTCTCCGTTGATTCCAAAGTTTTTAAAGTGTTTTGGTTGTAAAGAATCATGTTTTCAGCTTTAGTAATATGCCGCTCTGTTGAGATCAAGCATTTGTAATAGTGTTCAAAGAAATTTCAAATGAAACTGTCACTTGAAAAAAAATTAATGTATAATAAGTAGGTGACTTGTAAGAGAAGAAAGTTAACTTACAACATAACATGCCCTAAAATCAAAAAACATACATTGACAAAAAAATTCAATCACTATTATCATTTTCTTGACACCAATAGGGAATGAGAAAGATGTTGTAGAAGAGAAATGTCATTGTGTTTGAACACCATTGTGTTCTAAGATGCCATAACCGGACTTCAAAGAACAAGAGCTATGAGACAAAGACTTTTATCATAAAAAAATTTAACAACACTTTTAAAGAACATGATTACAAGTTTATGAGAGGATAATCCACCAACTACCATTTTTTTAGAGGTCCGATTACAGTTACCTTTTAATTTATGTTAAAAATGATCAAGGCATTTTAATTTATTTGTTTAGAATGAGTTTTAGCAATAGCATACCTTAAAAAACGGCTTCGTAGGTTCATAATTTGGTAAATAATAGCATACCAAAAATTCAAGATTATTCAAGGACTTTCTAATAAATATTTCATATGTAATACTCCGAAGTGTGACCTTCTAGGTCGATGATAGATCCTAAAGTAGGATCAATTGAAGCTAAGGTTATGATTTTATTGTTCAAGATTATGAGTTTAAGGACCAAGTTTGGATGTTCAAGCTATGGATTTAAGGACTTTGATTGTACAAACCCTTGTACAAGTGTTATGGCTTAGTGGTATTTGTGCTAACTTGATTGTAAATGTCATATATTGAATGAAAATGTGTTTTTATTAGATATTAGATTTATATAACGAATTAGATTTGCATAAAAATGTGTCGGATACTAAATTTGCATAAAAAAGCTTTTTTATGGTTTTCATCCAAGTCCTGATATTTATTTATTTGCAGACTTACATTCATCGTCTGTGCTGCTCTTGAAACCCATATTACATCCAAAAACAAAATCATATTTTATTATCACCACAAGACATTTATAGTCACCTAATCACGAACAAAAAAGAAGAAGGTGGCAGAGTTACATTACATAAAACATTGTTGTAGATAACAGATGTATCTTGGATCCGACATGTCCCTACACGGGTATATATAGGACATGTGATTATCATCGAGAGGTATAATTCTTTTACTATTTTGTTATTTTTCTTTTCTATCATATTTCTTATATATAAATCTGGTTTTGTTTACTCACCAATTTTTTTAGATATTTTTAAGTATCCGAACGGTTATACCACTTACAATCCCTAAGCGTATTGAAGAAGAGCCGGAAAGACAACAGTTACCCAGCTGAAATGTTTTGGTATAAAGAGCTTGACAACTTGGAAAGGGTGAGTACAAATGTCATATTAAATTAGGCTAATTTTTGATCCAAACTGTTTTTAATATGATTTTGTAATTTCAGGATGTCATCTACTCTGGATCGGAAAAAAAATCAGGATTCGAAGCCAAGGATGCATCACATGGTGTTCTATTGGTAGGTGTTGGGAAGTCTAAAATGAAAAATCAACTAATAAGATATTGGATAATCCAAAATTCTCATGAAGAAGGATGGTGTGATGGCGGGTTTGGAAAGATCAACATGGCAAAGTGATGTGAGTCCACATGCATAGCTAGCCTACTCATGAGAACTTGGATGGAAGTCACAAATATCAAGACTTGTAATTACCAATGTTACTTTGGGAAATTCCTAGACATCACAACTCTAGGGTTTTCTATTTCCTTGTAATTGTTTCAATAGATGTAGGATTTCATTTCTAGTGTAATGTGCTTTTGATTTTAGCCTTGTTGGCAATAGAATAGGTTAAGGTCTTTAGTTACTTTGATGTGGCCATGGGCCATATTTTCCTATCTCTATGTGGATTGTATGTTGGGCTTAGGATCCATTAGATCCAACATATAAATACTATTCCACTCCTTGTAATTCCGAAGACTTTGATGAATGTAAAATCATTTGCTACATTTTGCTAAAGTTAGAGCCGTGAGAGCCAAAGAGAGGCGTGAGGCGTGAGAGCTTGAGTGCATTGTAGAAGTGAGTTCATCATGTTCTCCTTGGTTCTTGGAATGGAACCTTGAGCACCTACCTTTGAGGCTTGGAGAAGCTCAAAGCGGCGGCGGGTGGTCTTTATCTTCTTCCCACGGAAGAAGTGGCGGACATCATTCTCCACTTCATCTCTGTTCTTTCCGCATTTGATTCTTTCTTCACTTTTTGTGTTCTTCAAGTAAGTTTTATCATCTAATCTTGAAATTGTGTTCATTTTCATCATCATGACTTAGAGATTCATAAAGATTTGTAATTTTCTAGATCCTAAATTTAGTGATTCTTGTGTGGATCACATCAAGTGGTATCAGAGCTACATGAATGTTACAAAATTTGAATCTCACTTCAGTTTTGGTACCAAGATTGAATCAAAATTTGGCACAATTTTTTTTCTCTCACACTTTGTCAAATTTGGAGCCATTTTTGTTTTGGAGTGATTTGAATTTTGATGCAAATTCTTGATGAATTTCTTTGTTAAAGTGTTAGATCTGAATATTTGAAGATTAAATTCAGTTAGATCTTGAAATTAAAATCACAATTGATCAAAATTTTGAGATCTAGGTCTAACAAATTTTGTAGAGGTAAATTTTGTCAAAACAGAAAAACTGTTCTCCTTTCCTATCCAATTTTCTGCAACAGTTTTTTCCCCTTCTTCCCACCCATATGTTCTTATTCAGTTTGAATTTCGATCTTGTGTGAGAATTAGTGAATTGTCAAAATTCTAGATCCTATCTTTGTAGATCTATCCTAGATCATATCATGTTGTAAGTGCCTTAGGAAACCTTTGCATTATGTAATATATGAACCTAAATTTTTCACCTCTAACTATTTCCTTGCACATAGTTTTTTTAATTTCTTGTTTAGGACACCTTTGAATGTGATGCCTAAGCCACTCTCTTCTGGACAAGGCAAGGAATTAGAAAGACCTTTCAAAGGTGAGCCACCAAGTAGCAAGAAAAAGGTAATGGAAATGGTTGTTAGTGTTACAACATTACAAAGGTATAATCTACTCCCTATATTCTCCATTCCTTATCCAATGCTTAGTTATATTAAATGGAAATGTAAGATGTCTTATGCATTAAGGAAACTAGTGCTTGAATTTTGCATGACTAGACTATTATTTGGGGTGACTCACTTTCCTTTTGACCCCGGTGGAGCCTAAGAAACTAAAGCATTAGTTTAGTTGTCTTTTATTTTCAAAATAAGTGATTTTTGTCCATCTTTGATGTAGGTTTCCAAGAGGGGGAGTATGATGTGAGCCCACATGCATGGCTAGCCTACTCATGAGAGCTTCGATGGAAGTCACAAATATCAAGACTTGTAATTACCAATGTTACTTTGGGAAATACCTAGACACCACAAACTCTAGGGTTTTCTATTTCCTTGGAATTGTTTCAATAGATGTAGGATTTCATTTCTAGTGTAATGTGCTTTTGATTTTAGCTTTGTTGGCAATAGAATAGGTTAAGGTCTTTAGTTACTTTGATGTGGCCATGGGCCTTATTTTCCTATCTCTATGTGGACTGTATGTTGGGCTTAGGATCCATTAGATCCAACATATAAATACTATTCCACTCCTTGTAATTCCGAAGACTTTGATGAATGTAAAATCATTTGCTACATTTTGCTAAAGCTAGAGCCGTGAGAGCCAAAGAGAGGCGTGAGGCGTGAGAGCTTGAGAGCATTGTAGAAGTGAGTTCATCATGTTCTCCTTGGTTCTTGGAATGGAACCTTGAGCACCTACCTTTGAGGCTTGGAGAAGCTCAAAGCGGCGTGTGGTCTTCATCTTCTTCCCACGGAAGAAGTGGCAGACATCATTCTCCACTTCATCTCTGTTCTTTCCACATTTGATTCTTTCTTCACTTTTTGTGTTCTTCAAGTAAGTGTTATCATCTAATCTTGAAATTGTGTTCATTTTCATCATCATGACTTAGAGATTCATAAAGATTTGTAATTTTCTAGATCCTAAATTTAGTGATTCTTGTGTGGATCTCATCACAAAGTGTCATGGAAGATTCATAGTCCAAGTTGCATGGATGTCTAAAACTTTTGTCGATAGAAATGGGAACGATATAGTCCCTAATGCACCTTAATTTTGCTCGCACGCCTCACATTTATAGGGAGGGAATAACCTATTGAGGATTTTTCTACGAATAGATTGGATTTGCCTAGTTATAGGTTTCGCTTATTTCTTTTTTAGGTATTAGTGTTTCTTCTTGTTTGATCATGGGTTTCGGCCTAGTCCCCCGTATTTATTTTGTTCCTCTTTCATTATTTATTTATCAATAAAATTTTGGGGGAGTACTCATTTTCCTTCTTGATGTATTTTCCCTAAGGAGGGTTGTTGCGTTAAAAACACACTTAGAGCAAGAGTACTCTCTCGCAGAAGTAGTATAAAAGATATCGTCTCCACAGGGATTAATTAACAAGTACTAAACTAGTCTAGATTTTATATTGTTTAGACGAATAATTGAGTGATATAGAAACTAAAATAAAAAGAAATAATTAACAAAAATTAAATGTAAAGATTTAATTAGTGGAGAGAGGTCTAGGGTCGCGGTTTCACTTGCAAGCTTCGATTCCCCTATGTCTAATTCTATCTGAATTCCCTTATTTTATTTAATTACCAATCCCTTTACTAAAGCTATTAATCCGTTGGGTTTTTTTTGTACCCCCAACTTGTCTCCCATACCCCCATATTAGCCAACTAGACCAAAATACCCCTAAAAAAATTTAAAAACTACAATTCTCATCATTATACGAATATATTTCCAGAAAAAGGTGAGTTTTCTCTCTAAATTTTCCGGATTTATACGTATTTCCGGGAAAAAAAATTGTAAATTTTCCGGAAATAGGTATAAATTCGGAAGGCAAATTCAAATTTTTAAAAAAGTTTTCCGGAAATACATGTAAATTCGAAATGTAATTTCCGGATTTACGCTCCGAATTTACATGTATTTCCGGAAAAATTTTAAAGATAACTGTAACATCCCTAGTTTCGTTAGTTTCGGTTTACGAAATTAACTAGAGATTTATTATTCGATGAAATAATAATCTGGCCATGAATGTATGATTGTCGCGAAAGCAATATATATATATATAATTCCTAAGCTATGTGATTCCTTGGATTATTATTGAAATTGTGTAGTTGTTTGAGGAGAAATTGGGTAGAATTTAGAATTAGTGAGGATTAGTGAACCAAGGGCATTTAGGTCTTTTCCACCCAAATAAAACCCTCAGCTCACTAACACATTGAATCAGCCACATTTCATTTGTTTTCTTCCTTTGCTGAGATTGAGAAGAAGTGAGGATAGAGAGAGAGAGTGGGTTGCGAGAGAGAGAAGAGAAGAAGGAGGTGAGGGCTTTTGAACTTCCCTTGCAAGTAAGCCTTTCTTGCTCCATTTTCTTTCATTTTTCCTCCTCTATCTAATGAACCTATTTTCATCTTCCACACTTCCCTCTAACAAAAAGTGCCATTGTTGACCCTTAGAGCTCAAACTAAGGGAAGGTGAAGTCTAAGTGTTGAAAATGGAAGTTTTGGCACATTGGAAACTATCCTAAGGTTCTAAGAGGCTCAAAGCTTGATTTGGAAGCTTAATTTCGTGTTTGAAACAGTAGGAGGGATAGATTGAGCTGCTGGTTTACGGTTTGGAGCTTAATTTCGTGTTCCTTGATGGTTGAGGTTGAAGATGCAACTTCAACAAAATTTCTGCTTGAAACCCGTTTTGACTATCTCTGATAATTCTTTCATAACTCTCGGCACATACATCACTTGAAGTTCATTTTTGTTTCTTCAGAAAATAGACACAAAACCCTTCAATTTTGGCACAAGAACCACTTTTATAACAGTAACGATTTTGAATCATCCACATTGTTTTAGCCATAACTCCCTGAATACACATCATATCGGTGTGAGACTTGAACCATTCGAAAATAGACAACATAATCTACGCATTAGGCACTGGTTTGGATAGTTTTGATTAAGAATTGAATTAGTTATGCCTATTGCAAAACAGTGTACAGATGCTGCCCAAAATTGAATTTAAAGTTAGTGTCGTGTTCTAGGTGTTGGGATTGACTTTGAGCAAATTTCTGGAGCTACCTTGTGAATTGAAGCTCATTAGGAGGAACTTCAGTAGCTAAGGGATATTGAAATTCGAAATTGAAGTGGGTTCGAGTTCGTGAAGTTCGGAATGTGTTCATGTGTTACGGGTTGTTTGAACTTCAAAGAGTCTCGATGTTTCATGATTTTCATCACGATAGGCAAGTTTTACTCACGTTTAGGGATTTTGATTTCTGAATGTGCTGCTCTACTGTTGGTTTGTTTGATTCGTTCGTTTTTTTAAAATTTTACGAATCGGAAACCATTTTCAAAACTCTTTACGTGTTATGGTTTATTGATCAATTTATGAATTGATGTATGTACTTATTATTGCATGGTTGGGACTGCAATTGACATGTATTTTGTGCTTGTTTTGATTTGATGATTGCTGGGATTTAGAAAAATTGATGATAAAATATTATTGTTGGAAAGTTTCTGGACATGTGTTCAGTATTTTCGCTGTCGCTTGAGTTCTGGAAATCAAAAAATTCTATGTCCTACATTTTTGAAAACTATACTTAAGTCTCTTTGATTTGGCACTGATTTCATCAAAATTAGAGTGGTATAGCTCAATCTACAGGTTTCACAAGTTAAGGTGATATTTTGGAAACATTCTGGACATAGGTGCAGTCTTTCTGAAACTGGGAATGTTCTGTTTATTCAAAAATTATGGGGCTTATTTTGTTTGAAAGGAAACTTAATTTTGGTCATTTTGGCTTTGGTTTGGTTAAATTTGGAGTCGTATAGCTTGAGCTATGATTATCTCAATTTAGGTCAAATTTCTGGAATTAAACTGGGTATAGGTTCCGTGTTTTGAGTATTGTGCTCTCAATTGATCTCCTTTTTGAACAATTCTTATTTCTTTGAAAACGAGACACAATTTTATATGGTTTAGGCTCAAGTTTCAGGTTAATTGGTTGAGTTTTGGTCATTTTAGAATTTCTTGAAGTCAGGGGACAGATTCTGTCCAAAAACGGGAACCATTTTGTCCATTTTTAAAAACTGTACTAATTGGTTCATTAATTTTCAAAATTAAAAATTTAATCAAAAACTAGACATCCGTGGCTTTCCAACAAGTGGTCTTTTGCAGTTTTTCAATGTCGTTTCATATGTTAAAGGTTTTCTAACATTTTAAGTACGATTGTCATAGTATACGTGTGAGGACATGTTTTGCCAAAAAGAAAACGAACTATAAGTTCAACTTGATATTGAATGATTGAATATGGGATGATTATACTATCATCATAAGACTGTTTATGTTTCACGATATATATGGTATTAAATAAGATTGACGGCCCAATGCGGGTATTAAATAAGATTGACGGCCCAATGCGGGTGTGATATATAAATTATATCAAATTCGGGTGACGACCCAAGATGTTAGTACACTAGGGAGAGGGAAGTCATGAGCCCTCGAACTAGACCCAAAGATGTAGTCACTGAGATGCATATGGTAATCTGGGTTCATCGCAAACCGAATAAAAGAAAAAGGGTTTAAGATGTTGTACTAAGTTGATTAAAAGAATAGTGCATAGCCATCAAGAATTGGACTATGAACTATAGAATATAATTGAATCGTGAGTGTGTCTAGGGGTCACGGTAAAACTCACTGAGATATGTTATCTCACCCTATCATTTATTCTTGTTTTTACAGAGAAACAGGAAACGAGGAAAGCTAAAAGGCATGATTAGGTGACATGCTTGGGGAGGATATTGAAGATTAATTCTTCCATCCTTGTTCTGTTTCCGGTATTGTCTCTGTATTCGATAATGTGACTTGAATTTAATTTAAGTTATGTAATCGTTTCCACTATTCTTCCAGTTAGTTGTATCTAAGCAAGAAATTTTGTACTCTGACGTAATCTAAAATGTATGTTTTGGTATTTCTATTATTTAGAAATACTAGGGTGTTACAATTTATATTTTTCAAATGTTTTAGCCAACTTTCAAATTATAGTACAACTATACACTATTTTTTTTATATTTTCAATTGAGCTCATTTTCATTTATATAAAGGATTCTAAAAAAATTATAAATAAGTAAGCACAATATGAATGCAAAATAGTAGACAATGTTTACAAATTCAAACAAAACAAAATTATATAAATTTGTTAAAGATAAATGAATACGGTGTATTATTTACACTATAAAAAATGATATATTATGGAGTTTATCTTTCATTCAAATATCTATTTTTTTTGTTTATACAATATTCAATTTCTTAAGGAAAATATTACTTTATTTAAATGTGACTGTAAATTAGATAGTCCTAAAATAAACAACTCAATGCTTCAAAGACATGATGGGGATTATATTATTATCATAATCTTTCTCTTTCACTATTGTGTCAAAAAATAATTATATCATTTATTTGCAAACCAAATTTCTTGATAATATATATTTTCCTTTTTGTAAAATTTTCTTGAATATATTTTTAATTTTCCTTTTAATTGATTAACACCATATTTTGTTAAATTTTGCTTGTATGTTCAACCTATCCCAAATTCTTGAAATTTTCATTTTGATATATAGTGCATCCTTCATAGTTTGTTGAGGAAACTAAAGATAACAACATCGTCAGGGTAAATAGAAAGTGAAATATGAATCTAATAGCCAATGAAATTGATTTAAAATAGTGAGCTTCTATGATTAGTTGTGTTTCCAAAAGTATGAACCAAGAGAAGAAATAGGAATTAATTTTGTGTTATTTTTTTTATTTAGGTAAATTGGAAAGCCACCAAAAACATACCATAAAGGTCTTATTAAAATGACTTATCCAGTAAATATCATTTAATCAGAAGGTTATCAGTTTCAAAATTTCATTAATTAGAGGTAGTGAAATCATAAAACTGATCATGACTCAAACATATTAAATCTAAAAGAAATATTATGCTATTGTACAACAGATACATAACCACATTATTTTAGTGGTCGACTTTCCATATAATCATGCACTTTAAAACAGTTAATTAAAATTAAAATCTTAAAGGAATATTATAATATTTGTAGAACAAATAAATAATTTTATATTTTAAAAGGGTCTAATGTCCATGAAGTGCATTATTATTATATTATTAAAGATATAATTCATAAAGGATTAATTATTGTTAGAAATATATAGGTCTATGTAATTATTCTCATCGGGTTCTATATTTTTAGAGATATATATTTTGAAAAAGCAAAAATTGTTAGAGATATAATTCACAAAAATACCAATTATAGTTATAAGCGGATGCCACGTTAACTAATCATATTCTATAACATTTTTTTTTGCTCAACTCATATTTTATAACTGATAACACATGTACTTACTAGGAGAAAAACTGATGTAATTAAATAGATAACAATAAATAAAATAGACGACTTTTCATGTAATGCATTACTATTAGATTAAATAACATGAAATTATAATTATTATGCTAAAAAGTTATGTAATTATTAGAGATATAATTAGTGGTTAGAAGTGGTTGATGACTCACGCTAAATATTTTAGGCTCTGTTTGGTAAAAAGTAGCGGATAGCGGATGAGCTAGCTAATAACAAATGATGTGTTTGGTAAAATTAGCGGTTGAACTAGCTGATAAATGTAAAATGTCATAAAAGGACATATTTATTTAATTCATGATTACATTTAGACAAAATATCTCTCCAGGTCCCTTAACTTATTTATTTGTAACGAATAGGTCCCTTAACTTTTTTTTTCTAACGCAGAAGTCCCTCAACTTATTTATTTGTAACGAATAGGTCCCTTAACTTTTTTTGTAACACATAGGTCCCTTAACTTTTAAAAACGTAACAGTATTGCCCCTTTTAACTCATTTAAGGGAGAGATTTTAAGGGGAAATGGCGTTACGTTTTTAAAAGTTAAGGGACCTATGCGTTACAAAATATAAAGTTAAGGGACCTATGCGTTACAAAAAAAAATTAAGGGACCTATTCGTTACAAATAAATAAGTTAAGGGACCTATGCGTTACAAAAAAAAGCTAAGGGAGCTATTCGTTACAAATAAATAAGTTAAGGGACCCCGGGAGATATTTTGCCAATAAAATATTAGCAAGTGTAAAGTGATTGAGAGTGATGAGAAGATAATTTTGATATAGCTTTGATGCAAAAATGAGTTGTATTTAATACTTATATATTACATTTATATATCATATTTATTTGACATCTAATATTTTGTATCACTTTCCATAGATTGTAGATTCTATATATTTATTAACTAGAATGTTACTAAATATGAGTAATTTTATTGATTTTCAAATTTGTTTTTAATTCAAAATTATATTAAATTTAAAAATATTGACTTATAATATCTTACATTTTTCTAATTCTCATAATAATTTAATACCAAATTTATTGATATCGGGTCATGCGGGTCAATTAGTGACCCCTCGGTTCGACCATTGACCCAACGACCCAATGATCTGCTCGGGTCGATCACTGGGTCGGTTTTAATAACATTGATTGCTGGCTGTTTCAAAAAAACAAAAACAAGTAATGAATACAATGCTAATTTTGTGGATCCAGTAATGAATACAATGCTAATTTTGTGGATCCAATCTCTCTGTCGACAATCTCTCTTCATCTCTCATTCGCACATTCATATTCCTTCTTTTTCTCTCATTTTCTATCACAAAATTTCAATCTTTTTTTGATGAACTACAAAAGTTTGTCCTTCATCTCTTCTTTCATCTTGATCAACTCAAAACGGAAAGCAACGAAAGAAGAAAATCAGAAGAAACAGAGCACTGCATTTCTCTCTCTCCATGGACCATCACTCCTTCGTTAGCATCATAACAAAGTTGGCCACGATACTGTGTGAAGGATGAAGAACGATATTCGCCACTTCCACCGCCACAAGACGCCGACGTTCTAAACCACCACAACTTCTTCAGCACCTTACCGTGATTTATTTTTGATTCTATTTCTTCTGTTGTAAAGTTTGTCTTTTTATCATGTCAAACTAAATGGGTTTTCTTTGCTTTTGCTTGGTAATATTTTTATTCTTTGAAGTTTTTGAAATTTTCTTCAATCACGTTCAAATGGTTTTTTCCCCTTCGGCTTCTGTGATCATAAAGCTTTAGAGGAATTTTGGCAGTGTTGTATCTTTTTGGCTAAAAAGGTTCAGCTTTTGAAATCATAACATTGTTTTGGAGTACTTCCTAAGTTTATCAATTTTGCAATCATCTCATTTTAATAAATAGATTGAAGACTGTGCCTACAATATAGTCAACCTCCATAGTGAGAAATTAGGGATATAGTTGTTCATACGTTTGTATTGTATACAGGTATACTCCCCAATATATATAATCAGACCCAGAATAGCAGATGTAGAAAATAGTGAGATATTGCTATAATAGTATCAAAAATGTGTTGATGCAGCGATGAAGGTACACCTATGGTTGTCCGGTTACGGAAGTGTTATTGTCACCCTTTATATCAATGTGGTTTTTTTTTCCTTGTTTTGAGCATTGTTGTAGCTTTGAAAATCCTTTCGGCCGAAACCACTATCGAGAGAATATGGAGACTATCAGAAGCACAAGAGCAACAAGGTAGCCGGGTTGTTACAACATAGGTGTTGAACCTGTTTTGGGTTCATTCCGTAAGTATTCTTATAACTGCATATTGGTTTTCCCCATTCTTTTCAACTTTAAATTTTTTATTCCGTTTACCAATATTCTGTCTTTTGCATTGTATTTTCATTTTTGTACATGTTGGGGTTGCAAAATATAAAACTAGAATTCAATTTTATGTTTCATTTGTGCTCACATGGCATTCAACTTGCTTTAAGTAGTAATTTTGGGTTCGTGTAAGTAACTATTAAGCAATGATGGATATGATATGGATAGAGTGAATACAATTATTCAAATCCAAATATTAAAATTATCATAAATAGTAGTGCAATTAGGATATTGTGAAGCTGTGTGTCATATATAAATTTATCTCAGGTTATTGTGAAGCTGTGTCTCATATATATGATATTGAATTTGCAACTTTTGTTCTGTTTAATCACGATGTAGTGAGTCTGATTGAAAAGTCTTGCTTAGAGCTTCTTGAATTCTCGGAGGAGCTTTTAGTGTTTTAAATAGGGATACTACTGAATATCCAACAATATCTAATACTTATTTATTGAATAATGTTGAATATAAATCCTGTGGGTTTTCCTAGGATCATATCTGACCTCATTGGTAGGTTCTCTTCAAAGTTCATGTGAGGGACTCATCGAGAATATATTTGAGAAAACATTTCATGTTTGAGGGATTATGATTGATTAGGACTTGCTTAAAAAGTTCAAAGATAAATCAAATGTTGTTAAGGTGAAGTGTAAATCTTAGATTTCAATAGCGTTCATAGTTTTAAGCTAAGACTTTCCAACAAACCATAATCCATAACATTACTTACACTGTTAGAGACAATGTCTCGATCGTTAATGCAAGAGGGTTTCGTGGATACAATTTCACAGCTTTCAACAAGAGAGAAACCCTAAGATAAAATAAAATTTGAACTAATGGTTGTTTCTTCGCACAGTCACTATATCCCACTAAATTTGGGACTTCTCTCAAACCCTATCGCGTGATGTGAAAAGCGGTGCTGCTCTTTATTCCTTTTGTTTGCTCTCAATCTTTTTTTTAACATCACTCTCAATCTTATTCCTAATAGTGAGTAATACTAATTAGATTGCAATAGATCGTTCCATATTTAGTTTTTTTTACAAAATTAGATTAGTCGCTGGCAAAGTCGATGGATACTAACAATATGATAAAAAAACCTAATCTAATGCATCATTATGCTTTTATTGATTATTAAGTAAAATATTTACCATTCTCCAACTAATATTGTATATCGCACGTATGATAAAAAATTCTAATCTAATGCATCATTATGTTTTGATTTTTTTTTTGAAGCATGTTTTGATTAATTATTAAGTAAAATATTTACCATTCTCCAACTATTAATTATTTTTGTCAAAAAAAAACTATTAATTATTCAGTCATAGATGTTACAATAGAATGAATATATAAGGTTTAATAAAAAAATATATAATGTTCATATTAATATAAAATATCATAAATGATTGTCAATTCTAGAAATTTTTTATACCTCATTAATTATGGAGCTTTATAGGCAAATAAGATATGGGGAATAAGTCCCTTTTAAAAAAGAAGATATGGGGAATAAGCAATACTAATATTGATATTCTAATTTCTTTTTGTATCTTGCTTTCAAACTTATAACATCAAATATTTTAAGTTTAATTACATTTTTGGTCCACCTATAATAGTTCGTTCATTCACGATTTTGGTCCCCCAGCCGAAATTGGTCAAACTAATGGTTGAAGTGGTACTAAGTTATATGACGTGGCATCCCATGTTTGAGTGCCACATGAAATTTTTAATTAAAACATAATATTTTAATATAAATTTATTTTTTAAATAAGTAATAATAAACATCCCAATATCTGAGAATGCATATAGAGTATTCCATTTGCAAACTGAGAATGCATATAGGAACTTTATTTTATGTGTGTGTGGGGTGGGACACATGAAGAGATCCAATTTACATTATAAGTGAACATAATAATCACCTAAGGGATCTAAAAACACAATCTAACATTTTCAAACCTTTATTAAATGCATTATAAAAAAAGAGCGTGAAAAATTGAAAAGCAAACAATAAGAAGCTGCAAAAGCTGAGAAAAACACCTAAGGCCTTAAATAATTGCAGCAAATTTCTCAAAACACCTAAGGCCTTGAGTAAGGTGACCAATATAACTCATATCCAGAATTCAAAAGCCAATAAAAATACAAAATTAAAAGCTAGAACAGTCTGTTTACTTAATTAACAATTATTTAATATCATTATATCATTCTAATAAATTGTTTTCCAAAATATCATATTAATATCCAAATTCATATATTTAGTAAAAAAAATTAATTAGTTTACAAGATGTCAACTTCAATTTATAGTTTTTTAAAACAACAAAAAAAATTATGACTATTTTTATAATTTTTTGCCATTATTAATATAGTCATTTCATTTTTGTTACCCTCAAATTTAGAATTTTCTATGTGTGCCTTGGACTTTCGTATATTTCTTCATTTAATTTTTCATGACAATTTTTTATAATTATTAAATTTGATATTTATTCTTCATTTTAAATTACACAAATCAAACCTCATTCTATGGTAAAGCCAATTTTTATTTTAATGGGATTGGCTTTTCGTGCCTCTCATAGTAAGGGTAACTTAAAAATATCATACCTCTTAATTAGTTGTTGATGAAATAAACGTGATGATTGATGATGACAGTGAAAAATGATCATTGTGAGTTTTTCTCCCTTTTTACTTTTAATTTAAAAAAATTTCACCCTTATTGATTACTATTCATTACTTCATATTTTGATTTTGGTTGCCTTTTGGTGTCTCTAAATTATTATTTTTATTAGCACTAATTATTATAGTTGGTTTTTAATAGAGATTAGTTACAATCTTTTCATTTTCCTTCACTTTAAGTCTTTTTTTCAAAAATACCATAAATACCTAAGAAGAGAGGTCACCACTTATCTTTTCATTTTTTACAACACTTTTGTTTGGTTGTTACATCACTTATGTCAAAAGTTTGGTTTCTCCATCACTAATATTCAAGCTTGAAGAAAACCATTGTAGTGGTTGGAGTTCCAAAAAATTTGTGTGTAAATTTGCCTTTGAAAACCATGGCATCCGCTTATAACTATAATTGGTATTTTTGTGAATTATATCTCTAACAATTTATTCTTTTTCAAAATATATATCTCTAAAAATATAGAACCCGATGAGAATAATTACATAGACCTATATTTTTCTAACAATAATTAATCCTTTATGAATTATATCTTTAATAATAATAATAATAATAATAATAATAATAATGCACTTCATGGACATTCGACCCTTTTAAAATATAAAATTATTTATTTGTTCTACAAATATTATAATATTTCTTTAAGATTTTAATTTTAATTAACTGATTTAAAGTGCATGATTATAATATTCCTTTTAATTTTAATTTTAATTAACTGATTTAAATGATATTTACTGGATAAGTCATTTTAATAAGACCTTTATGGTATGTTTTTGGTGGCTTTCCAATTTACCTAAATAAAAAAATAACACAAAATTAATTCCTATTTCTTCTCTTGGTTCATACTTTTGGAAACACAACTAATCATAGAAGCTCACTATTTTAAATCGATTTCATTGGCTATTAGATTCATATTTCGTTATGCTTAGTTTCCTCAACAAACTATGAAGGATGCACAATAAATCAAAGGTAAAATTTCAAGAATTTGGGATAGGTTGAACATACAAGCAAAATTTAACAAAATATGGTGTTAATCAATTAAAAGGAAAATTAAAAATACATTCAAGCAAATTTTACAAAAAGGAAAATATATATTATCAAGAAATTTGGTTAGAAAATAAATGATATAATTATTTTTTGACACAATAGTTAAAGAGAAAGATTATGATAATAACATAATCCCCATCATGTCTTTGAATTAGCATTGAGTTGTTTATTTTAGGCTATCTAATTTATAGTCACATTTAAATAAAGTAATATTTTCCTTAAGAAATTGAATATGGTATAAACAAAAAAAATAGATATAGATATTTGAATGGAAGATAAACTCCATAATATATCATTTTTTATAGTGAAATAATACACCGTATTCATTTTTCTTTAACAAATTTATATAATTTTGTTTGTTTGAATTTGTAAACATTGTCTACTATTTTGCATTCATATTGTGCTTACTTATTTATAATTTTTTTAGAATCCTTTATTTAAATGAAAGTGAGCTCAATTGAAAATATAAAAAAAAATAGTGTATAGTTGTACTATAATTTGAAAGTTGGCTAAAACATTCGAAAAATATAAATAGACGATAAGTATGCTAAAATTATATCCATGTTGCTCAAAATTAAATGAGTACTGTTGCAATATTTGGTCTATTGCAAGAGAGAAGTGGTGAATAATTCATCAAATTTCTAAAATATTAATACAAAAATGGTGAATAATCTAAGTTTCTTAAATTTCATTTTGTTTCTACTAATATCATCACAATATTTATAGTTCCTATCATATTTCTTTTTTTTGGGCTCAAGTTCCTATCATATTTCTAACATCATATAATACTAAATAAATTTATATTTAATTTAATTTTCATTTTCTGTGTTTTTTTTTCAAATTAAATATGTTAATAAATTGTGTAAATATTATTATTTCTTTATTTTAAATTTAATATTTATTAAAAAATATTTGTAAAAACCCGTGCAACGCACGGGGATATCCCCTAGTACAACCTATAATAACTTATAACCAATAACCAATAAAAATACAAAAATATAAAAGGTGGGTGAAAATTTAAGTTTTTTTTTTTGACAAGAAAGAACTCATATCATTTCATTGATAATAATAATAGTTGCAATACAAGTTGGGATATACTCATAAACTTTGGAGCTAGCATTAAACCGTGAGACTCGTGCAAGATTGTGAGCCACGCGATTAGCTTGCCTCCTAACGTAGCTAACCTTAAAGCTATTATAATTAGAAAGAAAACAGAATCCAGAAAACAAAATTTTGGATAAGAAATGAGGTCAACGCATCCACCAGTAATAAGAAATAATGATAGCTTTACTATCATGAACGGTATATGAAAAAAGTATTATATGAATCTATTAAACAAAATCACTACTTATAATAAGGAAAAGAGGGGTCGAAGAGTGTGAGTTGGACTGCCAATAACTCAACATCAATTTTTCTTCGGATGTCTCCAAATAACTCAATAAAGGGAATGTAAATTACTTGTCAACGAAAATTGATCTATGTGTGTACCATGCATTTTCAACATCAAAAATACTAATAAATATGGGACATTAGCATAAATAGTGATCAAGTATTAAGAAGTCACACAAAGAACATGAAAAAAGATGTAAGTGTAAAGAAAGAAGCCTCCCCTCTTAATTTTATTGCATGGTATATATGACAACATATCATATCATAGGTATTAGTAATGGAGGAGCTCATGGTTTCTTGATACTTTTTTTTGCTGGGGTTTACGGTGGAATGGGATTATTGCTGCTTGTGTCTATGCCTATGGGGTTGACAGTGACACTCTATTTATAGTGAAAATTCAGAACGTATTTAATTAGGTGTATGTAGTGTGTAATTTTGATTAGAATTCCAAATCAGCCGTTGTTTTCATGCATGACACGCTTTGATCATGGAGTGAATATATGGATTTTATTTAAAATTTAAATCCATTTGAATCAAAACAGATTGCACCAGGTTTTAAAATTTGAATTCCATCATGATTTGAATTTTGTTTTATCAGGACAATTAATGATATTGAATGTAGAATTACAATTATGCATGATATTTGGTGATTTGCATCGATTCCAATTATGGTGATGGTAAAGTTGGTTTTTGAATTTCTTTTGTAACATTGGATTGAATGCCTATAGAGCCGTGGAATTGATATGTTTTGATTTCCTTTAATTATTGGTTTTGTTATGCCAACTCACGTTATTAACTGCGTTATTAATTAATTGCAGTTTTGAACTGATGAGATTGTTGGATCACCATTTCCTCACTCACACTCTCAAGTGTGAAACGGTTATGCACACTAACTGAATTGCACAGAAAAGCTGAGTCAATTGAATGATTGACCCAATGATTATTATTGTAATAAGGTTTGACTTACATTTGAGTTTTATAGGTTGACTCATCACCTGCTAAACCAGTCACTAGGAATGACATGGCAGTAAAACTGAATTAGGAAATATGATAAGCATCTAATACAATGTGTTAACTAGCTTGAATTAATACCAATACACTTCCTAATTCATGCTAGATAGACTCTTCATACCAATGTTACTTCTTAGCTCTTCAAACCTTTTAATCTTCAGCGCCTTAGTCAATATATCTGCAGAATTTTCTTCTGAGGTGCAGTGTTCTAGCTTTAGTCTCAGTTTTGACACTTGGTCTCGTAAGAAGTGGAATTTGGTTTCAATGTGTTTGCTCCTACCATGAGCAACAGGATATTTAGCTAAGTCAATTGCTGATTTGCTGTCAATCATCAATCTCATAGTGCCACTAGGTCTCAATTTCAACTCATCCAGTAACATATCAAGCCATTGAGCTTGACAAGCAGCAGCTATGTATTCTGATTCACAAGATGGCAGTGCTACCACACTTTCTTTCTTTGAACTCCAAGCAATTGGAGCTCTTCCAAACATGAATACATATGTTGCTGTGCTCTTCCTATCCCCCTTATCACCACACCAATCCGCATCAGTGAACCCATACACTTCTAACTCAGAGTACACCTCCTGCTTAGGATACCAGATACCAAGATCACATGTACCTTTTATGTATCTGAGAATGCGTTTGGCTGCAAGCACGTGAGAATTCATTGGTTTTTCCATATACCTACTGACCAGTCCTACACCATAAGCAATATCTGGTCGTGTGTGACACAGATATCTGAGGGAACCAACTAACTTCTTGTACAATGTTGGATCAACGGGTTTACCATCATCATCTGGCACTAGCTTTATTGAAGTATCAGTAGGAGTAGCTGCTGGATTACAATCCCACATTTCATACCTTCTCAGTACATCACCAGCATACTTCTTCTGGTGTAGCAGAGTTCCACTGTCTGTGGTTGAACTCGATACCCAGGAAATAGGCTAGTGTGCCTAGATCAGACATTTCGAATTCAATCATCATGTTCCTTTTGAATTCTTCCATTTCAGCTTCATTGGTCCCTGTTAACAACATATCATCAACATATAGACATATTATCAGATAGTTATCAGCTTTGGATCCTCTTGAATAAATTCCATGCTCATTTGTGCACTTCACAAAACCCTGTTGCATCAGAAATTTATCTATCCTTTTGTTCCAAGCTCTGGGAGCTTGTTTCAAGCCATATAATGCCTTCCTCAACCTGTATGCTTTCTCCTCCTTTCCCTGTACTTCAAATCCAGGTGGTTGAGTCACATAGACTTCCTCCTCCAAATAACCATTCAAGAAAGTAGCCTTTACATCCATCTGGTACATTGGCCATCCTCTAAAGCTTGCGACTGCTACTATCATTCGTATAGTCTCCATTCTAGCCACTGGAGCATATACATCAGTGTAATCAAATCCTGGTCTCTGCAGGAACCCCCTAGCCACCAATCTTGCCTTATATTTTCCAACTTCACCATTGGGCTTTATCTTTGTCTTGAACACCCATTTCACATCTATCCTTTTCTTCCCTTCAGGCACATCAACTAGCTGCCAAGTGTCATTTTTTTCTATTGAATTCAATTCTTCAATCATAGCTTGTTTCCAGTGAGAATTCTCAAGGGCTTCTTCAACAGTTAGTGGCTCTGCCTCTGCCATGAAAGCATCTTGCACTAAGTCACCAGTTTCTGTGATTGATGAGTCAGGCAACATAATGAAGTCATCAAATCTCTGTGGTGTTTGTCTGTCTCTTCTAGGTCTTACTATGTTGCTGTTGTCATTTGTGAACACTGGTTGAGTCTCCTCTCCATCTTCTTCTTCTGTAGGCTCAAGCAATACTGTGCCAGGCTCACCACTGTTATCAGAGTCATCCCAGTTCCAACACTTAGATTCATCAAATCTCACATCTTTGCTAATGACAATTTTTGATCTTTTAGGATCATACAATTTGTAAGCTCCAGTAGAGTGGTATCCCAGTAGCACCATAGCTTGTGCTTTGTCATCCAATTTACTTCTCAACTGGTCAGGCACATGCCTGTAGCAAAGTGCACAAAACACTCTAAAGTGTTTCACACTTGGTCTTTCACCAGACCAGGCTTCCTCGGGTGTCATTCCTTCTAGTCTCTTAGTAGGGCTTCTATTTAGAATATATGCAGCAGTAGATACAGCTTCCCCCCAAAAATGATTAAGCATCTTCATGCTCTTTAACATGCTTCTGACCATATTGAGGATGGTCCTGTTCCTTCTCTCTGTAGTACCATTATGTTGTGGAGTATAAGGTGCTGTAATCTCATGTCTTATCCCCTCCCTTTCACAAAATTCTTTAAACTCAGAGGAATTGTATTCCCCTCCTCCATCAGTTCTCAATCTACTAATCTTACAGTCACTTTCCTTTTCCACCATCACTTTAAATGTTTTGAATACATCAAACACTTCACTCTTTCTACTTATTACATATACCCACATCTTCCTAGTGAGTTCATCAATGAATGAAACAAAGTAATTATTACCTCCAAGAGTCTTTACCTCAAATGGTCCACATACATCTGAGTGTACTGCTTCAAGTTTCCTTGATGCTTTGATCTTTAATTCATTGTTATATGAACTTCTAGCCTGCTTTGATTCACAACATTGCTCACATACTTCACTGGTTAACTTGATCACAGGCAGGCCATACACCATCCCTTGAGCTTCAAGACTCTTCAAGTCTCTGAAGTTCAAGTGACCAAATCTCTCATGCCATGTCCAAGTCTCACCCACTGTCACAGCACTTAAGCACTCATTCTTTACAGTGCTCATCCCAATTTTGAAGGTCCTGTGCTTGTTCAATAGAGCCTTCAACACTTCACTTCCCTTAGGATCATATAGAGTGAGTTCTCTGTTCTCCATGATAACAGAGTAGTCCTTCTCCAGTAGTTGCCCAATACTAATCAGATTGCTCCTCATTGATGGTACATACAACACCTCAGTGATTGTGCACACCCTCCCATCATTCTTGAGAATTCTCACACTCCCAATCCCTTCACCCCTTACAACTCTGTCATCTCCAAATCTTATTGATTTCTTAACAAATTCATCCAAGTCTTCAAACCAGGCTCTATTGCCACTCATGTGGTTTGAGCACCCCGTGTCTAGATACCACATCTCTTCCTTATCAACTTCATCCATTTCACCTGCCATGAATGCAACTTCATCACTTTCTTCTTCATTGATCACCTCCATAGTTTCTGCCATGAGAACCACTTCATCAGTATCAGACTCCTCATCAGCCAACTGTGCTTCTTCTGGTGTCTCTTTTGACTTGCATTCATCTGCAAAATGTCCAAATTTCTCACAATTATAACATTGTACTTCCTTTCTATTGATTTTCTTTTTCTAACCTCTATTCTTTCACGCCTCCTTCCTTCTTTGAAAATCACTCATATTAGAGTTAGATTTCTTGCTTGAACCTTCGCCATTGTTCCTATTTCCCTTCCCTTTCTGAAACCTAGCTTGCAACACCTGTTCAGTAGGTTTCTCTATCATTTTATCTTTGTCTTTACTACCAGTTCTCACCATAATCCTAGCCTCATTTGCCTCTAAAGAGCCTAGGAGTTCTTCAACTTTCATTGTTTCTAAATTCTTGGATTGCTATATTGCAGTGACTACGTAATCGAATTTAGGCGTTAGGGTTCTTAATACCTTTTCAATTTTCTGCAGATCTGACAATCTTTCACCGTTGCTTCGCATTTGATTCGCCACGAGCATCATTCTGTTAAAATATTCTGAAATCGTTTCTTTCTCTCCCATCTGAAGTAATTCGAATTCCCTTCGCAACGTTTGAAGTCTCACTTTCTTCAACAATGCATCGCAAGAGTAAGCCACTACGAGAGCATCCCAAGCCTCTTTCGCCGTCTCGTACTGCGAGATCTTCTCAAACACTTCCGTGTCAATACATTGGTGAATAAGGAACAGCGTCTTGCCATCCTTCTTCTGCTGCTCGCGAAGAACAGCTTCAGTACCGGTCGTTGCTACACCATTAAAAACAATCTCAAGAACCTCTTGATAGCGAAAGACTACTTCCATTTGGATTACCCAACGATCATAGTTTAGCTATCCAACATCGGAAGTTTCGCCGGAAACTGTCCATTATTGCTGCTACTGCTTGCCATCGCCGCCGTGGATAGCCGTGCTCTGAGGCCAATTCTGTTGGATCACCGTTTCCTCACTCACACTCTCAAGTGTGAAACGGTTATGCACACTAACTGCACAGAAAAGCTGATTCAATTGAATGATTGACCCAATGATTATTATTGTAATAAGGTTTGACTTACATTTGAGTTTTATAGGTTAGACTCATAACCTGCTAAACCAGTCACTAGGAATGACATGGAAGTAAAACTGAATTAGGAAATACGATAAGCATCTAATACAATGTGTTAACTAGCTTGAATTAATACCAATAGAGATGATTATGTGGACAAATCTTGGCCGTGCACAATGTAGCCGCAATTTTGTGCAATGATAACCGTTGGTCTTTCAATTACCATTACTTGTTTATAAAATCGTCTGTTTGATCATTTGTAATGGTTGATGTGTTTCCAATGTGGCACGAAAATGCTGACATGGACTTTTAACAATGATGATGTATTTTTTATGAATTGTCTATGTGGACGCTGAGGTGTAGGATCCATGGTTTAGTATAATAAAGATACGTGTAGCACATTTTAAAAGTCAACATGAAAAAATTATCCTTTCCCACGTAATTGATTACTTCTAATCAGTTATCAATTGTTTTTAAAAATATTTTCATGCAAAACATAATTTTATGAAAAATAATGTGAGTGTGTGATTTATTTTATTTTTGAGAGCTTTATTTTCACTTACACAAATATCCTAAAACATCCAATACAAATAATAAAACCAAACAACTTATGACTTGAAGCTTGATCTCCTTTTCCGCTTTTTGCAACTTAGACCTTTTAGAACATCTTTTGTCAATCATCAAAACCAAATTATTCCTGTCAAGGCATATATTCACATTCTCCCCCTTTTTGATGATGACAAACATCATTAGGAGGAATTTGCTTAATGAAAGGGTTAGGAAAGAAATATTTCATTACAAAGTATATGTGAGAGATAAGCGCAGATTATACTCCCCCTTTCTATATGCACACATTTTAAAAAATGCTCCCCATGAAGCATGCAAATCACATAACTCTCCCCCTTTTTGTAAGCACGTCCTTCTTTTGTCAATCATCAAAACTAATCCTGTCAAGGCATATATTCACATTCTCCCCCTTTTTGATGATGACAAACATCATTAGGAGGGATTTGCTCAATGAAAGGGTTAGGAAAGAAATATTTCATTACAAAGTATATGTAAGAGATAAGCGCAGATTATACTCCCCCTTTCTATATGCACACATTTTAAAAAAATGCTCCCCCTGAACCATGCAAATCACATAACTCTCCCCCTTTTGGCATTATCAAAAAGCGGGAAAGAAATAATCATGGCAAGGCATATATTCAAGCGATAACAGTAAATTGTTTTGTTTATCATCAATTTGCATCTCTTTTTTTTTTAGAAGAGATTTAAAAGATGTCACCACATGAAGCATAACCACATTTTAGTTGATGAAAAGGAGAAGTTTCTTTTATCCCCCTTCATGTGCTTTGAATAGCCACTATGAAGATACCAATTTGATTTCTTAGCCTTCAAGCACACCTACAACAACAAAATCAATTTTTGGCTTTTGGTACCCAAACCATTTTGGGTCCTTGTATGTTAGCTTCGAACAAAGTGCCCTTTGGAATCCATACGTTTTTACCATCAATGAATTTATTTTTCCTTGCATTGAAAATAGAGGATGTATGACCTTTTCTACCACAATAAAAACATTTCACAAAAGGATTACTAGATGTGTTGTTTGGACTAAAAAACTTTTTGAAAGATTTTTCATGAATTTTTGGTTGACAGCCCAAACCAGCTTTATCATAAGTTCCCCTTTGATTTCCCAAAATGATATTTAGATTGTCTCTTCCCATGGTGAATTTTGCAAGAGTGTTGTGCAAATCATCAACTTTATTTTTCAAAACATTGCATTCTTCACACTTGGGAATATTCTCCTTTTGATTTTTATAAGAGTTGCAAGAGGAGACTTCACTTACAAAAACTTGTTTCTCTTTAAGAACTTCTATTTCCTTGTTTAAAGTTTCGATTTTGGATTGGAGAGTGGAAATAGTTTTCTTTGAAGTGGAAACAATTTTTCTAAGTTTAGTTGACTCTTTATTTAATTCTTCACAAATACTAAGCAACTCATCATAAGTTAAATCAGGTCGGTTTCAAAGGAGCTTACCTCATCTTCCTCATGCTTTGCCATGAAACATAGTTGTGCTTCCTCATTTTCAGATAGATTGGATGATTCCATATTGTTTTCATCCCATGTGATATACGCTCTTCTTCCTTTTGATTCCTTTCGGGAATTTCTATCCGGTTTCTCATATTTTTGATTTTGAGGACAATCCGACTTTATGTGCCGCTTCTTACCACATTTATAACATGTTGGATTGAAGGAATTTCCTTCCTCGTTTTTCTTTTGAGGATTAGAAGACGGTTTTGGTTTGCCTTTGTGCCTTATGAACTTTTTGAACCTTCGAACCATTACGCTCATGTTTTCATCACTTTCATTTGTGCTATCATAATCTTCCGTGTCACTTTCTTTTGAACTTGCTTTTAGAGCAAGTCTTTTCTTTTTCTTTTCACCTTCCTCACTTTCAGTGAGTCGATTTAATTCGAGCTCATGTTCCTGTAATTTACCAAAGAAAGTGGTTAAATTCATAGAAGATAAATCTTTAGATTCCGTGATAGTTGTCACTTTGGGTTGCCAATTTCTATTTAGGCATCGCAAAACTTTATTGATCAAATCCTCATTTTTGAAAGATTTTCCAAGGCCTCTGAGATGGTTAACTATATGGACGAATCGTTTGTTTAGTTCTTGGATGGTTTCACCCTGTTTCATCCTAAATAGCTCATATTCATGAGTTAATGTGTTCATTCTAGCCCTTTTGACCTCGGTAATACCTTCATGGGTCACTTGAAGGGCGTCCCACATTTCCTTGGCGGTTTTACAATGTGATACACGATAGAACTCATCAACACTTAAAGCGGTTGTAATGATGTTCTTAGTTTTCAAATTGTATTGAATCTTTTCTTTTTCTTCTTTGGTCCAAAGAGATCTAGGTTTTTTCACCATTACACCATTGACACGATGAGTGGGAACAAACAGACCATTTATGACAGCATCCCAAATATCACAATCTACTCCCGCAATAAAAATTTTCATTCTAGCTTTCCAATAATCATACCCTTCACCATTGAAAGATGGGGGTCTGTTTAAGGAGTCATTGTTTGAAGTCATCTTGCCTCTTGAGACAGTGAGTCTTTACCAAGAGTCTAGCTCTGATGCCACTTGTTGACCAAGTGACTTCAAACACTAGAGGGGGGTGAATTGTGAACTTAAAAATAGCAATTAAAATTGAATCACTTAAATAAAAATTATTGAAATAAAATAAAGTGTTTAGAAAAGGTTTGAATTAAAATAAAACAACAATAAATAAATAAGTTGAAATAAATAACAATAAAAATAGCTTGCAAAGGAAAATAAAAGAGATAAAGAGAAATGGAGAAGACACGCGAAAATTTATCCTAGTTCGGCCACTCCTATGGCCTACGTCTAGTCCCCAAGGCAAAACCACCAAGGGATTTTAATCACTGTAACACTAGCTTTTAGAACATGTTCAGCTAGAAACCATTACAAATACAAACAACTTCTAACAGGGTCTCATTTATTCACGAGATATAACCTCTCTATGAATTTATAGGATCACACCCCAAAAACAATTACAATTGAGATAGAAATAAATAAAGAAGATTACACCCAAGTGTAGATGACACAAATTGAAGCACAAGTTACAATTCAAACTATATGGAATATAAAACTCTCAAATAAAATATTAGCAAAGTGTAAAGTGATTGAGAGTGATGAGAAGATAATTTTGATATAGCTTTGATGCAAAAATGAGTTGTATTTAAGAGCTACCACAAGTCTCCTATTTATAGAGAAGATGGAATGAAAGAGACTAATTTGAAAAATTGAACCATATAAACTCCAACGGTAACAATATAAAAACTAATGAAAGGGATTGCCATATATACTTGATTGGGAAATAGTTTCATTTATGCACTCACACATATGTCCGTTGGGAAATGAATATGATACTCATATATAATTTGATTTCCATATATAAGTGTTTACGAAATGCCATTAATTAAAAGTACCGTTGGAAAGAATAGTATGCCATATAATTGTCTTCCACTAAAAACCCTCTAGTATGGCTATAAAAATATACGTGTAGCACATTTAAAAAGTCAACATGAAAAAAATAATCCTTTCCCACGTAATTGATTACTTCTTTTTTTTTTTATATAAAAAGGGGCAAAGAGCCCAAAAGCGATTACACTGAAATTAAACGAGGAGTAGAAACTCCATTGACATCATCAGCAACATACTGCCTAACACTCGCAGGAGGAGTCTCGAATAGTACATAAGGATTGTTCTCCATCAAGCTACAACCCAATTTAGCAAGACCATCAGCCACCCTATTAGCTTCCCTATAGACATGATTGATAGTAACCATCCAATCCAAAGCCAGCAATTGTCTAATACGACGAACGAGACTACGGCCTTCAGAACTACCAGCAGAAGCCCCAGAGATCCCCTTGACAACAGAATCAGAGTCTAGATTGAGGTCAACATGCCTAAATCCTCTGTCGTAAGCCAGCTGCAATCCCACAAAAACACTCCACAATTCAGCAACATGAGCATTAGCCAAACCCAAAGCGCGAGCAAAGCCAACAATCCAAGAACCAGCAGCATTGCGAAGAACACCCCCACAAGCAGCAATAGTCGGATTACCTCTAGAAGCCCCATCACAATTTAACCGAACCCAACCCTCTGGTGGAGGCATCCATCTGACATAAATCTCAACTCGAGCTCTAGGCGGAACAACGACATTATCCAAACTATGATCAAAGTAAGGGGTAATGAAATTCAAAACAACACGAGCAGGATTATAAGGCCTAATGAATTCTGGATCATGCTCTCCCTTATTTCTCCACATCCACAAATGGTAGCAAGCAGTGGCCCAGATAGAAGGCCAAGGGACCTGAAGCGTCTCTGTACAGCATAAATTAAGATTCAATAGAATCCAGTCAGTAAGATTACCTCCATAGAACCTATTGGCATGCACAATGGGAAGGAGGTGACGCCACAAAAATACAGCAAGAGGACAATTACGAAGAACATGAAGCAGTGATTCCTCCACACCAGGGCAATTAGGACAATAGACATCTGAATTGCTCCACTTTCCACACAATTCCTTAGTTGGCAAACGTCCATGTATAACTTTCCAAGCAACACGTAATTGATTACTTCTAATCAGTTATCAATTGTTTTTAAAAATATTTTCATGCAAAACATAATTTTATGAAAAATAATGTGAGTGTGTGATTTATTTTATTTTAGAGAGTTTTATTTTCACTTACACAAATATCCTAAAACATCCAATACAAATAATAAAACCAAACAACTTATGACTTGAAGCTTGATCTCCTTTTCCGCTTTTTGCAACTTTGACCTTTTAGAACATCTTTTGTCAATCATCAAAAGTGTGAATACTAAGCAGTGTGTTTTGGAGCACTTTAGAGTTCAAAAAAAGATTTAAATTTTCGAATATGCGAAGTTTGTTCCTCAATAAATGTCTTTTGGGCTAATTGGCACTCTAGGAATAAGCTCCGCTTTGACAATAAAAAGCTCTTGCCCACTTTCCTGAAAAACTTGATTATTGCAAATGGGAATCTTTCAGGAACTCTTAGCAAGGGTTCTACTTCTGCCTCTATACATGACTTTTTAATTCTTAAGGCTTTTTCGATTGTAGGTAAACCTCGAAAAGCGCCCATGGTTAGTGAAGTTCTTTAGAAATCCCCTTCTTGTTGTTGGGTTAAATGCAATACAAATGGTGCTGCTAGGGGCTCTCCTAGTTTGGCTACTTGCAGGGGATTTTTTGTGATAGCAGTGCTACCACTCTTGGTTGTTTTTTGCTCCCTCGTTGGTATAAATCATGCTCTTCACCACTAAACTAGTTGGTGCCATAGTAGTCATTGAATTGGCTTATAAAAAGGGATGGCATCGTTCATGGCTTGAGAGTGATTCTCAACTTGTTGTTATGGCTTTCTCTACCCCGTCCATTGTGCCATGGAATCTCTGAATTCGTCGGCTTAACTGTATGGTTCTTCCCAAGTCCACGACCTTCATTTGTTCTCATATTTTTAGGGAAGGGAATCATTGTGTTGATAAGCCTGCGTCACATGGGGTTACACTGTCAGAGTTTCATTTGTGGAACACTATTCCAAATTTTATCGCGGAAGAATTTAATCGTAATAGGGTAAGTCTTCCTTATTTTCAGTTTAAGAATTGATTTTACGCAAGCGTTTTGGTTTATGTCCCCCTTGCTTTTCTGTAACATTTTTGTTTTGTTTTAATATAATCGAGGAGAGTACTCTTTCCTTATTGGTGTTTTTTCCTTAATGAGGGTTTTGCATCAGAAGGTTTTAATGAGGCTCTTTTCCTTTGCTTAAAAAAAGAAAAAGAAGTTTGTTCCTCAATAATGGTTTTGTGGAAAAAAAATTAATTCTGTGACGAAATACGTAAAGTACAACGTTAAGCAGTGTTTTTGAGTTACATTAGAGTTCGGAAAAAAAAATTAGATGTTTAAGAACGTGATATTCGTTTTTCAATAACCGGTTTGGTGAGAGAAAAAAAAAGTAATTTCCTAACAAAATACATAAGGTACGATGCTAAGCGAGGTGTTTTGGGCTAGTTTAGAATTCAGAAAAGATTTTAACTTTACCAATATGCGACGTTCATTCCTCAATAACCGGCAACACACGCCCTTTCCTCTTTTGTTTTTCATATTATAATCAGTTGTTTTTGAGTACTTTAGAGTTCAGAAAAAATTAACAGTTGAAATACTTGAAGTTCATTCCTTAATAATCGGTTTGGAGAAAAATATTATATTTCATGACAAAATACGTAAAATGGGATGCTAAGCAGTGTGTTTTGACGTACTTTAGAGTTCGGGAAAAAAATATAGATATTCAAATACGTGATATTGGTTTTTCAATAACCGATTTGGTAAGAAAAAATAATTTCATAACAAAAGACGTAAATTGTGATACTAAGAAGTGTGTTTTTGGGTACTTTATAGTTCAGAAAAATTTTAACATTTCAAATACGTGAATTTCCTTCCTCAATAACTGGTTTTGTGGAAAAAAAATAATTTCGTGACAAAATACGAATAGTGAGACGCTAAGCAGTGTGTTTTAAGTCCCTTTAGAGTTTAGAAAAAATTTAAGATGTTTAAGAATGTGATGTTCGTTTTTAAAAAACGGTTTGGTTGGAAAAAATTAATTTTGTGACAAAATAGGTAAAGTAAGATGCTAAGCGGTGCATTTTGGGGTACTTTAAAGTTAAAAAAAAAAATTAACCTTACGAATACACGAAGTTCGTTAGTCAATAACCGGTAACTCATGCCTTTTTCTCTTTTTTTTAATATTTTAAGAGTGTGTTTTTTAGTACTTTTGATTTCAAAATAAAATTAACAGTTCAAATACGCAAAGTTCATTCCTTAATGATCGGTTTTGTGAAAAAAATTATATTTCATGACAAAATACGTAAAGTGCGACGCTAAACAATGTTTTTGAAGTACTTTATACTTCGAAATAAATTTTGGATATTCGAATACGTGTTTGTTTTTCAATAACCGATTTGGTGAGAAAAAAATTAATTTCGTGACAAAATACGTAAAGTGCAATACTAAGTGTGTTTTGGGGGGTATTTTAGAGTTCAGAAAAAATTTGAACTTTACGAACTCTCAAAGTTCGTTCCTCCGTAGCTAGTAACAGACGCCCTTTCTTCTTTTTTCCATATTTTAAGGAATGTGTTTTGGAATACTTTAAACCTCAGGAAAAATTTTAAAAGTTAAATACGTCAATCGTTCCTTAATAATCGATTTGGTGAAAACAAATTATATTTCCTGACAAAATACGTAAATGTGGTACTAGGCTGTGTGTTCTAAAGTAATTTAGAGTTTTGAATGAATTTTAAATATTCAAATACGTGATGTTTGTTTTTCAATAACCGGTTTGGTGAGAGAAAAAAAATTAATTTTGTGACAAAATACGTAAAGTGTGATACTAAGTAGTATGCTTTGGGGTATTTTAGATTTCAAATTTTTTTAAAGTTTTTGAATACACGAAGTTCTTCCTCAATAATCAGTTTCTTGGAAAAATAAAGTTAATTGTGTGCCAAAATACGTAAAGTGCAACGTTAAGCAGTATGTTTTGAGGTACTCCAGAGTTTAAAAAAAAAATTAGATGTTCAGATATGTGAAAAAATAATTTTGTGACAAAATATGCAAAGTAGGTTGCTAAGCGGTGTGTTCTAACGGGTAGTTTAGAATTCAGAAGAAAAAAAACTTTAACTTTTCGAATACGTGAAATTGGTTCCTCAATAAATGATTTGGTGGAAAAAATTAAATTCTTGACAAAATATGTATACTGTGGCACTAAACAGTATGTTTAGAGGTACTTCAGAGTCAGGAATTTTTTTTAGATATTTAAATACATGATGTTCGTTCTTGAATGACCGGCTTGATAAAAAATATTTAAGACTCGTGCTTTGCACGGGGGTGGGTCTAGTTCTAGACTATAGTGGCTTATATGAACTCATAACAAAATTAGTCACATTGGGAACGAAGATCAATTCTTAAGAAGTGACTCGGTGTTTCCCTCCCACTTATTCAACCTTTTTCCTGCTTCTTCAACCTGCGATCGAAAATCATCATCCGTTAATATATAATACTACCTCGGATTCATAATATAAGAGATATACAGTGTTTTTTTATAATCCACAATAAAAGAAACAAACACAACTTTTAAGGTGTATTACATGATCAGTCCCAATTATACCCCTAAACTTTTAGCCTTACTAACTGAGAATAATTGATTTCAATGTCATTCCTTAGTATGTGCGATGGAGGGTTTTATCTCATATATTGTGGAAGAGAGGTAGTATATCATAGAAGGGCAATGCGAACAGCATTTTCTAATGTCTGTCAAAATGAAAAACAGCACTTTCTGATGCGTTATCCAATGCACTCTTTGATACTGAGTAAAAATATTCAAACAGATGCAAAATGTATTTCATCAAATAAGTGACTATAGAGAGAATGTATAAGAAAGTTTATTGTTAAGATTTATCTAGAAAAGAATGATATATTCAATATTGCAGGGGAGAGTGTAAATAATCTGACCTCTTTATTCCAATCCGTTCGAAATGTGACCCACACTAAAATAATTGTTTGCAAAACTGTACCACCAAGCATTCCCAACCAGATTCCCTACACACAAAGGAATAACACCTTCAACAAGATCTTATAACAAAATTGGTCAAAAAAAAAGATCTTATAACAAATAGCAAAATCCATTCCATTCCTTTGGGTTAGAAAAGTAGGTTCCTCTAATAAACATACCTTGGCACCGAATTCGAAATAGAAACCGAGAAGCGCACCCAGCGGTATGCCAAGTCCATAGTAACAACCAACGTTTACATACGCAACAAATGTTTGCCATCCACATCCAACGGCCACCCCTTCAAAGAACACTATATAAGTATCTTTTTTCTAAGGAAAATTTATCATATCATAAAAATTAAATCCTACTATAAGTTAATTACCAGATAAGACAGGCTGAATGCCATTGAGGACAATGGCAAGAGAAAGGAGAGGACAAAGATCTGAGACAGCAGCAGCTACCTCTTCACCTCCTGTGAAGACATAGCTAATCACATCTCGCAGTGCTAGCACCACTAGTGCTATAATAACTGATATTATGAAAGAAATCAATGTCACCACCACCACTGAAAAGAATGCTGACTTTGGATTTTCTGCCCCTAATTCATTGCTCACTCTCACACTACATGTTTATTAAAACAATACTTGTCGTTATGATAATAATTTACTCAAATGGGGAGAAATTAATTTCATAATTTTTTTAACTAAAAATGGGTTATGTCATTTCATTCACAATAATGTTTTCAATACAAAACAGGGAAGTACCGAAAACTTCACGATTAGCCTTACTCTATCCAAAGAGTTTGAATAATAAGAGCTATATGAACCCATATTAGTGTACTCTATCCAACGAGTTTGAAAAATAAAATTTCCAAAACATGACTAGTCTAAGGTAGTTGAATGAAAACTACCAACAACAAACTTAGAATATCTAGTTAAAAATAACATTATCTAAACGCAAACTATATGAACCCATATTATTGTTTCAAAGGAGATCCAAAGCTTCAATAGTAAAGCCACTAATTTTCCAATTAGGGTGCTCAACCCCTCCCTACTTATTATCAAACGACAACATATCATTAAAATCCCTCATTTACACCATGGAAGTGCTCATGGCATATAGTTGTCTGAGTAGAGCCAATAAGCCTCTACAACATTCATTGTTAAAGAAGCCATAAAAACCCATCAACCTCCACTTTGCCACTCTCTATGTTGTCCACCTCCACATTAATATAATTGTCATCATAACTAGAAATTTTGCATCGTATTTCTGAGCTCTACAGCAAAGCGATACATCTAGTTTGCCCTTTACTATCCAAAGCAAAAGAGCAATCAAAACCAAGAGGTCTCCTAATCTCCTCAATTTTTTTAGCCAAAACAAGCGTCTCAAATAAGAAAACAACGACTGGTTTATGACACTAGATTAGGTACTTCAAGACAGAAAGCTGCGCACAGATTACCCAAGCCTCCACAGTTCCAACTGATAATACTCATTTTTCTCAGCAGACCTTGTTGTCGGGACCTATCGAAAAATAATAATTTTCTATAATTGGTGATCTCCTCATTTGCAACCCACCCCTAAAATTTCCAAGGGAAGCAAAGATCCTGGAGTAACTTTAACCCGGGGACGATTCGGGACCTATCTCGTATGATTGTTTCCTTTTTAATAAAAGTTAATGGAAGTTCTTGTAATTAATAATGTAATCTAAACCGTTAATTTTATTCCAACACTTGTAATTAAATGTTTTCATTTTCACAATAATCAAGTATTCTCGCCCGAGTCGTCTCCGGGATCAAGTTACTCCAAAAGTAACTTTTATGGAGTTACTCTACTTCCTAACCGTTTATTTAGATCTAATTCAATGGTAACAACAAATCATTATTTAGTTAGGTATACACCTATATAAGAATTTCTCTGATTGGTTTGTTTCTAAACATCAAATAATACAACAAATTAATTTTTCTATAATTAGGATCGAATGTAGTGTAAAAGAAGGAGAATCAAACCTTGCAGCAGCGTTAAAGCCAACTGAGATCATGAATGCCCATCCGGATATTGTGGTACTGCAACAAGAAAGACATGGTACTTAAAAAGAAATTAATACATGTTTGTCAAGCATTTTTTCTCGATAAGTAGAATTTTATTGAAAATGACCTAGCCAAAGAAAAGCCAGCGACCAAGGGATACAAGAACCAACTACAGTGGATACCCAACATATGCACAAACATTTTCGATAAGTAGGGATTTGTTGACAAACATTTTACTCTATCAAAATCCATTATATGCACAAGGGATCATATGTACAAGGTGTACGTTTAAAAATATGTTAAAAGAGACCTCAATTAAAAGTGAGTTTGAGAGGTTCACATCCTATTCTATCAATTAAATTTTTATTTAGAAGACTAGTTAATATTAGAATGTGGTTTGGGTCTAACTCAACCTCACAAAACCGGATTGTAAGGTGCTACCTCTTCATTATATACCCTGGGACTTGGGATTTTTTCCAATATACCCCCCTCACGCCCAACACTATTGGGCTTGGAGCGTGGATAACGCCCAGCACTATTGAGCTTGGAGCGTGGATAATGGTAGGTGGCCCGACTGATCTAGGACAAGCTCTGATACCATCTTAGAATGTGGTTTAGGTCTAACTCAACCCCATAAAACCGACTTGTAAGGTGAGGGTTTCCTCTTCATTATATACCCTCTTAATACCTTATCACTAGTCGATGTGAGACTTGGGATTTTTCCCAATAGTTAAATGTTAATAAGTCGAGCGAACAAAACTCGACTGTCAAAAGACACTTTTATTCCAATTTTTGATTTCTTCGCATTCACAAGCTAATTAAGTTGACACATGTCAAACTCAAGTCCAATTTTTAGCTGAACGAAGCATATTGAGTCGAGTCGAGTCGAGCTAAATTAGTTTCAACTCAAGCGGAACCAATTCATATGTGATCGGAGAAAAATAAAAGCCACATGAATATCCAACAAAATTTTTATCCAATCAAAAATAAGTGGAAGGAGAATGATGGACTTACCAAATAGAAAGAGAATCAAGAGCCAACTCAGGGTGAGGAAGTAACCCAGCAAGCAAAACAAGGATTTGAAAGTACCATGTCTCTAAACACAACATAACTGCTGATGATGCAGACAATTTGAAGAACTCTGGCAACCCTGAAAAGGCTTGAAAAGTGAACCCTCTCCATGTTTGTTTACACCTTTCACTCTTGACAATATACACAAACTGTGCAATCACAATTATCCACCATGAAAAACTCAACACTAGTGAAGCACCCAATAAACCAAGTCCAATCTTGTACACAGCTACCCAGCTTAACACTACGTGAATCGCCAATGTTGCTGCTGATATGTATGCACTTGGAGCTACTATGCTTTGAGCTTGAAGAAACTTTTGTATAGGGAAGTTTACAGCATAGGCAAATATTTGTGGGATGAGTCCATAAACGAAAAGTGCAGCTGCGGATGCAATACTTGGAGACTGTCCTAGAAAAATCAAAATCGGTTCGGAGAAGATGTATATCACAGCCAAAACAAGACCAGCCAATGTGAGAAGCACCGTTGATCTTTGTAGATAAATTCCTAACATATCATACTTTTTTGCACCAAATGCTTGTCCACATAGCGTCTCAACAGCACTCCCCATACCCAACTGTTCATCAAAATCACTAATTAATTTTAAATTTATCATATATGTGGTGGATTCAGGAATTTTACTTAGCGAGAGCAAAAAAGAATCAATAATATTTTCATCTAAGAAAAATATTGTAAATTTTTACAAAATAAATAAATTCATGATCAAAAAACTCAAAACCTCGAATTTCGATTTGTCTTGTTTTACTATACGGGTTTAACAAAAAAAATGTTTTGGTCAGAATATAAATTAGACGCGACATCAAGTTTAACAAAAACATCGTATGCATATGTTTAATGATAAAATGTCACTTTTTTTTTTAAACTGCGACGTTATATAAATGTGTATTCGAGGAACACAAAATCCTCTATTCAAGCAAAATCAGCACTAGACAGAGGAAGCAACCGAAAACACTAGAGACAGAAAGGTAACAAATTAACAATACAACAATAAAACCATCCAAAGCATAGAATCCAGCTCACCCCAGGGAGAATCAGTAGAACCACATACATAAACTCCTATCCCCAGGGATAAAATGTCACTGTTTGTGTTTAAAAAAAAAATTCAATGAATTACACCTATGTTTTGCGCTTTACAACGTTTTTGAGACCACATCAACTTCGTATTTTTCGAACAAAAAAAACTCTGTATTTAATTTTGGATTCTCCATAAAATAAAAAATACCGACATCATTGGTTACTCCGATTTAAAATCTTGTTAGCTCCACCACAAAAAAAAATTATTTCTCATCTCTAAATGGCATGTCATATAATTATAGTAAAATGTAATACTTTTGTAGACAAATAGCATAGGAAACAAAAGTGGAGAGTTGGTTTCATTTGAATTTCTATGATTGAAGAACGGAAGTGAAACAGAGTGAGTACCATGAGACCATAAGCGAAGATTTGGATACCAGTGTTTCCAAGTGAAGCAGCAGCAAGCTCCAAGTTACCAAGGTGACCAGAAACAATTTGTGTGGACATGGACATGAAGTAGTTTATAAGGTAGACAATAACAGCAGGAGCAGCAAGGTAAAAGAGGAGTTTGAACTCGACCCATGTAGCTGGTCGAAGGCGATGTAAGAACGGGACGCTTGTGTCTGAGAGTATTCGCTCAAGTTCACCATCTGATTCATGTTTTGAGCTGAATGAGTGTGTGAACGAAGGTAGTGATGGCGGTGCTGCTATTTGTTCGTAGATATCCTTCTTGTTGTGTACATCATCATGAGTAGAACTCATGTTTCTGAATTCTTTGTTTGTTTGTTGTGTGATTTTGTGGACTTTTCCTCTGTTGCAGTAAGCTATAAGGCTAAAGGCTTTGGCTTTGGCTTTGAGACTCAGCCACAAAACCCAAAAAATGAAATTATGAATAGCTATTTTCGGTAGAATAAGGAATTGATTTTCTGTGTCAGAATTTTAACTTATATAAGTTGAAAGACTCAATGGATTCCCTCCGGTGACTTTATGATGTAGTAAAATCTTAGTCATTCGTTGAATAAGATAAAAAACGAGAGAAATAATAAAAAAAATAAAGAGAGAAAATTGAATGGTAAAGATTTAACGATATCCGGTAAAAAGTCCAACAGAGAGAATCCTCTCAACTCGGCTAGAGATGCAGGGCAGAGGTGATGCAGTAGGCTTGCAACTATGTGCTAAGGTGAGGGCTGATTATAATTGACTTGCAAAAATTATTGGGTGGTGATGTGTAAAGTTGTATTCACAGATACATGAATCTTTTTAGATGTATATATATGTAAGAGATTAATTAATTTGCATATAAAATAGGAAATTAGTGCAAAACAAAAAATATCACTCGATACATCAAGAAGAAAATGAAACACGCATGTCATATTTTCACCTCACATGAGTCGAATATTTGGAAGGATATGAAACTCCACCATTATTCAATCATGGTTTGTCCTTAAGCTTTTCAATTGGGGTTGTTGTGGAAAATATGCCAAAGAAGAAAAAAGGTGATGCACATTCAGGTGATTGTAACCGGTGTTTTAAGAACGACCCGAATCGGGCAGTTCAACTTGGTGGAACCGAGCACTCCAACCCCATTTGAACCACAAGCATATAGAACTGCTTAGAACCGGGTTGGACCAGATTGAACTGTGGTTCAATCGCTTTGAACTGCCAATTGACTCGAATTAAACAGCCCGAAATGCTTTTTTTTTTGCTTTTTAATTACTTTTTCTCCAAAATTTAATATTTTTCTTATTTTTTATTTAATTATTATTCATCCGATTCAACCATAGTTGAACCATGACTCGGAGGTTTCTCCGGTCCGGTTTTCAAAACTTTGATTGTAACTATCAAAAAGTATATGATTGAGGCAAAAGCAAGAAGCCACATCATCTTTATATGATGATAGATCTTTTTTTTGACTTGTCCACTTATTTATAATCAATTTAACTAAAGTGCTTTAAATCAAGTGTCCGGTTTCTGTTTGTCTTTATATTACTCAAGGCGAAATTGTATCCGGCTATTGATGGAATCTCATTCTCATTGTTTATTACAACTTCGTACCATTATTAAGATTAAGACTATGAATGCAGCGGCCATACGTCTCTTAAAAGATTATTATGTCTCTGTATGTATTTTTTTTCTATAAATCGGTATTCTCTACGTGTAACTGAGAGACTAATCTCTGAAGTCAGATAAGACTATAATGAACAGTAAAATCTCTTTATATATATATATATATATATGCATCCAATTCAATTCAAAATATAATTCAATTATTCAACCTTGATGTGAGGTTGAATTTCTATCACTAGTCAATCGATACATTTGTTGCAGAAAGCAGACACTAAAGTAGGATATCATCAAGACTTTCAATGGCATCGTATGCAAATCACATATGTCACCTACCTAGGAACAAACCTGTTCATGTAATTGCTATTATGACGAAATCAATGACGATTACTTTAGCTCGCCACATCAAATAGTACCAAACTGGATATTTCTGCACTACAAGTACAAATCAAATGGAATTAAACAACTTGTTCATTCCATGGTAATTCTGTACCATTCAAATTTCCAACAAATATCTTTTGTTTTTGTCAACAAGGGCTCCTGTTTCGGGAAAAGGTTTTTTACTAATTGGTGGTGGAGAAATAAGTAAAGTCTAATCTCAAAAAAATTATTGTCATATATCGAATTTCAATGATGTGCGGAATTAATCACTCAAGCATGCACTAAATTATAGGCGCTTGTTTCGATTCAAAGGACAAATGGATTTTCTTCCTCCGTTCCACACTATAAGAGAAAAAATACAACATTACATAAACTAAGAAATGACATTGAAATCAACTATTATTACTTAATAATGCTAAAAGTTTATCTACTTTGCAAAATTACTCTTTTCATTAAATATTGATTTACACTCCTAATTAGTGACATCAATATTAACTAAACCACTTTTTTTTGACAAAAAACTAAACCATTTAAATAGGGGTAAATTTGGGATTTGATCATTTAATACACCTTCAAAGTTGTGTTTGTTTCTTATATTGGGTCCATTTGGATAGAGCTTATTTTGAGCTTATGAAAAACAGCTTATGCAAATAAATTAGCTTTTTTTGTATTATTCATAAGCTTATCAATGTAGTTTATAGAAAAACAATTTATGGAGATATAACTTTTGTTAGTGATAACTTATGGGTTAATATGAAAACTTATTTATCTCCATAAGTTGTTTTTCATAAGCTCAAAAATAAGCTCATCCAAACGGGCACATTATTGACCAGTAAAACTCACTTTTTTCTCTTATATTGTAGACCGGAGGGAGTATAAAATAAGTTAAATAACTAAAAACAGTTCAAAATTAATTTTTATTCTTTTGGATTAGCCTTCACAAGGCTGCTCGTATTTAAAAATAACAATATTTTACACGTTTCTAATTAAGTGCATCAACCTAGAAATTCAAGAGTGCTTGAATGAGATGGCTCCCGCACTTATGTGTAGAAGATATTTGATTTACACCGGAAAGTGCACCAGCATAGAAACAATAATAACATAGTTCAACCAATATGTCTCTACGTATAAAACTCATTTAAGAATACGAAAATACTAGTTATTAATTAGTAGCATAAATTTATTTAATTTAGTTAGTAGCATTAAATTTGTCAACAATGTCTAATATTTTTAAAAAGTTATCCCTCAAATTATTGAGACTCATCATCTTTTCACTAAAGTAAATAACGGTGGTCTAGTTGATAAGGACATAACTCATACTCACATCACAAAAAATGTGAGGTGAGAACTTTGTTTCACAGTTATGGGTTCTTCATAGCAATTATTCGACTAACGGTTACCATTAAAAGCGTTACAACCTTATGACATAGAGATGAATTTTTTTAAAATCCCTGGGTCAGTTGTCCCACCCTTAAGGTGCCTCCAATCCAGTGAGGGGATTAGTCACTGTGTTCGGCAGTGGATACGCTGGTCTTGACCAAAAATAGAGATGAATTTTATTTTCAATTCACTGCCTTCGAGGTGCCTCCAATCCAACGAGAGAATTAGTCACTACGTTCGACAGTGGATACGTTGGTCCCGACAAAAAAAATAGAGATGAATTTTATTTTCAATTCACGCGGGCATAATGGAAAATACTGAGATTCATTTTTTTTTTGAAGCAATACTGAGATTCATTAATCATTTAATTTCATCAACATTCATTTTCTAGTTCATGAAAAAAAAATTCATGTATGTTTGGTAGATTTGTTTTTTCTCATGTATGTTTGGTAATAGTTGATGTGGATTTTTTTTTTGGGTTTTTTGTTCTGTACCCCCACACTCTCCCCATCTACCTCTACAAGATTTTTTTGGACAAAAATACCCCTTAAAAATTTAAGCCGAAATCGTATATACGTCAACCCCTATATATACGATTTTGAAAAATTCAAATCGTATATATGTAAAAATAATTTAAATACGAAAACTGGAAAAAAATCAAATCGTACATACCTAATTGGGGTGTATATACAACGTTATAAAATACAAGTCGTATATACCCCCACACATACGTATATACGACTTGTATTTTACAAAGTCGTATACAAACCCCCCCCCCCCCCCCCCCCCCCCCCCCCCCCACCCCCCACATTAGGTATATACGACTTTTATAAAAAACAAATGTTGATCTAACGGTTAGGATTTGACTTCCAATGTTAATCAGTGATGTACATTGCACGGATAGTATCAACGGTTGATATTCATTCACGAATTCTATAAATACCCACCCCCACCCTCATTCTTGTCACACCAAAATTTCACTCTCAATTACATTTCTCACACATCCAGAATGCAGATTTGTCTAATACAACGGTCTGCTGAGAATAGGCTCTGCGGTATACATTATGAGGGCAACATCACGATGAGAGAAGATGGGGTCTGCTTTTGGAGTCCGAAGCCGGAGTTATGCCGAATCGACCGCGCCATGGGGTTTGATGGGTTGAACGATAAAGTGTGGTCAAAAGTTCAAGTGATTGGGGACGACCGTGACGTCACTAGTATCACTTATCGGAAACCCGATCGTGGAGATGATGGCTGCATTTCCTACTCCTCCATGTCTATCAAGACCGACGAAGACGTGGCGAACATGTTCAACATTCATGACAGGCTTATGGGGTATAAGCCTTTGGAGCTGTACATGGAAACACAACGGAGCGTGAATGAGATATTACGTCGTCTGCGAGCACCGGAGTATTAGGATTAGGGTTTAGTTTGTTATGTTTTATCTTTTATGTAACTTTATTTTATCGCATGAATGAAATGGACTGATATGTAACGTTGTTTTATCGCATGAATGAAATTGACTGACCGAAATTTGAAGGAAACTAGCAAGAAACGTAGAAACATAAAATAAAAGTACAAATATAAAATAAAAGTGTTGTGCGCCCATACGAATATGTAGAATCCATAAAAGTGCAAACATTAAATAAAAGTACAGAAAATGTCCTAGTCATCAAGCCCTAGCCTCTGCAACAACTAATAAAGGTCAGTGTACGTGGTGGTGCCCATACGAATATGTCCACGACGAAGCCCATTCCTAACCAAATCTGCCATACTGTGCGCCCACTCCTCAGGTGGTGGTGGTGCTGCCTGTGCTGGTGGTGGTGCTGCTGTAGGTAAGAGTCTCGGAATCGACAAATTCACGTACCACTGCAAGTAGCCTGGACCAACCTCACCCAACTCCTCAGCAACACGGGTAGTCGCCAGAACGGCATGCACTAACGGCAAGTACTGCGCAATCTGCATGAGGTCATCTGCATGGGCCGGACATGTAGGGAACTCTGATGTCTCCCCAGCTGATGAAGCCTCTGTACTGTGAAATCATCTCAAACTCTCTATCCCTCCAGAGCCCCTCAAAGGGTCGCTAACACACATCATCGGAGGTCAGCCCATCAAGCACCAGCCTATAATCTAAAAGCTTCACAGCGTCAGACTTCTTCTTCCTCCAGCGTCCACACAGCGATCCCTCCGTCACACCACTCGGCCTCCTCTCAACTAGGGTAGGAAAATATCATAAAATCCAAGCCTGAAATCCAATAATAAATAACAAAATGGTTAATTAAAAACAATTTATCAAAACTCGGAAAAAATGAAAAAAATAATTTAAACTAAGTACCTGTAGTAGGCTCGCGTACCCTCCTATCTGCTGTGAAGAGTCCACACAGGAGTAGCTCAGTACGTCATACATGTAAGCTAGTGTTGTTGCCCCGCATGCATACCCTACAACACCTGCACTCTAGTCATCAAACAGGAGCAGCCACTTAGCCTCAGCCCTGTTTCTAGTCTTGCATGTGAAGATGGAGTAGCTCAAAATCAGAAGTATATATGCCATGACAGCAACATCCATGTTCCCCCCGCCCTGGAATTCACTCTAACTAACTCCCCCGGCCACTCATAACTGCTGGTTCTGGCAATACTTAAAAAGTCTAGTAGTAATCTTGTTGTCATGGTTCCACGCTTTCACCACACGTGCATATGTCTAAATTAAAAACAAATTAACAAAATAAGACTACGTACAGGAATAAATTAAACTAACAACACAATGTAAATAAGTTAAACTTACCAGGTCTGCCAGTACACGAGAACATACATGACCCTCTAAATTAAGTAAAGAGAGGCTCCTCCTGAGGCTGCTGCTGCTGCTACTGATGGTGCTGCTGCTGATACTGATGCTGCTGATACTGCTGCTGATACTGGTGGTGCTGAGAGATAGACTGGTCCTCAGACATAGACTGGTCTGAGGACATAGACTGCTCCTCATCAGTCGCATATGGGTGAGCCTGCTGGCCCTCCTCATACTCAAACTCAGGCGAAGGGACCCGGACCTCCTCCACCGGTCTCTCTCTCTGTGCGCCTACGCCTCGTAGACGCATGTCCCGCAATCCTGTCGCGGGTGCGTGTAGACGGAGCTGCCGACGCCGAAACCGAAGACTCCCCTCGATGCCTATGGGACACTGTAAAAAAAACAAAATTTAAAAAAAAAACACAAAATTTAAAACAAAAAACAAGGGTCGTATATACGAATTCCACTCGTATATAGGTATATACGAATATAATCGTATATATGTAGGAAGGACGTATATACGACTTACTTTTAGCCAAAGTCGTATATACGTAAGTGTCACGTAAATACGATGCGACGAACGAAATGGAAATTGTATATATGTCTCTGTGATGTATATACGATTTCCTCAGTAAAATCTGGTGGTAAATCGTATGTAAGTGAAAAATGGTAAGTGTTTTGGAATTTTAAAAATTTTTAAGGGCATTTTAGTCTTTTCGCAGGGGACGTGGGGTATGAGGGAAGAGTGTGGGGGTACAAAAAAAATCCCTTTTTTTTCTCCCTAAAGAAAAACCCCCACTTAGGTTCGTCCCACAATGTCGACCCAAAAAAAAGGGTTCGTCCCACAATGGTAATGGGTCAGATTGAGTTGCAACATTAATGGGCCATTTCTGGGCTTTTTACTTCATACACCCCAACTCATACTCATATCTCCTTGAACTTTTTCCTTTTCAATTTTACCCTTTTCATTATTTAGCAAAATTCATCTATATAATATTAACATTTAATAAATTTAAATTATTGATATTTTTGAAATGTATTTTTATTTAAAATTTCAAAAAATTCAATATCTAAAATATCAGTAGTGCAATTTCAAATTTTAAATTTTTTGATTAGTATACCAATTTAATTGCTAAATATAGAGTTTTTGGTAGTGTTTCTCCTCTCATTGGTCTGTTATGGAGGTAGGCCTCTTCCATTTTACGATCATTTGAGTCTTCCCTTAGTTACTATATCCAGCTTCGTTTGCAAGGCCAAGGTCCCTCACTTTTGATGTCTTGCAATACTCACCCCCATTCGTTCTAGATTGGGTTCAACTTCTCTATTTTTAGGGTTCAATTTACAATTTAGTTTATATATTAGAGAGTGTCGTGTTTCGTTTGGTTGCAAGTGTTGTGCCATATGTACCATCAGTTTAATTTGTTTAGTTAGACTCCTGGTTTGGTTATACTTTATGTTGTGCTGACTTGGGAATGACTAAACAAGCTGATTATTGGTACCATGATTCACTGCAGTTAGCTTCATATAGGAACCATTGGGTATATTGTTAGAGAAATCATAGCTTGGTTTACTTTATTTTTGAAAAATTGCAATTGGAGAGATAGATATAATTGACACTTTCAATCAAATTCCCGATTATTGAGCTTTATTATGTATTATCCTTTAGCTTAGGGCTTTGCACTCTTTCAAAGTAAAAGTATCAAAAGGGGATCGATTGGCGAACGTATCTCAACATTAACCCAAACATATTGCAAATTATTAGGTTTCCTAGCCAATACTTAATTTACACCCTTTTTAATTAATTAACATACGTGATTGACTTTGCCATGCATAATCCCTAGCTATTTCATCGAAGATTTCACTTTGTGAATTAGCATGAAAACAATCTGAAGTTGTAAGCATAGTATTTGTCTAACAAATACTGTTAATCTAGCTACAAGGACCCAACATAATGTATGAAATTATGGATGAACAGCCACTTATCTTATCCCATGTGAAGAGATGCCTCAACTTGCTGTCATTTGCTAATAATTGAACACGTAAGATATGGTATTAAATGGGACCAAATACCGTGATTGGTGAATAAATTAATTATTATGTGTCCTGAACCTCAAGATGGCTTGTGATATAATCTCCTTCTCTCCTGCTTCATTATCCTTCTCCTTCACGTGATATTGCATGTAAACTTATCCAGGGAACATAAATTTTCCGTGACACTGAAATTATGCATGCCCACATTCATTGTATTTGCATAAAGGATAACCATAAATGGAATTCCTTATAACTCAATCTTGGGTTTAACTTTAAATGGTTTTTCTTACTTACGTAAATTTGAGTTATTCTGATTAACGCATTTTACAATTATATATGAATTAACTGATTCTATATAACTGAAGCCTCAAGTTTGTTCCGACCTCCAACTTAAATAAATAAAAAAACAATTGACTGATTTTTCTTAAAAGCCGGCCACACCGGGTTGTAAAGTCAGTTTGTAGATGGATTAAAAAATATAGTATGATTAAGGGGTTTGCTCATTGAAAAAGGTAAGTATATGATTGATTATTCAAAGTTGAAATATAAAATACCCCAAGGAAAAGACAATTGTTTTTCTTCTTCTTTTTTTTGTGATTGAAATTTGTTGCATACAGGTATTGAAAACATTGTTGACTTTAATTAATGCTACATAAATAAAGTCACCGGATTGATAGTTACAGTACTAACATTGTTGTTTGATCTATAAAAGACAATTAAGTATTTTTTAAATGAATATCAAAAACAAAATTATAATAGATGAAAGAAAGACAATTGGTTGATACTAGAATTCTTTTACATTTCTACTCCTTTAACACCAAACACACAAATATACAAAATAAATTGGATTTCCCGGGGTTTTTTGGCATTTTTCTGTTGTCATGAAATTGTATATTTTGAAAAAATTTATAAGATTATTCTTCTATATATATATATATATATACATATATATATATATAAACATTATAGCTTGGTCAAAAAAAAAATTATAGCAAATTTATAGCACTGGTTGGTTGTGCGGTGCTAACGTGTCATCAAGCCTTCATTCTCAATGAGATTACCGCTCTTTGAGCAGTGATTAGAGGCCATCTACCTCAAGCTTATAATGTTTTATTTTTATAGAACGAGCTTATAATGTTTTATAGTATGAACTAGCTAATCATAGAGCTATATATAGCTGGCCTATTCATTTGAAAAATAACAACATAATAAATTTAAAATACTACTTTCCTAAGAATAATGAACCAAGCTTTTGATTATAAGTTCATAATATATTTTAGATTTAAGGGTTAATATCTTAATTTATTTTTAAAAAATATTAATGATAAGTTATATTTTCAACTTTTAAATGATTTAGTTTTGATGTTGATTAAAAATAATTATGAATGTATTTTTTATGATTTTGAATATTTTTTACTTTTATAGTAAAATTCATTATAATATTTTGTACCTTTCATTATTTTTCTCTTTTTTTCTTAAGCAATTTTTTTAATAAACTTTCATTTTTTTTCTCTTAAATATATTTAATTGATTTTTTAATGCTATTTCAAAATAAATATAAAAATCGAGACATACCTATCAATTATGTATGAAATTCAAATGAAACAATAACACAGTCGGTGGTTTGATTAAAGTTAAGCTGTGATCAGTAACTTGAGGTCGACTGTAGAGCTGGTCAAGGGACTGGTCCTCTGATGCTGTAGAAAATGGTCGGCCTGATGCTGTTGAGGTAGGTCTGGACGCGCCGGGGGTGTACCTGCGAGGACACTCCAACGCTCAAGTCAGCTAGGCCGAGCACTATAATATCGAGTGAGAATTAGAATAGATTGTACGTGTACCTAGCATCTTGGTGCTTAGTGCTATTTATAGTGGCTGAGAGATTCGAGAGAGCCGTCGGATTCGAATGGAGTGATACGGATCGTTGATTCTGGAGGCCAATTGATCTGTTGGGCTGATCCACTAATGGATTGGGTCTGACGACTCACCAAGTTGAAGTTCAGAACAAGCTGATTTCACTTACAAATGAAATTTGTTCAAATTTCTTTTCTTCTTAAAATAAAATCTACGCCAAGTAACAAATCCACGCGGATTTCCAGTTGTATACGACCAAAAAAAGATACCTCAAACCAAACCAATGTTTTATATTACACTACAAAGGATTCTATACCAACCAAACTAATAAGTATCACACAATAAAGAATAATTAAAAATTTAATATAATATCTATTTAATTAAATAATACTAATTTTTTATATAAATAATACTATTTTTGTTGATGATACAAAAGCTAAATATAAGCGTTTAAAATTACCAGTAATAAAAATCTCAAAACTTATTTTAATTGATGAAAGATTCTCCATTCATGATTTAGAACTATATGATCATGTCTAAAATTGATCAAAGGAATTTGAGAAATTATTAAAATAATTTTCAAAACATATTTTAAAAAACATCACCAAATGAATAACTGGTTAGAGAGAGAAAATAAAATATTGATTTAATTTGACATAGAAGCTTGTCTCACAAAATAAGAAGACAAAAAACTATATGAAAATCAAAGTACATGAAGAGTTCGTCTCACTCGTAAAAAGATTAACTCAAACTTATTATGTAATTATAAATTTATATTTCATTTTGTTAATTACTATATTAATAGCATATATATATATAGTATTAATAATTAATAATTTAGTTTTGTCAAATTTTTTTTTTATAATTTAGCATATGAAAAGCATATTAATGGTGATGATGATATGAAGCAAGAGAATCTCCATTTCTTTATCTCGAATAACCGGCGCAACAACCGGATATCCCATGTGCTTTCTCTTCTCAACTTTGTATTTATATATCATGTCTCACTTTAACAATATCTCCCAAGTCTCATTTCTTGTTCTTCTTAAGTAAAATACTTCATTTCAAACATGGGGAACTGCTTTGCAAACAGCAAAATATTAGCACAAGATCATGAGAGTTATATTGAAACAAAAGTTGAGCAAATGAAGACATCTTCATCTTCCAAGTTGGAAACACCAAGGAAGAAACAATGCTTAGAGAAGAAGGTAAGGTTCAAGATAGAAAATGATGATGGAGGTGTTTTAGGAAGTAATGGAAATTGTACAAGTGGGACTGTGAGGATTAGAGTTGTGATGACTCAAGAAGAGTTGAAAAGGTTGTTGAGTTGCAAGGATGATTCTCAGCACACTTCACTTGAGCAATTACTTGGTGCTATGATTTTGAGAGGAGGAAAAATTTCTAAGGTTGGTGAATATGATGGGGGAATAAATTCTTGGAGGCCAGCTTTAGAAAGCATTCCAGAGGATCGTTTAATAAAGTAGTAGTATTTTTTGTTAACAATGCATCTTTGTAAATATTGATCACAATTTTATTTTTATTTTGATATTGATGTAGGAATATTTATTGAACTCCATATCGATAAAGCAGTACTTTTAATTTGGCTTGAGAAAAGAAAATTGGATGGTTCTTCGTTCTATATATATACGTAAAAAACACTTTGTTTGGATGAGGCATTTAGAAATGAGAATCATTTGATAATTCTATAATCTCTGTGTATAACTTGTGTATTATTAACCGTTGTTAATCATAATCATAATAGTATAACAATAGTACCATATGTTAACAAAAAATTAGTATCGTAATAGGTTATGTGTGAATTTCATTGTTAAGGTTGGTGGTTCTACCTAGCCTTGCATGGAGTGTGCCTCCCATGATCTATAAGTTTTTCCATAGAAAAGAGAATAATATAATGATAATGATAATTGTTAAGAGTCCCACATTGAATGTGATATGGCCTGAAAAAGAGTTTATAAGTGGGAGGCATCCCTCACCTTACAAGCCAGTTTTGTGAGGTTGAGTTAGGCCCAATTCACACTCTTAAGAATAATGGTGACTACTCTATGAAGCACTTTGTGATGGGGGACTCAAAGGTTAAGCTTTTCGGCCATAAGCAAGACAAAATGATGTATTGGGCGGAATCTATTGTGGACCACCGTGGTCTATGGCATGTCTCTTTTTTTGGTGGAGGCAGGGGTTCAATTGCGGTCGTCAAACCTCATTGTTTGGTTGGTATTTCATCTCAAGCGGAGTATGCCAATGTTCGAAGTGAAAATTTGAGTAGAAATTCATGGCGAAAATGGTGATATGGTACATGCAAGGACTCAAATGCAAAAGCCAAGATTGGATCGGGTGAAAGTTGGTGAGTTATAAATACGTACTTATTCCCAATGAGGGTCGTGTCAAGGACCCATATTGTGATGAGAAACTATTACAAAGGGGTCCAAGTCGATTAGGCGAGCACATGTTAAGATGTTGACGTAGTTGGTTGTTGGATCTAGTGAGATTTGAATCACCATTGGATCTGACCTGGTGTGCATAGAGGAAAGAATTGCTCTGCTTGTAGAAATCCCTTTGGACCAATTTACAAAGCCCAATCTGGAGTGGGCCTTGGCTCAATCCTAAACAGTACTAATCAGGTGTCATTTATATGCTTGTTTTGAATTTGAGGGAGTTGATGGTAGAGAACGAGGAACTTGAGCTTTCTATTTTGGTAATTTTTATGCATCAGAGTAGTTTAAGAGAAGATAAAGATGAAAATGAAGATGACGATAAAGTTGCACCTTGTTGCAAATGCACACACACATATTGTGTTAGTCAAAGCATCTCCTTTTCTGATACACATGACCTTCATTTTAGTTCACTTCAAGCACGCCAACCTTCTTTGCATAATAACTTTAATAAGATCTCCCAAATCCACTATCATCGTCAGGTCACTGAGTCCACACCACCACCTTCTTTGCACAAGACATGCCAAATCCACTATCACCGTCAATTCACTGTGTCCAAATCACGATTGTAAGCATACCTGCCACATCCAAGCCACCATTGCAATCATTCATCATTGTTGCCCCCATTGATACTCATGTTTTTTTATCCCTCTATTATAGGGCTACTAGATACACAATGGACACTATTCAAATGATAGGAATGGTGGCTCATTGATAGAGGTGGAAGAGCGGAGCTATGAGAAAGCTAGCGCATATTTGATTTCTACAGCTTGAGGATAACGACTAAGGGTGTGTGGACAATGGTTTTGTGGTGGAGGGTTGGCTTGATTATTTATGGAAGGGTGTGAGGTCAAGGGCGGCCAACATGGGGTGAAAGGGCGGGAGACAATAGTGTTGAAAAGAGTATGGTGAAAAAGTGTGGCACATAATGAATCACAAGAGAAGAAGTTAGGACTGATAGTAGAAATTCATCACTTGTGGCCAGAAAAAGCATCGCCCAAAGCCCTCTCCAAGTTACTTTTTTGAGAAACTAATCAATTTGGGAAATTCCCCAAACCCTCCAAATTTGGGAAACTCAATAAAATAGGAGAGGGGTTTAAAGGAGTTTGAGGAATAATTTTTCTCCCCATAAGTAATGAATTTCTACTGTTAGTCTTTAGACCATTCAATTTATTCTGGTAAGATTCCAACCTGCATTTGGCTACTCCATTTCACTTTCATTTCCAATTATATTTCTTGCAAAACATGATAAGAATAAAAAAATAGTAAACAACGCCTTCAATAAAATAAAAATTCAGTAACATCAGTTGTTTAAATAATAATGTATTTTAAGAGTCACGAAAACTCGGATTCGTTTATTAAATGCAACAGTTAGTTGCTTGTGATGAGGGGCGCAAAAAAAAATGTCACCAAATTTCAGATGCAAACTAGATGTAGTTATGCTCGGCATTAAACACAGTTCTGCCTAAATGGTAATTATTAACTTGATGATGTCAAAACTACAGAGCAAATTCACATTGCTTAATGAAACTCCTTATAACATAGGGAAGTATGCCACCATGGTTGAAGCAAGCAAGTCCCACCTGAAAATACGACAAATTATACACTACTCCATGTCACAAACATCGTACTGAAGCATGTATTTGAAAAAGCTGAATAAATGGCTCAGCCCCGAGCAAACCCTGATAACAGACTATGCTGGCTTAAATAACTGCAACCATAAAAATCACGATATGATTTAAGAAAATGCTTAAATTACCTTAAGATCAAATGCACTGTTCAGGTACCAGATGTGATCGTAATATCATACGAACAAATGACGAATTGCACTATACAGGTGATAGGACATGGCTAATGCAGAAATCTCAACAATGAGTAGATTAAGTTTTGATGAATAAAACACGAACTGGTAGAATGAATCATAGGTGAGACTAACCAAACCCAATTTCATGTATATCACATAAAATAGCAGGATGACAGCGGATAGGAAAGCCCCAGCAATTCTGTTGAAAATTGAAAGTGTCGAAGAAAGTTGGGGCTGGTAAACAGGGAGATGAGGAGATAGCGGGCGAAAAGCAGACACATTTGCCTCACTGGTTTTACTTGCAATGTCGCTCATAAAACGTCTATGACTTGCCAATCCCAATGTGTCAGCACCCACACTTCTCTCAAAATTTCTTGCCATCACAGCATTGACCCCCTATTGAAATGTAAACATCATCAACCACATTGGGAAAGCCAAATAGACTCAACTTCATCACAAGTAATAAAGGAACTCACCAATAGCATAGGACTCTTCGCAGCACAAACTTTAGTACCATATCTGGCTCCAGCCAGCACATTAGTGTCCAATCCAAAAGCCTGGTATCTCTGACATAAAAGAACAATTTCATGGGAATTAGAAATTTAACAGACCTAAATTAAGCTTATGTTCACTTATCTGCCACAATACACTGGTTCACTTTTGTATTATAGAAAAACATAAGGAATGATACTATATTTACTAATTGGATTTACATCAAGGATCGTCCTCAACATGACAAAGGAGGAAGTACCGCAAAACTTCATCTGTCCTTGTCAAAATATCAAGCTTTGTAATGCTAGCAATAAGAAGTCTCTATAATCTATCTGAATAAGAAAGACTTGATAGCAGTTACTCAAGTGAGAAAACTGGTTCCAATTGTTAGTTAGGATTATTGTCGGACTCCTTTCTATTAGCTAATAATCATGTACATCATATTCCATCAATTTAGGTAATTAACATGTAAGGAGACACTTTGACCTTCCTATTAAGTTTTAGCCAGTCTAGACTGTCCAGCTCTGTTAAGAGGAGACACTTTGTCCTTCCTATTTTAGCACCGAATTTCCTGTACACAGCCCACTATTTGTCTTTAACAACGTATTCCAAGTACAAAACAAAACCTTTTCTTCACAATCTATTAAAAAGAAGTCACAACCTAGTAAGCATTATGCAGAAGGCTTAGCAAAAATAATTATATTGCCAATGACAACAGGAAGCTGTTAGCAAGTATTATTGCAGACAACCACTAATAATGTAAAGGGTGTAACATTTAAGGAAAAGATGTCCAAGGGAGGTTTATCAAACTCTAAAACTACAATAACTCGTGCTATATTTGGGTTGCCGTCAACACGCAGTAGTTTTGGTGTTCACAAAAGGCAACCCAAACATGCACTGGGTCCAATAAATTTTTGTTTAGGTGATCACTCAACCTTGTCATTGTCAATTTAAACAAAAGTTTCCTCCATTAGCCTCTCTCTCTCTCTCTATATAACAATTTAGAACCTCACTGATTTGAAATTAAACTAGTCAAATTTTAGACGTTAACAAGTTTAAATGGATGCGACTTTGCATACTTAAGAAAGGGACTAGTTTTAAGTTTTAACCTGAACAAATCTCATCCATACTGAAATTTGCCAAACTACTCCAAAAGTCAAAAACCAGGACTGTTAATTTACAAAGGAAATTAGCTTTAACTATGATATATATATATATATATATATATATATATATATATATGACCTGAACCTCTTAGTTTATCTTTGGATTACTGTTAAAAAACTGCAAACTGAAATTCAACAATTACGGGCCAAACTTGATATCATATACATATTTCACTCCACAAAGCACAAAGTATGGCTAAAAAATTGAAATCTCTTTGTTAAATGCCATATAGAACAAAAAACCATGTGCAAGTGATAAGAAAGACGCATACCAGAGAATTTATCTGATTAAAATCAGCGCCAAGCTTATTCACTGGATTGTTGGGGAGACCGGTCACGTGTCCCTTGGAAGGGTTTTCAGTCGCTGAAATAACATACGCGTTAAGAGAAATGACCAATCAGAACATGAGAATGAGGCACCAGCTATTAGAAACACAATTATACATATAGAGCATGCAACAAACCACTAAATTCCTCAACAGAACGGAAATAAGCACACAAAAAATAAAATCAAGAAATTACAAAATCAAAAAATAAATTAGAAAATTGTGAGGGTCAACGATGAAGTACCGGTAGGCGGCGTAGCGATATTGCGGTGAAAGAGTTCGGAGACGGGAGAGAGGGCTCCGATCTGAGGCGTGGAGGTTGGATGGAGATGATGGGTGGAGCGGGGGATGGAGGAGAAGGTTCTAGAGGAAGAGAGGAGCTTTGATTTGCTGGATCTTAGGAGCAAAGACATGGTGATGTATTGAGAGAGTGTGTGATCGGAGAAAAGAGGAATCAAAGCAGTGGCTAGTGAAAACAACGAATCAACTGAAAATGGGAGAGAAGAGAGATTGATTAGAGTTAGAGCGATCGAGGGAGATGCTATTGGGCGTGTGGATGCCGAACGTGAACTAGGGTCACGTGCCACTCACATGCTTTATCGGTTTAATAATTGTTCACTTAAATTGGATTAGGTCATGTTTGGCAAGCAGTGAAATTGCTAATCTATAACAGATAAGCTTGTAATAAGTGTTTTTTTTTGACAAAACAACAAGTGTTTGTTACTGCTAACTTTACCAATATGGTATAGCACAAGTAGTAGATAATTGGGCTCCGTAGCCATTTAGTCAATGATTCGATCTCTGGCCGGTGATTATAGAAAAATACATGATGGGAGGTTTACCAAAAAAAAACTTGAAATATTGGCTACAAACAATGAGTTACAAGTGCACTGTTTGTTGTTTTCGTTTCGCACCGAACAACTTTTCTCTTCATTTTTTCCTTTCACTTTTATTTTTTATTATCTATACCTATATAAAGGGAATTCATTTTTTTGGTGTCAGATTTTTCTGACCAAAATACCTTTATAACTACCCACTAACACTATTTCATTATATTATTATTATTTATTATTTATCCATCAACTCACCAACACATGAAAGATGGGCCCTAGTTTCAATTATTATTTCATTTTCTATCCTCTAAATGAACTCCCTCTCTAATTAAAACAGAGACTCGGTCACATAAAATCGAGCTCCGTCACATGGGAAAATAAACATAATACAGATAGAATGAGAAAAACAAACCAAACAATTATATTGAACCCGTTATTTTTTAGGAGACCCCTAATTTTGCATGTGGTTATCACTTTTTCAATGCCCATGATGTATGTTCTTGTTGGTATAAAGAAATATGGAACGTCGAGTTACCTATTAACTGGTATGATTTCAGAAAACAACTTAGTTAATTTTATATAAGAAAATTGGTAATATCTAAGTACACTACTAAGTAAAAAGTTAGTACACCACGAAAAAGGAGGGCTTAAGTCGTCATCCTTCCCAACTGTGATCAAGGTCACCACTGTGTGGATGTATGGTCTAGAGGTTAGTGGGTTACAATTCGTAGTTACCTAATTGGAGAAATGAATAGGGAGAGGAAACGAATGAAGAGATAACAAATACCTTATGCATCATGGATCAAGTAGAGGTTTTCAATCTTTTTTTTGTCAATAATGCAATTGATAACGGGCAAAGACCATTGAATCATTACACATAAAATAATCTAACATCTCACAAATAAGCACCAAAACAACCCATATAAGGGCACCAATCAAGACTAGATAAAGCTCCTAAACGTCTAATAGACCATTTAATTGGACTCCATACCCAAATAGGCCAGTCATTAGGGTTTCCAACAACCTATAACCTAGAAGACCAAAATGCCCTTCCAAAATCATCTCCACCCAACAAGGACTCAAATTTGTGAAAACACCACTGTCGACGAACACCAAATATAGTTTTCTGAATCCGGACATCGGGAAAGGCTTCACAGTCTGGGAAAAAAAAGACCCGCCAGAAATTAACAAGGGGGCGGAAAGTCCATAACATTCCTCGTATTTTATGGCCAATCCGCTAGTGGGGTTCAAGTTCTTGAAACAATGAAGCCTTGGAAAAAACAAGCTCAAGAAAGTAGAAGGGGATGAGAAACTTAGAAATCCAGAGCTGGTGCAGAGTTTAACAAAGAGGGGAGGTATTTGGGTAGTAGGGATAGTCATTTTAGGTGTGGATCTGGAGGTTTAGGAAGAGGACGTACAGAGAAAGAGAAGGAAGATGAAGTCAGAGGGGGGTTAGGAGGTTGTGGAGGGAGGCGAGTTGTTGGAGCCGATCGGAGAATAAGCGCCCGTTGATGAGCAATTACCAGCAGGGGCGATGAGGTTCTCATTGACACTGTCACAAGCACGAGGAATGGTCTCATTGTGAAGGAAGGAGATGCGAGGTGAAGGAAGGAGATGCGAGGTGGAGGAGAGCCGCACTAGAGGCGGCGCCGAAACCTAGCACACTAGGAAGAAGAAGTGTCGTTGCGCAACCTAACCCTAGTAGAGAGACCTAGGGACCTCCTCCCAAAAAGTAGTTGAATGCCATGTTAATTCATCTAGAGGTTTGTCAATTTAATAACCCTCAATAGCGGTCCACGATGGACCACTCGTGGACCACCTATCATTTACTTAATACCCACAAATATTTCATCAATCGTTTTACTTGAGAACCACAAATAACTTTAAGGACAAAACATAAGCATAGGTCCTGTTCAAACTGTTCCCCACTAATATTATCACACATGGACTATTTCTCTCACTTCAAATAAAAATTGCCGCACTTGATAATTTCAATCACACAATTGTGTTTCATCTTCCCCCTTCCCCTTTTTAGTTCCTAGGTTTTTTCATCCATTGTTACTGCAGAGATGCAATGCATTTTACATCTCCTTGACCCCCATCTTCTCTTTGAATCATTAATCATCAATTAAAACTAAAAAGGAATTCCTTTATCAAATCCCACAATCAACAATCCCTCCACCAAGAACATTCCCCTCCCCCATAATCGAATGACTCTATGGCCCCATTAATGCTTTATTGTTTGCCTTTTTTATTTTCTTGACAGAAGAATTCAATTTGGCCTATGTAACTAAGTTGTGGGTTGTAGTGGAAAGAGACAATAGAAGTGGGATCCGAGAGAAACCTCTGTGCAGACAGCCAATGTTCAACAGATCAATCTGGTGCTTGTTTAATCTATGAATCCAATATGATGTTGGTGCTAGCAGTCTGGTATATTCGATGAAGCACTAATTTTTGACCCCAAAACAAAATAATCAGGTGTGGCCATTACTTTCTAACTTCAGTGAAATAATCCATGTGTAACGATGTTAGTGGAGAACAATTTGAACAAGACCTAGTTGAGTAAGACAGTAGTTGTATTTTAATACCCTAAAATCACTTGCGACAATAGGTGTGTCAGGGATCCAATTAACTTTTTTTACAAAGGGATTCAATTAAGGGTTAAATATGTTTTTAGTCCCTACAAAATTTCACTATTTTGTTTTTAGTCCCTATAAATTTTTTCATCGACTTTTAGTCCCTATAAAATTTCAAATTTTCGTTTTTAGTCCCTATAAATGTCAACTAGTGTATATCCATTGAATTTTTGAGTGATATTTTGCATACATATTGAGGACATTATAAACATCTTTTCCATAAAAACTTTAAATTTTTTAACAACGCATAAATTAAATCTAAATTTTTTAAGTGCAAAAGATTCGATAAACAAATTAAAGAAAATACTAACCTAGAAATCAAATTTTGAGTTTATTTTTTGTGAGGGAGATATTTTTAATATCTTTAACGTGTATGCAAAATATCATTCAAAAATTCTAAAGGTATACACGAGTTTACATTTTACAGGGACTTAAAACAAAATTGTGAAATTTTATAGGGACTAAAAGTTGACGGAATTTTTTATAGAGACTAAAAACAAAATAGTGAAATTTTGTAGGGACTAAAAACATATTTAACCCTTCAATTAATGTTGATCATATGCCAAGTTAAAAAATGAACTTAAGAAACCCATAACGTAAACCAAAAACATATATTCAAACTATGCAAAGCCGTTGATGTGATTAAAATTGAGTAATGAAGCTACTTATGTGACTGAGGATGGATTACATAGAGGGTGGCACAACAGTTTCTACATCAAGTGGTCCATCTTAGAAATCATCCTTCTCTTCAATCTTCAAAACATTTAACATTTTAAAAAATGTTGGAAATCATTCAACAGGTAATTGTACCGTAACTATATGTAAGTATTGTGTGGATACTTCGAACAAAACAACCCTCCAATTTTCCTCCCATTGACACCGTAACCATTGGTACCAGCAATTACCGGGGTTCACATTCACATTGGCTTAAAACCGTCCCCAATTTCAATGGGCACACACCATATAGCACAAAAAGGGATATCTACAATGGAAGTACTATGTTTAAGCCTATTAATTATTAAATGTTCTGGTAAGTGTCAAAAATGACTCCCTCAATGGGAACTTATTCTGTGACAATGACCTTGGAGCTTCCATCGACAATAGCTTCACTGTTTAATTAGGTTTCGTATGACATATGGAAGAATGCCTCCGTGGTCGAAGTAAGCAAGTTCAACCTGAAAATTAAGCACAAATCCATGGGTAAAAAATCAGGTTATAACGAAGCATGTTTGAACAAACTGGGGTCATCACAAGCCAACCCTGTAGCTCTAGTATTTGAGACCATAAAAAGGAAGGAAAAAAGCTCAAAAATCAATCAAAAGCTTAAATTACCTCAGTGTCAAAGCGTACTACGCAGGTGAAAGATTTTCCATTATCAGTTGTGACATTGACATCTTGGCCAGGTCTGATCTCACTGATTTTACTTGGGAGGTCAATTGTATAACGTTCATGACCAGTCAATCCCAATGTGTCTGCATCCTCCCCGGCTTTGAAGCAAAGAGGAATAATACCCATTCCTACCAAATTACTGCGATGAATTCTCTCAAAACTTTTAGCTATCACAGCTTTGACTCCCTGTCGAAATGTAAATGTATCATCCACCAGGAATATTGACCTTTATATTTTAGGAAAACCAAATAGAAAAATTCAATCGCAACCCAAAATATATAAACTTTTTATAAGGCACTCACCAATAACATTGGACCCTTGGCAGCCCAATCTCTAGAACTTCCACTACCATATTCAGCTCCAGCCAGCACAATGGTGTCTTGCCCAGAAGCCTTGTATCTCTGACAAAAGAGAACAATTTCAGTGGATTAGAAAGACTTATTATCTATTTAAATAAGCAAGGCATGTTGTCCAAAGGTGAACTTAAGCAAACAAATTCTTTAGAAAAACGGGAATTTGAAAATATCGTTTTGTCAAAAGGACACTCCGCTGGTATTTTCAATTTTGAAAAGAAATATAGAAAAACATCAGCACCAGAAAATATCTTATAGACTAAAGTGTGTTGCCCCTTGAACAGTTCAAAAGCAGCAAACCAAACACATGCCATACTTGAGTAGGGCATAACTTACCATTGCTGCATCAAACACGTAAAGCTTCTCCCCAGTTGGAATGTGAACTGTCCTAGGGCCAACTTCCCCATTCAAGAGCTTGTTAACCAGACGAATGTTGGCAAAAGTTCCCCTTGCCATCACCTCATCATTGCCACGACGACTTCCATAAGAATTGAAGTCCTTGCGTTCCACCCCACGCTCTAGAAGATATTTAGCAGCAGGACTGTCCTTGTTAATGCTTCCAGCTGGAGAAATATGATCTGTGGTTATACTGTCACCAAAGTTTAGCAGACAATAGGCGTCTTTCACCCCATGAGATCCAGGAGGATCCATGGTCATGTTCTTGAAGTATGGAGGTTCATGAATATATGTTGAGTTGGGGTCCCATGAGTAGAGAGTGTCGGCTGGAACTTGCAGTTGATTCCACATAGGGTTTCCCTTGGTAATAGCCTCATATGTGCTTCGAAACATTTCAGGCAACACACTAGATTGAACAGCCTATGAATAAAGTTGATCCAAGTTAATGTTGCCATGTGCTTAATATTTAGACCAAAATTTCATGTAAAGAGCAAATTAGACATAAATTACCTCTGCAATTTCTTCAGTAGATGGCCATATGTCCCTCAGGTAGACATTCTTGCCATCCTTCCCTGTCCCAATTGGCTCCTTTTCAAAGTCAATGTCAACCTGGAGATTCGAACAAAAGATATTTTAATGAAGTTCCGACAACATCTGGATCTTGATATTTTTTAAACTAGAATTTCATCAAACATTTCATAAAAATAAATAAGAAATGCATTTTAACAACTAAAGAAGGTTCTAACTACTAAATAGTAAATAAAGCTTACATTTGATAGTCAGTAGAACATTCACAATAATATTAGTCTATGATAATACATTATCAGTCAGAAAAAACAATATAAATACCAAATTTAAAATACAATAAGACCAAAATATTAATATATATTGTTTCATAAGCACATGCATGCAGTTATGATGCCCAAATCCATAACCAAACTCCTGGATGTGAATAACTATAAAATAGTAGGATCAAGACATTATTTGGTATGAGAAATTGTGAAGAGAAAAAGATAAGAAGTCCAATCTATTCGGACCCCTCTTGGGTACAAATAAACAACAATACAAGTCACCCCAATTTGCATTTAGCTCAGACTCAGTTCACAGTAGAACACAATCAAACAAGTCGGATTGGATTTGCCCGCGAAACAAATGGGCATATGAAATTTTAGGCACAATGTCTGAAAGGCTAGCCCACATAACTAGTAAAAAAAATTAAAAAAAGAAAAATAAACATAAAATGAGAAATTAGACAGATAGTGAAATTGAGGAACAATGTAAAAATCTAAAGAAAACTCACTTTACATCATCCGCATATCAAATAAAATAGTAAATTTAGGAATTATTTAAAAAAAATCTGCCCATTTAAATCGCTGGTTAAGTGAATAAACTCGTATAACCATATATGCAAATGGATCATTTTTTTCAGCCTTAGCCCATGCAAGCAACTGTTCATAAGGGTAGACTTGCAGGCTGCAGCGAATATACTCTCCTCTTCTTGCACATAACTAAAGGCTGCTGATTCATGCAAACAAATGAAGACTATGTAACTAGCAGCCAATACCAATGTTTTTTATTAGCCACCAAAAATTTAAGATCTGACTGTTTTATATACGTCGACCAAATGCGTCATAACTATTACCTTTTACAAAAAGGAGATGAAAATCAGATAATAATATAGAAGAACATAAAGAATGGTTATCCACATTAGATATATGAACTAGACACACATACCGTGCCAGCAAGAGCATAAGCAACAACTAAAGGAGGTGAGGCAAGATAGTTGGCTCTTGTCAAGGGATGAACCCGTCCCTCAAAATTACGGTTCCCAGACAACACGGCGGCTGCTACAATGTCTGCATCCGAAAACTAAAAAGTTAAATCAATAAGGCAAATAGAAAGAAGAATATGTCGAGGAGGATATCTAAGTTGCAAACGGAAAAATTATGGAAAATACTGAGTCGCATACAAAACAGCTTTAGTAAAATAAATTGCATTTCATTATGAAATAGCTTTAGTTTAATAAATTGCATCTCGTTATGAAATATGACCATTTTCTGAGATGGCAGAAGCAACGGATTCATGCAGGTCCCCTGAATTTCCAATACATGTTGTACAGCCAAATCCAACAATATGAAAACCTTGTTCATTTAGATCCTTTTGCAATCCACTGTCATAAAGTAGAAACAAATACAATTTCAGAATGAATTTTACCTAAACTGTGCAAGTCCATAATGGAATGGACCACATGATGGTACAAACCACAGTAGTAGAATTCTAATAAGGCATGCAAAATACCTCTGGAGTAGATATTTCGTAACAACTCCAGAGCCTGGAGCAAGACTTGTTTTAACCCAAGGCTTGACCTAGCAAAATGTTGAAAAACAGCTATGATTAGAATCTAAACATATGAGGCATACAATTTGTTCCATTTATTAGTGGCAGCAAAGAAAAACACCACTGGAGGACTTCATCCTGAAAATCATAACACTTAGGTGAGTGACTAACCCGCAAACCAAGCTCATGAGCCTTTTTTGCAACAAGACCAGCCCCAAGCATAACACTTGGGTTTGATGTATTGGTACAGCTTGTGATTGCAGCAATCACAACACTGCCATGCTTAAGTTCTGCTGGCTGCCCATTAAAATCAAATTTAGCGACTTTTCCCTGTGCCTCTTTTGGTATAGCAAATCCCTGTAGTTACATAAAACATTTAATTAAAATGTTTGTATTTATCATGAAACATGGATGATTCCACTTCTACATATTCAATTAAAATGAGGAAAAATGTTTATAATGTGTGAAGCTCCCCCCACCCTTCCATTCAACATATCTCCCGGCATTTACACCCAAGATAAGAAGGCAAGCATAAAAATAAACAGAGCCTTGGCCATTATTTCTACTACTAATACGGTCTCCAGGAAGTGGGGCAGAGTCTTGCAAAAGTAGTAACATGAGTAACAGCTAGAGCCTAGAGTAAGGGAGAGTCTTGACTTTATAAGATGCCAGAAAGCGCACCATACATAAATAATTAATTAGTTTGATGCTCATGCAGGTGAAAGTCATTAAAATTTGATATGATACATAAAATTAAAAGGTGAATGACAGAAGATGAAGACCAACTATACCAGTAATATAGCATTGTAATTCAAGGCATTGAGTAAGTTGATGAAACGGGCAAACAGAAGTAACAATTTTATAAATGGGCCTTGTATATTCTAAATATATTGGTGATTGACACCGAATCTGCTAGTTGAAGGTCTACACTTCAAACAATTAGAATGAACATATTAAAAAAGTTATGCTTGATGGTTTGTAGTTTCCGAAACAAAATGATTAAAGTTAACTTGTGTCAGATGCAACAGTTCCAACTATGAAGTAAGAACCTCCAGGTAAACAACCATGACAATGGAGCACTACTATTCCTGGATAATGAGACACTATTATTTGTTGGTCTACAACTGCAGATGAATACTGGAAGTCTGGAACAGATACGAGACTTAACCAAATTAGCATTCTATAACAAAAACAACCAAATGGACAGCATAGCAATTTTGCTTTATAGTAACAACTAATAGCTAATTCAAGATATAGACCATAAATCATATTTTCTTCTATTAGAGCAAAACATGAAAAAGGTTTTTTGAATGTCACAGAATCACTAACCTTAAATCCAACTTTGTTATCAAGACAAGCATGCCAGTCAGCCTTCATTTCTTTCAAAGGCACACGATCATGAGGTCTGGGAAGAACACAATTCAGTAAGAATTATCAGGTTGATAATAGGATAGAAATTGAAATTAAAAAACCCACATTCACAGATACAGCAGCATGTGAAAGAGAATAGGACCTTACCTCTTGGGTCCTGAGATACATGGTTCAACGTCGGACAGGTTTAATTCAAGATATGATGAATAAACTCTATCTTGTTGCGGCTGAATTCATGGAAAATAGATTAGCACTCTATACCGCCAATGTATGTACATACTTCATTCTATTAAAAAAGGGGTATCTAAGAAAGCAGAAACATAGTGACGTTACCTCATTATAGTCAACAAACAATTTGTTTGCCCTGAGATAAGACTCTATCATCTCCACCTGTATTCAGACAAAATGAAGGTCAAATAGTTCTATAGGCATCTCATGGCAAATGATAAACGAAATCATAGTACTTACAGTCTCGTCACTTCTTCCGGTTAGCTTGAGATATTGTAATGTAACATGATCCACGGGGAAGAAGCCCATGGTGGCACCATATTCAGGAGACATATTAGCAATAGTAGCTCTGTCGGCTAAAGATAATTTACCCATACCGTCACCTATTGAATAAAACCATGAAAACTGTCAATTAGCAAGGACAGTCGTCCTATGTTTAAAGGGGAGAAAAACTATTGACAGTAGGCCTTGAGAGTTGAGAGTTGAAAGTATTTTAATTACCATAAAATTCAACAAATTTCCCTACAACACCATGCTTTCTAAGAATTTGTGTCACAGTCAGAACCAAGTCAGTTGCTGTAACACCATTGCGCAACTCTCCAGATAACTTGAACCCAACAACACCGGGCAGAACCATGCTCATAGGCTGTATGTATCATAAGCATACGACAACAGAATCACCACACTGTACTAAAACGACACCGAGTGCTTATTTAAAGATAAAGCAAATAAACAAATACTTCTAAAGAGTAAAATATACCAACAACATTCATTAACCATTTTGATAGAACCAACATTCATTATATTACTTGTGGATATGTCAAGATCATTATATTACTTGTGCATATATCAAGATCAGAATAAATTGTACCTGACCAAGCATTGCTGCCTCGGCTTCAATACCTCCAACACCCCATCCAGCAACACCAAGGCCATCTATCATAGTTGTATGTGAATCCGTTCCAACCACACTGTCAGGATAGAGTAAGCCCTCATTGTTGAAAACAACCCGTCCAAGATATTCAAGATTGACCTGGAATTTGAGACATCACATCATGAGCCCCTAATACTTGTATAACCAAAAAAAGACATTTTAAATGCCCTGAAGTCATTTTGCATGTTTGCTTCCATCATTACCTGGTGTACTATACCAGAACCAGGAGGAACAACAAGCATGTTACGGAATGCAGTTGATCCCCATTTAAGAAAAGCAAATCTCTCCTTGTTTCTCTGGAATTCAAGTTCCATATTAGCCTGCACCGCATTTTCTGACCTTGCTACATCAACTTGAACTGAATGATCAACCACGAGATCAACAGGAACCTGCCAACAGCTACTGTTCAGAACCACTTCTAACACATAAAGTACAAGGGAAAAAATGTCTAGAACGATTTTTTCAAACTCAAAAAATTCTAAACTATGCCAAATGCAGTTAGTTATCAAATTCTGTATTGGCAATCATTCAAACTTTGAGGAACCGGTTTTAATATGATACGTCAAAAATTTGCCAAACTCCACCAAAGACTATTGCAGTTAACCAGGGAAGCTAAACACATAATAGCAAATAATTTTCAAAACCTATCCACTACAGTAATCTTATATCAATTGCAGAACTATTAGCATCTATCTAGTAAAGATGGAAAACTCGTTTACATCTAGATATGTCAGAATTACAGGACATGAGCTAACTTTTCTTTACGTAACACATGAGAATCAATTCTTTTTTACTATGCATAACAAATAGTAATGTAATATTACAAAAGTAATTATGAGTTCAGGGTACATATGTCATGCTTCGATGTATACTTAAAAATTCAAAATCTCTTTGGTGACCGTCATCAATGAATTCATACAGAACAGAAGGGCGTACAAGTAATAAGAAAAATGAATACCAGAGGATTGATCTTATTTGAATCACTGCCAAGCTTATTCATAGCATCTCGCATGCAAGCCAAGTCAACGACAGCCGGGACTCCGGTAAAATCCTGGGGAAAGTAAAGAAGTTCAAAAGTAGAAAACATATTACTTAGTATCAACCATACCTAATATAAATATTTCACTATATCCAGATTTCAGAAGTTCACAAGGTACCTGCAAGAGAACACGTGCGGGTTTGAAAGGAATCTCAACTTGCTTTGTAGAAGTGTTTTCCCAGTCAATAATCTTCTCAACATCTTCTTTTTTGATTTGGAAATTGTCACAATTGCGAATGGCGGATTCAAGGAGAATTCTAATGGAGTATGGTAACCTGTCTGTAATAATGCACGCATAAAATCAATATCATCCGTAATTGAACCAAAACCAACCCCGAAGAAGGAGAAACTAATTCTCCCTCACAGATAACATTAATAGGAAATTACACATATCACGTACTTTAACCAAAGACTCCATTAAATTTAATATATTATATGGTTTAAACCATGAAACAAATCATGCCAAGCCATGTTATCAAATTACCAATTCTTGGATCGTTGAGAGAAGGAAGACTGTAGAATTTTCCAAATTCGCCGCCACCAGGCTTGGGGAGACTTGTCAAGTTTCCCTTGAAAGGATTTTCATTGGCTGCAAAAGCAATAACCAATCACAACAAAAAAATTCAGAACCGCTTATTAGAAACTCAAGTACACGTTAAAAATCCATACAAAGAGAGTTAAAACAGTGCAAATTCCAATGCACAACTCCTTAAATCAAAAACAAAACTGAAATCCTAAATTTTCTAACATTGAAATTATCGCAAGTCATAACACAAAACGGGATGCCGCAGTGGAAATGAAGAAATCTAAGCTCAATGAAACGAAAATGAAAGAAATAGGAATTAATTACCCATGGTAGCGATCTTGTGGTGGAAACGTTCGATAACGGGAGCAACGGCTCTGATCTGAGGACGGAGAGTCGACGGAGAGGTCAAATGAAGACGATGGCTCCACCGAGGAACAGAACAGCGAAAGGATCGAGAAGCGGTGGAGAAGGAAGAGCGAGATGAGTAGGCAGTTATAGAAGGAGGATAAGCGAAGGTTCTAGAAATGGAAGAGGAGAAGAGTGTAGGCTTGGTTGTTCTGAGAAGCGAAGAGGCAGCGGAAGAGGCCTTTATATACATGGTGGTGTTTGATCACGCATTCGTAAGAAGGATAAGGAATTATAGAAAAAGAGAGAGCGTATGATTAGGATAGTAGTGGTTTTGTGGCCTCTTCTGCAACTAGAGAATAGAGAAGAAATGGAAAATTGGAAATGGAGAAGGAAGGGTGTGGGGTGGTATGGTCTATGAAGAGTGTGGAAAGCGAGTGCGAATTGGGCCGTGTGCCTTGTATTTGGTGCGATGATCGAATAAAGACTTAAATATGTTTTTCGCAAATATAACTCTTTTTAAAATAAGTCCCTACAAAATTATTTTTTTAAAAAAAGTCTCTGCAAATATCACAGTTATCTATTTTTGTCCTTATGTTAACTTTTCCGTTAAAAAAAACTAATGTGTAAATTTTTTTGTCCTTTTTGGAATTTCCATGTCATAATTCTCCATTTTTTATTTAAAAGACTGACTTAGAATAAACACTTCACTTTCTTTTAGAAAAAAAAAGAACACATCACTTTCTTCTTCGACGTCCAACCCCAATCTCCATCACCTTTCCTTCAACCTCCAAATCCACTGTTGAGAGTGAACATGAATTCAACCTATTGTTGCACACAAAACCCCCAAATGGGCAATTCGACCTATTGTTGCACACATAGCAAATTCAATTCTATCCCATATATTGCTGCATACCTATAACTTCACCAGAATCATCATATTAACTACTGCACACTCTGAAGCATGGGTACTTCAAAATCCGAGCCGTACCCGTACGGATTCGTATCCGGTACCGGTACTCATTGGGTACTCGTAGGTACTTACCTATTTATATTTATGGTTCAATATATAAATATTTGATTTTTGTGTAGTAAAAGATTTGATTTTTCATTAATGTTTTAGTGATATTGAAACTTTTCCTAAATTTCATCGTATATTTTTCTGTTATATGTGTTGTTTATTAGTGTTTTCTATCTTTTAGTCATGTTTATAGCAAATTTATGTTACGTACCTGTACCCTGATTTTTTGAAAAACGACGTATCCCGTACCAGCACCCGTACCCGGTGCTGGTACCGAACCCGTATCACAATCATATGCTCTAATAGGAATCCACTCTTCCTTATTCGAAATTTCGTCATTGCTCTAATAGCCAAGGCACAATCATATGCTCTATTAAATTCACCCTCACCGTCAATTTCCTTCTGATTAGGACCGGTAGCAGCCAAACAATTTGCAGATTATGATGTCTAGAATTTATACGTTCTTCATGGCTGGTTCGTAGCTACCTTTGCCTGCATCCAACAATATGTGCTGGTTTTCTAAGGACCAAGCTTCCAATGGCTAGATTTGTGAGTATTTTGAATTTGGATTTTTAGGGTTTTCTAGATTTGGGAATTTTTCATGAGGTAGATGAAGAATCACTCCATATAAGCAGTATTAAACTAAATAAGAAAGATAAAAACTAGGTGGCAAAGCCAAATAGGATTATTTTGGACAGATCAACATTTTTTAACAACAAGATTAACGGAAGGACTAAAAAAGAAAACGTACATATTTGCAAGGACTAATTAAAAAAAACTTTTGCAGAGACTTATTTGAAAAACAACTATATTTGCAGGGACGAAAAACATATTTAAGCCTTGAATAAATATTGAGGATGTTTTTTTTCTGACGCAAAAATAATTTTAAATAGTAATTGTCAGCTGACCTTAATTTTAAATTAAATGGTAGTATTATATTAGTAGCAATTATCTTTTATTTTGTAAATTATTTTTTCTTTTTCCTAGTAATTTAACATTTTCTAAGAAAAAATTGCTTGTAATTTTGTCAGAAAATAAAATGCTTGTACAAGTATATTTCCTACAACATTCAGGATAAGTTTAAAATATTTTATTTAGAATTTAATTCATATGCAGAGATAGTGTAAGTATTTTTTACACTTTCAACTTATAAGAAATCATGATAGGTATCACTCTCAAAATAAATAAAATTAAAGGCAAACATTATTATAATTTGATAAATTCTGATTGGTTTATGTCATAAAATATATAAAATATATGCATATTGTTGATGCATCTCATTTAAATCATTTTATTTAAGTTCTTAAATGTCTTGTAAAAAATGACTATAATTCATGTTTTTCGGTTTAAAAAATTTGTGTACTGATTAGGGTTAGTTTGAATGGTAATTAGGCTCAGATTTCATCCCATGGTCTCGCGTTAATCTTGGGTGTGGCAAAAGCTCTATTGGAAGAAGAGAACCACAATAACCAGCAAAACCGAGTACCATGGCCAGTCAGGTTCTCCGGCGTAGATTAGTCACCGTCAAAGATGGTGGATACTGCGCACCAATAACACGGTAATAACAAACAAAATTATGTAAAAAATATTAAAACATAAAAATAATAGTAATCAGCAAATCAAAATTTAAAGGTGTTTGTTTATAATGGCTTAAATATGTTTTCCTCCTTATCTATTTAGAAAAAAGGTCTGGCATAGTAGGCTGGCGTAGGCTCCTGTTGATCGGTCTGGCTTATTCCCACCCCTAATACGAATCCCCACCTTGTTAGTCACCAACGAAAAAGAACCATCCACATTGCACTTCATCCCATCCTACACGATGCTTTACCCACACTATCAAAGTAGGTATGGCAACAAACAACACAATTAATATTGGATGAGCAATTATACCGCGGGCATCAAACCACAGAGCACAATGTTACTGGCCCAAACAATAGAAGTAGCGTCAACGTTCTTGTTCTCCCAAACACAATCATTTCTACTTTGCCACGAGATCCATAAGGTCATACACCATGCTTCACGGTTATTACCACTGAGAACATTAAGCACGACAAAAAAGACTACACCAAAATTATCAAACGCAACAATGCCACTAATAAGATGGTACAAGTTGGAGCCCATAATATCTAAAAGAAGTAGTTGCAGTCCAGATTGGGATTTTTTCCCACCACTCCTCCTACTCACAAACACTCCTTATTTTAAAAAAAATCCCAAAACTACCCCTACCCTATCACTCCCACACCTCCCTTCCCTCTTTCACCTTCCCACTCTCCCTTACCACCACCACCACCATGATTTTATCCCTCTCGCCACCACCACTGCACCGCCGCCGCCGCCGCCGCCACATTCTCCTCTTACTACCACCATCACCTTCTCACTCTCACCACCACCATCACCACCTTCTCTTTCTCCCTCTCACCACCACCACCACCCGTTTCAAAAAATACAATTACAGTACCTACCAAACCGGTTTGATATCAAGGTACATATTTTGTAATGTTTTAGAACTAGCAAGTATGGTACATTGGTAACAAACCAGATAGATATCTTGATTCCGTACTTGGAGTGTGTGGCAAACTAGATGTTATGGTACCGAACCTGGTTCAGTACTATAAATCGTACTCGTTGAACTTTTTATATTTTAAGAGTATTTTTGTATTTTTATAGTGTTAAGGGGGTGTTTTGTGATTAGGAGGTGGAGTGGGAAAAAATCCTCCAAATTGATGTTGTAGAAAGCCCAATCAAAAGTTGTTTAATATTTAGAAATGGGATCTAAGACATCCTAGGAATTTGACGTCTAAACTAAGTTCTATATAAAAATAAAGTTGGAAACTCTATCTTGTCTAGAAATAAACTTTTCTAGGTGTATCTAATATGTACCCCTAAAAAGGTCCAAATATGGACCTTTACTATTTTTAGTAAGTTTTAATAAAATATTTTTTTGCTTTTCATTTTTTACTATCATTAAATTCATTTTTTATTAAAAATATTAAAGGACCACCTTTGGACCTTCCATATTAGGGGGCTGTTTGGATCGACTTATTTTTGAGCTTATGTAAAATAGCTTATGCAAATAAATAAGCTTTCATGTATTATTCATAAGCTTGTCAAGACAGTTTATGAAAAAATAACTTATGTAGATTCAATTTTTGTTAATGAGAACTTATAAATTAACAAAAAATGTACTTATTTATATAAGTTGTTTTACATAAGCTCAAAAACAAGTAATCCAAACTGGCTCTAAATGCGCCCAACTTTTCATTGGGAGTAAAAATTAAAATTATAACTTGTAAGGAGTAACGACAAAAACCAACGGGAGGTGCAAGCTGTACAAAATGAGGGGTGTAAATATTAATGTCCTACTTTGGAAACCCTTCTTGTATCCATATCAACAGTTCTTCTTTCCCCCAAAAAATAGAAGTGATCGGGGAATCAAATAGACGTGACATAACATAATTACGACGTCGTCACTAAAACTCGTCGCCGTCAAATCTCCTGCTTCACTCGAGTAACTGAACAAACCGATACGCTATACGCAGGCGCACACAGAGAGAAAGACAGCGTTAGTCGCAAGCAAGCAAGTACTCAACAGCGAACTAAGCAAGTGAGAAGAACAGAAAAGAAATCACACACCAGAAAAGTAGTTTTGAACTGAAACAATGGCAGAACCCAAAGTTAAATACGATCGCCAACTCAGGTAACTTTCTCTTCCACTTCACTCGTATTTTTCCCCGCCCTTTCAGAAAACCTAACAACGCATAGAACTAGTTTTTCTTGTGTAAGTAATTCAATATTCGATTATCGATTGATTCTAGCATTGTGTGTGGTTGCTTCTTCCGTCTAGGACCGTTAATTGCTCGAACGATTTCGATATTTTGTTACGGTCTTTATTGCGTGTAATTGTTTCAAAAGTTCACTGAGTGTTGTTTATGGTACCGCGGAATTTAGAGTAGTACGGTGCTAGCTAGGGATTTGGTAATTTGGTGAAGTGGAATGAACTGTGAATGAACTGGAACGGAGTTTATTGTGTCTTGAAATGGAGGCTTTATTTGAGAGTTAGAGGAGAGAGGAGAGAGGAGAGGGAAAGGGAGTTAATTTTTTCACTTTGAGAGAGTGTATTGTTAGAAATTGGAAAGAGATGTCTATGATTAATATACTTTTAATGTTGAGAGTATTTATTTATTTTGGTTACATGAGAGTATTATAATTATAATACGATGGAAGAGATTTGAAGATTTATTCTAATCCAAGCCCTCCAAAACTATCCTCCAACATTTTATGAGTTCTCCATTTTAGCCGGTTTTAGAATTGTGATGAAAACTAATTTTTCATTTCAAATTGGGGAACTATCCTTTTCTTCCTTTTTCCCGAAGCCTTCCCCTCCAAAACTCTCAAACATTTGTAATCGTTCCTTTTTAAGTGAAATTTCAGGATTACTAGTAGCTTTATGATAACTATCCCTCGTGCTTTGTTCTCATTGTTAACTAATCTCATTTTTGGAGCTTTCTTGATTTCTCATGTAGCTACACGCGGCTTCCGTTTCTTTTTTCTTTCAAATTGTGCTTCCATTGTTCTGAATTGCGTGTGGTGTCTTTTATGAATTTTGATATATGAAAATAAATTGTTATCTATCTACTTTATTCCGGGGGTAATACTTAAAAGTTAAGACGTCTCTGATCTTATTTGTTCGGCAATGTTTACTTGAAAATGCAGAATATGGGGTGACCAAGGACAGGCAGCCCTTGAGAAATCGAGTATTTGCTTACTTAACTGTGGTCCTACTGGTTCTGAAACACTTAAGAATCTCGTTCTCGGCGGGATTGGCAGCATCACTGTAGTTGATGGATCTAAAGTTGAAGAGGGTGACCTTGGAAACAATTTTTTGGGTACATAATCTTATTGTTTTGTTCAGGTTTTGTGTCTCGGTTGGTTCTCAATTTATCTATTTTTATTGTAGTGGATGAAGCAAGCCTTGGCCAGTCAAAGGCAAAATGTGTATGCTCATTTCTTCAGGAGCTGAATGATGCAGTTAAAGCAAAATTTGTAGAAGAGCATCCAGATGCTTTAATTGAGACCAATCCATCATTCTTTTCTCAATTTACTTTGGTTGTTGCCACACAGGTATGCTACCATAGTTCTTACTAGACGATGTTTTTTCACATGGATACTTTTGTAGAAGTAGATTATGTGCCTCCATTCAAAACTATTCATCTACCTTTTCGCGTGAGAAAAGCCAATCAATTGGTCCTATATCTTAATTAGAAAATTTAAATTAAACCTTATAAAGAGCATATTGCTTTATGTATTATTTTCAACTGCAATCTCATTGAATTTACTCACCCTTCGATAAACTTTCAGCTGGTGGAAAGTTCGATGTTAAAACTTGACAGAATCTGCAGGCAGGCTAATGTTATGTTGATCTTTGCTCGCTCCTATGGTCTTACAGGATTTGTTCGAATCAGTTTGAAGGTAATTTGTTATATATATATTATATTACCAGTTTGCCGAATAATATCATTAGTGCCTGAGGAAACATAATATTAATTTTTATCACTGGCATAATTCTATTTCTAATGATATGATATATGACATGTAAACGAGAAAGAATAAAATATCTGCACATGACTATTTGAAAAATAGTATTAAAAAGAGAAGGGAATTGCAATAGAATTTATTTCTATTTCCCAGTCATACGAATGAACTAGAAAGCTGAAAATACACTTCTTAAAAGAATTGTCAGGTTATTGAATTATTCACATCCTTTGGGTGATTGGCACTTTTTGATGGGTCTAATAGGAACATACTGTGATTGAGTCAAAGCCTGACCATTTTCTGGATGATCTCCGGCTAAATAATCCTTGGCCCGAACTCAAGAGGTATAGAGTAGTTTTGTTTTATGTTATTCTTTGGTTAATTTCCTTTATATACTATGATTTGGTTTTGCCTTCATCAATTTCACTTCTCAACCAATGTAATTGTTGAAAAGCAGAGACCATAGACATGCTGCTTACACTGTTCCTCTTGATGTTTCATGGCGCAACTACCTACAGGTTTGCAGAGGGTACTGACTTGAATATGCAAGATCCCGTTGCTCATAAGCACATACCTTATGTTGTCATTCTTGTCAATATGGCTGACGAGTGGGCCAAAAGCCATGGTGGCAGGCTTCCATCGACCAGAGAAGAAAAAAAGGAGTTCAAGGTTTGTTGTTTAAGCCTTTTCATCTGCTCCTCTTCTAGTTATGTAATCAGCTTGGACGCGCACAATGTAGGATCTTCTTAAGACTAGGATGGTTGCACAAGATGAAGATAATTACAAAGAAGCTATTGAATCCTCGTTCAAAGTATTTGCTCCCCGTGGAATTAGTAAGTAAATAATTCAAGATTATTGGATTTTAACAAATTCTTCTTCCAATATTCATTGTAGAAGTCACTCTATCTATTTTTTTTTCTTGGATAAGGAGCATAAGCAGGGATTGTCTTTTGCAAACTTGTTGTTGTAAATTTTGTAGCATCCCCGAAGAGGGGTAGGATCCATATTGATTTAAAGACGCTGATATATATTATTCTATAGAAATTGTACTCATATCAATGGTGACAAACTTCTGTGGCAGAATTCAAAACAGAAATTATAGTAGGAAAAAATACATGGCTGTGAGTTGGAGCAAAGCTCCTTACAAGATGAATACTTGAATAGGAATGTAAAAGACAGAAGGAAAATCCCATACTGAGAGAGAGCTAACCCCTCACTAAGCCGAAACCCCAATACCAATTTGCTAATCACTTTGATACCATCTTTGGTTACCCCTCTCCTCCTTCATATACTTCTCCCTATTTCCTCCGTTGATTCCAAAATCTTCTCCGGCCCCCTTCTTTGCCATGTGTCATTTTCTGTTATCCCTGTCTCTCTCTCCTCAACCACACCCAGGTCCTCCCCTTTCCTTTCTGCAGTCACATGTCTGTTCCTTCTATGATAAACTATCAGGCCTTTATTCGTAGGCCTACTTACTTTTTCCAATGGGCCCATCAATACCCCCCCCCCCCCCCCCCCCCCCCCCCAACACATACACCTTTTCAGTAAGGTGAGGATGAATAATCCCGACAGTTCACCGGGATCCCTCTGTTTAAAGTCCGCATTTTCATTTAGAAAACGTTTCAGACCCTTCTGCTGCCAACTTACTGCAAAAGTCTCATTATTATTTTCTTGACCAGCTTGTACTAGTTTGGCCCATTAAACTCAATTCTATTTTCCATCCCCTTGTAGTGATTTGGACTTGGCCTATTCTTCCTTTCAGGAAGAATGCCGTATGCTTCTGGAGTGGACTGGACCGAATATTCCCCTCCAGCAGTATAATACATAAAACAATTTCCCTTCCAATATACTTTACTATGTTGAATAGGGCTTGGCCCATTATGCCACCTATTTGACCTATGTTAATTAATTCTACTTTACGGGGTGTAGTCGTGTGTGTCTTCATGTAGGAGTGACACGGAAGTTCCTTACCAACTTGCATCCCTTACAAAATCAATTATGTCAACCAAATTTTGGTCGCTGTTGCTGACCTATCTCATTTCATTGTCAACTTCGCCACTGTTTGTTCCAGCACTGGCTGTGGCGGGTCGACTTTTTTTGCTTATGATTTTATTGTCGTTGATATTTGCCACTCACTGATTGCCAGTTCCCTCTATGTCGCCAAGCTTGAGTCCGACGGTTCTCGCAATAGTTGATGGGTTGGTCCATCTGCAAGCCCAAGATCCTCAAAGTTTTCTGTTGCCGTCAAAGAGGCACCCCGGTCCCCAGTATCATAGTCAACCTAGTCGCCTTCAAAGGTGTTCGCTTTTACCCGTGGCAGTGATTGGTCATTTGGCGACAAGAATTTAGTGATGGTGGGTTGTCCAATCCCCTTGAGAAGAACCAAACCTTCTTGGTTGATGTCGATTCTATCTTTTCATGTTTGTGGATTGAAGCATAGCTCCTTAAATGATGAGTAGAAATGTAAAAGTCGAAAGGAAATGTGGAGAGAGAGACTCCCTACTCAACTGAAGCGCAAATACCAATTTGCTACTAGTAATTTTCAGATATCTCCTTTGGTTTCCCCCACTATAGCAGTGTAGCGCCCCCTAGGTGGTACGCAATTTGTTGTTGCGTTGTGGTTTTGAGTTGTGGCCAAATTGAGCCCAAAAGCACTCGTAGCAGCTGCTACGGTGAAATTTCATTAAAAATCCAATTGCGACTCTGTTCCTGTTCTCAACTTGTTCGTTTGCACTGCTTCTCTTCTTTGTTCAGTATTCTACACTATTCCTCTATCCATGTCGCCCGCCATCTATGCTCTGCTTTCATTGTTGTGTCATCCACTGCTATGACATCAGCCTGGTCACAACCATTGCTTTGTTTTCGATGTTTGAGTATTAGTAAAATGAACTTTGTTTGTTAGTTATGAACATGTGTTTAAGTGTGTATTCAATTTTTGAGTTTTATGTGTAAGGTATAAATTGCTCTGGTCACAACCACTGCTTTCTTTTCAATGTTTGAGTATTAATAAAATGAAATTTGTTTGTTAACGTGTTCAATTGTCAATTGTATTGTCAATTGTGTATTCTATTTGAGTTTTTATGTGTAAGGTATAAATTGCACGTCTTGTTTCCCTAGATTTCGATGCAGCAGTCATACCGCTACTGCTACTCCGTTATAGCATTTTGGAGGTTGTCCGCTATATGATATTGACTACATTGGTTACCCCTCTCCTCCATACGCTTCTCCTTCTCTCCCTTGGTTTTGAATTTTCTCCCCTCCCAACGACCATACCACTACCCGCTACACTGCTAGAGCGTTTTGGAGATTGTCTGCTAGGCTACACTATATGCTATTGACTACATTGGTTACTCCTCTCCTCCATATGCTTCTCCTTCTCTCCCTTGATTTCGAATCTTCTACCCCTCCCTTCTTTGGCAATGCCATTTTCTGTTATTCACTTACCTCTCTACAAAATCACACCGTGTTGCACTCCCCCCATCTTCCCTCTCCACTCACATATTTGTTCTTTCATAAACTATCAGCCCCTATTCTTAATCCTACTTTCTTTTTTCTGCTCTCTATTTCCTCTCTTATAAACATGCTGAATGGGCTTATCGGTGAGGGTTGGTGGGAGACGAATGAAATCGAAGAAAACTGCCGAATCCTTTAAATGTGAAGTATATATTTTATGAAAGTTCTAAAAGTCTATTGTTTAGTTTTGGGATGAATTTACTGTAAACTTTTTCATTGAAAACTTTGTTGGCTTGTCTCTGACAGTTTTTTATTAAGAAATTTGTTTTTATCTAGAATTCTTAGTTCTTGTGTGAACATTTACTGCCCCACTCCAATCAAAACTATGAGGCTTTCTCTAATGCTGTTTACTTCTTAGGTTCGGAGTTGCAACAGATACTAAATGATAGTTCTGCTGAAGTGGACTCTAGTTCATCAGACTTTTGGGTGTTAGTGGCAGCTCTAAAGGTTGGTGCTTCTTGCATTGCATCACCAAACCTTGCTTCAGATACCGTTTACTTCACTTTGATGTTGAAAAAACTTCTTGTGTCATTTGATTTGTAATGTCTTCATTGCTGGATGTTAGTTAGAAACTCGTGAAATGGAAATACTGGAGGGGTAATAGAAAGTAGCAAGATTTAGTTGGAACCACATTGTTCAGTTTTGAGCTGGAGAATTATGATTCTTGTCAATGTTCTTGGTTGTTTACTTATATTTAGTCATTGTTGGTACATTTCTCATCATTTTACAGGATTTTGTAACAAATGAAGGTGGTGGGGAGGCACCTCTTGAAGGATCTATACCCGATATGACTTCTTCCACCGAGTTAGTAATGAAATCGATACATATTTTGCAGAATAATTTATTTGCTTCGGAAAATAAAGATCATTAATTTATTTCCCGGGGTATGTCTACCCTCCTGCAGGCAATATGTGAATTTGCAAAATATCTATCAGGCTAAGGCTGAGGCTGACTTTCTTGTCATTGAACGACTAGTGAGAACTACTTTGAAGAAAATTGGTAGAGATCCGAATAGCATTCCAAGGACAACAATTAAAAGCTTCTGTAAAAACGCTAGAAAACTCAAAGTAAGCCTGTGAAGTTACGAGTCAGCTCTATGTGTAATTATCTCTTTTTCTAAATGTTTCATAAGGCCCTTGATTATGCAAGTGCAATGTACAACATTGAAATTCCTGGTGGAGTTACTTATCCTGTGTACTCCCCCGAAATTTCTCTCCAGCACTTTGTCAAAATTAGCTGTTACAGTACAGTGATTTTAGCTAAGTCTACTATATAGATGCTAACCCTTGTCTTGTAGGTTTGCAGGTATCGTCTGCTTGAAGATGAGTTTAATTCTCCAAACCTACCCGAGTTACAGAAGTGCCTAACTGATGAGGATTACATGTTAAGCCCATTCTATAATTATTGCTTCTAGATCATTTTTATTTTAAGATATTATCTACAAAAGAGATATTTATCTTTCTGAAAATCTGGTTTACTTTTTATATACATGATGACAGCATTGCCATGGGAATTTATATTTTGCTTCGTGCTATTGATCGGTTTGCTGCGAATTACAATAGTTTTCCTGGACAGTTTGACAGGTAATGCCTCACACAGTTGAAGGTCTAATTTCCCCCCCCCCCCCTGTTTTATATTAGGATTTATCATTGAGGTTGATTTTTGTTTATACGATGATTATTTTGCAGTGCAATGGACGAGGATATACCTAGATTAAAGAGCACAGCAATTGGCCTACTTAATGATTTGGGATGCAATGGTGCTACTTTGGCTGAGGACCTTATCAATGAGATGTGCCGATTTGGTGCTGCAGAGCTTCATGCTGTTGCTGCTTTGGTCGGAGGAATTGCATCACAAGAAGTGATCAAGGTTTGCTGTCTTAGCTTATCTGGAATATTTTTTTGCTAGTTTTATTCTCTCGGGCTTGCTCCTATAAGCTTTTAGGTGTTGCTACTCACACCTTTTGTTTTGAGAACTACTTACACCTCCCACAATTCCTCTTGTCCCCCCCCCCTATCTATATATACATATGATCGTGGATTTGTGCATTTTCAGTTGGCACTTGGCAGAAAAATGAATGTGCATTTGCAATATGAATTTCATTTTCATGTTGTTTGTCCTATTTAATAGTAAAATCTTATAGTTGTTAAATCATATTCCTTTTGTTCCTTGCAGCTCATAACAAGGCAATTTGTACCAATGTCCGGGACCTATATATTCAACGGTATTGACCACAAGTCACAGCTATTGTCTTTGTAATTGGTTTTTCATTTATTAAGAATGTACTTTTAACCTAGTGTTTAGCTTCATAAGCTTCTTGGGTACAGTTTTTATCCTTCACTCTAATTTATAATGGCGCTGATGTAGAGTTGTATTGGAAGATGCTTTAGTTTTTTGGAATTGTCTGTCGTCTTGTTATGTATGGAAATTCTTGTAAAAGAGGTTCTTATAAGATGATACACACGAGACAATGATTGAGGAAAAGAGATATATAGTTGCAAAAAGATATTGCTTTATTAAATGAACACTGCTCATATAAGCTTGTATTTAGGTTAATCACACACAAGGTGCAAAAAGATATCGCTTTGTACACGAAAAAGCAATATAAGCTTGTATTGATTGATTCATTAAACACAAGCACTATTTGCATCTAGTTTTCACACACAAGCTTAATGTTAATCACACACAAGGTGCCAAAGCTAGCTGTGATATCATGTATTGCGCCTTTATAGTGTAATACCATGTGATTAATGCTCAAAATTTCTCTTGGATAGTTAAATTATCAAGCTGGGAATAACAATTATAATACTGTTATTTTTAAAGTACAAGAAAACGAGAGAGATAAAATTACAGAGTTTGTAGTATCGAAGCACCAAAATTGTCTTCTTGGATAGTAAAATGTGCATGCAACTCGTTCAACCTGCGGAGAGGCACTCCGTACTAAGCAGCAATCGCTCCTTTGGAAGGATTATAAACACTGAACTCCCCGAAGTCCCTTCTTCCACTGGCAAAAATAGGTTCCAAAATCAAAGCCTCGTGGAAAGGAATAATAATTCAGTTGCCATACATGATAGTATTATTAGTGCACTACAAATAACTATCTAACGCCAGTAAACCGAGCATCAATAACTATCTAACTAATTCCGAGTACAACTTCACAAGCAACATCAATTACTTTAGAAACTGGCCCGTAAATGATTAAAATGTAAATGCCGAACGTAGTTGATGAGCTAACAATATTTTCAGTCTGAGATATGAACTTAATTTGGGGCCCTTTTACAATCACTTGAAAGTGACTTTTAATTGTTCGGATGTTATACATTTTATTTATATTCTTTTTTGCATACACATTTGATAAAATATGCCTCATAGAAAAGATATATTGTGATATTGTCAGAAAAAATATATATTGGCAATAGGAAATAGATTCTAATGCATAAATTAATGATGCAAGAAGGATGACCATTTGTGGTGGAAAATAAATCAAAAATAATAATCATAAAATACCTGTGTTTTACATCCCAACCACCAGGTAGATAACGCGGGTTTAAAGCATCCACAAATGCTTGTCTCCACCTTTGACAAAACTCTCGAATTCCTTCTTCACCGTGCTCTTCCAGTAAATGTTCTACAACTTGTTTCCCATGTGGACCATGTCCTAGGAGTGATAGTTTCGAATTATGTCTAGCTTGCGACAATTCTTCATCTCTAGGGGAATTATGTTTAGCTTGTGCCGGTCCTTCATCTCCAGGGGAATAATACAAGTCGCTAACTACATTTGGTTGCCTTCTGTTCTGACCTTTATCAGCATTAACAGCAGAGTCATTGCTTTCATTATAATTTCCAGCTGTAACTAACATGGTATTTCCATTTGAGGGTTTTCCTAAATCATCTTCTCTATCCACTTCATTTCTTGTTTCTTCATTAGCATAAGAACCATTAAGAGCATCAAAATTAAATGTGTCCACATTACTCATTCTGGGTGCACAATCAGCATGATTCTCCCACTGTGGGACTGCATCAGCACTCGTGGAATGTTTAAATGAAAACCCTCTCTTCTTCTCAAATCGTCTTCTCTCATGAGGAGTCATGCCAACTTGCAAAGCTCCTTCTAGATCTCCATCGGATATCTCACTTCTTCCATAGTATCTCTTTATAATCTGCAATATATAAATAAATAAACAAACGTGATAAACTGAAGCTACTGCAGTTGAAGAAGCTTTTATATGACATTAATGAACAAAGCTAATGCCAAACCCATATTTTAATAATTAAAATGCATTCATTCTATCCACAAACGATGTTTTAAACAAATCCCTTCCCACTTGGCTATATAGCCACAGTTAAGATCTTTTCAATCTACAAAGTTGACTATCGCCAGCTGGGACTCTACAATAGAGTTGTCAGCGCAAACAATAACAGACAGAAACATGGTCAAACCTCAGTAAGTTCTTCACGGCGATTAAGAGGCATTGTTGGCCCGTGACGTAGAAGAGCCACAGCAGCTGATCGTAATTGTAAGGGAGATACACCTTCCTCCTCACTCTGTTTTTCACTCTCTTGCCCAGGATGGATTACCCTACGAACATAGAGAGGAATCCCAAATTCAGCAGCTATTTTTCTCTTATACTTCTCTGCAGCAGCATGGGCAACTTCGTGGCAATCCACACAAAGTAGGACAATATCATGAGAACGGTGGCTTTTCAAATGCTCGGGGAAATGTATTCTGTAACATGATGGGATAATTCGATATCGTAAATAGTGGTTTCCTTCACCACATCCAACACATACATTTTTCTTACTCTGGATATAAAAATCATTGCCTTCGTCCTCTGGACGGCCTTTGGGTTCAAAAAGAAGCATTATAGCTGGAGGGTCCTCTTCCATAAGTTTTGCGAGATCCCTGCTAAGGTACCTGGAGATGTGAACACTTATCATGTAGATGTAGCACTTTTTGGTCTTCTAAAAATGGTACAAAATTAAGTGAAAGTGAACAAACCATTCAAGCTTCTTCCGATCACAATAACAAAGCAGCCTCCCATCATTAGCAAATATCCGGCAATTGTGATAAACAGGGGATTTGCAAGAGAATTTCTGAACGAACAAATCTCGAGAAGCCTTCCGGGATTGTTGTTTAGGATTTCTAAGGTTCGAGTGTTTATATTTATAGGCTAAAGTAGGTCTCAGGTTACTGTTAACCAACAAAGCATAATTAAATATATTAAGTTTACAGCTCCCATTGTGACCTAGACACTTCTGAAGAATCCCTGAATAAATATCTTCATCTTTAACCGGCTCGTTGACAAGCAGTTGATAGATATCACTCAGGTGGCTGCAAACAACAGGAGATGGGGAAGGGGTGAAAGAGTTGAGACCCATCTCGGCATCAATATCAGTCTGAACTATGGTGTTGTATATTTCAGAGTGACTTGTTGGAGGCTGACTTGCCAAAGTGATAATTGCCTGATTTGATAATACATATCTTAAGCTTTCATCATGAATACGAGTCTGAAAGGATGAACAAGGCACAGAATAATTAGCTCATGAAATGAAACTAAAATATAGTTTTCTGACAGCGCATATAATATTGATCAGCACTACATAAAAATTTGTACACCGAGTAGCAGAATCTTGATTTATGAATTTAGTTCATTGTCAAAATAAAATAGAGACAGCTTTTTTGGGTCCTTGCTCTTTATTACATATGGTTGGGGCGGGAGTTGGGGAAAGTGAAGTATTCCGGGTCCAAGCCTAAATAGGAGGGGGAAAGTGGAGGGAGAAACTGCTTTCTCCAGAGCAGAGTGTAGAGACAGTTTGACTCGGTGTTTTCGATGCTAAGTGATAAATTATGGCAAAACGAATTTTAAGCCAAAACATTTCTTTTGCTACAATTAATGAACTTGACAGATTATCACCAATTAATTACTGAACAAATGTTAAGTATTTTCAAATGGAATAAATTTCAACATATCAAAGCAATCTTCAATATAATTGGTTAAATTTCCTCCTTTATTTCAGTCCATTATTACTCCAAGGTTTTATTGGGTAATCGCAAGCAAAACGTTACCATAATTTCAATGACTATGCGTATGTTTGGGGTGGTGTTAAAACCCCAATAGCACATGTTTCGATGTGCATTTGATGCAAATGATACTCAGTGTCTGCTGAGGAAGCGTGCGTCTGGAAGGTCCAGATGCAAAAAGAAACACACACTATGAACATGGAGAATAAACTTCTGTTCCATACCATAATTTGCAAACTTAGTTAAATTGGTCATCAACTCGAGGACACGGAAAAGACACGGTTATAGTAAATGAATCTGTTACATAATGGTAGCTAAACTCAAAGAGTCTTTATACATAACTGACCATCAAATCTCTCCACGCGCACAGCTGCCTCACTGTATGCTGAAACTATAATCAGAGAATCGCATTAGAACAATTTATCCAGCTAGACCATTCACACTACTCCAAATCCATACAAATAACAGCAAACCTGGGTTTCATTGGAAATTGATGGAAATCCTCGATTGCTCATATGACGTGAAAATAATGATAATGCAGCAGACTCTCCAGGCGAAGCTTCAACCTCCTTTGTGAAAAGTTGCAAACAAACCATGTTTGAACGCCGATTGGCCTCAAGAAAAAAATGGAACTTGTCATCGGAACAAGAGTTTTCTGACACAATAATAAAATCAGAATTTTGACCCAACACATTGACAAAGAAAGATCCTAATGAGTTGTTAAAAAAGCTCATTTGTTCAATTTATTTATCAAATTTATCCTGTCAAAATGACAAAATGCTTAGGACTACACAATATCTACATTCAGGTATAAAACAATCCGCTTATTTCCATGTACATCTTTTTGGGACACAGGGAAGAGGATATAAGGGAGGAGAAAGAAAGTTCGATAAGCTAAATATAAATATTCAAAGTTCCACTCTACTTAATACTCCCCCCATCTCATTTTGTTTGACGTTAAGGTTGTCACACACTTACTAAGAAAAACAATTAATAGTCCAAAACTCATGATAATTATCTCATATTATCCTAATATGCCCTCTTTACTACATCTCTCTCTTAATAATGATAATAATAATTTTAAGTATTGAAAAAATAAAACTATATTAATATTTCACGGTATAAAAGAGAGGAAAATATTAATGTTTCATATTGTAAAACGATAATTAAAATGGGACAAATTTTTATGAATAAAACGTCAAACAAAATGGGACAGATGGAGTATAATGCTTACTCCCTCTGTCTTATAGGTAAAATTGTCTAATCTTATTCAGTTATTTGTCATTTAAGGCACACATGACACATCTTAAGAAAATAATTGATACACTCCTTTCCAAGGTAAAATAATCTTTTTTTTTACTAGAACGCTCTTTTTGTAATAGGAGTTGGGTAGAATGATGTAGAAAAAGAAGACACGATATTGGTCACGCAGTTCGGTCAATCTTTGCCTACGTCTGCAACTACAGAGCAGCTGTAGTTCCGTCTTATTAATTGTGTAATTGTAATTTGAGTACAAGCACTACTGAGTTTAAATAGGCTACTTAACGGGCCAGGTAAATGGGCCGAATACATATATAAATAAATCTACTATTTACAACATATTTCAACACTCCCCCTCAAGCTGGTGAATGGATATCTATCATTCCCAGCTTGGATGTAAGTTCTTTGAAATGCTCTGTTGGCAAGCCCTTCGTTAATACATCTGCCAATTGGTGTCCGGAAGGAATGTAAGTTGTAGATATTAACCCGCTGTCAAGTTTTTCCTTAATGAAGTGACGATCTATCTCAATGTGCTTCGTTCTGTCATGTTGAACGGGATTATGAGCAATACTGATAGCCGATTTGTTATCGCAAAATAACTTCATAGGACCTTCAAATTGTATCTTCAAGTCATTTAGTATAATCTTCATCCACAATAATTCACAGATTCCTTGTGCCAAAGCTCTAAATTCAGCCTCAGCGCTTGATCGAGCCACTACATTTTGCTTCTTACTCCTCCAAGTAACAAGGTTCCCACATAGGAAGGTGCAATAACCTGAAGTAGATCTTCTATCACTTATTGAACCTGCATAGTCAGCATCAGTATAAGCTTCCATAGTTAGGCTCCCACCTCTTTTGAACAATAGTCCTCTTCCTGGAGACGCCTTGAGATATTGAAGAATACGATCAACAGCATGCAAATGTCTCTGCCTCGGGTCATGCATGAATTGGCTCACCACACTGACTGCATAAGCCAAATCAGGTCTAGTGTGTGCCAAGTAAATCAATTTTCCCACCAATCTCTGATATTGGACCTTGTCAACTTTGGCACTTTCTTCTTCCAAGCTAATTTTGTGATTTTGCTCAATAGGAACACTTGCAGGTTTACATCCAAGCTTTCCGGTTTCTTTCAGAAGGTCAAGAACATATTTTCTTTGAGAAATAAAAATGCCTTTATCGGAGTAGGCCACCTCAATCCCTAGGAAATACTTAAGTTTCCCAAGGTCTTTCATTTCAAACACTGCTGATAATTGCTCCTTAAGTAGTTGTCTCTCAGCCAAATTGTCACCTGTAATAATGATATCATCAACATAAACAAGAAGTATAGTCAGTTTTCCATCTTTCGAATGTTTGAAGAAAAGAGTGTGATCTCCTTGGCTTTGCTTATAGCCTAAGCACACCATTGCCTTTGTAAATCTCCCAAACCATGCTCGAGGAGACTGTTTTAGCCCATATAAAGCTTTCCTTAATCGACACACCTTGTTTGTTCCATCTTTTGAACCAAATCCTGGAGGAATCTCCATATACACCTCCTCCTCTAAATCTCCATGCAAGAATGCATTTTTGACATCAAATTGGTTTAGTTCCCATCCGGAGTGAGCAGCAAGTGATAGTAAGATCCGAACAGTGTTCATCTTCGCCACAGGAGCAAAAGTCTCCTCATAATCAATGCCATAGGTCTGAGTGAATCCTTTAGCCACTAGTCTTGCCTTGTACCGATCAATAGTACCATCTGATCTGTGCTTGACTGTATAGATCCACCTGCAACCAACAGGCTTCTTGCCTCCCGGTCTCTCAACAATTTCCCATGTTCCATTCTTCTCAAGTGCTTTCATTTCCTCATCCATGGCTTGAACCCAATTTCTATCTTTGAATGCTTCTTGAACAGATGATGGGATTATCACAGAATCAACAGCTGAAATAAAACTCTGATGCTGCACAGAAAGATTTTTAGTGGAGACAAATTGAGAAATAGGGTATTTCGCACAAGACCTTTTCCCTTTCCTCAAAGCAATAGGCAAATCATCTGTATCAGTGTCACTAGTGTCAGAACTGTGGGAATCACTAGTAGGAGGGTTAATTTCAGTACTTACCTCCGGTTCAGGCAATTGAAGTTGTGTCTGGGGCAGGTCGGGCTTACTTCTTCTCTGATACACCAAAGTTGGCTCACCAGCTTTAGCATTTGCTGGTGCCGAAGATGATGGTTCCTGCAAAACAGAAGATAAAGGAGGGACCAAAATAGAAGTAGGTGACTCAAATTCGGTATTTGTGGAAGCAGGATCAATAGTAGAAGGTGAGACAGGAGTATTTGTGGAAGCAGGATCAATAGTAGAAGGTGAGACAGGAGTCACATGCGACTCAGGGGACTCAAATGAAGGACTTGTGGATGCAGGACAAGTAGGACCAGTAGTAGGACTTAAGACAGGAGCCTCAGGTAACTCAGGTAGGACCAGAAACTCGGACTTAGATTCCAAATAATCATGAATACTCTCCCCCTGAAGCTGAGGACGAGTGAAGTAGGATACATTCTCATGAAACGTGACATCTTTAGAGATAAAGTACTTACGACTAGGAGGATGATAACATTTATATCCTTTTTTGTTAGGAGGATAACCCACAAAAATACATCTGACTGCACGAGGGTCCAACTTACTTCGATGTTGTTTGTGAACATGGACAAAAGCAACACAACCAAACACTCGAGATTGAAGACTCTGCAAAACATGAACAGAAGGAAACCGTGAAGTCAAAAACTGAACAGGACTAACATTACCTAACATTGGTTTGGGGACCCGATTAATCAAGTAGGCAGCAGTCAGTACTGCTTCTCCCCAGTATGAGTTGGGAACAGCCATTTGGAAGAGAATGGCTCGAGCAACTTCAAGTAAATGACGATTCTTTCTTTCTGCGACACCATTTTGTTGTGGAGTGTCGACACATGTAAACTCATGAAAAATTCCTTGTTGACTGGTAAAATTTGAAAGACTCTGATTGGCATATTCCTTGCCATTGTCAGAGCGAATTCTTTTAATGCCTTTGCCAAATTGTGTTTGCACCATGTGATAAAATCTGATAAATAATTCTGGTACTTCTGATTTATCCTTCATCAAAAAAATCCAAGTTGCTCGAGTACAATCATCAATAAATGACACAAACCATTTAGCACCCGAAACATTAGAAATAGGTGCAGGTCCCCAAACATCAGAATGTATAAGATCAAAAGGTTCAGCACTTTTAGTGGAACTAAGAGGAAAAGAGACACGATGATGTTTAGCTAACTCACAAACTTCACATTTAAAAGACTCAACTGAATGATGTAAAAATAAGGAAGGAAACATAGACTTAACTAAAGAGAATGGAGGATGACCAAGACGTTTGTGCTGAAGCCAAATTTGTGCGGCAGAATGAGAAGACTCAGCAGACTCGGTTTGCAAGCAAGAAGCCAACACCTTCGAACAATCTGGTTCATCAGATAAGTAGTATAGCCCTCCCTTTTCCTTAGCAACTCCGATTATCTTCCCCGTGGTCAGATCCTGAAAAACACAATAAGAAGTGAAAAAGGTTACTTTACAATTCTGATCACGAGTGAGTTTACGAACAGATATTAAATTGTGAGAGAGTGTGGGAACATGTAGCACATCCTGTAATTGAAGTGAAGATTGCAAGTTAATACTCCCAGAGCCATCAATACGGGCATAAGAACCATCAGCAATTGTAACATAACAATTCTTCTCAGAGGAGGTATAAGAAGAAAATAAACTCGAATTGAATGTCATGTGGTCGGTAGCACCAGAATCCAAAATCCAAGCATCCTTAGGGATTTTACCGCAAACATTGAAAGATCGGGAGCATACGCTAATACCGGTCGTTGGTAGAGAACAAGACTTACTGAGAGAGTAAAGTAGAGCCTTCAAACGATTCACCTCATCCTCGGTGAATGATAAAGAGTAATCAATAGCAATATTATCAGACATCTTGAACACCGGTCAAGAAAAACAAGCACGAAAAGGAAACAATAACTATTCCCGAAGTTGCAAAATAACCGTATATAACACCAAAGGTGCCGGATGTGATTAAACACCCAAACCAACTGGAAAATTGAAGGAATATCCCTCAAAGTGAAGACACGTGCTGAAAAAAGTCTCAAACGCAGCAGGGGGTGCTGGCCAGTAACCAAAACAGAAACGAACACCAAAGAGGTGCCTTCAAAGTGACTCACAAGCCAAAAATGTCAAAAACAAGATTTGATCCCTCAAACAGGACCAGAAAATGCCGATCTACAAACTGTTTCAAAGAGCCGTCGCGAAAAAATCAGCGCAGGGCGGCGCGTGGGGCCCACGCGCCCGTAAGGTCGCCGGAGTAAAGCTGCGCGTGGAGGCGCGTCGGAAGGCGGACGGCGGAGAAATTTTAAGGGGTTGGTCGGTTTTTGATTCCGGTTCTGATGGTATGGGTGGTGAAGAGATCGGAGCACGAAAGAAGGGCGTTTATGTGTTTTTTTGGCGAAACAGTTGAAAAACGGGTCCAAAAAATTGGAAACGGTCAGAACTGCAATTAAGGCAGTAATAGTGCAAAAAAGAGGGCTGCAATGAAGGCAGGGAAGGGTCACAATGAAGGTGACTTGGGTTTGCCGAAATAAGGACGGCTAGGGTTTATGCGGAAGCAAGGCCCTCAAGAACGAGAGCTCGTGATACCATGTAGAAAAAGAAGACACGATATTGGTCACGCAGTTCGGCCAATCTTTGCCTACGTCTGCGACTACAGAGCAGCTGTAGTTCCGTCTTATTAATTGTGTAATTGTAATTTGAGTACAAGCACTACTGAGTTTAAATAGGCTACTTAACGGGCCAGGTAAATGGGCCGAATACATATATAAATAAATCTACTATTTACAACATATTTCAACAAATGACTAGTTAATATAATTAATATAAGGTAAGTCGAGACATCAATAAATAAAGATATTATTGGAAAAAATGTAGTTAATGCTTTCTTGACTTTTAATAAGACAAATGATTTGAGACAATTCAGTATTCCAAGAGTGACGGATAAAATGAGACGGAGGAAGTAATATTCGTTAGAAAAATTTTTGGTTTCTATTTTTGCTCTCTTTTATTTCATCACAGTATCAGACAAGAAGGAATACCATTGTCCAGTTGCTTGAGTTCACTGATTAGACAGTTAGCAATATAAAACAGATAGTGAGCATCTGCCCGTGCATATTGTACCATTTCTGCTGAGAGAGGGCGTTGTCTCCAGTCTTCACGCTACAAGAAATTAAAATTCTAGTCATTAACTGAAAAAACATCCCAAACCCAGAATAATAACACTGTCTTATTTATGGCACTTAACTATGAAAAAGAAAAGGTTTGCAAGTTATATTCATTGACGTACCTCATGCCAAAACACAGTGCCAAAAATAATTCATTATTCAAGTTTCAAGCCACATTCAACTATTATGAATAACATCAACATCAAACTTTTCTGTTCAGTTCAATATATAGTCTTTTTAAACATCCTTCTAATGTTTCCCTGTTTCAGTTCAATAAACTCAAGGTTTGGATCAAACTCCTATACAACTTAAACTTAAAATTATAATCCAATGTACATAAGAGAATTATAATTATGGTTTATCTGATTAAACATGTGAATCAATGATTAGAAGAAATATTCCAGAAGATTATTAAAATTTCACATTCCAGAGAATGATAAGGCACTCAAGAAGTTAATCATTCTTTGGGAAAAACACACAGAATGCTAGAACTTATTAATTGATTTTAAGGCACAAGTTCATTCTAGGTTGAACCTTATATACGAATAACTGAAAAATTTATGCATTGCATTTTACTTAAATACACTCGCGCAAAATAGTTGAACCCTGTAAGTTATGACTACAACATTGTTGATGACATCCAATGAGTTCAATGCAGGAAATCAAGTATAATCAGGTCAAACCTGTAATAACTTATTTGATATCACACCACAGTAGGTTTCAAGCAAATAAGCAAGTGACTTCTGTGGTTTTGACAGCACCTCACATGCCTGCAGTACATGATAAACAAATTAAAAAGAATTGCCAGTCAATGGTAAAAGGAAAACTTCCCCACTCACTATCATTCATGAGGAGAAATTTTTGTATGTCACGTGGCATCTGATACATAGTAAGGTATCAATCTAGCACGATGAATAGCTCACCTTTGAAGTATCAAATAGATTAACTATGTATATATGGAAGTCCCTCTGTAGCCAGAGAACATCATTGTCAGCCCCATGGAACACCTATCCACAAATTTTTCATTGAGAAAAAACAAAAAAAAAAAACTTGAACAACAAAAACATAGACAAATAAATCAACTAATATATTTATAATAAATGCTAGTATGTTATAGTCTCAAACATATGGTGAAGTCTACATATAAGAAAAGGAAAGAGAATGTCAAGTATTCAAACTTCATATTATAAAAAAATATAAGAAAGTATAAATTTAGGCTGAGAAAGAGGAACTTGGTGAAACTGGAAGCATCGTGCCCCTTGAAAACATGACACCAGTAACTTACATACTTTACAAATTGAAGGATTGGCAAAAACTGGGCGAAGAATTTCCATAGAATCATGCAGGGCAATTGTGTCAATCAGATAATCTTTCTGTTGTGTAGAAATCTGCTCGACAAAAATAACGACGCACGTATCATCAACAAATTTATCAAAAGATAAATTACTGGCACAATGCAAACAAAGAAATTTCGAGGATAACACAAAATTACCTGAACTAATGCTGTAAAGCCTAGAAAGGTGCGTAAGCTATGTTGTTCTGTGTCAACACCAAAGAAGCTTTCCTTGCTCAATACATTGACCAGTTCTTTCAATTGCATCTCTGTATCGACCCAAACATACGAATCATTCATTTCCAAGTCCACACTCTCCGCACTAAGTTCAATTCCAGGCTGAGGATTTTTTATCAACTCCATAATCTCTGCCTCAAACGGATGCGAATTTGAACCATTCTCTGTAAGATAACCACTACACTCAGCTTGATCTTTACAATCTTTCACACAAATCTCAATGCAGAAGGTCAACAAGGATCCAAAAGAAATACAAACAATTGATTTCTAGCTTACAGTATTTAGCAAATTAGCACTAATTTCCAACAAAATCTATTCACTTCAAATCTAAAACTCAATCGATTTAGCTATATCAAGATTTACGAAAAACATCACCAAACTCCATCGTGTTTGCACTAATATCTAGACTGAACTGGATTAAACAACTTCATTTGCCTGAACTGAATATATATATATATATATATATATATATATATATATATATATATATATATATATATAAAGAATGGGAGCTAAGCGAAAGCATGAATACAACAACTATGATGTTACTGCGACTTAGAATCGGGATTTAAAGCGTGAATACTAACACGATTCATTTTCTTTAACCGAATACAAGAACGATTGCGGAGTGTCAAACGTACCGTCGCTATCGGAGCTGTTGAGGTTCAAGTGCTTGAACGGCGTGTAGGAGTTATCCGCTAAGACTCGCTTAAACGTCCACTGTGGCTTCGGTTCGGAATGTGAGTAGCACGAACTCGAAGAAGACTCTCGCTGCTTTCGCCTCGTACGTCGTCGTACGGTGAGGAAGATGGAGATTGCAACTGCTAGAGTGGCAATTGTGAATGCCACGCGCATCTTGTGTCCATTATTCATTTTTCTTCTTTGCTGCTCTGAAGAGTTGAGCGAGTTCGGATTTTGTGTACGTAATAAGACACGGAGCAGAGGCGGTGGCCGCTACCTTTCGCGGCGGCGAAGTAGTAATTTTCTTTTTGTCAACAACGGAGTAGTATTTTTTAACCAACGTTTTTCTTGGGTCAAGTTTCGGCCCATTCTTTTGGCACTCCCCCCATTACTCTCTCACCCCTCCTAATATAAGGAAATGACAAAAATACCCTTAAGAATAGAAAACTTTCTTCCTCTTCTCCCTCACTCTCACCAGCACCACCTCCTTCTCCCTCTAAACGCCACCTCCTTTCTCACCACCCCCCACCACCACCTCCTTCTCCCTTCTCTGCTTCTCCTTTTCTGTTTTCTGCAACTTTTTCGCAACTAGGTACGTACCTAGTTCATCATCTGACTCTTTTACACATTAGCATTCTTTTCTCTCACTGTAGAGTGGTGAAAGTTAAGGCAGTAATGTTTTTCTATATTTTGAATATGGTATTTCATCATCTCCTAGTATGCCTCGTATTTAAAAGAAGTACCAAAACTAGATTTAGGGGAGTGGTCTAAGATAACCATGGGAAGAGAGAGTAAACCCTAGTGCATGAGTAAAAAGTTCTTCCAATCCTAATTTTCTAGAATCATATCAATCTTTTATTTTGTCACAACACCATCTCTAAGATTGCTAGTCCAGGAGCTTAGTAGTGTTGAGGAAGTTTTTGAAAAGGTTAAGCCTTTGAGGGACAATTGGCCTAGAATTCCACGAAGTATTCTCTAATCTTTGGGCTATTAGAAACTGAGCTACTCACCGTCTTTGTCGACATATTTCTAAGACCAATTTAAGGTTGAGGAAGGTCATTGTTCAAATCCACTATAGTGAGGTAATATTTTAACCCATTTGGCTACAATAACTACATCTTCCTAACATCTCTTTACATTCAGCAAGAGCATTTAGGAATCTCCCCATGACACACATTCTTTCAAGGTGGGAGGAATTCCTGAAGCTTTACAATAAGTTGCCATCATGCATTAGGGAGGTAGAGGACCCTCTCCATTGGCCCGAGTGTCTAAAGGTTTAGGAACCTCCACAGCTCAATGACTTCTTATGTGCTAAAATTTGTTGAAGTTAAAGTTTTTGAAATTATCACCACTGTCGGAGGGTTGAGATCCTTCTTTGACAATAATTCGAATTTAGTGGTATCCCAAACTACGGTCAATTCAAGAGAAAATGGTGGCTCATATAAGATGAATTAAGAGGTCATCTATCCTAGAGAGTGGGTACTTGTTCATGATGGTAACTGTTCCGGATCCAACTTTGGCTAGATATAATGGGCCTAGGAGCCCAATTGTAAGCAGGTCCGTCGCACCACTATATATACCACTCTACACCCTAAAATATGGTACGCTTTTTCCATTCCTCTGATATGCCCCATCTTTATTATAGACTGACTTGGGCGTCAGAGTGCCTGCAGGTGGCGGCCTCCCCGCGCTTCACATCGGAGTTGATATCATCTCAGATCTCGAATTTCCATTGGATTTTCATCACCACCGTTAGGTACGATTTTCTCTGGTAACCTTGTTGAGTTGTTGCTGCTGGTAATCAACACACAGTATATCGCTTTTTATAATCTTGATATTTATTTCTTTTCTGAATTTTTTTATAATATATTGTTTGAATTCTTAAAAAAAAAATATTTATTCGATTATATTATATATTTTTTAAATTCTTAGAAAAATTATTATATCTAATATAATGAACTATAATTAAAATGTTTGTGTAAAATTTATTTACACTTAATTTTTTTTTTTGATTCGGACTATCGCCGACTACCCACAGAGTGTCCCAATGCTTTCAATGAAAGACTAATCTCCATTCATGCTTAGGATTAAATTTCACACTGGCCAACACCGAGTTTGTCTACTGCGGAAATCGAACCCGGAGCCCCCCTTAACAATATATTCTTAAACAAAAAAACTAAAGAAATTTAATACCTACCTTACACATTAGCATACATTTATTTATTCATTTATTTACTACGAAAAGTATAGATGAGAAAAATTTAGAGCTTGCTTTGTTTAGTGTTTGATTTAGAGCTTATTTGATTATATTTTTCTAAAAACTGTTAAAATTATTTTATTTTTTCTTAATAATTCAGAAAAATATTTTTAAAAGACTAATCAAACATATCCTTATGAGAATAGGTATAGAAAAATTTGTGAAAAAAAAAATCAATCAACAAACTATTTAATATGTGGATCACATTAACCTTCACATGTCCAACATGAACACAAAATGGCTTCATTTATACTGAAGGGTGGTTTTCTGCATATGCTGAAAAAATATATTTTGTACACCCTTGAAAAAAATAATTTGCACCCAATAATATTGTAGCAGTCCACACTACACCACACTCAAACAATCACTCATATCAATTCCTCTCCTCTCGTGTGCATTGAGAACTATTATGAATTGTGTAGTTTATTTAATTAAATGAGCACTTAATTTCTATTTGTGAGCTAGTTCCATGTTGCGTAATAATGAACATCATAAAAATTTGTATTAAGTGACTTTTTTTGTCTGAAGACGAAGTGGTCAATGTCACCTGAAACTCATACGCACATGCACGAGGTCTCGAGGTCAAACTCGATGATGTATTCAGCTTAACAATTTCGACAACTATCAATTGAGTTAGACCTTATGGTGTATATAAGAGAGACTATATTCATTAACCTATCACCATAGGTTTTAATTAAAAATATGGTCAAACTCTCTTATTATACATAATAAAAATATAAATAAAAATATAAAACCTAACAAGTAGTATCATAACTTGGTGTGTAGCCCAATAACAACTCATACTCTCACAACAGGTTGCACACAAATGAGTCGAGACTCACACTTGAGGGGGGAGGTGTTGGATTCAAATGAGTTAGTCTCACATTGTTCAATGATGAGCAAAATAAATAGTATACACCCCGTAAGGTTTTAAGTACGAATGTAATCCAAGTCTCTTATTATACATCCTAAAGATAAATATAAATATAAAACCTAACACATAATGTAGTAAGAAGTGATTTTGTGAATCTGTGAAGGATTCATAGCTTGGTTTAGTTAGCTGAAGTATTAACTCCTACAACTATTATGCAATCACATAAAGAGAAAGAACTATCAACAAGTGTGCATACCCTTTTCTGTCCATGAATGTTAACACATCAAAGCAGTGCAGTTTAGGTTTTTTAATGTCTTAAAAAAATGATTAGCACATCTTTAAAAAGTTGGGTGGTGAGTAATATTTTGTGGGCCCTGCCCCTGTTCTGTTCAACACCTTTTACATTTGTTTACTTTGAATCATGAATTCATGGCATATAGAGTCCCGCAGCAGGACCAAGGTGATAATCTAAAAATGTACTAGTAGTACAATTTGGTCATAATAGGGGACAATCATGCTCTTATAATTATACCTTAAGCCCTACTATTTGCCAAAAATATTGTCATTATGGATGCATAGTGGAATGGTCATCCTAAAGTTGCAAATTGGCTAATTCCTTTTATTGATCCACTATCTTTTAGTCTTAGGACGAGACACCACTTTGTCCCCTTTCTTTCTAGTGCGTACATAAAGAGCCTAACTCACTCTTGATTAGAAAGACGAATTTATCCCTGACCTATTGAGATCGTGTGAGTGTGAGGCAAGGCATTTGTAATTAACTGGTGCAACAAAGCATCTGCACAGCCACCAAATTGTAGTTGGTCTCTTCTCGTGGGATGGCAGCTTTGGGTTGCTTCAAGAAAGGACGAAAGGGTAGTAGCATCTGTGCTTTAAAAGTGACAGAAGAATCCTATTACAAGCTTTGGGGGTCTCTCATCTTATAGTTTTATGATGAGTAGGTGAGAGTGTGTTACCATCCAATGAAAACCTATGGTATACCCTACACGAGTCAAAGGGCAGCTCAGTTTTTTGGTTGGGAGTATAGTTAGTTATCCACGGAGTATCTCAATGTTTTCAACAAAGATTAATTTCCGTTCGTATTTAGGATCAAATTTCGCATTTGCCAACACCGAGTTTGTCCACTACAAAAATCGAACCCGAGAGCATCAGATCGATTCTCCGTGCCCAAGCCAAATAAGTTTAACTACTTATTTTCTGAAAACATTTTTTATTTTTATTTTTTAAAATATCTAATTCATTTTATTTTAACTTGTTAATAAGAAAATTAGATTTTTTTTGATTAAATAAGAAAATTAGATTGATAAAACATGAACCCTTAATAATTTTGGACATAACTTACATATTTTGTAATTGACAATTTATTCTTTGTTATATTTAACAAAGTTATTTTAGGTGTTCATATGTTTGTCTAATTAAAACCAAATCAAACAATAACCAACAAGAGTGGTTCGAGCGGTAATTAAGTTTGGATCTCATCTTACAGACTTGAGTTCGTATTTTAGATATGGCAAAGGCGAGAATCACAAAGACCGACAAAGTCAGATATTCATGGTCAGTCAAGTTCCCCAAACTAAAATTAGTTATTAACAAAATCGGTGAATAAGACGGCAATAGAAAAAGCAGAAAAAGGGACAAATATTGTAGTTTATTTTAGATTGAAGAAGGTGTAGGTTGGATTGCAAGTTTACAGTGCACTGCACATGTTATGTTGTGTGCAGAGAGAGTAGCGAGAGAAGCGGGTTTGTCTTGTTTTGGAGTTTTGGAGGGAGAGAAGGGTAATAATGTCATGACAAATGACTGTTACTGGGTTCAGTAAGTTTTGCCATTAAAGAAAACAAGAAATGATGGCGCCGACAAGGACAAATTGGGCATTATGGGTAATAGTATAAAACTGGTCGGTTAGCAAGTCTCTTCACTTGTCTTCAACGTCCATTCTCACACCTGCAAAGACACAAATAACACCAAACCAAAACCAAAACCAAAATCAAAAGCATACAAACATACATACATGGCTTTGGGATAAAAGCTAAGGAACAAACAAATCACTAACTAGATAATAACACATCATCTTCCTCCTTTCTGTTATCTTCTCTTTCTCTCTCTTTCTCTTTCTCTTTCTCCATCCATATTCTTATTCTACTTCCGAAGGACCACCTACCTCGCTTTCAGAACAAAAAACTCAGTTTTGCATATTGAAGTGCTAAGTTTTGATAAAAGAGAAGCCAAAAAGAATGAGTTGGAAAAGCAGAGGGGAGTTGCCTTCTAGAAGTGTTATATCTCAGAGATGGACACTTTTCCTATGCCTGGGAAGCTTCTGTGCTGGCATGCTCTTCACTAACAGGTTCTTCTTCTTCTTCACTTTTCTCATTGATTCATTGAACACTTTTTATAATTGATTCGCTTTTTAAACTTTGATTAGTTCTGTTTCTGAAATCGAGTTCAAGCTAATTACAGTTCCTCAATGATTCTGAGTTACAATTTTTAATCCTCAAATCAGTACTCTCGGATCTTTATGACATTTCATTGTTTAATTAATTTAATTATCTGTTTTCATGTGCTTAATTGCTTGACTTGTCATCTGTCTTAAGTTCATTGTAACTCGATAGCAGAAATGGAATTGGATCTAGATTGAGATTCAATTGGTATGAAATTAAATGATTCTAAATCCAAGTGACGTTAGACAATTTTAGTTTATGATTCCATTCCTACCTCCTACCCTGTAAGATTAACTATTCATTGACAAGTCAACTCTGGTGTTTGCTCTATTCTTACACCTCTTTCTCTGATTATTACTATCTGTTGCCTAATTTGGTGAAAATTTAATTCCTGAAACGGTTTTAATTACTCAATTTTTTATGAATCTATCGACAACTTTAATTTCTTTATGTCTAGTGGGGGCTACTGTTTATGTTAGTTGGCACCCACAGCTTTATACCGTGGGAAGTGTTGCTTAGGAGTTAGGTCCTAATTTAGATTCATTAGCTGTTAAAAATACATATTTTATTTCATTGGGTCTGATTAACTAGTGATTATATTGCCATATTGGATGGCAACCAGTGAGATAGTTATGGTGGTACTTTTTGTGATGAGAACTGTTAATACCATAACAGGATATGGACTATTCCTGAACAAAAGGGACTTGCACGACCTGCAGCTTCAGAAACTGGTAAATTGGACGTACTTTCAGAGGGTTGTAATTCCAGAATCGTAAGCATCAGTTTCATTTTCCTTATAATCTTTTATATCTAGAACACTTGAACCTTTATATGTTTATAATCTGAAATCCCTATTTTTTTTTCTTTATGTATGTCTAGTTGCAAGAACTGGAAATGAGACGCGAAACTAGAGATATGTATGGTGAAGTTTTCAAGGGTCATAATTCCATAGAGTGAGTTCTATGCAGTGTCTTGATGGCTTGATGCTATTGTGAGTCTAATTATTTTTGTTATTTTGGATCCCAAACTCATGAAAATACATGGAATGTAGAGCTCTAGATAAGACTATTTCAAATTTAGAGATGGAATTGGCTGCTGCAAGGGCTGCTCAGGAGTCTATAAGAAGTGGTGCTCCTGTTCAAGAAGATATAAGGATAACTGAGTCATCTGGTAAGAGAAAGTACCTTATGATCATAGGTATTAATACTGCATTTAGCAGCCGGAAAAGAAGGGACTCGGTTCGGGCCACATGGATGCCACAAGGTTCATAATCTGATCCCATTTCCTAACATTTTCTTCTATGATTTATACGCTATTCTCTCTGTTTTACCAGTTACGGTTTTTGATGCTTTGTTGTTTTGATAACATGGGAAATAGGTGAGAAAAGAAAGAAGCTGGAAGAGAAGGGTATTATCATCCGCTTTGTAATTGGACACAGGTAGCTATCTCATCTCTCTTTTAATGATTGCATTATTCGTGGCTTTGTCATGCTTTTTGTCTTAATCCCAGTACAAAATGCTTAAATAGAAGATAATATTGTACTAATTACATCTCCATGTTTTGAAGCTGTATTTTAGTCTACCAAATACCAAATTCTTTTTTAATAGTTGTCGTAAAATAATATCATTGACAAGAGTTATTGTACACATATCCATCTATTTATCAATTAATAACTCAAATATATTGGACAAATCATAAATTTGTTCTGGTGTTTTCTTCTTTATCTAGCGCTACATCAGGAGGTATTCTAGATAGAGCTATAGAAGCAGAGGACAGAAAGCATGGAGATTTCTTGAGGCTGGTAATTTGACTTGTTATCCATTTTGTTACATTGTTGTTTCCATCCCCGATATGATTTTTATCATTTAACAGCTTTTGCAATTGCTTGGCCGAAACTGTTTTGCTTTTAAATTTAAAGGGAAAATCGAAGGTACACAATTTTTCAAGATTTATACTTTGTTTCTGCAGAATCACGTCGAAGGATACCTTGAATTGTCGGCTAAAACAAAGACATACTTTGCCACTGCTGTGAACTTATGGGATGCTGACTTCTATGTCAAAGTTGATGATGATGTTCATGTAAATATAGGTATTGAAGTTTTAAAAACTGATAATCTTTAACTGTATATATAGAAGCATGACAAATTGGCAAATTGTAGTTAACTGAAGCTTTTGACTGTTGAACATGATCGATATGAATTAAATACACCTTCATAAGCATATTAGATCTGTATCAAATGCCAGACATGAGTTTATGTTTAAGTAGTAGTTATGCATGATGTTTTTATTAGTACTTTTTGACTTAAAATGCTATTTGTTATTTTTCAGCAACATTGGGAGAAACTCTAGTTAGACACCGATCGAAACCACGGATATACATTGGATGCATGAAATCCGGACCTGTCCTATCTCAAAAGTGAGAACTATTTCTAATTGACTTGAAGACATAAGCATTCTTCACTTTTATAGCTTCTCACCCCTCTACATTGTTTCTCAGAGGGGTAAGGTACCATGAACCCGAGCACTGGAAATTCGGCGAGTCTGGAAACAAGTACTTCCGTCATGCCACGGGCCAGTTATATGCCATTTCAAACGATTTGGCAACATACATATCGCTCAACCAGTAAGTCCTACTACAATTCACCTGTGAGGATTAAAAATAGAATAAATTGTTAAATCAAATGAAATCAAATCAATGGACAAAAGGTACTGATCCCATACTTCTGTCTTGCGCGTATATGTTCATCTCAGGAATGTTCTTCACAAGTATGCCAATGAGGATGTGTCACTAGGATCTTGGTTTATTGGACTTGATGTGGAGCATATAGATGATAGAAGACTTTGCTGTGGCACTCCTCCAGGTAAATACATAAGTTATTATTGACCCCCTTGAAATGATTTATGTGTTCATATCATCATCAAACGAATTATTTGTTGTTGACACTTGAAAATTATTGGTTTGGCTTCTCTTGCAGATTGTGAATGGAAGGCCCAAGCAGGCAACATTTGTGTTGCTTCATTTGATTGGAGCTGCAGTGGTATTTGTAGGTCTGCTGAAAGAATTAAAGAGGTGCATAGGAGGTGTGGAGAAGGTGAGAATGCTGTATGGAGTGCCTCTTTCTAGGAGGGATCTTCCTAACTCGGGAAGTTTATTACCACGACAACGGATTGAGCGCCGCAAGATTTTTCGTTTTCCTTTTCTATATTTTTGACAAGTATATAGAAATATCATTTTAAACGTGAAGAGCTGAAGTGAGAAATGCATGCACCATGGACCTGTATTTTAAGAGGAGATAGACCATGGTAGCAGCAAGAAGAGGACGCACGAGATAGTCCACATTCATTCTTTGATGCTTGAGAGGCCACTCTGTTTGTTAATATAGTTTTTCATGGCTATCAAGCTTCTAATAAATAGATATAATAATTGGTTTGCTGTTGTTGCACCCCTTCCTTATGCGCAAAGTTGATTTTTCTCTTTTGATTGAAATGACTTCTTATTCTACATTTGACACGGGGAACAATCTTGTATTGCAAAGGCATAAGCAATTCAATTAGAAGAAAAAAAAATCATAAGCTAAAAGCTTGGTGAAGGACCCTACCTATTAAGTATTAACTATTGCATGTGTTAACGAATGAGACAAAGGGTGTGTCGAGAAGGCACAGAAATGGTAATATGTAGAACTGTTTTCAATTAATTGTTTTTAGTACAAATTCATTGCAGCGAGAAGCAGAAAATATGTTCAGAGGCCAATATTAATAGTCCTGCTAGAGAATCGTACTCAAAATATACAACAGGGAAAAAAAACTATAATCATTACATACAATATATTATTGTGAAACAAAATACAATATTTATTTTTAGCAACTTTCAGTTCTGTGACCAACTCTGAGGAAACTTATGCAAGTCAGCAACTGCAAAATAGATGTAAATTAAGGCTAAAAATGTTGAAGTGTAAGTAATGACTTCATTTTCCTATAAATAAATTAAATAAGTGTTAACGAGCTTTTAGTGGTCAAGAGTCAAGACAACTAGATAATTAATCCGTTTGAGATGATTTTACATCCTTCATTTAAAAATAAGAAATAAATAAAAGACCTGAAATTATATCACTACCTAAAGACTAGCAGGAAAAAATAGTTTCCCAAAAAATCAATCAGAAATGTTTAAAAGATGGATTAATTAATGGAAAATGCTAAATTCATGGAGAGTTTTTTCTTAAAATGTTTATATTATAACTTTAAATGTGCCAAAAAATTGATGTATGTTGATATGTTTAAATTAATAGAAAATATTTGAAAATTTATGATTTAATACAATATACTAAATTTAATATAATAACAATAATATTAATAAAAGTATTTTTTATATTTATTTAAATAAGTCGGTCTAGTAGGCCTAAAAGGCTTTTTCGATGACATGTGACCTGACTTTTTTAGCTAAATAGACTTTTTAAAAAGTCTTAGTCTGACCTATTTAAAAAAAGCCTAGCCTAACCTAGGCCTGACATAGGCTGGGCTGGCCTGGCCTACTCCCACCTCACATACAACATATAATAAATTTAGCATTGTATACGTGGAGATGACTGTTTTTTCATAAAACGTAAAAAAAAGTGGAGACGACTCTAATTTTTCAAGTCTTTGCCCATTACACTCTTAAGGGTATGTTTGTGTGAAAGATTTTGGAGTTGATCTATATTTTATTATATATTTGAGATTTTAAAAAGTTAAAAGAAGATATTTAGCATACTTATCTAGTTTTTTTTGACAAAAGCATATTTATCTATTAAAAAGTAGAAGATATAGAAACTGAGATATCTGATATCTTATATCCTATATCTGATAGGTAAAATGAAAAGTTCGTGTGTATAAAGCAAAACAGAGATTAATCCATCCAACTCCAAGAAAGGAGAAAAAGAAACAGAGATGGTCACACAAAAAAACTTCAACAACCGCACAACTCAAGGTTTCCACTGCATAAAGTATACTCTCATATATGGTCAGACCCAATATTCTACAAGCTTCATTGGCCTACCTAAATTATTTCTTGATGATGCATATATAACTTTCAAAATAATAGTTTGAACGTAAAACGTAATAACTCCAAATCAAGTAGTACATGCCCAAATGAAGAGATATACTATATAAAAGTCAAACAGACATGTCAAAATATAAGAAAAAGAAAGGTAACATAATCTTCCAAGGAAAAGAAACGTACAAGAGAATGAAGAAGAGAACAACCTGCATATCTTCTTTTTTCTCGATAATTAAGAGTTTATTGATACGACCTATCCTAACAGGCGAGTTAGGGAGTACTTACAAAACATTGTAAGTCATGGTCACAACTAACACGTCTAATATTCTGACTACTCCTCCTAGAGATCAAAGAATGCAAATGGAAAACCAGGACAAGTATGTAAACAGGAAGAAACACCTTGAGGGTATGGAAGGAAGTGCATGGGTCGTGATATTGGCACGGCTCAATCAAAAAACAGTGCTCAAAACATTTTTGAGCATTACTTTCTTATTGAACCGCACCAATATCTCGTTAAACCGGTACTCCATACCCCCTCATTGTTTTGGCTTAAACTTCATTTCCTCCCATCTGTTGTAACAATATATATATAATCATATCAACAATATAAAATCAGAAAAAGGGTCCTTCATGTATGTATGTAATGTAACATTCACATAAATAACCATTAAGTTATGTTGAGTTGAAGAGAACTAGGAAGGAAGCTGAAGTGAGAGTGATTTTTGAATTAAGAAGAAACACAAGACACATTAAAAACAAAGAGACATAGAGAGAGAAAGATGGATGGATAGTCGAAAGTTGAATTTAAAGAAGGTAGTGGCGAATTCAAAACGAAAATATGGCTGGTGAAGGGGTAAGCATTAAAGAAGTTGCATTAAATATTCAACAACCAAGCAACTGAGGAAGTTGGAATATTAATTTAAAAGGAGGTACAGGAATCGTGAAAAAGCTCAGAGGAGACAAATCTGTAGCTTTAAATGTGGTGCATTTATGGATTATGGAGGGGATGTTGGTTTCTGTTCAATCAGCATTTATGTATCAAACAGTAAACAAAGAAAGAACCTTTTGCTTTATGAGTTTTTGCTTGCTAGTGTACTCTCCATCCATCATCATACCCAAAATCTCTCATGAGGAGGCACTTCGTAGGTTCAGTGATTCCCACTACAAATGCAATTGATGCATCTATTTCGTTTCTTCACATGCTTAGCTAATCTTTGCTACAAATGACGATTAAACATATGGATATGGAAAACTAGTTGTACCATAACTAGCTAACCAGTATATCATCTTTTTTGGTTTAAAGTTTCTTTTACTTATGTCTTGTTACTGTTAAATTGGGAAATAACCGAATCATGTTTGTAAAAATATAACTATAACTATTCACACAAAAATATAACTATAATCATTAGTAGCGTTTTTATTGAGCTACTAATGATTATAGTTATATTTTTGTGTGAATAGTTATAGTTAACAAAAATACTATAACTATAATCATAAGTAACAAAAATAACATGGTAACATTAGTTATCAACATTAGTTATTGGTGTGCAGTTTCTATCGACTTGTTGATAACTAATAGTAGCGCGCAATAAAAACTGCTACTAATGAAACTGCACACCAATAACATTAGTTATCAACAAGCCGATAGAAACTGCACACCAATAACATGGTAACAAAAATAATGGTTCGAATCGCCTAGTTTAGTTCAAATGTAGTCTGGTTGAAGTATCCAAAACAGGGCTGAACTGGATTCAATCATTTTAAACCACTAATCAAATGAATAATGCCATAGAGATGATCTTTTTGAATTGATTTTAAAAGGTAAAATATCATCTGAGGTCCATTAACTTATTTTCTGTTTTAGTTTAAGCCCCTTAAGTTTTCGAGGTAACGAATAGGTCCTTAACTTTAAAAAACGTTGGGACATGTTTTTGGAATCATGGTCACAAGACACCACCTCATCGGAGAAGCTAAGCCTGGTATCCTCCTAATTGCTGTGCATGTGAGGCTTTCCTAACACACTTGTTGCTTTTTGACAATGCTAAAATAGGAATTGTTGCTTGTAGAAAGTCAGCTTTTTCAAAAAAGGCATCTTGGAATAATCTTTAGTGCATTATTGTTCAATTGTTCAATTTTAGTAATAGTGCTACTACTATCACAAGAAGAAAAAACTGTAATTGTTGAATTTGCTAATTATTAATGATTATCTAATAAGTGGGGTTCGAGAGATCAAACCTTGGTAATATGTTTGCGTGAACATAAGAATAGAAAATTATGAATTATTTTTAGCTTTGACCGTGTTTGATTTTATAAATAACACTATTTGATGGGTGACTTTATGGAAAGTCCTCATGTTGTACCTTTTTATGAATAAAAAATACCTAACAAAGTGGTACAATTAAAATAGAGTCTCTTACCTATATAAGAGCACTTAGATGAGACGACTTGGATATCTTAATCAATGTTTTGGGTTCGAATCCAATTTTAGGAATGCAGCAGTGTTAAATCTTTTGAGGTAGAATTTTACCGCCCATTGTGGTCCTACCTGACTCGAGGATTTAGTCTCTGCAGTTGTGTGTAGAAGATATCAGATTTATACAAAAAAAAGAATATAGTCTTTTGATGAGTGGCCGAATAGCAATTTATAATCCCACAATGAGTTGCACGCATATATGTCGAGATTTACACTTGAGAATGAGATGTTGAGTATCTCAAGTGTGAGAAGTCTCACATCACCTAATAATGAACAAAATAAAGAGTATATAAGAGACTATACTGATTAACCTATCTTTTTTTTATCAAATAGGCTACGAGAAAAAGAAAAAAGATAGGAAAGAGCACAAGGGGAGACTATACCAATTAACCTATCACTTTAAGGTTTTAAGAAAAAATGTGACACAAGTCTATTATTTCTAATAATAAAAATAATATATATATATATATATATATATATATATATATATATATATATATATATATATATATATATATAAAGACCTAACACTATCGCCAAAAATAAGTAGTTTTTTTTTGATAGATCAAATAAGTGCACAATTTTTAAATATGACGTCGACAGCGAGATTAAAAACTATGATTACACACAGATTCTTTGTTGGGGTCACTATTAACATTTTATTTTCCCAAAAATCCCAACCCATTTATTCATTATTAGAATCCAATCAATCCTAACCAACACAGTTGGTCTAGTATCTATCTGCATGTCAAGAAAAAATATATCTTTGGTTTAGTATAATTAGCTAGGGACATGAGTATTGACACACTGCTCCCTGAATCGATTCTGCCATGACAGACTCTATTGACTTTTGTTCAAAAAAATTGATGTTCATCACTGCAAAATTTATTACTAAACACGAACAAAAATTAGTTTTTTTGTTTAAAGTATTAGAATACTTTGTGAGTAGCCAACAAATATTGGTGCGAAGGAAAAAAGAGAATCCAATCAATCCATGTGGACTTGTATATACATGTTGCGAAAATATTTCCAGCTAATTGTTACCTCATAGTTCATATATACTACATCAAATTTAAGGGTAGTGATATTTTTGTCTGGATAAGTATATTTTCAGGTGTTACCGCATATAGCTATGGCAACGAAAGAGAAAGCAAGAAAGAACAACAAGAACATTACATAGTGGGCCTTTGTGCTTCGTATACTTTGGATGCGTATTAGTATATGATACATACATAATGTTAGTAGGTAGGCAAAACATGTGAGAATGACTATACCACACACCATTTAATAGTTCTGCCACCTATTGATGAACACGCATATATACACGTGAATGAGAGGGGAATGAAATTTTTGGCATTTAAATCTCTGATGTTGACAAAGTACAGTAACGTGACTACAAAAACCAGCTACACTTTCAAATTGATAATAAGCATCTATTGGCAGAAGAAGCTCAATAAGTCATTAGCAGTGCACCCAGCCCAGGGGTTCTCAAATTAGTCCCCACTCACCTCTTCCAGCTAGCTAGTTGGTGTTTGTTGCTTCCTATATGTAGTTATTTATGGCCCGGTTAGGGTGAGAATATTATTTTTTAATACCATGTTATTGGTGAGTAGTTTCTACTGGCTTTGTCGATCTACGTCAGAGAACCTGGCTGACCACGAGTGTCCGACTTTGTCGGCCCATATGGTTCTCCCCTCCCAACAGAGAGGGTGAGAATATTAATACGCGGTATGGGTAAAAAAAAGAAGTCATACGATAGGTTTGAGACGGGGAAATGCTATTTTTGAGTAATAGCAAAACTCCATATAGAAGAGATAAAAAAGTAGAGAAACTGGATTCAATTTTCTACTTGCTTATTTTAATTTTTAATTACACAATAGTGGAGGGACCACTTTACATTTTCCTTTAAAACAATTTGCAAACATCCAAAAGAACTCTAACAGAATTGTAATTGGCGAAACACAAGTGAAATTTAGCAACAACTGTAAATCATATTAAGAATTAGACATGGAATGTGATTTAACTAGGCCAAGACTATTATAAAGCTATGCATAACATAAAGAAAAAAGTAAAATGCTTGAAAATAAGATTTTGATTGAATATCGTGTGTCTAGAATATTTACAAGCTGAGTATTTATATACAATCCTCTATTGGCCACGATTACTAGTCTACAGCTAACCAGGGCTACAAAAAAATGGTTACTCGACTAGGAATAATGTACATAAAGCTCAACATGCGCTAAAACCCTAGGAAATCGTTCAAGTAACAACTTATTAGCACGAATTATGGAAAATAATCACCATCTCCTATATTTTAGGCGCCTAGGAATGTTTCTCAACCGTTCCCATGTTTTTCTTACAATCTTTAATGTAACTTCCACGTGTCTGGCTTGCTCAGTCCCAAAATAATTCCCTTATACCTGCAACAAGACCCTCAACTACTACATCCTCAGCTATTGTTTCATCGATTTAATTAGGCATGCTTTGCTGAGATGATCAATAATTCTCCATGGGTCATTCTAGGTGCTACATTAGAGATAATTCAAGAAAAGAATAAATAATTGAGAAGCATATTGCTTCCTATATTCCTTTAAGAACGCCTTGGTGAGAAATTGAGGCAATCGGTTCATTTGAGCTCGGCTATGCATCTGACTCAGCTGAGGGTACTTAACAAATTTTAGGTGTTAACACAGTCAAACAATCTGAAGTATCTTATTTTAATCTGACTGCAGACATTTTAAAGTTGATTTTTATTTTTGATTTACTCAATTTCAATTTCAATTGGGCAACCCAATTTGCCTTACTATGCGAATGCATAAAAATTATGACTGTTTAAGAATTTGACCCTACAGCTTATTGATATTTGTATTTTTCCGTAAAAGCTTTGTAAACAATTAACTAATACTTCATCCATTTTTGTATAAAAATAAAAGCGACTATGCACACCTTTAAGAAAAGTTTAAAAAAAGAAGCCAATGGGAGTAATTTAGATGTAATACTTCTTTTTTTGAGTATTTCTCACCTTTTGTTTCGTATAGAGCGGTACTCTTAAAATCTTAACAAATAAATATAGAACCTTTAATTAGTTAATAAATCTATTTTTAGTTTTATTTTAAGGGTTAAGCATTTTATTTTAAAGAATTAATTAAAAAAATTTTAAAAAATGAAAAATCATTGTGTTTATATTTTTTTATAGATAGATTATACATTTTGTCAAAAAAAAATAGATAGATTATACATGGATATAGATAATTTCATTGCTAACAATGTATTCTTGAATTGTAAAAAATAACAACTTATTCTTGAAGAACACGATTCTCTCTGGTGTTAGGCTTTTCTTTTCCTTCTATGAAAAGTTGTGTCGCGTTGCGCAAACCACGAGACATTTCCTGTTCCTTTTTCTCTAGTTGATCATCGACCCAAAACGCCGTCGTTCGCTCCGAGAGTTCGATATTCGCAGCTTTTCTCTCTTTCTCACGCCCTACGGCCACACCAAACTCTCTCTGAATCTCTGCTGCCTTTCAATCGAAGGTTCTCCCCTGCCTCATATCTGATAGGTATCTTGACCCCTATCAATATCATCATTCAATTTTTCGAATTTGTTTTTCAAGTGCTGAAATGTTTTCAATTTGGAGAAGTGTTTCTTCTGTTTGAGCTACGTAAATGCATATTTTTGTGTGTGGGACTTATAGGGAAAGTATTTGGAATATGAGGATTGGAGATGATGTTTATTAGTTGCTTTTTGATTAAGGGTCTCTGTAGGCGACCTAGGGTTTCTGCAAAAAATAAAAAGAGGCCTTTGTTTCAGTTTTAGGTTTTGATATACTTTTATTCCCATTTGATTTTTGCTAAGAGAAATTAAATTGAGTTTGGACATGGGTTTCCATTTGTTTATCTAGATGAATAGATTTAGAGGATTGTTGTTTGCTTTGACAAGATTTTTGATGTATCATAATAAGAATTGTGTCTGATGGTGCATTCTGTGAGAATTATTTCAGGCATGTCGGGATATGAGATTTTGTTCATATTCTTAATTCTTAACCGTTTGGTCCTAAGGAAATAAAAGGCTTCTTCCCTGAGCTGATCTGGCTCAGTTTTTGATTTCTTTACTGGACATTGTTTTTAATTCATTATCTAGTTAAATATGCTTTGGATTCTCATAGAATATTCAACAAGCATTTGACCTGAAATGTGAATTTGGACTAAACAAGCCTGTGATTGCTAACTGCACTTTTATTCTTTTGGGTCGATTGTGCTGGAACTTGGGAGTTTTGTCCTTCTTGGTGACTCAGCTCAAACTGAGAATGTTTTTTTTATAGTAGTAATGGTATATGAGCCTATGTACGACAAGTCGACAACTTGTTACACACGATTGTTTACTTACTCGTATAACTATGCGTTAGCTAAATCAAGGGTGCAACTAAATTATGTTTCTTCTACATAAATTGCAAAGTCAAAGCCTTGGTTTTTGTGACAGTTTGATTTATATATAAAGTTTTTTGGGGGCGGATGGTGGGAATTACATTTATGCCTTGACATTTACTTGGTTTTTATGATTTGTTTTTGAATCATTGTTTTATGATCAAGTTTTCTGTAAGATGCTTTTTTTATAATTAAACTTGATTTGAGTAGGAAATACAGATTCTTGTTCAGGTTGTATTTGATGAGCAACCCACAAATGTGAGGTAGTCACTCTTGCAGAGTGGCATGTAATCATTCTATAAGTTATGGATGATTTTCCCTTTAAGTTAAGGAGTTAAACTTTTGAAGTCGCTACTGTCTGTTGACTAGATACTTTGACAATTGCTATTTCCATTAATGAATATAATAAAGTGTTTATGGATGAAGGTTGGTTATGCATATGGAGTTCCCTAGGATGGATACAAACTTGATCCTATTATTATTTTTGCTTTCCCTTTTCAATGATCTGATTGAGTTGCTGATTAGTGGATCTGAATAGTGGCGTCTTGCGTTCCTGTTTTGTTTCATTTAGCTGTTGTTCTTTTTGTTCCCTATAGATTCTAGCTTAATAAGTTGCTATTCTGATTTTAGGTTATTATATATTTTGTAGTTTGTTTTGCATGTTATTAATTTCCTGTTCAAATTCAGAAACTGCTTTTGCATCTTCAGCCTTGCATCCACTCAAGATGTTCTCTTCACTATTATAGATATGAATATAGTTTTGTTGGCAGAGTAAAAATGCAGTTTGATCATATAACACTTAAAATAATTTAAAAAGCCAAAGAATACGTGAGCTTTATATTAGTTTGTCAAACCAAACATTGTTTATGAAGAACTAACATTATTTTAGATTTCTTTCTTTAATTTAGTTTTTAAGGGGAGTAAAAGTGGACACAGGGCAACCATCAAAGTTACTCCATCAAGACCTCCTAAACAGGCATCTTTCCAATTTCTTGGATTGTAAAAGAACTCCGTTCTGTTTTCCCAACCATGGAAAGACGAACAGGTACAGCCAGGCAAGTAGTCTTGTCTTCACCTTCTGTAACTGGCACCACTACTATAACAATTCAAAACTCTGGCCCATCATCCTCTTCATCCCAGCATGAACAACAGCAACCTGAAGTTCTTTTTCTCCCCCTCAATCGCAAGAAGAAGAAGGTCTCTTGGAAAGAGGACACTGTAGACAATGAGTTCATGCAAAAGAAGAGTTCCAAGAAGTGTTGCATCTTTCATAAACAGAAGCCCTTTGATGAAGATGATAGCGATGAAGATGAAACATCGAATGGCCATGATAAAGTTCCACATGATCACAGTGATAGTGGGTCTTGCTGCAAGAATCATGATGAAGCTGGCCCAAGCAGTTAAGGTTTTGAAAAAAAAAAACCTTTAATTTTGTCGTGTAAAAATGTTTCTAGAATTCATTGAACTTAAGTTGGTTAGGAAAAGTGAATTATTTAATTTTTGTTGCAAGGAAGTTATGAGGTCATGACATTAGGATTAGATGAGTATTTAGTTTAAACTCCAGTATTGATCTCAACAACTCTATCCATTATACTATTCATGTTTCGTATCTACTGTGCATCTGAGAGAATGGATGGTTAAATTACCTGTTTTTTTTTTGAGATATTAATTAATTCCGGAAACAATTCAAAGTATGGAAGATGAAATGTTGACTTGTATCAATACTCTACCCCTATATCCTTTTCCATTTAAAAAATGTAGTGTGCAAGTAAGGAAACTTGCACTCTTGCTGTGCTCGACTCAATAAGGAAACCTTTTTTTTTGGTCCAAACACAATAAGGAAACCTTAATGCATGCAAGTATTGTATGCCAACAGTTATCACCCTGGACTTAGAGCACCTCCAACTTTTATATTGTTTATTATTGGATTTTATTAGACTTTCTATGTGTTGTTCTTGATGGTGAAACCTAGTCCGTAGAGAGAGTCTAAGTTCTTATAATTAAAAAGTATTTTAATATAATATTAAAAAGTATTTGAGTTCTTGAAAGCTCATTGTTGAAGTAAAGATTAAGTGAGTTGCTAAAATATAATGTTGCATTGCATTGTAAGGTCCGCTCGATTCTTGAACAACCCACATTTAGTTAATCGTCGGAGATGCTCTTATTCATCTTCTACATATTCTCAGTTCATGTTGTCCATTAAAACTTTAAGTTTTGTGTCAACCCGCGCCAAAGAAGAAACCCTATAATCCGCGAAGCAAGTGAGTTTGCCATCAACGTGCGTCCTTATTGTCGATTGAAAAAAGAAAAGATAATGTTTCTGATATTTTGATTCTCTTTTATTTTGAAAGATATTTTGTTATATTTATCGATGTAGTATTTTTTAAAAATGATTCGTTGTACTTTTTCTTCCTCTTTGGTGGACCAATCACATAACTAAGGTAAAGTGAGGCAGAGTGACAAATTCAATTTGGGCGAGTTGACCCGTCCTACTTTTATGCATGTAAAACTAGAATTAAAAAGGTGATAAATCATATTTACATTTGTGTTTAATCCAGCTTAGTTGATGGTTAAGGAGTTACTCGTCTATTAACTACTCCCTCCAGTCCTTATTATAAGAAAATTTTGGAGTTAATTTTGGTCTCAAATATAAGAAACTATTCTAGTTTTTACGGTATATTTATTGCTTAAATAACAATTTTACCCTCATTAATTGCTTTGTGTTTTCAGTTTTCAATGTGAGTGGGATGGTGCACATAAATCTAACTTGAGGGGAGTTATTTCATATGTGAAGTTTAGTGGAGGGTACTTTGGAGAATTAACTTAAAAAAGACAAGAATTAAATGAGTTCATTGCTAATGATGATTTTTGTATTTTCTTCTTATAATAGGGGACCGGAGGGAGTACCTATTGAATTAACCGTAGTTTTAAACTGTATTAATAGGATGTCATGAGTGTCAACAATTTTGGGCATCCAAAGAAAATACAACTCTTAACTTCATAATCAATGAAATAAAAATTTCACCCTACCTCATTAAAAGAATTTCAAACAACTAAGTGACCATATTTTTCCACATGCCTATTTTCCGATTACTATGTTACAGGTGCAAAATTTTCACTGACTTCGTCCTAACTTAACTAATCTTCTATGAGGAACTCAGTACTTTTAGAAGGATCACTCTTCCAACAACGTTTTTCTCATTTACAACGCTTGAATTTGAAATATTATTAAGGGATCCAAGCTAAAATCCACTCAAAATCTATTCTACCCATGATTAGATTTTTAAATATAATAAATAATATTTGGACTTGGTAATCGAGTTGCCATTCAATTCTACCCACGATTAGATATTCAAATATGATATTTGGACTTGGTAATCAAGTTGACTCGTTTTTTTATTTATGAAAAATTGGAGTTGACTTGTTAATTTTTCCTAGCAAATTCAACAAAAATACTTTCTTTTATGTTATTTTTAAAAACTAAATAAAATAGTCTAAATCCAAGTCGCTTTATACAATTGTTTATAATTTATATCTCATACTATTATTTGGTTTATCATGGTGTGCATAACGATTTAGTCTAAATCATTTTATCATTATCCACATACCTTATTCTATCTGTTGATATCCCAAATTCCCAATAGATTGATTCAATTCAAGCAAAACTAATCACTCTATCATGTGAAGCACATCACCTACAATCACACCCTAAGCTATAAGCTTGAACAAAATGGTATAAAACTGTAAAATCTATATATGGATCAATCCCTGAAAGATGTGAGGTAAAGTTATACCATTTCATTATATATTTGATTTTACGAAGGAGTTTGGAGAAGGATGTCGAGGGTCTAGATCTTGGAAGCTAACATTTCTCATGCTCTCTAACTAATTACTAACCACCAACTTTAACGCTAACATTTTAAAGAGGAACTAACTATATCATCTGTAAACTAAGAATAAAAAATTATTCTCTGTCTCTCTCTCTACAATATCAATTAAACTTAATTAAATTAAAACTACATACAAATAAAAATTATGAATATGTGGGGTCGAGAATGAGTTACTTATTTGGAACTAGCATTGGAATAAAAACTATTTGGATTCGTTCTAAATTATTTAAATCTACAGATAACTATTTGGACTAATTACATTTTGTCCCCTATCTTCACAAGTTTAAAAATTTAGTCTCCCCTTCCGAATGTTAAGTTGTCGTCCAAAATATAATAGAGTTAGTGACATGGCGTGATGTGGGTTTAATTAAATCTTAAGTGGTTTCTCATCGGGATGATTCATGTTGCTGAAATGTCATTAAAACATGTCTTGTGCATGTATAATTATAATTATTTTTTATAGTTTATCTTTATAAATGCAATTTTTTTTTTGAGATCCAAAAAGAAAATATTGTATGTTATACGTTTTGCGACAAATAAACTTGGCACATTCGCGGAATATTTCTTTTTATATTTTTATTTATGATATCATTGATTATTATAAATGAATATTTTGCTTTTAAATTCCGACAAAAGAAAATACCCATTGTTTGTATAATTTAACTAACTTTAGCATTCGTAATGGAAAATTATATGATGTTAGTATAGTTATTTTTACATTTTGTCTTTATACTTTTTTTTGTTATTTAAAAATGATTCTTTTATTTTTGAGTCCGGATAGAAAACATAATGCATTTTTGCTATAATCATTTTAAATATTTTTCTTTTATAGTTGTTGCATGTTGTTGATATAATCTCATTTCTTTTGATTCTCGAGGGAGAAATGTTACGCGTTTTTGGAATAAATTATTTTAAATTTTTCTTTTAATATAAAAAATGGAGTGACTCATGCGAATCTATCTTCTTGCTAGTTAATTGGTAAAAATAGGAAATAAATTCTTTTTTTCTTTTCAAAATATTAATTGTTTAAGGATTTAATTTATATACACTGTCATTGTACAAGTTCTTTACAACGTGTCGTCAACTAATCAAGAAATGACGCGTCATAAAAATATTTGACTTTATCTCAACTACTACTTTAAGACTTACTTATACCATTATTTTTTATTAGTTGATTATATATATATATATATATTAAAACAACGGTGTATACCAATTAAACTCATTGTTTAAATGATAAATAATTTAAAAGATTTCTTTTTTTTGACAAAATTTAAAAGATTTCTAAAAATTGAAACTTAATGAATTTTTATAGAAAAAAGCTTATCACCTAATAATCGTTAAAAGAGCAATGCTATTTCTTACAAAAGAATTGTTGAACAAAAATGAAGAATTAACACATGGAATGTTTATAAGAAGCGGTTTGGCAGCAAACATGGAAAGGGTGGGTGTAAAGGCGGTTTAGCCGAACCTTTTAACAGTTGGTTCATTTTGAGAAGAAAAAGTGTTTGGTAAGAATAGGAAGAAAACGCGGTAAAAGTGAAAAATTGGGTATAAATTACTGACTTCAGCTTTACTTCATTCTTCAATCTTCACTCTTTCGTTCGACCCCACCATCCTTCTTCCTTGCACTTCCGCAAATCTTCGTCTCCTCCTCCCTTTCCACCATTCAACCACAAGGTACTCCTCCTCCTCTCCCAATCTCTCTTTCTCTCTCGTTCATAGTCTCTATATCCCTGATTTGATTTCTGTTCTTTTATATACCCTCTATCTCTGTTTATCGATAACATCAACAAAAAATTGAAGCTCTGCAATTATGTGTAATTTTTACAACGATGAAATCTTGATCTATTCTTGATTTAACCTAAATCAATAATTTGTTCTCTTTACTTTCAATTCATTGAAAGATCTCATGAAACATATCAATTTTCGTTGATTAATTCTTCGCCATGCTTTGAATTCATTAAAGATCTCATGAATCACCATTTCCCCCTTTTTATCCCTCAATTTTTTTTCCTCTGTTCAATGGTCATGCGTAATGTCATAATCAACCCTAACGCGTATAGCTGGCAGGCATTTTTGACCGCGTGGGACTCGACGCTCTTTTTGTCTCTATTTTTTTTCATTCACTATATATATTATATTCGTTGCCTCTAGAACTAATAAAAGAATTGAAATTTTCTGAAGGTTGAGAGAGAAGAAGAAAAAAGGAATAATGGGAAGCAACAAGGCACCGAGTTGGTCTGACCAATGGGGAGCGGGAGCATTTGGTGGCGATGAATACGATGATAATCAGATAGTGAACAAGAAGAAGAACAGTGGAAGTGGGACTGGGAAGGCAAAAGCTGTGGCATCGGCTAGTATGGATAAGGCTAAAACAGCTGCAATTTTTGGTGCTGATAAAGCTAAAACAGCTGCTGTTGTAGGTGCTCAGAAGGTGAAGACTGGAACTTCTGCTGGCTTCAAATGGGTTAAGAATATGGTTCAGAAAAAGACCTCCAAGTAAAAAAAAAAACTCAATCATTTGATAATTTCATTTCATGATGACTTTGATAAATACACCATTCATTTGCTGCTGCTTGATCATCCAGTGTACTGTTTATTATTGATATGTTTTGGTTTTTAATTTCAGAATAGTTTATACTTTCTTCTCTTATTTCATTTGTTTTTGTAGAAAAAGAATATGAAATGTTATAACTTTACCTCACATCTTTCAGGGATTGATCCATATATAGATTTTACAGTTTTATACCATTTTGTTCAAGCTTATAGCTTAGGGTGTGATTGTAGGTGATGTGCTTCACATGATAGAGTGATTAGTTTTGCTTGAATTGAATCAATCTATTGGGAATTTGGGATATCAACAGATAGAATAAGGTATGTGGATAATGATAAAATGATTTAGACTAAATCGTTATGCACACCATGATAAACCAAATAGTAGTATGAGATGATATAAATATTCCGCGAATGTGCCAAGTTTATTTGTCGCAAAACGTATAACATACAATATTTTCTTTTTGGATCTCAAAAAAAAAGTTGCATTTATAAAGATAAAGTATAAAAAATAATTATAATTATACATGCACAAGACATGTTTTAATGACATTTCAGCAACATGAATCATCCCGATGAGAAACCACTTAAGATTTAATTAAATCCACATCACGCCATGTCACTAACTCTATTATATTTTGGATGACAACTTAACATTCGGACAAATTTGGATTTAAAATGATTATAGCAACTTGTGAAGATAGGGGACAAAATGTAATTAGTCCAAATAGTTATATGTAGATTTAAATAATTTAGAACGAATCCAAATAGTTTTTATTCCAATGCTAGTTGCAAATAAGTAACTCATTCTCGACCCCACATATTCATAATTTTTATTTGTATGTAGTTTTAATTTAATTAAGTTTAATTGATATTGTAGGGAGAGAGACAGAGAATAATTTTTTATTCTTAGTTTACAGATGATATAGTTAGTTCCTCTTTAAAATGTTAGCGTTAAAGTTGGTGGTTAGTAATTAGTTAGAGAGCATGGGAAATGTTAGCTTCCAAGATCTAGACCCTCGACCTCCTTCTCCAAACTCCTTCGTAAAATCAAATATATAATGAAATGGTATATATGTTGTTATGTACCTTGCAGTGCTAGAAGTACGGATGGCAAAGCCGGTCAGCCTACCTCGCCCCATCCCTCCGTGAGCCCGTCAAAAATTGGGCGGGGCGGGGCTGCCCACCAAAAAATATTGAGTTGAGAAGTTGAGTCTGTCGCACCCCTTGGCGGGTTGGCAGGCCGGCAGGCTAGCCCACCATTAAGATTAACAAATAAAAAATGCATTTAAAATATGCATTTTAGGCTTAAAATAGGTGGGTTAGCTCGCCCAAGCTTGCCAAAAACAAATTAAAAATGGCGGGTTGGTGAGTCTGCCTGCTAAAACCTGCCAAAAAACATTTTGAAATAGTTAAAAATAAGGGAAAATTAAAAAAATAAACTTGACGGCCTGCACCGCCCCGCTTGTGGCCCGCCAATTTTGGCGGGTTAGTCGGGATGGGCTATTATGGCTTGGCGGAGTGAAATCACCAACCCAACCCGCCAATTTTTGGCGGGCTAGCGGGTCAGCCCGGCGGGCTAAGCCCGTTTTTCCATCCCTAGCTGGGAGGACTGCAATTGGTAGGTCTCCTGCTGTCCGACCAGAGTTTCAGAGTGATCTCGGGAGGGGTACCTGCGAAGCCACTCCGACGCTCAAGTCAGTATTGAGAATATATAAATGATTTAGCTAGGAATGAGAATGTACCCAATTATGGCAATGTGAGCCAGTATTTATAGGAATCTGTGTCTGCTTTTGAGTCATTGGATCGATTGGGTGGATCTTAGCTGTCGAGGCATGAAAGTCATAAATGAACTGATTATTGTGTGGATATGGATCAAAGTGATTGGGCTCATCCCTGTCCATTTGTTGAGTGCACCTCTTGGCCCAATCCAGAAGACATGTATTTTAAAATATTTTACTTTGAAAAAAAACGATAGCATCGTATTAGATAATTAACTACTTCTCAAAATTACAAAACTCATTTTGATAAAAAATTACAATGAACATTGTGATTGCTTAACCTCTCATGGCTATGAGAGCAGGGTTGCTAACTAGGTCGTCCCAGTCAAACCCACTAATGGGTCAAAGCGCCCGACCTGCCAAGGATGGTGGGTTAGGGTGTTGAACCTAGCATGTCCTATTGCGGGTTGGCGAACTAGCCCATTTCAAATAAAAGGAGTCAAATTGGCAAGCCAACCCGCAGTTCAAAAGGGGCCAAAATGGGTAGATGTCAAAGAACTTGGCAAATTGGAGTATAAATTGGTTCAAAGCGCCCGACCTGCCAAGGATGGTGAGTTCGGGTGTTGAACCTAGCATGTCCTATTGCGGGTTTGCAAACTAGCCCATTTCAAATAAAAGGAGTCAAATTGGCAAGCCAACCCGCAGTTCAAAAGGGGCCAAAATGGGTAGATGTCAAAGAACTTGGCAAATTGGAGTATAAATAGGCATTTTAATTAGTTGAGTCACTCGACTAATATTAATATGCTTCAACAAATTGGCATGCCTAGTGAGGTGAAAAAATTAAGTTCATTCTTATGGTGACAATTACAATTGGCATATGCATTTAAGTTCAATTCTAAACAATTAGCTGATATTTTCCCGGGGCACAATCAAGTACATAAATGAAGAGAGCTCGAAACTAAACGATTGGGGGAGTTATAGCAAGACAAATAGAACAACTACATTTAGGATTAATTCCCAGGCAGGTTCACTCTGAATGAGTTCTAGTTGCGACCTATATAGGTAAAACCAAACTACATTTAGGTAGGGTTTTCACAGTTTCAACCAATGCTACTTAAAAGTGCCTCAATATTCTTGAAATTCATAACCTAACACAGGTTCTATGTCTAATCTCGGGGGAAAGTAACGACAAATGATGTAGACAACCAATCTAACTTTTTCGAGTGTGCAGTGTATAGAGAGTGTTATGGTAGATGTGATAGGTAAATGATGTGATAAGAAGAGAGATAGAGAGAGAAACTGTGGTGTAGAAAAAATAGCTCATACAATGATCAATAATAGTTTCGAACACCCCAAGTTTTTCTACACCTATTCAGCACCACAATTCCTCTCTATATCTCTTTTCTTATCACATCATTTACCTACCATATTAATCTCTATTGTCTTGGTGTTGTTGGGGTGTATTGGGTGTCAAGAATGTTTTTCCATCCAAAGAAGATGTAATTAGAATTTGAAGGGACCAATAACATATTAAAATCTTTCTTGTAAAGTAAATAACCGTAAAAGCCATGCATTCCTTCTTTAACATTTTTTGGGCTAATTACAATCCCTATATAGATCAGTGCGTATGATGTCAATCCTAAAATGATCGTCTAATAGGAAGATAAAAGATGCAGGTAGATGCTAATCCTATTTGTGGAGGAAATTGTATGCTAGGTAACCAGTTCATGTTGCAAGTATGTCAAACATTAGAAAAAAATAAATAAAGTGCACATCAATTCCAGAAGATCAAGAAAAAAAGAAAGGACTTCCTTTGTATTCATAATGATATTTTGAAGCATAAACAAGGCAATGATATTTCCAGAGGCATAGAATCCAGATGAAATAGTACCAAGAATCTATGCAGAGCCATACTCTTAAAAGATAAGTATATAAATTCCATAAAAAGTGCAGACAAACAGATATTAAAATTCACAAATAAAGCTAGTATATTGTAACTTGTAAATGTATATTCCAGGATCATAAATATGATCTGATTATATCAATGAATTAGCAACAAAGAGATGCCCCTTTCATAACATATTTGGAGGAAGAAACTTACCTCAATCACTTACAATGCCCTAGTCTCCTCTATGGATACATCACTGGCTAAGAGACTAATGCAACAGCATTGCAGATGAGAATCATGACATATTTTTCAAAATCCCACTACTAATCAGAATTTACAATAATCACAACATCTCCTTGATAAAATCGAGGTTTAAGGTATCGCGAATAATAAGGTATACTCCGAGAATTAGAACAAGCATGATTCCTGATGATGTGATCTGTTGCTCCACTTCTAGAGGTAACTTCCTCCCACCCCGAGCAGCCTCAACAAGAATCAACGCCAGCGTACCACCATCTAAAGCAGGCAAAGGCAGAAGGTTTATAATCGCAAGGTTAATATTGAGTATAGCAGCAAATTGATAGAGACCATCAATGTTCGATCGCGCGACTTCTGCACCAACAGCAATAATAGCTACAGGACCTGAAACCTTACTGGCAGTTTGAGAGAAGTTTAAAAATGTTTGCTTTAAGCCATCTAAAACATTAGATGATAAACCCCAGAATTCTTTTCCAGTAAAGGTTAAAGCTTCCACCAGATTTTTCGGTCTAACCTTAGCTAGTTTTACATTTGGTGCTAATTGAACTCCAATTTTACCAGTGCCATCATAATTCTCATCTGGGGTGACTCCTATTTCAAAGTTCTGATTACCCCTCTTAACCTTGAGTAAAACATATTTCTTAGGATTCTTCTTGATAACATCAACAACTTCAGAAACAGAATTAGGACCAGGTTGAGAAAATTCATTTCCATTAACTTCAAGAATCACATCCCCAGAAAACAAACCATCTCTTGAAGCAGCTGAAAAGGGTCTAACCTCAGGTACATTCACCCCAGGAAAAACCTCTTGTACAGGTAAACCAACCGCAATAATTTGAACAAATATAATGACAATTGCAAAAATTATATTGGCAATAACACCAGCTGAAACCACAATGATTCTATCTAATATTGGTCTGTTCTTAAGCAAATTTTTATCATCAACAGGAATATCACTATCTGAATCATTATCAGGAAACCCAACAAACCCACCAAGGGGAAAAGCTCTAATTGAATATTCTACATTTTTTGCATTAAACTTAGCTAATATTGGACCAAACCCAACAGCAAATTTACTCACATGAATGCCTTGGAGAGTAGCAGCAAGGAAGTGACCACTTTCATGAACAACAATGATAGCTGTCAAAACTGCAGCAGCTTCAAGCACAGATTGAGGACCCTCGAAGCCATTATCGAATCCAGGAATAGCCCAGGTTCTAAAATCAGCCCTATTTCTATGTGTGCATCTGCTATTGTCACGCAAAAACTGCTTCTTGAAGGCGAGGTTCGTTTTCGGGGAAGCATATGAAGAAGAAAAAAGTGATTTTGAGAAGTGGGTTTTGAGGTTGAACGAAGGTACTGAGATGGGTAACTTTGAATTGGCTAATCTGATGATGGAATTTGAATGTGAAGGTGGAGAGGAAGAGAAGTTTATGACCATGGTTTCTGAGAAGTGAGAAGGGTAGACAACACACAAAGTGGGATTGGAATTGGATAATTCATTATGATTTTTTTTTCCTTAATCTGTTTTTACGTGTTTTGGACCTGTGGAGGAGAAGTGAGGAACATGTCTTCCCCTTACTTTCCACAAGATGTTCCATGTGTCGTGTTTTGATAATCTTCTATTTTTTTTTTGGCTAAGTGATAATCTTCATATTCATATCCACGAGGTTTAAATATTCATTCGGCTCCTGCAAATACACGCACAATTCAAATAGGCCCCTGTAAAAAAAACTTTAAAATAGTCCTTGTAAAATATAAATTGTTTACGGTTAGGCCACTCGGTCAGTTAAAAATAATTGCCACGTGTCATCATTTTATTTGACCATTATGACACGTGTCACTGAACGCCATGTCATCAACCCATGTCACCATGGACACATGGCGCTGACATGTGCCACATCAGCAACCAATGGGTGGATGCCACGTGGCGCATAGTGGAAAATAGTGTGTTACTAAAAAAACTAAGATTTTGGGGGAATATATGGGGGTTGAACCCTTGACCCCAAGTTGAGGAAACAACAAAATACCACTAGACTACATCATCATTTGTGTTTATCTTGCCAACTACTTCTATATAATACATAACGCACGATTTTTTCCCCAGCATGTTCATTGAAGCGTATTCTCGTTCATCAGCATTGTTCCTAAATTCCATCGGTGCTTCCCTATCATGCTCATTCAATGCAATTTTCTTATCATGTTTATTCTAGCAAATGATGTCACGAGGAATGGCCATTGTTGTGGGGGATTTGAAACTCAAAATCTGAATTTCGATTTGGGGAAAAAACAAAAAACCTAAGAACCCAGCAATTCCGACCCGTTTGGATATTGCTATGCAGACAACTAAAATCAATGATTTTAAATGGGTTTTGTTAGAACCTAAGCGATGAGAAGAAGCCCCAATTTGATTTCACGAATAGTTCATTCATTTATGAGTAAAATCAAATTGAAAATATTGAGGTTTTTGAACCCGTGAAATGTTCCATTTTGCTAGTTCTGGTTCGTTTTGGGTTCTGGAAATAAACACAACACTAGAATCCCAGAGAAGGGGAAACGCATCAAGCTTAGAAAGATTTGGATTTGATGAAATTTGGGGATTTGATGAAGAAGAAGAATATGAAATTTGGGGATTTGCAGTTTTTTTTTAAAAAAAATCGTGCGTTATGTATTATATAGAAGTAGTTGGCAAAATAAACACAAATGATGATGTAGCCTAGTGGTATTTTGTTGTTTCCTCAACTTGGGGTCATAGGTTCAACACCCATATTCCCCCAAAATCTTAGTTTTTTTAGTAACACACTATTTTCCACTATGCGCCACGTGGTAGCCACCTATTGGTTGCTGACATGGCACATGTCAGTGCCATGTGTCCATGGTGACATGGGTTGATGACGTGGCATTCAGTGACACGTGGCATAATGGTCCAATGAGATGATGACACGTGGCAATTATTTTTATTTTAAAGTTCTTTTTTGATGGAAAATTGACTGAGAGGCCTAACCGTAAACAATTTATATTTTGCAGGGACTATTTTAAAGTTTTTTTTTACAGGGGCCTGTTTGGATTGTGCGTGTATTTGCAGGGGCCAAACGCATATTTAAACCTATCTACAATCTACAAGATCACCAAAAAATAGGCTTCTACAACCCCCTTTACTGAACACCCCCAACCCTCAAATATTTTTAAAATGTATACCTTTACAAAAAACGCCCTCGCAAACACCCCATGCTGATTTTTTACAAGTTCAGAACTAAACATCTGAACCTTCGTAATTCTAGAAAAAAGGAGACAGACGCGTTTCATTAATGGCATTTTCATCTTTTCGCATAGTTTGGGGGTGTCTAGTGAGTAGGGAGGGATGGTATGAAGTGTGGCCCAAAAAATATCTACAATCTACGATTAAAAATCGGGCCGAAGACCTTGATCGGTAATTATTTAGCCATTCTCTTGACACACCCCTCACTACTCTCCCCACTCTCACAAGTTGGTAAAAAGTCTAAAATACTCGTAAAATATATAAAAAAAATCCATCCAACTTCATCTTGTCCTTTTCTACACTTTTCCTACATTCGGTACTATAGTACCTAACTAATATTGTACCAATATACCGTTAGTTAAGAATCTTTGTTATTTACACATTTGGTACCAAGGTACCGAATGTGTTAAACATGAAACACACATCTTGGCACATCTGGCAACTTGGTACGACATAGATTCGGTACCTTGGTATTGAATGTGTAACAGATTGTGAAGAATCATTTTTCACAAATATTTTCTATTTTTAACGGTTTAGATTCCACAGACACATTTGATCAACTGGTAGAATTCCAACGGCTTAGGTGAAACCGACAATCTTGATCAACGGCCTATTTTATGTCAAATTTCTTTAATAGAGTCATCGGATTCCCATTGATGATCGATATCTTTGAGTAGGTTGAATGATTATTGGATCATATCAGATAGACTATCTATTAGAGTAATATTGCTACGACAAAATCATTTAAGAAGAGTTTACTTTCCTTTGTGACTTTTCCTTTCATTAGCTACCGATTTAGAGATCGAAATCTCAAATCGGTCGCTACACGATTTAGCGACTTCTCAAAATCAGTCACTAAATTGGTCGCTTAGATATCGAGTTAGCGACCAAATTGAGGACAGATTTTGAATTTTAGTCGCTGAATCAGTCGGTAAACAAGATTTAACAACCGATTTAGCAATCGTTTTTTCAATCTCTAAATCAGTCGCTATTTAATTTGTTTAGCAGTGTATGGTCAAGTATTGTGTTGGTGATGCCTAAGACTTGGACACTTTAATTTTATTCTTTATTATGTTCATATTGGCCTTAGGGTAGCAGTAAGAGGGGTGCGGCCTTGATTTGGCATGTTGTTTTGTGGATGGTGTAGGAGTTATGGGTGCGTTATCACTTAATGACTGATTTATGGACTGTTCAGAGGTTAACATTTATTTGTATCATAAAAGTGACTACATCCTTGAATTATATTTCTAGTATACAATACTTGTATACAGTGGCAGATCCATATACAACCTAGAGTAGTCAACCGTACACCTTAGAAAAATTAGCGCCAATACTCTTATTTCACAATCTAGAGTGGTCAACTGCACGCCCACCTTAGAAAAATTAGCGCCAATACATCTTTTGAAGTAATATGTTTTTTTATAGGCAAAGTGGGGTTCGAACTCCGTACGCCTACATTTTCACCAATGATGTTTGAAATTTTCTCTAATTCTAATATCTATACAAAACTATATATGATATGAAATCTCAAAATCAGACATCGGAATTAGATTTATGACAACCATACAAAAAGGAAAAAAATTGTATTTTCATAAATATACTCTTTCACTTTCAATCCAACTTTAATTCAAATTTCGCTCTCCTTCCCCATTTCTCTCTTTTTTTTATGGGAAGACCTTTCGGATTCTTTGAACACTTAGAAAAGTAATTACATTAATTTACCTCACCCAAGAACACTAGTGGGGATTTTAATTCGCGTTCTCATTTCTCTCTAACTCTCACTATAATTTAAATCTAATTAATCTAATGCCTATCCATAAAAATCTATTTTACATATGAAATCTCAAAATTAAACATTTTCGATTTTTGACCACTCGACAAAACAGAGGGTAAATTTGTATTGTCATAACTATCTCCCCTTCCACTTTCCATCTCACTTTAATTCAAATTCTATCTTCATTCAAACATGTGTAGATTGTATAAGTCCGAACGAAAATGTAAAATAATTTTTAATGTTTTTAATGAGTATCTTTAGACTCGTGCACGACATTAAAACAACATGTAATTTGAAATTGAGGGAGAATAAATGAGTGAATTGTACTTTTGAGGTCTATTTCAGGTACCTAAATGAGGAGAGCTCTACAATGTGATGTTGGTAACAAAAATCTAATTAATATTACCTCCGCACTATTTTATTTGATGTTTAAGATTGTGACACAAATGCTAAGAAAAATAATTAACAGTCTAAATTTCACGATAATTATCTTTTACTTCCTTAATACGCCCCTTGTTACTTTATCTCTCTTATTAAAAAAGAAAATTATATTAATATTTCATGAGTATAATAGGAAAAAAAAACTATTTGTTTCATTTTTTTGACAACACTACTTATGTTTTATTGGTATTATAAAACATCAACTAATATATGACAATTTTTATTGGCTAAAACCTTTAATAATATAAGATAGATTATGATGGGAATATATCAGCCAGATTGAGGCCTACATATGTATTTTTGGTTACATCTACGCTATCCTCTTTCAGTTGTAGACAATATTAGCTGCCAAAAATGTTTTATTAAAAAACAAATTATTACTAATGAAATGATCAAGTAACCCATTTTCAGTAAAGAAAAACAAATTAATTAAATAGATAAACACACAATACAAAAACTAGAACCGTGAGATTTTGACTTTGTATCTGATATACTCAAGTTCATTTGTGAACTACAGACGATCTGCTTCAGCTCTCTCCAAAACTCCTCATGTGAACCCTAGTTTGATCTTTTGTTGTTTTGTTTTGCATGAGTTAATGCAATATGGAGGAAAAGAAAAAGAGAAGATGATTTATTTGAAGAAAAACATCACAATTCACAAAGCCTGCTCCGCCGCTGGCTGTTATATATGGGGGACACAGCTGGTGATATAGAAGTTAATGCAAACACGAGAGAAAGCAAATTGTACAGGTCCCACTTGAGTTTCAGTCTTCACACACAAGAGCTAGGTATGGCAAGGCTAGCTAGCTTTCACAAATAAATCAACGATGAAGGATTCCCTTCATTAATTCTGCCTGTGCCCCCTCACTGTATAACTAGTCCCTATCATTATTCTCATTATTCCTCTCATGTTTAAATACCATGAGTATCCTTCAGTAGTGTGGTACAACGACTACAACCCCACCCACCCCTTAAACATAGCAGAGAATTTATAGTTCTATTGCATACATAATAATTGATACAACGCATGGAAATGGTGGACATTAATATTCAACATCAGAAGGAATCAAATTACCTGTTCTTTTATCCAATTGTATGTCTCCTTTTTCATCTTTTAACCCATATGATCTTATAGGGTATTTGACCTCAGTACTCCAGGTATTTCACCTCGATCTCATAGTAATAAAGTAAAGGCAATGGTTAGTGGTATACAGATATCCTTGGTTGTATGACTAAGTAGTGTCACAAAGGGAGTAGTACTCACTCATTTCTTAACCCATATGATCTTATAGGGTATTTGACCTCAGTACTCCAGGTATTTCACCTCGATCTCATAGTAATAAAGTAAAGGCAATGGTTAGTGGTATACAGATATCCTTGGTTGTATGACTAAGTAGTGTCACAAAGGGAGTAGTACTCACTCATTTCTTAGTGCATGTTGTGTGTGTGTTACAAGTTCTTGATGATTTTGTGGTGTCTATTTTTATGATTTTTTAGTAGTGTCCGGGTCACACGGTTTGATCACTGACATATCGGCCCAATCGGTGACCCAAAGCCTTGACCGAGGATCGGGTTTAATAACTATGCTAATGAGACCTCTCTTTTTCTTTGTGAAAATGTATGAGTTGGACATATACAAGAATATACCTGTGTAATCTCAAAAAAAAAAAAAGAATATACCTTTGTTATTAAAAAAAATGGTATCTCATCACTAGATTTTTCAAGCCCGCTATTAATCTAACACCCTAAATATAACAACTAGATTGTTTTCTATCCTCAATATGAATAATTAACAATAATATAGTTTTAAATTTAAATGAGTCAAAATCACAATAATTCGCTACCTTTTATTTATCCTTTCCAAGCTGTTTCATTTCTAGAATTAATTCTTTCTATATTATGTATATATAACAGATATATAATAGAATAAAATAATGGTTAGTGCAAGGTCTGATGGCCGACCTGATACGCCAATTTCACCTACTCCTCCTCCTGCTGACGTTTATATGCATTATATTTGCATTTTCATCATATAATTGTTAAACTGGCAATGTCTATACACATATATCTCTTTCAATGATTTTGAATATTGGTTGTGATAGATGTTGTGGGGTTCCCAGGATTATAGAGATAAAATGGACAATATCCAGGTAGAAAAAAGAAATTAAAGTTGGTACCAATAGGAAACCGCACTAGAGATTTTGTGATGAAAGAAGATCACTATGTATATGCATCTTACCTAAGACTCTACTATATATTGTCATCTTACACTTAATAATTAAACTAACTGTTCAGTTTAATCCATTCATCCCTTACCCTAATTCCAATTCTCCATGAATATATCTGGCTAGTTTTTTTTCTGATTGAGGTCTGTATATAGAAAGATCTTTTTTTTAATTAAAAAAAAAAACTTGTGTTTTCTGCACAAATACATAAAATTCATTTCTTTGAATATGAGTGGGGACATAGACAGGTGGAGAAGCGAAGTTCTTCTGAATAAAGGGAAAAAAGACAGATATACATGATATACTTATATCTGAAGAGAGTAAATTTGTGAAAGAAAAGGAACAAATTAAGAAGAGAAAGAAGAACATTATGAATATGGAACAAATAATAATGAGAATAATAAGTTAGTAGTACATACCTGAGGGGTGGAGATGGGAAGAAGTGGAAGATGAGATATTGACGCGGCTCAATTAGACTACATGGCTAGCTTGCTGGTTTTGATGTTAACCATGTCTTCAAATTGAGGCGCGCCAATACCTTGCTTTTATGCCTTCATACAACACTTCTCCATCACCACTTCTCACCCTTATTTCATTGTAGATAGAGAGACCTAGCTATCCTTTCTTCTCTGGAAGCATCATAAGAAACAGAAAATGCGTGATTTGATTGAGGAGAGAAGAGAAGGGCTGGAATGAGAATCTGCAGTTTGGTTTGGTTGATTCTCTGATGAAACGGCATGGTTTTCATTTATATGTATTTGGAAGAACTAAACGCAGAAATTGGTGGCTGTGGAGAAGTGAATAAAGGGAAGATAAATCATCAAAACGGAATGGTTTGTTCTTATGTACGTTGCACTGTTTGACTACCTATTTTCCATTTTCCACGAACCAAACCCATCTGGACCCCTATTTCTTTGCATTTATTGTTTTTTAATTAATGAAACCTTTTTTCCACCGCTTCGGGTTTCATCAATCTTCAAACAAAAAAAACAAAAAAATTAAACCATCCAGCTTGAGTATTTTAATTGCTGTATATTTTGGGAGATAAAAATATGCATAATATGAATAAATGTGGCTAATGCGGCTGTAATTTTGGGAGTAATTTTTTGGTTTATGAGGAGTACTTATTAATTTTAATTTCCACAATACATGGATCATATTTATATTAGTTCCAAATGCAAAATTTTGAAAATTTCAAAGACTAAAAACAAACAATATTTTTATGAGGACTAAAAAGCTAGTATCTTCGCAAGTATGAAATAGATGTTTAATCTTTAGACAAAACTTAGTAATTAATAGTAATTTAAATAAATAATTTTATCAGTGTAACATGTTTTTTTACAACATCCATGTAGTAAGAAAAACAACTATTGATTTGATAAAAAAATATATGATTTTGATAAATGACCAGCTAACTATAATAAAAAAAAACTATTGATTACTGCTTCCTCTAGACTCAATCTATCTACTCTACTATAGGATAAACAACCACCACCAATTTTACTAAAAAACCCACAACTAAAAACAATAGTACAATATCAACTTTTTAGGGTAATTTGGTAATTCAAAAAAAATATTTAACAATCTTTTTTAAAATGTCTAAAATATAAAGAGAGAGAGATAGAGAGTTTGTATCATAAAAAGTAACAAAAAGTAAAAGATAGAGGAGAGAGAAAAAGGAAAAAAGTTAGAACCAAATACTAACACTACTGGCACTAATACTTGAAAAGGGACAGATAACTGTCACTGATATAAAATAAACACACGAGAAATTAATATTGGCAAAATATCTCCCGGGGTCTCTTACCTTATTTATTTGTAACGAATAAGTCCCTTAACTTTTTTTTGTAACGCATAGGTCCCTTAACTTATTTATTTGTAACGAATAGGTCACTTAATTATTTTTGTAACACATAGGTCTCTTAGCTTTTAAAAACGTAACACCGTTGCCCTTTAAAATTTCTCCATTAAATAAGTTAAAAGGGGCAACAGTGTTACGTTTTTAAAAGTTAAGGGACCTATGCGTTACAAAAAAAATTAAGGGACCTATTCTTTACAAATAAATAAGTTAAGAGATTTATGTGTTACAAAAAAAGTTAATGGATCTATTCGTTACAAAATAAATAAGTTAAGGGACCTATGGAGATATTTTGCCATTAATATTTGTCATTGATAATTACACGCAACTTCAACACGGGATAAAATAATACTACTGTAAATTTACTATTTATCTTCTACTATCTACTATCTACTATCATCTACTAATCTACAAAACTACGCAACTTCACGACTAGGAAAAATTTCAAAATAACACGTGAAAAATATTTGCTCTGTTTTTTTTTTCTTCGAAGTAATTGTTTAGTGTCTTAGAAAAAGACAAGAAAATTAAATGACTATTTAAAGTACTACTAAATATTAAAAATATATGTGACAAATATTTGTCAATGATACTTAAAAAGGGACTTATATATAACTTATATATAACTTATATATAACTGTCCTTGATATATAAAAAAAATACGGGATATATATTTGTCATAGTTATTTATAATTTTTGAATACCACTGTAAATGTACTATATCTTCTACTATCTACTATCATCTACTAATCTGCTAAAAATAAGCAACTTAACCACTAGGAAAAATTCCAAAAGTTATATTTGGTCTATTTTGACTCAATATTTGGTCTATTTTTTTACTAACTGTTATAATTTGCTAATGTACAACAACTAATCAATTGAACCACTAGCAAAAATCCAAAAAAATAACCTTTTAGACAGATTATTTGGTTAAATTTACTATCTAAAAAAGAAAAATATTTAATGACTATTTAAACTGCTGATTATTATAGAAAAACGGGATAACTGCATTGATGCATTAAAAAAAGAATAAATGCACTAATATATAAGAAAACACGAGATAACGACACTAGTACTAAAAAACGCGGGATAACTTGACTGATTATTATTTAAAAATGATACTTTTTATATTTATTTGTTTTTAATATATTTGGACTAATTAATTTCCAACTTAGTCAAAAATATAAAGAACACGACGGTACCCGTGCGTATGCACAAGTATACAACTAGTTATAAAAAACAAAAAATACTTCACACTGATATCAAGAGTTACTTCATCCGTTTCTAATATTTGGGATTTTTAGCTTGTTACACATATATTAAGGTACCATTAATTTGTCTTGGGTTAAGTACAAAAATGTCTCCTTTATAGTTGTCTTGAGATAATTGAAGTCAAAATAAATTGGTCTTAGGACAATTAATTCATACTTTGGGGCTCTAAAAGACTTAATAAATATAGAGGGTATATTAAGAAAAATTGGGTGAATTGTAGATTGAGTTTTTAAAAATATCATTATTTTGAAATAAAAATAAAAGACCAAAAATACCAAAGATAAAAAACTGAGGGAGTAGCTAATAAGAAGCTACATCCTTTAGAGTGTATCTTCAAGTTAAGTTATTGGTCTAGTGGTTTATGCTACGTAATTTGACATGTGTTGGCCTAAATCCTCATTGACTTTTTTAGTTATTTTACTGAGTTGTTGTATGACTTTCTTGAGATTATGTAATAGATGCCGAGTCCCTTAACTCTTCAAATTAATAAAATGTTTGCCTTTAAAAATTAGATATACTAATTATTACTTCCTATGTATCATATCTTTTAATGTTTTAACCTTCTTATGTCTCAATTTTTTTTTATGTTTTACCTATCTAATACTAATTTAACCATTTTCTTCCGACTATAGCTTTAATAAATTAAGAAGAAACTATTATAATTGAGTTTCTAAGAGGGTGGGTTTTCAAGTGGTATCAAGGTTGTCGTTCGGCCTGGTGGGGGAGTCGAAAGTAGATCCATGTTTGGATAAAGTCTAGGGATGTCAGTGGCTCACTCTTGATGAGGAGATTGTTGGTAATTTGTGTGTATATTCATAGTCATACATCAACTAGAAATAAACTAAATGAATGATATAAGAGAGATAACTCATATACTTAAGTTTTGGGTGAAGATGCAGTGTTGAAATTTCTCTATTATCTTAATCATTAACTTGTTGCTTCCATATTTATCAGAGACTTCCCAACAGATAGAACATATCACTTTTTAGTTAAATACAACGACACTGTAAAAAAAGTTAAATATAACGACATCAGTTTGTGTTCAAATATTAAGTTAATTAATAATTGTCGTAACAAAAAAAGTAAATAAATGAGTAATTGTGTTTAGATTAGCTTTCTCTTTAACAATGAAGGTTAGTTCAGTTGGTAAGGACTTGACTCGTTTTTCGCAAAGGGCGTGGACTCAACTCCCACTGTCATTGTGAGAGTCTCTTTGGTGGGTGATCTGTAAGTACATCTCTTAGCGCTCATAGAGGCGTAAGGGCTGTCTTGACCTAGTGAGCCCTTAGAGCACAACTCACGTAAATATTTTGTAACAAAAAAAGAGTAGCCTTCTCTTTTAAAATTGTTGTTAATTTCTTAGATCATTGAAATTAAAATTAAAACCTTCAATCTGCTATCTTTACTACAGCAAAAATATTAGGTGGTGATTTGTTTTGACAATATTATTATGTGGTAGTTGAAACTTGAAACAAATGTTAGATCGATACTCTATATTATTTTCACTTTTTTTTTATGTGTCCATGTAGTGTAGATATTAATTAAAATTAATTAAATTGTTATGAACTGCACCAACCACTCTGGACCACTGACAACGGGACAATGCCTTTTAACAGTTGGAGAATATAAATTGGGATATAACTCATTAAAGATGGGTGCTCATTTCAAAGGATAAAATAAGGCATCTTATCTTATAGTAATTGATATTGAAAGAAGTTACTTATACTAGTTGATAATTTTAGAAAGAGTATCTAGATGGTGTGGCATGTTGTGGAGAATAAGAATGGGGTGATTTTTTTTAATAAGTCTGTTATTGATCATTTCTATGTAACTTAATTTTGATATGAATGTATTCATGAAATTGGTACCTAATTAAATCTAAGTCGAGTCATTGCCTCATCTATGAGTGATGTATAGACCCGTTGGAATGTATTTTCAAGGGTTAGGAGTAACTTTTGGTGGATAAACTTCACTCTACATAGATTGAGCCGAATTATTTGTTTGAATCTTGGTTTTAAGTGCTACCTTTTGGTTTTCTCTATAGGTCTTTTTGGCTTGTCAAGTATTATATTGTATACAAGTTTTGTGTTCTGTAAAACATAACTTATATATAACATATATTTTTTGTTGTTAAAAAAAGTTGACAATTTTGAATTATGTCAAAAAAGTTGATAATTTTTTTATATTCACAATATATACTTAATATTAATCATTAATTTATTAATAATTACAAATATTTAGTTTATTGTTTTAAAGTGAACTACTCATGATTATAATAAATTGAGGTATTTCGCAGTAAAAAAATGGGGTAAGTATTTCAGTTATAAGCTAGTCAAATCCGCTATAAGCTAGCGGATGAGTCTTGCCAAAACAGAGCCTTAGTGACTTTTACACCGTACTATTATTGTTGTGTCCCTACACCCAACTCATCGCCCCACTCTCAGCCAATTCCAAACCCTAACTTAGTCTTTGGTTGTTACTATACTCTCAACGGCTTTATAAGAATCTGCAATCATTAATTTCTCTTATAAAATAATTATAATAATGATAATAATAATAATAATATACTGATATATATATTTTTTTGACAGCATACTGATATATTTTTAAAAATATATGTTTTATATATATATATATATATATATATATATATATATTAGTAGTTAGTTGAAAAACAATGGAGTATGACATAATTTTAAACTTTCAATATATATTTGTCTTCATTTAATTAGTATACACATTGCTGTAAATTTTTTTACACCAACAACAAATCGAAAATCGTGTTTGAGTAACTTTTAAGGTAGTTAAAGTAAAGTTAAAAGAATTTATAACAATGCGATCATTTGGTAATCACAACGGTGTTATATATAAATTGAATTCTATTATTAGTTTTTTGTACAACACCTATCTGCGTTAATTAATTAATAAATAATAATAAATATAAAATTAAAACTATAACATAAATGCTTGTTCCTGGGTGACTAAGGTTGCCATTCAACCCTGTGGACTGTGATACCTGGCTCGAAAATGGCATTGAGAAATGAATGGAAAAAAAACTATAACAGACATAAGTACTAAGAGCGCTTGAAAGAGATAATTTGAGTTTTAACTAGGTTTTGGTACTAATCCGTCTCAGCACTTATACACACTAGAGTACCTGATTTTAAAAAAACTGTAACAGAAATATTATGTAGAACTTTTTTTGAAAGAGAATTATATAGAGTTCGTAATTTAAGAAAGTCAATTGAAAAATATCTTCGGAGTTGGTTAGTCACGGAATATTTAAGAATCTGGATTCTGGAGACCCGCCTTTTCCTCTGAATTTTTTACCGCGTATTCACAACGCTTAGAACTCCACAGATCTTGTCAAAAAAAAAAAGAACTCCACAGATATATGTACCAAGAGCGCCTTGAACGAGATGATTTGAGTTTCATTCAACTTAACCCGTCTTGAGAATGCAGCAGTGTTAGGAGATTTTTTTGTCCATTGTAATTCTACCCAACTCGAGAAATTAGTCTCGGGACTTATACTCACTAGAGTACCTGATTTAAAAAGAAAAAGAAACGATAACAGAAATATATAGAACTTTTTTTGAAAGAGAACTATATAGAGTTCGTAATTTAAGAAAGTCAATTAAAAAATATCTTCCTTGAGTTGGTTAGTCACGGAAAAGTTAAGAATCTGGATTCCAGAGACCCGCCTTTTCCTCTGAATTTTTTACCGCATATTCACGACGCTTAGAACTCCACAGATCTTCGGGTGGCACCTACTGGCCTACTTCCTCTTATTATCCTTTAATTTATTTTTTTATATGAATATGATGAGCTTAATTGTTTGAACGTTATTGTCAAAAAAAATATATTGTTTGTACGTTGGATAGACAAGTCGTATATACTGTATACACAGAAAACCAACAGGTTCCGGAAAGGTAAGTAACAATCTCTTTCATTAAGTTTGACAAATTATTATGTGATTGGGTTTTTTTATGATAAATTTAGTGCAGATCATCCGGCAGATCCTTTAAGGGTTTTTCTTTTCTACTCCCACCCATTTGACCCTATACCTCCCACATACCCTTAAAAAGACCAAAATACTCCTTCACAAAATTCAAAAACCCCAACATATCCCCAACTCAAAAAAAAAGGAAAATCGGATTTACCCCACCCATAGGTAAATCCGATTTTTTATCCAAAAATAAATAAATAAATTATTTAAAAAACTTAAATTATTTTTTTAAAAAGAAAGAAATTAGATATCAATAATATGAATATCGGTCTTCTTTGGGTTCAATTTAGTGTGTTGTTCGTTAACACGTGACGATGTTGTACGTCAAGCGAATAATTTAGGCTAAAAAATCAGTTTTCGGGCAACCTTCTCCGATTGCAATGAAACCACAGCCATTAAATCCAAAATAAATCAAGGACCATGCCACCCTTAGAAGTGACTTCTTATGGGACTGCGGGACTCAAATTCCCAAATTCCATTGTTTACTATTTTCTATTAATTTTTTTAATTTTTCACAGTCTCCAAAAAATCTAAAAAAATTTGCATAGCCTTAGTTTGGTTTTATTAGATTTTTAGTGGTGTTTGAATAACTTTTGGATTAGCTCTGACTTTTTAACGGATTTTTAGTAGCGTTTTTATAAGTTTTTTTTTTAAAAAAAATTAAATAAAAAAAATTAATATCCAAAATCGGATTTACCTTGGGGGGAGGTAAATCCGATTTCCCTAAAAAAAGGAAAATCGGATTTACCTCCCCCCAAGGTAAATCCGATGGCTAAAATTAACAAATCGGATTTATCTCCCCCTAAGGTAAATCCTATTTGTTAATTTTAAAGTCGTATTTACCTAGTGGGGGTGCACGAAAAAGGTAAATCCGATGGCTAAAATTAACAAATCGGATTTACCTCCCCCTAAGGTAAATCCGAGCGCGTTCATTTTAGGCAGGGCTATTTTCGTCTTAAAAAATCTTGTGGGGGTATGGAGGGAAAAGGTGGGGGTAAAAAAAAAAATCCCATCCTTTAATTAGAAAACCATTATGAGCTTTCCACCTTGGCAGACTAACTTGGGCAAGCACTAAAATGGGCTTTTAATTTAAGATGTTGATAGCGTGATGAAACGGGCCAACAATTTCGAGTTTGGGCCTTGCACGTCACACCCCGCATTTTTCTCCCTCACGCTCGAAAACACATTAAATCTCCTAATATACCTAAACTACCCTTACTAATCTAAATACTTATCTCTTTCTACCCCACAAACCCCCCAACCCCACCATCATCTACAACACCAATCTCTCCCAAAAACCTAAATCAGACACCGGAGCTCCGTCGCCTCCACCATCGACCTTCTTCCATCTCCACTGTCGCGTCCAGAGTACAACGCCACCACCACAGGACCTTCGCAACACCATCAGACAACCACCCACATGACTTTCGCAACACCTCCTTGCACAGCCACGACGCCGACCTCTGCAACAACCACCCACAACCACGACGCCACCACCACAACACCACCACCATGTTGGATCCATGAAGTCTAATCGCAGCCATCATACCTCCGTTATAAGTATGTACCTCGTCGAAAACTTAGCTTCTGAAATGCATGTTAGATCTTCAATTTTTTGACAAACCGAACATCCGGAAAAACTAAGTTTCTGAAATGTATTTTAATTGATTTATTGTTTAATAGATTCTAAGTCCGGAAATTAAAACCATGGTTGAAATTTTGTTAATATTTTTTTAGGATCGCAGACGCTTAGAATTATAAACCATGGTTCTAAACTTGAAGACATTGGAGTGCCTGTAGAAGCTATCCCTGTTTTCACTTTTTATGAGCATCAACTAAAATATGTAATGCCTTATGTAACACATTATATTATCGCTGTGTGTATTAGATCATTTCTATTTTTAAAGTATGTAACACCTTAAGAATGTATCCTGAAATATGTAACGTCTACTTATATAATATTATCATTGTTACAAATGTATGTGATCATATCTACGCATGTTCGCTACGCATATACAAAATAAACAAAAATATATGATCGCATCTACACATGTGCGAGCGGTAATTCTTCGACCGCCTATGCTTGCCACGACATTCACAACACAAAATAAGCTTGCTCTTCCTCCCTGTTTATGCATCGCATGTGTCATACCTCAATGTGACTACAGAAAATCCATTAGTTCTCCCAACTGTTTTAGCCCACTTTAATAAATCATCTCGAGTTCGAAATACCTAAACATATCAACAATTATATAATTGCTTAATTAATTAATGTCAAAAAATCGTAGAATTACATAATTAACACTTTTAAATTAAGAAATTACATACTTCAATAGTCGTGAATGCATCTATGAAATCTACTGTCTGTGTCTCCTCTCAGTTAGGGGACATAAAGACCATCACTCATCTTCCATTTCAACGGCACCATCCACTGTTGGGAAAAAATTCAGATGAAATTTGGAAATTTAGTTTCGTAAGACTAAATCAATTAGGTTTACGGAAATTTAGTTTCTGGACATATATTTAATTTATACGTCCATATAATTTTAAAAATATAGTTCTACTACACGAGCTTCCGGATGTGTAACTCAAATACTCGTCTAGAAGCTTTCTGGATATGGACCAAACTCACGTGAGTTCATCCAGTACACTACAACAAGTGTTTCGGAAATTGTATTTCTGGAAACAGTGATACCTTAAAATGAGCAGCTCCGATGGGTGGTTGTGGATGGCAGAGATGATGGTGCAATGATGTTTATGGTGGGGCGGCGGTGGACAATGGTGGTGACGCGGTGGAGGGAGGTTATGCTTTGAGAGGGGTTGGTTACTTAGGGAGGTGGTGGGGTGGAGGAGGAGAGAGGTGGTGGAGCCATTAAGGAGGTGGTGGTGACACGACAATATTCAGGCAGCGAATAGGGTGGGAAGTGGCGAACCCATGTGTGGGGTGGGGGTTGGGTGGTTCGTGCGGTGGTGTGGGGTGTTTGGCGGGGAAAATGAAGTTGTTTATAATAGTAAGGGTAATTTGGGTATATTAGTGTGTTTAGTGCGTTTTTGGGTGTAAAGGGGAAAAATGTAGGGTGTGAGGTGCAAGACCCTCAAGTTTTTATCATGCAAGTTCCGGATTGATCAAAAGTCTATAGGCCCATTCTAATAGAACCTCCAATCGACTTTAAACCAACACTGCAAATGCGCCCTCATCATCAAATGGCTCAGACGCACTCATACATGTACTTATCACAAAGCGCCACGTAGGGGCACTATTCCCTATAAAAGCGATGTCCCATCAATATCATAGGTACTAACTAACTTAAGTATCAAAGTGCATGCAGGAACATCTCGACAACAACTTGGAGCAAGCTAGCTTCTCAGCTTGGTGAGCATATCGGCCCTAAGTCCGACCGAGACTTGCAGCCACTACAGTCCAATGCATGACCCTGCTATTTCCCAGATCATACCATTGGACCAGATATCACAGTGAAAAGAAAAATATTTTGTCAGAGATAAGAAAATCGGTCCTCAAACCAATACAGCATCTCTGCAATTGATAAATGTAAATCCATGAAATCAAGCAAGCAATTCATCAGCATGTAAATTATTAGCTCCTATCAAAATAGAAAACATGTGATTAATGTTAGTAGCACTCAAATAGATTTGCAAGACTTAGTTTCTCATTATTGATTCAATTATTTATACAATTACTAATGGCTTAGTTGGTTAAAATTGATTAGATACTAGTAGTTAACTAACTTGATAACAAAAAACAAACACAACAGTTCCAAATTATCTAAAACGTAACGGCAGAAGAAAGGGAAGAAGGAGGAAAAATTTGTGACATCGATCTATTAACATGTAGAAGCTTAACTAATTATGCTTTCTTCTGCTTATTTGGTGACATAAATAGAAAACGGTAGACCAAAGCAGCAAAGGTTGCCCCAAATAAGGGATATACCCAATAGACATAAAATTGCTCCCAAGTGTTGTGCGTATTGTTCACATAAAGCCCATCCAAAGGCATTGGGAAGGTTCATAGAAGGCCCAATATACCCAGAACCCATAATAACCAAAACAACTGTTGCCACGGAAAGCAAATACACACCTTAAACCATTGATTTTTAGGACCCTAGCTAAGTTATGAGTAAAAATTGCAGCTCCTATGCATGGCTACCTTAATAACCCCATTTCTTCCCTTTTCTCTTCTTCTTTGGATATTTTGGCTTTGTTTGTGTTCCTTCCTTGTCAATGGATGTCACTGTAGCACACCAACTAGTCCCTAGAGTGATGATGATGAGCCAACAACAAGTGACAGGGGAGATATTCCAATATTTTTTATGAACAAGAAATAAAATAATAAAAACATTTCTCTCTTTCGATATATTTTTTTATGAACAAGAAATAAAATAACAGAAACACTAGACTCCAATCCAAACCTTGCAGGGACAGAATAAAATCAATAATGAGATGAAATATGAAAATTTGAGCCACTTGAGAGTCAGATTTATAAATGATATTATTATAGCTTGTTGTCTTGCAATGATTAAACCATGAACACTAGCTTGTAACTCAGAATTGATATTAGTGGTGTAACCACAACCACCAGAACCCCATAGTATATATAACATTTTGGTTTTTTATTTATAATTAAATTTGATTTTTAATATTTGTGAATTTTTTTAATTTTATTGCAGTTAGATGGCAGAATCATCGACATTGGAGACTGCCGTCGGACCGACTCTAGAGACCGAGATCATGCGCATATCAATGGAGAGTTGGGATTCAATACCCTCGGTCTCGGCTGGTTGCAGATTAAGTGAAGTGGTTGCCGAGCCTTGTTACCATGTGTATTATGACACCGAGCAGCCCGAGGCAAATTATGATAATAGAGGATCAGGACATGCCCGAGGATCATGCTGACGAGATGCCATTTACAGGAGGAGCGCACGACCAATCGGTTCCCACATCCTCTTATGAGCAGATAGAAATTTGATGATGGAAGAAGAGGAAGAGGGAAGAGGAACGGTGAGGGCTCTATGATTTCTCACAGAGAGGGGATTACCTTGCTTTACAAAATATTGGCTTTAAACTCTGTACTCCCATTAGACCCCATACCCCAAACCGTCATTCACGTAAAATGCAAATTTACTCAATCGATACACTGATTAGAGTTTGTATACAATGAGAATGACAACGTGTTATGCTGCACACCTCCCAACGTGTTATGGGGTCTAGGAGTACAAAGTTTAAACGCCAATATTTTGTGGAGAATTGAGTGTGAGTGATCAGGCACAACTTACACCCAAACTTTCTTTTGAGGATTTACATTGTTTAACTCTTTGGTGCCAAAGTCAACGTGACTTTAGGTCAAATTAGACTAAAATTGAATAGAAGAACATTAGAAAGCGCATGAATGCTGCTGAATCCAGTTGCTATTGTGGTGGTATCGTAACATACGGGAAGCTGCTTGATGGTGTTTTAGTGGGAAAGGAAGAACATGTGCAAGACATAGTATGGACAACACTGCTGCAATACTGTAATGTAGCAGACTCTCTTACAGATCACATGGGCTGGTAGTTGGCATTGGAGGCATATAAATTGTGTTTTGTCTTTTCTACTACAACAATGCATTTTACGTGAATGATGGTACAACTTTACTTTCAACTCTCGAAAATTTTAGGTACAACTGACCATGGCTAAATACATACATAGACAAGTATAATATAGCTTGCCAATGATTGATATATATTCGGACTTATTGGACGTCATATAGCATATGAAATGACTATGCAATATTGTCTCCTAATAAACTTGGAAGACAACAATGATTGGGGTGGAACATAGATCTTCGAGGAATGCATATCAAGCTTCAGTTTTCCTTCAAAAAATGACTTTTGCTCCAATTACATGCTTTTCCGATCTCATAACAATAACAATCAATCTAGTTCCATTAATATGTTGGGAGGGGAGAATCACACGTGGCCAGCTAAGTTCTCCGGTGTAGATTAGTAATCGATAAAATCGGTGAAAATTGCGCATTAAAACACGGTAACCAAAAAAATTTAGTTCCATTAAACCTTCACGCTAGCTAGTAGTATAAGTTTCTTAAGAGCATTATTATAGTGCCAACCTTAAGTTTTATCTTATGATTGGGGAAACTTGATATTGTGAGAGAGCTAAAACATTCGGGGCAGGTGATTTTCCTCCAAGAGTTAAAACGATCTATCTGATGTGCATGGAGGAACGGGAAAAAATGAAGTTACTAAATGAGATTGGTGAAGAACTAAAATATTAAAGAAAAATTGTTAACTCTCTTGGAAACCACGTTGGGGAATAAAACTGATCACTTACTTATTCATTAGGCTTAAATATCATTTTGGTTCATGCAATTACAGCGAATATCTATTTTGGTCTCTACAGAAATATTTTTTTATAAAGGTTTCCTTGTAAAATGTTTTTTCATTCATTTTCGTCCATGATGTCATTTTTAAGCTGATATGTCAATTTTTTTTGACAAATGAGGTGGCATATTTTAATGTTGTTGGCAATGGTGATATGCAGTGGCGGAGCCAGGATTTTTATAGAGTCCGGGAAAATTTTTTACCGCAAATTTACATGCGACATAATATATAAATAGTCATCAAGTGTGCTAAATAAGAGAGATGAAATCTAACCTGCCAATAGTGTGCTAAATAAAATTAGGAGGTAAATGCCCTTTCCGAGACTTCTTTGCGGTGAATGTTCGAATAATATCAACATCTTGAAGTGACTTGAATATCTCCCGCTCGGTGTAACATATCATCAAGTCATTGAACCACACATCGTTGATCTTGTTGCGTAATTTAGACTTGATAATCTTCATTGCTGAAAAAGCTCTTTCAACGGTTGCTGTCGACACCGGCAATATCAAAGCCAACTCAATGAGTTTGTAGACCAATGGAAATACCAAATGTTTCTCAGTTTGAACCATCTTCATAGCCAAACTTTGAACATCTTCACAAGAAGTAAAGGAAGCATGCCTTTTCATTTGATGTACATAAGTGTCAAGTTGAAGATGCATGCTTCCAATCTTTAAAGCCTTTAGATGCATGCTTCCAATCTTTAAATCCGTCATTGTTGAAGACTTCATAACCAAAGTGCTCGGCCCTCCCGAGTTGCTTAAAGAGTAAGCAATAGAAACAATAAGCTGCATCTTTGGACTCACTGTATTCAATCCATGTATAATTCTTATACCATGATTTACAAAATGCTCTTGAACTCCTCCCAAATTGAGTACGAGGAAAACTTGTCAAATCTGGTTGCGTTGGACCCTTCAATATATATGCCCTCCTCACTTGGTCTTGAATATCCGGAGCATACTCGTCAATTTGTTTCCTACATCCTGGATCACGCACAATCTCATTTGGATTAAACTCATTGGCCACATGGCGGTGGTTCTTCTACTCCGGCTTCCGGTTGCACAACATTCACATTCTCAATACTTGTTCTAGGAACCAAAAAACCTCCTCATCTCTGAAATTTAAATTGAAAGTAAACTACGAATTTAAATTGAAAGTAAAAACCGTATAACTCATCTTTCTCATAAAAAGAAATTAAATTGAAAGTAACTCATCAATCTTATATCTCCTTCAAATTGTTGAGCATAAAATTGTTTAGCATAAAATTGTTGTTTAGAAAAACACAAGGCAGCAAAGAAACATAACTTAATTCCCAGTTTTTGATACGAACAGTTTTGTTTTTTTAATTCCTAGAGTTGGGTTGAGCCATGAATTGGGCTGGGCCACATACATGAATTGGGTTGGGTTGAGTTTTGTTTTTTTTATTATTTCACACCCTGTTTTTACTAGTTTTGCCCCTGGTTCTGTCTAAAAATTGGCTATTGAGTTGGGGGGATTACAAAGAAAGTAGTGGTTGAGCCCGAGCGCGTGCCCGGGCTAGCTGGGCTATGAAACCGCCCCTGGTTATGAATACCTTGCCCATGTGGATTGCCACCTCATTAAAAAACCCTAATCACTAAATTAATCTTAATTCATTCTCCCTCATTTCATCACTCTCATCCTCTCCTTCAACACAACAGCGCTCTCTCAACATGTCAAGTACGATTTTCGCAAAATTTTCGAGCAATTCCATAGGGTTTTGTTTCGTTTATGTCACACAAATTACATACTAGAATTTGTTGCATTTTCATAGAGCCAATCGTGAGAAATCAATGATTTTGTTTTCAGTTTCAAGAACACCATATTTTCTTAGATCTGAAATTTCTCTTAGTTGATCTGATAATTCTAATACCACTATGGGGTTACTCGTCATCTCTGAATTGCAATTTCAACCCATGTAAGATAGTAAATTTTTGTTGCCTATATCTCAAGAACAAATCGGGTTCCATGCTGGGTTTTTTTGGCCCGTTTTTCCGCCTTTGGTGAAGATGGTTTTTTGTCCAAAACACTACAAGAAATAGTGGATTTACTGTCGAAAACTTTCCGGCGGATATAAATCCGTCGGAAACTTTCCGGCGGATTTGATAGATTTCCGGCGGATTTGATCCCACGGTAGTTTCCGGCGGATTTTTTGGACTTTCCGGCGGATTTTTATCCCACAGAAACTTTCCGGCGGATTTTTAGGACTTTCCGGCGGATTTATAAATTTTTTTTTTTTTTTTTGGCAAAAATCCGCCGGAAATTACCAAAAATCCGCCGGAAATTTCCGGCGGATTTTTGGTAATTTCCGGCGGATTTTTTGGACTTTCCGGCGGATTTATAATTTTTTTTTTTTTTTTGCAAAAATCCGCCGCAAAATACCAAAAATCCGCCGGAAATTTCCGGCGGATTTTTGGTCATTTCCGGCGGATTTTTGGACTTTCCGGCGGATTTTCCAAAATTTTTTTTTTTTTTTTTCAAAAATCCGCCGGAAAATACCAAAAATCCGCCGGAAATTTCCGGCGGATTTTTGGTAATTTCCGGCGGATTTTTTGGACTTTCCGGCGGATTTTCCAATTTTTTTTTTTTTTTTTCAAAAATCCGCCGGAAATTTCAAAAAATCCGCCGGAAAATTTTGGAGGGAAAAAAATCCGCCGGAAATTTTAAAAATCCGCCGGAAAAATTTAGAGGGAAAAAAATTCGTCTATAAATACAACTTTCTCCTACACTCATCTCATTCTCTCATTTATCTCTTTCTTTCCTTCTTATTCTCTTCTACATTTTCTCTATCTTATCTTTTTTCTTCTTTCTCATACTCTCTAATCTTCAAAAATTTCTCTACATATCTCTCTTCTATAATTCTCCTTTCTTCTTAATTCTCACTTCTTTATTCTTATTCCTTCTTCATCTCACTATTTTATTCTTATTTCTTCATAATTCCTCATTCTTATTCTCTCATATATCATTTCTTCTCATATTCTCTTTTATTCTTTCCTTTTTCAACAATACCATTCAACATTTGATTTTACTTTTATTTAAAACATATATTAAGTTATAAAATTCAAAAAAAATTTAAAAAATTTCGGATTTTTAAAAAAAAAAATTGGAAAATCCGCCGGAAATTACCAAAAATCCGCCGGAAATTTTTTTTAAAAAAAAAAAAATTTCCGGCGGATTTTTGGTAGTTTCCGGCGGATTTTCCAAAAAAAAAAAAAATAATAAAATTAAAATCCGCCGGAAATTACCAAAAATCCGCCGGAAACTACCAAAAATCCGCCGGAAATTACCGGCGGAAAATCCGCCGGAAACTGTTTGCGACGAGGGTTTTTCCGGCGCCAAAAATCCGCCGGAAAGTCCACATTTTCGGCGGATTTTGGTCATTTCCGGCGGATTTTGGTCGCCGGAAAATCCAGTTTTTCTTGTAGTGAAAAACTACTTTGTCAAAACAGCTTCTATTAGAAATTAGAATCTCATAACACCCATTTCGCGTTGTTTGAAATGGGAATGAGACACTACTTGTTGGAATCGATTCCATTTGTAGCGATGGTGATTGTGGAGTTCATTGGCGTAGCTCTCGCCTTCTCTTCATCAACGGTACATCAACTTCTTTTCCTATTCTTCGCAGAACAAGACCCGGGCAAGGAAATTGGGGATGAAATGAGGGAGAAGTAAATTAGGGATATTAGGGATTTAGGTTTTTTTTAATGGGGTGGCACTTTGCATAGGCAAGGTATTCGTATCACCATTGCCAACAACATCAAAATATGCCACCTCATCTATCAAAACAAAAAAAAAGACATCAAAGACTAAAATGAATAAAAAACATTTTGCAATGATCTTTTTTAAAAAATATTTGTAGAGACTAAAATGATATTTAAGCGTATTCATTAATAGAACACAAGTTGCACCATCACAAATGAATTAGCAGAAAATAGAGGGGAAAAAACAAATGAATTGGCAGATAAGTAGTGCAATGGAGGTTAGAGTTTTAACTTTTAAGATGACCCAAACTTAAAGATGGAAGCCAAGGACTAATATGTATCAAGGAAGGGACTTATTTGATGCCTCATTGCATTTTGCAAATATATTCTACTGTTAATTTTAATGTTTCACGAGTGAGTGACCTTCACCCTCACCTGCACCCTTGAATTTGAAAGTGTAAAATATACCGAATGTGTATACTGAGTTCATTTCCCTTCCCATATGGATTATAGAAACCTGATTTCTTTTTTTTTTATTGATCGTCGCCTCCCGTTTGATTGATCCGATTAATCCGTGTGAAAAGATATGATTACTATTTTCAGATGATTGCTCATTTTCCTCTTCATTTCGCGATTTCGTTTCACGTATACTACGGAAGATCTCAATTATCCTTTCTTGATTCAATCATCGATTTCTCGTCTCTCTGTATCATCAATTTCTGTTTCTATAAACGCGCAATTCTAATGGTTATTGTTGGCCGCAACAAACATGGGTCTTTGACCAAGTGGGAGTCTGGGAGATTACGTGTAAAACTAATTTACACAGTATTTTAGATTAATAGATTCTAATTTAATTTTCTTAACGTGTAAAATAATTTAACAGTAATGTAAAAATGTTACTGTCTGTTTGTAACCAAAAAAAATGTTACCTGCTATGAATGCAAGACATTGATTGTCATTTTTCAAACATGTGCAGATATGTAGACCCCATAATGCACATGGAATGGACTGTTCTTGGTAGTGACACGTACCTGCTATGATTGCACTGTTCCTGGTTAGTGACACATTCATCCCTTTGTACCAAAAAAGAAAAAACACGTGTTCATTCCTGATAAATGGCAATCTTGTTTATTCAAATCGCGTTAACTCAAGATCTTCTTCACACACTGCATATTAAATCCACAACTGCCACTCTAGTATAGTCAATAAAGTTAAACATTGGATTTAAGTTCCTAATAATGCAATGAGTAACTTTAAAGTTTAAAACATATTTCTTTTTCCAGACAAAAGCGAATACCATTCCTGCTCTATAATTTTTTTGGTAATTCTTTTCCTCGTATTTTACTTCACTGTTAAGCAACATCAATGACTTAGCTGTGATAAAATCGAGAGACGCGGTTTGAAGAGGTTGCTAGATGCTGACACGCTTTTTAAAGATACGCTGCATTCGGTACAACTCATTTATGCTATTTGATACATCAATATTAAATAGGTAGTAGTTTTTGATCCATTGCTTAATTATGCTTTAAGACTCCTTTGATATGATTCATTCAGGTCCCCCCACCGACATTATCAATCTTTACATCATCTGTTCTGTGTAGGACAGACAGTGGTGTAAAGCAAAAGGCAAAAGAAAACTGTAGATAGTGACTGTTTTGCATTGCACAAAGGAAAAGAAGGTGCTGCATATAAAGAAGCTGTATTAAACTAGTAGTAGGTCTATTGGGAGGGAAGGAGAAGCCGAGAAATGGGTTACTCTGAAGCGTGTTCTGTCTTCTTGTTGGTATTGTTGCTGGTGGCATGTGCAAGTGGAGAGGACCCTTACAGGTTTTACACTTGGAATGTTACATATGGAGACATTTATCCACTTGGAGTTAAACAACAGGTATTTTTTTATTATTATTGTTGTTGGAATTTCCCACTTTTTTCCTTAATTTATAACATCAATTTTCTTACAAATGAAATGAATATATGGTGTATGAAATGTGCAGGGGATATTGATAAATGGGCAATTCCCAGGGCCACAGATTGATTCCGTGACTAATGATAACTTGATTATCAATGTTTTCAACAGTTTCGATGAACCTTTCCTATTCTCTTGGTTAGTTTTTCCTCTTTTTTGTACCATTTATTTGATCCTATTTCAGACGCTAGGGAATGCAGGAAAAAAATTCTTTAGATAATCCTAGTACATATTTTAATAGGGATATTGAATAAGCTGGATCCTGGTTGGTTAGGCATACTGGAGATTTGGAGTAAATAGCCTGGTAGAGATCTAGGAAGTTTATAGGAACTTTTTTGTAATTGAAGAACCATGGATTAAAAATATTGAGAAACTCATAAATTAAACATTTATCCAAACTCAAAAGGCAGTAGGATACGTAATGAATGGATTCTCATTTTTGCCCAACCAATATATGGATACAGATTCTCAATAGTTAGGAAATCATGCATTTGATGTAGTCACACGATCTAGACTGTCGGATCAAGATTGGATGGTCGCGTTCCAACTTTGGTAAATTGAGTTCAAAATGTAAAGTCCGGGGAAGCCTTGTGGTAATGTTTATGTAACTTAGAGAGAACCAAACATAATAATTAAATAACAATATCGGGTCTGAGACTGCAATGTACATAAAAGTTCTATTATTGATGTGCTGAGAATTCATTGTTTTTAGAATATGTGACGACTCTATAGGAATGGAGTGCAGCAGAGGAGAAACTCATGGCAAGATGGAGTCTATGGTACTAACTGTCCAATCCCACCTGGACAGAACTTCACTTATGTTCTTCAAGTAAAAGATCAGATTGGTAGCTACTTTTACTATCCTTCCCTTGCATTCCACAAGGCAGCTGGAGGTTATGGAGGTTTCGTAATTGCTAGCCGCTCCGTGATTCCTGTACCTTTTGATCCTCCAGCAGGAGATTTCACCATATTGGCAGGAGATTGGTACAAAAGAAATCACACAGTTAAGTCGCTTCTTTGGATAGCATTCCATGCTCTAAAACTAAGACACAATTTTCATTGTATAAGAAATTCTGCATAAATAATAATCATCTACTTTGTGTTTATTTTTACAGGATTTGAGGGCTATTTTAGATAGTGGAAGTGACCTTCCTTTCCCTGATGGGCTCATCATAAATGGTCATGGTTCCAATGCTTACACATTCACAGTTGATCAAGGTATACAATACTCCCTCTGGTTCCATTAATAAGAAAAGTTTGCAGTTTTAAGTTCATTGAATAATTGATGTATCTAGTCTATAAATATGATCAGAGTAGTAACGTTTAAGCAATTTGTTTATTTGAAATGTAGCGAATACTAACTATAAGGTATACTTGATTGTTGAGCAGGCAAGACTTATAGATTCCGGATATCAAATGTGGGGCTCACAACTTCAATCAATTTCAGAATCCAAGGGCATAAGATGATGCTTGTTGAGGTGGAAGGAACTCATACTCTCCAAAACACTTATAACTCACTTGACATTCATTTGGGTCAAAGTTACTCCGTATTGGTTACTGCTGATCAACCACCTCAAAACTACTACATTGTTGTCACAACACGATTCACCTCCCAGGTGCTCAATGCTACCTCAATTCTTCATTATAGTAACTCAGCAGCAAGTGTTTCTGGCCTTTTCCCTGGAGGGCCAACAACTGAAGTTGATTGGTCCATTGAACAAGCTCGCTCTCTCAGGAGGAATCTGACAGCAAGTGGGCCAAGACCTAATCCACAAGGATCATACCATTATGGTTTAATAAACACAACACGTACAATTAGGCTGCAAAATTCTGCTCCACTTATCAATGGTAAACAAAGATATGCTGTCAACAGTGTGTCCTTTATTCCTGCTGATACACCACTTAAACTGGCTGATCACTTCAAGATCGAAGGGGTGTTCTCCCTTGGAAGTATCTCAGATAGCCCCACTGGCGGCGGCGGTTATCTTCAGACTTCTGTCATGGCTGCTGATTTTCGAGGTTATGTGGAGGTTGTGTTTGAGAATCCTGAAGACACTTTGCAATCATGGCACATTGATGGTCATAGCTTCTTTGTAGTAGGGTAAGTTATAACACCATTTTTGTATAGATTTCAGTCATTTCATTCCTTTTCTCTCTACAGTTATTAAGATGCTTTAGCTGCTAATTTTATACTAAATTGCAAATTAACTTCTGCTTTTTTGCCTTTCAAGTTCAAATATAGTTTTTTTCCCTCCTCATAATGATATAGTATGCAAATTTATTGAAATTTGCAGAATGGATGGAGGAGAATGGTCGGAAGCAAGCAGGCTAAATTACAATTTAAGAGATACAATTTCTCGTTCCACGGTTCAGGTATTCGAGTTTGTTATCCCTTCTGATATTTCTTAATGCTTTAGTAGATGAACAAGTTTCATTGACATTACTATTCAGATAATCAGATATTGAAAAAGCATTTTTCACCTTTTAACATTTCATTGACACAGGTGTATCCTAAATCTTGGACTGCATTGTACATGCCATTGGATAATGTGGGGATGTGGAATGTGAGGTCTGAGAATTGGGCTAGACAGTACCTAGGCCAGCAATTTTATCTTAGAGTGTATTCCCCTGCAAATTCATGGAGAGATGAGTACCCAATTCCAAGTAATGCACTGCTGTGTGGCAAGGCTGTGGGTCATCAACAATAGATTAATTTTTGTTTAATGAGGCTCATTCATTCATTACACTGGCCAATTTTTCCTTTGCTCTGTTGCACAATTCATGTTATGATACTATGGATGGTTTATACAATTACAGATTGCTACTGCTACCTTCACGTAGACTCAAAATTCGGCCTTTGAGATCATCTGCGGTAGGATTTATGGCATTCATATTTAATTAAATTATTTGTTCAAATAGACATACGAACTAATGTTAATAAGATTATGTTATTATTATTGGGTCCATACTTCATTTGAGTCAGATTTACTTGAACCTCAGCTAGTCTATTAAACTTCTGCCATGATTTACGCACCCCCCAGTCACACACTTGTGAAACATGGATCTATCCTTGTGATTATAATAAAAAAAAAAAACACAGGTGCTCCGTGCTCAATATTCAACAGCCACCTAATTCTATGGCTAATGTTGGTGTTAGATATCTAATAATCTTGATATAGTCACAACGACATGATCAATAGTCCTAACAAATTAGACAAAATTCTTGGGAATACTATATTGTGTTACATTACATACAACACAATGCCCAGAAGTTGGCGGCAAAGGGATTGAGACATAACATATAAGCTGACTCTAGACATTCAGGGTTGGCAATGGGACTTGATGGAAATGTCTCCTCCAGATATATTATAAACCATTTAATATTCAAGGGTTCTAGACATTCAGGGTTGGCAATGGGACTTGATGTGTATCTGAAATTTGACAAGTTATGAGTTTTCAATTTCAAGGTTAAACCCACGTGTTGGTTGGCTGTATCATCAAGGTGAAATCCATTGAGCTAATCTTTGAAGTGAATGATGGCATTCATCAGAAGTACCTCACAATTCCTTTATGTCCTTCAAGTGCTGGGGCTAACTTTCTCCAACCATCATAAAGGCTTGGACATCAATGCACCTCAAATTTGCCAAGGGATCAAGTAGTAGATGGTCATATCCACTTCACATTGACCTTTGGTGGAAAGGAAAACCATCTAGGCTAGGCCATCTTCTTGAGGAATATCATTCAAATAAAAAATGGCACATTGGAGCTAGACTAAATTAAAGTTACTAGAACTTAGCACGCCACGATGCATAGATTTTTACTAGTAATATATGTATATAACAACACAATAGAAGATTAAAAGAAAAACACATATGATTAAGGAAAGAAATTCGTACATGATTTGAAATTGATTCAAATTACATACGAATATCTTCTATGTAAGATATGAAACACAGACAACAAGTGAAATTAATTCCATCTAGCAACCTCTAAGTGAAATCTAAATACACAAGTTGGATAAACAAATTATTTACGTCATTAAATTCAAAGTTCAGAAAAATCTCTCAATTATTGTCAAATAAAAGAAAAAATCTCAGCACCTTAGTACAGTACAGAGCCTATAATAAACTTGTGCAATGACACAATACAATCAATTTTTTTTATTTTTTATCAAAAAGTGATATTTCATTTATTCATAGTCAAAGGGCCAAAGAATTACACGTGTTAAAGTCAACCCACTATTGGGGTTACAAAATAACCATTTTGAAATTAACAGCACAATTTATATAAACCCCCTCTTTTCCATATTATTAGTCGTTTTTTAGAAAAAAAATTGTTTCTTTTTTCTCATTGGGTCTTTTCCCTCAGGGTTTTGGCCCTAGTAGGTTTTAATAAAACCTCTTGTATATGTAAAGATTGAGATACTCTAGATGAATGATGTGATAGAAAGACAAATAGAGAGAAAATATTGAATAGGTGTGGATAATATTGAGTTGTTCCAAAAGCATGGTCCTAGTCAACTAGTATATATTTAGTCCCTGCATTTTTCTTCATCAATGTTTTTGGTCCCTCATGACTTTAATAGTGTTTTTTGGACCTATTAAAAGTCACGAGGACTAATTAAAAGCATTGATGAAGGAAAATGTAGAGACTAAAAGTGAAAACAAAATTCTCAAATTTTAAATTGACCAAAAACATATTTAACTCTTACTTTTATAAATGAATATCTTTTTTTTTCCATATTTTTTTATCTTTCCTTTGAGTTCTAATGGGTAAACATAACACGTTAACGGGTAAACATTACATGTTGTTTGAGTAAACATAACACGTTAATGGGTAAACATTTATTTATTATAAATGAACATTTTGCCTTTGAGTCGTAACAAGAAAATACTAGATATTTTATAGCTTCATTACTATTATAATTCTCGGGTACTTGTAAAGTAAAAGTAAAGTAAAGTCTACCTTCAATTTCTGTCAAGAGGTAAGTAAAGTCTGACTCCAATTTGTTCCATCCTCGGGGATCAAACCCGAGTACTAGCTGAGTCAACCCCTTTAGATAGAGTGCATCAACCACTTGCACGCAAGCTTGGAGTTTAATCATTTACTACCTTCAGTCCACAATATAAGAGAAAAAACATAACAATACACAAACCAGTGAATGACATTGAAATCAACTATTATCATTTAATAAGGCTAAAAATTTATCTACTTTCCATGATTGTCCTTTTCATTAAATGTTGATTTACGCTTCTAATTAATGACATTATTTTTAACTGCACCACTTAAATAGGGGTAAATTTGGGATTGATCATTTAATACACATTGAAAATTGTGTTTATTTCTTATATTTTGGACCACCAAAACTCACTTTTTTACTCTTATATTGTGGAACGGATGGAGTATTTTACATAGATAAATGTAAATCATTTATTGAATGTAAATACTCTTATATTTAATGTATTTTACTCTTATATCGTGGAACGGATGGAGTATTTTTCCTTAATTTTTATTTTGTGTGATATAAGAGTATTTCCTTAATTTTCTTTGACTATATACTAGTAGTATAGATTTGCCATTACTAGTACATTAAAAGCGTGAGCTAGCTTCTCCAACTAACCGGTGGGAACAAGTCAAAAGGATACACTATCATTGTTGGTTTAGAAGTAGAGCTGCAGAGCAAAATTAATTCTACGCAGAAGCCAGAAGGTAGATTGGTCGACAACAATATATCCGTCGGTGGAGTTGACCAACTTATTCCGGGTATTGCAACCTGGATTTTATCGTTATCAATACCGGGAAAAATACAACGTTTTTTTTATAATGAACAACAGACAACAGTACACTGAAGAGTTTACAACCATACTAGTCTACTGCTGTAACATTTTTTTTTCGAGAACTGGTTTCTTGCACACTTTTTTTTTAATATTGACTTTCAACACTGAGGAAGAATTGAAGAAATGAGTATTTTCATTATCAGTAAAAAAGTGACTGTACAATTTGTTGATACAACTACTTAACCCCTAATTACAGTTCTCAACCTCTAACTAATTTCAGTTACTCTAACTGACTTACTAAGGTTAACAATACATAAGACTTAACTCTCAGTTAACTATGCTATCAAGTTAACTTAACCCAAGGAATAAAATTACATGAAAATCATGAGAGTTAATACTCCCCCTCAAGTTGGAGCATACAGGTCTATGATGCCCAACTTGGATATGAGACTTTGAAAAAGAATCCTGGGAAGAGCTTTAGTGAATGGATCTGCCAGCTGATGTTTGGACACCACATGAATCAGGTTGAGAAACTTAGAGTTGACATGCTCACGAATGAAGTGGCAGTCAATATCTATATGCTTGGAGCGCTCATTGAGAGATGGATTGGATGCTAGTTGAATAGCTGATTTACTGTCGCAGAATACTTTGCAAGTGGGGACAGTGATCTGAAATGTGCCAAGTAGTTGCTTGAGCCATAGAAGCTCTGTGGTAAGGAGAGCTAAAGCCCTATACTCTGCCTCTACAGAAGAACGTGACACAGTGGGTTGTTTTTTTGATTTCCAAGTTATCAAGGAGTTGCCAATGAAGATACAAAAACCTGTAGTGGATTTTCTTGTGACAGTGCAGCTCCCACAGTCTGCATCAGCATAAGCTGAGACAGCAAGAGAAGGATCAGAACTGAACATTAGTCCTTGACTAGGAGCAGTGTTGATGTATTGCAAGATGTGATGTACTGCATGTAGATGTGCAGCTCTAGGAGCAGCCATGAATTGGCTGAGTTTGTTCACAGCAAAGGCTATGTCAGGCCTTGAAATTGTTAGGTACATGAGTCTACCAATGAGTCTTCTATATTGAGAGACATCCAACAAGGGTTCACTTGTATCATCAGCCAAGTTGAGATTTGGATCCATGGGGGTTGGAAAAGCTTTGCAATTCTGAAAACCAGTGTCATGAAGGAGCTGTAAAGCATACTTCTTCTGGCATAGATAGATGCCATGGTCCGTGGAGGCAATTTCCAAACCTAAGAAGTACTTGAGAGGACCAAGTAATTTCAGCTTGAATAAGCTCTGGAGAAGAGTTTGTGTTTGTTGAATTGTGTTGGAGTCAGGACCTCCTAGTATGATGTCATCAACATATAGGAGTAGAATGATGAAGGAATTGCCACTGCCTTTGGTGAAAAGAGAAGGATCCGCACTGGATTGTAGGAATCCATGCTGAAGGATGGTCGAGGAAAACTTCTGGAACCATTGTTTTGATGCTTGTTTGAGGCCATAAAGAGACTTATTTAGTTTACAAACCATGTGCTCCCCCTTGCTAGGATAACCCAAGGGTAATTTCATATAAACTTCCTCATGGAGATCTCCATTGAGGAAGGCATTGTTAACATCAAGTTGTACAAGGTGCCAGTGTTTTTGTGCAGCAATAGCTAACAATACACGAACAGTGGTGATGGTTGCCACTGGGGAAAAAGTGTCAACAAAATCCAACCCGAATTGTTGAGTAAAACCCTGTGCAACGAGACGCGCCTTGTACCTGTCAAGGCTTCCATCAGCCTTATATTTAACCTTGAATAGCCATCTACATCCTATGGCTTTTTTACCTTCCGGCAAAGGTTGCAAAGTCCAGGTGTTGTTGGCTTCAAGAGCATTTAATTCTTCCTGCATTGCTTTGCACCAATCAGCTGATTTGCTAGCTTGATGATAGTACAAAGGTTCAGGGATAGTGGAAACTTGCATGATGAAGGTCTGAAATGCTGAAGAAAATGCACTGTTTGAAGTAGCATGAGTGAGGGCAGCATTGCAGTCGTACTCTTGGAGGTAAGATGGTGCCACATGTGGCCTGGTGGACCTCCTAGTAGGTACAACAGTAGGTGGCAAGTCACTGTGAGGGGCAGCTGTAGGTGCTGTGAGGGGCTGGGTGGGTTGTATAAGTGCTTCAGGTGTAGAGGAGGGTTCAGTATTTGAGGCTGAGGGTAAGACAGTAGGAAGCACCAAGTCAGGAAAGGGGTCAGGTAGTGTGTTTGTGATTGGAAATTCTTTGAATGGGAAAGATGTTTCATGGAAGACTACATCTCTAGAAATGAGGAATTTTTTGGTGATGAGGTTATATAGTTTGTAGCCCTTGTATCCAATGGGATAACCTAAAAAAATACAAGGAGAGGCTCTAGGTGAAAATTTTGTGCGAAATTGGGGAATGGTGGCAGCATATGCTAAGCAACCAAACACTCTCAAATGAGAATAAGAGGGTGGAGATTGATAGAGAAGGTCATATGGTGATTTGTGATGGAGATTGTGAGAAGGAGTTCTGTTAATAAGGTGGACAGCAGTACATATGCTATCACCCCAGAAGTGTGTGGGTAAACTAGACTGAAACATGATAGCTCTTGCCACGTTTAAGAGATGCTGATGTTTACGCTCAACTACAGAGTTTTGTTGAGGGCGATGGGGACAAGATAGTTGATGGAGAGTACCCTGTTCCTGCAAGAAAGCAACTAGTGCCAGCTCTTTTGCATTATCAGTACGAATGCATTTTATGGTTTTGGAAAATTGAGTTTTAACAAGAGCAAAAAAATGCTTTATTTTGTCAGTGGCAGTAGATTTATTTGGAAGCAGATATGTCCAAGTAAATCTACTGTAATCATCCACAATTGTCAAAAAATATTTCATGCCATCATAGGTGTCAAGTCCATAAGGACCCCATACATCACAATGAACTAGGTCAAATGATTCAGTGCACATGTGTGGATTAGAAGGAAAAGGTAAACGCTTAAATTTTGCTAGTGGACAAGTTTTACAACTACTAGTAGTGAAGCTATTAGGGATAGTAATAGAAAGATTATTACTGACAGATTTCAATACATTGTCAGAGAGATGACCTAGCCTAGAGTGCCAAAGGTTGGCATCTTCAGTTGAAACAGAATTACAGAGTTTTAATGTGGAAACATTACAAACTTGAGGAAAATCATGAGAAAAAACAGAAGACAAAGTACCAGATTTGGTGAAAGAATGCATAGTATATAAGCCATTTTCCAACTGTCCTTTACCAATCTCTTTCAGCAGGTTTATTCCCTGGATTAGAAAGTGTTTGGCAAAGAATGTTAGAGACATATCAGACTTATCTAATAATTGACTGACTGACACCAAGTTCACACCAAAAGAAGGAATGTATAGAACATTGTGAAGTGTGAGTGTGGGTGAAAGTGTGACGGAACCAATTCCAGTAACAGCAACTCTAGTTAGGTTAGGCAGGGTGACATATTTGTTGGAAATGGAACGAAAATTATGAAAAAGTTCAAGGAGGCAACAGATATGTGCTGCAGCACCTGAATCAAACAACCATGAGATATATGGTAATGGTTCATTGGAATGTAAGGGGGAAAGGACCATACCTAGGCAAGAAGTATCAGCAGAATCACTTTCCGGAGTGGAGGCTTTGGCCATTTGCGCTTGAATAAACTGCATCATCAATTGATACTGCTGATTGGACACGGCAACGGTGTTGAAGGTGTCATTCTCAGCAACATTGTTGACTGCAGGTGAAGCTTTGCTATTGTTGACAGGTTTCCGATTGTAAGATGGAGGATAACCGTGAATTTTGTAGCATTTTTCTTTGAGGTGACCAAGCAATCCACAATGCGAGCAGAGAGGCCTTTCACGCCGTTGAGACTTGGGCGGAGCGGCAGCAACGGCACACGCAATAGGTGATTCTGCGGTGGTAGATGGAGCGCCAATCTGACGGTGTTTCTCGTCTTGAGAGACCATAGCGAACACCTTGTCAATGGACGGAAGAGGCTCTATGAGCAAGATTTGGCCACGAATGTTGACGAACGTCTCATTGAGTCCCATCAAGAAGGTCATTACACATTCATCTTTGAGATGATCAACCAGAGGCTTGACGCCTTCACACGTGCAGGTGTGAACAGGACGGTAATCACCTAATTCCTCCCACATACCTTTGAATTTGGTGTAGTATGTGCCGATTGGGGAGGATCCTTGAGTGCAATTGACGAGATCCTTCTTCAATTGAAAAATCCGCGGGCCATTGCGCTGCTGAAATCGGTTGTGAAGATCTTGCCAGATTGCAGCAGCGTCACCGGAGTAAATCACGCTCGCAGCAATTTCCTTGCTAATAGAGTTCAGAATCCAGGAGGAGATGGTACTATTGTTGCGATTCCACGCACGATAGTTGCTATCAGTTTCAAGAGGTTTGGGAACCTTGCCGGTGACATAACCGGCCTTGTTCTTGCCGTCGAGTGCGAGCATCATTGCACGACGCCACGAACTGAAGTTGTTCTCCGTGAGAGGTTGAGTAACGAGCACGAGTCCAGGATTATCCGATGCATGAAGATAGAAGACATCATCGTGATTCTGGATCGTGGATGTCATCGTGAAGATGAGAAATGGATGTCCGGTGCGACGGAGACCGGAGGAGAAAAAGAGCAGAGGTGTCGGAAGACGGAGGCGGTGGGAACGAGCACCGTGTTAATCTTCTGATACCATATTGACTTTCAACACTGAGAAAGAATTGAAGAAATGAGTATTTTCATTATCAGTAAAAAAGTGACTGTACAATTTGTTGATACAACTACTTAACCCCTAATTACAGTTCTCAACCTCTAACTAATTTCAGTTACTCTAACTGACTTACTAAGGTTAACAATACATAAGACTTAACTCTCAGTTAACTATGCTATCAAGTTAACTTAACCCAAGGAATAAAATTACATGAAAATCATGAGAGTTAATATTTAACAAATAAGTTTAGCTTATGAGTTTTTTCTCAATAGATAGAAAGAATTACTATTAGATCAATTCTTATTTTTCAAATATCAACGTAGGCTCATATGTATGATACCCGCTAGCTAGTACACAGCATGCAATGCAACCAGAGTCCACGTTGGCGTTTTGACTTTCATTATTGTTCCACTTGTCTTCCTTTATTGCTTGCACTATCCCCCAACGGTTCAGAACACGCACCATTTAATAGACACTGTTATTGGAGGAAGCCTATAAAACAGAGTCTTCATTCTGTAACAGCAGCAAGAGCAAGAGGAAGTGGATAAACAAGTGAAAGTCTCTCATTTCCTTTCGCAATTATGGCTATGGCCTCTACTAGTTTCTGTGGGAAATGGCTTTCTCTCATTGTTATCGTTCTCTGCATTGTTTTAGATTTGAGCGTGATTGCTCTTGGTGATCACAAGCTTGACCAAGAAAGGTTCGGAGATGATGGTTGTCGATTTGGACGCGGACCACGCTGTAGGGGTTGGTTTGGTCCTCGTGGGCCACGTGGTCGTGGTGGAGTTGGAAGAGGAGGAGGCTTTGGTGGTGGTGGAGGTTTTGGAGGCGGTGGTGGTTCTGGTGGAGGTCTTGGAGGTGGAGGAGGTGGCGGTCTAGGCGGCGGCGGCGGTGCTGGTGGAGGTCTTGGGGGTGGTGGAGGTCTAGGAGGTGGTGGTGGCGGTTCTGGGGGAGGTCTCGGTGGTGGTGGAGGTCTTGGGGGTGGTAGTGGTGGAGGTCTTGGAGGCGGTAGTGGTGCTGGAGGAGGTCTAGGTGGTGGTGGTGGTCTTGGAGGCGGTGGTGGTGGCGGTCTTGGTGGAGGTGGTGGTGTTGGAGGTGGGTCAGGTCATGGTGGAGGATTTGGTGCTGGCGGAGGTGTAGGTGGTGGAGCTGGAGGCATTGGTGGTGGTGCAGGAGGAGGAGGTGGTTCTGGTGGAGGAGGTGGATTGGGTGGCTCAGGACATGGTGGGGGGTTTGGAGCTGGAGGTGGTGTTGGTGGAGGTGCAGGAGGCGTAGGTGCAGGTGGAGGTGGAGGAGGAGGAGGTGGCGGCGGCGGTGGTGGAAGTGGTTTGGGTGGAGGTTCAGGTCATGGAGGAGGGTTTGGTGCTGGTGGTGGTGTAGGAAGTGGTGGGGCTGCTGGAGGTGGAGGAGGTGGTGGTGGTGGGGGAGGAGGTGGTGGTATAGGTGGAGGCTCAGGCCACGGGGGAGGTTTTGGTGCAGGCGGTGGTGTAGGAAGTGGGGGTATTGGAGGAGGAGGTGGTGGTGGAGGTGGTGGGGGTGGAGGTGGAGGTTCAGGTCATGGTGGAGGGTTTGGCGCAGGAGGTGGTGTAGGAAGTGGAGGTGGGACAGGTATTGGTACAGGTGTTGGACAAGGAGGAGGAGGAAGAGGAGGAGGGGTTGGTATCGGTATTGGTATTGGGATTGGGATTGGAGTAGGAACTGGAGCTGGAGCTGGAGCTGGTACTGGAACTGGAACTGGAACTGGAGTTGGTACTGGTTCTGGTATTGGTGGAGGAGGTGGAGGAGGTAAACATTAAACCTGCATGCAGTTACATGGCTTTTGCTAACAGTATCTGCAATTTTGAGTGGACTTCATAGTGAGTCGGTTCATGTACGTGAATTGAGTTTTTTATGTGATTATTATCGTAAAGTGTTTTATCAAGTTAAATTTTTCAACATTTTTATTTCAGTCAATCAAGATTCTGCATCTGCACCCACCCTTGTGAATGTATTATATGTGCGTTGATCCTGAGTAAAGTAGAAACAAAAAGGGGTTGTGATAAATGACATCAAGGAAGAAGGGTGTAGAAATTTGAGTGTGAAAATATCAATACACTATTTAATTACATGCACTATATTATTACAAGGAAATCAAAACCGGACTCGACATTGAATCGGAAGAGGTAGCGGTTTCGGGGTTCTTGGGTTCAACCGGTTGAATCGGGGTTGAACCGGAATTAATTAAATAGATTATTTAATATATTTTTTTACAATATATAAAGGATAAAAAACAAAAAAGAATCATAGTATGACATAATAAAACTATAATATTCAACCATCATAGATAATTAGATACTATAATGTAAGTACTCTCATAGTAATATTAGTGTACACATTTGTTTTTTAATTATTTATTTATTTATTACATCAATTTAATTATAAAAAATGATAAAAAATATCTCATATACCAAAAATCAACATCATTTATCATTTTTTTCCAAAAATCATATACCATTTTTTAAGGAAAATAAACCAAATCCGGTTTTCTGCACGGTTCACCAATTTTTGGCCGGTTTCCTGTCCGGTTCCGGGTTTTCAGCCGGTTATCCGATTCAATTCCCAGTTTTCACCCCAGACGATTCTGTGGTTCATTTGGACCGGATAGGGGTCAGGTTCCCGGTTCAACCGGTTGAACCGGCCGGTCCGGTTTTCACAACCTTGATTATTACAAACTTCCATTCCCAATATTGCAATTTTTCTTTATATTTATTTTTGATCTTAAGACAAAATCTAATACAAGTATAACATTTGCTCATTGAGAATGTCACTCTTAACACTAAACAAGATATCATGGTAAGACCAATATAACAGTACATCCCTTTGCGGGAAAATACACAAACTAAGGTTAATCCTCGAGCATAATACACAGAGTTCGTAAAATTGTCTCTTTTGGGTAGACGAATTTCTCAACCCAATGCATTCCCCCAATAACTCCATCTCATATCAACTTTCAATCAAGATATACGAGAGTGATTTAGGTTACTAAAGATTTATTTAGTAACTATTACTAAATAAAAAAATAAGGGTATGGGGGTAATTTCCTTAAGAAATAAAAAAAAAAACCTTCAGCAAATAAACTAGGCGCTCAAAAATTCAGCAGTTTCAAAAAATCAGAGAATCAAAAAACGATCTTCTTCCCCGTGAGAAAACGCTGAACCCGTTGCTGAACCCTTGCATTGCTGAAACTTTCCATCGCTGCACAGTTCCATTGCCGAAAACCGTTCCAAACGCACAACCCGCTGTCGCCAGCCCATACTTAGGAGTGCATTTCACCGTGGATCCCCTTCAATCTCGCCGTAAGTGGAAGAATCGAAGGTCTATCCGTCACGACGTGTAGATTGTCATCGTCACGAACTGCTACAGTGTCTCGCGCCTTCATTCATTCAATCTCGCCGTTGCCGTTTTTCACCACTGCTTCTCCGTCGCCGTTCTTCTTCCCAGCATTAGGTACTCTCGCTGCTCTTCTTCCATTTTTAAATTCCAAACCGTCACAGCCGTTTTGTGATTTTCTGTATTTTTGATATGCATGTTACTCAATCTTGCGATTAATGCCGTGTAGGTGAAGTTTCCTCTTCATATTTATGTTAATAAGCATCTAGTATAGAGATTTTTATGTTAATGTTGCAAACTAGGTGTTTGATAAAATGCTGATTTGAAGAAATTTCTGTTAATCGTTGTTTGATAAAATGAAAATTGTTACTAACCACATTTGAGCATTAAAACTCACTAACCACAAACTAGTAACACAATGGTTAGTAGCCACTAACCATTGTGTTACTAGTTTACTAACCATTGTGTTACTAGTTTGTGGTTACTAACCATTGTGTTACTAGTTTGTGGTTAGTGGTCACAGATACCAAATTGTTTTAGTCTATAACTTAATAACTGTTTTAGTCTACTTAATACTAGTTTTGTTTTGTCTTCTTATACTAGTTTTGTTTTGTTTTTTTTATAATAATCAGTCATAGATAGCAAGAAAAGCAAATTCTGATTTATGTTTTTTAGTTTCGTTGAAAACCTATTTCGTTTTCATTTACTTCCATTCATTCATTCTGTGTTTCATATAGTAGACTCTGAGATTCTTGTGGTTATAAATATAGTGGCTGTACAAATTAAGGCATTGAGAAAAATGAAATCAACTGAAATGAGTTTGGTATCTGTACAAATGAATTTGGTATCTGTGACCACTAACCACAAACTAGTAACACTAACCATTGTGCTACTAGTTTGTGGTTAGTGAGTTTTAATGCTCAAATGTGTTAGGACTAGCAGGTAGATTAGTTAAGGATAAAGGACACCCTTTAATGTTTCAAGCATTGAAGCAAATAATTAAAGAAAACAACACTTTTTTAGAGAGTAGTATTGTTCTAGTAGTTGGTGATGGTCCTTGGGGTGCAAGATATAAAGATCTTGGAAAAAATGTATATGTTTTAGAAAATGTATATTCCAAGGTGAACTTACAATGGTTTTTAGTTTCACTGAAAACCTATTGAGTGGTTTAAATTGCTTCTCTTTTATTTGTTCCTATATTGTGGTTTAAACTAAGATTGCACTGAGAGCCACTAACCACAAACAAGTAACAAGATGGTTAGTGCGTACTAACCATTGTGTTACTAGTTTGTGGTTAGTGAGTAGTGATGTCAGTGTCAGTGTCAAATGTTATGCAATGTTGTGAAATGGATTAGGAAATCAAAAAGATGAAGAAAGTAATGAAGACAACGGAGAGAGGCGTGAAAAACGGACGAAGATGAGGAATGATGACTACACACCGCCATGTTTTGATCTGTAAGTAATTATGGAAATCGGTGGGGATCTGCCTGTTATTAACCACAATTGTACTATTCTGTGGTTAGTGACCACTAACCACTCTTATGTGTATCTGTGGTTAGTGGCCACTAACCACTGTTATGTGTATTTGTGGTTAGTGGCCCTTACAACAATATCATACAATCACATGAATAATAATTAGCTGCTAAAATTACAGGCTGACCCTAACTCCTCTGGATGCTAGACCTGAGATAGTGAGGCAGCCAACTCCTGATGTGGCTGACTTAAATGAAGAGGACAAAAAACTTATCATTTATGTTGGCCCTGATGATTCCACGTGCGAGCCGCTCAAGGAGATAAAATCGGACGCAATGGTGAACAAACAAGCCACTATTGACTACACGCCTCCAAGCTTTGATCTGTAAGTATGAACTAGACTTTATAATTGATTAACAATAGTACTTATGGAACTCTGTGGGCATCCAACACATATTAACCGCAATTGTACTATTCTGTGGTTAGTGGCACTAACCACTGTTAAGCAATTCTGCGGTTAGTGGCCACTAACCGCTGGGGTACTAGTTTGTGGTTATTGGCCCTAAACCACATTATGACAGAATCACATATTTACCAGCCACGGCCATAAATAGTAATTAGTTGCTAAAATTACAGCTTGACCCCAACTTCTCCAGATGATAGACGGAAGCTAGTGGATGAATTCGATTGTGAAGTAACCACCGCTTCAGCTGAACAAAGAAATACAATTCAAAAGGACATTGATTTTGTCACACTTCACTTTTTTGAGATTTTTGGTGATGACGATATGCAGGATAAAATAGTAGTGTAATTATAAATACACCTATACTATTAACGTGTATTGATTTAACAGTATTAGTTTGAAATAATCTGACTTCACAACTTGTAAATTTCAGTGCAACTCCCACAAGGACAAGACCAATAGAGCTTGAAGAGTGTAGCGAATTACATAACCGCCAGGAAGAGAATAAAGAAGCCATCAAGATGGTTGCTGAGTCCATATGATGGCCATGTTGCTGAATCCAATGCATTTGTGTTTGACAAGAATCTAGTGACATATATTTGGTCACTGGTCAAGCAATAGTAAGTTGAAAATTTCTCTAAAAAAAAATTGCCATAACAATAATTGTTTTTGGAAACTGCATTTATGAGTTCGAAATATATCATGCAGTGACAAAATAATGTACAAGTGCCAAAAGGATCATAGATTCAACATGATCAGAGCTGAGTTCTGGACTTTGCAAGAATGGCTGTGGGAGTCAACCCGAATCGTCGATACGTACGCATTCTTATTTGATGATTAGATCATATGTGCTTAACATTGGTTGGTGGCCACTAACTATAAAATAGTACAATTCCGGTTAATGTTTGTTGGATTGAAGCATATATGATCTGATATGCTTACTTTGCGTAAACTAATGCATATGTAAGTGAATTAATTGTATTTTGAACTTTTTGGAACGCAGACTTGGTACTCGATAATGCTTGCAAAGGAAAAGGCGGATGGAATGATCTTGCCGGACACACGAGATCAACCCACGGCTGCCCAAGACTTCACTAACAATCTTCATCACTCTTTCAAGAGCTTCATGAGTTTGAGTAGGCTCAACATTTCTGAACTTGAATATGTAAGTTTTCATTGAATATGGTTAAAGTTATTGCTATATACAACTAGTCTTGTATCTGTGACCACTAACCACAAACTAGTGGCACAGTGGTTAGTGGCCACTAACCGCAGTTATGCATATCTGTGGTTAGTGCACACTAACCACAGCCATGCATATCTGTGGTTAGTGGCCACTAGTACCCCAAGCCTATAAATTATATGGGATATTGTTTAATTACATTAATACCATTAACACTCCAGTAATGTAAAACAAATGGCAGTACTTTATGCTTAGGCTGCACCTTATGCTTGATTTTGCACATACCAAAGAATGCTTTAACTGGTTGATGCTCTTTGAGATATAAAACAAATGGCAGTACTTTATTATTTGTTATATTCTTGGGCCATAGCCTTGCTGCTTTAGAAATGGGATAATATTGATGTGTTAGAATTTATTTCGATGAAAACCTAACTCTACTAAATTTGGGTTTTTTTTGAAATACAAGTTTAATTCACGAGTTTTATTTATCTATTGTCTTGACTTATACATTGTAAAGTGTTTTATCCTTAATGGTTGTTGCCCACTCATTGCAGATCCTGATGCCTTGTCTTGTTCATAAACACTTTATCACATATGTGCTTAACTTGAAGATGGAGAGATATGAATATTTAACCAGTCTTGAAGAGTATAAAAGAAAGGATGAAAGTGGCACAATTTCAGTAATTGAAGCCGTTGGAGACAAATTGATGAATGAGGCACGGAGTTTTGTTGTGGAGAGCTACAAGGTCATGAGAATGCCTTGTCCATATAAATGGGAGCAGTTTGAGTGACATGATCCAAAAATGCCACAACAGCTAGATGGAAGTAGTTGTGGTGTGTTCACAATGTTGTTCCTAAAGAAATGGCATGGAAATGAAAACGAGATGGATTCGTTTCCGAATTGGAACACATTGCAAAAGAATCAAAAAGTGTCGAGAACGAATCAATTTAGGATTGATCTTTGTTGCTCGATTACGAAAAACCGAACCAACTTGCTAAGGGAATCAATACAAGAGGAAGCAAACACTTTTTGCAAGCAATTGGAAGCTCAAATACTGAGAAAAGAAGGGGGGAAAGGCTCAAGGAAAAAGAAGGAAAATATGAATGAACCACTGTTGCATTTGTTTGGAATTTATTGAAATTGTAGATGAATGAACCACCGTTGCATTTGTAGATGAATTAGAACTTCTATGTGTATGGAATTTATTAAATTTCTAGTGTACTATTCTATTATTAATTGAATTTCTATGTGAATTAATTGAATTTCTATGTGTATGGAATTTATTGAACTTCTATGGTATTAACCACTGTTGCACTATTCTGTTGAACTTCTATGGTACTATCCATCTTAAGCTTCATTATCGCCAAACAACACGTCCGCGTATCTTTCCTTTTATTAGAAACCTCCTTTTGAATCTTAAAACCTTGTTTGTGACACGTCGTTTTCAGATAGTGAGGGATATGTCTTGTTATTCTTGCTGTCATGATACACATGTGCCTTCTTAATGCTGAAGCCCAAAGATTTGGCATAAGACTTGTAAAAATCATATGCATCCGGCTCTGTGTGAAAAACAAGATCTTTTCAAGAATTAACATCCGAAGGACGATGAGTAATCTCTGTCAAAACCAAGTGAAAACAATCAATATCCAACAAACAACATCATAAAAAATAAAAAAAATATTTATTATATAATAACAAATCAGCATTCTACTTGCAACCACAACTTCATCGAGTTCGTCATCGTGACATCCAACATTGGTACTTAATTCTATGCAAACATTATAAAGGAAACGAAAAAATGAATCAGCTAAGCATAGGAAGGCAATCTCAAATAACACAAACTATGGTTACACAAATTTCAACAAGTTAAAATCAAAGAATTTGACAATTATAAGTTAACAACTTGAAACAACCATATCAGTGAGATTTTTATCGTGACCATGACAATGCTGAACTGCAATAAAGAAATACAATATAGTAAGTGGCAATAACCACAAATTAGTACAACAATGGTTAGTGGCCACTAACCACATATATGTACAACACTGGTTAGTGGACACTAACCGTACCAAAATAGTTAAACAATGTAACAAGCAACGGAGAAAGATGACTTACGAGCAAGTAAGCGTGTAAAGCCGGTTGCTTCACCATGTTCTTCAAATCGAAGCATATTGAAATCTACAGAAAAACGACTTATCACAGAATTCATTTTAGCATATGTAGAAAAAAAGGATTTATGCACTAGTACACACTATCATTACTTGTTTCATTCTTTTTCACTAGTAATTCATGTCCTTCAGTCACCAAATTGTGCCTCTATGTGATGAACTATTGATAAATCTGATAATAGATGCTATCTGATAATAGCAGCAAATTATGGAGCAACAAAATCTGTCATGCAGAAAGTACCTCCTTAGGCTTTCAATGTGATGGTATTCTTTATTCTTGTTTCACTACTTACAAAGGTACACTTAAATTATGGTTTATCATTGAAACCAGAATTCATGGTTTATTGCAAGTCCAATACCAGTATATAAACTTCATTATGCAGTTAGCAATGACAGAACTTGTTTTGAATGCAAACAAACTTTGGGTATGGATTACCTAAGACTAGTAAACCTTGCTGAATTCTCTCCAAATTTCCTTTCAATACCTTAATATCCATTTGAAACCTGTCGACTCCAAATCAGACACACAACTCCTGTTGTTCAATAGACAATATAATTTCAAGGGCTTAAGCATTTGATCAATGAATTATATAGATTTATGCATAATGTCTATTTGCTTCTAAGAGCCACTAACCACAAACTAGTAACAAAATGGTTAGTGGCTACTAACCATTGTGTTAGTAGTTGTTGGTTAGTGAGTAGTGATGTCATGTCAAATGTTATGCAGTGTTGTGAAATGGATTAACATTTTTACAAACACTTAGTATGCATTCTACACAAATAGCAACAAGCAGCAACAAGCAACAACAATTTCTAAGAACAACAATTTGGAATACACATAACAACAAGCAGCAACAAATTTCATAGAGCAAATAAGAAATCATGAATGCACCAAAGTGAGAATAGGAGAACATCACTTACTTGTTGAGGAGTAAGGAAGAAACAAGAAAAGAACCAACAGAGTGAGAAGCTTCGTTTTTAATATCTAGGCTACAGTTACGCATATGACATTTCCTTGTTGTTTGTTGTCGTGGCCAGAGGTTGCGTGATGGTTGCCGCGTTTTGAGAGAAGCTTCGTTCGAGTGCTAGACTGCGTGATGGTTGCCGGAGTGCGCGCGCAGAACACTGAGAACGTGAACGTGAAAAGGAAAACGAGGATGACTGATGCATGATCAAAAATTGAAAGGTAAAATGACACATATGCCCTCTTTAAACACTGTCCGTTAGATTAAAATTTATTAAAAAGGCTCTAATCCAACGGCCGGAACAGATTTAGTAAGGAAAACTAAGCTTTTGCTTAGTATTCTAAGTCGTGCCCACGATATACAATAACCCCCTTTGGACACGTAATCACATGCAGCGATTACAAACATTCCTTAAACTACAAAGAAATTTTCATTAAATCAATACAAGTAGTTGTTCAACTTTGGTGATAACGACTCATAGTTAGGAGTTAGGACACACAAAAACTCTTGTATAGAATCATTTTGCTCTTGTATAAAATCAATGTTTTTAAAATTGGACCGGAGATCCAACTGACAAGACCTCTGCGTGCGTTATGGTTCAACTAGTATGTATCACCCGTGTGCTGCGTGGGTCGACATTCACTTGTAAATTAAAAATTAACAATTTTTTTTACGAAATCTATATCTATATCTATATCTATATATAATCTATATCTATATCTATATCTATATCTATTCTATATCTATATCTATTCTATATCTATATCTATATATAATACATTTACGAATATACTTGGAAAGGAAACAAATATAACATTGATTCCTATTGGTCCACCTCGTGTCATTAATCCTAGGTGGACTAATCAGCTTGCCACGTAATTAAGTGACATGTAATTTCAATAAAGAATTTTTTTATTTGAATATTTAATTAACCTATTCCATATATTGGCAACATTGACATTTATCATCATTTATATGCCATCCTCATATACCATTTCTAGACTTGGCAGCCGTTTATACATGTTATAAACGTATTTTTAAATGTAAGATAATTATATATATTGTATATTGACATTTATCATCATTTATATTGTATATTGACAATATAATTATTTATACGATTTAATAGTATCGATTAAAAATGCAGCCTATTTTTCAAACTCCATTCTATAACGACTATAAATATTTTTAAATGCGCTCATGATAATAGAAATATCACTTTTATTCGAATTACGTATCATATAATGTAATTTCTTTTTTCCAAATAATTGAAAGTGTTATAATATTTCAATAATGAACGGCCAATAACGAGTTTCTTGCAAGTAGAATTGATTTCTTAAATCCCAAATTTTGAAATTGCAAAATTAGGAAGCTTTAAGACGTTTCCATTTATAAAATTTAATTATAGTTTTTTATCAACAACTATTTGTGTGAGTTACCATATGCTAACCATTATTTGCCTACCTGTTTTGTTTTGCTATGCAATTTTAACCGAATTGCTAAATTGACAATATATAATATATAATCATTCTCATATTTCCTAAAAAAATAGGCTGACAAATATGTGATTCCGGTATAATATTCCAATTTCATACGTTTCTTTTTAGTTCAATGTCAAAAATAAAACATCATAATACACAATTAATACCATTTTTACCCGACTGACATATATGGAAAGTTATTATAACAATATTTATGGGATTAATTCAAATGTTGAATTCATTCTTATTATTAACTTCAAACTTTAAATTCAAATTTCAAAATTCGATGGCAGGATTATAATTTTAATATGACAATAAACGAAGACTCATTTTTCATCTCTCTCAAAAACTTTTGAATTCTTACCTCTTTCTCCATCAATGTTTTCCATCGCCAGCTAATCCACCTCTCCCAAATAGCCTCCTCCACCGTCTTTCCACTTTGATCACAATACCAGAAATGTAGTGTCTTGAATTATACAACTCCAGTTTTGAGGACTACAACTGCCGAGTAGCTACCATCACTGCATATTTGACGTCAGCAAGAAAGGTGAATATTGTGATGTTACTATATATTTTGACCTCACATTTCAATCTTCACATGCTGAAGTACCCTCCATTTTAACATTAGGTTTTGATAAAATCAATTTTATTTTATTTTTTTCCTTTTCATTGGACTTGCAGGTATTGAAGACAAGCATATTTGAATATTCAAGCTTTGGTTTGTTGTAGAGGATCTCAGACCCAAAAGAGCATACAAACTTATCGCTGATCTCTTTTAAATTTGAAAATCTATGTGTAATTGTCAATATTTTTATAATCGGTTGTGTGCCTCTTTTATTTTTGGCTTCCCTCTCATTCCAATTGAAGATTTCAGAGACTAAATTTTCATTTTCGTTGTCCGCGTGTGCTTCAATTCTAGGTTTGTTCATTACTTTTGTCAAAAATACTCCTTATTAGTTGATTCATAACTTTCTCAATGTTTATTTCTTATGAAATAATGAAAGTTCTTATAACAATTGTGTTGTCTATCTATGCATTTTTTGAGACAATAGTTTAGAGTACTATTATTCTCAATTGAAGAAAAGGAGGAATCTGTATAGGCATCTGCACTTGCGCTATCCTTAAATCAACATCTTCATTTTGTCACAATGATATTCCCTATTTGCCTTTCTTTTCCTGATTCCAATTTTCCCATGTAAGCTTAATTTCTTATATTAATTAAAAAATAATGTGAGTTTTCCTTTACTCAACTTTAACCTGAGGAAGTGTCATGGCCGATGCACCTATAGCGAGACATATTCATGTATTTATGAACATGATAAATGATATTTACGTTCACCCAAAATAACAGTATTTTTGACCGTAAAAATAACACTATTCGCTCATACTTTTTATCATTATATATTATATATTAATGTTTTGGTGAGGCCTAGGTTGCCTTTGGAGAATTGTGGGTGAGTTACCTTAACCAATACAAATCAACCATGTGTATTCCACTAACTATGTCAAACATTAAAGTTTGTTTTACATTTTTTACATGTATATTTTGTTATTTAAATATTTGCTCCACATTCAATTAATGAATTTTTATATTCCCAATCATGAAATTTAATGAGATTCTAGAGTTCTCCATTTGATTTTCAAGTACTGTTGCTTGTTCATCTTCTCCACCAAATTTTTGGTCCGTGTACTTCTTGTTATTGTCCTTAAAAATTTTGACACCATAATTTATCCACAGTTCAAGCTTGGTTATTCTATTCCACTATTAATACAATACTCCATTTAATTTTTTTTTTTGAAAACAACCATTTAAGCTTAATTTTAATAAAAGCACTATAGAACTTAAATATTATTTCCGGTCAAAAAGATTTAAATATTAACCAAAAAACATATTTAAACAAATATTAAATTATATTAATAGAATATTAAATTATACTATTACACAAATAAAAATTTATGATGCAATTTCAGTAAAAAATATTAAATCATAGTCCAATTGACCACAAATTAACCCTCTTTGTAGTTCATCCGACCTAGAGAAAGACGAACCTTTGTGGTGAAATGAACTAACCATAGTTCAACTGGTCTCAAGTTAACCATCACCATAGTTCATTTGATTTATATGAAAAGTTGAACCTTTATCGATTCAGAAGAAACTAACGATGGTCGACTAATCACACGTAAAGGGTCGCTCGTTATAATTTAATTGTTTTAGAAGAAATGTTCGCAATTTTATTGAATTTGCGTCATAATTAATTTTTTATTGATTTAATGTTTAATAAATATGATTAAGTACTTCAAATTAAGTGTGTGGCATATGGTTAACGCACTTCGTCTAAAGGGAAGGACTCGACTACTGCCCGGGTTCAATCCCCAATGATGAAATAAATTAGGCTCAGTCTTTACTTACCTTTCAGCCGAACTCTGAATTAATAAGGGCCCCTTCCATAGAAGTGGTAAGGCCTACAAATCTTGTATGAGGACCAAAATGGAATCGGCTGGGAGATTCATGGAATCATCCATAGTCAGTTAAACTGGACGGTAAGTGATTTGTGACTCCTAGTTCAGTGCTATATGGAATTTCTACAGTTGAACCAGGTGGTAATGAGCCCTTATCCACATCAATATATTGTAGCTGAAACCGGAAGGTAAGTGAAGTTTAGTTCACACTCTGATACATGAAATCTTTCATGTCAGTGGAGCCAGAAGGTAAGTGAACCCTAGTTCACATCGTGATATATGGAATCATCTTTGATTAGTCAAATCAGACGGTAAATGGATTCTTGTTTACTTTGTGAAACGCAGAGTCATCTAAGGCCGGTTGAACTAGATGGTAAGTGAACCCTAGTTGACATAGTGATACATAGAATCAACCTTGACCAGTCGAGTAATGGTAAGAGAAACATTGTTTACACTGTGATACTTGGACTCATCCCTTGTCAGGTGAACCAGACGGTAAGTGAATCCTAGTTCATGCAGTTATACGTAGTCAATCATGGTTAGTTGATGTTAATGCTAAGTGAAGCACAAGTCACATTGCTTTACATGGATTACTCATTGGTCGTTTAGCCAAAAAGTTAAGTCTGTAAGTAAGTGAACCCTAGTTCACACAGTGATACATTAAATCATCCACAGTCGATTGAAAAACACTAATATTTTAGTTAAAGTTAAATAAGTTTTTGGTTCCTATAAACATTGGGTTTTGGTTTTTGTCCTTATAAAATAAAGTGGGATGTTTGTGTCCCTATAGAGCTTTCCAGCATGCGGTTTTAGTCCCCTCTAAATTCAAACATGTATTTAACTATTCTTAAACTTTTAAATTTCTAAATGACTTTTTTGCAAACATGTTTAGAACATTATAAAAAGTTCTTCTGCAAAAAATGAGCTCAAAATTTGATTTTTAAGTCTAAATTTTTGTTATATTTATCTTGAACTTCTAGCGTTTTAAAAAATCATATTTAAGTAATTCCATGTTAAAAATTTAATTTTTTTGTAAAACAATTTTTTTAATGTTCTAAACATGTGTGCGAAAAATAATTCAAAATTTAAAAGTTTATAAGTAATTAAACTAATTTGAAGGAGTGCAAGAATGAGGTCCCGAGTTTAATCCTCGGAAACTAACATTTCCCCCGCCCCACCAACGTTGCCTATAAAAAAAACTAATTTGAATTTAGAAGGGACAAAAACAGTGTGCTGAAAAATTTTAGTGACGCAAAAATCCTATTTTATTTTATAAGGACTAAAACCAAAAAAACTCAATATTTGTAAGGACCTCTTTTTATTATAACTAAAAGATAAAATATAAAAAAAAAAACTCAATATTTGTAAGGAAGAAAAATTTATATAACTCTTTTAACTATAACTAAATGATAAAATATAATAAAGCACTATATTTAGTATGTTTGACAACGTAAATAATAGCTTAGTAGTTGTGGGAAAAAAAGCTGAGGAGTAGTTTCTTGATAAAGGTCGTTTAGTCACGTCAAAAAAAAAGGTCATTTAGCACTAGTTTCTTATTTTATTTTAATGAGATATATTTATATAAAATAATATTTCACATTCTGATATTTGATTTGCCTTTGATTCTATAAAAAAAATTGTGAATTGCAATAAATATATGAGAGAGAGAGAGGTGCGATAATTATGAGAGAGTAAGCACAATAGTTTTTGGGAATTGTCATAATCAATTATTTTAATTAAAAGGGGTGAATATGAAAATAATATAAAATCTATGAGAGAAAAAATAATTTTAACTCATTAATGTAATAAGATTAGTGGAATACATGTGTCACCCTTTGAGTCAATACACATAGGATAAGGTAAATTACCCACATTTCATAAAAGGGCAACTAAGAATTTACCTAATGTTTTTCAATACTCATCCAGCCATGTTTGATAATGATGAGCTTGAGTACTGTCCTGAACTAATTCCGGTTATATCTGCATATAGGAGACGCTCTACTTGCAGTTTGATATCCTACTGCCCAATGTGAAACATTCAAATAGCACAAATCAATCTATGTTTGAAATACTTGACTTGATATTTCTCTTTTGTAAGAATCTTCTCTCTCTCTCTATTTATCATGTCCACCCAGGACAAAATTAATTTATGGCTAATGTACTACAACACATGATGAATATAATATACTATCCTACTTTATTGTTTTTTTTGTCGAGACCAGGGTATCCACCGCCGAACGCAGTGACTAATCCCCTCGCTGGATTGGAGGCACCTCGAAGGGTGGGACAGCTGGTCCAGGGATTTAAAGCTGCTCCGTACCCGAGGCGAGGATCGAACCCTCAACACTTGGTTAATGGAGGATGAGCCCCAACCGCTCAACCACACCCCTGGGTTATCCTACTTTATTGTAGAAACATATGTGTATTTCTACAAGTAGATTGTTGTTGGCTTTAGCTTCATTTAATATTATCGATAAACATGGATTTAGGCTACAGGCCGGCCCTAGGCATAGGCGGGAGGTGCGACCGCTTAGGGCCCAAGTTTGTAGGGGGCCCAAAAAAATTTATACTTAGCCTAAATTATACTAAGCTTACAACAAAAAAATTAAGTTTAAAAAGCCCCAAAAAAAGCCTACACTATAACTTTTTCTCTTCCTAAATTGATTTCAGGCATGGAGAGATGAATATATATAATGGATACATGCTCATTGAAGAGGCAAAATATTTTTCGATAATTCTTGATTGTACCCCTAATGTGAGCAATCAAGAACAAATGACTCTTATAATTCGTTGTATGAATGTGTCAAATAAAAAAATAGAGATTGAAGAGTTCTTTTTGAATTTTTAAAAGTTGATGATACATCCGAGTTGGTACTTTTTAATGAATTACTAAATGTTTCATTCCAGATGGTATGAAACACCCAATCCTTTTATCGTTATTTCAATAACAATAAACACAAACTTCCATTAACAAGAAACACAATGAAGGAATCAATTGCACACACTTCCATTATGCAACTTACAATCATTTGAACAATTTGAGTAACATTTTAACTGACATTTTAATCTAAGCATTCAGCCTATTAACTTTTCTAATGAACATGTTTAGTCACACTTATCAAACAAATGCAAGAATCGATACATTCTACTAAGAGACATTTCAGTGTTCAATAAATTGATATTAGAATCATAAGTAAGGGCTTTATTTTCAATTCTAAATTGAGGAAGCTATATTTTGTATAATATTATGAAAAAATATTTTTTTAATAATATTATGAAAATATAAGAAATAGCAATGAGCGGCTCAATCGATTTTTTCCTTATTTGCAAAAAAAAAAAAAAATCTACAATATATTTTTTATAACATGAAATAAATCTATGTAGTAATGACAAATATTATTCCATTCATTAAACTAATTTTTTTGTTTTATATCTATAATTTATCATATCAATATACTTTTGTTATAAATCGAACATCCTCTGCGCGCAACTGCAAAAATTAATCGCTCGATCGGATAGAACCACGATATCTTAAATTAATATTTTGTTTTATATATATATATATATATAATTTTGATAATAATTTTATTTATAATACTTTAATGTCTTATATGAATTTTCACTTAGATAAATTCAAACCCTCTATTTTAATCCTTTATAATTGAACATTATCAAAATCAAAATGTAATGTATACCCGTGCATCGCACGGGTCATACGCACTAGTTTAAAAAATTTGTATATTGAAGTGGATTGTGTGAGATATTAAATACGCTGGATACGATCTAAAACTAAGCTATTATATTATATAATAACTTGATGTAAATATATTATTAATATATACTTATAAATATTTTATAGTAAAATTTAAATTTAATTATTTTTCCGAAATTGTCCAGTTAGTCGTAAAATAACTTAATTTTATATTTGTTTACCTTGGATTTTGGTAAACACCGCTAATTTGAAATTGCTTCTGTTTGCAGGATCAACTAGTAAATCCTAAGACCATTTGTGTTAAAGTTTTTCCCAGAATTGTACGTGTTCTTGCAGTTTAAAAGTAAAAAGAAGAAGATAACCGTCGATCTCGCGCGAAACCGTCGAGTTTCCTCAATGAGGGAGAATAAAACAAAGAAAAAATTGCAGAAAAGCAAAGAAGAAAACAAATTAAAATTGCATTAATTGTAAAGAGGGTTGGTGCAAAGATCATACATTCTTCTCTTGGCTCGTTTTCTTTGTAATGTGTTGGAAGTTAGAGCGTGAGAATTCTGTAATGAGTTTGTGACCCGTTTTTCCTATGAGAAACTACTATTTATACAAGGAGGGAAAATGCTAAAACTAACTAACTGTACAGAGAATTCAAAAAAGAAAACTGCTTCAGCCTTCGACTATGGTAACTGCCAGAACTTCGACGGCGAGCACTTGATTTTGACCCGCTATTGAATCCCAGCTTTCTTCTCATCGAAATATCACCCTTCAATTCTTGTCAAGTCTAAGGCTTTGTCGAATTTACCTTCTGATACAACTCTTCTATGTTGAAACCAACACCTTTTTCTGAGAAAAAACAAAGGCAAACCCTGTTGACTGCATTTAATTTAGCCTGTCGAAATTATAGGCTAACAATATTATTAACATAAAATTAGTTAACTTTATATCCAATTAGACATAAAATTAGTTAATTTTATATATTTAATTTGTTGTGGAAAAGTTTATATTTAATTTTATATAATTTATTAATTGTATGAAATTTATCTATTACCTATTAATGGTTTCCTTGCAAAAAAAATTAATCAATCCACAAGAGTATCGAATAACAAATTTGTATATATAACTGGCAAAAATGAGAATAAGTATGAAACTGTAGCATTCTTTTTAATCAATCTTTTATTTTGCTTTTACTATTGAAGCCGAATTTCGAACAAATGTCACGAATATTCACATGTCCAGCTTGAGGATTTCAGCAAGCAAAAATCATAAGAGTGTCAAGAATATTTAGCAATATCCAGACCTGGGAGATTGTAAAGCAACATCTGTTAATCCAAATATTAGACGGTGTATCCTGACATCACATATCAGCCCTATTAGTAGATGCAAATATCTGTATACCTAGACAATTTTTATTTATTCAATCCACAATTCCATCGAGTAATGGCATCAATCAGCATGGCATCCTTCTTACTTCATTATTCAGGTTATTTATTGAATCCTTTATTTTGTTTCACAATTTTCTTAACTCAATCTGGATTTCTTGTGTATTAAGATTGTTAAATAGATGGTTGTGATTATTTCCAGAGCTATTGGAAGTTCAATCTGGATCCAATTTCGTAGGGATTTAAACAATGGTCATTGATCTGTACCTGAGGTCGCTTTGTACAAGCTTTCAAGAATCAGACTTTTCTGGAACTACTCTGGTCGCTCCTCACGGGCAAGCAAAGGGGGCGGGTGTACCTGCAAATACACTCCAACGCCCAAGTCAGAGCGGACGAGCAGAGTATCAATACTAGTGAATAGTGTGTACCTGACAACTGACGCAATGAATGCTTATATAGTGTGCGTGAATCATGCTTGGCCGTTGGATGGTCGTACGGACTCATCTGCACCGTTGATCTGTCGTTTCCACCTTTGCGCCCACCATTGCTTGGGCCGCTCTTTTTGGCTATAGCTGGAGTGGGCTTCGGCCCACTCCAGAACAGTTGCCTCCCAAGCCAAGATCGTGATAGGGACGGTCGAAGGCTTGAATTTTGACTGCTCTATTGCCTCCTAACTGCTTTGCTCGTCCTTTGGACAGAACAGCGTGCTCGGCCTCAGATCTTAATGACACGTGGCCCTGTAAGTGAAGCGACGTCTCCTCTCCTGTCAGTCATTAATGTCTCCTCGATTACTTCAAAGCGACGGCGCCTAATAATGATGGCGGTTCAGGTTTCAAGGCGCCTTTTCACGAAGGATCGCGTCGTTTCGCCTGTTTTCACTTTTGGGCCTTATAATTACGTTGCCCTCTTTCTTCTTTCATTCCTCACTTATCATTCCTAAAGCTCTGAAAGCGGTCGTAATTCCTTCTTGATCGCAGTCAAAGTTCTGCTGATAGCGGTCAAATTTTTTTATTCTGGTCAGGTGTTCACCCGTTCACGAATTCCCACTCAGGCGGTCTTATTATTCTGGTTGCTTGATTTTGCTCATCAAGGAGTATACCACCTTGAGTTCGAACTTTTCTCCCACTCCAGGTATGCACTTTTCTTCTGTTTACGTTTGCTTGTTCTATTCTTCGTTGCGTAGAGCGAGGGGGGGGGGGGGGGGGGGGGGTGTCAGGCTCGGGGTCGACCTTGTCGCCCCCTTCTGCAAATCATCGTTTAGGGTGAGCCTGACTTTCCCTCTCCTTGCAGAGTAAGGCACTGGCGCGAACAAAGAAGACTGCGAGGATTTCTGGTCGTCAACCTACCAATATGGCTGAACGTGCTGCTCGCTCTGGAGATACCGGTGCGAGTGGACTTCCCTCCGAGACTTTTTCTTCCACTGACCTATCCCCTTCATCATCTTCTGGTCGTTCGTCGAATACTTTCAAAACCGTTCAGTCTCCTCTAGCGAACCCCGCGCCTCCCCCGGTACCGATCAATGAGGTGTTGCCGGAAGAGCACGATTGGAGAGGTAGGCTTGATGATGATCGCTCCTGGATCTCTTTTGCTATAATCAACGAACGTTCGGTCTTTCCCCCCGGTGATGAGATGCTGCCGCTCTTTTCTAAGCTAATTGGTTATGGCGACCAGGAGTGGCGAGCTGAGGGTGTCCCCGCTGAATAGCATGCGGCCACAATCCCTACTTCCCTAAAGTTTATTATGTATACTAACACTCTCCGAGATTTGAGGGTGTGACCTCCCTTCACCTTCTTTCAAAGACGCATCCTTAGAACTCTTGGGGTTGCCCCCTCTCAACTACACTTCAATGCTTAGGCGCTCGTCAAATCCTTCGAGATAATAATGGCCGCTCTTGACCGGGAAGTAAACTGCCGTCTATTCTTTTCCCTATTCGATGTTAGTCGTACCGTGGAGATGAGGAGCGAACCCAGGCGACGGGAACAAGTTTCTTTGAAGGGGCGGAAAGGCACGATCAAACTCTTCAAACCTTTCTGTGAGTCGGCCAAACCTTGGAGGCATGCTTTCCTCTGGGTCGTTCCAGTTAATGATCGGGCTAAGGAAATGGTTGGGACGATGGACGCCGAAGGTCGTGTTGCTTCAATGAAATTTCCCCTTGGTTGGTCGCACTCGTACTATGACCGCGAAACCATCCACTATAGGCATCAGAGGAGGCTGAGCGACTACGATATTGAGAGCGTCTTGATGCTAGAGACCCTGGTTACTTGGCTGCCCGAGGGGATTATTCCTTGTAACAAATTTTCATGTCTTAGGACGTCTGAGCAGGCTGAAAATAAACTTGGTGCTTTTAAATCTCCTTTTTCCCTTTAATTTTGATCTTTCACCTTGTTTTGCCTCTAACCCTTCTTTTTCTTTTGCAGCTGAAATGTCGAGCGTAGGCTTCGAAGCCCTTTTGGCCAAGACCAAGTCAAGGAAGCAGAAGAGAGTGACCTTTGCTTCCCCTTCTCAATCCATCCAAGTCGAAGGCGACCATAGACCTCCGACTCATGAACAAGGAACGAACTCCGTTTCTAAGAAGAGAGATCGAGCTCAGATTTCTGTGGACGCCATTCCGATTGATCTTGACCCTCCTCAGCAAAAAAGAAGAGAAACGCCAAGGAGATCATCCTTGGATTTGGACGATCTTAAGGATACCGATTTGGAACGCCTTCGAGAAGACCCTCTACTGTTCGTCGCCGAAATTGCCCAGGCCGCTTCTCAAAAGCTTGCTCGTTATAAGTCTGAGGAAGCTGGCCGTCAAGCAGGTATGCACATACTCCATAGAAACTTGTGGTTGGAGGGTGACCTCTTGGATAAAACTGACAAGTATAAGTCCGCTCTTGGTCGTATTACAGATTTGCGGGCGGGCTCGAGAGTACCAAGAAAAAGCTTGAAGAGGCTGAGGTTGCTCTCCAACCCACCAAGGATGCACTTGGCTCGGTCACTACTGGACGTGATGCGGCCATAAATGCCAAGGTAGATGCTGAAGCCAAACTTGCCACCGTTACTGCCAGTTTGACCGAGCAGTCACCAAGGTGACCCAGCTGGAGGAGCAGGTGGTTGGTTTAAAGGAAAACCTGAAGATCGTTGAGGACGAGCGTGATCAGGCAAAGGGGGAATTGGAGTCCCTGGAAGACATGACCATTTCCATTGCCAAAGGACGGTTTGATGAGGCCGTTGCCTAGATCCAGTACTGCTATCCCACCCTGGAGATTAATCCTGAGATCGTGAGCAATGACCATTTTCTGAGGAATGGGCAGATTGTTCGTCTTGCGGAGAAAAACGAAAGTGGAAATGTCATCCAGGAAGAGGCGGTCATCTACAGTCGTTCAGAATGACTTGTCTTTTGTACTCTGGTTTTTTCTTTTTAAATGTATTTTGATGTTTTACCCGAGGACCTTGTGGTCGCCCTTATCTTGTACCTTTAACAGAGCCCGGCCTTCTCCGGGCACACTTTAATGCATGTTCCCTTCTATTAACCTTGTCTCAACTTTTCTAAGTTTAATTTAAGTTTACCGCTTGGTTATTTAGCACGAGCTAAATTTAGTATGAATGCCCGCGAAACAGCTTACCAATTTTCTACTTGGGATTTAGCTCGTTATCGGGCGTGCTCTATCTTAAGTTCGCTTAAGTTTCGCCCTTAGCAGTTTATCAAACTCGGTTTGAATTTAACTCGCTTACGGGTTTGTTCATTTTTTGGATCGATCAACAACTATAGAGAACCAAGAATTTAAGATTTTCCTCGCCATTCTAATGACGGGCGAGCGGGCCCCAATAAAAAACCCCGTAGGGAAAAAGAGTGTCCCGCTCGTTTTGATTTTCCATTCATTGTTCAAGCAATAACATGACATTCTTTCATATTTACAAATCATCAAGTGAAATATCTCCTAAGGTTTGTTGCATTCCAAGTGTTTGAAATGATTCCTCCGTCCACGTTCTGCAAGATGTATGCCCCTTTGCCCGTCTTGGCTGCCACCCGGCCGGTAAGGACCTTCCCAATTTGGGGCAAGTTTACCTTGACCGGCATTTCTTTGGCCAATGTCCGCTCTTCTCAGGACGAGCTGCCCTATTTCGAAGGCTCTAGGAGCGACCTTGGCGTTGTGTCTTGTTGCCATCGCCTGCTTTACTAATGCTTCCCTGAGGGCGGCCTTACTCTGTAACTCTTCTACTAGATCGAGCTCTTCTCTGGTCGCCTGTTGATCCGTTGTCGCGCACGGATCAAAACGAGTAATTTTAAAATGTAGTTTACGGTAACAACAACTCGAGTATCGTTTCTCAAGGATTCTTGTATGAATTAACCAACTGACTGGAAAAATGGGGGGTTTTAGGTTTTGATTCAGAAAACAATTAACAGAAAGTGATTATAAATTAAGTGATTATAAAATAAGCTAATCTACTGATTCGGTTCCTACCTATCATCGATTGTTATAACTTCACTATCCTAAGCGGATCCTATTCCTGTTCGATCACAACAACATTCAACAAGCGGGAATGATATTATAAGAAGTATGTTTCCTGTTTACCGAATTAAGCAAACGGTTAAGAATAAAGCGAATTAACGGATTAAGCAAACGGTAACACGCAATCAAAATTAGGGAACATAAATCAATCGAACCAAACAAAACTATTCTATGACAAATCGAATTAAGCAAACGATAGACATATAATAGAATTGAAAGGAATAGGAATTAAATTGCAAGGTTATATTAATCTCAAGTATCGGAACTTGAATACAGCAGATCAACCAGGTGATTAGTTCTCCATCGGTTTTCGTACCAAGCTCCCGAAAAATAATCTGTGAACAGTAAAAACGAGAGATGAACAGTACTCGCGGCTATTAGGTATAGGCAAAACAAAGAATTCGGGTTCTAACCCAACCGGGTCGAAAAACATAAAAAAAAAAAACCGGCCCAAAACTAAATATTTATTAAGTCTGGAACTTCAACGAATTATTTGAGACTTCTGAACTCCGAATCAGCTTTTTGCTTCAACAGGAAACTTGTAGCTATTTCTCTTAGCTTTCCAACGCATCTCAGAATGCATCAATCCGATTCCTGTAGCTCAAGTTATGGTCTGCACAATGGACAGGTATCAAATAACAGCTAATGCTGAAAATAAAATACGAAAATTAAATAAAGGCAAAAATAAACTAAAATATAAAAACATAATAAAACAGTAAAAATAATAAAACAAACTAAAGAAATGCCTAAGTACAATAGTAGAAGAATGTGCATCAAAATGCACTGATCAAATTCCCCGACACTTGAACTTTTGCACTCCGAGCAAAATAGTAACTTCAGGAAAAAAAAACAAAATTCAAAACAAAAACAAAACAGAGCATGCATTTCCAAAAGTATTCAAGATACATGCAGAATTCTAAGTCTAAGCTTCAAGAATATGGTGTTAGTGAGCAACTCTTTGTGACATTCAAAGTAAATAGGAAAACAGATTACCAAAAAGTACATCAAAAGCAGCAAGATCCTCACAGGATAAAATTCACTCAACTCTCAAGTGTTTAGGTTAACTGTTTACACTCAAAGCACAACATGAAAGTTAGTACTACCATAAGCTTGAAAAGACTCTAACATCTACAATTTAAATACATGCACACAAAGATCAAAAGGACTTTAATTCGGTTGTAACTTGGCCAAGGTAAGGGTGAGATAAATCCTAAGGGGGTACTAGGCTAAAAATCAAAGGGTTAAAAGAAAATTGAAAGGATTGCGGGAGTTGAACTCCAGGATACCTCAATTGCTTTCAAACAACAACCTCACAACTTATTTCTCTTCTCCTTTTCCTTTATTCTTCCCTTTTTTTTCCCAGAAGGGCTATGTATTGACATCCTTCTCTATTTTATTTCATTTTTCATTTTTCATCTTTTTTTTTTCTTTTTTTCTTTTCTTTTTTTTTTCTGCCAACATTTGGAACATCACAACAACATCACAAAAATAAAGTTCAACCCCACACAACTCCACACAAGACTCTTTCAACCCTTGATTAGGGTGATAATTTTGTTTTTCACTTTTCGGCTTGTAATGAGTTAATCACAAAAAAATGGATAAATAGGCTCAAAGGGGTTTTCAAACAAAGGGATGACATTGTTCAGGGTTGGCTTTTGGCTAAGTGGCTAAAAAAAACGAAAAAAACGAGTTGCCTTTATCATATCAGTGTGCACGAGTAAACAAAAAGTATCAAAAAGAGTCAATTCAAGTTCTAGAGACTAACAGACATGAGTGGTTCACACAAGAAAGAAAGAGATGAATTTTTGTATGTTATCCATATAAGGCTCAAAACTCACAAGGGTTAATGATCTGCTACTAATGATGTACAATTCAGAGTTTAGTCTTACCTATCATACTAAGAATGCACAGCAAATTTTTTCACATCACATCACAAGGCTCTAGTCAAGAGAACTAAGAACAATACTCATAATTGTAACTCAAAAACCAAAGAAAAGCATGCAATTTTTTTCTTTTTTTTTAAGAAACAAAACCAAAACAGAGAAAACTAAAAACAACACAAAAAAATGGTTCCCTCCCCCACACTTAAAACATGCATTGTCATCAATGAAAGGACATAATTATTAAATAAGAGTGAGAGAAAGGAAAAGGTGCTCCCTGGTCAAGTTGCAGTGTAGGTGGGCTTTTCCAAGGAAAGCTCTTCTATGGGTGCATCTTCAGGCACCAAACTTTCATGGAATAGCTTCAGGCGCTGCCCATTGACCTTGAAGGTTTTGTCAGTACCTGCACTTTTTATTTCTACTGCACCATGAGGAAAAACATTAGTAACAACAAAAGGGCCAATCCACTTGGATCGAAGTTTCCCAGCCATAAGCTTAAGGCGGGAGTTAAACAGTAAAACCTGTTGGCCCACAGAGAATTCCTTCCTAGAAATCATTTTATCATGGAAGTGCTTAGTTTTCTCTTTATAAATCCTAGAGCTTTCATAAGCCTCTAGCCTAAGCTCTTCAAGCTGTTGTAATTGGAGTTTTCTTTCAATACCTGCTTGTTGCATCTCCAAATTACAACTCTTTACCGCCCAATAAGCACGGTGTTCTATCTCTAAAGGAAGGTGACATGCCTTACCAAAAACAAGTCGATAGGGAGACATCCCTATTGGTGTCTTGAAAGCTGTTCTTTGAGCCCAAAGTGCGTCTTCTAGACGGCGGCTCCAGTCCTTCCTGTTTGGCTGCACCATTTTCTCTAAAACCTGTTTGATCTCCCTGTTTGAGATCTCAGCTTGCCCATTAGTTTGTGGGTGATATGCAGTAGAGACTCTGTGCACAACTCCATACTTCCGTAGCAAAGCTTCCATGGTGCGGTTACAAAAATGAGTGCCCTGGTCACTTATGATAGCTCGGGGTATTCCAAACCTGCAAAAGATATTGGACCTGACAAAATCTGCAACAACTCTAGAATCATTAGTCCTAGTGGGGATAGCTTCCACCCACTTTGAAACATAATCAACAGCAAGCAAAATGTAGAGAAAACCAAATGATATAGGAAATGGACCCATGAAGTCGATTCCCCATTGTTAGCCTGTAATTTCGACAGGCTTCATTGAAAATGGTCAACAAGGCCTGACTTATATTTCGACGAAGACCAAATTATTTCGACAGAGAAAATGGTCATGCGCAAGGTAAACTCGACAAGCTTCCGGGGAAGCAAAAGCAAGAGAGAGGAAAATGGACACAAGCTTTCGACAGACAGAAAACAGAGCAGTTATGCGCTGAAGACTAGTAGTTGGTCGAAGCGTGATAGAGCGGTTCTGGTCGAAAGTAGGAGTAGCAGTTATTAATTTTCAAATTTCTAGGCAGTTACTTAGTTCAGTTTTTCCCCCTCTTTTCCTTTGTATAAATAACTGTTTCTGAGAAGAAACAGAGGTCGCAAATCACAATACACAACCCGATTCCTGAAACTCTAACTTCCAAGCCAGAGCGAAAAACGAGTGGAAGAATCGCTGTACGTGATCGTGTACCACTTTTACGATTCAATGCAATTTATTTGTCTTTTCTTTACAATTCATGCACCATTTACTGCTTCTTTTCTTTTCGATTCTGTTAATCATTGCAAATCGTCCCCTTTTCTACATTTTCTGAAACACAAACCACTCGCAATTCAGAGGCAATTGCTTTGAGATTTTTCTAGTTTGATCTCACAAACCTTCTAATAAAACTAGTGATTGTTTGCTAAAAACACCAGCAAACAAATTGGCACGCCCAGTGGGACTTTGCCTTTGATTTTGTTCATTTTCGTACTCTCTTATTTATATTCGCTGTTGTATGCACTTAAGAAGTGGTAAAATGGTTCGTTCTAGTACGAATAATGCGTCTAGTTCCAACCCTGTGGTTTCACAAGGGCAAGGAACAACAATGGATTCTGCGAGCATTAGCGCAGGACTATCATCGTCGACAACCGTCCCTTCATTATCAATGACTAATGTTGGTTCAACGCAGTCAGAAATGGCATCTTTGCCTATGTCTTTGCCGTTAAGTGCAGGGCTTCATAGCCCTTACATGGCAATGGGAAACAGTTTAGACCCACGTTTGAATAACGTGCATCTACCCCCATTTCCTCTGGGAATGTATGGCATGCCTACTGGAATGCCACATATTTCGACCTTTTCCCCTACACACGTCTCTTCTGAGAGTGTATTTGGTCGGAATCCCCCAGCATTAACCAATACGTCTTTGTTGGCCTTAAGATAGCAAGTAGACGAGAGTAATCACGATATGGTTAATATGCTTACCCAACAAATTGGTACAGTTTTCAATCCATTGATTCAAAATACCAATAACAGTTACCAAATGTTGGCAAATCAGATGAGTAGGATTGCAGATTTCTTTGGGGCTCCAGCGGTTAATAATAGGCAAGTTCCTATTATTGCGGGTAATGCGTCGCCAGTTAACCCCCAAGAAGCAGTTGCAGTCGAAGCGTCCACAATTGTAGGCGAACTACAAGAGGCAGTAAACCACGTCCCTGAAGTAGTTTTGGTAAATAGACACCAGAACGCTGATGAAGTTGTTCGACAAGTGCAACAACACAATGTTGGCGCAGAAAACAATATAGCTACTTTAGTCGAAACTATTTTGGCGCAAAATGGCCTTAACATAGGTTTACAAAGGCCTAACTTCGTATCACCATTATGTGAATACGTATTACAAACTGAGTTACCAAGGGGATGGAAAGTTCCCAAGTTTACTAAGTTTGGTGGTGATACAAATGAGTCCACAGTCGAACACATTGCTCGTTTCTTGACTGAGGCTGGGGACTTAGCACAAAATGAGAATTTGAAGATGAAATACTTTCCAAATTCTCTAACTAAAAATGCTTTCACTTGGTTCACGACCTTACCCCCTGGTTCTATGTTCACATGGGGGCAATTAGAAAAGGCATTCCATGCACAGTTTTACATGGGCCAGTCGAAAATTAGTCTTAAAGAATTGGCTAGTGTTCGGCGCAAAATGCCTGAAACTATTGATGATTACTTAAACAGATTTAGGCTGTTGAAATCTCGTTGCTTCACACAAGTCCCTGAACATGAGCTTGTCGAAATGGCTGCTGGTGGCCTTGATTACTCAATTAGAAAGAAATTAGACACGTCTCATTTGCGAGATATGGCGCATTTGGCTGATAGAGTTCGACAAGTTGAAAGGCTTAGAGAGGAAAAATCTAGGTCGAATAGGTATCATAAAAAAGAAAAAGTGGCATATGTCGAAGAAGAATTCGACGTCACATATAGGAATGTCGAAGAAGAGGAGATAGACGTGGCTGAACTTAAGCCTGGTCCTCCTTATACCTGTAAATTATTAAGGCCTGCGAATGGGAATAACCCTGTAGAGCCTAAGAATGATAAATTTATGCCTAAGACTTATACTTTTGATGTTACTAAATGTGATGAAATTTTTGATCTTTTAGTAACTGATGGTCAAATATTAGTGCCTAAAGGCCTTAAAATACCAACTCTTGACCAAAGAAAGAAAAAGGGTTATTGTAAGTTCCATAATTTTTTGGGACATAACACTGACCGTTGTGTGCTCTTCAGGGATATTGTGCAAAAAGCAGTTGACGAAGGGAGACTCAAATTTGCTGATAAGAAAATGAAAGCTCCTATGCAGATTGATGTTGATCCATTGCCTAAGGCTGAAGCTATGTATTCTGAACCTGTCGAAGCTGATGTAGGCATGGTGGATGCTCAAATGGCAGACCCTCCTAAGTGTGTCAAGACTGCCACCGAAAAATTAAAAGGTTTTATGTATGCTGAAGGTAAGAAACAGGAAGTGACCCTAAAAGAATATGATGGGAAGATACATGCTGTGTATCCAAAGGCTGAGGAAGAATTGATAGATTTCCTCAATCGGTGTAAGTGGAATAACTCTGAAGTTATGCTTTGCCCAAGGTGCAGCGCTGTCTTCGACAAAGAAGCAGCTAAAGCTGTCGAAGGTTATCAGGGTCAACAACAACGTAAAAGAAAATGGCTTGACAACAGGCCAAAATTTGACTTTGCAAAAGGAGATCTTCCTGGCTATAAGGCTAATGTGTCAACAAAGCCTTCAACAAGCAAACGACAATTTGCTAAGGAGAAGTCCTCAGCGAAAGGGTATTTGAAGCTGTCAACAAATAAATCCTTTGTCCCAAGTGCTAGTGCTCCTGTTGAAGCGTGGGTGCCCAATAATCAACGTGCTAAAGCTGTCAAGCCAGATACGGATGCTGTTAAGTTTAATTATAAGAATAACTATAAGGGTAAGAACCCCATGACTAGAACACAGTGGCGTCGTTACCAAAGACAACAGAAGAAGAAGGCACACTTTGACATTAACAAGGTTCCAAGTCATTTGGCTAATAACCATGTTCCACGCAGTACGATTGACATTAATCAAGTTCCACGCAGCATAATAGTGGCGAAGAGTGAGGTTCACAAAGCTGAAGTTGCCACAAAGAGGAATGCTGATGTTGCTAGTCATGTGTGTGCAGCGAATAAGGCCAAAGGCAAGGCTGTAGTAACAGAAAAGCCAAGAAGGCCTGCTCTTGAAAGAATATTTCCTCCATTGTCAACAGTGAAAGAAGAGAATGCTGATTTCGACATGGATGAAGACATGGAGTCTGATTTTGATGATTCTGAAGATGATTTCGATGTTGTTTGCAATGTGGTATCAATACTGCCTCTTGAGTACGATGTTATCACAGTACCAAATGATGTTGAAGAGGATTTTACAGAGGATATGGCTCGTCATAAGCCAATGTGTTACTATGTGATGAACAATGGTTGTGTCGAAGACCAAATGGCTACCTTCGAGAAGCCAGATATGAGTATGCAAAACCACTTGAAACCCCTGTATGTCCAAGCCAAAGTCAATGGTGTTGGAATTAACAAAGTGTTAGTGGATGGTGGAGCTGCAGTGAATTTAATGCCACATGGTCTTTTGAAGAAGATTGGTAAGTTCGACACTGACCTCAGGCCACATAACATTGTCTTAAGCAACTATGAAGGCAAAACTGGCCATTCTTTGGGGGCCATTGAGGTGGACTTAATCGTTGGTTCCATAAAGAGGACTACATTGTTCTTAGTGATAGCCTCTAAAGCGAATTTTAATTTACTCCTTGGTAGAGAGTGGATCCATGGAGTTGGTGTTGTCCCTTCAACTTTGCATCAACGTTTAGTGATGTGGAAGGAAGATGGTTTGGTAGAGTATGTTGAAGCTGATCAGAGCTACTTCCGTGCTGATGTGAACCAAATTACCAAGGAAAATTTTGAGAAACAAATGGCGAAGATCGCGCCATGTTCATCTTCTAATGAGGCATATGTTCCTGCGGATAATGTTTTTGCCTCAGTTCATCTTGACCCAAATTATGGTTTTGTTTGGGGAAGAGAAATAATGGGAGATGATAGTGTTTATCCTGATGGTGTTCTTCGACCAACGGGGTGGAACACTGGTTCTTGAAAATGTTCTTATGTCAGTGCCCAATGCATGGGACAAAATTACGGCTTATATGGCCGAAAACAAGTTTAACGCGGCTATAGAGGCCGAAATTATTCAACAAACAATGGCTGTCGAAGCCAGTGAGTTACATGAAGGAAATGGCATAGTCATAGATGAAAGACTTGACTGCATTTATGATGATGATCCATTAGGTTTTGAAAAGGATCCTAGAGATTCGGCAAAGCATATGCAAGCTCAAGACCCGTTAGAAGAAGTTGATTTGGGAAATGGCTCAATAAAACGGCCAACTTATATTAGTGCAAATATTGATGCTTCTCTAAAAATCCAAGTCATCACATTGCTAAGGGAGTTCAAAGACTGCTTTGCTTGGGATTACGACGAAATGCCTGGGTTAAGTCGAGAAGTAGTGGAAATGCAATTACCAATTCGACCAGGGAAGAAACCAGTGAAGCAAGTGCCAAGAAGATTTGCTCCTCAAGTGTTGGCTAAGATCAAAGAGGAAATCGAAAGGCTATTCAGAAACAAATTCATCAGAACTGCCAGGTATGTCGAATGGTTAGCCAATATAGTTCCTGTAATAAAGAAAAATGGGACTCTTAGAGTTTGCATAGACTTTAGGGATTTAAATAATGCAACTCCCAAGGATGAATACGCAATGCCTGTGGCAGAAATGCTAATAGATTCAGCAGCAGGATTTGATTATCTTAGTATGCTCGATGGTTATTCTGGGTATAATCAAATCTTCATTGCTGAAGAGGATGTGTCGAAAACTGCTTTTAGATGTCCGGGGGCATTGGGTGTTTATGAGTGGGTAGTAATGCCCTTTGGATTAAAGAATGCTGGTGCTACATATCAGAGGGCCATGAATTCTATGTTTCATGATTTTATTGATGATTTTATGCAAGTATACATAGATGATGTGGTGGTTAAATCTTCCTCAGAAAGTGGTCATTTAGACCATCTTCGCCGTTCTTTTGAAAGAATGAGGAAATATGGATTGAAATTAAATCCATTAAAATGTGCCTTTTGTGTACGTGCAGGTGATTTCTTGGGTTTTATAGTGCACAAAAAAGGCATTGAAATCAATCAAAATAAGACTAAGGCAATTATGGAAACGAAGGCCCCTTCGACCAAAAAGGAGCTTCAGTCGTTGCTGGGAAAAATCAATTTCCTTCGAAGATTTATATCAAATCTAAGTGGCAAAACACAAGTTTTTTCGCCATTGTTAAGACTGAAGAAGGAAGAAGAGTTCAAATGGGAACCAATGCATCAAGCAGCCTTCGACGAAATCAAGTCTTATTTGATGAAACCACCAATTTTGTTGCCTGTTATTAAACACAAAGTGCTCAAATTGTATATAGCAGCTTCTGATAGAACAATAGGTAGCATGTTAGCACAAGAGGATGATAGTGGTGTCGAAAGAGCCATTTATTACCTCAGTAGGGTCTTAAATGATGCCGAAACGAGGTACACTCCTATAGAAAAGTTGTGCCTTTGTTTGTATTTCTCGTGTACAAAGTTAAAGCAATATATAAAACCAGCTGATGTTTCTGTTTATTCGCATTTTGATGTTATCAAGCATATGCTGTCGAAACCAATAATGCATAGCCGAATTGGTAAATGGGCTTTGGCTTTGTCAGAATACAACTTAACTTATCAACCTCTAAAATCAATTAAAGGACAAGTGGTTGCTGATTTTATAGTAGACCATTCTGTTGTCGAAGAAACATTAAGTTTTGTAGACGTATATCCTTGGAGGTTGTACTTTGATGGTTCAAGCCATAAACATGGAGTTGGGATTGGTATATTAATAATATCTCCTACTAACATTCCAACGAAGTATAAGTTTAAAATTCGAGATGTTTGTTCCAATAATGAAGCTGAGTATGAGGCTTTAATAGTAGGCCTTGAAATTTTACTTGAGCTGGGGGCAAGTCATGTCGAAATAAAAGGTGACTCTGAGTTGGTTGTCAAACAATTGACAAGGGAGTACAAATGCATTAAAGAGCACCTTATCAGATACTTTGTTGTTGCCAATGCTTTGTTAAAAAGATTTGAGTCTGTTCACTAAGAACATTTACCACGAATTGATAATCAAGTGGCAAATGAATTGGCACAAATTGCTTCAGGCTATAAAGTTTCAAAACAAAGCCTGGAAGAGTTAATTGAAATAAAGGATAAAATCATTTCTAATGACTATTCTTCGTCACTATTGTCAACACCAAAAACTGAGGGGGCAACAAACGCAAACGAGGAACTAGTCGTTGTCGAAAAACGTCAATTTTTTGGTGACTTTGACTTAGCAGAAATTTTTGCTCTTGACAATATGACCAATAATGATTGGCGAAGGCCTATTGTGGAATATTTGCAAAATCCCACAAGAAATACCAATAAAAAGGTAAAATACAGAGCTTTGAGCTATGTGATAATTGGAAACGAATTGTTTAAAAAGACTCCTGAAGGAGTACTATTAAAATGTCTTAGTGAAAATGAGGCATATTTAGCAGTTTCTGATACACATAGTGGAGCATGTGGTTCACACCAAGTAGGCCACAAAATGAAGTGGTTATTATTTCGACAAGGAATGTATTGGCCAACTATGCTGAAAGATTGCATAGAATTTGCTAAGGGATGCCAAGAGTGTCAAAAGCATGCTGGGATACAACACGTACCTGCAAATGAATTGCATGCCATAGTCAAACCTTGGCCATTTAGAGGTTGGGCTCTAGATGTGATTGGAGAGATAAAGCCAACTTCGTCGAAGGGCCATAGATATATCCTTGTGGGAATTGATTACTTCACCAAATGGGTTGAAGCTATACCTTTAGCCAATGTTGATCAAGAAACAGTGATAAGGTTTATTCAAAATCATATCATTTATAGGTTTGGAATTCCAGAAACCATTACTACAGATCAAGGATCAGTTTTCACTGGTAGAAAAATGATAGAGTTTGCTTCTGAAAATGGTTTTAAGTTATTAACTTCGACACCATATTATGAGCAAGCCAATGGACAAGTAGAAGCTGCCAATAAAGTTATTATTAATTTGATTAAAAAGCATGTTGGGCAGAAACCAAAAAATTGGCATAATACCCTTGATCAAGCATTATGGGCTTGTCGAAATTCACCCAAAGAATCTATCAACACTACTCCTTATAGGCTAACATTTGGACACGATGCAGTGTTGCCTGTTGAAATTTGTCTACAATCAACAAGAATTCAAAGACAGTGGGAGATTCCCTCTGATTATTATTGGAATATGATGCTTGATGAATTGGTTGATTTAGACGAAGAAAGGTTATTAGCTTTAGATATGCTTATTCGACAGAAAGAGAGGGTAGCTAAAACTTATAACAAAAAGGTTAAGTTTAAAGCCTTTGATTCAGGTGATCTAGTGTGGAAGGTCCTATTGCCTGTGGATAAAAAAGATAGAGTCTTTGGTAAATGGTCCCCAAGTTGGGAAGGACCATTTAAAATTTTACAAGTTTATTCAAACGGCGCATATGAGATCAAAGAGATTGGCGCTGATGAAAGAATTTTGCGTATAAATGGAAAATACTTGAAAAAGTATAAGCCAACGTTGCAAGAAGTTAAAATAACGCTGGAATAAATATAAAGAAAGCGTAAAAACATGGCATTTAAGTTGCCAAAACATTGTCGAAAGCACAGAATAAAAATTGCTCAAGAATAAAATGGAAGAAATTTCATTATAATGTTGCCAAGTTACATGTGCCAAAGGAGGCATTTGTGAATTACATAGTGCCGAAAGGGTAAATAAACTAGGCATAAATAAAACGCTGAATTGCAGTTGGTCTTTTACGACCAAGTAACTTCTCTTTTGGGTGGTCTTCTTCGACCACGTTGACGCTTCCCGTCGTTCGGGGGGTCATTCTTTCGTCTGCGCGTTAGGCTTGTAAGCCTTTCAACTGGGCGTTTCCTTGCTTGGTAAACCTCAGGAAGCCCTTCAGAGAGGAGATATTGATGAATCTTCCTGCTCCCACTTTGAGTCTCCCGCATAAACTCAGAAAGTTGCAAGATCAAGTGACATGAAGAAAAAAGGAGCAAAGCCATAATTCGCAGAGATCAAAAACCATCACTTTGAACCTCCAGGCAACCTCACTGCAATTATGAGAGATGAGGTTACGCGGAAGACTCAAAGCAAAGGGAATGATCCTGGAACGGGAAAGGAAAAGAGGAAAAATCATGGAGTGGTGAAGATGAGAAACAAAACTCTTCTATTTATAAGGAGAAGTATGAAAGAGCGTCAGTTGGTTACGAGTTTGGCGTTCCGAGAAGTGAGGCATCACTTTAATTACGGCGTTAGTAACGTAACGGAAGATGGTGGAACCATTCAAAGTTAAAACAGAGAATCAGTAAACATAGTCAAAGGCCGAAATTACAGGCTGTTCAAGTTCAAGGTTTGAATATGGATTATTGATGGCAACTTATGAGGTAAAAGAAGTGGAAGAATTGGAGAAGCCTTATAGGAAATGGTGAGATAAGGCATTTACTGAGAAGTAAAACGTTGAAGGCCACGTAATACACCAATATAGGAGTAACGTCAACAACACTTAACAGTGGTGACATCAGGTATACAGCTATTTTACTCAAGTGCAAAGTTATTTCGATGGTGAATTCAAAAATGTCTTTCTCTTCTTCCTCCTCAAGTTCAGTCGAAAAAGACATTTTTGGGGGGCAATTTGTTAGCCTGTAATTTCGACAGGCTTCATTGAAAATGGTCAACAAGGCCTGACTTATATTTCGACGAAGACCAAATTATTTCGACAGAGAAAATGGTCATGCGCAAGGTAAACTCGACAAGCTTCCGGGGAAGCAAAAGCAAGAGAGAGGAAAATGGACACAAGCTTTCGACAGACAGAAAACAGAGCAGTTATGCGCTGAAGACTAGCAGTTGGTCGAAGCGTGATAGAGCGGTTCTGGTCGAAAGTAGGAGTAGCAGTTATTAATTTTCAAATTTCTAGGCAGTTACTTAGTTCAGTTTTTCCCCCTCTTTTCCTTTGTATAAATAACTGTTTCTGAGAAGAAACAGAGGTCGCAAATCACAATACACAACCCGATTCCTGAAACTCTAACTTCCAAGCCAGAGCGAAAAACGAGTGGAAGAATCGCTGTACGTGATCGTGTACCACTTTTACGATTCAATGCAATTTATTTGTCTTTTCTTTACAATTCATGCACCATTTACTGCTTCTTTTCTTTTCGATTCTGTTAATCATTGCAAATCGTCTCCTTTTCTACATTTTCTGAAACACAAACCACTCGCAATTCAGAGGCAATTGCTTTGAGATTTTTCTAGTTTGATCTCACAAACCTTCTAATAAAACTAGTGATTGTTTGCTAAAAACACCAGCAAACACCCATACATCAAATACCTCACAGAAAAGCATAGGTTGCTGAGGCATTTCACTCTTACGAGTGATGGCTATACCTGCTATCTGACACTCTTTACAAGTGCGGTAAGTCTCATAGGCATCTTTAAAAATAGTGGGCCAATAGAAACCAGAGTCTAAGACTTTCCTTGCAGTCCTTTGAGGACCAAAGTGCCCCTCTACTTGAGAAGCATGAGAAAGATGTAAAATAGATTCAATCTCATAGTCGGGGACACATCTCCTAATTACCTGATCACTACCAAACTTCCAAAGATATGGATCATCCCAAACATAATATTTGGCATCACTCTTGAGTTTGTGAATTTGTGTCCTGGATGCACCTGTAGGAAAAACACCAGCAACAAGATAATTAACAATATCAGCAAACCAAGGAGTAACTCCATGCATAAGTAAAAGCTGCTCATCAGGAAAGTCATCCTGAATGGGAAAAGGATCTTCATCCCTCTCTATCCTGCTCAAGTGATCAGCCACCAAGTTCTCAGCTCCACTTTCATCTTTAATCTCCACATTAAACTCTTGGAGTAACAACATCCACCGAATCAATCTCGGTTTTGCTTCTGGCTTCTTCAACAAGTACTTTAAAGCTGCATGGTCAGTAAAAACAACAACCTTGGAACCTAGCAAATATGATCTGAATTTATCAAGAGCAAAAACAATAGCTAGAAGTTCCTTTTCAGTGGTGGTGTAATTAGACTGTGCAGAATCTAAAGTCCTAGAAGCATAGTAAATAACATGGGCAGCCTTGTCAACTCTTTGTGCAAGGACCGCCCCAACAGCATAGTTAGAAGCATCACACATAATCTCAAAAGGGAGGGTCCAGTCAGGGGGCTGGATGATGGGAGCTGAGGTCGATGCTTTCTTCAAGAAGTCAAATGCTTTTTTGCAATTGTCATTGAAGTTGAAAGTGACGTCATTCTTCAACAAGTTGGACAGCGGAAGAGCTATCTTGCTGAAATCCTTAATGAAACGCCTGTAAAAACCTGCATGACCAAGAAAAGAACGAATCTCGCGAATGCAAGATGGGTAAGGCAATGTAGAAATCACATCAATCTTAGCAGGGTCTACAGAAATTCCTTTTTCAGAGATTATGTGACCTAAAACAATTCCCTGTTCAACCATAAAATGGCATTTTTCATAATTTAAAACAAGGTCAGTTTCGATGCATCTCTCTAAAACCATATTTAAACTGCTCAAACATGCATCAAATGAAGAACCAAACAGTTGTGAATCCAAAAGGCCCTAATGTGAGTGCAATTTCCTTGAGATCCGGAAAAGTTGTAGAACCAGCCCCAGACAAAAATAAAAAAATTCTTGAGGTAACACCTTCTTCACCTGAACCCTCTTCTGTTGTGGTAGAAACTGAAAAAGATAAACAGAAGGAGTATGTACCACCAGTCCCTTTCCCACATAGAGTACTGAAAAATAAAAGGACTGATGAGGGAGACAAAGAAAGAGAGATTTTGGATGTATTCAAAAAGGTTGCGGTAAACATTCCGCTTCTTGATGTGATTAAGCAGGTTCCGAAGTACGCAAAGTTCCTGAAAGATTTGTATACACACAAAAGGAGGTTGAAAGGAAATGAGAGAGTCAACTTGGGAAGAAATGTTTCTGCTTTCATTCAGCCTAAGCCTTCATCTGAAAAAGCTACAGGCGAGCAAAATATTTCAGCTCTCACTCAGGTCATGCCACAAAAGTGCAAGGATCCAGGAACTTTTGCTATTCCTTGTACCATCGGGGATATTAAATTCGAGAATTGCATGCTTGATTTAGGAGCGGGCATTAATGTTATGCCTACTTCTGTTTATAATAACCTTAATCTTGGTCCTTTGCAGCATACAGGTTTAATCATTCAGCTGGCGAACAGAAGCAATGCCCGCCCCACCGGAGTAGTGGAAGATGTCCTTGTTCAAGTTAATGACTTAATTTTTCCCGCAGATTTTTACATTCTGGACATAGAAGGAGAAACTAAGTCAAGCAGGGCTCCCATCATTTTAGGCAGACCGTTCATGAAAACGGCGAAAACAAAAATTGATGTTGATGATGGAACCATGTCCATGGAATTTGGTGACATTGTCACGAAATTTAACATTTTCGATGCTATGAAATATCCCTTGGAAGAGCATTCCGTTTTTCATATTGAATTGATCTCTGAGTTGGTTGATGACACTTGTTTTGAATTGTTTTCACTTGATTTTCCATCTTTATCTGGTTTTGATGATGTTTACTCATGTGATGATTGTACTGACACTAACCTTTGTGTCGTAAGTGCTGAGATTGAAGATGCCTTGCAGGGTAACATTTTTTCTACAAGTGAAGTTGTCGATGAAGCTGTTTATGCAGTTGAAGCTCTCGACACCCCGACTGCCCCAAGCACTCCATCCATTGAGCAACCACCTTCCCATACTGTTCGTCGCCGAAATTGCCCAGGCCGCTTCTCAAAAGCTTGCTCGTTATAAGTCTGAGGAAGCTGGCCGTCAAGCAGGTATGCACATACTCCATAGAAACTTGTGGTTGGAGGGTGACCTCTTGGATAAAACTGACAAGTATAAGTCCGCTCTTGGTCGTATTACAGATTTGCGGGCGGGCTCGAGAGTACCAAGAAAAAGCTTGAAGAGGCTGAGGTTGCTCTCCAACCCACCAAGGATGCACTTGGCTCGGTCACTACTGGACGTGATGCGGCCATAAATGCCAAGGTAGATGCTGAAGCCAAACTTGCCACCGTTACTGCCAGTTTGACCGAGCAGTCACCAAGGTGACCCAGCTGGAGGAGCAGGTGGTTGGTTTAAAGGAAAACCTGAAGATCGTTGAGGACGAGCGTGATCAGGCAAAGGGGGAATTGGAGTCCCTGGAAGACATGACCATTTCCATTGCCAAAGGACGGTTTGATGAGGCCGTTGCCTAGATCCAGTACTGCTATCCCACCCTGGAGATTAATCCTGAGATCGTGAGCAATGACCATTTTCTGAGGAATGGGCAGATTGTTCGTCTTGCGGAGAAAAACGAAAGTGGAAATGTCATCCAGGAAGAGGCGGTCATCTACAGTCGTTCAGAATGACTTGTCTTTTGTACTCTGGTTTTTTCTTTTTAAATGTATTTTGATGTTTTACCCGAGGACCTTGTGGTCGCCCTTATCTTGTACCTTTAACAGAGCCCGGCCTTCTCCGGGCACACTTTAATGCATGTTCCCTTCTATTAACCTTGTCTCAACTTTTCTAAGTTTAATTTAAGTTTACCGCTTGGTTATTTAGCACGAGCTAAATTTAGTATGAATGCCCGCGAAACAGCTTACCAATTTTCTACTTGGGATTTAGCTCGTTATCGGGCGTGCTCTATCTTAAGTTCGCTTAAGTTTCGCCCTTAGCAGTTTATCAAACTCGGTTTGAATTTAACTCGCTTACGGGTTTGTTCATTTTTTGGATCGATCAACAACTATAGAGAACCAAGAATTTAAGATTTTCCTCGCCATTCTAATGACGGGCGAGCGGGCCCCAATAAAAAACCCCGTAGGGAAAAAGAGTGTCCCGCTCGTTTTGATTTTCCATTCATTGTTCAAGCAATAACATGACATTCTTTCATATTTACAAATCATCAAGTGAAATATCTCCTAAGGTTTGTTGCATTCCAAGTGTTTGAAATGATTCCTCCGTCCACGTTCTGCAAGATGTATGCCCCTTTGCCCGTCTTGGCTGCCACCCGGCCGGTAAGGACCTTCCCAATTTGGGGCAAGTTTACCTTGACCGGCATTTCTTTGGCCAATGTCCGCTCTTCTCAGGACGAGCTGCCCTATTTCGAAGGCTCTAGGAGCGACCTTGGCGTTGTGTCTTGTTGCCATCGCCTGCTTTACTAATGCTTCCCTGAGGGCGGCCTTACTCTGTAACTCTTCTACTAGATCGAGCTCTTCTCTGGTCGCCTGTTGATCCGTTGTCGCGCACGGATCAAAACGAGTAATTTTAAAATGTAGTTTACGGTAACAACAACTCGAGTATCGTTTCTCAAGGATTCTTGTATGAATTAACCAACTGACTGGAAAAATGGGGGGTTTTAGGTTTTGATTCAGAAAACAATTAACAGAAAGTGATTATAAATTAAGTGATTATAAAATAAGCTAATCTACTGATTCGGTTCCTACCTATCATCGATTGTTATAACTTCACTATCCTAAGCGGATCCTATTCCTGTTCGATCACAACAACATTCAACAAGCGGGAATGATATTATAAGAAGTATGTTTCCTGTTTACCGAATTAAGCAAACGGTTAAGAATAAAGCGAATTAACGGATTAAGCAAACGGTAACACGCAATCAAAATTAGGGAACATAAATCAATCGAACCAAACAAAACTATTCTATGACAAATCGAATTAAGCAAACGATAGACATATAATAGAATTGAAAGGAATAGGAATTAAATTGCAAGGTTATATTAATCTCAAGTATCGGAACCTGAATACAGCAGATCAACCAGGTGATTAGTTCTCCATCGGTTTTCGTACCAAGCTCCCGAAAAATAATTTGTGAACAGTAAAAACGAGAGATGAACAGTACTCGTGGCTATTAGGTATAGGCAAAACAAAGAATTCGGGTTCTAACCCAACCGGGTCGAAAAACATAAAAAAAAACCGGCCCAAAACTAAATATTTATTAAGTCTGGAACTTCAACGAATTATTTGAGACTTCTGAACTCCGAACCAGCTTTTGGCTTCAACAAGAAACTTATAGCTCTTTCTCTTAGCTTTCCAACGCATCTCAGAATGCATCAATCCAAATCCCGTAGCTCAAGTTATGGTCTGCACAGTGGACAGGTATCAAATAACCGCTAATGCTGAAAATAAAATACGAAAATTAAATAAAGGCAAAAATAAACTAAAATATAAAAACATAATAAAACAGTAAAAATAATAAAACAAACTAAAGAAATGCCTAAGTACAATAGTAGAAGAATGTGCATCAAAATGCACTGATCACCTGTTCATTTTCTGACGGCTGCATTGGATTGCTCGTTCTCCAGCTCAGTTCTCCCATTTCAACGAGAATTAGTGCATCTGTTCCGTAGACCAATTTGAAGGGGGATTCTCCAGTAGTTGAGTGTGGTGTGGTTCTGTATGCCCACAACACTGAAGGGAGCTCCTCTGCCCATTTCCCTATAGCTTCATCTAGTCTTCTTTTCAGGCCCCTCAGGATGACTCTAATGGCTGCTTCTGCCTGCCCATTTGTCTGCGGGTGTTCGACTGACGTAAAATGCTGTTTCACGCCTAGCTCTGTTAGGGCTTCTTGAAAGTTTAGGTCGGTGAACTACGTGTTGTTGTCTGACACGACGACCTCGGGGATTCCAAACCGTACCAAGATGTTCTTTCTGACGAACTTGAGGCAATTCTTTGAAGTAACCGTAGCTAGTGGCTCGGCCTCGATCCACTTGGTGAAGTAGTCAACTGCAATGACCAGAAACTTCAGCTAACCAGGGGCGAGGGAGAAGGGTCCTAATAGGTCAATACCCCACCATGAGAATGGCCATGGGGCAGTCAAACAGTTGAGCTCGGTTGGAGGTGCAATGTGAACGTCTGCGTGCCTCTAGCACTTGTCACATTTTTTGACTAGGTCTTTTGCATCCGCCTCCAAGGTCGGCCAGTAGTAGCCCGCCCTTAATGCCTTTTCAGCCAGTGCTCGCGAAACCATATGATTCCCGCAGATACCTTCATGAATCTCTTTTAGCACATAGCTTGCTTCTGTGGGAAGGAGGCATTTGAGCAGGGGCATAGTGAATCCCCTTCTATAGAGCTGCTCATTTACGATCGAGTAGGACGTTACTCGTCTACGAACGAGCGCAGCTTCTTTGGGATTCGCAGGTTCTTCCCCGTCTTTTATGTAGTTAAAGATGGGGTCGATCCAGGTTTGGGTCGAGTTGATCTCACATACGTCCGCCCCCAGGGTGACCTCTAGCCTTACGCTTGGTTGAGATAGGACCTTTTGAATTACACTTCTATGGTTGCCAGGGTTCTTCGTGCTTGCGAGCTTGGATAAGATATCCGCCATAGCATTTTCTGCTCTGGGGACGTGCCTGACTTCGGCGTACTCAAATTTCTACATCAATTCTTTGACCTTTGCTAGGTATCTCTGGAGGATCTCGTCTTTGGCCGAAAAGACGTCTTTGATCTGGGAGACTGCTAACAACGAGTCTGATCGGAGCTCTACCTTCTTCACATTGAATTCCAGAGCGAGCAGCAACCCGGCTATGCAGGCCTCGTATTCAGCCTGATTGTTGGACGTTGGAAAAGAGAAAGCCAAGGAAACCTCGATAGTCGTTCCTTCCGTGCTCTCAAGAATTAAGCCCGCTCCGCTTCCCTTGCCATTGGACAACCCATCAACATGCAGCGTCCATGAGTCGTGAAACGGGTCCTCCGCTCCTGGAGTCAATTCTGCAATAAAATCGGCCAAGACTTGTCCCTTAATGGTCGACCTAGGCTCATACTTGATTCCAAATTCAGATAATTCTACGGCCCACTTAATCATTCTGCCCGCTAAATCGGGTCTATGTAGGATCTGTCTAATGGGTTGGTCAGTGCGCAGGGCGACCTAATGGGCCACAAAGTAGGGTCTCAGTCTTCGGGCGGACACGACCAAAGCCAAAGCCAACTTCTCAATTTTTTGGTATCTGAGCTCTGGTCCCTGTAGTACTTTACTGATGAAGTAGACCGGGTTTTGCTTCGTTCCTTCTTCTCGTACCAAAACAGCGGCCAAAGCCTCGTCTGTGATGGACCTTTCCCCGGGCTTAGGAGTGGTCAAAATCGGCGGTTCTGCCAAGGCCGTCTTCAGTTGTTCGAGAGCTTGGTCGCACTCGGGAGTCCATTCAAATGCGATCTCTTTCTTTAACAATCTGAATAAGGGCAAGGATTTATTCGCAGCTTTGGACACGAATCGAGAGAGAGCGGCTATCATGCCATTGAGTTTCTGTATTTCTTTTTTGGTCGTTGGCGGCCTCATTTCAGTCACTGCTCGACATTTGTCTGGGTTGGCTTCAATCCCTCTTTCGGTGAGATAGAATTCAAGAAATTTACCCGCCCTTACTCCAATGGTACACTTTTCTAGGTTGAATCTCAATGAATTTTTTCTGGCTTCCTTGAACACTTCTCTTAAGTCGTCTATGTGTGCTCGATCTTGCTTGCTTTTGATAATCATATCATCCAGGTATACTTCCACCATTTTACCTATCTGGTCGTGAAAAACCTTGTTCATCATGCGCTGGTAGGTCGCTCCAGCGTTCTTCAGTCCAAAAGGCATAACTCTATAACAGAAATTTCCCCTATCTGTCACGAATGCGGTCTTCTCCTGATCTGGTGGGTGCATGGCAATTTGACTGTACCCAGAATAGGCATCCAAGAAGGACAAGATTTTGTATCCACTCGCATTATCGACCGGACGATCAACACTTGGGACGGGGAAAGCATCCTTCGGGCATGCTCGGTTGAGGTTAGTATAGTCTACGCACATTCTCCATTTGCCATTTGCCTTCTTAACCAAGACGACATTAGATAGCCACGTGGTGTATTTTATTTCTCTTACGAAGCCTGCATCGAGCAAGTCCTCGACGGCCTTGGACGCTGCGCGCGCCTTTTTTTTCCTTCTGAACTCTCCTTCTTTGAGCAACCCATTTTGCTTCTGGATCTACTGCCAAGTGATGGCAGGCCACTTGTGGAGCAATCCCGGGCATGTCCGCCGCACTCCAGGCAAACAGATCCGCGTGATCATTTAAGCATTGGACGAGCTCGTCCTGAATTTCAGGGGAAAGATCATTTCCAATCTTGATTGTATTCTTTGGGTCGTCCCCTAGTTTCACGTGCCAAAACTCTCCCTTGGGCTCTGGTCGTTTAATCCTGTTCTTTAACTCTTTGGTCAAAAGGTCATCTCCTTCCTCTTCCTCACTATCTGGGTCATAACGAGCATCAAGATCTGCCAAATTTACCTGTCCGCCACTTTTCATTGCTTCCTCTATTTCTCTTGCTACTTTTTTACCTTTTTCCATTAGTCCCAAAAGGAAAGCTCACTTTGCGGACAACAAGTCAGCTTGGATGGTAGCGACCTCCCCAGACTTGGTGTAGAACTTCATCTTCAGGTGGACGGTTGACGGTACCGCTTCTAAACGGGCAAGGGTTGGCCGCCCAACGATACATTGATAGACCAATTTGCACGGTAAAACGATGAAATCCGTTCTGACCGTCCTGCAGAGGGGATTTTCTACAGTATCATCTCCAAAGGTCACCATCAGCTCTATCCGTCCTATGGGGGTCGTTGAGGCTCCATTAAACCCAGTCAAAATTGTTCCTCAGTATGGCCTCAGGTCGTCTTTTGAAATATTTAGCATGTCCAACAGGTCTTCGAATATTATATCTGCTGAACTCCCTTGGTCCACCAATATTCTCCTAACTTCCATGTTCGCCATTACTTCGACGATTACCAGGGGTACTTCGTAGTTGGGCGTTCAGTCGATGAGATCCTCGTCTCCAAAGGAGATGGATGGTCGCTTGGAAGGCGGTCGTGGAGTGGAGGTCGAGGCAACGCTCATGATCTCATCCCATCTTCTTTTGATCGACCTGTTAGTCGAGGCGTCCGTGGGAATTCCTCCGGATATTACCATGGCGACCGGTCTTCCTCTCGACTTCCTTGCGCCTACGATGTCTTCTTCATCATCGTCGTCCTCTGCGACTTTGATCGTCTCATCTGCTTCTACTTTTCCCCTTCTAGGTGAACGGGTAACCTTCCTCTCTTCCCGTGCTTCAACATGATCCCTTTTCACATACTGAGTCAACTTCCCTCTTCTGATCAGAGCTTCCACATCATCTTTAAGATCCATGCAGTTGTTAGTGTCATGCCCGTTACTTTTGTGGTATCTACAATATTTTTCGAGGGACGTTGCCCTTCTTTGAGTACGAGGGGTTCTGGTGGTTTAATATCTCTGAATTCTGTGTTAGCACACTCTGCCAAAATGTTCGCGTACGAGGTATTTAGCTTAGTGCGCTCAGCGAATCTCTTGATCCTACTTTCCTTGGTCGGGCGGTTATTGGCGTAATCTTCTTTGGCCCTTATATCTTTTTCCGATGGCGAGTGTTGGTGCATGCCCGCCTCAGCGGCTTCAATAGCGGTCGTTCTTTCCTCATAATTCATGAACCTTTGGGATCGCCTTAGGAACGTTTCTAGGTCCCTAGGAATGTGGAGTCCTACCTCCACATCAAAACGGCTTCCTATTAAGAGGCCCATTCTCAAGAAGAATAACCTCTGATTATAATCTAAGTTTCTGACTTGATCGGCTTCTCGATTGAATCTTTCAACATAACTTCTCAAAGACTCATGTGGGCCCTGTCTGATGGCGATCAAAACATCTTGAGATTTTGGCTTGATCCTGGAGGTCGTATAACGGGCGGTGAACACCCTAGCAATCAGCTCCCAAGATGAAATGGTGTTGGGCTTTAGCTCGGTAAACCACTCCAGCGCTGACCCTTCCAAAGTGAGGGGGAAGATTTTGCACTTTACGGGTCCGGGCGCTCCCCTATACTTCATCATGATATCAAAGTGTTTTAAATGGGCGTCTGGATCTTTCACGCCGTTGTACATCTTAAGGTCGGTCGGAGGTTTCTGCAACGAGTGTGGGATGCGAAATTCATCTATTTCCCTTGTGTAAGGCCCAAGGCCGGTATCCCTTCCTTCCTTACGGCACGATCGTTCTTTTGGGTAGCAGGCTCTCTGACCATGGTTGTTGGAAAAATGTCTTGACTGATATGAGTGTCGTTCAGCAGATCGACTGCGAGAACGGGTAGGCGAGCTAGTGGATCCAAGAGATGATCCTTCATGTGACGATTCTTTAGGCCAGTAAGTGTAATCAGATGTGGACGGAGTCTTCCGTGGCAGTGTGGCCTCCCCTCCTCGGGGGTGGAGATCGATGAACCAACTGCCTTCGCGGGGGAGATCGATGAGCCCTCGAAGGTCGCTCCCGTAAAGCCGATGTGCCATCCCAATGAGGTTGATGCTATGGGGCCGTGTGTGCTCGCCTTGAGGCGATCTGATCTTCTAGCTGCGTAATACGGACATTATTGTGATTCAGGGCCTGATTCCGGTCGCGAAGAAGTTCTCGTAGCTCTCGGACCAGGTCGGCCGGAAGCTCCACCGTGCCTGGCTGCGCGGGCAGGGTGCTGGTTCCTTCCGCAGCCGTTGGTTGCGGCCTAGCAGGGATTTCGGTCACACTTTGAAGACGATTGGTGGCCTTTGATCGGCCCCGATGTGCCTTTGGTGGCATCTGGAAAGATGGTGGAAAGCGCGCGGGCTCCCACTGTGGTCGCCAATTGATCTGTACCTGAGGTCGCTTTGTACAAGCTTTCAAGAATCAGACTTTTCTGGAACTACTCTGGTCGCTCCTCACGAGTAAGGAAAGGGGGCGGGTGTACCTGCAAATACACTCCAACGCCCAAGTCAGAGCGGACGAGCAGAGTATCAATACTAGTGAATAGTGTGTACCTGACAACTGACGCAATGAATGCTTATATAGTGTGTGTGAATCATGCTTGGCCGTTGGATGGTCGTACGGACTCATCTGCACCGTTGATCTGTCGTTTCCACCTTTGCGCCCACCATTGCTTGGGCCGCTCTTTTTGGCTATAGCTAGAGTGGGCTTCGGCCCACTCCAGAACAGTCATTAAAGAGATTAAATGCTAGGAAAGAGAAATAATCAGGAAATTAAATGGGAGTCGTTGAGATCTTCAGCCGCAATTTTGGCCATCGTAGACCGTTTAGATTGCAGCCGAAACTTTGGATAATCATAGTTGTTAAGTTGTTGTCCGCATTTCCAGTTTTTAATGTTATCCATACGATCTGTTTACTTTTGTTACGGAATATTCTTTTACCTGGCTGACTCATGGTTTAATTGGTGATGTGTTGTTCAGGTGGATAGGAAATGTGGACGTGGATTTGTTTTGATGCTGACGTATTTTTGCTGAATATGTGATGTGGACAGTGACATGTCAAACTTATGGTTTAGTATAATAAAGATTCCTTCACTCGATTCAACCATAGTTGAATTGGATAATCAATTAACAAATAATAAATAAAATAATAATATTTGGAGAAAAGGTAAATAAAAACAAAACATACATTTTGGGCGGTTAACCTGAGACCTGAGTCAATTTTGACGATCCAATCTGGTCAAACCTGGTTCTGAGCAGTTCAACCAGATTGTGGGCCAAAATGGGGTTGACCCAACTGTTAGATTGATGGTTCCCCATTGAACAGTTCGGTCTGGTTCTTACAACACCGGTTAAAAAGTGTCATTTGAAATGCTTCTAATTTTCTCTACTTTAACTTTTTTTTCTCCACTCTAAAAATTCTCTCTCCTCTCATTTAAATTTATTCTCACTTCTATTTCATAATTTAAATTTATTTACTATCTAGCTATACTAGCAAGACTACCAATTTTTTTTTTGTAACAGACAATTAGTACATTTCATTCATAACTAAAGGAGTAATACATGAGAGAACTTCAAAGTATTCTTGAGGACTAACTTACTACAAGGTCACCTCCGCAAGGGAATGTGCAACCTTGTTAGTATTTCTGCTAGCAAAATCAACATACGACTTACAATTGAAAAAAGAATAAGGTTCTTACAAGCACTAATAGTACTACAAAAATTCAGTCATTATTATGGATGGAAAAATTTAGTTGGAAACACAAGTAATCCGCCGAAAATGTCACATTACTAGCAGATTTTGGCCGCTGGTAAAATGCTTGTAAGTAATATTTTCCGGCGGATTTTCCACCGGTAATTTCGGTGATTTTTCCATTGATAACTGTTCTGGACTGGGCCAGTCGTCAAGCCCAACCCAGGAGTGGTCGTCCAACCCGACAAGGGGAGGATCAGTCCAACTGGGTCCAATCTAGTAGTGATCATCCACTCAGCAAGGGGAGGATAAGATCAACTGCTTATTGAGGATAAGATCGACCGTGTATTGGGCCCCCAGTATAGTTTATAACAGCCCGGGCCCATCTCTGCGACCCGCCACTGTTCCTCATGGCCTTCTCTACCCCCCATGTAGAGTTTTTGCCTTCCGTGGGAATCGAACCTTGTACCTGGGGCTCAAGTACAAGTTCCATGCATTCCCACTACCAATTGAGCTGTCGGCTCAATTGGTAGTGGGAATGCATGGAACTTGTACCTGAGCCCCAGGTACAAGGTTCGATTCCCACGGAAGGCAAAAACTCTACATGGGGGGTAGAGAAGGCCGTGAGGAACAGTGGCGGGTCGCAGAGATGGGCCCGGGCTGTTATAAAAGGCCGTGAGGAACTTGTACTTGTGTGTTCTCTTCGTGTTTTATTGTGTTTTTCGATGGTGAACTCTAAGTAGAACGGCATGCATTGCTTGTTTAATCCTTAATAGTCGTGAAACTGACCAAATTAGTTGGTTAAGTTTTAAAGATAATAGGATGAGTGATAGGTACCCTTAGGAAAGATCGTCAAGGTTATATAGGAAATAGAAAGAAGTTAGAATCTAAGTGAGAATCCAAACAACCCTTATCCTTGGAAAGAGTTTTCCATGGAGCTCGGTCTATTCTTTAGGCCGTGCGTTATGTGTCTCCTGTGTTTCACCGTGTGAACTCTATATTTGGCTAGTTGTTTTGTGATCCTTTTGCTTTGTGAACTTATTTTATGTATAATCTGCTTTTTGTGATATACTTTATCCAGTTATCTTTTGTGATTTGCATTACATGGTTTTTGTGGTTTAAAGATAAACGTGTACCAAGACTACTTGTGGATCTTTATTGGATTAATTTTAATTATTGATGCTCACATAGGAGTTTAATTTGTTTTAATTAATTAGCATTATGTCTTATATAACGTGTCCTGTTGTAACATGCTTCCATTTGTGTGTTGCTGCTTGAGACTGAGCACCTTGTATAATTGCTTCTTGATTTTTTTAAGCTGTTACTTCGTTATGAGATGTTTTAATACTTTGATCATTACAAGTGAAGGTTTCCTTGCCTAAATGTTTTAGTTGGTGCATTTTTTTAATTATAAGTGTAGTTACGTGTAGTGAATTAAATTGTTGATTATACTTTTATGTCATTATTATTTTCGCTTGTTTTAATTTGCTTTATTCTATTTGCATAATAGTTCTTAATGTACAATGGTGTGGACTCCTATAATTATGATTTAACATGTACTAATGAGTGACTTGATTAATTGCTCGAAATTTCTAAGTGAATTAATTAGGTATAAAGTGTTTTGTGTTAATTAGCATATTTTACTTGTGAATTAATGCTTTAGATTAGATGTTCTGTGATTACTGTGATTATTTTAAGTTGTCTTATCACTACAACTTGCTGCAATGTTCAGATTAGTCTCATTTTTTTTAAATGCTACGAGAACTATTGTTTTACTACTTTATAATTGTCATGGAATATAATGATCTTAGCTGTTCACTGTCATCTCATGTTATTACTATTCACGTTAAAAAAAAAAACCAACTCATGCTATCGCTACATTCATTAGTTTAATTTATTTTATTTGTCTAATTGATCTGAATGCGTAACGTTGCGAACTCTGAATCTTTGAGAACGGTTTTGTGACTTTATGTTAGTCGCTGACCGTGAATTTTTAATGTGTAGGATCTCCAAGTTTTTATGATTTAATTATGATGCAAATATTTCCAAAGAATGATGCTACGTGATTTGGTGGTTTAAAAATAAATATGTACTCAAACTAATTATAAACTTCTATTTAGCTAGATTTAATGTTGGATGCTTAAATATGTATTACATTTATTTTGATGGATAAATACTAAGTTTTAGGAAAATGCATAGTTAAAGATCCTATACTAATTGTTTGTCAAAAATTTATGTTGGGTAAGTTGTTGTTCATTTGTACTTTTACTTTTGAAGGATTCATTAATAACTTGTTTATTTTGATTTATGCTCTTTAGAAGTGTCAGTTGCATAATTTTTGTGTTACATGAACCTTCTATTGTCGTGAGTTCCATCTTTTCTTGATATAGTACATGCGTATCAAAGTAAAAGGTTATTGAGGTAGCTTTGATTTTATTTCTCTTAACTTGTGTATTTTATTACTTCATGCTCTCACTATCTTTACTTAATTTAATCAATTATTAATAAGGATTGTGTAAGGCCACTTGCAAGACTTCTATCTTCTTGTTATTTTATTTTTATTTTGTTTTTGTTATCACTTAAGTATTGAGTTGTGTGACCCTTACATTTTAGATATGCCAATTCATGACTAGCCTATGGTTTGAGCCTCGTACAATCTTTATGTTTATATTAGTGTAATTATAATTTATGTCTAAATGAACAATTTGCTTGTTATTTTTATTTTGTGCTTTTTATTATTCCGCATTGGTTATTATGCCTAGGTCATTAAATTTTATGCATGCTATGGTATGTGAGATTTGAAAATACTATTGGGATCAAGTTATATTCTTGTTAATGGAATACTTAGTTTAAGATTCTATAATATTATATATAGCGACAGGAGTTTATTGGTTACTCTTATAGAGGCTAATGTGTCATGGTTTTCTAGGAGCTTAAGAACCGGAAGTCTCAAACTTTACTCTCAATCCTCCTTCTAAGCCTTTTCACTAAGAATCGTCAAGACTCAATCATGTAGCTCTCCTTTTCGAAATCTCTAAGTTATCTTTGTTGATATCCTAGGTTCTGTCTCTTGCAATTTAAATATTCTATTCATTGACTCTGGTGTTACTCAAAATTGTATTGGACAATTGAGCAAGTAAAGTTCACTGCTCATTTTTAGTTTGAAGATCCCCTGCTTTTGTTAGAGTGTATCACGGCTATTATTTCTTGAGTTATGATACTTGTGAATACTTACATGGAAGAATAAACTTCGATAGAGTCTTGGTTGTAAGGATGTGTTAGCGCGACACATTATTTACAATCCGGAATATATTGAAGATATCTTCTACATTAAGGGTTCACTATTTTCGATTATAAAATTTTCACTATGCAAGTCGTGCTCTATCTTTTGCTAAAATCTTCCATCCCTGGTTCTAGATATTGTTTCCATTTCCTCTTTCGCGACTCTGACATAGACTGAATTATTCTCCCTGTTTGAACTCTTAAAGTATTTTATTATCTTATTTTGATTGTGAGCTTATGAAATTTCGAGGACGAAATTTTTTTAAGGGGGGTTGAATTGTAACAGCCCGATTTTTGTATTAGTACATTTTGTGTATTTTTATGAATATAATAGTAATCTTTGTGATATATTTTGTGTCTTTAGTATTAGTAATTACCTAATCTAAGGGATTTTATACTTTATACATATTAGAATTATTAAAACGTGTTGAGATGGTATTAAACCGTATTTTTATTCTACGTTAGTACTATATTTTTGTTATTATTCAATTATGTTGTTTATAGAGTATTTATAGTTGAAATAGTATTATTTTATTTTATAAAATATTAGTGTTTAAAGTATAATTTAGTTTTAGAAAAATAGTTGAGTTAAGGAAGTGATAAAATGATTGTTTATATTAAAATGGGTTTTTAAAAGTTATTTAAAACTGATTTTGAGCACTTTTACTCGCGTAGACCCCTCCTTTTACTTCCTGCACCCCTGTTTTAAACCAGTTCGCAGCCCAAAACACAGCCCAGCGCGCGACCCACTGGATCAGACCCGACCCGGTTCTGTTTCACCATCTCCTTCCTCTGAAATGCAAAAACGAGAAAACCCTAATGTCTCTCTTCTCCCACTTCGTTCTCCATCGTCAAGCCGCTGCCAAGCGCCAAACTCCGTAGTCCTACTCGAAATTGTCCGTTGAGCTCGATTCTAACATCGATTCAACCGTTTGGAGCCACTATCCCGCGTTCTATTCTCCATCCATCTTCCGTGAAACACCATAACCTCCATGGAAGACCAGCACCTTCCTTCGCCTGGATTAATTCTTCCTCTCTTGGCTTTGATTGTACGCTTGCTTTCCATCCCATGTTGCATTATAGCATGATCACATCCTTTAAAAACACCCAACTGAGTATTTCGGTTACTCCTAATTTGACCACCAGGGATTTATGATAAATATTGGAACCCACACCTCATTTATCATTGAAGCTTAGTCAATGGTACTGGAATCGTGAGTGTCGTGCATTTACAAAAGTTGTGGGAAGTGAAGCAAATAAATGGTACATGACTATTAGTTGAATCATAAGGTTAATTTCTATTGGTGGATTTTTGAAGACATTGAGCAATTATGAGGTAATTTCTATTGGTTGATTTTGTGAAGACCTTGAGCCATCATGAATTAATTTCCACTTGTTGACTTTTGGAGATCTTGAGCCATCATGAGTTAATTTAAGGCTTCCACGTTGTGGCTTATGTTTTTGGGTTAGTACTCTTTTTGAAAATGAAGTTAACTTGGCCATCTATCAACATGATTATTAATTGATTTTACATTGTACTATGATTAATATATGACTCTTTTATATATATATATATATATATATATATATATATATATATATATATATATATATATATGCGATCTCGGTTATGATCGGATGGAGGTGTGTCTTTGACTGTGATTTTTTGATCGGGAGGGAGAACTAGACTTTGGGTATTGACACTATCAGACGTTGTTGCGCTGTTCGTGGGACATGCAGAATAAGGAATCGTGTTTATTGATTTCAAGCTAGGCAAAGGTGAGTACTCCCTCGGTTGGGGTACCCTGTGACCCCGACTTATGTTGTTATGTTATGTATTATATGAAATCATTGTAAGAGCAATGATATGATTTTGTGTCGTGATGTGAGTCTAGATAAACGTTCATTGTAGGAGCAATGAAATAAATTGTTTAACATAAGTGTGAGTATATGTGTGGTTCGATGATGTGTAGTTGAAATTACATATAATTATAAGTGATATATTTGTGACCTTACTATGTTTAGAAACGTGCTATATTTGCTGGTGTTGTTGATGTTGATGTTGATGTTGTTGTTGCCGTTGATGTTGTGATCGTTGCTGTTGTTGGTATTGTTACTGTGGTTGTTGTTGTTGTTACTGTTGTTGTTGTTGCTGCTGTTACCGTTGTTGTTGTTGCTGCTATTGTTACTATTGTTTTGCCACTGTTGCTGCTACTGTTGTTGTGTTGTTGTTGTTGCTGCTGCTGTTACTGTTGATGTTGCTGTTGTTACTGTTGTTGTTGTTGTTGCTGTTGTTGTCATTGATGTTGCTATCGAGGTTGCATTTTCGGTGTTGTCGTCGTTGTTGTCTCGGTTTTCGTTGAAGTCGACATCGATGTTGTTGTTGTCTTCGTTGTTGTTAGTAGGGCATTATCGGGCATGGTATCTCGGTCCTGCGTCGTTGTTGTTGTTGTTGTTAGGGCATTATCGGGCAAGGTATCCCATTCGGGCATGGTAACCCGGTCCTCATATTCCTGTTGTCGTTGGTAGTAGGGCATTATCGGGCAATGTATCCCGTTCGAGCATGGTATCTCGGTCCTGCGTTTTTTTGTTGTTGTTGCTAGTAGGGCATTATCGGGCAAGGTATCCCGTTCGAGCCTGGTGTCTCGGTCCTATTGTTGTCGTTGTTGTTGTTAGTAGGGCGTTATCGGGCAAGGTATCCCGTTCGGGCATGGTATCCCGGTCCTGCCGTTGTTATTGTTGTTGTTGATGTTATTATTGTTGTTGTTGTCGATGTTGCTGGTAGCCTGTTGAGTCTGACCGTTGAGCTTGGTTTGTTCATGCGTCTATATGAAATGAAATAATTTGTTGTTGCTGAAGAACTTGATTTGGTGGTTGGTGTACTAATTGTCTTGTTGCTGTGTCTGCTGAGTGTGCATGTTGTATGACTAGTTCCTCTTTCATGACTGCTTGTTAGTTGTCGGGTGCGTGTGTGTTGGGAACGCTCACTGAGATTTTTTATCTCACCCTTTCCATTCAAATTTTTTTTACAGTTAACCAGCAAGGAGAATTGAAGAGACATTATTAATATTTTGTATTAAAGCAGTTGATGTGTATTTTATAAACATAATTAGGTTGATGTAAAGTTAATTTGTATAGAGGGATAACTGTACTGTTGTATTCATAAGAAAGTAGAAAGTGATCATTCTATTAGTTTAGTACCGTTTGATGTTTTAAAGTCAATAATAATGTTTTTAATTGCTTCCTCAAAATTTTCCGCAATCACGTTTTTACTATAAAAATAGCTATAATGAATCAAGGTGTCACATAGTTGGGCTATCCAGATCAGCCCACTCGCTTACTATCTCTATAAATAACGTCAGTCACCAGGTTTCAGGTACGCAATTCATTCGAATATTAACTAGATATTACTGTAGCTCGATATAGCTGACTTGGGCGTCAGAGTGTTCTTGCAGGTACACCCCCTGCGCGTTCAGGTCTTCTCAGCCTATAGTATCAAACGACCCGTCCCTTGACTGTCTCCGCAGACTATCCGTCTCCGCCGACCATCCCAAGGTACGGTTCATTGGCAACCACAGTGGGAGTAAGACTATCCCACCAACATTTCAAATGCCTCCAAAGGCAAAGGCAACTCGTGGCAGACCATAATCGACCCTAGCACTGGGAGGAACGATGACCAACGTTGAGGTCGTCGCCCCTGGTCCCCATCCAGGCACTCCCCAACAGGTCAACGTCACCCTTCCGGCCGACTTGGTTCAGGAATTCAGGGAACAACTTCGAAACCAAAACATGCAGATCTCCCGGCAGAACGACCTCCTCACCCAAATGGAAGATCAGGTGACATCTAGACGGGCGAACACTGCACCCGAACTTCATCGTCGGAACGACCTGTCTAGGAGACACTGCTCACCTCCTAGAAGACACCTGGTCGACAGGTCTCCACCCCGCAAAAAGGGACGAGGAGGAGGACCAACCCTGCCGAGGATCACTCCCTCCACTTCAGATTACACTTACTCGCCAGACGAATCTTCACAGCAGGGATCCTCGTATGATTCATCTGGCACAACCGGCTCGTCCACTCGATCGCACAGCCAGTCTTACGAAATGCGCCCACGCCGCCATCGATCGTGCAGTCGGTCTTACGAAATACGTCCGCGCAACCGTCCAAGAAATGATTCTGATGGAGAACAACCACCTCGTAGGGGAAGAAGTATCACAAGTTTGGGTCCTTTCACCAGAGAGATAGACGAGTTTCGTATCCCACACTCCTTACAGAAACCCCCTTCCGGCCTGAAAATGTATAACGGCGTGCAAGATCCTGACGCCTATCTGAAGCACTTCGACACTATGATGAAGTATAGGGGGGCGCCCGGACCTGTCAAATGCAAGATCTTACCCTTAACCTTGGAAGGATCAGCCTTGGAATGGTTCACCGAGCTTCGTCCAAACACTATCTCTTCATGGGAGTAGATGGCCAGAGTATTTCTTGCACGTTTCACACCGTCAAGAATAAAGCCTAAATCTCAAGATGTTTTTGATTGCGATCCGGCAAGGACCCATTGAATTCCTTCGAAGCTATGTGGAGCGGTTCAATTGGGAGGCGGACCAGGTAAGGAACCTGGATGACAATCAAAGGTTGTATTTTTTGAGGACAGGACTCCTTCGAGGGAGCAGGTTCGAGGTCGAAGTTGGTCTACACTTACCACGAGACTTAGAAACCTTCCTCCGAAGGTCTCAAAGATTTATGAACTACGAAGAGAAGACAATGGCCATCGAAGCTGCTGAAGCAGGGAAGAATAGACAACCTCGCGAAGAGCGCGACTAGAGACAGCGGAGAGACCAGGGTGCACCGCAGAGAGACCCCAACATCAGGAAATTCGCCGACCGCACAAAACTTAACACCTCGTACGCACAGATCCTGACAGAATGTGCAAACACAGAACTTAGGAAGATGAGAAGACCAGACCCTCTCGTCCAGAAGGAAGGGCAACGTCCTTCTAAAAAATACTGTCGCTACCACAAGAGCAACGGGCATGATACTAACAATTGCATGGCCCTCAAAGATGACATAGAAGAGTTGATCAGAAAGGGCAAGTTGTCCCAGTATGTAAAGAAAGACCAAGCCGATCGGAGAGAAGACACGAAGCTGGTGCGATCACCTAGAAAGGGAAAGGCACCAATCGACGAAGTGGCCAAAATCAGAGAAGAAGAGGAGGACGAGGACGATGATGTCCCGGATACCAGAAGATCAAGGGGAAGGCAAGTTGCCTTGTAAGAACTGATTGTATGTCATGAATGAAAAGACGGGCGGAACACTCTTTTTCCCACAGGGTTTTTTATCGAGGTCCGCCCGACCGTTAAATAAGACAATTTCTTTTATATATGTGTTCATATGTCTCTTTAATTACGAACGGCCAATCGAGAACGAAGCTCAAAGGTTCGACCTACCGTGCGAGTTAAGTTCGAACCGCGTTCGATAAAGTGCGTGGTCAGGATACAACACTTAAACGAATTTAAGTACAAACGAAGCGGCCTAAGATTGGTCGTACCCCTGAGGACGAGTTAAATTCGGGTAGAAGCTCGGTAAACTGTCCAAAGGCACTAAAATGAATTTTAAACGAAGTGGCCTAAGAATGGACACACCCGCAAAGGTGAGTTAAATCTGGGTAGAAACCTGGTAAACTGCCTATGGGCGCTCTCGATCCGAGTCGAAAGAGTAACATAGGAAGCGAAAATAACGAGCTAAGCGAATAAGGCAATAAAATAATGAGCGCTCCTCCTTTGGGAGGATCAAGAGCTCCTCCTTTGGGAGGATCAACTCACAAGGGGCGACCCCCTCTACTCTTCAGAAGGTTCATGCTCCTCCTTTGGAAGGATCGACTTAAGTGGAGCGATAACACGATAAACTAAAGCAGACTTAGCAATTTGCACGATGCAACAAACAAAGCAAATGAACTATTTGTTTAGGCGCGAGCGTCCCTACTTTGGAAGGAACAACTCAAAAGGGGTGACCAGGCCTGCCAAGGACGACCTGGCTTGATAGGGACGACCTGGCTTGACATGGACGACCATGCACTTAAACGAACATGCACTTAAACGAAATGTCAAGGGGTAGGGACGAGACCCGACCAGTTAAGAATAAAGACGACCTCACTTAAGCACGAAGCGCGAAAGAGGAATCTCACCCTCACATTAGTCTGCAAGCCATAACATTGGCTGTGGTTGTCCGATTGAGGCGTGTGAGCATGCGTTGGAAAGCTAAGAAGCATGCCTACAACTTTGATGTTAGCCTCAAAATCTAGTTTGGACGGTTCCGACCCCTACTGGTCGCCCAAGATTGGGACGACCACTTCTTGGTTGCCCGCGCGCAACCTTGGAGGACGGTCTGGCCTGGAGACCATAACTTCGTCCATGTTTATCCAACTGAGGCGTGTGAGCATGCGTTGGAAAGCTACGAAGCATGCCTAAATCTTTGATGTTGTTCTGAAAATCTAGTTTGGACGGTTCCGACCCCTACTGGTCGCCCAAGATTGGGACGACCACTTCTTGGTCGCCCGCGCGCAACCTTGGAGGATGGTCTGGCCTGGAGACCATAACTTCGTCCATGTTTATCCGATTGAGGCGTGTGAGCATGCGTTGGAAAGCTAAGAAGTATGCCTACAACTTTAATGTTGGCCTCAAAATCTATTTTGGACGGTTCCGACCGCTACTGGTCGCCCAAGATTGGGACGACCACTTCTTGGTCGCCCGCGCGCAACCTTGGAGAACGGTCTGGCCTGGAGACTATAACTTCGTTCATGTTTATCCGATTGAGGCGTGTGAGCATGCGTTGGAAAGCTAAGAAGCGTGTCTACAACTTTCTTGTCGGCCTAAAAATCTAGTTTGGACTGGTCCGACCCCTACGGGTCGCCCAAGATTGGGACGACCACTTCTTGGTTGCCCGCGCGCAACCTTGGAGGATGGTCTGGTCTGGAGACCATAAATTCGTCCACGTTTATCCGATTGAGGCGTGTGAGCATGCGTTGGAAATCTAAGAAGCAGAGCTACAATTCCTAGGTTGAGCGCAAAATCTAGTTTGGATGTATTCAACCTCTGCTGGTCGTCTAAATTTTGGGCGCCCACAGCGCAAAAAATGGGCAATCGGCACCATGGAGGGCTCTCTAGTCTGAGAACCTTGGAGGCATGGGCAACCCAAAGATATTGAGCATCGATCGTGCAAAGATAAAAGAGCACATGCACTTAAAGCAAAATAAAATCAAGCGTGCCACAAAGTATCAAAAGCACAAACGATCAAAGTCTGGATTACTACAAAAGTCAGACCAAATGCAAATTTGGATCCTCCGGAGTAGCGTGGGAGCTGTCGTTTGGATTCCGTGGGGTAGGAGGAGGAGCAGAGGCTGAACCATCGACAGGTCCTTTCCTAGCCAGTACACGCAGTCGAGCAAAGGTCGAACCCTTCCCTACCATCGTATCTGCAAATGAAGAAGAGAAAAACATTAGTCACAAAGAAAATATGTTAAGCAAAATAAAGATCATGGGAGACCCAAAGAGTATGGGAGACCATGCTCACAAGACGACCCAAAGATTGTGGGCAACGATATAAGAACCAAGTCACAAGATAAAGAAGACAACAAACCTAAAGTCTCAACCAACTCATCTGGATAGATCGTCCAAATCTAGGTCATCCACCTTCAAAGATCGCCCCGTCAAAGTCTCCTCGCCCGACAAAATCAAAGATGGCTCGTGAGATCACTCTTATCTCGTCCGGGACTGAAGAGGACCTCGTTCGTCACCGGTGGTCCTCCTACCTCGTACGTGAGAAGCGCTTTGGTCGCCACCAGGTGAGAGGTCGTCCAAGAAGAGCCCTCGTCCGAGAGGAGTGGTCGCCCAAGAGGGGTGGTCATCCAAAGAGGTGACCACCCAAAAAGGGTAGCTCGTCCAAAGAGGCTGGTCACCCAAGATGAGGCCCAAATAGTGGTCGTCCCAGACATGAAGTGATCATCAAGAGAAAGAGAATAAGCAATCAAATCGTAAAGAAGCAAACCAGATGCTAAGCAAGGTACCTGAAAATCAGGAGGAAAAAGAAAAAATACCGAAGGAAAAGGGGAGAAGCATCCGAAGATCACTTCACGGTCGCCTCACCTACAGAAGTCGCCGCGTGCAAACGGGTCGTCCATGAAAGGTGCACGGGTCGCCCTAACTCCAAGACCACGCGAGAACAGATCGGTCCAAGATCACGCAGGAACAAATCGGGTTGTCCAAGGTAGAGACGATCGCCACAAGACAGGTCGCCTAGGACACAAAGGGAGACGATTACCGATCGCCCAGCTCGCAGAATCACGCGAGATCTGAGTCTCCGCCTCAGCCCACCCGTGCACGAGGAATATCTGATCTCCGTGAGATCGCCCTTCGTCAAGGTCACTCAAAGATGAGATCAGTCGCTCGCAAGGAGGGAGAGCAGGTCGCCGTCGAAGATCAGGGGTCGCCCGAAGAGAGCGCCCGTCGTGGGTAACGGGTCGTCCAAGAGCAACGATTGTGCTTGATGGACAGTCGCCCGGAAAGCTGCTCCTCGTAACGGGTCGCCTAAAAAGAATGGTGATCTCCTCGTAACGGGTCATCCAAAAAGAATGGTGATCCTCCCAGAGAAAATTTTTAGAGTAAAATGCTTATTTTGAACGAACTTTGAAGTAATTGTCAAAATATTCTAAGTCAATCAGATCCTACTCAATTTATTACATCAAAGTGAAAGAAGTACACTAAGGAGAAAGGCAAAGAAATAATACCGAATCCGGGGTCGCCTAAGAGAACCTCATGCTCAAAGAGGTGATCGCCCTCACCTTCGCAAGTGGCAGGTCGCTCGCCACAGGAAGACCTGATCGTCCAAGAGAGCACACCGTAGGAGCTGATCCGGTCACGATGTGGTCGCCCGCGAGCAAGACTGAGCAGATCGGGGATGAGATCGCCCTCCCAGGTCACACCTTCGGAACGAGGCGATAGCTAAGGAAGGGTTTTCGCCGTGAGTTTCAGGTAGCTGATGATCGACCCCTTTGACGAACGGTGCGCAGGTCGCTCACCGAGGGGAAGAGCTGGTCGCTCACGGGAAGAGGAGCAGGTTGCCCCGTGCGCGATCTCCCGTCGACGGGTCGTCCCAGCAGGTCGTCCGCAAGAGGAGAAGGTGGTCGTTCCACCTGACTGATCACTCGAAACAACCTGACCGCCCGAAGAGTGGTCGCCGTGAGCACCAACGAATGCAGGTCGCTCCAACTGGTGATCAGGTCGCCCCTAATATGTGCTGAATATTAAAAATAACAATAACGACGGATTTAAAAAAATAAATAATCCACCCATAAAGCGCCAAAATAAATTACCGGCGGATTTTAAAAAATTAAATTTAAATTTTACCGCCTAAATTTTAACACAGTAAAACACAGATAGTTCAGAGTTAAGCAGTTAGATAGTCACATCAGTGACAGATTAACGGAGGTAACAAAAAAACGTTAAAAGGAACAACAATGTGTTTTTAAAAGTTAAGGAACCTATGTGTTACAAAAAATGTTAACGACCTAGTCGTTACAAATAAATAAGTTAAGGGACCTGGGCAGATATTTTGTCTTTTTCTTAATACTTCTATTCCTCATTAAACAATTTGTCGTCATTAATTAATTTAACCATTAATTAAATATTTTTCTGTCATTTTGCATTCGTCGGCTATTTTAACTGCTAGTTTTATCAAACACATAATTTGATATCAACTAGCTTATTTGCTACTACTAGCTCATCCGCTATCCACTATTTGCTCATCCGCTATCCGCTCATTCGCTCTTCCGCTACTTTTTACCAAACAGAGTCTTAATTAATTAATTTGTATTTAAATTTTTTATTAAAGTTTAAAAAACCTGGTTTTATATAAAAGGGTTAAATATGTTTTTAGTCCCTACAAAATTTCGCTATTTTGTTTTTAATCCCTATAAAAAATTTCGTCAACTTTTAGTCCCTATAAAATTTCACAATTTTGTTTTAAGTCTCTATAAAATATAAACTCGTGTATACCTTTAGAATTTTTGAATGATATTTTACATACACGTTAAAGATATTAAAAATCTCTCCCTCACAAAAAAAAACTCAATTTGATTTCTAAGTTAGTATTTCCTTTAATTTGTTTATCGAATCTTTCGCACTTAAAAAATTTAGATTTAATTTATGCGTTGTTAAAAAATTCAAAGTTTTTCTGTAAGAGATGTTTATAATGTCCTCAACATGTATGCAAAACATCACTCAAAAATTCAATGGATATACACTAGTTGGCATTTATAGGGACTAAAAACGAAATTTTGAAATTTTATAGGGACTAAAAGTCGATGAAAAATTTTATAGGGACTAAAAACAAAATAGTGAAATTTTGTAGGGACTAAAAACATATTTAACCCTATATAAAATTAAAAAAATTACATGCACTTAATTACCTTCTTTAATAATTCTTATCCTATTTTTTTGACCAAATTCTTATCCTATTATATCTATGATATTTATTACTCATCACAGTCAACTTATCATCATTAAATAATTTAGGGTATGATTAAAAAATAAGTAATTAATGTAAATTTATTCAAAATAAAATGGAAAAGAAACAATTTTGTTTTAAAGAATCCACAAGTTAAAAATAAAGATAGAGATTTAGTTTGAAAAGATTGTGCAACTAGCGTTTAATGAATAGTTTATAGCGGGATAAGTTTGAGACACATATTTAGCATTGCTAGCTTATAACATTTTGCAAGATGCTATTTGAAGTTGCATTTGAGTTTACGGTTTATAACGTTTCATTTTTTCTTGTTTTAACCCTTTTACTTTAATTAAACTCGTTATTTATTTTTCATTAAATAAATATATTAGTCTCTCATTTAATTTTAAGTATTAATTACAAAATATCTCCCTAGGTCCCTTAACTTATTTATTTGTAACGATTAGGTCTCTTATCTTTTTTTTTAACGTATAGGTCCCTTAACTCTTAAAAACGTAATGCATAGGTCCCTTTTAACGTTTTTTTTGTTAACTCCGTTAATCTGTCAATGATGTGGCAATTTGATTGCTTAGGTGGAATGCCACGTGAGATAATTCCATTAACTTTTAATTTTAAAAATAAAATTAAAAAAAACCCAAAATTCGTTATCTCCCCAACTGAGAATTAATCCCCAAATCCATTATCTCTCTCAACCCAAAATTCATTATCTCCCCCAAATCACCCAAATTAAACTCGGAATTCATCCCCAAATCCATTATCTCTCTCAACTGAACACAATCTCGTTAGCAGAGGGACAACCGGAGAGAACCTCAAGACGACGGGGGGTTATGGACCGATGAAGAGGAAGCACCGTCGTGTGCGACCCAATCGCAATGTAGACATAAAACGAGGTTGTCGGTTAAGCAACAAATCGAAGAGGTGTCGTTTTTGCAGTTATCGTAAATCTGATATCGCTTGTGCTTGGGTGCGAGTGCGTTTGTAGAGTGCACGTGCTAGTCACACACTAAGCATAGCTTCGTGGTGTCTGCTCTGTACTACAACACCGCGCTTCTTGAGTTGTAGTAGTCACACGGAAACGTCGTTATTATTAAGAGTTAGAGAAGAGATAAACTAAGTATTGTGAAAAGTGTTGAAGAAAAGTAGATTTAAAATGAAGGTGAGAAAAGAGGTGGACTGTGAAAAAGTAACGGAGATGAGACGAATTAGTTTCAGGCTATGTTATAGTTTATCGTGGAAGACATGGATTTGGGGATTAATTCTCAGTTGAGAGTGGGAGAATAGTTCATCGTGGAATTAGGGATGAGTTATGGTTTTTTTTTAATTTTATTTTTAAAATTAAAAGTTAATGGAATTATCCTACATGGCATTCCACCTAAGTAGTTAAATTGCCATATCACTGACAGTTTAACGGAGTTAACAAAAAAACGTTAAAATGGACTTATGCGTACGTTTTTAAGAGTTAAGGGACTTGTATGTTATAAAAAAAGATGAGGGACCTAATTGTTACAAATAAATAAGTTAAGGGACCTGGGGAGGTATTTTGCCTTATTTATATTTATAGGCAAGTTCAAGCCCTAATTTTACAAACACTTTAAACTCAATTATTAACTTATTTATTACTAATTCATTTGCTATAAGCTAATTTATCTGCTATTTTTTAGTAAACAAAATTGAATTCCGAGAAATAAGGTGTAACTATCGTCCCATTTTTCTAGGGTAAATAGTCATTTTGGTCCCTCAAAGTGTTAGGCGCTGTTAGTTTAGTCCCTCACTCGAACAAAAATGCAAAAACGTCCTCCACTATGCATTCCGTCCGTCACTTTAGTCTCTCACGTTAACTGCCATCCTCAACTCTCTTAAAGTCGCTGATGTGGCACATTTAATGCCCCAATGGGCGCCACGTAGGGAGGGACCAAATTGACAACAAATTTTTTTAAAAATATTTGTTTTTAGATAAATAATAACATAAAGGTATAACATACTATTATTTTAGTCCCTTAAAGGTATAACTTACTATTATTTTAGTCCCTTAATGTTATAACTTACTGCCATTTTAGTCCTTGCATAATTCTACATTATTGGTAAAACATTAATGGCATAATTGGTAACAAATGCCTTTAAATCATAATTTATGCTCTTCCAAATAAAATTTAATCGACCATCAAATTTAATGGACTATTAGAATTTTACAGCATAATCGAGGACATTCTTTCTAATCTAAAAGAAAAGCCATCAATAATCGAGGATATTCTACCACTTATGCCGCATCAGTAAAATAATCGTTTTTGTTATGGAAACAATTCCTCAATCAATACACCGTACGTATGCCACACTTAAATAAAAAGCATGCATGAATTTGGAATCTTTTTTTTTTTGCCTTAACTGAATTAAATATATTTAAAACTTGCCTAATTATTTTTCTTAATTACTTAACAGGAATATAAAAAGTTCATTGAATAATTAATTTTTTTTTTTAATTAAAATATATTTTAAAAAATGATTTACCTTGTAAAAAAATGATTTACCAAAATAGGATTGAAAAGTATTTATGTAAACATTTTTTTGAATGAAAGTATTTATGTAAACATTGAATAGGAATATATAAAAACATATATTTGGTTAAAAAAAGATAACTTCATTTTGGTAGTTTAATAAGTTTTAACCAAACTAAATAAATTAATACTGTAAGAAAGAAGACGTTAATTTAGAGTGGACCACATTTGTTACGGTGGTCTGCATCACAGAGAATCACAGCACTACCAGGGTCACTGTTATAAATAAGGAGTGTCGCTTCCCGCCGTTTCAGACAGAATAGTGTGAAGTGGGTGCGTTTCATCAGTGTTGAACCATTGTCTTCTCATTGATCCTCACGAGATAACCGTTCTTCAATCTCAAACCCTAAAACCTTTATCCCTCTTTTCTTTATCTATTCGTTCCCCTCGTCAATGGAGCTTCGTCCTCGTCTTCGCCTTTCCGATACCATCGATTCCTGTAACAATCTATCTCTTCTCTTTACCTTGTGTTTCTCACTTTTTTTTCTATTGTTTCTGTCCTTCGTTTGATTATTGACTTTGTTAGTGTATAATCGCTAGAAAATGTAAACAAATTCTGAGCGTTCGGGTTTTTTGGACTTTTCAGTTTAATTTTATTTTTTAATTTTATTTTCTTGTATCGTTTGGTCAAAGTTTTGAACAAAATCTGAATAAAAAAATTAGGATGAATGATCGATCGCTGGGTTTTTGGGTTGCTGAAGTTGCACTTTCTTGTATTCGATTGGGGTTTGTGCTGTGTGGTGTTGAGTTGAGAATCGTTATTTCAAGTGTAGCGTGGTTTACTTCGTGAGACTGAGGCTTTGTCATTTTTATTTGTTGTGATGTTTCATGTGTGAATTAGCGGCTGAGAAGGAGAAGCAGCCGATGGATGATCATGGAGAAGTTGAAACTGAGGACAAGTGCAGCATTGATACTCATGATGATGATGACGGTGCGTATGTAAAATCTGATTCTGACTTTGAAATTGAAGGTATGTATGTATGTTGCTTTCGTCCCTTGTTTGTTTTTTGTGATGATTATCTGTTTAAGATTTTGCAAGTGTTATCTACTATTAAGGAAAAGGATTTCCCTGCCCCTGGCATGTTTCCGGTCTTATACTCAAGGGAATGTTTATGATCTGCTTATGATTCTAGTTAGCTTATGATTGGACTTTGACAGAGGAGTAAAATTTACTAGATAACATTTCCTTTCCCTCTATGGATGAAAATTGGAACTCTTTTATGCTACAAATTTGATGTTGATATCCATCCTGGTGACATAGATGAAATGGTTTCTTAAAAAAAGAATTTAATGCAGATGAATACTTTGGTGGTGGGAGCTTTCCTTTTGACTTGAATCAATTCCCGATTGCAGGCGTTAGTATTTCTGGTGGAGAAGATAATACTTCAGATTCTTCTGATGCTGGTGAGCCTTTATCTAAACGGGGAAAGACACAGTCCAGAACGAAGAGAAAAAATGGAGAACAGAGTGATGTAGAGAGAATAGTGGAGCATGAGGATGTGGATATTCCGGTGGTTTTTGCTGAAGAAGCTCCCATCAATTTGACTCCAGCGAGAAAGAGAAAAAAAGCAAAGAAAGGGAAAAAGGGAGAAGATTCTAAGCCAGTGTTATTATGGCATGCTTGGGAAAAGGAGCATGAGCGATGGATTGATCAGAATTTGTTGGAAGATGTTCACTCAGATCATCAAATTGAAGTAATGAATGAAACTGCTGAGCCATCCTCTGATCTGACTGTGCCTTTGCTAAGGTACCAAAGGGAATGGTTAGCCTGGGCTTTGAAGCAGGAAAATTCTGCGACTAGAGGAGGAATCCTTGCTGATGAAATGGGAATGGGGAAAACTATTCAAGCAATTGCCCTTGTCCTTGCTAAACGTGAATTCCATCAAATGAGTTGTGAACCAGATGAATCCTCACATTCACCAGGGTCATCTAAAGTGTTGCCTATGATCAAAGGAACACTCGTCATTTGTCCTGTGGTTGCTGTCACCCAGTGGGTTAGTGAAGTTAATCGGTTTACTTTGAAAGGAAGCACCAAGGTGCTGGTATATCATGGGGCCAAGAGAGATAGGAGTGCTGAACAGTTCTCAGATTTCGATTTTGTAATAACAACGTATTCTATAGTTGAGTCTGAGTATAGAAAGCGTATGATGCCTCCCAAAGTGAAGTGCCCGTATTGTGGAAAGTTATATCACCAAAACAAGTTACCTTATCATCAAAAGTATTATTGTGGGCCTGATGCTGTTAGAACAGAAAAACAATCAAAGCAAACCAAAAAGAAACTATCTGAAAAACAATCAAAGCAACCCAAACATAAAAGAGGCCGTAGATCAAAGTCGGAACAAGGTCCTCTCAAGGAGAAGGAAGAGGAAATGTGCCTTGGCACAGAAGAGTCAGACGCGATAGGCAGTGAGAAGTCATTTCTGCATGCTGTGAAGTGGCAGAGGATCATATTGGATGAGGTCAGTTGTGATGATACTGTACTTTTTTTTCCTCTGAAAACTATCATCTATAACTGCCTATAAAGAAAGTCCCCTCTCATAACCATCTCTTTTGGTGTATCACTTTAATACAATTGAGTTTTTGCTTATCGGTATATTTGAATTTAAAGTTTTTTAGACAGTTTTCTTTTCTTTTCATTAACTTCCTCCAATAGTGAGCATTCAACAAAAAGAGAAAAAAACTACTTAAAGTACATAACCAAGCACAATAAAAAAGTAAAAAGACTCATGCCCGTCTTTGCACTAGTTATTATATGAAATAAAAATCAATTTTTATCTCTTGTTATTTCTATTACTTCCCCTTTCTAGCTTTTCCTATTTCCAAACCAATGTAATGTAAGTCTGCTTTTTTTTTTTTATTATGCTCAATTGAACTTCTGTTTTTATCTGTTATCTCCTACTTATTGTTGTAGAGCAGTAAAGAAAGCAACTGATTATCGCTCAATCCTATTTTTTTTGACTTTGTTACTATTTTTGTATTTCTGTCTGTTTCGTATTTTAATTGGAGAGCCTTAGCGCAATTATAATGTTGCTGCGTTGTGGCCTGGAGGTTACAAGTTCAAATCCATGAAACAGCCTCTACGCTTGTGGGGATAAGGCTGTGCACAATTTACCCTCCCCAGACCTCACGAGGTGGGAGCCTTGTGCACTGGACTGCCCTTTTTTATTGCAGACATTATATTACATCATTATTTTATGTTATTTAACTTGATTAAACTTTATTAACTTTGCCCCTTTATGATGGAAAATAGGCACACTATATTAAATCTAGGCATTGTAACACTGCAAAAGCAGTTCTTGCTTTAGAGTCTTCCTACAAATGGGCATTAAGTGGCACACCCCTTCAGAATCGGGTTGGCGAGCTATATTCTTTGGTAAATTTACAGTCTTTTTAGCATTAAGAAATCAATTATTTTTATATGATTCGTCAAGGAAAAACACTTCCTAACAGCTGTTAGGGGGAGGATAAGGAATGCTTTTTATAGCATATCCAACATAAATAAACTGCAATGCCATGTATGCAGGTGCGCTTTCTGCAAATAGTTCCTTATTCCTATTACCTATGCAAGGATTGTGACTGCAGGACACTTGATCATGGGTATGGCTTACATTCAGTATATTTTATGAACTTCGTGGATTTTAATTTAGCTGCCAATGGTTCTAATTAATGACTTGATAACTTGATTATTATTACTATTATTATTATTGTTGTTGTTGTTGTTGCATTTTTTTTGTTTATCATTTTTGATTTTCTAAGAAAGGAACTGAGTTAGCTTTGTTTTCTCATATTATCTCATATCAATCGAAAGACTGCTTGAAACACAGGCAGTACCTTCTTATTTGGAGAATATTTTATCATATCTAAATCTTTATACTGTTGTTCCAACTTTTCAATGTTGAGGTTTCTATATCATCCGAGTCTCTCTTTTACTGCTTTATAATACTTGATAATTATGCTGAAGAGTTTTTTTCCATAAGCATGCATTTGAAGGAATATTTGCTTTTACATTATTGAATTGTTGGGTTATTTTATTCACTGTACCTGTTCCCTTGTGCAGCTCCGCTAAACAATGTTCAAACTGCTGCCACAGTTCGGTTAGACATTTCTGTTGGTGGAACAAAGTAAGTTCAGCAGTTCCTTGGTTCTTTTTGTGTTCACCATATAAGAGAGACAGAGAGAAAAGCCAAATTCCTTGTAATTTCATAGATATTGTTTTAGCTGACATGTTGTCATGGTTTTTGTTGTTCATGTTTAATCTTGATTAGTATGTTGCCACACCGATTCAATCATATGGATATGGCAATGATGGGAAAAGAGCTATGGTATTGCTCAAAAACAAAATTTTAAAGAGCATTGTTTTAAGGCGCACCAAAATTGGCAGGGCTGCTGATCTTGCACTTCCTCCTAGGATCGTAAGTTCCTTTTCCCATTTGGCCAAGAGTGCATTGCTTAATATGGAATAAGCCTACATATTTATTTATACTACACTTCTATTTGCAGGTTACATTGAGGAGGGATAGCTTGGATATAAAAGAGCAAGACTATTATGAATCATTATACAATGAGAGTCAGGCACAATTCAATACGTATGTCACATTCTTTATCTTACGATGTAAAATTTGGTTAAGCAGTTGTTTTCAGAAAAATGAAATTTAATGACAAGAATTAAATTATATTTTGAGAAGTGTTTGTAACACTCTCCCTCCAACACTCACCTTATGATTAAGTGAAATCCATGTGGGCCCGACTAAATTAATGGGTTTCATTTACGAAGTGGTGGAGCCTACTTGAGTTTCACTCAATCATAGGGTGACCGCTGGAGGGAGAGTGTTGCTAGCACTTCTCTTATATTTTATTTGGTGGGGATGAATTACTGGATTGAATCACCAAGTTATTAACGGAGGCTATCAGGTATCCCAAACCATAAGCCAGAAAACTTTCTTTAGATTTAGACTACTGATACCATGTAAAAAGGTGAAATTAGGGCTTGAAGAAGTGTTTCTATAACACAACTCGTTCAGATTATGTACCCGAGTTATATATGATAGGTACGTGAACGTAGTACTGGTAAACTAATTACTGCACTATATCCTAAGCACAGAAACTATACGTTTTCGATGCAATCAATGTACATGTGAAGAAGCGATTAATTCAACTGGTAGTAAACTTGGGTTAAAATGCTTCTGGATACCCTTCATGCTTAATCGTTTACATTAATAATTTGTCCATTTTTGAGTTGGTGTTGGAAAATGGTAATTGTTGTCTGGACCTGTAATTTTACCTTTCAAAAAATAATAATTCCAGGTTGAAAATTGGAAGGGAAGAAAGGCGTCTGTTGATAATAGACGTCAATCTCTCTTGCATTATTTCCTGTTTGTTCATCTTATTTGTTTTATTTCCAATATTTGTATGAAATGTGAACACAAATCCTGGCAGAATTTTATAAATGTGCTTTCTCTTTTGCAGTTATGTCGAAGATAATACTCTGATGAATAATTATGCTCATATATTTGACCTCCTCACACGGCTACGTCAGGTGAATAATTTACGTAATAGAACAAAAGATGTTGAATACTTCTGTTCCCTGTGATTGATCACCCCCCTCTTTAAATTTGAATAAAATGTAATAGAGAGATAGCGAGAGAATTGTGCAGTTACAAGAGTTTCCCTCCAATAGTTTGAGAGCTTGGTCTCTCCCACCCAATTCCTATCCAAATAACTACCTAACTGCCCTCCCATTCAACCCCTCTATTGATTCCAATGATATCTTGGATATAATTAATCCGGTCCCATTATTGTGGACCTCAGCTCTCATTGCTTCTTAATAGGAGGTCTAACAAAATGCTCATCGAGAATGATCTGCATTTAAATCATATGGACAAACTGGAAATATTGGCCATGCACAAGCACAACTACAGTATTTTGTGTGGAATTTAGTTTTGGAATAAAAATGTATATCCCGAACTTGAATATGTAGTTTAAAGAATATAAAATAATCTCAAATTCTCAACCAGCTTTTAATTTAAAAAAAAACTTATTTGAAGCAAACTCTGCTGCTACAACAATAATCATAAATTGAAAAGACCCTGTAGGATAACAGTTCCCTGTTTCTATTTTAAAACGGAGTGTTTTACTTGAAATATGGTTATGGTTGTATACTTTGTTTGAATCACCATTTTTCATCTGAAGTTTCCCTATTTTTCATCAACTAATATTTATTTGTACTCTTCTGCCTCTGGTATGTGTAAGTAATTTTCCGCCCATGCGTCTCATGCATCTTGCTTAAATATACAGGCGGTTGATCATCCATATCTTGTGGTATATTCTCCAACTGCTACAGCACTAAAAGGTGGGAACTTTGCTAGTAATAGTGAACAAGCATGTGGCCTTTGCCATGATGCAGTTGAAGATCCTGTGGTTAGTTCATATTTTATTTTTCTAAATAAAACTATTTATTTCATTATGTCATTTTATTTTATCACCCCTTTCTGTATTTCATACTTGTATTGTATACGTAAAATTTTCTCCTGCCAATTTGAGTGTGCTACTGATTCTCCTTCAAATTCTTCTTGCCCATTGTTTTAGGTTACCTCTTGTGAGCATACTTTTTGTAAGGGATGCTTGATAGACTTCTCCGCTTCCTTAGGACGAATATCATGCCCCTCTTGCTCTAAATTACTCACAGTTGATTTGACTTCCAACAAGGATGCTGCGGTTAATAAAACAACAATTAAGGGTTTCAGATCTTCAAGCATTATGAACAGAATTCAGCTAGAGAATTTTCAGACAAGTACTAAAATAGAGGCATTGGTATGTCTAATAAATTTGTTGAGTTATATATATTTTTTAGCTTCTTCATGCCTGGCAAGTATGAGTAGTTGGCCTGACACTTTGACAAAGATAATACTTTTTATAAGTGGCAACAAAAGAACACCGTCTATTTTCTCCTACCCATGCATAACTTTTAGAATCTCTTGTTACCCTTCTTCTACCTGAATGGGTTGAAATGGTTGCAGAGAGAAGAAATTAGATTTATGATTGAAAGGGATGGTTCTGCAAAAGGGATTGTTTTTAGCCAGTTCACATCATTCTTGGATCTCATAAACTACTCCCTGCACAAGGTAAATTTACTTGTCACCTTTTATTTTATTAATAAATGAAAAGTACATTGTGACGATGATGTGGTGAACTAATTGCAGTCGGGTGTATCTTGCGTTCAATTGAATGGAAGTATGACATTGGCTGCTCGGGATATTGCCATTAAGAAATTTAATGAGGATCCAGATTGCAAAATTTTTCTCATGAGCTTGAAAGCCGGAGGTGTTGCTCTCAATTTGACCGTAGCATCACATGTGAGTAATCTCCTTTAGCATGTTTGTGTCAACCTTTTGCTTATCTACTGTGTTTAATTTTAAGTTGAGTTATAAAGTAGCCGGAAATATGTTCTACTGAGTTGTTTTTGTTTGTAGGAGTTATGCAATCCATTGTTCGGGTTTAGCTTCATTCACATGTTCTAGATTTCTACTGTATGGTTTAGCTTCATTTTTCGGGTTTTTAATGGTTGAAGATAGTTTATCCCTTAGTTAACTTGCAATTCAAAGTTATGACTTTTCCTTTTCTTTTTTGTGTTTAGTACTTAACTGCCACTGCCTTTCATTTTTATTCAGTGTTTGGCCAAAAGTTTTTCTTCCTGATGGGTTTGGCTATGCTGTTACTTGTATTCCTTGAACGCTCAAACTGTTTTGTGATTGACGAGACAATAGGCAACTAAATGGATAGTTTGAAGGTTTTTTTATCTTTTGTTCTTTCGTTACACTATTTAAAAACATTTAATGTAGAATGTGAAAGTAATCAAATATGTTTTTTTAAAGGAAAAATGCTAACAATTGTCCATCAAATATAAAAATATTCTGAAATATGATTTGTTGGAAGCCCATGTTACTTTTTTTGAGTTAACTTTTTTAACATTCTTAGGATTGGTTTTCCACACCATTAACACGTGGCTTTGTTTATTGGGCAACTTCAGGTTTTCCTCATGGATCCATGGTGGAACCCTGCGGTGGAGCGTCAGGCCCAAGACAGAATTCACCGGATAGGGCAATACAAGCCAATCAGGTGCTGCTTCTTGCACTTTAACACTAAATGGAAAACTGAGTAGAAAATGTAGGAGTTAATAGAAAACAGCTTGGGTAGTCATTTCATTTTGGAGTTCTAACCTTATTTTCATGTACAGAATTATGAGATTTGTCATCGAAAACACAATTGAGGAGAGGATCTTGAAACTTCAAGAGAAGAAGGAACTAGTATTTGAAGGGTAAGTTTGATGCGTGAACTGGATTGAATTGAAGCTGCTCTGCATATTTTGCCATAACTACGACTAATGACATTCCCTTTGTTGTCCCTACTCTAATAGGACTGTAGGAGGCTCTTCCGAGGCTCTGGGGAAATTGACGGAGGCTGACTTGAGATTTCTCTTTGTCTAAGCTAGCCTGATATTTTGATGGGAAAATCTGTTGGCATGTTTTTGCAGAACTGTTTTTTGATATCTATTATATAACCGCGTGTAGTTATCTGGTATCCTATGCGCGGTAAATACAGTTTTTGCTGTTAAACAGGCTTATTGGGCTATGTAGCCCGCTGAAACATGAAAACATCCTCCGGTCCTATTGAATGTGATATTTTGAGATAGGTTGGCTCATTTTATGTAGATGTGTCATGTAATACAGGTGTGAGTACTACAGAACTTGTTTCATATTTGCGAAATATACTCACCGTGTTTTGATATCTGGAGTGCCATTGCTGATGTCTGCTTGTTTGTTTAATCAATATATTTATCATGCTCGTTGCTTTTGTTTTTTTTTAAAATTTTTTATTAAATCTCATCTAATTTACCACTCTTGATGGTTGAAATTCAAATTGATCACACCAAATAATGTGGGTCAAATGAAAATTTGATAGGTAGGATCTATATGAATTTTAACTAATAGAAGAGTGTGTAGGAAGGATTGTGCTAGATAATGTGTTGCTTGCATTTTGTTTACATAAAATGAGTAACCCTCTCTTATACTTTTTTTTTACAAGAACCCTCTCCTATGCTTTTGAAAGCCCTCGTTATTATTTTTTAAGAAACGAAAAATATTAAAACGAAATAAACATGTATTTCATCTTTTATTAGGAGGGCAGTGTTTTGAGGGACTGAACTAGCATCTCGGGTGCTATTAGTGGAAACACACTTTAGAGGGACCTACAAGTAAAAGATTTAGGCTACACTTAATCGCTCAATCACTCCACTTGTGCAACAACTCACTAGGGTTTGCATTGTTAGAGAGCTTTGCTCCAAGAGTCAAGGTGATTAAGAACATCACTTGGTGAACACGAGGCAAAGCACTGGATTTACCGAGAAATTAGAGGTAAGAAGGATTTTGTTCTAAATATATTGATTGATTATTTCTACTGTATCAGTAGGTAAGGCAAGATTGTACAATCATTTACAAATTATTGCCTAAAACCCTAAAGCGATATTCCCCTAAAATTCTGCACCAAGTTCTAGAATTTGGTGACTTAGACGAAAAGACAAAAGTACTGAAAACATTAAAGATTTTGTCCTAAATTATTTTGGCAGCTTGTAAATAGCTATCCCCCCTACACACACATAGAAGCAAGGAGAAAACAGAAGAGAGAGTGAGAGGAAAGAGTACACGAGTGGGGAAGAATGAATGGGTAGAAGAGCTTAAAGAACCAAGCTATGAGCCATAAGAGGAGTTGTTTGGGGGTGGCATATGAGTCCATTTTTGATCATCAACTAAAGGGTTAGTTTCATCATCTTCTTGTTGCTCAAAGCAACCATTGTTAAGCTTAAAACCTAGAGGTGAGTTTTTCTCACTAGATTAGGTGGGGCATATGTAAGATTCTCATTAAGAAACCATAGTGCATGATTCTGATTTGTTGTTGCAAGTTCCCTTGTTGAGCTTGATTGAGCATGCATGAATACTCCCCCTTGTTTTTGAGTTATGCTAAAAATTTATTAAACTCGTATAGACATAGATTCAGTGTTTTGCTTATAGCGTTTTCCAACTAAATCCTTTAAGTTGATTAACGTTTTCACCGTTACCCTTTTTTAAAACTTCCATCCAATTTCCCTCAAACACTGTTAGAAAACACCTATTTGGGAGTTAAGTGATGATGTGTCTATTATTAATGCTTACGTGGATACATAACATATTCATGTCATTCTTATTTAATAAATCAGTAGCAAATAAAAAACTAAAACCAAAAATATGCGAACTGCCCATCTTCTTCTTTCAAACCCAGGGCCTAGAGATCTTCAAACCCAGAACCCAGAAACACAAAACCTCAATCAAGAAAACACAGAAACACTTCATCTTCAAACAAAAGCGAAGATGGGGCTTACTATAATCAACCCCGAAATTTAATGAAACATTCTGGAAGGAAATAGATAAGAGTAAAACAAGTATTTGTAAATTTTTGGAAAAATAATCTTTTTGTAAAACAAAAAAGACTAAACGAATCTTTTTGATTACCTTTCCATTTTCCATGCGGTAGATCACAAATGTGGGGTGAAGGGTTGAAGAAGAAAGCATGTGAGGAGAGAAAAGTGGAAACATATATCAGTTTTAATTTTTTTTTGTCTGTTTTATTCATTTTGGTTTTGTATTATCAAGACACAAGACAAGATCCTCTTTTGCTTGTTAACCGATAATAATTGATAAAAAGGGGAGGACAAAGACAACACATAGAGTGATTCAAGGATACTCGACGCTCTCTTTTGTGTTTTCGCGTTTTACCTCAAAAACCACGACGGAGAAATAGCTCATCGTCGTCGTCGAAACCACTACCGCTATGGCCCCCTAGTTGTTGATTCATGTGGATCTGTTTTCTGCCTTGCATAATAGAAAATCAGGTGAGCCAAGCAAGAGGAAGCCATATTTACCAACTAAGAAACAATTCTTGATTAGTAGATTCTGCAATTTTTTTAGGGTTCGTGAGGAAAAGGAAGAAAATGATGTTGGAGAAGAAGATAACCATGTAGGATGCCACATCACGTCATCACCTCCGATACAGAAAAAACATAAATAACCAACTCGTTAACCCATATGTGAATCGGGGGGTAAAAGTGATCAAAATCGCATTTATTCAGACTAGGGGGAAAGTGATCAAAACCGAAGGGCCCGTCTTTCATGTGATGTGTTAGTGGGTAGTTATAGAAATAATAGATAAATAATATATAAATAGTAAATAATAATATAGTGAAATAGTGTTAGTGGGGAGTTACATAAGGATATTTTGGTCAGAAAAATCTGACACCAAAAAAAGTAGTTACAAAATGAATTCCCTTTATATATAGGTATAGATTAAATTAGTTTTGTTTCTTTTAAGAAAATAATCTAAGATCATTCTCAACTGAGAAATTCAAATTGAGTACTTAAATGAGTCTCGTTTGTACACATCATATTTTTATAATTTTTAATAGTAAAATCTATATATGAGCTTCACATCTCCAACCCAAAACCTCTACAAAATCTACTAAATTGGCCCAACTAACTTTTTATCATATTACTTTTTAACAATAGTTTAATTAATGAAAAATAAATAATTTAGAGTTTTTATTGTACCCCCACCCTTTAAACTTATACCCCCACATAATTTTTAAAACCCGAAAATACTCCTGTCAAACTAAAACTCGCTCGGATTTACCCCCACCCAATAGGTAAATCCGACTTTTAAAAATAACAAATCGGATTTACCTTGGGTGGGGGTACATCCGATTTCTTTTTAGGGAAATCAGATTTACCTATAGTGGGGGTAAATCCGATTGTCCTTTTTTTTGGGAAATTTCTTTTAAAATTAATCTGATTTTCTTTTAAAATTAGTTTTTTTAGAAATATAAAATAGATATGAATATCGGCCGTCTTTTGGTTCTATTTAGTGTGTTGTTCGTTAACACGTGACGATGTTGTACGTCGGGTGAATAATTTAGGCTACAAAATCGGTTTTTGAGCAACCTACTCAGATTGTAATGAAACCACAACCATTAAAACCGAAAAAAATCAGGCATCAATACTCCTCAAGAAGGTACTTCTTTCAGGATAGGGGCTCAAAATTCCAAATTCAATTGTTTACTATTTTTTATTAATTTATTTAATTTTTCATAATCTCCAAAAAATCTTAACAAATTTGCATAATCTTATTTTGGTTTTATTAGATTTTTAGTGGTGTTTTAATAATTTTTAGATTAGTTTTGACGTTTTAATGGATTTTTAGTAGTCTTTTTATCACTTTTTTTTTAAAAATTAAATAAAAAATAGTTACTTTTAATGCACAAAGCGGATTTACCTTGGGTGGGGGTAAATCCGCTTTTAAAAATGACAAAATCGGATTTAACTTGGGTGGGGGTAAATCCGATTTTATTTTTTTAGGGAAATCGGATTTACCTACTAAAAGATAAATCCGATTTTGGGAAAAAACCAAAATCGGATTTATCTTTTAGTAGGTAAATTCGAGCGAATTTTTTAAGTGGGGGTATTTTCGAGTTTCACTTTTATGTAGGGGTACAAAAAAGAACCCCAATAATTTAATGAAAAGTAAATTGTGGTCCATACATCAAAAGAGAGAGAGAGAGAGTCTCTTATTTAAGAGCTTCATCTCAATACGTACTCATTCTTCAATCTCAACAATGAGGTACCTACTAGATTCCAACTCTTAAAATATAAGAACTCTATTGTGGATGCTCTAAATCAAACCAAAAAAAGGCATTGTTTTTTTTTTTTGGGATTGAATGAATGATTAATTTTCTATTTTTGTGTGCCTAAAACGACTTAAACACAAGCGCAACACGCTAGTCACTCGTGTTCATTTCAATTCATAAGGCCAAACAAAAAACAATCGCAAAGTAGAACCGGGACGCACGCGTACCCTACCTAACTACTTCATTGGACCAGCACAACACAACCGACACCTTCTTCCCTTCTCTTCTCTCGACTCTACTTCTCTCTTTCTCTTTCTGCAAACTAATACACTAGATTGAATTTCTTCTAACAAGAATAACGAGATGTTGCAGCTACTCTACACTGCGATTTTCGCCGAAATGCTTTTGATTTTAACCCTTGTTTTCAAAACTCCGTTGAGAAAATTGGTCATCGTTACCTTGGATCGGGTTAAGCGAGGTCGGGGCCCCATCGTTGTCACCACCGTCGGCGCCACATTAGTGGTTGTGCTTTCTTCCAGTCTCTATAGTATGGCCAAGATCCAACAACGAACCCTCGAAGCCGGTATACTCAACCCTACTGATCAAGTTCTTATGTCCAAACACATGCTTGAAGCTTCTCTAATGGGTACCGTTCAATTTCCCTCTTTTCACCATTAAAAAATACCTAATTTTATTTATTTGAAACTGAAATTGGGACCCCCTTTCTATTAGGGTTTGTTGGTTTCTATCAATTTGATTGATTAAATTATTTAACTTCTTTGTTTAATTGTATTCATTGGGAAATTCCTTTGTAGGATTATAATTAGCATGTTACGATTTGATTTCTGGATCAAGTAATTTTTTGCACTGTGATCACTTTCGTCGTACTGATATTATAATCCTTAAAGAAAGTGATGTATGCGATCACACCAAAGATGAATTAAAAGGTGGTATTTTGTGAATAGTCGATCAATATTTTTTCCCATGGATATATCGGAATTATGTGACCTTTTTTCTTATGCTATCTGGTTACTACTGGTCTGACTTGTGCCTAGGGGTTTCTGTTTTGGGTGGGAATCGTTGAGGATTTCTTAGGAAGAGAGGGGGTGGGGATGTGAATGTTGAACTTCAGCTGCTGCCACTGCAATAATGGTCATCACTCACCGGCATGCCACATATAATTGATTGCTTGAAATTTTAGGAGAGGGGTGATATTTTAATAAAAAAATCCCTTGTTTGATTCACAAGTTTGGGGGCGAGGAAACGAAAAGGAGGCGACAAAAATCCCTCCCCTCCAAAATTGAAGAGATTTGGAAAAAAGGAAAAATAATTTAGAATTTGTGGACTTTATTAGCCTTCTTAAAAATGCTGCTATTAGCTTCTATACTTTCTGTTGTGCAAGTCTCAGTTTGAAAGTTTTTTCACATCAGTTCAAGCCATATCAGTTAATGATTTCGGCTACTCCTTTTCCTCTACCTTCTTTAAGGGTAGTCTTAGAATTTGGGTTGGGCCTAACTCAACCCCACAAAACCAGCTTGTAAGGTGAGGATTGCCCTTTCATTATATACTTTTATGAGACCATATCTCTAGTCAATGTGGGACTTGGGTTTCTCCCAATACACCCCCTCACGCCCAACACTATTGGGCTTGGTGCGTGGATAATAATGACGGGTGGCTCGAAGGATCTAGGATAGGCTCTGATACCATCTTAGAATTTGGGTTGAGCTAGCTCAACCCCACAAAACCAGGTTTTAAGGTGAGGATTGCCCTTTCATTATATACCAATCTTATGAGACCATATCTCTAGTCAATGTGGGACTTGGATTTCTCCCAATAGGTGGAATACTGAATCACATTGATTTTCCTTTCCCGTCAACCAAATCAAAAAATAGAGTTTTATTTTCCCTCTCCATTTGAATGAACTTGTTTGTCAATGTAAAATTTATTGGAGTGTTGACTATTTAAATTGTGAGGTGTTAATAAGTACAAATTTAACAAGACTAGTAAGAAACGGTGGCAGATGACTCTTATAAAGAGATAAGAGCAACAAAAAAGGGAAGAAGAAAAAATGGTGGATCATTGAGTATTGCTTCTATATTGCTGATATAGATATGATTTAATTGATTACTCGAACCCTTTTAGATTAAAGTCTGAACTTTTTTGAGTATCTTGCTATATAGTTTAGGTGTGCATCTTATTTATTTATTTATTTCTCAAACACGCTCTCAAATTATACATCTCATACTAATTTGATGGTGACTATGGTATTTAGAACTTTGTTATTGTTATTATTATTGTATAATAATAATAATAACTCATATCTCATTGACTAACTTGATTGGCATTGCTTTGTTTCCTTGGCATAAAGACTTATTTTCTCCATATAGGTGAGTTCCATATATGGTATGAGCAGAACCATTGTGTTTTGTAAAACTTCAAGTTCTAGAGAAGGCTATTTAGGTATAGGTTTTTTAATGGGTTCTCTTGGAGTTTTCCGCTGTCTTCATCTACTTTTATTTATTGGGCTTTCTTCCATATGATCAACTCCTCTTATTGGGACTTCCATTGGTCTTCTAATTATATGGCCACACCATCTAAAGGGAAATTTTATCGTGTTCATCAATGGGTACGCCTCACTTTTCTTATTTGTCCATTAAACCACTACTAGTACTACTACTACACCTCAATTTTCTTATATTTCCATTCAACTACCACAATTTTCATCTAGGTTACACTTAGGTTAGGTTCCTGTTGGCATTTTATCATTGAAGATTAGATACTCTAAAGCATTGCTAGTCTTAACAATGTCCGTTCGGTAAATTTTTCCTTTCAAATCTAGAGTCACTTTTTGATCACTGATAACACATGAATCATTTTCTCCAACGCATCCCACCTGGCTTGAGTCCAATGATTTAGATATCTCTATTTCTTCATCACCATGCATGATTGGTCCAACTATGGCATAAATCAATTCCTATTTTTATTTCCTTTCCTTTTAAACTATTTGCATCATATTGCTTTCTTTTACTCTTATGTGTCTACTTTCTTCAGTAAGCTCAATTTATTAGATCCAAAATGGCAGTTGCCTTGTGTGGATAATGCTAATAGATTTGAAGTTTGTTTTGATTGTTGCATTTAGCAAGCAGTTTATGAGTAAACTCCCGTTGCTTGCTATGTGGGTGTTTTATTTAATTTGTGTACTCTTCTTTCATAGTGCTTAATTTTCCCTATTGCTTTTATGTTTCTTCTTCCTTAAGGTTTCTTGTTTCCAAGACTCCCCTTTATGCAAGCTTTTTTCCCTTCCCATTTTCTCACTTTAGTTGTTCTGTGTCATCCATGTTGTCAGTTGGATGTTCCTTTACGTCAATTTTTTGTTCCTTTTCTATTGCTATTGATTCTTTTAGGTGCATTTTTCTCTTATAATATATATGTACAGGTTTTGTGCTGTTCCTCTCTCTCATGATTGATAGATTGCACCATTACATAAGAGAGCTTCGTTTACTCAGGAAGACCATGGAAGCTGTTAAGAAACAAACCCGAAGCTTTGAGGACGGTAAGAATGGGCATACAGAGGAGCAGAAAGCATTGACGGAAGAAATTTCTACATTGAAGTCTAAAGTGAAGAAACTGGAGTCTGAATGTGAGTTAAAAGGAAATAAGGAAAAGGCTTTGGAAAGTGAAGTAGAGGCACTTAAGAAGCAATCTGAGGGATTCCTTATGGAATATGATCGCCTCTTGGAAGACAATCAGAATCTTCGGAGTCAGTTGGATTCCATTAACCAGGGCTCTTCCCATAGTTAGTTAAATATTTAGAAAATAGTTTTCTCTTTGTTTGGGTTAAAATATCTAGAAAAACAGTTTTCTCTTTGTTTCAACTGCTGTTTGAGTGTCACATGTTTGCTTTTTGAGGTTACAGTTGTAAAGTCTAACTGTCTAAAAACAGAGATGAGCTATGTGGATTGAGTAAACTTACGGCTATTTAAGCCGCTCACATATTGTTATATTATTAAGGACAGATAGTTTTTGTCTTATATGTTGAAAACTATGCATCAGTTGTTAAACTTGGAACACTAGGAGGGTTAACATACGTATTTGAAAAATGAATACGCTCTTATAAAATTTTTATGGACCTTAAGCCTTCTGGTATTTGTTCTAAGATAGGTAGATTTGATGTTCATTGTGTGGTGTCTGACAGACTCCAAACACGCCTTTAGATTCTACGCTATTGGAACCGCAAAATCGTAAACCTTGGCATAAATATAATTGTCAAAAATCAGCGTCAAAATTGGCAATGGCAGACCAGTTACCAACTGTAGCATCTACATAGAAACAACATCCATGCATACTCATAATCATGTTGAGATCTACACTTCTAGTTTCATGTGGATCCCACACAAAATGTGTGTCTGTGCTCCTCATTGAAGGGTACTTCATGTAAATAAATTTCTAATTTTCTATTAACAAAGCTTATAAAGGAAAATTATAAAATGTGATTCTAATATCTATACGGCGTTCAAAATAAACCAACATGGAAGAAAAAGTTGTAGAGAAACAATTTCAATTGAAGTATTTATTTATTGTCTATGAACGAATGTCATTTGGGAAAAACAGAGGAAATATAATGAAATTTTATGAAGGAAAAAAAGAAGATAAAAAGCTTAGTTTTAATTTTACATTTGGTAAATGATAACAAGTTTTTTTTACATGTACTAATAAGAGTTTTATCTTTTTTTTTTGAAAGCAATAAGAGTTTTATCTTATTTAGCATTCTTCGTATAAAAAAATATGAACAACTCATAATGCGCAGAGTTATGTACACATGGACTTGCACACATACAACAATAATCATGTGTTAAAGTTTATTTCATTTGTTAGTATGCCTTCAAACCTTAACCAAACACGATTTGCCTCATGTTGGTGCACAAGTTGTAAAGGGGGGCTGGCATGGTATGGCATGACATGCATTCAATAGCAGGGGAAAAAAACCATCTTTTAATGCTCTTTTTAAGCCTTTTTTTATTCCTCAAACGTTTGATTGCCATCTCTCTGATCTCAATCCACGTTAAACACCATTTTGGTAGCCTCCCTTTTAGATTACTAGAAATTTCTTATATACTGTTATTTTTTTTCCTTTCTTAAGAAGGTACCAGTTGCTACAGTTTCAGCTGTATATACGTTATATGTAACTAATTTGTTCATGGTTTTACTCACACTCACATGATAGATAATACAGAAGCATGAAATTAAACAAAAATTCTATAACAGTCAAAAAGAAATCATTAAGCTTCCTTCTATAACCACAATTTCTGCCTCTCATCACTTCTATAAATTTCATTTCACAAACCAAATTCCTCACTACAGTCTCTCAAACAAATTTTCAATTATAGCAACCAAAAAAATGGCACCACCAATTTCAACACAGATCAAGTTCTTGTTTTCACTCCTTTTGATATCCATCATGGGAATGGCATTGGCAAGTGAAGAGAATGGTCAAGTGGTGAAACAACAACAACGTCAAACAAGCTTAGTTTTATACCTACAAGACGTAGCAACAGGACCAGGTGCAACAGTTGCAACAGTAATTGGCATAAATGGAAAAGTGTGGTCTTACAACACATTTGGAACCATATTTGTAGTTGATGATCCAGTTTATATGACTCCTAGTGCAAGTTCTGCTCAAATTGGGAGAGCTCAAGGGGTGATAACAGTAGCTTCACAAGATGGTTCTAATGTGAATATTGTGCTATCAATTGTGTTCAACAGTATGGAATACAATGGTAGTACACTTCAGATACAAGGAAGTAGTCGTCAACGTGAGAATTATAGAGAGTTGTCTGTTGTGTCTGGAACTGGTAGGTTTCGTTATGCAACTGGTTATGCTGTTTTTGAAACTGCTTCTTATGATGCTCCAACTGGTCGCTCTGTTATTCGCGTGACTATCACTTTGTCAATACCTTGAGAATATTGTAAATTTACTCAATTATTATGTATGTTTTTTCATGGATTAATGGAAATTAAAGGGGCATAGACGCACCCACTATTATTAAGTTTAATTCAACTTTTTATCTTCTTAATTACTAGTAGTATTTTCTTCCTTCCATGTGTACATATTTAATGGAGTCTATTATGGTTTAGAACTTGATCACTAGTACATAAAGAAATGGAAAAATATGGGGTGCACCATGGATTGATGATTTTATTATTTTGCCCCACCCTCCCCTAGATATCAAGTTGTTAGTTGATGATGATGTAATGGGAGTCTCTACTCCTCGATTGATCACCGTGTAATTTCTTTTTTTGGGCTTGTAGCCCCTATCAATCTCAAAAAAAAAAAAAATGGAAAAATATACCAGATTTAAAATTGGGTATAAAAATAATAGATTTAAAACGTGAGACGGTGACAATTTTGCAAATAATGACCATGAAATACGATGATTTTAAATGGGCTGTCTTAAAAACGAGTTAAAATGTAATGTGTTGACAACTTTAAAATTAATGTAAATATTTTCATTATTTTTGTAACAGTCCATGAAGAAACTGATTTAAAATCTGTGAATCTAGTCTTTACGTTTGGGATAAAATTAACATAGTTTTGGATATCTGACTGTGTATCCAAACATAAAGTGGATTCCATTGTTTTTTTTTTGACGCTAGTGGATTCCATTGTTGGTTAGCTGATTATTTACAGTGTGGTTGTTTTAACTTTTTAGTCACGGCATTCTTCTTTTCACTCTAAAGAGTAATTGAAGGAAGGACTTTTTTTTGGCAAACGTGGTTACTTGACTTCTCAAGGTAGATGATGATGAAAATGAACTCCAATTGGCCCTATTAGTTGTACATCCATTATTCTTAATAATGTGGAGAAGGGCAAGGTTGTCCACTCGAACTCCTTTGACAAGTCACTTGTGGCTCTTGCCCATCTCCAAGGCGTCACCAATTTTTCATAGGAAAAAGATGTGGTCATGTGAGTTAATCCTATTACTATTTTAAATAGGTACTTTTAATTCTTATTAAACTAAATTGTAAAGTGACAGATGTAACATCCCAACCTGGTTATAGAGATCTGCTGCTCTGATACCATTTGTAACACCCCAAACTATTTACAGAACGGTTGACTGCCCCCACAAACCAACACGAGTCTTTTCAGCATGCATTGTCCTCACTTGCATGCTTTCTAGGAAACTTCCCAAAAGGTCACTCATCCCACTAATACTCCAAGTCAAACACGCTTAACTATGGAGTTCTTATGGGAAGGGATACCGAAAAAGAAGATGCATCTTGTTGGTATAGGTAGTCCAAATCAATTCTTTTAAGCATTTCTTCAACTGTACAGTCTCATACCTGCACAGCCTCAGGATCCCTCTTATTTCGGTGCGTATTTGGTTCATTCACGTGCCCCTTCGCTTTGAAGCTGCCAGGAGCCGCTCTTTGTCATGCCACCTTTTTGGGCACCGACGATCACTCCCCGCCCTCGTCAGCCCTGGATGTCACGACGGAAGAAAATAAGCTCAAATGACCTTATTAGTTATCCATCCATTCACTATTCTTATTTATTTCTACAAAACCACTGTAGACGGTAAAGTGTCATTTCATTGTTAATAACTCTTACGAGGCCTTCCTTCTAGTTAGTTAGTGTGAGACTTGAATTAACTTAAACCACTTTTTTTAGGCCTTCCAAACACAAACCACTTTTTTTTTGACAAAGATACAAACCACTTTACAACACCAATTAACTTAAATTATTTCGTGATCACTCCGCATCGATGGATCTTTCTATTGCTGGCTGATCTTGTAAGTGGTAACCTGGTAGGTTCCCGATAAGAGAAACTTGGAAGAAACATTAACATGTTAGTAGTCAGGAAAGGTTTAATTGTATACATACTGTCACCAGAGGGGCTTGGTGCATTGGATATACCAGCAAATTCAACTTCATTTATCACGTATAGGTACCTCTCAAATCAAATCAATTAAGCGCTTTCAGGAAAATCTTTTATAGGAGATGCACACAACACAATGGTTTATTAGATCTTCAATCAATATTATTCACAATGAGTCAAACTCTCTTAACACTTTCACATATGCACAAGATCGTGACAATTCTATCAAACCTTCAATGACCACAAACATAAACTGCCTTCCGTAGTTATCATTGATCAGACTTTTCTTATGAGAAGCTTAATTCAACCAGTTCAGAATTAGATTTTAGATTATATATGTAACGTGTCAAATCTGGATTAAATAATAATAAAACAGAATATTATTATCTGAGGACTTGAAAAGAATCATTCCAAAAAGACAAGAATAAAGGAATATTAGGAAGTAGATAAGCGTTATTATTCTTATTAAAAAATTGTCCCCTTAAGAACGTGTATAGTTTTATACAGTACAAACAAAAACAAACAATACAGAACAATATATTATTGGCTCACATGCTTGAACCCTCCAAGAAATTCCAGGGATCCCAAAAAGGCACCTGAGGTAGCCCGCTAAACTTGGTTTCTTTTTTTACCCATCCATGCAGAATGTGTAAAACTGTAAATTGGGTCTAAGAAGTATTCTCAATTATAAGAAGAAAATACAAAAATCATCATTGAAAAGATAAAATATTCAATGAGGGTAAAATTGGTATTTAAACAATAAATATACATTAAAAGCTGGAATAATTTCTTATATTTGGGACTAATATTGACTCCGAAAATCTTCTTCTAACAAGGACCAGAGGGAGTATTTGTTAATTGGCTTTTCATTGTATATAATTATGATTATGATAAGTGGTACTGGTAGGCCCTTCAAAGGTATTTATTTATATGAAAAACACTTGCATAATTTTGGTTAAAACATTTTATCCTAACTAAGCCACCCTATAAATACATCATTCTGCTGCTACAAGTGTACTCGCACCGTGTACCATCATTGAAATGGGTGACAGTGAGAAACAGCTTCCAATAGATGTTCTTCCAGTCACAAGAACACAATCAAACTGCAACTCTCAAATCCACAATATCCAATCTTCACCATCCTCAATTCTAACACAAATCCATGCAGGATATTTTAGAATTAGTCTATCACTCTCAGGCCAAGCCTTATTATGGAAGATCCTTATTGAGCCAATCCAAGATGCACATGCACTAAGACGTGTATTTACAATGATACCCTCTACAGCTTTAACTCTTCTATGGTCACTAGCATTACTCACACTAATCACACTCTCTTTTCTTTATCTTCTCAAATGTTTGTTTCATTTTAAGTTGGTTAAGGAGGAGTTCTTTAACCAAGTAGGAGTAAATTACATGTTTACCCCTTGGATATCTTGGCTACTTTTATTGGAATCATCACCAATTGTCCCTCCTGCTGCACTTCATTACAAAATACTTTGGTGGATATTTGTGGTTCCTGTGATGATGCTTGATGTGAAGATTTATGGTCAATGGTTTACAAAAGGGAAGAGGTTTTTATCAATGGTGGCAAATCCAACAAGTCAAATGTCTGTGATTGGAAACTTGGTTGCTTCACAAGCTGCTGCACAAATGGGTTGGAAGGAGAGTGCATTATGCTTTTTTGCTCTTGGTATTGCACATTATTTGGTGCTTTTTGTGACTCTTTATCAGAGATTACCAGGGAATAATAATCTCCCTGCTATGCTGCGACCAGTTTTCTTCTTGTTTTTTGCAGCTCCTAGTATAGCTAGCTTGGCTTGGCACTCTATTTGTGGCACCTTTAATACCTCTTCCAAGATGCTCTTCTTCCTCTCACTCTTCCTTTTCTTGTCCCTGGTAAATTTTCTTTTTATCTTATTCTTTCAAGTGAAGTAAAAATAATAATAACTAAAATTTAAAGCAATATATGCTGTTATGCTTGGAAGTCCTAAAAAATGCTACCTACTATTGATATTATATCTTATAAGTCGGTGGATCTAATAATGGTGTGCTTAACAGCTAAACTTTGAACTGCATGATGTTGTCAAATTCTTTACGTTCCGTTCGTTTGCCAAGCTAGCTTGTTTTGTTTTGTTCAACATATGGAAGTATATAAGTTGAAATCCACTAGAAAGCTAGTCCCTTTTTTATAAATTGACTATGACCTTTGTTGGAATATGATGAATAACTTGGACAATTTCATGTGATTTTGTTTCTATGAAAATGAAATCTTAGAATTTATATTGTGTGGTCCCTCTATGGTTTTGGTGCCAACTCAAGCCTCTTGTTTATGGTCGGTCATTTCTAGTTCAATGTAATTGGACTAGGAATCTATAGATTGCTTGCCAGCTTAAATATGTTACTCCCTCCATCTCATATTACATGTCATTTAAGGTTGTGTCACAGGAATTAAGAAAAGTAGCTAATTTTGTATAAAAAAGAGAGATTGTGAGTTAGTTTAATAAATTGTCCTTCATTAATGATATTGAAAAGATAAAAAGAAGAATTGTAAGAAGAAATATATTAAATAATGAAGAGTATGAGTGGAAAAGAAAATTTATGGTGCATTGACATTTTCATATTAAGACCTAGCACAACTGACAAAATTGATGTTGTTAGACTAGACATTTTCTGTCGTTACCCACTTACCTGAGTTTAAATCGGGATCTCCACTTTTCATGTATGAGTTTACGAGTGGTGTCAATAATTACACTCTTTAATTATTTGCTTTTGAAGATCATGAGAGAGGTTTGGGACTTACCTATCTATCATTTGTATTTTGAACAATAATTAGGTTTCAAGGCCACTGTTATTTAAGAAGTCGATGAAGAAGTTCACAGTGGCATGGTGGGCTTATTCATTTCCTCTGACGGCTTTGGCATTGGCTTCAGCAGGGTATGCACATGAAGTGAAGGGAGTGATGGCTCATGCTATTATGTTAGTATTATCCTTGATCTCAGTTTTGGTGTGTATAATCTTAATGATTGTTACTGCTCTCAACACTAGAATTCCCTTACCTGCTTGCAACCTTCATTCAAAAGAATCAAAACAGAATAGTAACTGTGCAGCAGCAGTTAGATTGTGATATTGGGATCAGCTATCCATGTTTTCCTTCCTTGTATTTTAGTTAGATTGTGATATTGAAAAGTATAGCTACAGAGGGAATCAAATAGAAGAAATTTGTTGTTTCTTGAGAGGAGGGTTTCCAACCAGCTTCCTCTACTTTGGTTGGTATATAAGCAAGAAGATATCACCGAATAATACCAAGGGATCGATGCTGTTGATATTTGATTGATACAACTTTATTTGGTAGATTAAAATTGAAGGACGACTTCTGTTGCTTGTTTCATCGAGGCCCTCCTGCTGTGCTGAGGGGATTTGGATTTCTTGCTTTTGAAGTTAAGTCACCAAATTCTTTTGAACCCATATGATCGAGTATTAAAATGGCTTTTTCAAAAATACAACAAATTTTTTACCAAAAATATACAATAAAAATAAAGGGCTCATTATTTTACACTATCACTCAATCATAAAATAATACATTATTATTGTTTTTTATCAAGATTGTAATAATTTTCATTAATGGGCAAGGCCCAAACCACAACAGATATATTCGTCCTCCTCCGAACATGTCACAAAAGATATACAATTTACTACCCAAGTTAGAATATAGGAAAAACTGTTGGAATATTTTATTCCAATATCATAAATAATGGGCATATATTCTTTATTAATTATATTAGCTATTTATCAATTAGGAGCCTCGATTGATATGTGATCAAAATAAGTAAAAGGCTATATTGGATTTCTAATTACATAATTAATTAATTATTATTGATATGGGCCCAATATGAGTGGATGTCAGTGATAGCCCATTAGAGGGATAATGGGAACCCTAATAGACTGTCACACTATAAGTAGGCTATGGTCCCCAATATACCGGGCGAACCGCAACACACACGTTTACTCTCCTTTCCCCATCTGAAGAGAGTCTAAGGCATTAGGAGTCCCGGTTGAGGAAGAACCATAAAGCCGACGAGTAGCTGTTGCTCGCTTATCACTCACTCTTTCTTCTCAGGATCCGTTCTCCACTTCTTTGCTATGGATCCAGGTATTTATCTAATCCTTGATATATCAACATGTCGTAGATCCTAAGGTCGTCGAGATCATGGTTTTGTTCTTGATTATATAGAAGCATGCTCCTATGTTTTTTTTGTCTTCCGCAATAGTGTATTCATGCTTGTATTATTAATTCCAACAAGTGGTATCAGAGCGGTCTTCTATGTTGATTTATTGGGATTAACTTTGGTGAAAGATGGTTTTTTTTCCTCTTTCATATTCTTGTATCACGTGAACATTTTTGTAGTGGTTGTTCAAAGTTAAAAGTTTTTTTTAAAAAACGCTAAAGTTTCTAACAAAGGGATAATTCTCACCATTGGAAAACATATTAGAAGTATATAGCGTTGACGATTTATCATTCATATAAAGTGGTATTCTTTTTCAATGGGTTATTTCCTGTTTTACATGATTTGTATATATAATATTTTTTTTATACATAATGGTTGTTTATGGATCTAGATATGCAATCTGATTTTGTATTGTATTATATCAATACTTGCTTTATTCGGGTCCGTATATTTGGCATGTTTTTTTTTTTTTATACTCAATAATATATCAGCAACCTTATTATTGAATAGCAACCTTATTATTGAATAACTTGTGTTGTTGTGTATGGTTATGGCCTTAGTACTTCGGTGTTGTTGTTTATGCGTTTATTTATTTTGGGCCGACCTGCGTGTCGTGATTTTAATTTAAATACGGTCTGCGCACCGTGACTTTCTCTTTAATATTGTAATTGATCGAGAAAGGCAAAAAGGGACAACACCATAAAGGACGCCACTTGGAGAGGCCATTTTTGCGCTGAAGAATTGTAATTTTTTGTAGTTTTATTCTTTTGCGTTTAGGAGGCCATAACCGTACATTCAGTTTTTTTTTCTACGCTTATGTGTAGGATATATGTGAATTAAGACCTTTTCCCATATTTTATTATTATTAATAATAAAATTGTCTAGTATATTTTAATTGAGTTGATTGAAACAACACGTTGCCAAAGTAACCTCTGTTACGTAGGTCAATTTGATTAAATTTACAAAAGATGTAGCGTGAAATTATTCATGCGAGTTGTTGTCGGCCCAAAGGAAGGCACAACTTGGCCGAATAATAACATGCATGTGATGGTAAATGTGTGGTGATTATAAAGTTATTTATCCATGTGAGCAATTGGGGTGCCCAAAGGCAACCATTGTTTGACAGGACTTATCACCAATATTTGATCATTGCGTTGAGAGTACTGCTTGCAGTTAGTCTTTGCAATCCAAAGATTGGGGACTAATGGTGCGCTTAGTATCTTGTTTGGGTCTTTTAATTCACAATTAAAGTTATTTTTGCACATCTAATAATTATTTATAATTTGATGTGCTACTAATGTTGATTGTATGTTTATTTGTTCTGTTTTTAGTTGCTGTTGCTAGCTCTCCAAATTTTGTTACTCAAATTAACCAAATCCCTATGCTGAATGGGATGAATTTCAAGTCTTGGAAGGAATCCGTTGAAATCGTTCTCGGATGTATGGACTTAGACCAAGCACTGAGGGAGGAACGACCCATTCCCACTCCGGAGAACTCTTATGAGCTCAAAATTGAGAAATGGGATCGGTCTAACCGAATGTGCCTCATGATCATCAGGAAATCAATTCCAGAAGTTTTCCGGGGCTCAATTACTGAGAATGAGAATGCTAAAAAATTCCTGGAATCAATAGAGAAATCATTTGAAAAGTGATAAGGCTGAGATAAGTAGCCATTTGGCCAAACTTACCTCTATGAAGTATAATGGTAAAGGGAACGTAAGGGAGTACATTATGGAGATGTCTAACCTTGCATCAAAACTCAAGGCACTAAAGATGCACATCCCTGATGATGTGATTGTGCATTTGGTTTTGATCTCTCTTCCTGCACAATTTGGACAATTTGTGGTGACATATAACACTCAGAAGGACAAATGGTCCCTCAATGAGCTTATGTCTCACTGTGTGCAAGAGGAAGAGAGACTGCGAAGGGGAAGGACTGAAAGTGCTCATTTGGCTTCAAATTCTCAACACAAGAAGAGGAAAAATAATGTTACTGCAGAAGGTTATTCTAAGAAGAAGCAGCAGAAAAACCAAGATAAGGGCTTAGCTTATTTTTTCTGCAAGAAGGCAGGACACATGAAGAAGGATTGTCCTAAATATGCCACATGGCGTGTAAAGAAGGGTAAACCTCTCACTTTTGTTTGTTCTGAAGTTAATTTAGTTTCAGTACCTAAAGATACTTGGTGGGTAGATTCTGGTGCTACTACTCACATTAGTATGTCCATGCAGGGTTGCCTGTGGAGCCGACCGCCGAGTGATGCTGAAAGATTCATCTATGTGGGCGATGGCACTAAAGTTGCAGTTGAGGCTATAGGAACTTTTAGACTATTTTTAAAGACTGGTTATTATTTGGATTTGTTTGAGACATATGTTTGCCCGTCAATTAGACGGAATTTAATTTCAGTTTCGGTTTTGGACAAATCTGGTTATGACTGTTCATTTAAAGATGCCAAAACTAGTCTCTCTTATGGTCCAAATATTATTGGTTACGGGTCTTTAATTGATAATCTTTATATGCTTGATGTTAAGCATTCCTATAGCCAAATATTGCAAATAAGTTCACATGGTACGAAACGAAAATTAAATGAGAATTCCGCCACTTTATGGCATAAGCGCTTAGGTCACATCTCTAAACAGAGAATTCAGAGGCTTGTGTCGGAGGATATTCTTGGACCCTTAGATTTGTCTGACTTTCAAGTCTGCATAGAGTGTATTAAGGGGAAACAAACGAACAAGAGGAATTTAGGTGCCGAAAGAGCTAAAGACGTCTTAGAACTAATACATATAGATATTTGTGGTCCTTTCCCTACAAATTCGTGGAATGGGCAAAGGTACTTTATTACGTTCATAGACGATTACTCGCGATATGGTTACCTATATTTAATTCATGAGAAGTCTCAATCTCTAGACGTTTTCAAGTCTTTCAAAGCTGAAGTAGAACTTCAATTAGGAAAGAAAATTAAAGCTGTCAAATCGGACCGTGGTGGTGAATACTATGGTAGATATGACGGATCAGGTGAGCAACGTCCAGGGCCCTTTGCACTTTTCCTCAATGAGTGTGGAATCGTTCCGCAATACACAATGCCGGGTAAACCCAGCATGAATGGAGTTGCAGAACGACGAAATCGGACTCTTAAGGATATGGTGAGGAGTATGATTAGTCATTCTTCATTACCAGAGTCACTTTGGGGAGAAGCATTGAAAACAGCAGTTTATATCCTCAATAGAGTACCAAGCAAAGTAGTCGCTAAGACCCCTTATGAGTTATGGACTGGAAAAAAGCCCAGCATTAGGCACATACACATTTGGGGGTGTCCAGCTGAAGCCAAGCCTTACAGGCCGCATGAAGGTAAGTTGGACCCTAAGACAGTTAGTTGTTATTTTGTTGGGTACTCAGAACACTCTCGCGGGTATAAGTTTTACAACCCCACTACAAGAACATTTTTTGAAACGGGAAATGCAAGATTTCTTGAGGATGTTGAGTTTGGAGGGGAAGGAAACATAAGGAGTGTTGCTTTTGATGAAGAAACTGTTACTGACAGTGGTCAAGTCTTAGTACCTGTCATTGTTCAAGCAACAGATCCAGAAATGAATGAGAATGTTATTCCTAACATTGCTCAAGAAGAAGTCAACACTGAGTTTCCTCCTCAAGCACCACCAGAAGTTCAAACTCAACAACCTCAAGAGGTGCCAGTAAGAAGATCCACTAGAGAGAGGAGAAGTGCAATTTCGGATGATTATGTTGTATTTCTCCAAGAACATGAGGAAGGTATTGGCTTGACTGAGGAAGATCCAGTCAACTTTAGTCAGGCCATGAATAGTTCTAACTCTCTTAAGTGGATTGATGCCATGAAGGATGAGATGAAGTCAATGGCTGACAATGGCGTTTGGGATCTTGTCAAGTTACCTGAAGGTAAGAAACCCATTGGTTGCAAATGGATATTTAAAACCAAGAGGAATTCCAAGGGTAACATTGAAAGATATAAGGCTCGTCTTATCGCCAAAGGCTTCACTCAAAAGGAAGGCATTGATTACAAAGAGACTTTCTCTCCAGTTTCTTCGAAAGACTCTCTCAGGATTATTATGGCACTAGTGGCTCATTTTGACTTAGAGCTGCATCAGATGGATGTGAAGACTGCGTTTCTAAATGGAAACATTGACGAAACAATTTATATGGTGCAACCAGAAAACTTTGTTTCAGGTGATCCAAAGTCTATGGTATGCAAACTAAAGAAATCCATTTATGGCCTTAAACAGGCTTCCCGTCAGTGGTATTACAAATTTCATCAAGTTATTACCTCTTATGGTTTTCAGACTAATGCGGTTGATGATTGTGTATACCAAAAGTTCAGTGGGAGTAAATTTATCTTTTTGGTGTTATATGTCGATGATATCCTATTAGCAAGTAATGATATAGGCTTATTGCACGAAACTAAGAGATTTCTCACGAAGAATTTCGAGATGAAAGATCTTGGGGACGCCTCCTTTGTCTTGGGTATCCAAATACTTAGAGATCGCTCTCAGGGTATCTTGGGATTGTCACAAAGGAGCTATATCGATACAGTTTTGGATAGATTCTTCATGAAAGATAGTAAACCGGGAGATACACCCGTGGCTAAAGGAGACAAGTTCAGTCTCAATCAGTGCCCCGCTACAGATCTTGAAAAGGTAGAGATGCAAAAGGTTCCTTATGCTTCGGCTGTGGGAAGTCTTATGTACGCTCAAGTTTGTACTCGTCCTGACATAGCATTTATAGTGCGAGTTCTTGGTAGATATTTGAGTAATCCTGGTATGCAACATTGGACAGCGGTGAAGCGCGTGATGCGCTACTTGAAGAGAACAAGAAACTACATGCTTACCTATCGGAAGTCAGATAACTTAGAGGTCATTGGGTACTCTGACTCTGATTTTGCGGGATGCCCGGATAGCAGACGTTCCACATCTGGTTACATTTTCCTTTTGGTTGGAGGGGCTATTTCCTGGAAGTCTGCCAAGCAGACTTTAGTGGCTCCTTCAACCATGGCAGCAGAGTTTGTGGCCTGTTTTGAGGCATCAAATCATGCTTTGTGGCTGCGAAATTTTGTCTCAGGCCTAAGCATCATTGGAAGCATTAAGAGGCCATTGAAGATTTATTGTGACAGTAGTGCAGCTGTCCTATACTCTAACAACAACATGAGTTCCACAAAGTCGAAATTCATCGACATCAAGTATCTTGTTGTGAAGGAAAGAGTTCAAGAGAAACAAATTTTGATAGAATATATAGGGACCAACTTTATGCTAGCGGACCCACTAACCAAAGGCTTGACACCTAAAGTTTACCATGAGCACATTGCTCATATGGGTGTTGGTTTTGAGATTGCCTTAGATTAGTGGGAGTCTTTTCTTGTTTTCCCTTGTGTTCTAGAATTTTGGTATTGATACAGACTTTATGTTATTTTTACTTTCTGCAGAAATTAAGTTGAGTTATTATTAAATATGTTTGTATCATATTGTATGCAAAATATATTTTGCATTTTCAGCAACTTCAGTTTGATCTCACTAAAGATTTAAGTTGGACCAGTTGGAAATAGGCATGACATGAGCTCACATTGCATGAAATTTCCACGCCACTCATCCATATTGATCTATGTCATCGAGTATGTTAATATGATGGTCATCGGGGTACAGTCACAAAAGACGTTAGTGACGACAGCCGCGTTGGTCTCATTGTTGATATATGAGGTGGACCAGATTGTATAGGGAAATCTAAAGATAAATAGCATTCGGATGTCGGCCTAAAGAATTATGATATAATTAGTGTAATATATTGCCCAAGTGGGAGATTGTTGGAATATTTTATTCCAATATCATAAATAATGGGCATATATTCTTTATTAATTATATTAGCTATTTATCAATTAGGAGCCTTGATTGATATGTGATCAAAATAAGTAAAAGGCTATATTGGATTTCTAATTACATAATTAATTAATTATTATTGATATGGGCCCAATATGAGTGGATGTCAGTGATAGCCCATTAGAGGGATAATGGGAACCCTAATAGACTGTCACACTATAAGTAGGCTATGGTCCCCAATATACCGGACGAACCGCAACACACACGTTTACTCTCCTCTCCCCATCTGAAGTGAGTCTAAGGCATTAGGAGTCCCGGTTGAGGAAGAACCATAAAGCCGACGAGTAGCTGTTGCTCGCTTATCACTCACTCTTTCTTCTCAGGATCCGTTCTCCACTTCTTTGCTATGGATCCAGGTATTTATCTAATCCTTGATATATCAACATGTCGTAGATCCTAAGGTCGTTGAGATCATGGTTTTGTTCTTGATTATATAGAAGCATGCTCCTATGTTTTTTTTGTCTTCCGCAATAGTGTATTCATGCTTGTATTATTAATTCCAACAAAAACATCACAAGTCATATCTGAAAGAAGTTTAGACTTTATAGAATTGCCTACTATTCATTACTTAACACTAACCGTGTCATTCTCCTCTCCTCCATTTCCATCGTCAAAAAATAACATAGCTTCCAACTCTCGTTCATCAAAAGACATCTCAAGATACTCCCAAGATACGTATTCCCAAAGTGTCCCTCACGTATCCGGTAAGTATCTTGTCTTTTTTAATTTAAAAATAAATATAAATTACAGGATACTCCCAAGACACGTATCCGGAAGTATCTGACACGTATCGGTATCAGATATGTATCCGACACGGGTACGTGACCTATTTTGGAGTATCGGGGCTTCATAGGATACAACCAACTCAGAACAACAACCCGAGCAATCAAATGGACTTACAACAAGGCGACCCAACAAGAGATAAACAAGACTATAGCACAACATAAAGGGACTTACGAAACAACCTGCCATTATCTAAAGCCCAAAGCTAACTAAAATTTAGAAACGTAAAAACTGAAAAGGACCCAATTGGACAACAACCTTAGTTTCCATTCTTAGTAGCAAAAGACCAAACGTAGCCTCACCCAATATGTCGTCATTAACCACAGAACAAGCACCACCATTGAGCAAAGTGAGAGGCTTCACAGATAAGAAAACAAGATACCCACGAACTTGGAGTAGAAGGAAAGACAAAGTTTAGACTTTCCTCATATTTGAAGGTCAACTAGCCCCGGGGACTCTCGAACCGAATCTGAGAAGCCAAGAAAAGAGGCCGAGAGCAAGTCGAAGGTTTATAGGGTTCCATAATGCAAGAGAACCCAACAGGATGCAGCCAAAATTACCAAAGTACTGTTTCACTATCTTCTCCACCCAGCCAACATTTAGAGCGACTGACAAGCTACTTCCACCAGCAACTGAGACCAACTTCCACATCTAGACAAAGCGGAAACCACCACAATGAAGAACAAGTAGCACCCACAGAGAAAGGGTAGGGAAAAATTGGAATGTCCAGAACTTTCCCTGTATTTGAAGGCCAATCAGCCAAAAGGTCTCAAATCCTTGAAACTTGGGAGATAAACGACACTGAAACACACAAAGGTAGAAGATGTAGGGGATAACCAAAAGTTCAAGAAGTTGTAACGACGCTCAGGCCAGGGTGAGGGTGAAAATCATGGTGTTGTGAAGGACGTCGAAAGGGCCTTAAAGAAGGGAGGAAAAGTCAGAGGTGGCCATATTTGGGGAGGATCCAGAGGTTTAGGGAGAGGGCGCGATAGATCAGTGACAGAGGTGAGAGGTGGAGGAGTAGTCATAGGGGGCGAGCAGATGAAGGAGAGATCTATGGTTGAAGAGGGGGCGGACCAGTGGCCATCAGGTTGGTTGGAGGAGATGTCGCCAGTCGCAAGGCTAGCACAAGGTGAGTGTCACACATCTTGAAAGAGGAATTGAGAGCTGGAGGAGGGAAGCCACGACTGTCTAGATTTGCTAGGAGAGATAGCGCTGAGAGTGCTGCCAAACCCTGGCAGAGGAGTAATAGTTAATTTAATGAGGTAATAGTCAATTTCATCCCCCAAATTTTAGAAAAGTTGAATTTAGTCTTGATATTAACAATATTATTAATTAGTCATTGACATTCTCCTATCTTTTTTTTGACAAGAAAAAGTGGAACAACATTCTCCTATCTAAGATATTAGATTACAAGTACTTGTGAATGATTTTGTTATTTACACTCCAGTATCCCTTATATCATCCTTTCAAATATAGAATAATATCTTTATGAGTTTACAATTGATGAAAGTGAAAAAGTAAGTTACAAAAAAGCTAACAAAAAAGCTAATCTACTCTGCTCTATATATACACTACTCAGTCAACTAATCAATCAATAACTGTTAACCTGTTATTAGAAAAATTGTAAACTAAACAATTAACTCAGGTTTTAGCTGACTTAACCAAAATGACACTAATTAACTATTTAATTTAGCATAACTAAGCTAAGATAATGAACTATAAAAATTTATTGTTTTTACTTTTGTAATTTATAAAAGTTATTTTCTTAATATAAAGAGATTCTAAAGTTTCCATGGTGAGATTTCTGACAAACAAATACACTTATGGTCTAGAAGGACAAGTTTGATTTTTATTTGGGTTGACAATTTTCTTTCGGTCCTCCAAATTTTATTCATAGTGGGTGTTGACCAAATTCTGCGATTATATTTGTCCCGTGTGCTGTATTTTAGTCTAATTTCAATGTATTGAATTGGTAGAAAAAACCCACCAAACATAATATTTGCTGCATATTCACTTTGCTTTTAAAAACTGGGACCAGTTAGGCTATGCACCAGAAAAGTGGAATTTAATGAGCTGATAATTTACATTCTAACCAACTTGTGGGTTTTGGAAATTTATTCCTAAACCTACCTATACACCATCCCTAGACAGATAAAATAGAATGCTCAAAAAGAAATAAAAGACAAACCAAAGGCACCATCAGAAGACAATGAGAGACCTTCCACTGAAGGGTGGCCACTTTGGTTCCCTATGATTTATATCCATTGTAAATTTGAAATCAACTAACTCATATAATAGGAGAGAGGTTGAGAGTTTACAATTGAGGCAACCAATTGGAACCAACCCTATCCATTGTGTTCTGCTTCCCTTGCTCTTATCTTATTTGAATTTATTTTTTCACCAAAGAAAAAAATTGACTTTTTTAAGCTCATAGTATGCCTAATAGCTTGGATCAAATGTTTAGTATAATATCACTTAATTAAAGTTAAAGCAATATTGTCAAGTTGAATTTCTCTTTTCCATATGGGAATTTTCTATGTCAGGTGAATGATGGACCACGATCCTCTGCAATCATATCAGTCACATATGAGCGCAGAGTCCTACATTTAGGCGAAAATATTTTTTTTAAACTAAATTCAGGAACTAAAGAACTGCAGTTAGATGTGAGTGTAGTAAATCATGGTTTGGTGAATGACACAAATTGAATTATAAAAAATCTAAAATCTAAGGAAGTAGTACTAGTATCTTAGCAATGCCTCTCTTGAAAATTGAGATTACTAAGTACAACACTAGAATCCGTACATATAATGTGAATGTGATAATGACAAGAATGGCCACTAATTCTATCTTTCTTCACATTGCTTTTTACCAACCCTTGCAAAGCCAACTCATGAGTACTAGTTGAACTTGAACCCTTCTCTGACCCACTACTATCCCCCAAAGCATTAACTTCACCCACTTCCTCATTCCCTCTAATTGTGATCCAACCATCATCATCATCATCATCATCATCATGCCATACCCAACAGGGTTCGCCTGAACACACAGCTAACCTTCTCACTCTATCAACATGCAAATTCTTAAAACATGTTTCCTCAATAATCAAATTTCCAAGGTTGCTAAGGCTTTCTGATTCCTCCTCACAACTCCAGAAACCTTGATCAAGAATACTAGTTGGTGAACTTGAATTACATTCCACAACTTGCTTAACATTGGAACATAACTCCTCAATGAATGGATGCTTTAAAAGTTGACTTGCTGTCCACCTCTCTTTTGGATTCCTCCTTAAACACTTCTCCAAGAAATCCTTTGCTTCATTGGATAGAAAACAAGGAATCTCAGGCACCTCGTCGGAATATACTATATGATAAAGCATTGAAATAGGGTCTACCACAATAGGCCATGGTGTAGAACCTGTAACCATTTCAATCACAGTGCAACCAAGTGACCAAATATCACTAGCACACCCTTGTTCCTCCCCACGCGCCACCTCCGGCGCCATAAACATCGGTGTCCCTCTGATCACCGCCGCGGTTTCTGCTCCACTCTTAGCACATCCAAAGTCTCCAATTTTGGCTCCATCTTCATTAATCAACGTGTTAGCACCTTTGATGTCACAATGCACCAACCCATTTGAATGTAAATACTCTAACCCTTTGACAATTTGCCTTGTATAGCAAGCGATGGCCGGCTCATCGAGCCGGCCACTAGCCTGAGCAAGTGTGCCAAATGGCATGTACTCCATGAAGAGATTGTACATAAGCTTGTTGTTCTCCATGGTGATGTCAAATCCTTTATATGTAACCACATAAGGATTAGGATAACATAGAGAAGATAGAATTCTTTGTTCTCTCTTAAGAGACTCTGAATGTGATAACTCTGATGACTTCACGGCGAAGATGTCACCGTTATGTGTGGCTAGGGAGACGGTAGCGGATGAGCCATGGCCTATTGCTTGGCCTCTGTTCCACTTCATGTTATAAAAGAGAAACAAAGGTTAAGGTTTTTTTTTGAGTTGGTTATTGTGGTGAGTGTGGTCTTTTATATGTGTACATTTAGTAATTGAATGGAGACATAATTTTTTGGGTTTGATGAGGCTTTGAAGGATGGTTTATGAAAGGGTCCTTTTTAATGGGTTGGCTACTTATAATTTGGTTGGCACACACTCTCTATCTATGATTCTCTCTCTAGAGTTGTCAATGCTTTAACATGAGTCTATGATGTGTTCAAATTTGGGTGGTTCAGATTATTCGTCGGTAATGCCTTTTGGTGGGTTAACACGTGGGGAATGGTTTTTATTATGATTGAAGTTAAGAGTATGTCAACTCAAATTTGGTTTTAGATGGGTGCAAATTAGAAGGGGGTTAGAGTTTGGATGAGGTAGATGAGATGGCAATCAAGAGTAGATTCCTTGTTTTGTATAATAGTTAGCTATAGGTTGAAAATTGAGTGGTTTGAAGTGTTAAACCACCAAAACGGTTGAACTTTAGTATCTTTTTTTAAGTTAGTATTTTGGTAGGGGGTTGAATTTTGTATAGTTGTAGTGTGAACATGTAACCTTGACAAATTACAAGTCGTATGTTATGAGGTGGGAATGGTATAAGTCAATTGGTATAGGTATTTTTGGTAGAAGTAAAGAAAAGAGATAAAATTTTAAACTCTTTATGTTCTTTTTTATTTTTTTTTAAAGTGTGGGAACAAGGAAAACTGTGATCTTCTACTTATGATCTGTTTGATAAGTCTCATTTTTTTTATTATTTTTACATTCATTATTTTTCTTAAATTTTTTCTCTATCCTCATTAAAATAAATTAAACAGCTTTAATTCCTTAACTTTTATGCCGTGTTACACTTAGTTTAACCATTAATTTTACCAAACATGTCATTAAAAATCTTAAAAAAGAGCTTTATCGTCTATTGTGGTCCTACCCAACTCGAATGATTAATCGCTGCAATTGTGCACAAAATATGTTTAAAAAAATAAATTGAGATTTTGCACTTAATTGTTGTGTTTTTGTGTCATGACAAGAAAAAAACTACTCCAGAGTTATAAGTAAAAAAGTTTCAACCTTAATCTCAAAAAAAAAAAATTCAACTTTCAAACTTTTTAGTAAAATTTTATCTAACTTCATTCCACTTAATTACGAAACTATTCCTAAAATATGTTTCAATTTATTTTATTTTTTATTTTCCAATTTCTCATTTTATTCTCAAAAGAAGACCACTTTCTATGCTTTAATATAAAATAAATATTATCAAACATATTTCACCAAATACACTTATTATTCTACCAGATTTTGAGTCAAAAAAAAATCAGATGAAAAAATTTATTGTAATTAATGAAATTATTAATAAAGTTCTTGGTAGTTTATTTGATAAAAGTATAATTTACAATTTAATAAAATAGTTCTTGGTAATTTATTTGATAATGTTAAGAAATATTATTATTGGATGTCCATTGTCCTTCACCTCCCACCATTATCTTATGTAAGTGATATTTTATGTGTGACTACTCATTTTCCAATCCCTATCCTATAAATAGAGATCACCCTCATATGTAGAGACTTACACTTATAAAGAGAATGAATAATACAAAGAATCATCTTCTCTCATTCTCTTGTCATTCTTTAGCTATTGTTTTCATTTGTTTTATAACGGATAAGTAATTCTTGGTACTATTTTATTAATAAACGATATTGAACTAGGCCCATTTGCAATAGCCCAACTTACAAAGCCCCTTGGACGGTTCTGGAGAAAAACGACACGTATGTGTGCGCCTTTTGTTAAAAAAAACTCATTGAAGAGTTAACATTACCTTTTTTAAAAGAATTAATGTATTAAATAATGGCCATTAGTTAAAAACGTGGTTAATTGACATTATATTTTATGGCGAAAAAACAAAACAAGATGTTGTCAATGTATGAGACTATGAGCAAGATTTTTAAACCGTACTGAACATCAGATCTGATGAGAAACCAATTCAAGTGTTGAATTGGGGTTTGACTAAAAATGACTATATTATAATTTTTAAATTTTAATATAATACGTTGAGTAATATATATTATAATTCTTCATATTACATTTATGAAATAAATAATCTCCATATTTTCACTTTTAAAAACATCTCTACATCTGGATAATCGCAGGCGATACTTTGGTTATAATATTAGTGATTGTAATAATTGAGACTCCCGTTGTTCACTTTAATACCCACATAGTCGATGATATGAATATTGTTAGTTGTTGGAGTGGTTCTATATTGAATAATCCTTCACTCAACCTCACACTACCAAACAGGGTTCGCTCAATACCTCAGAAGTTCGATGCTGCTTCTACCCTAGTGATAGTATTTAACATGAGAATACTAAGAAAGATATGATGTGATGTGTTAGATGATGTTGTTGATTGTATTACTAGTGATACCCAAAGAACAATTGGGCGTGATGATAATTTCAAATCAGTTGTGTCCAAGACTCAAAAGAAGAAATTCTGATAGAAAAAGAAATTGGTCCAAAAAATTGTAGGATATATAATACATGTTCTTGGACAAATTTTGTCTCTGTCTCTTTTTGATCTGGGTAATGTAAATTATAAGCTAAATTGCACTTTTGGCCCTTTATGTTTGGGGTTTGTGTCAATTTGGCCCTTTATGTTTTTTTTCTCATTTTAGCCCCTCATGTTTTTTTTGTGTGTCATTTTGGCCCCTGCCGTTAGTTTTTTCTAACGGATGTCACGCTGGCAGTTAACTGCTGACGTGGCTTCTTAAATGTCAAGACTGACTTTGACCTGATTTGGTAATGTAGCACATAAGAGACCAAATTGAAACTAAAAAAGAACATAGAGGACCAAATTGAAACTGAAAAATAAAATTAACAAAAACAAAAAGCACATTCATCTTCTCCGGTGAGCCACCACCTCTATCTTCATCTTCTCCGGCGAGCCACCACCACCTCCGGCGAGCCACCACCACCACCAAAAATCAATAACTCTTCCACTTTTAATCACTAACCTCTCTTCCTCAAACCCAAAACCCCCAATTTCTCAAACTTAATCCCTAATCTCTCATTGTAATCCACCTCTCCTCTCATTCTCCGATGCTACAGATCTATCTTCTTAGAAAGGAGCTGGGTTTCCACTTAAACGTGTGTCAAACATTTTCTGATGCAGCCAATTGCCCAATATCATCCTATTCGCTAACTACAGTGCATTCTAGATCCTAATCTGTCAATTTTCTGATTGGTGGTTTCTGGTCTCATGCTGCACTTCTTACATGCAAGATTCTCAACAACTCATCGGAAAAAAAATTCCAAGAATGTTGTTTGTGATTTTAAAAAGAACCTAGGTGTTTGGAAACCTAATTTTTAGTGTGCAAACCCATTTTTTACATAAATTGCTTTATTTGTTAACGTAATCTAACAAGGCTGAACAACTTTGACCTTTATACATAAAATAAAATGGTGGTGGTGGATAAGAAATTATGGATTAAGTTTGAGAAATTGGGGGTTTTGGGTTTGAGGGAGAGAGGTTGGGGTTTTGGTGGTGGTTGTGGCTCGCCGGAGGTGGTGGTGGCTCGCCGGAGAAAATGAAGATGGAGGTGGTGTTTGGAGGAAGAAGATGAAGGTGCTTCTTGTTTTTGTTAATTTTATTTTTCAGTTTCAATTTGGTCCTCTATATTCTTTTTTAGTTTCAATTTGGTCTCTTATGTGCCACATCACCAAATCAGGTCAAAGTCAGCTTTGACATTTAAGACGCCACATCAGCAGTTAACTGCCAGCGTAGCGTCCGTTAGAAAAAACTAACGGCAGGGGCCAAAATGACACACACAAAAAACATGAGGGGCTAAAACGAGAAAAAAAACTTAAAGGGCCAAATTGACACAAACCCCAAACATAAAGGGCCAAAAGTGCAATTTAGCCTAAATTATATACCCCTTTAAATTGTCTTTTATTTTCTCTCTAGGATGAATTATTTTAGGGATCTTTCGTCGTTACTAGTTAGGGGCTGGGCTCCCTATTGTTTTGACAACAAAGCGGCTCCCTATTATTTAGTTTTTTTTTTGTTGGTATTTTCCCTATTATTTAGTTGATTTTAGTTTCTTTTCTTGCCAATGATACTGATTTATATAGTCCCCCTTAGACTCTCTGTGGTCCTCTTTCTTTTTCATTTTTTAATAATATTAGGGGGAGTATTATTTTTTCTTTCTTGACGATTTTTACACCAGAAGGTATTAAGTAGGTTTCTTTCTTTTTATTCGCCAAAAAAACCCAATCTAGAATATCGAAATAAGTGGGGCATTAAAAGATTTACATCAAAACCACACTTAATAACTCAAGTTTGGGTGCACAAGAAATACCCTCTTTCTGCTTTATTAAGAAATATCACATGTATAAAAGCTTTAGGGTATGATTGTGAGGGGAGGGGAGAGCTATGAAAAGATTAATCTATATTTTTAATATATATTTGAGATTTTAAAAAAATAAAAGAACAATATAACATTTTCAGTCATAGTTTATTTATGTTTAGAGACATTTTATAGGCTTCTCAATCTATAACTGAAAATATGCTCTCCCCTCCCAAACATACACTTAAAGCTTACAAATCAACACAATGTGGGACTTAATATTTTTTTTCACAAAGTATGGGACTTACTATGATACCTACACAACATCCAGGCCCAAGAGGGCACTCACCAAGCCCATTTACCTCAAGGATTTTGGGACCTAGAAGAAGTGGAATATTCCCCCTTATGCAAGCAGTTGCTGTCATGAAAAATCTATCCTAGGATTGTTCTTTTTTTTATTGTCCTTATGATTGTTTTCCTCTTTATTGTCGTTTATATTAGCTGTCAATAGTGCCGTTGGTTGGCATCTTTTGTACTGAGACCACTTTTGGGTCTAGCTGGTGTATAAAATACTATTGAATGAATGAATACAGGCAGCAATTTCATCTATTATCATTTAGATTCTAGCTAGGTTAACTTTATCTCAGTAGGCATATATCATTTTGGTGCTTTCATTGCTCACTTTACTCATCATGACAGACCCCACACCACCTCCCACACTTGAAACAGCCATGATAGCCATAAATGCATTATCCACCAGATTTGAAGCTTTGGCCGTAGATGTCGCTTCTCTACGCGCCAAATCTCAAGATCAGTTCATGGCTCACCTAGCCACACTCCACCACCACCGACACCCCCACCATCGACACCCCCACCACCGCATAACCCATACACAAACCCACAGGAACGCCCACGACCCCATATGAAGCTCGAAGTGCCCAAATTTGACGGTGCCGATGCTATTGGGTGGATCTTCAAAATAAATCACTTCTTCGACTTCCACCGCACACCAGAACACGAACGAATCTCCTTAGCCTCCTTCTACATGGAAGGACCTGCACTAAGTTGGTTCCAGTGGATGATGAAAAATGGACTCATCCTTTCTTGGCAGGATTTCCTGATGACTCTGGAAACTCGTTTCGCCCCTTCCTATTACGACGACCCACGAGGTGCTCTTTTCAAGCTTTCTCAAACCGACACCGTAAATCAATATCTTCACGACTTCGAACGCATCGCTAATCGGGTCGTTGGTCTACCACACCAATTTCTCCTTAGCTGCTTCATCTCCGGTTTGTCACCTGACATCCGCCGTGAAGTCCAAGCCTTTCAACCCTTCTCACTACCCCACGCCACCGCTCTAGCCAAGATCCAAGAAGACAAACTAAATGATCGTAAACGCACCTTCAAACCCAGAAACCCCTTTCCATCAACCAACACCACTAACACTACACAAACAACAAACACCAACCCAAGAGTGAACTTCAAAAAACTCTCTAAGGAAGAAATGGACCAACGCCGGGAACGCTGGTTGTGTTTCAACTGCGACGAACGATTCACCACCGGCCATAAATGTAAAGCCAAGTTTTTTCTACTCATATCTGAAGATGACAATGACGATCCTGAACCCACCCTAGAACCAACCTCACCTAACAACCAACTTACCCTCACTCCACCACCAGATACCGAAACACCAGCCCAACTTAGTCTTCATGCCATGGCCGGAATCTCTTTCAACAGTACGATTCGTGTCACCGGCAACATCAAAAAGAAACCCGTCACGGTGCTCGTCGACGGCGGAAGCTCACATAACTTCATTCAAACCCCGCGTGGCCAAATTCCTTGACCTACCCCTTCACCCTAACCCTAATCCACTGCGCGTCATGATTGGCGGTGGTGATACCCTTGAATGTACACACAAATGCCCAGATATCACAGTCAATATTCAAGGCCACAACTTCAAAATGGATCTCTTTGTTTTACCTCTTGGTGGCGCTGAGGTGGTCCTCGGTGCTCCTTGGCTAAAAAGCCTTGGACCAGTGCTCATGGATTACACAACCTTATCCATGAGTTTTGAGAAGAATGGTACAACCATCATCATCTCTTCAGATGCTCCCTTCAAACCAAATGAATCTTCCTACACCCAACTTAAAAGATGCTTACAAACCAACTCAGCTTCTTCCCTGTTCCATTTACAGTTAATACCCACCACAACAAATAACAATACACCACACCCTCAGCCAACTATTGAAACCTTACTCTCTAAATTCAACCAAATATTTGATAAACCTACTTCCCTAAAGTGGCTGATATGTTGCGTACTGAGATGATACAACCTAGTCGGAGTCCATTCTCTTCACCAGTGCTCTTAGTAAAAAAGAAAGACGATTCTTGGCGTTGTTGCGTGGATTACAGGGCGCTCAACGCTATTACAGTGAAGGATAGATTTCCAATGCCAACAATTGATGAACTCATGGATGATCTGGGTACTGCTTCATGGTTCTCCAAACTTGATCTTCAGCAGGGTTTTCATCAGATCAGAATGCACGCAGAGGATATCCCCAAGACTGCGTTTCGCACTCACCAAGGACATTATGAATACAAAGTAATGCCTTTTGGATTGTGCAACGCACCATCTACATTTCAGGCAGCTATGAATGCTCTTCTCCAACCATTTCTTCGCAAGTTCGCAGCTGTATTCTTCGACGACATTCTGGTTTTTAGTGACAACTTGGAAGCTCACATTCAGCACTTGGAACAGGTTTTCTCTGCTCTCTTAACTGGTAAATTTTTCCTTAAGCGTTCTAAATGTTTATTTGCTCAACGTCAATTGGAATATTTGGGGCATATTATATCTCACAAAGGTATTCAAGCTGATCCTGCCAAGGTCCAAACCATGTTAGATTGGCCAATCCCAACCTCAGTCACTGCATTATGTGGCTTCTTAGGACTAACAGGCTTTTATAGAAAATTCATCAAAGGATATGCCACCATTGCCTTACCCCTCACAACTTTACTCAAGAAAGATGCCTTTGAATGGAACCCTTTAGCTCAAACAGCCTTTGAAATTTTAAAACTGGCCATGACAAAAGCCCCAGTTCTAGCCCTACCAAAATTTTCCCTTCCTTTTGACTTAGAAACCGATGCCTCAGGGACTGCAATGGGCACAGTTTTACTTCAGCAATCACACCTAATTGCTTTTTTTTAGCAAACAATTCTTCCCTAGGTTGTTACGTTCCTCCACTTATGTCCGTGAACTCCATGCAATCACCACTGCAGTTAAAAAGTGGAGACAATGCCTACTAGGCCACCCATTTGTTATACACACTAACCACAAAAGCCTCAAAGAACTAATTTCTCAGGTTATTCAAACACCAGAACAGCAGGTATATCTATCCAAATTGCTTGGTTATGATTTCTCTATTCAGTACAAAACTGGAAAAACTAATGTGGTAGCTGATGCTCTATCTAGAATTGATCAAAGTGGTCAAATTTTTACTCTAACCATGCCTCAATTTGTGTTTTTGGATGAGCTCCATTCTTGTCTTCAACTCTCCAATGAATTTCAACAACTTGTCTCTCAAGTGCAAGCTGCTCCTCTCCAACATAAAGATTACAAGTTTAATCAAGGACTCCTATTTTACAAAGGAAAAATCTGGCTCAATAAAGACAACACTTTCATCAAACGTCTCCTTCGTGAGTTCCATAATTCTCCCATAGGAGGTCACATGGGACAACAGAAGACCTATTTGCGCATTCATGATAATTTTTATTGGCAGGGAATGCGCGAGGATGTGCGCAACTATGTGTCTGAATGTTAAGTGTGTCAAACCACTAAATATGACACCAAAAAACCAAGGGGTCTTCTTCAACCTATATCTCCTCCAACTGCTATTTGGGAGGATCTCTCCCTTGATTTTATTACTGGTCTTCCTAATTCTCAAGGCTTCACTACCATCCTGGTTGTGGTGGACAGATTCTCAAAAGGGGCTCATTTTGGTGCCTTACCTACACACTTCACAGCCCACAAAGTAGCTTTGCTCTTCCTTGACATCATCTGCAAATATCATGGTATGCCTTGCAGTCTCATCTCTGACCGTGATCCTATATTCCTAAGTCATTTCTGGCGTGAGCTCTTCTCATTATGTGGAACCAAGTTGCGCATGAGCACTTCTTACCACCCAGAAACTGACGGGCAAACCGAAGTGCTGAATAGAGTCCTTGAACAATACCTTCGAGCTTTTGTGCATTCCAAACCAAAATAGTGGCATCAGTTCCTATCCCTAGCTTAATGGTCCTATAACACCTCTCATCACTCATCCACAGGCCTTTCCCCTTACCAAGTTACTTTTGGCAAGCCACCACCCACTATTCCATAATATATTCTTGGCTCCTCCCCTGTTGAAGCAGTAGATACCCTCTTAATTTCTAGACAACAAATACTTGAACTTTTTCAAAAGAAACTCAGCAAAGCTCAAGAAAAAATGAAACGGTATGCTGATCAAAAGAGGCGTGATGTGAACTTCAATGTTAATGATTGGGCTTATGTTAAACTCCGGCCATATAGGCAGACTTCAATTGCAACTGCTCACTACAACAAACTCAGCAAATGGACCTTACAATGTGCTGGAACGCCTGGGACCAGTAGCATATAAACTGGAACTTCCTGCATCTTCTAAGATACATCCAGTTTTCCATTGTTCTCTACTCAAGGCTCACAAAGGACCAATAACAGCAGCTCATGATGATCTTCCACCTACTGCAATTGATAATAATCCAATTGTCCAACCTTTGGTAATCGTGGATTCAAAAATGGATGCTACAACTTCTCCTCCAACATGCATGGTTTTAGTTCAGTGGCTGGGCTTACCACCTAAAGACACTACTTGGGAAAAATGGAGTGAATTATCTGCAATATTTCACCTTGAGGACAAGGTGATTCTCCCAGAGGATGGCATTGATACCTACACAACATCCAGGCCCAAGAGGGCACTCACCAAGCCCATTTACCTCAAGGATTTTGTGACCTAGAAGAAGTGGAATATTCCCCCTTATGCAAGCAGCTGTTGTCATGAAAAATCTACCCTAGGATTGTTCTTTTTTTATTGTCCTTATGATTGTTTTCCTCTTTATTGTCGTTTATATATTAGCTGTCAATAGTGCCGTTGGTTGGCATCTTTTGTACTGAGACCACTTTTGGGTCTAGCTGGTGTATAAAACATTATTGAATGAATGAATAAAGGCAGCAATTTCATCTATTATCATTTAGATTCTAGCTAGGTTAACTTTATCTCAGTAGGCATATATCATACTACTTAAGAAATAGTAATATTGAATGGAATTTCACTCAAAATGCAGTAGTATGTTCTTGCAATTTATTCATGTCTCTTATCTCCCTAATAAGCTACCTTCTTGAGGCAAAACACAACACTATGTAGTATAACGTGATATATAATCAAACTTTTTTACATATTGCGCGATCATGGAAGGCTTGTGAGTCGGAGAGTTAAGATCTTTACTCATGATTGCATAAAATTTTGAAGAGCAAGATCATGCTTGCTTTTGATGCTGAGCAACATATAGTCAGAAATATGAGAATGCATGGTCAATAAGCCTGACCATTCAAAGAATCATAGCCTATTGCTTACTTGAGCTTTTAATTTGGCAGTGAAAGCATGCAACATATAAATGATGAAGCCCACAACTTGTGACCGACACATCAAGACTTTCAGAATACCAAACCAGTCACAGACTAATTTCAACAGCAACTCAAATAATGCACGAAATAAATCTTCCAATACTACATAGTGGATATTTGGTAATCTTAGGCTTTAACTTGTTGAACGTAACAGACAAAAAGCTTCAATAGTAATATACTTTTTTGTTCCATAAGCAATGATAATAATATTAAGAATTAGCTAATCACCTGCAAAACTTTATAGAAAGTGGGTAGAGTGTTTCTCACAGTGATACTCAAGCTAGATCAATTTAATGAAATCTACTTATCGAGAAAAAAAAGTATCAATGGTTAGGATTTGGCCAAGGATAAGGAGTGAGTGAGCTCATCTCTCATTGACTAGCATTTCTAGTAAATTAATCTAATACAATACTAACATTTGCCATTTAAAAAAAACCCATTAGTCCAAGATTAAAGTCTTAATTTTAGGCTCACCAACAAAAAAGATCTCCCCTACTATTCTGACTTTATTTACCAGCTAGTCCTCAACTTTTCTTGGATATTCTCACATGTATTCAGGATATTATTATGAGTGAATTGCACTAGTTGCTCTTGTCAAAAAAATGATCTTCCACTAACTATCTTTTTTTTTTAATGGGAAAACATATCTCATTCTATTAATTGAGAAGAAAAGGAGCCAGAGACATCCTTACGTGTTACACATAGACATAGGGCCTAACAACTTGGCCATACCTTCTAGAGCATGAGCAACTCGATTACATGTTTTACTAGCAAAGGAAACTCTAGAACTAGGCATAAAACTCAACAAGTGCTTCCAAGACAATGGCGGAAATGGATGTCTTCAGTCAATCTTGTGTAGCATTTGGCCACGGAATCAGCATCAGAATTTGTGATTGATGGTCGGTATGCAAAACATTACACCGGTAGTACATAACAATTAAACTCATCAATTAAATTGTCTTTACTCTTTATCATCATTGTTTACGCATGAAAGTGTATCCACTTGCACATAGAAACTTTATACAATATAATAAAGTGTATTACTAATCACAAGCTTTGGGCGTGAAATGTGTAACTCACTCCTTCACGTGCATGCATTCGCCATCAACAGAAGGTTTGAATAAAGACCATGCTGATATTGAGGACCTGATATAGCTACCATAAATGACCTTTTTACTTTCCTTCCTTTGTGAATGAAAGGATTTATTTTGTTTCGTAGAAAAGTATCTTTCCTCCAATAAAAATGATAATTAATGAAGCGAAAAAACCCAGTAGTTACTAGTTAGATGGAGAAATTTTGAGAACCCAAAGGAATTATAGAGTGTAGATAGTGTAAATTAGGCATTTGGTTAGCTGCTTGACTAGCGGTCAAGAAACGCACACACAAGACAACTCAAAGAATATGACTAAGGAGAAGGTGTTTTTTTTAATGGTATAACTTCTTGGTTTCCTTTAGAAAAAAGTGGATAATTTACTCAATATAATAATACAAAATCAATAAAACTAAACACTTTTTTTTAGAATTTTTTGGTTGAAGATACTATCTTTATCAATTAAAATGTATTTGTGCTTTTACACCACGTTCATATTAAATTATTTGGACACATGTGGCAAATTTTGATGAATGAAAGCTAGTGTGATCGGATAAGTTACTCACATTTTTTAGAAGTGATCAATGGCTCGGCTGAAAAGCAAATTTTACTTAGTCATTTGATTGATTTGTAGATTTGTATGTATAGATCAGATAGATATTAAATTAATAGGATGTGTGAAAATTTGAGAAATACAAGTGGATAGATATTAAATTAATATTTTCATTTTGTTCTACTATTTCAAAACGATTAATTTAGTGATTTTCTCAGTTATAAAGAGACGCCGTGTATCAAACAAATAACAAGACAAAGAAACCTTCCATTCCATCCATTTCCACATCCGTACAAAATAATAATCTAATTTATTTCGTTTATAAATAAATGTCTGTTGTTTCGGTATACAAATTTCAGCATAATACTACTACTGAGGATATAACAATTAACCAACTATAGAAAATCTCCGATCCAAAAAATCACCTATGTCAAGTAAAGTATTACTACTTTCCCGAATCCCAAATAAAAAAAATCTAACAAACGAAAACTAAATTCATAACTCATGAAATCAACTAAATCCTTGAGCCCAAGAGAAAGTAAAGTATAAAAAATGAAAGGGTATGTTTGGAATTTCTGATCATTTCACTGCTTTCCGTTACTATTGTTGTTGCCACTTGTGTTGTTCCCATTAGTAGTAGTATTGTTGTTTGGTTGAGCATTAGTAGCACCAATAATTGAAGTAATAGCTGCTGCTAAAGCAGCAGTGAAATTTGGATCAGCAGCAATAGCAGCACTAACAGTATCAGCAAGGTTTGGTGGTACATGTTGTGAAGAATCAGCATTTTGTGACATTTGTAGGCCAGAACCCTGTGATTGGTGGTTGTAAATTGTATGACCAAATATCTGAGCCTTCTGAGGCATTAATGATGTTGCTGCTGGGGAGTTGGCAAAATTATGAGGAAGTACACCTGAGAAGAAGGGTAGTTGTAACTGGTTTGGAGGTCTTTGGAACTGTAGTGGATTTTGATTTTGAGGTTTTGTAAGGTCAAGTGTAATAGTTGGGAATGGAGCAGATGCTGATATGCTGAGCATGCTAGAAGCGTTAGGGAGGAGTGTTTTTGTGAGGAAATTTGGATTGATAAATCCATCAGCACTTGACATTGGTCCTGAAAGTAGCATTTTTGCAGCTGAGCTAGTTGAGTGTGCCATTGCCATGGCTGCTGGTGGTAAAGGGTGGTTGTGATTCCCTTCATATGTTGTGATCAGCACTGCTTCATCTTCTGCACACCTTTGTACCTGTTGATTTTGAAACATTGAATATTAGATATTGTAAATCACTATAGTAGTAGTATTTTAATTAAGCTATAAAAATGAGCCTTGAAGTTGAATGTTCAAACATCCTTCAATTAAATAGTACTCTTATCCAACCTCCTGGAATGAATGTCAAAATCAATTTTATTGTTCCAATTATGTTTATTTACATTTTGGTCCTACAACTTTTTCAATATGACGATTTTGGTCTTTTTATTTTATTTTATATGATTTTGGTCCTCTTTATTTTCTCAATTTGGTGATTTTGGTCGACTAAAAATCGTGTATTGTGTACTGCTTAATCTCGAATTTTTTAGAATATAAGATTTTTGGAACCAAAAGTGAAAGAAGAAAATGTGAATTTGAGGGACTAAACGTGCAATTAAAAGTATGGGATCAAAATTGCAATATTTAGAAAATTGGTGGACGAAAATTGTCAATAGTTAGTTAAAGAGACCAAAATTGCCAAACTAAAAACAATTTTGGAGATAAAAAATGTGAAGGATAATGATCTTCAGTACGAAAGCGAACCACAAGAACAGTGAAAATGCAATATCGAGTGGGGTGTACGGTTACCAGGTGCAGTGATATTCGTACGATTTGTTTTGTACCAAATATCACTGCTCGAATGTAAAACCCAATCATTATTATTGTTTGTGTAGGCCTACTTGTTTTTAAAATTAGTTAAACACATCCATTAAGATAATGAAGAAATACACATAATTTGATGGCAACAATAATCGACATATTGGTAGAATTGATGTTTTAAAATCTAAATTGATCGGATCGGACGGTTCGACCCGAAACCGGCCTATTGGTTTGATTATCAGGACAACTCAACTTTCCATTCATGCGGTTTGAGCTATTTAAAATAATATAACCATAACTCGAAGGTTTCGCAAGGCAATATTTAGTTCGATTTTTAAAACACGCGGTCGAGTCTTCTTTTGCCTATACTTATATCACTTGAGAGCAGAAAAAAGACACATAATTTGATAACTTGAGACGTGAGAGGAAGGAGATCGCATACATACCTGTTTTCTAACAGGGCAAGCATTAGCCATGGTGCACCTAAAATAAGCTCGAGGCATTGGATTTCCTTTGGCCGTCTTCTGCCCATACTTTCTCCATTGACACCCATCATTAATCTAACACAATTTAAATAAAAAAAAGTTATTTCATCTAAAACAACAACAATTCATCATAAGATCCGAAAGTGTAAAGTTGAACTAGTCCATTTTTTTTTGACTTACCATGGGTGACTCTGATAGAGCTCTAACAGCAACTCTGGCCTTCCTCATGATGGCCTCACCTTGATCAACATTATTTGGAGGACTCAACCTTGGAATTTTATGAGTATTAACCAATTCGTTGGAAACAACTTCTAAGTTATTTGCTGGTGATCCTAATCGATCAAGACTTGTAAAGGGTACATTATTAGTTTCAACTTTAGTAGCCAACCCAAGATCCATAAATTGCCTTGTTGGCACCATTGTCTTTTCATTCTCACTTGCCTTTTTCTCTTCATATTTTACATCAAACACTTGATGTTGTTCTTCAGAGTCTAACTTGGCCTTATGTTCCTTCATAAAATTCGATAAATGCATTTGTAGGACATTGTAATTGTTAGTAGCCTCATCAAGCAATCCCCTCAACCGTTGATTCTCACTTCTCATTCTCTCAAGCTCAGCTTGAAGAATTGCCAGCTGAAATGCCAAACCAGTTCAAATAACATCACATTAACTAACATAATTAAAAACAACAACCCTCAATTTTGAACCCACAAAAAAAATTGAAAATATTTAATAACCTTTACCTCATACTTAGTTTTTTTGTCTTCTGAATTTGGTGATATGCCATCATCCACAAGAGATTGATCACTGCCAGTGTTGGCAGTAAGAAGATTCAGACCAGTCTATTAAAACAAAAAATACACATTAATTCATGATCAATCCAACTATATGATCATACAAAAAAAGATTGAGTTTAATTTAATTACAAAAGCGCCAAGCTTGTTGCAAATTGAAATATTAAAACCATATAATATAATTGAAGTAAAATGAGATGATGAGAATGGATTATAAATGACTCACGGTTAGTTTGAATTCCAACAAACGTGGAGGGGGTGAATGATGATCATTGTCGGGGACAGAGGCAACCTTGTCATGAAGGTTATTCTTGTCTTTAAACAAGTCCATCTCTCTTCTAGTTTCATGAGATGTGGCTGGAGATGAGTGGTTGACTTGGAAGGGTATGGTGGTGAGTGAAGACCCTTTGTTGCTGACTATGTCCTTGGCTTCCATGTTATTATTGTTCATGTCTTCAGGGAAAGAGTTAAGAACAATTGGTTTGTGGATGAAAGAGTTACCAATTGGATCTGAATCCATTGAGAGTCCACTCTCTCTAACCATATATTCCAAGAAAGAAAGAGAGAGAGAGAGAAAGAGATTGAGACTGGTGAGACAAGTGTGTGTGAATGAAGTCCTTCTTATATGCAATGGACTCGGCAATAAAACGGGGTGGGTACTTGAGAAAGATGACCAGAATATATTAGAAGTTTAATTTCTATTTCCTTTGAATGTTTTGAATGTTTTAACTTGATATGATAGAATTCCATGGGAGTAGAATCCTCAGCAGCAGCTGCACGGTGCAACCACAACAATATTTTTAGATTTAGAAGAAAGAGCGAATAAATGTATAGAACAATATTTGATCCAATAGATCTTAAAATAGATACACCGTGCAACCGCGATAGAGTCTCTGTATACTAGCATGCATAAAAGAAAGATAATCGAATTTATATAATCTCTAAGATAATAAAAATTGATCCATTCTATCACAAATACATTTTATATTGAATAAATAATATATTTATTTATCTCTATTTAATTCACTTTGAAAACATTAATTTGCTGCCAAAAAAAGAAAAGAAAACATTAATTTTTCAAAGGATTTTATTAATTTATTTTTTGGTTTCACACTATACAAGTAATAAGAACATAAAAATATTAAGAAGGAAAATACTTATGTTACCTTGAATTTTTTTTACTGTTTTAGAATTATCATAAGCAGAGGTTTGAAATTGACCATATTAATTTCAAAAATTTAACAATATATGGGAGATTTTCCATTTTAAATTAAATATTACATTTTTCCTTTTTTCGAAAATCATTTTGCAAACTTTAATAATATTTCCATAGAGAGGAACTATTTTTTTCATCCATAAAAAAAGTTGGTTGACCAGTTCATGATAAACGAAGAAAACAAATTGTCAAAATTAATATTGTTAACCATTCTAACAAATTTTGAATTCAGTTTAGATTCGAAAACTTCGGGAATAAATAATTAATTCTACAAAAAATAATAAGAATATAGTAGTAAAATTGTTTGACACATTTTCTATGATGAGTTGTGGATGGAAATGGAAGAAAGCTTGAAGGAAGGAGATAGACGCGTTCCCCAAAAATACACCTCGGAGACCGAGAGGTTCGTGAAAAGTGTTGTAGTCTTAGTCAACGGCTCTCATGGGGCCCAGTGGGGTCACAGTAAGACTTAGTGTGGGACCCTACATTCATGCAACTTTGACTTGCACATAATAAATGTCCGGGTTCGGACCTGATCCGTTAACTGTTGACCCATTGGACCTATTGCACCACATCCCTAAAATGCATCTTAAATGGTAAAATGCTTGTTGTAAACATAAAAATAATATGCGTAAGTTAAGTAATATATTTTTTAATATTTCACTCCTTCATATTTTTTAAAATTTTTGTCAAAAAAAATTCTTTATTTTTTAGTGAAAAAAATATTTTCTTTGTTATTGCATCAAATTCATTTGACTCGTTTTTTAGTTAGTGAGATCCATTCATCTATGTGTTCACTAGTATACACGATAAATTAATGCCTTAATATTTCGTAATATGGTTATGCCTTAATAATTTCGTAATATGCAGTTGCGCGCAAAGGATACCCGATTTATACAAAAAAAATTGTAACATAGTTTTAAATACTAAAAAAAAAACCTGGTTTTATAGGCATTGATAGACCTTCACAGTGAAAATGATCATAGATCAATTAACTCTCAGACCTATTTCAAAATCTTAAATAGAGCTTAATTCATGACACTACTAAATTATATTCTCTAATTGTAATTTTAATTTACTAATTTTATCGTCTATTTTTATCAAATTTTAAGTTTTTCATATCATTTACACCTAAAATCAATATCTTAAAAAAAAACACCTAAAATCAATAATCATCCAATCTATCCAAACAATAAGAATTGGTAAAAAAACACTCTCTCTTAAATATATCCAAACAAAAATCAAATTACGTTCAACTAAAATCAATTCTACAAAAACCAATATACAGTTTGAAATTGTTTTTCACAATAGAAAATCACGTCAAAGTAAAAGCTATGTCTTGTAGCTTCAAATCTACTGTGAACTTGCATAAACCAAACGTGAAACCGAAGTAGCAATCTCTCAAAATCAATTCTCGTCACCACGAAATCAAACACACACTTACACCTAAAACTTGGGTGATGGATGGAATTACTGTCTATCCAACCAAACAAAGTGTGAAATCAAAATAATCTAAGCAACAGTTCATAACACCAACAAAGAGTTCAATTAAAAAAACCAGACAAATGTGGATGGAAACGAAAATCTCATGATCTTTTGAAACATTTAACATTGCCAGTTCAGCATAGTCTCAACCCAGTATTTAATAAGTGCTTACAGTCCATGGGGAGGTATTTATTTATGAGTACCTATGATATGGAACCGCTCGGGTTGTACTACTTTACTAGTACTACCTTAGATAGAACACAGGATTATGTCATATATCTCAGCTAGTAACAAACTACTTAACTGGACAAGTAATTTGTCATCCATGACTGGAAGCGAGACCACGCGAGCTGAACTGCAGCTTCATCTTCATCAGGCAATCCCATGCTTTTCCTCCTACTGATCCCTTCTGGAGATCTGTTCATGAATGCATGAGTGTTGCCAGGATATATGTGTACCTCATGTGGAACTCCAGATGCCTTCAACTTCTCCTCCAATGCTTTCGCAGCCTGACATATCAAATATTTTGCTGCGTAAGGAAGATGAATTACAAGTAATGATAAGGGAAAAAAGGGTTATAATTTCACTTGTTGAAGCTTGAAAGAAAAGATGAAGATGCATAACTGAAAATTATTTTGTTTTTGTAATTATAGTGTTGACCTAAATAAAAGATACAATTTCTAAAATGGGGGAAACGAATGTGTAAAGATCATAGAATGCAACCTAAGAAGCTGGGATACTTAGTACGACACGGATATGATACGGCACGGAAACGGAGATACAAGAAATTTTTAAAAATCAAGATACAACACGACTAAGATACGTATATAAGTAGTCGATATATGACTATCGCAATGTAGAAAAAAATTACTTTGCAATCATAACAAGTGGGCACAGACATATATTTTCCACACACTTACTAGAATATGTTAAATTTATTATGAATGTGTCAACAAATTTCATGCTTTTAGTAAGACATATCGAAGACATATCATATCAAGGTGACAATCATATCTTTAGTTGGTAAGATATGTATTAAAGATATATTTGAGAAGTATCAAGTGCGTATCGTATCGGATACGTATTAGACACGATACTTCTTCATTTTTGAAAGATCAGGGTTTCATGCAGCTAGTGATCACTCCAATTTCATTTTTCTCAACTTCCTTACAAACGTCTAAGAAAGCATACACTAATATTGACTTCTCATTTTCAAAACTGTCACCAACAGACACTAATGCCTGTTTGGTTAGGATTTAGAGGGCTGCAAACCCACTTGCTGGTATCAAAAACTCCTTGATAATTACAATCATATTTATTTGGAATCAAGGTGGGATGACTCGGTGTGATTCACTGCTCAAACTGAGTTTGGGAGCACGTGCTGCATGTACCCTCTAGGCTTCAAAATTGATTTAGTTTACATTACTCAAACAAACTAATATTTTGAAAATCAGTTTTTCTACCGTCTAAGCCAAACAATTGCTTTAGAGCTCCTAAATGTAGTCTATGGAAGGTAATGAACCACACAAAAAAAGGACAATGTGGTGGTGCGAACATATTCTCATACCGTAACATCTGAAAAGCCAACAAAATTGTCTAGCTCTCCAAAGTGAGCCTGAATAGGAGCCTTGGCTTGGGCAGGGTCGGCAAGTTCAGGGGGAGGAACTCCATAGAAAGCCACAACAGCATCAACATGTGGAACCAAGACAGAGCTTGCTATTGCAAGAGCACCCCCCATACAAAATCCAGTTACACCAGCCTGTCATGATGAAAGATAAATTCACATTTTGTTTAACCAAAGACTTAACTCTAATTTGAGCAAAATGAGATCTTTAAATTTATGCAACAAACAAAACATAATCCCATAATTGAACCAACAGATTCTGTGCACAAGAATCTATGAGGTATTGAGGATCTTAACAACCGAATTCGGAATAACCACTTGTGTTCTCTACCCACAATAATTACCTTGACTCAGTAAACTCTTCCTTTTAAACTACATAATAATCCTGTTGTAAAACTGGTCCACTGTCATACTGAAGAACAAGTTGCAGACATAATGACCAGGCCTTAAAGCTTGATTTGTATGTACAGCTTCAAAGTCTATAAGGATTATGTGCTGATCCAAATGTAAACAGAATAAATTGATACAGTTAAATGAAGGATGTTAAGGTTTGAATCGGTTTGAGCTAATCTTTAGATCTGTTTGCTAGTGATTTGTATAATCTGTAACATTTAGGAACTAGATACTGGATTCCTAAATAATGTCCACGTTAATCAGTTTGTAAATTGTGGGATGCAACTTAGCTGTTATTCTTGTAAGGCAATCTATATAGCCATATCAGTTTATCAAAATAAGTTCTTACACCTTCACTATTTTTATTACCGAACAGCATCACGAGCAAGGAGCATTCCCTCAGCTTCAGTTATCGAGATTGAACAACAGTAAGAATTAGTTATAGCTTACAATTAGTTATAACAAACTGCAACTACTAGAATGATCCAGAAGAAAACTGCCAAGTACATATGGCCATGCTATGCACATAAATGCAGAACAATTACAAAGCTAGTATTGAGTAAACACAACAGTAATCACAGTAGATAAACACAGGCACACAGCTCTTTCAGTCTACTTCTTTTTGCACAAGAATGGCATCCCCTGAATACCTGCAGTTTGCGTAGCATTTCATTTGCTTTATATGAAGTTAAAGATGTTTATTTTGGGAAACAAATACATGCCCATGTGAGAAAATCAGGTTGGTCTTCTAGTGTGTTTTTGAGCAGTGTTCTGATTGATTTGTACATAAAATTTCAAATGTAAATGATGCAGATTGCAGAACTTGTATTTGGTGAAGTTGAAGATCAGAAACAAAAGATTCGAAGATATTGTGGCAACTTTATTCTAAGTTTATAAAATCCCCTCTAACCCCTCAGGCCCTCACCCCCAAATATTATGGACATTTTCATATATTCTTACACACTTTCAAACTAAAAGCTTACTAAGTTGTTACAGTGGTACCCTTTAAAAAGAAAAATAAATAAATCCTCTTGAAAACACATGAACAGAGACAAACCTTCTTTGAACCATTTGCTTTAAGCCAGTCAATGGAGGCCTGGATATCCTTCACAGCACCTTGCCAATCAAGATCATCAAACAAATGTTGTGCTTCTGCAACATTCAGACCAACCTTTCCTCTGTACAGACTGAGGGAAAAGGCAAAACCCATTAGTCATCCAAACACAGCATATGCAATTACAGAATGAAAATTAAGTAATTGTTGATAGCACCACTATGATATCTTACTCTGGAATAAGAGCTTTAAATCCACGACCAAGTTGAGAAATCATGGCAGCATGATTTTTAATTTCGAAATCCACACCCCACCACTCTTGAAGGACAACAATTCCAGGGGCATCATGTTTGCCAATGACATACGCATCAAATGTCTAGTCATCAAAAACAACAATGGTGTGATAGAAGTTAGCAATGTAGTTCCACTGCATGTAGAAAACATGGAAAGCAGGTGGCAAATGGCACAAGAAAATTTATGCTGCAAAGCAAAACCCACAATAAATCTGAAATGCAGGGAAATTTTCAGCCATGATATTAGATCTCCGGCACTCCTAAGTCATAACACTAACTCACTACATTCCAATTAGAAAAACAATATTGGGAAAAGTCCAATACAACATATCTGATGATAAAGTTCAGAACTTTTTTCAAAGCGGAGGCTCATAAAAACCTCCCTGAGTCAAAATCAAAAACCCATTACTGAAATTTTCAGAAAACCTCAGTTTGAAAGAAAATATGGAAATGTCCCAACAAATTAAAAGAAAAGCAGCAGAATAAGTCAACCCCGTGAGCAGAAAAAAATAAAAACAACGGAATAAGAATTAGGAAATGTATGAAAGGGGGATTTAAGCGAAGGGGAAGACTCACAGTGTCATCCCTTTGAATCTGGATTTTGGAGAAAGGAGTAGAGGAGTCAGCCATGGAACGAACTGAGAAGCGAGAAGCAAAGGGTGAAATGATCCGAAGAGGAGCAGTGCTGAACAATCTGGGAGTAGATGATGTCAGAGCCTTCAACATTTGATGTCAAAAACCCTCTCTATCTCTCTAGTCTTTGCTCACTATGCAATTTTATACGCAACTTCAATATGTCTCTTACTCGATTTGGATCCTCAAAGTCCCTCATGTCTAAAATCTAAAATCTAAAATGTAAGGCCATCTTTGGCAATCCCCATTCGCTACCTTATAGCAGATCCGTTAATTGTAAGTGTTTGACACAACTAGTTTTTAGAGTTTTTTCACTAACTTATAGCGTTTTTTGAAACGTTATTTGAAGTAGCATTTGAGCTTATAGCTTATAGCGTTTCATTTTTTCTCCCAACTTTAATCTCATTACTTTAATTAAATTCTTCACTTATCCTTTTAATGAATTTCTCTCTCATTTATAAGCATTAATTACAAATGTTTATTTACGTAATTTTATTTTTATAAGCTACTTCAACTGTTAATTTTACCAAACACTTTGAATTCAATCTGCTACCTCATTCGCTATATGCTACCTCATTCGCTATCCACTAGCTTATCCGCTATCCGCTACTTAAGCCAAACAGATCCTAAATCTAAAATATCTAAAATAAAATATAAAAAACAAACTCCTCATATGTGCCTATGATAACAAGATATGATAAGTCTATCATATCCTGTGTTAGTCCAGTATTTGTTCAGTCAGTAGGACATGATAACTAAATACCGTGACTTATCCTATCTTGTCACTCTAGTTGAAATTTTATCCTGATATTGAGTTGGGTTAGAACACTGCAGGATAGGATAAGAAAATAATTATTTGTTTACCCTTCTAAAATATATTTTAAAATATAAAAATAAATAAATAAATAGAATAAAAAATAAATATAAACTAAAACCAAAATTATTAATAAATTTTATTTTAGATTTAAAAAATATTCATTCTTAATTTAAAAAGTAAGTATAATTTTATGATAAGGTAATTTTTCATTTTATGTAATCTAGAAATTATAAATATATTGAAATTTAAAAAATTAAAACATGTGATGAAAAAAATTATTATTAAAAAAATATAAAAATAGAAAATTTATTTATTTTTTCAACAAAATGAAATATAACTGTCGAGTAGTTTTGTTATTAACATATAGGCTAAAATGCTCCCAGGGTCCCTTATCTTTATTTAAAGTAACGATTTAGTCCTTTATGTTTTTTTTGTCCCAAATAAGTCCTTTATCTTTTAAACTTTAAGCAAAATTGTCCTTTTCCGTCAAGTCTCTGTGCAATTCCGTTAAAATGTATATGTGGAAATAACAGTGCTAATGTGTCATAATCCATATCATTTTTTATTATTCTTTTGAATGACATGTCATTTTTAATTTAGTTTTTTTTAAAAGAATCTCAACACTATTCATCATCTTCAACCTCTCACTCTTCATCCAATTATGCATCAAGAACCCTAAATCCCAAAATGATTTTTTTCCCCAACTATGATCAGACCATCACATCCTCTTTTCATCTTCCCAGCTTCATCCAACAAACCCCATGATTGCATTGCACCTCACCATCCATGGCGGACCATCACAACGACTACCAAACCACCTCAAATTGCATTCCTTGCATCCCCGAGAGACCCACGAAAACTGAGGAAACAGCACTCCTAATATAGAATGCATTAATTTTATATGGAACAATATAGAATGCATCTCGAATAAAATATATTAATTTCATCTTCCACTTTCGTATGTTCATGTGTTGAATAAGAGACTTGGGGATATGGGGACAAGTTTCTGGGTAACACGATTTGGGTTTCTTCACATGATTTTGGTTTGGGTTTGGTTTTATTACTGGGAACAGATATGATGCTTGATTATTGGTAATGTCGATTCATACCAGGTGCCTTTTGATTTGATTTGGGTTTAGGAGGATCTGATTTATGTTTTGGATTCAAGGTTTCATGGGAGGGGGAGTTGATGAAGAAGATGAATGAGAACAGATTTTTTTTTTGTTTTGTTTTTAATTTTTTAATAAAATCATTCATTTGGTTTTCGTTTTTGCCATCTTCTCGGATCTATGTTTTGATAAACAAAGGTTTTGATTTTCGTTTTCGTTTTCGCAACATCATTAACAGGGTTCTGTTTCATTTTCGCCATTTCCTTTCATTTCTTGGTTCTGTTTCGTTTTCATTTTTGGGTTACATTCACTGTTTCTGTTTCTGGTTCTCAAATCTTCAAATGACGAAATCGAAAGAGGTGCTGATTGGTGAGTTTGTGCAGATCGTTGTACATTGAAACCATAAACAAACTTCATCTTTGATGATTATGTGGCACTCACCTATTAACTCACCATCCTAGTCAGCATCTCACGTGGCAAGAAATTTGTAGAAAAAGCCAAGTTAGTTGCAAGTGGTTTCAAATGTTAGTTATGATTAGTTAATTGGCGCCTAAAAACTAATGGTAGCTATATATAGCTTGATTCACATTGTAACAATATACTGAACAGATTAGGGTGTGTGATGAGTGAATTGGGAATCCAGGGAATTGGGAAGTGAGGGGGAAACAGCCTTGGGAATTCTTGCTCATAGTGTATTCCTCACAAAACTTCAATTCAATGCAAATGGACCAAGCAATTGCTCAGTCCCCCAGATGTAAGCATCTTTGATGCTGAACTGGGTAAACAACTTGATGTGTGTTCGAATTCACCTTTCAATTCCGTTTTGTGATCGATTGTGCTTAATTCGTTTTTAGGGTTCTTCCGGATAAATTGGGGATAATCAAGCAATTCAACAATTCGTGTTGAATTGATCTCCGATTGATTGTCCTATATCATCTTCGGTGTGTGGCGAATCGTTCTACATCATCAAACTCGATCTGTAATCATTCTTAGTGCAATCTTGCAATTTCTGGTGCACTGTTATATTGCGATAACAGTGAAGTTTCTGCTGCAAAATTCTTAACAACTGGTATCAAGAGCCATCACGTTGGGAGGTCTCGCAAATGGAAATGGCAAAATACAATATAGAGAAATTTACAGGAAAGAACGATTTTGGGCTTTGGAAGATGAAGATGCACGCTCTGCTGGTTCAACAAGGTTTGGAAGATGCACTTGGAGGTGAGGCAAAGTTGCCAGAATCTTTGTCAGAAAAAGAAAAGAAAGATTTGATGAACAAGGCTCACAGTGCAATTATATTGAGCCTAGGAGACAAGGTCTTGAGGGAAATTTCAAAAGAAAAAACTGCAGCTGCTGTATGGATGAAATTAGAAGCCTTGTATATGACCAAATCTCTTGCCACAAGATTGTACCTCAAGCAAAGACTCTACACTCTCAAGATGCACCCAGGTACTTCAATTAGTGATCACATAGATGAATTTCATAAGTTGATTTTAGACTTAGAAAATATAGATGTGACAATTGAAGATGAAGATCAAGCCCTATTACTCATTAGATCATTGAATAGCTCCTATGATGCATTAGCTGATACTCTTGTATATGGGAGGGAATCATTGAGTCTAGATGAGGTCCAGAGTGCATTGATGTCAAAAGAACTATCAAAGAAATCTGAGACTAAGAATATTGATCAAGGAGAAAGCCTAGTTGCTAGAGGTAGAAGTGAAAACAGAAATGGAAAAGGAAAAGGAAAGGGAAGATCAAAATCTAGAAGCAAGCACAATAGGTGTTATATCTGCAACAAGGAGGGGCACTATAAGAAGAATTGTCCTGAAAGAGGGAACAAGAAGAAAAACAACCCCAAAGAAGAAATTGCAGATGCCTCTGTAGCATCTGATGGATATGACAACTGTGAGCTATTGTGTGTTGATGAGGACAACTGTGAAATACTTGGAAATACTGAGTATGATGAACCAAATGATGAATGGTGTGAGGTGTTAGTAGCTGCTGATGATGATGAGAGAACTGAGTCAAATTCCACTGCATCAACCTCAGGAAATGAGGATTGGATACTTGACTCAGGTTGCTCCTATCACATGTGTCCCAACAAAGAATGGTTTGTAGAATATAAGAAGTTCAATGGTGGTCAAGTGGTGATGGGAAATAACAAAACCTGCAAGGTAATTGGTATAGGTACTGTGAAGTTGAAACTCTTTGATGGCACAGTGAAAAAATTGACAAATGTGAGACACGTGCCTGATCTTAAACGATCTCTAATCTCTCTTGGCACACTTGAGAAGGCAGGGTTCAGTTTCAGAGGTGAAAATGGCTCACTCAGAATCCTAAAAGGTTCAAGAGTAGTCATGAAGGGAGAGAGGAAGAAAAATTGTCTATATGCTCTTCAAGGGAACACTTTTGTTGAAGAGGTAAATGTAGCAGCCACTGCCAATGACAAAACACTCATGTGGCATCACAGACTTGGTCACATGAGTGAAAAAGGATTGAAACACCTGGAGAAGCAAGGCTTGTTTGGTGATGACAGAATCAATGAACTAGGATTCTGTGAACATTGCATACTTGGCAAGCAAACAAGAGTTAAGTTTACAACAGGAACTCACAAAACTAAGGAGAAACTGGGCTACATACATTCTGACTTGTGGGGACCAGCAAGAACACCTACTCATGGGGGCAAGAAGTACTTCATATCATTCACAGATGACCTCACAAGGAAGGTGTGGATATATCTACTCAAAACAAAGGATGAGGCATTCAAAACATTTGTAGAATGGAAGACAAGAGTTGAAACTCAAAGTGGTTGCAAAGTTAAAGCATTGAGAACTGACAATGGTCTTGAGTTCTGCAATGAGGAGTTTAATGAGTATTGCAAGAAGGAGGGAATCTACAGGAACATGACAGTAAGAAACACTCCACAACAGAATGGTCTAGCAGAAAGGTTAAATAGAACCTTGTTAGAAAAGGTGAGATGTATGCTATTGTGTGCAAAGCTCCCTAAAACTTTCTGGGGAGAGGCAATTAGCACAGCATGCTACATAGTCAATAGAAGTCCCTCAACTGCATTAGACTTCAAAACTCCACAGGAAATGTGGAATGGCAACCCACCTGAGTATCAACATCTTAGAACATTTGGTTGTCCTGCCTTCTTCCATGTGAATGAAGGGAAATTGGAGGCTAGATCAAAGAAGGGTCTTTTCATGGGATATCCTCAAGGTATAAAAGGGTATAGGATCTGGTCCATTGATGAAAAGAAATGCATCATCAGCAGGGATGTGATCTTCAATGAAGCAAAACTGATTGAAGAATCAACAAAGAGTGAAACTCTTGAAGAAAGATCAACTAATCCTGACACACAACTTGAAGTAGAAATTGAGGGAAACAAGACTCAAGGTGGAGCAAATACTGATGTTGTACAACCTCAAACGGTTGATGGTCAAGTTGAGAGCTCAAGTTCTGACTCTGAGCAAGATAACTCAGAACATGAGGAAATTGAACAAGACTATGTCTTGTGTAGAGACAGGGAAAGGAGGCAAATCAAACCTCCTGTGAGACTTGGATATGAGTCTATGACTGCTTATGCACTCAATACCTCTGAATGCTTGAGTGATGATGAACCAAGGCATTACTCAGAAGCTATGAGTTGTAAGGAAAAGCATAAGTGGCAGGCTGCTATGGCTGATGAAATGGAGTCATTGGAGAAAAACCAAACTTGGACACTTGTGAGAAAACCTACTGGTGTCAAACTAGTAGGATGTAAGTGGATATATAAGAAAAAGGAGGGTATCTCAGAAACTGATCCACCTAGATACAAGGCAAGGTTGGTAGCAAAAGGCTATACTCAAAGAGAGGGTATTGATTTCAACGAGATTTTCTCTCCAGTTGTAAAGCACACCTCAATTAGAGTGCTTCTAGCACTAGTTGCTCAATTTGACTTACATCTTGAGCAAATGGATGTAAAGACTGCTTTCTTACATGGTGTGTTGGAAGAAAGGATATTCATGACTCAACCAAAAGGGTTTGAAAAAGAAGGCAAAGAAAACATGGTATGTCTATTGAATAAATCTCTCTATGGCTTGAAGCAATCTCCCAGGCAGTGGTACAAAAGATTTGACACTTACATGTTAAACATTAAGTACAAAAGGAGCAACTATGATAGTTGTGTCTACTATAAGAAGATAGATGAGACCAATTACATCTATCTACTCCTATATGTCGATGATATGCTAATTGCTAGTAAAAGCAAGAAGGAAATTAGTGTCCTTAAAGGTCTTCTAATGGAAGAATTTGAGATGAAGGACTTAGGGAAAGCGAAGAAGATCTTGGGAATGGAAATTGACAGAAAAAACAATGAGCAAAGCTTGATAATAACTCAAGGAGGCTACTGTCAGAAGGTATTGAACAGGTTCAATATGCTGGCTGCCAAACCAGCAAATGTCCCTATAGGACCTCAATTCAAACTGTCAAGAAGTGACTGTCCTAACTCTGAGCAGGAAGAGAAGGAAATGAAAGAAATTCCCTATGCTAGTGCTGTGGGAAGCTTGATGTATGCCATGGTGTGCACTAGACCTGACCTTGCTTATTCTCTAAGCCTAGTCAGCAGATACTTGGCCAACCCTGGTCAACAACACTGGCTAGCAGTTAAGAATATCTTGAGATACCTTAAAGGAAGTTTCAGACTTGGACTCAAGTACAGTAAAGAGGATTTGGTTCAAGGTGGAGTAACTGGCTATGTAGATTCTGACTATGCAGGAGATAGGGACAAGAGAAGGTCCTTAACTGGGTATGTATTCACATTGTATGGTAAGACAGTGAGTTGGAAAGCCTCACTACAGCATGTAGTGGCACTTTCCACTACTGAGGCAGAATACATTGGGATTACAGAAGCTGTGAAGGAAGCCTTGTGGTTAAAAGGGCTGGTGAATGAACTAGGGATCATCCAAGACAGTGTAATTGTGCACTGTGACAGCCAAAGTGCCATTCACTTATGCAAAAACCAAAGCTTCCATGAAAGAACAAAACATATAGATACAAGGCTGTATTGGATAAAAGACATTATTGCTGAAGGGAAGGTTCAAATAAGGAAGATTCACACTGCTCACAACCCTGCTGACTTCATCACCAAAGTTGTCCCCTTGGCCAAGTTCAAGCATTGCTTGAACTTGTTGAATGTAGATTGTGGCTAAGTGAAGGTTTGGATTGGGCTCTTTGCTTGGAGGCTGTGTCATTTGCATTGTGGAATCTGGAGTGCCAAGGTGGAGATTGATGATTATGTGGCACTCACCTATTAACTCACCATCCTAGTCAGCATCTCACGTGGCAAGAAATTTGTAGAAAAAGCCAAGTTAGTTGCAAGTGGTTTCAAATGTTAGTTATGATTAGTTAATTGGCGCCTAAAAACTAATGGTAGCTATATATAGCTTGATTCACATTGTAACAATATACTGAACAGATTAGGGTGTGTGATGAGTGAATTGGGAATCCAGGGAATTGGGAAGTGAGGGGGAAACAGCCTTGGGAATTCTTGCTCATAGTGTATTCCTCACAAAACTTCAATTCAATGCAAATGGACCAAGCAATTGCTCAGTCCCCCAGATGTAAGCATCTTTGATGCTGAACTGGGTAAACAACTTGATGTGTGTTCGAATTCACCTTTCAATTCCGTTTTGTGATCAATTGTGCTTAATTCGTTTTTAGGGTTCTTCCGGATAAATTGGGGATAATCAAGCAATTCAACAATTCGTGTTGAATTGATCTCCGATTGATTGTCCTATATCATCTTCGGTGTGTGGCGAATCGTTCTACATCATCAAACTCGATCTGTAATCATTCTTAGTGCAATCTTGCAATTTCTGGTGCACTGTTATATTGCGATAACAGTGAAGTTTCTGCTGCAAAATTCTTAACAATCTTCATTCCCAAAACGAAATCGATGCAGCCGTAATTTCATCTTCTTCATGAATGAACCCCAATTTCATGCCCAAATTGTAGGAAACCCAAATCGAAGTTGCAGAAAATATAGACGTTTATGGAATAGATTGGTTATGGAACAAAATGATTATGGAATTGGAATGAAAACGAATTGATATGAATTGATATTAATTGGAATGAAATCAAATTGAATGCTCATAGATGTAGGCAATCTGAAACGCTGCAAATTGATGAACCAATCATCAATTTTAATTTATTTTTAACAAATATTAATTTAAGTTAAATAATGAGTCAGCGCCACATAAGCATAAATAAAATAAAAAATGTGACTCAAATGATGATTGGATATTTTTTAACGGAGATGGATGGAGACTAACAGAAAAGGGCAACGGTGCTAAAAATTTAAAACATAAAGGACTTAATTGGGACAAAAAAAAGATAAAGGACTAAATTGTTATCTAAAATAAAGTTAAGGGACCTCAGGAGCATTTTAGCCTTAACATATAATATAATTCATATAATTATGGGTTAAATATGTTTTTGGTCCCTATAAATATAGCGAATTTTGTTTTTAGTCCCTCTAGAATTTTTTAGGCACTTTTGGTGCCTACATTATTTCTCGTTTGCAGTTTTAGTCCCTGCCGTTAGTTTTGACTAACGGAGCTGACATGGCACCGCTTATTTGTCTAATTTTAATGTGTTGGAAATTACACATCATTGCCACATTTCTCAACCTCTTTTAAGTCATTCCATGTCAGCTTCCACATGGAAATTAAAAACACATAAATTAAATTAAAACCTAAATTCCCTTCTTCATCTCTTTCACAACTCCATTGCTGGTGGAATACTTTGAAATCAATGTCTAAGTGTGTAAATTAGCATTGCAAAACAGAGCGTTGTGGAATGAAGATAACATGTTGAGGTTCTCAATCAAACCCAAAACCCAAATGAAGATAAGGCAAGGATATGAATCTCTAAAACGAGGTAGTAGAATTGGGTCTAACGTATGTGGATTTTCTTGGTAGTGTTCCCAATAATTTCACCTCATTGATCTCTTTAACCAGCCTCATGTTAACCGGAACAAACCTCAGCGGTTCAATCCCAACTTTGGGAACTTAGCTACTTGGACTTGAGTGAAACTCCATCTCAACTCCAACGGGCTTATGGGGTCCATTCCAATTCCAATTGGGAACCCCACAAATTTGGAAAAGTTGACCTTATATGATAATCAACTGAGTGGTGAAATTGCAAGTAAGCTCATGAGGAAACAAAAATCTTGAAGGTCCTTTGCCACAGGAAATTGGAAACTGTTCCAGTTTGGTTATGTTAGGCCTTGCCGAAACAAGCTTCTCTGGTTTCAAGCCACCAACTTCTCTGCGAGAAGAGAGAGAGAGAGAGAGAGAGAGAGAGAGAGAGAGAGAGAGAGAGAGAGAGAGAGAGAGAGAGAGAGAGAGAGAGAGAGAGAGAGAGGGACATGGTGCTGGGATGAAATGAAAGTGCGAGTGAGCTTAGAGGAATTAGGGATTTGGTTTCCACTGAATATGGGTTTTTATTTTTTTAATTTTAGTTTTTTAATTTTTCTGTATGGACCTTATGTGGAATTAATAAAATGACATGGAAACAAATAATGGGTGCCAACACATTAAAATTAGACACATAAGCGGTGCCATGTCAGCTCCGTTAGTCAAAATTAACGGCAGGGACTAAAACTGCAAACGGAAAATAATGTAGGGACTAAAAGTGTCCAAAAAATTTTAGAGGGACTAAAAACAAAATTCGCTGTATTTATAGGGACCAAAAACATATTTAACCCTATAATTATTTAGTAGCTTATTTAAAATATATAATAGAATTATTAAGTTACTTGTAAAGAAATTTATAATTTGATATTGTTTATTTGGTAGTGCCAATTATTTTTTAAAAAAATTTATAAAATTATTTAATTAGTATATATTTCTAATTTATAAATATTACTAGTTTTTTTTGACAAATAAATATTTGTAGTGAATTTTTAGAAGAAGTTAATATGTATTTGTCAAAAAAAGGTTATATGCAACTTATTCACAAGGACAATTTTATCCTTTAAAAATTATATATATATATATATATATATATATATATATATATATATATATATATATATTGTCATGATTTGGTGTGTACTAAACACAACATATGATAGTGTCGATCTTGCCATTATTATTTCCTGTCTCTATCATATCATCTATCCTATCATGTCTCTATCGTATGCTTTGACAAACGGGCCCTAAAAGTTTTAGAGCATCTTTCATATTGTTGCTGAAATATGATAACTTAATCATGTGATTTATTTTACCATGTCTCTCTAGTTAAAGTTTTATTCTGAATTTTTGTTATTACTTTCGTCCCATTTTATATGTAGCTTAAGGTTTTTGCATAACCATTAAGAAAAATGATTAGTAGTCTAGATTTTATAAACAGTGTTGTCTAATTTACCATTTAATCATTTATCTTTATACATGGATAAATGTGAATCATTTGTTAAATGTAAAAAATTATCATAATTAAGAAGGCGTGAGTGAAAACGAATATTAAATGCTTCCTTGAAAATGTAAAACAACAATCAATTTGAGACAAATTGATTTTATTAAAACTACTTATAAAATGAGACGGAGGTAGTAATTTAGAAACTAGAAGAATAGGATAAGTAAATAATTTGCTCATTTACCTCACTAAAATGTATTAATAAAAAATAAATTTATATATATATATCAAAATCAAAAATCGAAATAAAATTTGGTGTTAAATTAAAAAAATAAAAATATTATTACTTAAAATAAATAATAATGTATGATTTTATTATAAGGTAGTTTTATCATTTACATAATTTAAAATATAAAAATTATTAAATTTAAAAAGTGATACAAAATAAAATTATTATTAAAAAAATATAAAAATAGAAAATGAATTTAATTTTTTGATAAATGAAATATAGGTGTCACAAGGGTAGTTTTGTCGCTAACATATAATATATATATATATAATACATATATATATATATATATATATATGTTTATTAGCTTACCGAAAATATATAATACAATAACATATGTTATCTTTATACCTAAAATAACAATAATGTATTATTTTATTTCTTATCAAGTGTTGCACATCAAACACATGATATGACCAATGGCTGACCTACCCCCTATTAAGGGGGGTTAAGTGCATACCCTCAAAAATAAAATTAGACATAGCCGCCTTATAAAAACTATTTTGCACACCCTGAGAAAACAATTTGCAGTCAAACTCCTAATTTTGCACTCAATCCACACTGTATCACACTTACACAATCACTCACTACAATTCATCTCCCTCCTGTGTGCATAGAGGATAAATATTAGTTGTATAATTTACTTAACTAAATATATTAAAGGGGTGGCTCCACCATGAGGTTCTCGGCAATGACAACAATTTGTTACGTGTTGGTTGTTTGGGAAGGAGCCTCACCGTCGGTACAGGACCTACTTGTAGTTCAAGGGATGCGAGTGCACTCCTTGAAAAAACAAATTCCTCGCCTTTTCCCTGTATGATTTATATTTTGACCCCCTTAAGTTTAAAATTTACGCTTCAGCTTTGATAGTTCACTAATGACTAAACACTTCATTCAGGTCTTGAACTAAAATCATCTATTCTCTTGATCTCTGAAGTACATAATACAATAGATAGTCTCTAAAGTTTACGAAATCACTCAAATTAGTCTTTAAAACTTAAAGCAGCTATCTCATTAGTCACCGTAACGTGATATTTGTAAAACTATAGAAATTAATTTGACTGATGTCACGAACTTTAGGTGGGGCGCTTTTTGAAGTTTAGTAATGTCACTTCTGAGTATAATTTTCCTAGGAACAAAATGATGGGAATCCCATTCCAACATTTAATGAAAAAATGTGTTTCGAAAATATCCCTCATTTCACTTCTAGGAATCTGTTCCTAACTTGATCCTGAGATCGGACCAAGCACAGAACACGATGAACAATAGAGAATAATAGTATAAAGAATGGAGAGTCAAATTGTGGGTCCTTCATTAGCCTCAAGGGCGAGATATATATAGTACAAGAGTAATTATGAGTAATAAATGCTCATTATGGCTATTACAGATCTTGGGCCATGATTATAGGACATTCCATATATATATATATATATATATATATATATATATATATATATATATATTCTGCCTATCTTCGGTCTCTGGCTGAGCTAAGTGACGGGGCCGAGCTTTGAGAGGAGGGAGGAGTCCGTCAGTCTGCAATGCCACTGAGTCCCTCAATCCTTAAGGCGAACCTGGGCCTTCGGGTTCCTTGTTCTGGCTTCCGAGAGTCAGTCATGCCGGCCAGGAAGTGACGTATGACCGAGCCTTCCTGAGTGGTAGGCTCGACTGGGAACAAAATCTTTATTTGTGGGAATAAACTTTTTCAAATTTCTAACAAACATAGGAATACTCATTTCCTACCTCAGCATTTCTAGGAATGTTATTTCTACACTTCAAACAAACACCCCTAGGAACTACTTAATAGTTTCATATATTTGAGAGAGCAAATAGGAAAGCGGGTATAATCTTAAAGACTAAATTGAGAATATACTCTTATTTGGAAGCAGTAGGTTGGTCGCGGGAACAGTAGAGAGGTCCTTGTTCTCAGATCTAGTGCTTTTTGCTTAGCCCGACCGAGAAGGAGTTGCCGCAGAAGGGATTGGAGAACCACATTGTGTAGACAACAATGTGGTCATACGGGAAGGGAAAAGGTAGTGTTGTAGATGACAGAAGGAAAACAACACAGAGGATGAAAAAAAGACTCACACAGGGGTGGGGAGAAATTGAGGTGGCCCTCACCATTCAAGCCCAAAAGAGTGGGGAACAACCTCTGCATAGGGAGGACAAAACAACTCCATCAGGGAAGGAGAGGTGCTAGGTGCCCTCAATGGTTTGAAATCCTAATAGAGTCGCCATGCGCCACATTTTGAAATCCTAATAAAGTCTACATTTTGTCTATTATTATTATTATTATTATTATTATTATTATTATTAAAAAGATAAAAAGAATGAGAATAGCAGAGAGTCCAATGGGAGACTAGACCAAGACCCTTGGCAGGAACAAATGTCAATGAACCCAGTAATACAGAAGACCTAATCTATTAGGGGTAAAGTCCTCTAAAGCAAAGTTAGGCAACGACTCCCACCAATTAAAACCCTGACTAATAAACAAGTAATTAGTTAGTTTATCTGCGCAAGAGTTTCCTTCTCCGTAGATATGAGAAATAAGGAAACTCATCCTCTTGATTGTAGCAATGCAATTATGCCATCTATTTTTAAGTCTCCATGCAACTAAATCGGAGAACTTATAAGAAGTCACTACAATAGCAGAATCGCATTCAATCCAAAGCTTGTACCATCCTCTCTCAAAAACAACTTCAATCGACTTCATAACGGCCAAGATTTCAGCTTCAAAAGCGATCAGGGACGTAGCCACATATAATAACTTTTTTACACATAATAGTAATAGTATTAGTAAAGGGGAGTGTAGCAGGTGAGAACTAGTTCTTACTTTGATAAATAAGAACTAATCATTATAACCGTTAGATTATAACGATTGAGATTACCTCCTTAATTATAGGTTTCCATGTGATTTGTAACTAAAAACGAAACAACCGCACAACATCCTATAATTAAGGGGGTAATCACAATCGTTGATTTTAATCTAACAGTTATAATGATTAGTTCTCATTTATCACGGTAAGAACTAGTTCTCACCGGATACGCTCCCTTAGTAAAGTATTATATATGTGCTATCTATAATCTATAATAATAATACAAAGGAAAATGTTTCTCAAGGCTTAAAATCTGAGGTGTCGCGCTCACAGCAATTTGGAAAAAAATCATTAAATGCAAATTCAATGTATAACTGTCACTTAATTACGTTATCAATTACCATATTCAAATTCTCACATTTAATTAAGGTACGTTTTTTTATAACAATTTAATTAAGGTACATAATTTCTTATAGAGTTTCAAAATATCACAATTAATTTCTGAATCACAAAATTAATTGAAAATATACGCTACAATTGCCATATTAAATTTCTTTTAATTGTTTAATTTTAGCTATAGTAAATTTTCAAATTTTCTTAAAATGAAAATATTAAACAAGGGTATTTTTTTCGTCTAGAAATAGACAAAAACATATTATTTGAACCTAATTACTTTGGAGATGGGGTGAATCATATTTTATGTAACCTATTTATGTATTATTGATTTGAAAATTTCGAAAATGCGAGAAATATATGCGACCAATTCTAAGGAATATGAAACTATCTCCTAGCTATAGTAAATTTTCAAATTCTTTTAAAATGAAAATATTAAATAGGGGCATTTTTTTCGTCATATTATTCGAAGCTAATTACTATGGTGACTCATATTTTGTGTAAACTTTTTATGTTTTATTTATATGAAAATTTCGAAAGTGGGAGAAATATGCGACCAATTCTAAGGAATATGAAACTATCTCTAGCTATAGTAAATTTTCAAATTCTCTTAAAATGAAAATATTAAATAGGGGCATTTTTTTTCATCATATTATTCGAAGCTAATTACTGTGGTGACTCATATTTTGTATAAACTTTTTATGTTTTTTTTATATGAAAATTTCGAAAGTGGGAGAAATATGCGACCAATTCTCATTGTTCATACTCTCTTGGAGTTAATTGTTTGTTTGCCTAGCCACTCATCGTCCATAACTATTTCAACTTTTATAAAACAGAAGAAAATGGACCTTCCACTGATGGAAAATATAACAATGAACTCAACCAATAAATCCAAGCTTTTTAAGGTTCTACCTTTTAGTTATCGCATTTCAAGTTGTAGAAAATGGTTGATCGTAAGTTTTTTTGTATTACAACTTTTCCTTCAATACCTATAATTTTGAATCTCATTTAGGTTCATGTTTGTTTGTCTTTACTTGCAATTTATTCATTTTGGCGTTTTCCAAATTCTCAAATTGTTTTCAAGAAAGACGAACTTTTTTCTTACATAGGTAATTTTTTGAATCTTCTAAATATGACTCTATTAAATATTGGGTTATCTATTAATTTTTGATCTACTAATTAGTTAATCAACAATGATATATCAGAACTTCAAAACCTTTTTTGATTTATGTAAGTTATTGTTATTGGCGTATCAAATGAATTGTCCTTCCAAATGGAATAGAACATTCTATATGAAATCACACAAAAAATATATTAACTTTATGGGGGTATTTTGTTTTTTAAAACATTTATGGGGATTGAACACTTTTCCAGAAGCTATATCATTAGATTGGGATTGTGTAGCCAATAAAAAATACAGTCAGTGCGGTTAGCGTATTGAAAATATTTTTCATTAAGAAAGAGAAAGAAAGCTAACATGGTTGATTAGTGCTTGGCTGCACTAACCGCTCCTAATAGTGACTGCACGATATCCAGGTTTAGAAGCCATATTTTAAATTGTTGTAAGTTGGACATCTTTGGAGGTATTGATTGTGCATGCAAAACTATTTTTTTAAATATGAAGCCATATCCAATTTATGGGAAAATTTATATGTGGAACTTCTTTTACTTTTCATAAAATTGAAGCTGGATGCAAACATGGCTTGAAAGAGGAAGTTTAGTTTTGTAGTCGTTTCCTACCTTTCACCCCTTTGTTGAGAAAGAATGGATAAATTATAGTGTCTTTTTCTATGCAAAGTGTTATTGTATTGCTGCTAAAAATATGGTCAAAAAGAGAGAATTGATTGGTCAACGGATTTTAAGGACTTTGATCCACTTAAAAGGGATTCTCCTATACAAGTTGATTGAGGAAGGATATTAAGCTTGAGAATGATTGAGTTTTTTTTACTAAAGTTGGACTAAGTTGTTCAATTTCTTTTCTTCAATGTTTGTTTTCGCCATAATGTTTTAGTTTTTAGGTTCTTCAATACTTCGAAGTTAGTTTATATGTTTTAGTGTTTTATGGTTTTTATAACTTTGATGTAGTGTTTCTGTTTTGCTGTTGAGAAATGCATTTATAGTGATTAATCTGTTATGAGAACCACTTGAATTTTCCTAACTGTTTCTTGATGAATTTGCCTTATTTGTTGTTAATTTGTTTTATTTTAACTATTATATAAATGTCAATTGATGATGAATTTAATCCAACACTATCAAACATAAATTATAGAATGAACAGGCTTAACGAGTTATGCTCTTCGCTTGGAGTATTATTGAAATGGGTGAAAAGTGACCATATCAAAAGGCATAAAAAAACAATGGCCTATCATCAAAGTTCAGACCTTAAATGAGCAACCAATTTTAACAATTTAGGTAGCACCAAGAAATTTGACTTTTTATTGACGAACACACCTGGAAATTGAGTTAACTAGCGCTGTGACCCGTGCGATGCACGGGGAAAAGCTTTAGGGTCTACAGAAGCATTATAAGACCAAAATTAGATTAATGGTAATTGAAGTCAAATTTTAACAACTAAGTTATGTTTAAAAGATTCAAAAGGATGGAAGCGAAAAGAAAAACGATAACAGTAGTAGAAATGCTAGTTATTATTACATAATAATTGGGTTATCAGGGGTTAGACTATCTTCAAAAACAGAAGCGTTGGAAGGATTCTGGTGAACAGGTTGCTGGACATCCTCATTGTTAGGGTACACAAATTGAATTGGTGGTGGTTGATGCATTATCCTTGGGCAAAGTCGTTCAGTTGACATTGGATAATATATGGTAAAAACACCCTTTGAACTTAAATAAGTTACCTGAGCTTCTCTACTCTCAGGTGTGCCATACAAACCATTAGCTCCGACAACCTCCATAATACGATCAATATCTGTGTCTACATAGGCAGTATCATGTTCATCCAAAAAAAACAAAGGCACGATAGGGTGTCCCAGGGCCTGTTTCTATCCAAAGCTTAAAAGGAAAGCGTTGATGATAATCTCTATAAAAAGTTTTTTGGAATTTTAAGATCCTTTATGAAAGAGTGATACAAAAAGTATGAGTGAAAAAACAATATCTAAAATAGAAGAAAGATAAAAGTAATTGGAATGATGCCAAATTCAAAAGTATTTTATGAAGGTCCTCCCAAATACCATGTATATTGAAACTAATGCCATAGGAGACAAATCAAATAAAGGGTAAAGTAAACATGCAAATCAAATAGAAATCATGCAAGGGTAAAGGCAACAAATAGAAATCATGCAAGGGACTGTTTAAGCATAACAAATATCCACACAAAAAAAGCGTTATGGTTGTAAAGGAGTCTACTTAATAGATTTGTTTAGAGTGTGGCTAAAGATAGAGTGAATCAGGCATAAATTTGACATACAAATGCAGAAACCTAAATTACCTACAAACTTCTTAGACATGCCAAAGCAATGAAGGTTATAGAAAAAAATGAGGAATTTAGGTAATGGTAAAAATAGTGAGAATTACTGAATTGAGGGATATGACAGTTCAAAACGTCTTTGAAGCCAACTTCTTTGAATCCATGAGTTGAATGGTAAGCCTAAAATTTAATACCACAAACCTGTTAGTCAATTAATAAGACTAAAGTTCAAAGATGCACTGAATTAGATAAAATTCAAAGTAATTTAATTTAGGATAGAGAACTATATACATCTGAGCGTTAGATAAAAATAGAAAGCATGATGCATAAATAAAAGTATTCACAGAGAGTACTCCCTATTATTTGCTATCAATCTAGATTAAATGTCTAGATGTGTGCAAGCACCAATTGATATACCATGACAATTGAATATTCTAAAATCTAAGATACCTAAGCAGACTTGAGAGGGGTTATACAATAATAAATTATCAATTGTCTTGTTAATTATCCATCCAATAGAAACTCAAAAGAGAGTTAGTCTCAAGACAAATACAAATGATGCATTGCAACATAGAGTGAACGACAACAATCAAAGAGATGCAGCATCACTATGAATGGTGGCAATAAAGTAAATGTGTGTAGCTTAAAGGATAATCATAAAAGCTACTATTGTTTTCACCATCAAAATCATCTTCACCTCCACATGGCTAAACACCAGCTCCCATTGAAACTGGCTCCATTGCCTTCAAACATCCAAATTCTTTACCCCACAGAGAGATTCTAAAATTAACAAATGCAAACTGATTATTGGAAAATCCCAGAGCTGTTGTGACTTGTAACTTGCTCCATTGTGAATATCCGAAATAAATAATACTTGTTAGAATATGCAAACTTGCTTGCTAGCTTCATTGAGTATGGTAGATTCAAGAGCATGTTTATATGAGGAACCACAACAAAGAAAATTAAATTCAATGTATACACCAAGCAATACAAGCATAACTTTACCTCCTGTTGGAGTTGCTCCCTGTCCAGAAAAGCATCAAGATTTAAAATCTTGAGACAACCTAACTTTCTCAACCTTTCCTTCCCCTATGCGTTTCCATTTACAAATCTGTTAGTATCATAAATACATAATTAGATACATTGAAGGTTTAAACTCATAAAACGACCATGAATTCTGTAACAAACATGTTGAAAGTTTAAAGACCGACTATTTTGTAACTATTTTACCAGTCTAAGAAATATTTAAAGACTAAGATATGAAAAAAAAATTGTTGTGAGTGGCTACTAAAGGCTTTTAGATGGGAAGAGAGAGCAAAATGGAAAACTACAATTATGAGTGGCTAGATATATGTCCCCGCTAAAAGTATTTAGATTGAAGTTGTAAAGCTTATTGCGTTCTTACTCGTGGTTCCTTTTAATGGAAGACTAAATTCATTACCAAAATAAGAAACCATTAAAAATGAATCCAATTAGTTTAGAAGGATAAAAATTAGAACATAGGAAACCCTTCCCCTAACTCCCCTTTTTTAGCATAATTCCATAAATACAAAAGGACAATTCAAATTTGAGAGAAGAATATGTCTCATCCATATAAGAACTTGTACCTTTAATTCTTCCCTCCAAACTTTTCTCCCCTGTACCTTTAATTTTGTCTTCTTCTGCACCAATCGAACTTGTAATCCTATGAACAAAATAAAGTTTTCTGGTAAGTGTCAACTTATTATAACTTACCTTTCTCTACAATAGCTTGCATTGGCAAAATAAATTGGTGCAACAATCTCCAAAATCAAAGTTCCAGACACATGATGAGCATTTGGATATTGCTCAACATTTCTGTATATTCCAGAATTTGGAAGGTTGCCCAAAAAGAATGTCCTTGCCGTTGCAACAAATAGGAGTATCTGAAGTAACTATATTGCAACCTAAACATGCATAAGAAATGAACATATTAATTTCATTAAACTGTGTATCTCAGAAGTTGGCTCAATTAGACATAAAAGCAAATATAACTTGTAATCTCATATAACGCTTCATCATACATTTGATCACCAACATTGTGTAGATTTTGTCAGAAAAAACCATTGTGTAGATTGGCCACATTTTGCATGAGAATGAATTCTTCAGTGGCATATCCTCCTATTTCTATTACATATATTGTTCATATAGATCATTTAATTGTGAGCGGATAATACGCAACACCAATTAGTTGTCAAGTAATAGACTATCCATAGTTTTAAAAAAAAAAAATGAATGAGTAGGATAGGAGAAGGAGCGCCTGCAACGATGCAAGTGCATGATGTTAGCCTTCATATACCTTCTCGTCATATAAGTATAAGCTTCTAACAAAATATCTGAGCTTCCAGTAATACTGGCATTGAAGTGAGATTATCTCTCCAATTCTTAAATCAATAAAAAGAGTGTTGCTTCTCCAGCCTAAAAATGAAAAATATCAATAAATAAAATTTAACAGAATAATGATAGCAAAGGCAATATTTCTTGAAACTTGAAGTGGTACAAACATAAACAGGTCTCAAACCCAAAACAGATTCTCCTACATAAACTCAAAGCTAATTTCGAAATTATGATAGGAATACCTTTTCCTTACTTGTGCCCACATTATGAATTAGTAGACCTTCAACACATGAATTAGCAGAAAAACACATCATGAATTAGCATATTCGGACACGAAAATGCAATGTACAAATTCATGATGCTAAACACAAATCATTATTATATCAAATCCAATTATCCACTTATTATAACTTTAAGAAAACATGTCAAACTATAGCTACCAATGATATATAACTTAAACTTTTAAAAAATAAAAATAAGATAAAAGCATATAAAATATATATTTTCAGCTACTAATGGACTTCTATGACCATGTTGGGGTGAAGCACCGGATTTAATTTTTGCATCACCCTAGTTACATCTTATGATTATAATTTATAAAACATAAATAGAAGGCAACATGGCAACACCCATACAGCAACTTGACAAATCAATTGGAAGCATCACCCAAATTTAGTATTATAAAAAACACTCATTATCACCTAACATCATCCAACTAAATCACCAGCTGCATCACGAACAACACCCTCAACCTAAACAACTAAGAATGTTAATCAAAAGCCCCAATCAAAGCTGCAAATTAAAAGAAAAAAGAAAAAATAACACTGAAGAATGTTATACAATCTTTACAGTACCACGACCTTCAATGTAGTTTGATTATTCCAGCATCCTTCAAGCCATTTGCGCTTTTCCACTCACGTTTTTGCCTTAATTTGCTTCTCTACACTATTTTTAAAAAGAAGTGAGGCTTCAAACTTGTGGGAGAAAAAAATGAATTGAACAAAATTGAAAAAATTGAAGCACTACTGACCAACATAATAGAGAGAAGAACCAGACATTTCATCAAACATAACATGTGCAGAATCCTCATATATTAATCCTCATATATTTTTTTATCAAACAGAACATGAATAAATGACAAAATAAATTAGGAGATGGAGAAGCTCTTATTTTTATAAACAACAAAACCCAAATCAAGGGAAGAACAAATAAGAATGATCTCTCTCACGGTGTCGCTGCCATTTCCCTATTTCACTGTGAGTGAGAAGGATAGATAGAAAAACAACAAAAAATAGAGAAACTAATTAAGATTGAGGAAGATGAGAGAGTTAAGATCGATAGAGATCAGAAGAGTAAATTTACCATGGTGGGAAATGAGAAGAAGTAGAAGAAAGCCACCCACGCTCTCCTCCTCCTCCCGCCATCGCCATCGCCACTCACCACCGCTAGAAATTCCTCACCCTATTTTTCCCTTTATATCTCGCCTCCAACTCTGCCTTCTCCTCTCTGTTTCTCTGAGGTAGCTGTTGGTAGCAACTTTTGGGTTACATATTTGTTTTTAGATGAATTGAGAAAAATGTGTTTCAAAGAGAAACAGAGGAAGAAAAAGAACGACCTTAGAGGAAGGAGAAGATGGTCGCAGTCCATGTGTTAGCGTGAATCAACGAGGAAGAAAGGAGAAGAATGAATCGGAGAGGAAGAACTTTCTTCCGAGAGAGGAAGGAGAAAAATGACACCCTAATTTTGTTTATTTACCAAACAAATCTGTTGTTTGTGGAATGAGAAGAATGGGTTTCAGAGTAATATGAGAAAGATGAAGAAGATGTTGGGTTGACAGAAAGAGAAAGAGGAATTGGGAAGCGTGGGAAGTTTTGCGTGTTTGATGTATTTTGTGTCTGACACATGCAATCTTCAGTATGTTCAGAGTAAAAAGAAGGACAAAAGGGTCAATGTGGGTTCAGAGGGAAAGATGGAAGAGACAAGAATATGAGGTGGAAGAGGAAGACACACGTGGTAGCAACGGATTGGCGAAAAATTGGCGGGATGATGACCTAGCAAGCTGAGTTGGAGACTACCTCCGGATGTATAGTTTTTGATTAAAAAAACAAATATCATAATAAAGCCGGTCTAAACCTAGGGAAAGTTTTTAGGTGTGTCACGTTCTCATGAAATGACTTCTTCAATATATTTTACTATAAACCTTATTCTTATATTAAATTACTTATTCATTGACTATAGTTGTGACACTTCTTAACTGCCATTTGATTGAACCACTTATTTTTTTAACAGACGAGTACCAATTAATCCCTCTTTTTGGACTTTTTGCACTTAATTTGTGGAATTATATCAAATTTCTCTTTTATCCTCCTCTTATATACTCTCTCAGAACCTATTTATAAGTAAAAATTCACTTTTTAGATTCATTGGACAACTAAAGTATCTGGACTACATTATAGTCTAAATACATTAATTTTCCAACGAACCCAAAAAGTATTTTTTTTGCTTATAAATAGGTCTAGAGTGAGTATAGCTCAATAAAGTTCTTGGGAAATATAAGAATGGCAAAATACCTCCCCAAGTCCCTTAACTTATTTATTTATAACGATTAAGTCCCTTATATTTTTTTTTATAACGCACAAGTTCCTTAACTTTTAAAAACGTAACGCATAGGTCCCTTTTAACGTTTTTTTGTTAACACCGTTAAAAAAAACTTAAGTGGCTAATAGAGCTAACGTGAATGTTAATGTGGCTAAACAGTGATGATGTGGCATATCCACCTAAGATTTTAATTAAAAATTAGTTTTTTATTCAAAACAAAAAAACCCAAAATACCCCTCTATTACTATTCATCATCTTCTACCCTAGATCTTCTATCTCTCTTCTCATCTTCCCCAATCCCCTCTCAGCCCTGCAACTTCTGGATTCACTCAGATTCACTAAATTTCCAACAACTTCTGAAATCAAAATCCCTAAATGCAAAAGGATGAACAGATTCAATTTCACTGGACAAATTTGGGATTGGGATTACTAAAAATAGGGACCTGGGATTTTCTCTGCGTTTCTGGATTTTGAAAGCGTCACAATAGGGACCTGAGTTTCTGGATTTTCTCTGCGTTTCTTTCCAAGTAAGTGCAAGGAAAGTGAAAAAAGCAATATAAAGAAACAAATCAAAAGCTGTGTCAACTAAATAACTAAAAGGGCAAAAGCCATATATACTCAATCCACAAAAGCTAAAGCCATATATACTCCACAGTCACTGTCAAAAGCTAAACAAATCAAAAACGTCTCATATTTACATTTCCCTTTGATCAGATCAGTTTGTGTTGCATATCCAACAACGCAAATCTAAACCCAAATCTTCAAAGCGAAACAAAACCCACATCCAAATCTAAACCCAAATCTTCAATATTCATCTACAACAATCAAAACAATATATCCATATGTGGAAAGCCCAAACGAAACCCAAACAAAACGAAAACGAAATTCATATGTGGAACAGAAACGAAATTCAGATCTGGGTTTGCCTATTGAAGAAGATGAACCAGTTCTTTTTAAAATTTTTTAATTTAAATTAATAAAAAATAATGACTCAGCAAATAAATTACATTGACCCCTATTTTTATTATCCTATGTGGCATGACAGCTAGCCACATCAATGACTAATTAATGGTGTTAACAAAAAAACGTTAAAAGGACATATGCGTTACGTTTTTAAAAGTTAAGGACCTATGTGTTACAAAAAAAAAAGGTTAAAAGACCTATTCGTTACAAATAAATAAGTTAAGGAACCCCGAGAGATATTTTGCCTATAAAAATTTAGCAACAGTATCAAAGGTTACTGAAACAAGTAATTTGTTTTTTTATCAATAGAAATTTTTTTATCTATAATATATACTTATGGCTAACAAAAGACAAACTTACCTTAACAAAAACGAAAATCGTTAATAATGACTACCAATAACTATGTTAAGTTGCTGGCAAATTAAAAAGTAATTGTTCAAATTATTATTTTTCGTCATGACAATGTAAATTAAATTTCTTTTCTAATCCAAATATAAATTCAATTTTATTTATTTAGATTGTCTTTACATATATTAGATTCAAACTGATTTTTCAAATAGATAACTTAAGATTTTATTTTGACTTATACCTTAGATTATTAATATGCACTAATTGTACCTTGTTATGAAATTAACCAAAACTAGAGGAGAACAAATATGAGATGAAGAAGGGAGAAGAAGAGAATGAGAGAGTCTTTCCATTATGCTCTTCACATGTGTAAGTCTCTACATATGAGGGTGATCCCTATTTATAGGATAGGGATTGGCAAATGAGTAGCCACTCATAAAATACCACTTACACAAGATAATGGTGGGAGGTGAAGGACAATGGACATCCACTAAACTTAATATTCATAACACTCCCCCTTGGATGTCCATCGAGGATATGCCTCATTAAAACCTTACTAAGAAAAAACCCGGTGGGAAAAATTCCTAGTGAAGGAAAAAGAGTACAATATCCTTTCTATGGGAACTGCCTCGTTAAAAATCTTGCCAGGAAAACCCAACGGGACAAAACCATAGCGAAGGGAAAAAGAGTGCAGCTTTTCTCCCCCTGAATGAAGCGTCACTTCAGAATATGAATTTCAACATTTGGAGTTACTCCTTGAGTGCATATGGAGCAATCTACTCCGCTGTCACTTGTGATGTATCCTCTTTTAATGGAGCTTTGTGGTTAGTATTATCTTCAAAACATCTTCATTGAATTGTTGGCATTTTGGGTATGAATTGAACAAGCAAGAACCATAGGTTGTTTTGTAGATCAAAAAGATATTTCAATGTCACCATATGTAGATAATAGTTGACTTGCGACCTGACTTGATCTAGATCAGAAAAATACTTTGTATCTGCAATTCTGCATGGTTAATTTGTGTAACATACATAATATGATTTATTCATAAGGATAGTCAAAAAATAAAATATGCATCCCACTTTGTTCTAATGTATTTTGGTTTGTAATGAACTATATTGCTACTAATTATCACATAATACTATCATATCATGAGATATAACATTTAATAATATGCATGCATGCTTTCATAGTCTTCGGGACTGAGATATTTCATATATTCTTACCACACAACTCATGTACTCAATATAAATAATTTCTGTAGATCAGTATGAGACTTTGTTTTTCAAAAGAATTTATTTGGAGATATTTCTTTTTATATTGAATACTTCTGGAATTTTCCAAGTAGAGGTCAACTACAGGTTCAACCTCAAAATCCATCAGATATAGTTTGAGGTTATTCATCTAGAGCTCTTTCTTTGAACAGTCTATATTTTTTTGGAAGCTTTACAAAAGTTTCGATAATATTTATGTCATCAACATAGACATCAGTTATAGCAAATTTTTTTCCAAATATTTCTATAAAACTATATAGACAAGTGATGTCATATTTGTATCCCTCTTTTAGGATATAAATTTAAACGATTATACCATATGTGTTCAAATTATATGATCTCATGGAGGGTTGATTCAATTTGAGTAATCATATCGATGAACCCGAAAAATGTGTATTGGAATATCAAATCCTCCAGGGATCTTCAAATAATTATGACTATCAAATGAGTCATACACATAAGTTGTAGCAGCATTCATCTTGTGAAAATTGAGCTCTTCATGTGCTACGAGGCTAATTAAGTACTGAAAAGTACTTGCATTCACCCTTGAGTAACATGTCGAGCTTTGAATCTCACAATTTCACCATCCTCATTCTGTTTTGCACAAAAAAAAACATATGTATCTGATTGGTTTCGCACCTTCAGGTGTCTGGACTACAGGTCCAAAAACTTTTGTAAAACGAGTTTAATTCTGCTTTAATTTCACCTTTCAATTTGGCCAATTCTCACTTTGTCTACAATTTCAATAGACTTTGGTTCATGATCCTCACTATCATTTTTCACATTCAGCGCTATATTATATGTTAAATCATTGTCAACGTTGACTTTGTTTCGGTTCCATCATTTTCCATTATTGACATAATTCATTGAGATCTCTTTAATTTCATAATTTGTCAGGTACCTGATAAGTTCTTCTGGAACTAAAATGTCAATTATGTCTGAAGACTCTTTTAGAGGTTCTATATCCCTGCTTGGACCATCTTACTTTTTAGCTCCTTTTCTTGTTCGAGGATTTTTAACTTTGGAACCGATTGGTCTACAACGCTTCAGGCGCGGTTGAGACTCATTTGCAATATTTGATTGTCCAACAGGGACATCCATTTTATTGGAACATTAGTAGCTGATGTGTATGATTTGGTCACACCTTTGGATCAGTGAATGCATAATTGGTAGATGATTTGCTAAGCTTTGCGAATTAATTATCTTTTGAACTTCTAGTTCACATTGTTTAGTTTGAGTCAAGATGAGACAATGATAATTCATTCCGACTGAATTATAAACAAGTCTCCAGATGTTGGCTCACGATACTTTATTATACGCGGAGATTTATATCCAATATATATTCCCAAAATTATTTGAGACTCATCATAGTGCATTGTGAGTGGATAAATTGAAACATGCACATCCAAAAATCTAAGATGAGAAATATTAGATTCATGACCAAAAGCCAAATGTAAAGGGGAAGAGTTATGATAACTTGTTGGCCTGATGCGAACCAATATTGCAACTTGCAATAGTGCATGTTCTCAAGTAAAAATTGGAAGTTCTTATCTGATAAGTATTTGTCATATAATTAACTTTAGACGTCTAAAGAATGGTTCTTCAAATCTATTTTATGAATGAACGTATGCTACGTGATGTCCAATATCAATTCTAATCGACATACAATACTTATCAAATGCCTTCAGAATAATTCACTTAAAAACCTCTTACTCAAATTAGTTGAGCAAGCATGCTCACAAACTTCTGGTTGTGAGTTGACGACAAATATATAATATATATGTGGCCATATAGTTGATACATCATTAAGATCACAAATATCTAAATGGTCCACGTGATTAGTGTACTCGTTTACATATATCACCTTATATAAGTTCTAGAATTACGAGAGACTTATTCTCTCAAATTGCCAATTTCTTTTGGGAACTAGTGAACACAAACATTAGTAGATTGAAGAAACTACCGGCTCTTCAATACAAGTTCACATTAAAAAATTTAACCATTTTTCGCATCACAATATACTCAGGATGGTCCAACCAATTAGCCAAACAACAAATTTGTTGTGATTTATAAACTTCTGGTTTATAACAACATGCACTTCAATTTCACTAATAGAAGTGTAATCCATTTCTACGGATATGCTTAAAACTTAATAAATTTCTATGAAGCTTAGGGGAAAATAATGCATTCTTAATGTGTAAATTTGTTCTCGGGGATAACAATATATTAGCTCTTCCGGAGCCTTCAATTATCTTTGAAATGCCAGATATAGTACTAACATCGGTTTCTCGATTCACTAAATAGGAGAAATTTTCTTTTGTTGTTTTTTATTTATTTATTTATTTATGAAAATTCAATATATTCATAGAAAGATAGAAGGGAATGGAATTGTTTTTCCGTTCATTGAACCTGTATAATTAATTATAAACAATATATGAAGAGCCAACAGAAGGGAATGGAATTGTTTCTCCGTTCAAAAATAAACTTTTGATCAAGAATATCATAAGACAACAAAACCAATCCACATCTAATTATAAACAATATATCAAGAGCCACCAATCCTAGATAAAATACTTCAAAACTATAAGGTTAATCACCAAGCAAATAGGTACTTAGATTCATATATATATACAATAATCAGACGATTGTCAAATCTAATCAGGAGAACCATATTATAATATCTATTTGGTTAGACATTGAAATCATACAACACAATAGTATTATCATGGAACAAGCGAGAATCAATACTACCTAGCATAAGGAAGAAGAAATGTTACATTTTTCAAATTTCATGAGTTACTACACCACTAAGAATAGATCATCACCACAACCTTTGTTGTATCAAAATTATAATGTGAATCATTCACTTTTAAGAATGAACTTCAATCGATTGAGTGGCTTGGGAGTACTCTTTAAATCACGATAACACATAATCTATACTCAAATATTCTTGAAAATATTTTCTCATTTTCCTATTACATGAGAATATATGAGACAAATTATATTTCCTCTGCTTTGCTTCAAAATATACTAATTAAAATCTAATTATTCTTATAGATTTCGGTAATAATGCAGATGCCTAGTTCTTCAGGAACTTCACCACAAATCTTCATAAGAGATGCCCAAAGACAAATATATTTTGTGCAATCCTCAAAGATGCTTGAATATTAACTTATTTGTGCAATCCTCAAAGAAGAAATATTAACTTATTTGTGCAATCCTCAAGGATGCTTGGATACTAAATTTTTAAGTTCTTCAGAAACTATATCATAAATCTCCATAGGCATAGAAACAATTATTTGTGCAATTCGTCGGGGATGCTTGGATAATCGATTTATTGTTCTTCAGGAACTATATCACAAATTTTCATCATTTTGATTCTATTATTTAGTTATCTAATATGAAATGAATAAGAAAATAACCAGGAGCATAGAAAGATAGACCCAAAAAGACTTTTGGAAGATCCAGTAGGAAACATCATAATCTAATCAAATATATCAAACAAAAAATTGACGAGGTAATCAAGAGTAGTCTGATTTTTGTATAGGCCTTGATAGATAATTAACAAATCACAAGAATTTTAAAAGCCACAATCCAAAAAATAAATAAACAAAGACAAATTGGTCAATAAATCATATGGTAAATAGATAAATAAAATTCTTTAAATCTTTTGATCAACAATCATAAATTATCAAAAAGAAAAGTGACATATAATAGCATATGATAAAAGCAAAACCAGCCAAAACATAAGTAGGGCCAGCCCAACACTTAATGAGGTCTAATAAGTAGTATCCAAGGACCAATATTACCTTAGGTTGTTAATAAATAATCAATTATCCAAGGACCAATATTACCTTAGGTTGTTAGAGCTTCGTGCTAATAACGTGTTATGAAATTAACCAAAACTAGAGGAGAACAAATATGAGATGAAGAAGGGAGAAGAAGAGAATGAGAGAGTCTTTCCATTATGCTCTTCACATGTGTAAGTCTCTACATATGAGGGTGATCCCTATTTATAGGATAGGGATTGGCAAATGAGTAGCCACTCATAAAATACCACTTACACAAGATAATGGTGGGAGGTGAAGGACAATGGACATCCACTAAACTTAATATTCATAACATACCTTATATTTATATTTACTTTTCATTGCCATTATATATATATATATATATATATATATGCTAAATTTAAATCAATAAAAATGACGTATTGTTATCAAACATTACCAATTAAATGCATTTTTCTTTACTTATTTTATTTTTTAATTATATTTTTTCCATAAAATTATTAAAATTTAATATCTTTCATGAAAATTGCTTCCCGTGCATCGCACGGGTTACATACTAGTTACCGAAAAAAGTGATATGCGGTCAAATGTATATATATGTGGTTGTGCAGATTTCATACAATTCTTCGGTTATAATTTATCAAATATAAGGGAAATTTAAGGGATAATCAATAACCGAAGAATTGATTTTATTTTCTTGTCAAAAAAAGAATTGATTTTATTTTGAGAAATCAATAATTGAGTGGCAACACCTAAATAATAGGGTTGAAAATAACTAATGCAAAGCAACGTCATCATATCCTAATAATTAGAAAGTTTAAATTAAGATAAAATCTCACAAACTTGACTAAAAGTATTCTTATAATCACATATCCAAACTCTTTAAACGATACAAGGCTCCAAGGAACTAGAGTTGTGTTTGTGTTGTAACTTATGATTGAGTGTTGCGTACTTGTGTTCATCTACTTGTGTCACTAATAGACGGTGAACTTCTTCTCAATTAGCATAGTGTTGCGTGCTACATAACCTGATCAACGACGAAAATGTGTTTAAATCGGCTGTGAAATATTTTCCCAGTATTCCTATCTCCGTCCCTGAAAGCGATAGCAATACCTACATAATCAGAGAAGCATCCCATAATTGCCCCACTTAAGTCACGAAACAAGCCACCATAAGCCACGTGGCCAAGGTAACCACTGGAGGCCCAATCTAAGTTGCATTTAACCCAATCGCACAAAGGCTTATGCCAAATGACTTCAGCAATAGCCGGAGCCTTTGAAGGGTGGTCCGACATAGAGAAATGCTTAAGGAATCGAAACTCATCAATGGAGTTCGAATTCACCCCTGTAGAGATGTGACCAATTAAAGAAATTGCAACAGAGATAAGATGAAGGCATCTTTCAAAAGGAATAGAAACATTATTGAAGCGAGTCTGATTCCTATCATACCAAATGATCTAAATAATGTGTGCAATATATGCCGAGACAGGGCCAGCCATGGGCCTGTGCAAGCTGTGCTATTGCACAGGGCCCCGACCCAATACAAATTTTTAGGGCCCAAAAAAAATAAAATCGTATGTATATAATTGTTTTTCAGAAAGTGTATCAAGCAATGTTATTAAAACCGACCCGGTAATCAACCCGAGCAGGTCACTGGGTCACGGGGTCAATGGTCGAACCGATGGGTCACTGACTGACCCGCATGACCCGGTATCAATCAATTTGATATAAATTAATATGAGAATTACACAAATGTAGTATATTATAAGTCAATATTTTTAAATTTAATATATAATTGAGAATTAAAAACAATTTTTAAAATTAATAAAATTACTCATATCTATTAATTGTATGCGGCTTGTCACACTTTGCCGCCAACTTCAGCAAATTTTTGGAGCAAACGTGAAAAAAAAATGGCACTTCTATTTGGTTTGTAAACGTATTACTCCCTCCGTTCCTGATCTTTGGTACTTTTGGCCTTTTGTTTTTGTTTCAAAATAATTGTACTTTTAAAAATCCAATGTACAATTCACCTAATTTTTCCTAATATACCCTCTATATTTATTTATCCTTTTAGAGTTCCAACGCATGAATTAATTGTCCCAAGACTATTTTACTTTAACTTCAATTATCCCTATACAACTACAAGTGGGGCATTTTAGTACTTAAACAACACAAAATAATGGTACCTTAATATGTGTGTAACAAGCCAAAAGTACCAAAGATTAGGAACGGAGGGAGTACGTGTTTGGCTTTTGATATTCCAACCGGTTTATATGTTTTTTCCCCAGTTGCCACGTTATTAATGTTGGTGTTGATTTTTTAGGTTCCAGAAAATAAACCCTTAAATCATCACCCAATAAAATTTCATCTTCTCTTCCTTACCATTCACTATATCTTACACCTTTCAATTTCCTCTTCTTTTGCAATTCTTCCCCAAACTTTTATCGGTTTAGTTTCTACTTTCTTCATTCATTCACAATTGTTTGATTTTTTCTTTTTGCTTTATGGTGTTTACTCTCCAAAATGATTTCTTCTTTCTCTTACTTTTGGTATTTGATTTTTTTATCCCTGGTTTTTGGGTTGGTGTTGCTCTCAGCGGTTGCTACCTAAGGTGGATTGCGTCCCGTCTTCGTCGCGCTTGCCTTGGAATCCACATTGTTATTGAGGTAAGTCTTTTCACATAGGCGTTCAAACTCTATAAATGTTAGTTCATGTTTATCATTATTAATAATTTCCAGGTAATAGTGATGGAAATACACTGGTGAAATGCATTCTAATTTGTTCGGTTTAGTTGTTGCTTTGCCTCTATATTATTGGTTGGATTTGAAGGATGTATTGGTAAAAGTAAAAAATAGCCAACTTCATCGATTTATTTCTCGAGTTTGGATACTTGAACAAGGTGTTTGATCAAATTACAAAGAGGGTCAGTTGAAACTTGAAATTGAAAGATATTGACTTCTGTTTGTCATCGTTGAGTATAACAACTTATTAATCTAAACTTCTTTTTGACAATGAATTTTTTTCAGGAGGATTGGGTAGGCTCAAGTATGAAACTAGAACCAATATTTATAGAGCAAAGAGCATAACTTATAAATACTTTTTGGCAACAACTTCGGATAGCAAATCTGGTGATGTAGTTGGGTAATTAGTAGCATCATCTTCATCTTGGCTGGCTTACTTTGCTTCTGCCCTCTTCAAGCTTTCACAAGTTTTTCTCTTGATCTGTACTTTTCTCCTCATAACTCAACCTCTTCTTTTACTAAATTTGATGCAATGTAGATAACAGTTGAGAAACCATTGCGGTAGATATGTAGAAGATAGATAAAAACAAGGGAGCAAATAGAGCCATCCATGAGAGTGAGAGTGTACTTTTCAATAAGCACATACAATAAAGCATTTGATTATAATACAAGAGAGACGGGAATTGAAAGCATTTGATTAGAAAACAAGAGAGACATGAATTGAAAAAAGCTTATTAGTTTATGAGCCCTGGTCAAAAAGTAATTATCTGTCTAAACTCTAAAGAGGAAAAAATGAAAATAATGATAATGATGATGTGCACAAAAGACTGGAGTTAAATTTGACAGACTTGACTTTACTAATTTATTATTTTCTTTTTTATGAAAGCTGAAGTGGAATTTGATAGATAGAACATGTTCATGTTTTTCCCTATTAAGCTGAGAAGATGGGTATGTGTCAAATGTGTTACTGAGTGATGCTGAGGATGATGGCAAAATCATTTGTGGGTTTATTCTGTCATTTTCTAACTTGCCACATGATGCAGATAAATGTAGAGTGGGCATTCATCCATGTCACAGGTTCATATTAACTCCATTAACCCCAATAGTAATAATTGATGTTTCAAAAATGTAACGAATTTAATTTTATGTTATTCTATTCTGGCAAACATCATTCTCTGTCTGCGTTTTAAATTTCAAATGTTAAGGGTCATACCATTTGGCTCTCTTGCAGTGAGCAATTGGCACTAACTTTTTTTGCGCATTGAATTGGTGCTGCATTTGCTCGAGTTGTTTATCTACATATTGAACAAGCTGAAAGGATGCAATGAAGTATAGTTGTTGGAGGGCACTCTGAAGTGGGAAGCAGAATGTTGAATCCGAACATGAATTACAATTTACTTATCTTAGAATTGAGGTTTTATTGGATTCTTTGATTATGACTTTAAATATTCTAATTGATTCTTTCATTATGCCTTTAAATGTTCACACGATTTTAGCTATATTCCTAATGATTCTGTCCTGCTTCATTCAATGAAAGGTTTGGTTTCCCATCTATTTTACTGGAATGAATAGGCTTGGCTCGATCCTTTGAATATATCATTAGGGATATCATTGTAAATGTTGAGATTAAGAAGGGTATTGCAGCTGAAAATATCAACGCAACATATTTTTTTTGTGTTGGTTGATTATTTATATTCCATTTTTTTCTTTAATTTACAGTAATGCTTCTTGCACCACCAATTGACTTGCTCCCTTTGTGAAGATCCTAGATGAAGAGTCTGGTAACCAAACACTCATCATATTAACAGTTAATATCTAAGAGCAAGAACTAAATTGTAGGCTCAAAGCCACTTAGGGTAGTGTAGGCACTATATTATCTACGAGCAAGAACTAAATTGTAGTCTCAAAGCCATAACAGGAGATCAGGTACAAGATCAACCTCAATTTAATGTTACTTTTACTAATTTGTGATGCTTTATTAAATCTTCCAACTAAAATGTATAAGAAGTTATATAAAGATATGTCATTTGTAGATACTTCACATAGGGGTCTTCGGTATTCTTAGCAAATTCTTTCTCCTTTCCCTATTTGTATTAGTATCATAGGAGTTGGTCTTGAATTATTCCATACTTGCTAACATAATATAATGTTGACAATTGTAGGTGAAGTGCGAAGAGTGACTTATAAATCTGATTATCAAGTGAGGTAATGGAATGTAGAAGCCACTGATTCATAGTTCAGCAGGTGATTGGAAACCATAACATTTGTCCACACAAACGCGAATGCATTTAGAGAAGTAGTGCAAAGGTTAACAGGTCCCTCAGAATCAAAAGATGGAGATCAAGCAACAAAGGTTGTTGCTGCCACACCATCAAACGATGTGAAAAAAACAACTTCAAAACTCAATGAGAGATGGAAATGCATGCGACCAAAATTGGAGATTGTTAAACCAACTTTTCATTATAAAAATGGTGCATGTTTATCACCCTCTTCTAAGTCAGGAAATTATACTAGCTACCCTTCAACTAATCTTCTTCCAAGTCCCACTACCCCTTCAACGATGTTCTCTCGATTAACTCTTTTGGTTCAGAGTTTGGATAGTTTGGGGTATTGGGTTATCTGAAATAGGTACGAACCAATAATATTCGTCCACTAGCATATGCTACCTTTGGACATGGGGTCGACTCATTACTCCAATTCCTACATTGGACTTTCTCTATACATTGGACTTTCTCTATATTTTTTTTTTGCTTTCAGTTTTTTTTCTTTTTTGTTTCTTTTTTTTTCTTTTCTTCTTTTTTTTCTTTCAATTTTTTGTTCAGTTTTTTTTTGTTTTTACTTCTTTTATATTTTGAAGAGTACTTTATGGTCTCGAGAAAAATTAGATGTTTAAATATGTAAATTTTGGTCTTCAATAATTGATTCATTGAAAAAGTAATTAATTTCATGAAAAAATAGGTAAAGTGAGATGTCAAAAAGTGTGTTTTGGTGTACTTGATGGTATAAAAAAACTATTTTGTAACGAAATGCATAAAGTGAAATGTCAAGTTGTATGTTTTGAAGTACTTTGGGATTCAAAAAAATTTAACTCTTCAAAGAAGTTTTTTCGTAAATAACCGGTGAGGTAAAAAAAATAAGTTTGTGAAAATATGCGTTAAGTGGGATGGTGACAGTGTATTTTGGGGTACTTTAGGGACCCGAAAAATTTTAATTTAATTTTCGTTTATAAAAATTTCAGTCACGTTTACAACACATCCCTCAACCGTACTTTTTCAACTTTCTTTAGGTGCTTCTAATTTACTGGTAATTTCCATCCAACTCTGCACGATTTCATGTGTTTCACTTTCTATTTGTGTTTTCTTCTTTATTTTGGTCATTTCGCACCAAACGGGTATTTAAATCATTCTTTAATTGGTTTTTATATTTTTATATTTTTATCTTTCTTTATAATTCGAGTACAACGTTGCTACATTGAATCCTGAGAGAACTTCAGTCATATTACATAGAACCTTCCTCATCTTCTTATTTTGGGGTACTTTAGGGTCCCGAAATTTTTTAAAATGTTTAAATATGTGAAGTTTGTTCCTCAATAACCTTTTGTTTTTAATTTTATAATCTTATTATTTAATTTATTGTTTTAATTTAATTTTTATTTACGTAAACTTTAGTCACATTTACAATAGGTCCCTCAATCGTACTCTTTCAACTTTCTATAGGTGCTTCTATTTTATTTGTAATTTCCATCCAACCCTACACAATACCACGTGTTTCACTTTCTATTTGTGTTTTCTTCTATGTTTTGGTCATTTCGCACCAACGGGTATTTAAACCATTCTTTAGTTGGTGTTTATATTTTTATATTTCTTTAAAATTCGAGTACAACATTGCTGCATTGACTCCTGTGGGAACTTCAGCCACACTTACAATACAACCTTCATGATCTTCTTTCAATGAGAACTTCAGTCGCATTTACAATAAAATCTTCAAAATCTTTTTCAATTTTGTATAACTACTCCTATTTTATCATGGATTTCCTTCAACCATGCTTGATATCCAGCGTGTTTCATTTTTTAATTGTGTTGTCTTTTTTTTCTTTCTAATTATGGGTTAATTTTTTATTTACATTTGATGAATGTGGATTATGTTATTAAATTTTTTTAGACCTTCTGATTTTATCAAAGTTTAATGTTCTTTTTAAAATTTATAATCTTTTTATTAAAATTTATATTTATAATTTAATTTTTATTCACTGTTATTAGATTTTATATTTTGCACATGCACTAACACCATTTGCCCAATGGCATAGGTTACCCTGGGGCCCGGGAGTCGATCCCGTGCTCCTGATTTTGATTCTCACAGTTGACAAACTCAGTGCTGACCAGTGCAAAATTTTCATTCAAGCACAATGAGATATTAGTCTTTCGAAAAAATTTAATTACTCGATATACGATAGAATTTAGCCAACCCCGTGCGGGAATTGCCGCACTTTTTTTTTTTAACTTTAGTTTTTTTTCTTTTTCTTTTTCTTTTTCTTTTTTTTTTGTTTTGTCCTCTTTTTTATTTTAATGTTTTCCATTTTTTCCTTTTTAATATTTTAACGAGTACTCTACGGTCTCGAAAATTTTTAGATGTTTAAATATGCGAATTTTGTTTCTCAATTATCGATTTGGTGAAAACAAAATTAATTTCATGACAAAATACATAAAATGAGATGCTAAACAGTGTGCTTTGGTATACTTGATGGTGAAAAAATATTTTTTTAACAAAATACGTAAAGTACGATGTTAACCAGTGTGTGTTGAGGCACTTTAGGATTCAGAAAAAAATTAGCTATTCAAACACCCGAAGTTTTTTCCTCAATAACTGGTTTGGTCAAAAAAATAATAATAGATTTGTGACAAAATAGGTAAAGTGTGATGCCAACATTGAATTTTGGGGTACTTTAGGGTCCAGAACAAATTTTATATGTTCAGAATCTTTAGATACGTGAAGTTTGTTCCTCAACAACCTGTTTGACGAAAAATAAAAAAAATACGTGACAAAATACGTAAAATTTGATGCCAAACAATTTGTTGAGGTACTTTAGGATTCAAATTTTTTTACATGTTCGGATACACAAAGCTCATTCCAAAAACCCGTTTGGTGGAAAAATTTTGTGACAAAATATGTAGTGCGATACTAAATAGTGTTTCTATGTGCTTCTATTTTATTCAAATATGCGAACTTCTTTCTTCAAAAATAGTTTCAACTTTGTATATGTGCTTCTATTTTATTGGTGGTTTTAAATCAAACTTTGCATGATACCTATACGTACGTGTTTCACTTTCTAATTATGTTGTCTTATTTTCTCTTTAATTATGTGTTAAGTTTTTATATTTACATTTGATAAATATAGATAACGTTATTAAAGTTTTTTAAACTTTTTCTTCTAATTGTCTATGGATTTTCAATTTCAATGTATTTGTTGTTATTAATATTCTTTATGTTTTTTTTCTTATTATCTATGGATGTTGAATTTCAATGTCTTTGTTAATGTTTCTTTTTAATTTTATAATATTTTTATTTAATTTATAGTTTTTTAATTTAATTTTTATTTACGGGAATTTCGGTCACGTTTACAATAGATCCCCTCATCGCCCTCTTTCAACTTTCTATTGGTGATTCTATTTTATTTGTGGTTTTCATCTAACCATGCACGATACCCACGTGTTTCACTTTCTATTTGTGTTGTCTTCTTTATTTTTGTCTTTTCGCATCAAACGATATTAAAAACATACTTTAATTGGTGTTTAAATTTTTATTTCCTTTCAACGGGAACTTCAGCCACATTTATAATACAATCTCCACCATCTTCTTTCAACTTTGTATAACCGCTCCTATTTTATCATGAGTTTTCATACAACCATGCATGATACCCAGGTGTTTTAGTTTTTAATTGTGTTGTCTTCTTTTCTTTCTTATTATGGGCTAAGTTTTTATATTTACATTTGATAAATATGGATTATGTTATTAAAAGTTTTAGACATTTTCTTCCCATTATCTATGAATGTTTAATTTCAACATTTTTTGTCAATATTCTTTTTAAATTTTATAATCTTCTTATTTAATTTATAGCTATAATTTAATTTCAATCCACAACTATTTGACTATATATTTTACAAACCAACATCATTGGTCCACTGGCATAAGCTACCTTGGGACACGGGATCGACTTAGTGCTCTCGAGTTTGATTCCTGCAGTGGACAGCAAAATGTTGTCTTGAATGATTGGTTTATTAAAGAGGTTTTCGGTTTTCCCGTTCCGATTTTACTTTAATTTTGTTAACTAAAAATTAGTCAACCCCGTGCGTAGCACGGGTCAGACAGCTAGTTTAATAAAATTCTAGTTAATAAATATATACAATTTAAAATATATGGAATGTGATACAAAAAATGTCAAATAAATATAATATATAATAACAAATAAATAAGTATTAGAATAGATAATAAATAGATATAAATAATAGGTAAAAGTGTTAGTAGTATGCGCATGGGCAAAACTTCCACCCCCAGTATTGGTGTTTTTTTACTTTCTCTGCTGATTTTTCCATTTTCTGCATTTTACATTAAGAAAACTCCATTTTTTTTTATGAAAAGGCAATTGGAGTATCAAACAAATGGAGTACTAAATCATTTTTACTGTTTCCAGCTAAGTGAAACACGCTCTCATCGCTAAATATATTGATTTCAACCAAAAAAAACATATTGTTTCTAGCTATAGTATTTTTTTTAATTTATATTTATTTATTTAATATATTTGTTGATTATGTTGGCATCTACAATAAATTAGAGAAAGCTCCGTAGAGGAGCCCAATTTATAAAATTTGAACAAGATCTCTCAATTGTTTGGGACGGCCCTGGGCCGAGAGAACCATGTCTAGAATCTGCAGGGAGCTCCAAGAGTTGTTGCTTATACTAAGCATTGTATGTATGCTACTAACATTTATGGATAGATGGAGAAGATCCCCTAACCACTACAAGAAAAACAGGGATTAGCGAGGGATTTTTCCCTCGCAAAATGACCAAAATCCCTCGCTAATGGTCATTTGCGAGGGAATTAGCGTGGGACCAGTTCCCTCGCTAAATCCCTCCTCGCTAATGTGATTAGCGAGGGATTTTGAATCCCTCGCTAATTAGCGAGGGAAATTTCCCTCGCTAATGTCTACCTCAATTTTTGTGCGAATTTTCAAATTTCAAATTTGAATGGTTTGTTTTTTATTTTTTTATATATTTATTATTATATTATTAATGAAAATTATTTTATATTATTAATTTTGTAGGTGGTGGTGGTGGTGGTCGAAGGTGGAGAGAAAGAGAAAAGAAAGTCGTAGGTGGTGGTGGTGGTGGTGGTGGTGGTCGTGGGTGGTGATTGTTGGGTGGTGGTTGTTGTGTGGTGGTTGTTGTGTGGTGGTGGGTTAGTGTTTGTAGGTGTGAGAGAGAGAGAGTAGAGGAAGAGGAGAGAAGAAGAGTGAGGGTGGTTGGTTGGTTGTGTGGTGTTGATGGTGGTGGTGGTGGTGGTTGTTGTGTGGTGATGGGTTAGTGTTTGTAGGTGAGAGAGAGAGTAGAGGAAGAGGAGAGAAGAAGAGTGAGGGTGGTTGGTTGGTTGGTTGTGTGGTGTTGATGGTGGTGGAGAGTAGAGGAAGAGAGGAAGGGAAGAGGAGAGAAGAAGAATGAGTGTTGTGAGTGAGAAAGAAGGGTAGAAACAGATTTAAGTAAAAAAAAGTAAAAAAAATTTGCGATGGAACAACATTTCCGTCGCTAATTGTTACTTTATTTGCGAGGGATTTTAATTTTCGTCGCTAACTTCCTTGATTCGCGTGAATTTGACTGAATTTTCCCTCCAAACCATTAGCGAGGGAAATTTCTGTCGCTAATAGCTTCAAATCCGTCGCTAATCTCTGACCAAAACGACAGATTCAAATTCCGTCGCTAATCCCTACAAATCCGTCGCTAAATCAGGTTTTTACGAGGGATTGTTTTTCCCTCGCTAATGTCCCTCGCTAATAACTGATTTTCTTGTAGTGAACCAACGCCAAAACTCAGTAGCAAACTCACAATGCAAGAAAAGGTGATCAACAGTCTCAGTAGTTTTTCCATACATGCTACACACTGAGACAATTGTACAACATCGAGATCGTAGATTTCCGTCTATGAATGAGTCTCCAAAGAAGAAAAGATTTGGAGGGGAGAATGGCTTGACTCCAAATAAAGTTACCCCATCTTATTGGGGAGCCAGGAGGGTTGAGGTAGAGATTCGCATCTTTTAGACTCAGTGAACCGTCAATAAAATGTTTCCAGACAAGTGCATTCTCTCCAGGATCAAAAGGGATGGTGATCTGTTGAGTATTTGTCATGACTGTGGGACAATCTGCGATCAGTCTTGAAGGAATGTTCCAAACATGGCCAACTATAAATCTTTAACCGAGACTTTCAGAAGAGATGATGTACTATTAGAAAGAGTACTCCTATTATTCATCATGAACAAAATGAGCTTTAAAAACACATAGATAGTGCAATTGGGCTTCATGTTAATCCAGCATTACTTATGACACCCATGTTTTTTCATAGTCGCACCCCCTAGTCGTTTAAAACCTACACTAATCTTCGTTCCGCAAACAACCGTGTGTCATTGCTTCTTTGTAACGCTCTTTAGGTTAGTTAAGAAATCCATATATAATAGAAGAAATGGAGTATATTCTTCATCAATTTAATTGATTCTTTGAGAACTATTATTGATACTTTGAAAGCCTATTTTGCAAGTTTAGAACCACCAACTTAAGTTCTCAAAAGGACTATGATGAAGACTTTCAAAACATAAGAAAAACATGGAAGCTTGTGAAGAAGCTAGACCTATATCTAGAGATGAAGGAGGAAGTAATTCAGAACCCGACAAAACCTTAAAGAAGCTCCAAAGAGAAATCTACTCCAAAGTGCTTTAAATGAGAATTTTTATAACTATACTTGGAGATTACTACTTTCTTTAGGCTTTTACCGCCAATGGTCTGTAGCCTATTATTATCAAAAGTTTTCTTTTTATTCTCTTTAAAGAGTAGGCGAATTAGTGGGTGTTTTAGGAATGACCATGAATTACAAAACGATTGGTTGGGCTGCCTAACAATGAAGTTCTCTTTAATGAAGTGTATGCTTACGATCAATGAAAACAATATTAGGCGAATTGTAGCATGCTTTCTATCTAATCTTTTAGTATATACTATATGTCTATATGTCTATTTCAATAAACTCCTAATTATAAATAAATAAATAAAAAAAGAGACGTCAATAGTTAGATTTCATACATATATAGAAAAAATGAACTAAAACATATATTGGAACTTTGCTATGTATTTCGGAGATTTTAACTTGACCCACATGCCTCTGGAAAACTCGTATAGATGGGACCAATACAGAATGAGGAGCACCGATGAATGATCACCTCCTCCTCCACATAAAATTCTAGCTCTTTAGCCTCTTGCCAATACAATACAAACATGTGACACGAACACGATGGACCATATCCTGTGTCGGGATCTACGGTATAATTTACGTAACAATGTTGACCACAACTTTTCCGTAAGTATGATATATGTGTATATCTCTCCTTCTCTCTTTTCATATATAGCCAAATAAGTTCACATCTTAGATGGAAAATGGATGCACATAAGTTAACAGTACCTCCAGCAATTGGGCATGCATTAATAACAACAAAGAAGCGTCTAGCTTTCATTTTTCGTCCCTTAGAATATGATAGCTGGATATTTTCTTATATATTCTCGACTTTTGTTGAATGACAGTGACAACTGAGATACCCATAACATAAATTTGGGTACTGCACCCATAGTGTGTTGTTAGTGCATTTTTCATTTGGTCAAAAAATAGGTCATTAGGTTTCCCCTTGGTCAATAAAAAAACATCATGTTTGCCTTATTTTATTGGGTGCAGGTGCAGTACCCAACTAATTGACAAGTGTACTTAAGAATTTGCCTTTAAAAATTCACTTTAACATAAATAAATATAAAAAAATTGGCATGTCTTCACTTGAATGGTGATGGTTGGGCTCTCCTAGTGTGCTTCAGTACTAACAATTGGTGCTTTTAATGATCGTAGCATACACTCTCTCTCCACTGCGCCATCATCATCGTAGCGACTTTCATCTCTCTCCTCTTTTCTCTTCCTCAATTCACCAAAAAATCCCTAACCGAATCAACAATCTCCACATGCGCAATTCAGCACCATGATGGTGAGTTCATATATGAGAATTCTGGCTTTTTAACTCTAGGTTCCAAACTCTAATTTTTTAATTTGGGAATGAAGAAGAAGGGGAGGAAGAGAAAAGAGTAGGGGACTAAAATCAAAATATTTTTCCATTAAGAGTTCATATATTAAAATATTTTATTTTATTAGTCCTTTTACCTCTCATATTGGAGGGACTAGAATCAAATATTTTACATATTATAGAGATCAAATTGAATAAAATGTTTATTTGCAGGGATGGAAAACAATATTTTATTTTTACAGAAAATAAAACATATATTTGCAAGAAAAAAATATAGAGTTTTAATTTTATACGGACTAAACCAAATCAAATGTATATTTATATGCTATAGTTTTTTTTCCTTATAGTTTTATATATAATAATTTAGAAGACCAAATTTTAGTTATTATTTTACATTTTGTTACGTAACGACTATAATTTTTTGGGAGGATAGGCAAACCACGATTTCTTGATTTTTTTTTTTTGTTATAAATATTGCATCAAAACACCTTTCCGTTGGCTGAAAGAAAATCATGATACACACAGAGTTAGCTTCAATGGCCAACCCAAAGTCTCTTCCCCTCTATGAAAAATATTGGTACAAGCATAGATATAAAAGGGTAATGGATATCTTGATTTTAATCCTGCTTTTGTTGCTGCTTTGTTACCGAGTTATCTCTGTCAGCAACCACTCTTTCCCTTGGTTTGTTGCCTTCACATGCGAATCATGGTTCACCATATCTTGGCTTTTCACCTTCACTACTCAATGGAATCCAGCTTTTGTCAAAACCTACCCCGAACGTCTTCTGCAAAGGTATTTAACTATCTATTGCCTACCATTATACACACACACACACACACACACTTTCATTACTAATATATCATATCATCATCAACTAATGTGTTTTGGCCCAAATACATGGCAAATAATTCAACTGGGTGTTGAATTAGTGTATATCAAGTATATAAATATCTAGAAGTAATTATGTTATGCTGAGTAATTACTTTGTTAAGATATTCTATTTTTATTTTATGGAAAGATTATATTGTCTATGTGGCTAGAGTGTTGTATATTCAACAGGAAGAATTAATATTGAAGAAGGGATTAATTTGATAGAATTTAGTTATAAATTTCTTTGCATTCACTTCTTTCCATTAATTAGCTCTCCCCGTTTCCACTTTAACAATTTTTTAGTTTGTCAAAAAAAGTAACTATATATATTTTCCCTAAAAAAACCAAGGCTATAACATCACTGAATATAATTCTACTCATCTAACTTTTAGGAAGAATCTTAGAGAAAGGATCCCAATATCATCTGGCTAAACTTAAAGTAACTACAATATCCACAAATTAAATTTATTTAGTGGTGTGTCGCGTATAAATTTGTACTTGATGAATTGGAACCATCTGCATTTACTTGTAGCTACTATAGTGATGTAGATGTTTGTTGGAGCTGAGATATTCTCCATTTCTCAAAAGAAATAGAGAAATCCACTACTGTAGTTTTTTTTTCCAACAATAACTAAAGTTTATGGTGCATACAATTTATAAATGTCTAATATATATTCTTTATTTATATATACAGACAAAACTATGTTGATAGAAAGATCTACGTTTCTTTTGAGAAATGGAGAGAATCTCGGAACATTCTTTTGATGCCTAATAGTATAAATATAACAGAGGTTTGTTTTCTTGTGAGTAGGGTGCAATTAGAGCTTCCACCGGTGGACTTGTTTGTGACAACAGCAGATGTTGTGCTAGAGCCACCCATAATAACAGTGAACACAGTATTGTCACTGTTGGCACTTGATTACCCAACCAACAAGCTAGCTTGTTATGTTTCAGATGACGGTTGTTCTCCTATAACATTCTATGCTCTACAAGAAGCCTCAGAATTTGCAAAACATTGGGTACCTTTTTGCAAGAAGTATGACGTGCAAGTTAGAGCTCCATTTAGATACTTCTGTGATGATGAGTGCACAACCAACAACCAAGAAGGTTTTACACCAGAATTCAGAAAAGAGTGGTTACAGATGAAGGTAAGTAACAAGTTTGATTTTTAGATGGGTAAAATTTCTGACAACAAATTGATAAACGGTTTTGTCTGGTTGTATGTTGGTAGGATATGTATGAGAATCTTAGCCGCAAAATAGAAGATGTGGTCCAAAATTCAATTCCAAGCCAACTTGATGGGGAATTTGCAGTTTTTTCAAACACTGACCGGACAAATCATCCAACCATAATCAAGGTATCTCAATTATTAAATTTGCACCTTACTCTTGTGTTAATAGTTTGTCCCGGCCGAAACAACACTGTTTGCCTAATGGTTTAATCTATCCTAAGACACGCGGTCAACCTGGTGCTCCCGGGTTTAATTTCCGCAACGAACAAACTTGGTGTTGGCTAGTGCGAGAGAAAAAGGTGTTTTATAGCCAATATTGAAAAATGCCTAATTTTTTTAAAGGCAAATATTGTTAATTGTTTATTGTTTGAGGGAGGGGGAGAATGTTAAATTTAAAGGTTTGAATTTTGGACTTTATTCTCATACTTCTTTAGTATTTTTGAGCTCGCCAACTGAACTACTTACTTAAGATATATCATATACATCTGTTATTCAATAAATTTAAAACATTAACTTTTATATATATATCAATGCTTGAACGGTATTTCTTTTTCGAAATCCAATGCTTTTTGTGTGTCATTGTATATATGTTCTGTGCTAACAATATTGTATTCTATGAGTTTTATTTTTTTATCAGTTTATTCTCTCGCGACTTTTAGTAGTGTTTATAAAAGGTCAAAAATTAAAATTCATACAGCGTTATTAAAAGTTGTGAGGGAATAAAACTAATGAAAAAATAAAACATAGCAATTCAAAGTAAGTGAAAATTTTTTGAGGGACTAAAACAAAAATTCCAAATTTTATAAGGATCCCACAGACATATTAAGCTTTGAAATAAATTGTATTCTGAAAACAATATTGTATTCTGTTCTTACCCAAAAGAAATATTGTATTCTGATAACAAGAATATTGATAAAAATTTATGAACTTAATTATAAGGTTTTATGGGAGAATAAGGAAAGGCTTGCAGATGGACTACCGCATTTGATCTACATATCTAGAGAGAAGAGGCCAAAGCAACCACACCATTTCAAAGCTGGTGCCATGAATGTGTTGGTAAGATACTGATTCTTTAAATCCTATAGGCACTTTTCAATTGTTATGAGCTTACCTATAGGCACTTTACCTATAGGCACTTTTCAATTGTTATGAGCTTATTGTAAACAGTACTTTTGCACCTTTGTTTCTTTCATTCAATTTCCTAATTAATTGTTTTATTCAGACTAGAGTCTCTGGGTTGATTACAAATGCTCCCTTTACGTTGAACGTTGATTGTGACATGTTTGTAAACAATCCAAAGATTGCTCTGCATGTAATGTGCATTTTGCTTGATCCAAAGGGAGAAAAAGAAGTCGCTTTTGTTCAGTTTCCCCAACAATTCTATGCTACATTGAAAGATGATCCTTTTGGAAATCAGTTGGTGGTTCTGTTTAAGGTAAATGTAACCAAATATATCTATTTTCACTCCAAACAATCAATGACAATCAAATAAGGATACGATGCCATGATAAAATACTAAATTTTGTTACTAGCTGGCCTATATAGGTTTTGTAATAATATTTCATTAATGCAGTACTTAGCAGCTGGGTTAGCAGGACTCCAAGGACCTTTCTATGGGGGAACTAATTGCTTCCATAGAAGAAAAGTTATTTATGGTCTTTCTCCGGACGACGTGGAAAAGGGTACGTGTTACCTTATCATATATATATTACATGTTTTTTTGACTAAATATATTACATGTTGTTACAAAAAAAAACATTTTTAAGTAAGCTTCTAATTATAAATTCTTCTAAGTAAAATAAATATACTTGTATTTCTAATGACTCTCCATAAAATATGGAAATGATGTTACTATAAAAGAAAAAATATGGAAAGCATAAACCTTATAAAAGATAAATGTGAAAACACTTGTGTTTTTGCTTGACCCAACGTTGTAGGAAGCAGCATGTCAGAGAAGGAATTGAAACAAAATTTTGGTGCTTCAAAAGAGCTTATAAAATCAACTGTTGATGCTTTGGAAGGGAGGACACATTCACCTAGTGATATTAATGTTTCAAACGTTGCTGAGAAATCAAGTCTACTTGCTGATTGTGGATATGAATATGGCACTGGCTGGGGTAAACAGGTCTGCTAGACAACCCTACATATGCTTGTGTTTATTGTTTGTTTAATACTTCTATAGCACACTCAGGTCAAAGATGTGTCCGGCCGGACACCGCAACTAGCACTTCAATTACTTCTATTTTACAAATGAAAATTGGTGTATACGTGTCTGTGTTAGTATTGGGTCTGTTGTCCGTGTCTTTATCGGTGCTTCATAGGTTAATACTATATGACAGGTGTATGATTTTATGGTAATAATAATATGACAGGTGGGTTGGATATATGGATCAGTGACAGAGGATGTACTAACTGGGCTAACAATCCATGAAAAAGGTTGGAGATCAGAATTTTGTCTACCAGATCCAATTGCCTTCAAAGGCTGTGCTCCAGTTGGTGGCCCAACCACAATGGGCCAACAAAAGAGATGGGCCACAGGAATGCTTGAAATCTTCTTTAGCAAGCATTGTCCTATTATTGGCACCCTTTTTGGTAAACTGTCTTTTAGACAATGTTTGGCATATATGTGGATCATAAACTGGGGCTTTAGCCCAGTTGCCCAAGTTTGCTATGCTTGTCTCCTTTCATATTGCATCATTACCAACTCCAATTTCTTGCCAAAGGTGAGCGTTGACCAAAACATTCTATAAGAGAAAAATACAATTTTAGGTTTATTGAATAACCGATGTATCTGATGAATAATACAAGATACATCAGTTAATCAATGAACTTAAAATAGCATTTTTCTCTAATAAATAGGACCTGCTTAGTAACATTTATTCTAATAAACAATCATAGGTTGACTTTGTATTATGTTTAATGCAGGACTTGGGCATATATATTGTTGTAGCATTATTTGTGATTTACAAGGTATATACTCTATTAGACTACTTGGCCTCAGGGTTATCAATTAGAGCATGGTGGAACAATCAAAGGATGTCAAGAATAACGCCAATGAATGCTGGATTTTGTGGATTTATTACTGTCCTACTTAAGTTGCTGGGGATATCAGACACTGTTTTTGACATAACAAGGAAAGATTTGCCTCCTTCAGAGAACAATGGACATGATAAGGATGCTGGTAGGTACACTTTTGATGAGTCACTAATATTTTTGCCAGGAACTACAATCTTGTTGTTGCAATTGACAGCAATGGTTATGAAGATTTTGGGGATGCAACCAACAGGATTCTCAAGAGAAAGTGGGAATGAGTGTGGGGTAGGTGAGATGTTTTGTAGTGTGTATTTGATAATATGCTACTGGCCATTTTTAAGAGGACTATTTGAGAAAGGAAAATATGGGATTCCTTTGTCTACAATAAGCAAAGCTGTAGCCCTTACATGTCTCTTTGTACACCTATCTAGAAGGACAATTACTGGTTGATATATGTGGTATAGAAACTAGAATACTCTTCATTCTACGTGTAATATTCTTTGTTTTGTCATTTTTATAAAATAAATGATTTAATAATAGTTTGCTTGTATTTTTTAGCCAAAGCAAACTCTGTTTTTGTGGGTTCTAGTTTAGCAGAGAGCATGTTGTTTGACTTCATTGTCATGGTCATAGCTCTTGTCCAAGACTAATTGTTGTCTTCAAGAAACCAAGGTTGCTACTACATTAAAATTCAGATACGAGAAAAAAGGATTAGAACCTAAAAGCTTTCATATATCAATTAACAAATTGTAGTTGATCTTCTGCAGAAGGAGCCTAAAAGCTTTTATTAGCAATCTGAATGAAAAGCTAATAATGACAGCTGAAAAGTGCTTAGGATCAGTTTGGTTCAATTTTTTAAGGCAATCATTTAAATGGAACAAAGCTGCATGTTTAAATTTTCTTATCAGATTGCTTTTTGCTTTGAAATTGAAACAAATTGCACCATAAACACCCCTAATTAGGCACCAGCATTCCAAATTAAGTGTCACACTTATTAAAAGTATTGTTTCAAAATAAGTGTCTTTTTCAAGTTTTAATCTATATTTTACCAACTTTACCCTCTAATTAATACTATGTGCATCACTCTAAAGTCATTATTATTCACTTTGTATTTATGATAGTCGTTTTTTTTCCGACAAACAACGATACATGGAAGGAGCACTAGAGGTGCTCAAACCCAATACAAAAGGGACTATACTTTGATGATACAAAGAATGGCATTATTCGACCAAGAAGTAGCCGTATAACTAGAACGACTACCCGTCATATAAAAAACCAACTCCAAGATAAGCATTTGATAGTAGCTATTGTGGAATCAACATTTGCCTCAACCCCTCTAAATAAAATGCTATTCCGAGCTAACCAAATGCATCAACAAGTTGCTAGCGAAATAATAAATTTCACCTTCTTAGACTTCTTTCCTGAGCACTAATCCCCAAACCAATGAAAATTATCCACCAAATTGTGATAGTCAGGAATAGAAAGTCCTAACCAAGAAGACACATTGGCCCAAACAGTAGTGGCGAATCCACAAGAATAGAATAGATGATATAAGTCCTCGCGCTCGTCCTTACAAAAAGTACACACTGCACCGTCCTCATTTTGAATCACATGGCGACGAAACAGAACATCACAGATTGGGAGAGAATCAATAAACATCACCAGCCAAAAATCAGAATTTTCGAAGGGGTAGATGTCTTCCAAAGCTCTATGAAAACAAGCCACAAGTCACTACCCGAACCTTGTAGCACTTCGCTACGCACCATGTGCTTATAGCAAGAGCTAACTGTTAAAAAAAATGGAAGAACCGAAAGACCACATCTAAGATTATGATAGTGGTGATGATGAGGACATAATGAGCAAAGACACTAATGAAGCACTTCAAGGGCTAGGAGGACCAATGACACGGGCACGTGCTAAGAAAGCTAGGGAGGGCTTACATCAAATAGTTACAACTTTAATGGAAGCAAGGCCTAAACTAGAAGGGATGGAGCCCAAATTGGTCAATTGCTTGGGTCCATATGAATAGGAGATGGGCACATGAAATAGGACCACAATTGCACTTGTTTTTCTTTTGAAGTTGTAATAAAATGTGTTGGGTTGCTAAACTATGTTTCAGCCCATACACTTAGTTTAAATTTTGTTATTTTAATTTTAAGTGAAGATTGGGTTATTACATGGCCCAAGCCTTCTAAAACACTTGAGTTTATGTTTAAAATAAAAGTGGGCTGAAATATCCATGCAAAAGGGGTCCAGAACAAGCTTCAAGGAGGAGTGAATAACAAAATGAAGGTGTGGCTGATCCATATAGCAAAGTGCACGAAATTACCTTGGTAATAAGGAGGGATGACTCTTTGCTTGCTTGCTGAAGATGATTCTTGCTCTTCTTGGTTGTTTTGTAACCATTCTTCCACTAAGGTGTATTGAAATGCCACTAGGAATTATTGTTAGTTATTTGTGGCCTTTGTATTGCCTTGTATTGAATCAGCCCATCATTATCCTTTCCTATATATAGGGGGAGCAATCTATGAGAATAACAACTCAGAATTTTATGAAATACTTTGTGTATTGTGAGAGTATGTCTCTCTTTTGTTCTTCATTGAACCTTGTTTAGATCTTATCAAGAAACCAAGTTTTCTTGTGGCGATCATTCCCTTAGGCTTATCACTTCTTATTTCTCTCAATGAATTAAGAGTGTGGCGCCATTCCCATTTCTTATCTCCTCCATATTTTCCTCATTTCTTCTTTCTTGTTCTTATCTTTTACTTTTCCAATTCTGTTTGCTTGTGTCATTCAACCCGAATTTACATAGATGAAAAACTATTCATTTGGATAGTCATCAGGTGAATACACCAATTATCAATAACATTATTTTTTGTAAAATTTCTTCGCTTTCTTCCATTTACGCTTTTTCTTTTTATGTGTAAAATACCAAAAATGAATAACACATAAGTTAGTGGATAAAGAATATGATAGTTTATACCGGATAAGCTATCAAGTTTAATTTTTACGGTAAAATTAATAGTTGAACTAGGTTATAAATATAAAATAAGATAAATGAACATTTGTAGTTAATATTAAAAAGTAAGAGAGAATATATTAATTTAATTGAAGATAAATGGAAAATTTAATTAGAGTAATATAATATAAGATTAAAAAGAAGGAAAAAAAATGAAATCTATAAACTTTGGGGAAAAAATAAAATAAAAAGATGACACACAGCAGGGAACAAACTTGATCTCCGTGCGTATTTACCGGAGAAAGAATTAGTAATAGTAAGTCGGTGAAATAGATTTTATCTAACATTTGCATATGTAACAGAATCCACAAGAAGGGGAAAAACTGTTAATAAATTTAAGGGGAAACAACATCATTGAAGAAGAAAGACAAAGTGAAGAGGAAGCAGTAGCAGCAGACCAAATCTCACTCTTGCCACTTGACATTGCTGCCGACACCTACAAAGATAGTAGTACAACCTTATTTCTCTCTCTTGATTTGTGTTCATATCACCACTAGAGAGAGAGAGAGAGAGAGAGAGAGAGAGAGACGCATGGCTATGAATAAATCAGGGGCTATGTTATTGAGGGTTGGTTTAATGGTGGTGGCTTTCTGTATAGCTGGCTACATATTGGGTCCTCCTCTCTATTGGCATTTCATGGAAGGCATAGCTGCTGTTAACCAATCTTCTTCTACATGTGCTCCTTGTCTCTGTGATTGCTCTTCACAACCCACTCTTTCCATTCCCCAAGGTCTCTCTTTCTTCTCCTTTCTCTTTAATCAATTTTCCCCAATTACCCTTCTCAAGATCTACTTCAATTTTTCATCTTTTCTTAACTGGTTGATCCAATTCAGGATTTTGATCACAAAAATTAAACCTTTTTCAGATCTAAATAGGCTCTACGAGATCTTTCTTTGTTTGGATTATACAAATTGGCTATTAGTTCAATCATATTTCCTTCCACCGACACAACTTATAATCTTTTGAATCATATGCTAAGATATGAGTAATTCAATGAAAAGATTCGGTTGATCTGACCTGTCAAATGATGATAGTGTTATTATTCTTGATAGTTGCTGAGCTAATTTGTGTTTGAATTTTCATAAATTGCCATCATCATATTTTGATCATAATTTACTGCTTCCTTCTCTACATCCAAATGTAAATCGAGCTTGTACTTACTTCGGTGTTTTTTCACTGTGTTTCTGCAGGGTTGAGCAACATTTCATTTGGAGGTTAGTTTCTGTATCTTTGATGAACTACACTAAATTACATAATACCGTACATAGTTGTATAATGATAGGAATTTAGGGGTCCAGGTAGAATTGTCAAGTCATCTAAGCAATAAGATAATTCATTACTTCTACTTAGATGGAATCATCTTTTTGGAATCTCATGTATCTTCTATTTTTGTTTTCCTGTTTGGATTTTTCTGAGATTCATTCTTGGCTGTTGTTGTGTTCAACAAATCTATTAATTAAGGACTGTCTATAGTGTAGTTTTTTGTTTTATGTCAACCCTATATTCATGCCAATGTGCTGCACCTAATTGTCTCAGAATATACTTTGTGGGTGTTTTTATGAATTCAATTTCCTTTTCCAACATATCTTCTTTTTCTTTTCTTGATTGGAATTGATATTCAGATTGTGCAAAGCCTGATCCAGAAGTGAATGGAGACACTGAAAAGAATTTTGCAGACCTATTATCAGAAGAACTAAAGCTACGCGAAATCGATGCTTTGGAAAATCAGCGACGTGCTGACATGGCTCTACTTGAGTCAAAGAAGATTGCATCACAGTATCAGAAGGAAGCAGACAAGTGTAATTCTGGGATGGAAACGTGTGAGCAAGCCAGGGAGAAAGCTGAGCTGGCATTAGTCGCGCAGAAGAAGCTAACTTCATTGTGGGAACTTAGAGCTCGTCAAAAAGGATGGAAAGAAGGGGTTGCCAAATCTAATGCTCAGTCTCAAGGGAAGGTACAGACTGCTTAGAAGTGTAGCATGGCCTCCTTGGACTGCTTAGTGCATATTACTACTTATCAAAGTGATTTCAAATGCTGGTAACAGCAAATCATGTTACTCCCATAGGTGTTGATGAAAGTTCAAGTGTAAAATACAAATGCTGTTAACATCCATTTTTGGGCGTTGATTCCACATGTACCACTGCTGAAAGCTATAAACTTTTACACGGAAAATATTCTACAGCTGCCTTGTTTTGAAGATCCATATTGTTGCATCTTTGTTTTACTCAATTAATTTCTAGTTGTAGAAACAATCTAACAGTCAGAAAAGAGAATATCCATTAATTTCTAGTTGTAGAAACAATCTAACAGTTAGAAAAGAGAATATCCATTAATAATTTCGGAAGCTATAATTGATGTATTGGTATAGACTAAATACGTCAGTTATTCAATGAACTAAAAAACTGCATTATCTTCTATAAAGTGGACCAGAGTACTACTTATGATCCGCACTGCTTTTTTTCATACTACTTCAGATCCATAATGGTAAGAAATAAACACTATTATTAGATGTATTAAACGAAGAGTTTCATTTTTACCCATGTTTAGGTTGTGTTATTAAATGTATTAAATGACGAGTTTAAGGGTGTGTTTGTTTGAGGTGAAAGAGGGAAGAGAGAGTGAGGGAAGAGAGATTAAGGGAAGAAAGAGTGATTTTAGGATGTTTGGTTAAGGAGAGAAATAGGAAAGAGAGAGGGAGGAAAGATTAGTTTAATGCTTTTTATAATCTCTCCATAAGTGGAGAGAAATGGGCTCTTTCTCTCTTCCCTCTTTCTCTCCTAATCCAAACATACCCTAAATGTATTAACCATAATAATGGTAAGAAACAAACACTATTTATTATTAGATGTATTAAACGACGAGATTCATTTTTACCCATATTTAGGTCGTGTATTAAATGCAGTGTCATTAATTAAGAGTATAATCAACCATTTAATATAGTAATAAATAAGATAGTTTTAAAAAAAGTTAAACTTTTAGCTTTATTTATTGAGGATAAAATCATTGGTTTGTGTGAAGGGCACTACCCACTTATATTACTTATTGAATTATGTCCAACATGCCATTACATATATACAGTGGCGGAGCTTGACCAATATTTTTGTGGTGGCCAAAATGTCTCTCATAGTTAATATATTATGACATTCCAAATTTTCATACGTTTGCATTGTAGTGCAATGGTAAGGACGCCCACTGTTAAAAACACAAGTGCGAGCAGCAACAACTTAGAGAACTGAAAATTAAGCGCAAACAACATTATATATAGGTTTATACAAATAAAAATTGTATATAATTAACATATAGTAAAAGAAATTCAAAAAGTTTGTAGGGGCCACGACCCGTCCCTTAGAAGATCCACCCTTGCATATATAGTACTTGCTAATTATGTTTTTAATTCCCTAAAGTTTAAAAATTGTATTTTTCATCTCCCATATCCTGAAAAGTACTAAAATTGTAATTTTCAAGTCATTTAGGATGAAAATATACTTTTTAAACTTTAGCGACCAAAATTGAATGTTAGCATAAGTTGAGGACTAAAAATATAATTACCCCCCAAAACTATAATACGGTACAAGCTCGAGTAACTCTATGAAATATTGCTTGTACGACTCGATTATATTGAAGAAAACGTACTTCAATTTAGCTAAGGAAAATAAGGTTAATTGTAGTAGATAAAGGTGTGCTGAGAGAATATGAAGCAACCTTGCACTCATCCTGCCTAGAATGATGCAACAATGAGTCGTCTAAGTGAGAAATTATGTCTTGAATAAGAATGATAAATAATGTCATGTTGACAAATGACTAATTCAGTAGATAAAATTTTAATTAATATATGATAACTAGTGAGTAAATATATGATTATTTCAGTTTGATATTTGGTTAGTAGAATGTAGTGCAGGGTAGTGATCTAGGTCATCAGTTAATAGTCATTCATTCAATCAATCGCCAAGCTATGGCTTATTTATTATACTAACACTAGCAATCTTCGGGAAAGCTTCAACAAAACACTTTAATCTATCTCATCTCATCTCAACAGATACCAATAAGAGCACAACATGCGTTGAATCCCTCATGAATGGGAAGAGATCATGTACATCACGACAGGTCTGACAATTGATTTACGAGACTTGAACCACCATAACCACAAGAGGCTTGTTACTCACTTCAATATGTTTTTTTGGACTTGTATCACCAGTAAAATCCGCATCTGAAAATTGAAGCATAAATAAGCACCTGTATGAGGGAAGAATCAGGGTCAGAATATCAATTGACAATTGAGTTTATACTTGTAATGGCCATATTGGACTCAAACCTGCGGACTGGTTTAAATTTAAGTTTTGCACCCAAATCTGTTATCTACTATCCTATTTCAAGAACGGTATCAAAATTCAAGAGATCACCAAATACACTTACCAACTTTTTTTAATTCCTCAACTGCAGAGTAAATGAGTGAAGTATCTAAACTGTTCCACTTGTAGTATCACCACCATGTGGAAGGCATATTGCAAGATCATCCAACTTGGGGAAGTCTTGAAGGCTCAATCCATTTTCATTTGCCAAATGCAATAGACATATGAAGCACAAATGAGGTGATATGTCACTAATGTTTGCAGCGGCGTTGCATTCACCAGGAAAGTTGGCCAACATATCCCTGAAAGATACTGTTTCTTTTTGATCCTTTAGAATAATGAAAAGGTCAAAAGAACAAATCAATGCAAGAATTAGAACATGCTACTGAGCGGCAAGGAGAAAAATAACCTAAACTGATTGTCACTAAGACATGGAACAGTAGGGCAAATATATACAGATTTAGCTATGCTGCAGAATCCTAAGGAAAGTTAAAATAACTGTATGCCATGAAGAAAACTTACTGTAACGGGTATTTCATTTCTGTGGGGGTAAAACAAAAGGGAATGATAAATTTTGAAACAAGACAACAAATACTTTGTACTATGCACCTTTTAAAACATGAAAATCTTGGTATACCTGACAAAAAGATTTAGCAGATTCTTGAACATGGTCCCAAAGAGTAACTTTTAGTGCCTGAACATCAACTTGTTTGGACGTTTTGTCATACTGGACTTCGATTTTACTGACCTGTTACATGTAAATAAGCACATACTTGAGTTCTAGCTGCAACATTATAGACTGGAATGTAGACTGAAAATTAAACACAAGGAATGCATGTGTTGATGAAAGACGCTGTCCTATCATCAGCCTGAATAATACCTAATATAGTATAACAGAAGCAAGCGTGTAAATTAAGTGTAAATTAAATAAAACCCACCTGACGAGGCTGGGTAATAAGAGTGCCAGGGTCTTCCATGTCATTATGATGATCATCTTCATAGTCACCGGCCTCACCACCACAATCACTTCCATTATCCCAAGATTGGAATGGTTCATACTCATTGCATTGTTCTCTAGATCCATCTGCATCTGCAAATGCACCAGGACTTAATAAACATTCTTAATAATTACAGCTGAAAACATGTTGACTTAGTTGTACTTTTAGTCTACTGTTGTGTGATTTTGATTCCTCAATATTTTTTCGAACAAACTTGGTTTCTTAATTTTCAAAAGCTAGACTTAAGTCCTCAATCACTTCCCCTTTAATAGAACTCTCATAATCTATTGAATATTTTAACAGATTGAATCAGCGGTAGTACTAAGTTTGCTCAACTTCTATCATAAAGGAAATTAGTTGGCTCAAAAAAGCTTGAGGAATCAAAATTGCACATAGTCCAAACTAAAGAGACTGAAAGTGTAATTGAGTCGAACATTTTAAATGATCTCTATATATACAAGCCTGAGGATTACGCTATATTTGGAGGAAAAAAATGTTATAACATTTTACCTGAGGATCTTTTTGTCTTCCTCCCAAGACACTGAAGTAAGAACATAAATAATCAGAACCATAAATAAATATTACCAACCAGGGAAATATTTTCAAACTGTTTTCTCTGTCTCAAACAAACTACCTTCACATTCGGCAGAAGAAATAACTTGACGAGATTTTCTGGCTGATAGTGGCAGTCCTCTGGAAGTTTTGTATTGCAAGGCAGTCTGCTTTCAGAGAGCAGTAATGATTTGGGATTCTTGGGAGGAGCAAAGAGATCTAACATGTTTTTCGCCAGAGACAGGTTTTTCTCCAGAGAATTTGTGAAATCCAAATCAACTTCGGCTTGTTTCTTACTCTTTGGCTGCCTAGTTTTCAGGGTTGGCTCATTGTCGGAAGTAGGGTGAACCTCAGATACTAAAATAAACATAAAGATTCTAAAATAAATACTATATTCAATTCTCAGAAACATAAATCATTAAAAAAAATTGTCTGGCCTCCAAATCCCACCTTTGGATCTTTTATACTTCCAATGATCCGGGCCTGCCCATGCATTTTGTTTTGAACTTATACCCAGACTCAAGAGTAAATACCCATCAACATTTTCAAACCTGTTATCCATATCAGGCTCTAGGGAAGAAGATGGTTCATTTTCCTGCAAGATTTAGAACTTTATTTTAGCAGATGCATCATTGACTTGTCAAATATTAATTAAAAAAAATTAAAAGCTCAGCCAACACAGGCACAGACGTTTCCATTTAAAACATGACAAAACCTGAGGGTAACTAGGAAAACTTGGATCTGCATCATTAGAGCCTAGATCAGCAACAACAGTTTGGTCATCATGATCATCACTCCAGGTCATGCAGTTCTCATATTCTTCTCTGTCATCTCCATTTTCCCCATTTTCACAATTAAATTCAGCATCAAGCTCTTCTACCGAATTCTGGCCATTCAGTTGATAGCCAGTAGGCCTTTTATTATTTTCATCGAAATGGTTTACAATAGTCCTGAGAGTTGGAGAAATTTCATCCTTCACACGCATGTTTAATAGCATCTGCTCAGCACAATCTATAAAGAAAAATGCAAGTCATCATTGTCCACATTTTTCCAATTTGCAAATGTGACAACAGTTTCGCTTTCACCAGATATTTCATAATGCAACACACCTCTGGCAAAAGAAAGGTCAATAGTATCTGAATTATCATGTTCATTTTGGCGTGCCATGCACTTTGCAGGAACTTCTAGTGAATCAAAGAGCACCCTACATCCACCATATACACCAAGGTTATTCATTAAAAGACCCTTGGCTCCACCTTCGTCAAATTTTGCCGTTGTCTGGCGATAGAGGGGATCCACGACAAATGCAGCTGAAAAATAAAATTTTATAATATATACATTTGCAGCAAAATCTCAACCCGCGCCTCTAACTAGTAACGGAAATAGGGAAATAGATAAGGATTTAAGATCACCATCAAACTTCTTTACATTAAGAGCCTCAAAAGATGGTTCCAGTGTTGACAGAGGTGACAGCTGCATGATCAATCAACTCTTCAAACTAAGCAAAAACTTTCAATAACAAGTCAAGACAAAAGTTGCAAAGACAATTGACCTTTTTGTCTGTCTCTTTCCTGGTTCCTTCTTGTCCATCTTCAACACTAACACCCTCCAGAGTAGTGTCTGAGATTATAGTTAGCATTAGAACTAATGAAGAACAAAATATTACAAAACCAAAAGAAAATGCATTGCCCTCTGAAGCCATTCAGATTTCTGACATCATAAGATGCCAATCAGTGATTATAAATAGAGCACTTGTCATATAATACAGATGAAGAAAAAAAAAGGAAGCATTCCCCAATCCCCACAACTCCCATCCATAGAGAAATCATCAAGCTCACTACAAACACAAATTGTGATTAAAAAAGAAGGGAGGATCAGAAAATGCTAGGCTTGATAAGGGGGTAATAAATGTAACCTTGCTCAGCTTCTTGGCCTGCTCTATTCATCCCTCCAAGGACTTTATACGCCTCGGAATGCACTGAATCCACCCTTAATGAATAGATTTTGACTCCAGCCTCAAGAGTGCAGCTTGCCTGCCCATATAACATGTTAATGAACATCTAAACTCAGCACACACAAAACTTTGCTTGTTCACCCTTGTAAGTTCATCTGTACAATCCATAAATCCATAATCTAAGAAATAATTTTGCATAATCTAGTAGTGGAGTCATTGCATAATGCAGATGACCTCACACATTGCAAAAAAGAAAACTACACACAATAAACATCGTATAAATTTTAAATCCCCTTCTAATCCAAACACTTAAACCCGGAAATTAAAATAACACGAATAAAGCATACATACCTTTTGAAAATTAGTCTCGGCGTCATCTTCTTCCTCAGCCTTAATAATATCAGTAAGGTGGTCAATCAAGTTTAACTCCCACGTGTTTTTCTGATTAATTTTCTGCACCCCAAATAAACTTCAAAATTAAAATTAAAATCTCAAACACTATTCGAGCAGCGTCGAAGTTCAATACAAAAATTAAATAAATAATAAGGTTAATTCTTCTTCTTTTCGTTACATTTTCGCTGGCGAGCTTTATGCAGTTTTGGAACAAATCGAGGATCTGCTGCTTGTTGAGACCGGGATCGGAAGTGGCATTCAAAGATTGGGAGACAGTGAGGTTCTTGCGACGGATGGCAGCGGCGCGTGCTGCACGTGCCTGAGCACGTTCGAGCTGGTCATCGTTGGACCCTAAAACGAAGGGGCTGGTAGGAGACTGGATGCGTGCAGCGACGGGGAGTCTCTGTTTCTGACCAAACGTGGGGTTAGGGCTTAGGGTTTCCGCCATGGGTAGGGTTTGGAAATCGAAATGGAAGTGAGAAAGAACGTCGACGAAGGAATTACAGAGATGTGGTGGAAAGGGGAATAGAGTGGTTTCCCTCCATTTGTGTAATTTGAATTGGACAATTCGTAGTTGCTCTGATAAACATAAACACGCACGCTTCTTTTCTTTTCAAACTGAATAGACAGAATAATAGTGTCCGTTCCTTTCCCTTTGAACCAAATCAAATCTCTCACGTTAAACTACTAAAATTGAACTTATAATATTGTGAAATACTACTATTAGTGATCAGGCTAAATTATAGTTTTGGTCCTCCTATTTTCAAAAATTTAGATATTTAGTTCCCCTATTTTAAAACTCAGATATTTAGTCCCCCTATTTTAAAAAATTCAGACTTTTAGTCCAAAGAGAGGTTTTCATTTTTTTTTTTGATTTGTAAATCTGTCAACAAAAAAAAACTAACGTGGCCTCTCATTAAATGACGTGGCACCTGACATGTGGCTGCCCCGTCAATTAATGAGACACGTGTATATGCCATATCATTATATATTTAATAAAATATTAAAACTAAAATTAAATTAAAATTAGAATATTTTTTATGAACAATTAAAATCTGATATACAGTCCAAACTTTCTCTTCTTGTCCCCTTTAATCAAAATCAAACTTAAATTACAACAAGAAACACAATGTCAATCCCCTTCAATCCTATCCCTCTTCCTATTCCTATTCCTATTCCTCTTCCTCTTCCTTCAATCCCTTCAAACTAAATTACAAATTACAAACTAAAAATAAAATAAAAACCTGAACTTCAAACATAAAATACATAACACAGTAACTGAAAACCCAGAATACAAGAACTGAAAACCATAACTTCGATGTGGTTGAAATATTCCTTCCCGAATTTCTTCTTCTTTTTCCCAAAGATTCAGAGCAAAGCCAAGATGAACAATGATTTTCGAAGAGAGAAGCCACAAAATCGAACGCAACGAAGCTCTCACATCGTCTTAGCCTTTAAAGCCATATTTGTAGATGAAACTTGCTTCTGGATTCAAACTTTGCTCACGCAGAGAAGCCAGAAAATCGAACTCACTGGTTTTTTTCTTCTGAAAATCGAACTCACTGGTTTTCACTCTACATTGCTCTAAAACCTAAAATCTCAAATTTCACTCTACTCACAAACCCAGAATTCGTAATTGAAGAACCGATTCTTTTTAGATCTGTATAGATCTGCAATAGCAACAACGAACAAAGAAGGATTTGAAAGGAATGGAATGGATTCGAAAAAGCAATGGTGCCTGATAAAGCGATGGTGGTGAAAACGTTGGAGTTGTGAAAGAAGAAAGGAAGATGAAGAGGAGAAGAAAAGAAGGCACTGAAGTTGTGAATGATGGTGAAGAGGGATTTAGAGGATTTGAGAAGAAGAAGGGATTTGAGAAAGGAAGAAGAAGAAGAAGAAGAACACGTCTGGAGTGAAGATGAATTGTCTTCAGTTTTTTAATTTTTTTTGTAATTTTATATATTTTAATTTTGTAATTAAATTTTAATTTTAATATTTTATTAATTAGATAATTATGTGGCATGCTTATGTGTCTCATTAAATGATGTGGCAACCACGTGTGCTGCCTACATCAGCTGCCACATCATTTAATGAGGGGCCGCGTCAGCATTTTTTGTTGACAAATATCCAAATCAGCAAAAAAAATGAAAACCCCTCTTTGGACTAAATGTGAATTTTTTAAAATAGGGGGACTAAATGTCAGAGTTTTAAAATAGGGGGACCAAATGTCTGAATTTTTGAAAATAGGAGGACCAAAACTATAATTTAGCCTAGTGGTTAAGACTGAATCAACTCGTGTTAAATCTCAACAGTTGATAAATTTTTATGATACAACCTACGATATTTAAGTGTTCATCGGCGAGAGATTTGAATTGCTCTCTTACCGTAGAAACACATTTTCTTTTACGTATATTTTTTATTTTTCATCCCTCACAATAGTAGCTCTCAATTTTTTATTAATAATTGTATTATAATTTGTTTAGTTAATGAAAGAAAAATAGAGGAGTTTGTCAAAAAAATTAGAGGGAAAAAAAGAAAGAAAATGGAAAATAGGAGAAAACGAGTGGAAAATGATAACATTAACTTTTTTACAAAGATAACAATAATCTTTAAAATATTAAGGAGAATAAAAATTATAGAATATATTTTATTGGTGTAAAAAAATAAACAGTAATTTATAACATGGTATAATTTTTATAAAAAAATATTTTCTATTTGTTAAATTAATTTTTTGAGTAAATTACTCTCTCGCCTCCTTATAGATGGAGGAATTACACTTTCCTCCCATCTTATTTTAAAATGTGCAGTTCCCTCCCTTAACCAAGCCCTAGTCGTGCTATTGGCTTCTTGCTCTACTGTGTTTGTGCTCTTCAGCATCTATGCGTGTTCGTGGACCTCCTTAGTCCTTACAGATAACAACTCAACCAAAATTCTTCTAGCTCACTCGAGCCTTGAGTTTGCTTGTGCCATTTCTGTTTCTTTTGTTTTACCGTTGTTTTATAACGTTCTTGGACCTCCCTGGATGTTGTATTTTATTCTTTCATTATTTCTGCTTATCGGAATTACGCATGTTCTCCCTAAGTGCCATCTTTTTGTTTATATTGTTGCTTATTGGATTTAATTTAATTTGTATAAGAGTTTTGAGTTTTCAAATGTCCGGTTTTAGTTTGTTCATATATACTGTTGTGATTTTTGATGCTTCGGTTATTTTACTACATTTAGAAATGTATGACTTTTGACTATGCTATTTTTCTGTAATGTGAAAATATCGAATTAAATTAATTAATTCTAACACTATCAAATTATGTTTGACTTGTAAAAAACAGAATCAATCCTAACCGCATTGGTTTCGGATCAAATTCATTCTAAATTGTTTTACGAAGTCAATTAAATCCTAGCCAAACCGCTTGTGTTTTTTACCTTGAAGCACTACGCCAGAAACATAAATAAAAGGCGCACCCTTCAGAAGCGCTTCTTCTAAAGTGCTAGTGAAAGTTAAACATGGAAAGAGATAAGCAGCGCTTTGTGTGTATGTGCTTCTGATTGTGAAAACACGGAGTAGAATAAGTGGCGCTTTATGTGGAAGCGCTGCTTATTATTAAAACACGGAGCAAAATAAGTGGCGCTTGAAGGGGAAACGCTGCTTATTGATAAAACACGGAGCAAAATAAGTAGCGCTTGAAGGGAAAGCGCTGCTTATTGATAAAACACGGAGCAAAATAAGTAGCGCTTGAAGCGGAAGCGCTGCTTATCAATAAAACACGGAGGCTATTCACAAGCGCTTAAGGTGAAGCGCTGCTTATTAGCTATCTAAAAATTTTCATTCGCGCGTATAGCTCCACGAATTAGCAGCTAGAGCGCGCTCTCACATTCTGGAAAAACGAATTGAACCCTAAAACTTCTCACTCTCTCTCATGCTTCAACGTTTCACTCTCACTCATTCTCTACAAAATCATTTTGAACCCTAAAATAGAAGTTTTCCCCAAAATCAAAGGAAACCCTACCTCTCTCACATTCTGGAAGAACTTGAAGGATATTGGCTGAAAAGAAGAGGAAGCTGCTCAGCTAGAGTGAGAAAGGGAAAGAAGCCAACTTAGCCTTTCATCCATTTTCTTCGGTAACCAAAAACTCCAATTGATTGAATATATTCTTGATTAAGTTCGATCCTGTTTGTTTGATTGTAAAATAATTAAGGCAAAACCTGTTTGCTTTGTGGTGTTTGTTTTCGTGTAATGCTAGGATTGGAAACTCAATCATAGTGTTAGTATATTGCTTGTTTGGTTGTAATGCTAGGATTGGAAATTAGATTCAATTTCTTTCAATTTAGGCAATTGTTTCACTGTATTTCACTAAGATAGTGGTATTTTGTTCATAAATTTTCTGAAAAACTATATAATTTATATTCAGGAGTTGCTATGTTTTAAATGTATATGTTGATTTCCATGTAATTATAACGTGTTGTTTTAGATTCTACATGTATCTGTTGATTTCCATGTAATTAAGAGAATTATTTCCCTTCCTTCAAGTTGCTACTGAATGTGTTGAAATTTTAGTTGATACACTAGTATATGTCTGGAAAACGTTGGCAGGAAGCATTTACCTATAAACTCTACTACTTTGGTTGTTAAGTATAATTTGTTAGAAAGAATTATGCCATATTGCAAGTTATTAGCATCAATATGCCATATTGCAAGTTTTTGCCGTATTTTCTTTCAGGAGTGAATTTGAATGTTCACTTTTGAATTCTATGGACAAATTTTCTGTATTTGTTTGAGATTTGGTTGTGTTGCTTATTGTGCATTAGTACAGCTGTGCAATGATGAGGTCTCAATGTGCTTGTGGCAGCTGATTGTGCATTGATAACTAATAGTGTTTCTGAATGAGTCAGTAACACTCTGTAATAACAATAGTAATATTCCCTTGAATGGGTTGGCAGAAAATTAATGATTTTTGCAAATTGTGTAGGTGGGAAAGTTGACTAGTTACACAAGTGGAAGGCAGCAATCGGAACACTTTGGATTAGGCTACATCAAGAGGTAGTTCGAAGTCTTGATTCCTTTCCTTTGGGCATGAAATGTAGACATCATTATTGTGCTTTAGAGTAAATGGAACGGAGATTCATAGTGATGGAATTACGCTTCGTGCAAAAAATAGTATCAAAAAGCGCACCAATAATAGACTAGGAAAAAACATTGTAACGAGGAAAAGGAAAAGGTCAGACTCTGTTTTTTTAATTTCTTGATTCAATGAACTTTGTATTTATATATCTCTTCTTTTGTGATTATGAACTGTGATTTTTTACTTATGTTCCTATTATTTGCAGGTCAGATGACGTCTTCCGGTCATGATAGTGCTGATGATGGTGCTTATGATAGTGCATATGATAGTGTCGCCGAGGTGAATAAAAATGTCACTAGTCGTGGTCCGACTTTCAAGAAGAACATCATCTGTCGGACAAGCAAAGGAGAAAAAATTATGGTAATATACTTACTTATTAACATAACTCATTATTCAGTTTTATTATTTGTCATTTAATTTATGCACTTGAGCAATATTATTAGGTTACATGGAATGCAAAAGGTCAACCAATTGGTAAAAACGGTAGAGAGTTGATAAGCTTCATTGGTACTATCGTAAGGGAGATGGTCCCAATTACCTACAGCAACTGGAAACAGAAAAAAAAAATCAAGCTTTGAATGACCTCAAAGATGAGATCTGGCTTACAATACAGGTACATAATTTTCAGTAATAATAGTACTATTATTTCAGCAGTCAAATTTCTTTTGGTAGGGTAGTATTGTAACCATACAATGCCTACACAGTTACACGAAAGAATGATCCTATAGTTCTGAAATAATAAACAAAGTTGTTGGATACTATAGTTGCATTTTCAATCACTTCAAGAGGCATGGACTTAAATTTAAGCAATGAGGTTCGATGTCCTTACTTACCTGTATGAATAGAGAGCTGAAGAAGGACTGCCAATTACATCTACTGGACTAATTACAGTAATAATCCTTACATTTATTTTTGGTTGAATGTGCACAAACAGAAAAGTTTCGATGTAGATGAGAGGCGCAGAGCAATGGTATTAAAGTGTGCTGGAAGGTCCCATCGGGGTTTTAGATCGAAGTTAGCAACAAAGTGGTTGAAAGATGCTGAAGGGAATATCAGATGCAAGCCTCCAAAAAAATATGCTAAGTTAATAACATCAGAGGATTGGACTGAGTTTGTAGAAAAAGTGACAAAAGATCCAAAATTTCTGGTATGATAAATAACCTTTTAATTTGTACATATGACAACAATTATGCATTAATATATACTTATGTGTCTTTATAGAAAATAAGCAATGAGAATCGAAAGAGAGCGTTAAATCCCCTCTACCCTTACAAAAAGGGTGTTATGGGATATCCAGACATTGAAGAAAAATTGGTATGCAAAATACCCTTAATTATTACTTGACTTGCTAAATGCATATTTTTGTTTATATTTATTAATAATTATAAATTTCAAATGTACAGCTAACAGATGTTGGGAAAGATCCTACAGTTGAATCTGTTGACCGCCATATTTTGTGGGTGGAAGGTCGACAGAACAAGAAAGGTGTGATTGAAAATCCCAACTCTATTATGGTTCCTTAAAGAATCGTAAGTATGATAAAATTAATTAAAATTTTCTCTTGTAATTTTTTAAGAGAGTAATAAGTTTTAATAATTTTTGTTAATAATTTTTGTGAATCAGGAAGCCATATCAAATTCTATTTCACAGGCAGAGATAATAGACTGTCATGGTCAACAAGACATCCTGGCTCGTGCCTTACCCACAAAAGAATATCCGGGTCGCTTATGGGGTGTTGGATTTGGCGTTTCTCCAAGCAATATCTACGGATCACAAAATCGTACAAAACAAAATATGGAAGAACAATATGAAAAGGAATTGGCTAAACTACACGAAGAATTTCGGGAATTCAAACGTAGTATGGAAGCTAAGGAAATTGAGGCAACGCCTGACATAGCACATACCCCAGATAGCGCCCGAGGTAGTTGCACTAATTTGCCATCGGAGGTAATAAGCATTAGATTTCTCTCTTTACTTGTACACACCTACCACATTAATTTATCATATTCATTTTTCTTTTACCATTGGTTTAGGGCGTCCATGATTGCGATCTATATTTGTCTACTCCAATACATCGTTTGGTTGCTAAGGGATTTGTCTATACCGATTCGGGTGTTGTGCTACACAATCTACCTCTACCTTTGAATCATGTGAAAGTTAGAATTAACATTGCACTTGAGGGGTCTGCACCGCTGCCTGTACCAAATTCCCAAGAAGAATTAATGATAGTGGAACAAGCAATTAGTACATTTGTTGCATGGCCAATGGACCTCGTCATTGTAAGTGGCAAGGTATATGTTAATTAGATTTGATTCGTTATCATATATTATACTTATATTAAACAAAGTGGCACTAACTAACTAGTTGTCTTGCAAAATATATAGGTATCTGAAAAAGGAAAATCAAAGGATAAGAGCAAGGGAAATGTGTTAGAGAAAATAGGTAGCAGAAATGTTAGCAAATCCCAACCTTCCTCTATTCCAAATGAGGCAAGGCCTGACATAGCACTTACCCTAGCTAGCGCCCGAGGTAGTTGCACTAATTTGCCATCGGAGGTATTAAGCAGCATTAGATTTCTCTCTTTACTTGTACACACCTACCACATTAATTAATCATATTAATTTTTCTTTTACCAATGGTTTAGGGCGTCCATGATTGCGATCTATATTTGTCTACTCCAATACATCGTTTGGTTGCTAAGGGATTTGTCTATACCGATTCGGGTGTTGTGCTACACAATATACCTCTACCTTTGAATCATGTGAAAGTTAGAATTAACATTGCACTTGAGGGGTCTAATCTCAAGGAGGTGTATGATCATGAAGTGATAGGTTCGAATATTATTAAAGCATATCAGAGGTAGTACATCTAGTTAAAGTATACAATATACATATTTTATTCATTTAAATACTTATAGATTGATGTCATTGTTATTTATGAATTAATTTGTATAAATTATAATTATAGGTAATTATACCATGAAATATGATCCCCCAAGAACGGACACAACGATTTGTGTTCTTGCGCCCGGAATCAACATTTTTGATACGAGAAGTGACAAACAAAGATGAAATGAAAAATTATATCGCATCGCGCTTCAGTTTAGCAAAGAAGGGGCATGATACTCTATTTTTGTTGCCTGTTAACCTATTGTGAGTCATTTAATTTATATCGCATCACATCCCTATCATTGAACATTAATCATTGCATTATTAGTTTATTACTTCACTAGCATGAATATTGTCTCTCTGAGTGCACTGTTTTGCACATAAAAATAGTCATCTAAAGCTCTTGTTTGGTTGTTAGAAAAGGAAATCAAAACATTAATTTGTGATTTTCTTATTCCACAATTTTGTAGGGACCATTGGATATTGTTGGCGATCGATGTTGATCCAGATACAATATACTACTTAGATTCCTTGCATGTTGATTTGTCTAAACGCAAGGAATTGATGAACTTATACAATAGGTATGTATATAGATCACTCGCACATATGTGACGATTCAAACTATATATTTATGTATTTTGATTATTGAAATTAATTATATGTTTTTTTGCTCAGTGCTCTGGCAACTCATCGAGGATTGAGTATGACAACCAAGAACATAAAATTGACGATTTCTACTAAATGGATATGTATAAAGGTATATTTCTAATCAATGTTAATATTTATGCAATTAATTGAACTATCATAAATTAACTTATTATTTTTGTTTTTCTAGTGTCCCCGCCAGGAGAATTTAATTGACTGTGGGTACTATGTTATGAAGTTTTTGAAGGATATCGTCATTCAAAACAAAATGCAAATTCCAAAAGACGTACGTAATTTTAGTTCTAGCTTATCTATTTAAATATTACTCATACATTTGACCACTTTAATTCTAAGTTGACTTAATTTTATTTTTACAGTATTTTCCTGAATGTCGATTCCAATCATACTCTGTTGATCAACTTGCTGAGCTTAAGGAAGAGTGGTGTCAGTATGTTACCAGTTTTATTCACTAGCGGTGGTTTGGAGAAAACTAAGAAACAATATATTTTTTGTTAATGGGTTTTTTTGTGGATACTTAGACATATATGTACTTGAATGTTGTTATTTTTGTTGTTGATTAAAATTTGTGGCTATGGTTATTTGAATTCAGCTAAACTTAACGTAATTAAATTTGGATATTTGGTATGTAACTTTGATCAACAGAAATTTATGCAATTATCTGTTTATTATTGGTCTGGTTGAGCTGGTATGTGTGTGTGTTGAAATAATTGTCAATACAGGTGGTCTCGCTAGTTGTGTAAAAAGGGAAGGAATGCTCAAAATATTAAAAAAAAAACAATTAGAAGCGCTTTCATAGAAGCGCTGCCAAACACACAACAAAACGGGTTGAAAGAGAAGCGCTTCCATTTTGAAGCGCTGTTGATTCAATAGACAAATAGCAGCGCTTCGATTTTAAAGCGTTGTTGATTCAATAGACAAATAGCAGCGCTTCGATTGCGAGCGCTGCTGATTCTTTAGCCTATTGGTAGCGCATTTTCTCAAAGCGCTGCCCATTATTAATAATAAGCAGCGCTTCTGATTTTGTCTGTGCTTTTAGCAGCGCACTGATTAGCAGCGCTTTGAAGCGCTTCTAAAGGCCAAAAAGAAGCGCTGCCAATGCCTTTTTCTGTTGTAGTGAAGTTTGTTTGACTTTTTTGGCTCAAAACCGAACCAAACTGCACCATGAACACCCCTATTACACGGTCACGTTAGTCTTTAAAAGTATTTGAAACTAAAAAAATTCTCTGATGTAATCTCCGCCAGTCATTTTGATCTTCAACCTCAAATGAGTTAGAGGCCAAAAAATTGATATCACACACCAAGATGTTTAAGCAAAGACACACTCCAAGAGTATGCTATCCACAGTTCACGAAGCGAGGCAAACCAGGTCGTATGACACCTAAGCCCCAATCACCACCACCTAAAAATGATGATGCTCCTCCATTCAATTGTCTCAATTGTGGTAGACCAGGTCGTATGACACACAAGTCTATGAACAGGTCAAATCATGCTTCGTAGGCTAACCTTACAGAAGAGCAATTTATTGTTATGATTTTCGAAATCAACATTGTTGGTGGATCTGAAGCTGGTGGATGGATACTGGCTCCTCTTGCCATGTATGCAATGACTGTGCTATGTTTAAAACATACAAGACTGCTAAAGATCGGAAAGTGTTGTTGGGTGATGCTCACACCACTATTGTTGCAGGTATTGGAGACGTGGAGCTGAAGTTCACTTCTGGAAAGACTCTAATCTTTAAGGCAGTGTTCACTCAGACTATTGGGGGGAACTGTATACCTTAAATAAAAATGGTATTTTTGTTGAGAGAGGGTACACCACTAATCGCATGTTCAAATTGAATGTTTAAATTAATAAAATTTCTCCTTCTACGTATATCTTGTGTGATTTTAATATTTGACATTCTCGTCTCTGTCATGTTAATAAGTGCATTATTTCTAATATGAGCAACTCAGGATTGATTCCCAAATTATCATTATATGATTTACAAAAAATGCAAATTTTATAGTCAAGCCAAAATAACAAAGGCGTCGCACAAATTCGTTATTAGAGAATCAAAGTTGTTAGATTTAATACACTGATATTTGCAAATTAGACAGAACTTTAACCATAAATGGTAAACACCACTTTATCACTTTTATTGGCGATTGCTCAGGCTACACTTTTGTATATCTTGTGAAAAATAAAAGTGAACTGCTTGACATGTTCAAAGTTTTGTAAACCAAATTGAAAATCAATTTGGGAAAAAGATAAAGCGTTTTGGTAGTGATAGAGGAGCTGCGTATGATTCCCAGATGTTTAATGACTTTTATATGTTGAATGGAATCATACATGAAACAACTGCACCGTATCCTTCTAAAATGAATGGTAAAGTAGAAAGAAAAAATAGAACCTTTACCGAATTAACTGTTGCTATTATGCTCAATTCTGCCGTTGCAACTTACTGGTGGCGGGAATTTTATTAAGTGTATGTTATGTACTGAACAACGTTCCTAAGTCTAGGAATAAATTTCTCCTTATGAAATATTAAAGAAAAAACAACCAAATGTGTCTTATTTTCGAACTTGGGTCTGTCTGGCTTAAGTCAGGATCCCAAATCCAAAACGAGTTAAACTCACCAGTAGAGCCTATGAATGTGTATTCATTGGGTATGCAATAAATAGCAAAACATACAAGTTTTATGACTTTATTGCAAAAGTGATCATTGAGTCAAATGATGTTGACTTTTATGAAAGTGAATTCCCTTTTAAATCATGAAATAGTCGGGGTACTGGAACTAGTCAAGTTTCTGTGCCTAGGAGCGTTAAAAACAACCTCAAAGAGGTAAGAGAGCACGTGTTGCTAAAAGACTATGGACTCGATTATACGGTCTATACATTAAAGGAGGATCCAACTAGCCTTCAAGAAGCTCTGTCTTCATTGGATGCTGATTTGTGGCTAGAAGTCATAAATGACGAGATGGATTCTCTAGGGCCTAACAAGATATGACACTTAGTTGACTTGCCTCCTGGTTGCAAACCAAGAGGTTGTAAGTGGATTTTGAAAAAGAAACTATACCTAATGGCGGCTGATAAATACAAGACCCGCCTTGTAGCCAAAGGTTTTAGACAAAGAGAAAATATAGATTTCATTGACACATTTTCACCCGTTACTAGAATTACATCCATCAGAGAACTAATTTCGTTGGCTACTATTTATAATTTAGTAGTACACCAAATGGAAGTCAAAACTGCTTTTTTAAATGGTGAATTGGAAGAAGAAATCTATATGGAGTAACTCAAAGCTTTTGTAATTCATGGGCAAGAAAACAAGGTCTGTAAGTTGGATAAGTCTCAGTATGGTCTTAAACAAGCTCCTAAGCAATGGCATGAGAAGTTCGATAACTTGATTATATCGAATGTGTTTAAAGTTCATGAAAGTGACAAATTTATTTAGTACAATACCGAAAATGACATTTGCACTAACATATGTCTCTATGTAGACGATTTACTCATATTTGACTCAAACATCCATGTTTTAGATAAACTGAAATCATTGTTGTGCAATAATTTTGATATGAAAGACCTCAGAGAAGCAAGTGTAATCCTTGGTATTAAGATTGCTAGGTTCGAGAAAGGAAATTCTTTGGATCAATCTCATTAAATTGAGAATATCTTAAAGAAATATAACTACTTTGATCGTAACCCTGCCAGCTCACCATAAGATCCAAGTGTCAAACTCTTTAAGAACACTGGGGACAAAGTTAGAAAAACGGAATATGTGAGCATCAATAGCAGCTTAAGGTATGCCACTGAATGTACTAGACCTGACATTGCATATGTCGTGGGATTGTTGTGCAAGATTACTAGTCGACCTAGTATAAAGAGTCATGAGATACCTTAAAAAGACCATGATACTCGGATTACATTATCAGAGATTTTCAGCTGTACTTGAAGGGTACAGCGATGCTGATTGGAATACTCTATCAGATGATTCCAAAGCAACCAATGGTTAAATATTTAGTATAGTTGGTGTTCCTGTCCACTGAAAATCTAACATACCATTTTGGCTCAGCCCACTATGGAGTCTGAAACGATAACATTAGCAACAGCTAGTGAGGAAGCTAGCTGGTTGAGATGCTTATTAGCAGAGATTACTTTATGGGAAAAGTCGATGCCGACAGTGTTGATCCACTGCGACAGTACTGCGACTATTGCAAAAATAGAAAATCGTTATTACAACGGTAAAAGACGACAACTACTACGTAAGCGCAACACAGTAAAAGAGATTATCTCAAAAGGAGTTGTGAGAGTGGATCATGTACGTCACTGATCAGAACTTAGTCGGTCCTTTGACGAAAGGATTAGCTAGAGAGAAAATCCAAAATATATCTCAAAGGATGAGACTACTGCTTTTAGAACCATGAGTCACTCACGATGGTAACTGACCTAAAAGACTGGAGATCCCAAGAGTTGTATTCAATGGGTAATAACAAGTTGTGAAATGAAACAAGATGAAAATGCTTTTATAAGTAGATAAGCATGATTCCTGAAGCGATGTAAGGTCGAGGCAATTGAAACTCTGAATATGATCTATACTCTATGTGGAGCGGAGTACCTAGCTACAAGAGTACTATTGATGCACTCACATTAGTGAGTGTGGAAGTGGGGTCGCTTCCTATATAAAATCTTTGGTAGAATTTCCTAGAGCGTCCACTAAACTAGGATAGACGTGTAGGGCCATAAAAGCATGGACTTTTGAGAATACACCTATGGAAAAGGTTGTGTGTGGTTTTGATGTTAGAGATAGAGTTCAAGACTACGAGTCACTCTTGTTGAATCTAAATCCTTTTTTACATAGTTGAATCTAAATCCTAATCGCTATGCAAAGGTTCAAGTCGTATGACACATCTGTTTATGCACAATTTTATGGAGACAGTTGACGCTACTTCTGAAACTCTTTTTAAAATGATTGTTGGAACCTTGGTGTATTGTGAATTGAAAAAGTCCCGCATCGAAAAGAATAGATACTTTTTTTTTTGGTAAAAAAGAATAAGCACATTAAGAGTGCTTATAAGTGTGGACTTCACATCTTGAATTGGGCCCTAAGGGGTACCCAATTTTGTAAAAGGGAGAGAACGCACATAAACCGACCATCACACACGCGCGCTGCCGCTATCGCTCCGCTCGACCGGGGCGTTTCTGGGCTGTGTGGTGTAATTCAATTTATTTTTTTTAAAAATATTTATTTTATTTTGTGCATTGCTTGCTCCCTAAGATTTCAACGAGCTTTGATCCGATTGAACCGTACCTTGAGATCACCTGGAGAGTTGATCAAGGGACGGGTCTTCAGATGTTGTTGAATCAGATCGACCTGAGAGTGCGGGCGGGTGTACCTGCAAGAACACTCCGACGCCCAAGTCAGCAAGATCGAGCTACAGTAATAATTAGTGGATATTAGAGTAGATTCCGTACCTGACACTTGGTAATTGATTCTATTTATAGTGATTGGGAGGCTCAGGAGAGCCGTCAGATTCAAATGGATTGATCTGGATCGTCGATGCTGAATAGTGCAGCAGCACTGATAGCCCAGTTGTGAGTTGGACTGGGCTGACACTGTTGGGCCCAATTGTGCGGCAGCACACCTCTTCTCACATTCAGAAACACATAAACTTGAAGCACACTTGAAAAAACAATAAATATAAAGAATTTAATTTAGGTGTTTTATATTACCTACCAACTACCTGTTGATACACATTAAAACTAATTTAGTCAATTGATAACCTATTATTATTCAATAAAGTGTGATTGATCGTGGTGGTAAAAAGTACCTAAAGTAGAGACGTTACGGGGTCGAGAGTAATTTTGGAAGACCACTTATATTCGACTTTTGTTTGTTTGGATTTGCTTCTGTTCAGGTTTGGTAGGCGGCACCTCCATCCAAATCGGACTCTTCCTTTATTATTTCTTCTTCCTTCTTCGTCTTCTCAAATTGATCCAACAACTTCACATCAACTTTCTCCAAACACCCATAATTAGGACGTTCCTTTAACCTTTGCACGTTTCATTCAATAAAATAAAACAAAAAGAAAGAAAACCAAACCCCACTTTCCCTCTCATCACAAACAATCTCAATATTCGTTTTTGATCTTGTGGGGTTGTCTCTTTTCGCCTGATTCGAACTTCGATTCTCTTGGGTATCCACGATGTTTAACGGTATGATGGATCCCGACTTGATCAGAATCGCTCAGGAACAGATGAGTCGCATGTCACCCGCCGAATTGGCTCGGATCCAACAACAGGTCTCTCTCGGTTCCCTTCTTCTCTTCTCAATTTTGAGATTGCGCATCTAGATTCGTCGCATTGTGTTTCACGATTGTAATTACAATTTCAAATTGAACGCAATTTCCTTGTGAATTCAACTCTCCTAGATGCCCCTTTTTCATAGGCGAAAGATAAAGGGGAATTTTGTTGTTGTTTTGATTAGGTCTTTTTACCTTTAGAGACAGATATACATATTGATAAATGGTGGAGTGTTAATTGTTGTATCATGAATGTATTTTTTTGTTGGTGTGGAATTGCAGATGATGTCTAATCCAGACCTGATGAGGATGGCTTCTGAAAGCATGAAGAATATGAATCCTGAAGACTTTAAAATTGCTGCTGAACAGTTAAAGCATACCAGGCCGGAAGAAATGGCTGAGATTGGTCAGAAGATGGCTACTGCAACACCTGAGGAAGTAGCAGCTATGCGTACCCAAGTTGATACTCAGATCAAATACCAATTGAGTGCAGCTGAGATGGTAAAGAAGCAGGTGAGTAGTAATATATAAGCTATCACTATTCTTGCAGTACACCCGCCCGGAATTTCAAAGTGTAATGAGAATCACATTCTAATATTCATGGTGGAAGCATACTATGGCCATGTTTGGTCCTTATTCCTTGAAAGTTGAAACACAATTTTTATTCTGAAAAAACAAATTTTGATGCCATGAGGAAAACCTTTCCCAGAGTTATCTAGGCTCCAAGGAGGATCCATAGCAGCGTAGCGGTCCCTAGGCGCTACGTAGTTTTCCATTGCATTGTGGTTTTGAGTAGCAATCATAGCGATGCAATAGCGACCGCTACGGTGAAATTTCATTAAAAATCATTTTTTCCCTCATTTTTAGCCATTCCTTCTTCTTTTTAGGTTTTCTGGTCAATTTTAGCCAACTGAGATGGTGCATATTTGTGCTTCTATTACTTTTTTCCAATTTGTTTATGTGCATAGTTTCTTTTCTCTGTTCACTATTTTGCATAGTTCCTCTATCTATTCTGCCATTTGTGCTCTTTTCATGGTTTTGCCATTGCTATGACATCAACCTAGTCACGACCGCTACCTTGTTTTCAATGTTCGAGTATTAATTTTGTGCATTTTTTTATTTTTGTGCTTTTATGTGTAAGGTATAAATTACTTGTATCGGTTCCCTAGACTTCGATGTAGCGGCTATATAGCGCTACCTGCTACGGCACTATAGCGTTTTAGTGGTCGGCCGCTACGCTACGCTTTTTGTTATTGACTACATAGCCATCAATGAAATTACAGTCGAAAAATACTTTAGTTTCAGCAAATGAATGGTCTGTTTGGGAAGTATTTGTGCTGTCATTGCATAATAAGACATACGCGCTATTAAATGATTATATTTTTTTCATTTTCTGTTAAACCAGTTGGTGCCTACTCTAATGTTTATGTTGATGAACTAAAATGAAATTTTGCAGGGAAATGAATTTCACAATCAAGGAAGGTTCAATGATGCTTTGCTGAAGTATAAGCTGGTAGGTCTACTTTTTAGTCTGCTCAACTGTCTCGTTCACACCTTTTTTTCTTGTCTATCTCTATTTTGAGACTATAAAGCAAATTATCTTTTTTTTTGTCTATAACTTAATTTCATTTTTTGTGTTATAGGCTAAGGAAAACATCAAAGGTATTCCATCTTTTCAAAGTAGAAAGCTTCTTTTGGCGTGCTCACTCAACTTGATGTCCTGTTACTTGAAGACAATGCAGTATGATGAATGCGTAAAAGAAGGTTCTGAGGTATTCATATTTCCTTGTCGTTTACCATTACAATGATATGTTAATTGTGAACTTTAATAGCCGTCTGCAACATTTAAGTAGTGGTATGATGTGGAAATTTATCACCCAAGAGGATCAGAAAGAAGATTGCATTGTAATTGTAATATGTAATCATATCATTGCTGTTCTATTGCAATGTGAATTTTAGTTCTGTTTTGAAAATGTACTGTTTCATCCTAGCAATGCATTACCGTGATTTAATTATTGCAGGTGTTGGCATATGACGCCAAGAACCTTAAGGCTCTTTATCGAAGAGGTCAAGCATATAAGGAATTAGGCCTGCTCCAGGTGAGCTTCCAGCTAGTCAATTTCCATTTTGACATTACAGTTGTCATTGTATTTTCATTTATATTTATATTTAATGGCATTCCTGTTTTCATTAGGAAGCTGTTACTGATCTGAGCAAGGCACTTGAAGTGTCCCCTGACGATGATACAATTGCTGAGCTTTTACGGTGAGATCCTGCTCCCTCTCACATAGTTGAACCATTCTTAGGAATATATTTATTGATTCATATACTTCTTACCTATACGATACAATTGATAGAAACCAGAATTTCTCATCTCTCAAATGAACAATGAAAACTGTATTAATTGCGATAAAAGTGAAATTACAAATGTAAATGATAAACTAGGCAATTCGAGAAGCCTAGGATCTCCCAAAAGGCACTTATAGAGGCCTAATCTCTCCCATAGGAATAACTTCCCAAATTCATACTTGCTTAATGATTCTAATCCCTCAACTCTTATTTATAACCTCCACTCCACTAACTCACCCACATTCCCTCCAATTTGCCACATAAGCAAGTTGGTTACAACCAATTCCCTACCTAAGCCATAATCCCCTACATCTCATATATTTAGTATCCCTCCCTACATTACATATATTTATGATCGTATCAATACTCCCCCCCTAAACATTCACCTTGTCCTCAAGGTGAAGATACCCAAAACAAACAATTAATACTCTTCCACCCGGATCCCATAGCTTGAAGCAAGATGTCTCTATAATGCAAGAAGCGGAGTATGGTTCACCCAGATCCCACTGCCTGTGATGTGTTTCCATCATCGCTATTCTTGAAGACTCCACCCTGTGAATAAGGTGTTCAACCATAAGCTGGTGCCGCTTAAACTCAGTAAAACCAGAATTGTCTTCCTCTTCCTTATCATGAAATTCCAATGGCTTATTTTCTAAAGTTCTTGATAAATCACCAAGACCCATATGCCACTCATAAAGCAATTCAATGGCTTCCTTTGAAATCTCAGATTCACCTTGTACCCAAGGATTAATGTGATTCCATGCTTGAAATTCTACCATCTTTTTATGGTCTTGTACTAAAGCCAAAGATGTTGCATATTCTTCAATATAGAAATTTAAAAGTGCCATAAAAGATTCAACAGTGAAAGACAAACACATATATTGTGGGAGTGGATGAAAAATGTTGAAGCATTGGTCCCCAATTGCTACCACTGAAAAGTTGCCTCCCGGATCAAATGTCTTGTTTTCAACAGCATTTTTTAGCACAAAACAGAGTATGGTGGCTGCTATGTTTTTCCCATACGAAGCTCCATACATATGAGCAAATTCTTCTAAAAAATCAGAAGTCCAGGTACCATACCTCCCCATAGTTTTGACATCCATAAAGGAAGATAAAATATTGTGTGACCATTTCCCTCCTTCAACAGTTATAGGTACACCAAGAGGTTTTGAAAATAAAGGATAAGTGCTGGAGAGTTGATCCCTTTGATTGTTTAATCCATCTACTACTTGCAATGCCCTTCCAGTATTAGTAAATATGGGAGGTGTAGTAATAAACTTGTGGGTCTGACCCAAAGAAATGGTAACAGGATCCATTTTCCTTTTAACTTGTAACGCCTCCTCATTAATAATGAATTGAGTAGGTGTAAATATTAGAGTTTGGGCTGATTTAATAATATGAGCTGATTTACTTACAGTGACTTGGGCCTGGCCCAATGAAATAGAAAAAGAATCCACTTCAGCCCAAGTCTTCTTTTCCCATTCCTCACGGTTGCGCATCTCAACAGAGAGAGAGAACTCGCGAACACGCTGCACTCCCAAATCGTGAGCACACTGCAACTCCGCCATGGCTACTTCCTTGTCCGGCGGTTCCGGCGGCGGTTCACGATCGCTGACGTCATAACGCCCTTCCCTGGCCCCATCGTTCCTTTTCGACTTTTCCTCTTCCTCCTCTCCGCCGCTCACTTCGGTTTCGTGAGAGAGAACGATTTCCCCCAATCTGTTCGTTGGCCACACCTCATTCAAGAGCGCGATCCTGTCTGCTGCCGTCGCCGTCGAATCTTCCGGCTTCAGTGGTGGTGGTTCCCGATCATCTCCGTTCCCCTCTGATCCCTCTGGTTTCGCAACAATGTTGATGAACAAGCTTTCACCTCTGATGTCGCTATTTTCCCTCTGAAATTTCTCATTCACTCTCGATCTGATTTCTTCCTTCCCTAGATACGATTCCCTGTTCTCCATTGCTGGTTCTTGATTCGTCAACTTAGAGTAAGTTTCTGAGTTCTGCGATTTGAAATCTACCTCGAGCTTCTCATTCCATCCCTCTTCTTCTGGTTCTTTCTCAGATATGGCTGTTGCTCTTCTTTCTTCTGATTTTCTTGATTTCGCAAACGCTTCTAATTTCCAGAACTTCAAATCTTCTTCAATACTCTCGTTCCATCCCTCTTCTTCTGCTTCTTTGGTTTTCATTTCTGGTTTTCTGGATTTTGCAGTAACATAATACTCTTGTAACCACTGCAGTTTCATTTCTAAATATATTTCAAATTCTTTCTCCGAGAGTTCATCGCACCTTTGTCTTCTTCGTTCCAAGCGTTGCTTGATTTTGTCAAGCTCTGCCTTCCATTCTGTTTTGCTGTGCTGTGCTTGTTTTTCCAGAAATTCTTCCATGGCAGCGACTCTATTATCTCTTTGAGCACTCAAGATCGAATGCTTTGATACCAATTGATAGAAACCAGAATTTCTCATCTCTCAAATGAACAATGAAAACTGTATTAATTGCGATAAAAGTGAAATTACAAATGTAAATGATAAACTAGGCAATTCGAGAAGCCTAGGATCTCCCAAAAGGCACTTATAGAGGCCTAATCTCTCCCATAGGAATAACTTCCCAAATTCATACTTGCTTAATGATTCTAATCCCTCAACTCTTATTTATAACCTCCACTCCACTAACTCACCCACATTCCCTCCAATTTGCCACATAAGCAAGTTGGTTACAACCAATTCCCTACCTAAGCCATAATCCCCTACATCTCATATATTTAGTATCCCTCCCTACATTACATATATTTATGATCGTATCATACGATACATATATTTCTATGACCATTGTGATCGGTGATCCTCTAGTTATGAGTATTTTAAATCAAGTTCTACTATAAATTAATGTAAACAATGGATTACATGCTGAACCAATTATATATGTAGTGTGTTTACAGTTCTGTTCCCGATCGAATCTTGAATAACTAGTAATAAAGGAAGGAAACTGGTGTTCTCCATCGATTCCTCTTCTATAATTAATTAGAAATATGTTGTTTTTTACTTTTAGAGTAATTTCTTTTTTAAGGGGGGATCATGATGTCTTTGGGTGTTTGATGTCGTCAAATGTTAATTTCAGGGACACCAAGGAACAGTTGTCAAAGGGAGGTGGTGAGCGCGCCCCTGGAAGTATGTTCCCCTCTTTCCTTTCCCCCCTTTCACTTGGACCTATCCCCTCGAGCTTTATGGTTCTAATGGATGTCAGATATAACCTTATTGACATCATGCATGCAGGATTAGTAATTGAAGAAATAACTGAAGAAGTTGAGAATGTGCCTTCGGGAAACTCCAGAAGCTCTTCTCTGGAACAAACAGTGGATCAACCAAAAAATTCTAGGGACTCCTCTAAGAATAGCAGCATAGCTAACAACGGAAATTTAAAATCAAATTCAGACAGTTTAGATACACTGAAAAAGGATCCAGAAGCTATCAGGTAGTTGGATTTCGTAAGATGTGCTAAGCAAGTTATGTTTTTGTTCTTGTTGTCAAAAAAAGTTAATGCTTTTGTTCTTAATTTAATCATTTGTTTCTAAAATAGATTTACAATTTTGTTTCTAATTCTATAGGTCATTCCAAAACTTCGTCTCAAATGCTGATCCTGCCACTCTGGCTTCTTTGAGCATGGGACAATCGAAAGATGTGTCTCCAGATATGATTAAAGCATCATCAGATATGATAAGCAAAATGTCACCTGAGGAACTTCAAAAAATGCTTGACATGGCATCTTCATTTCAAGGGGGCAACCCGTTTTCTAGAGGAGGTTCCCTCGATTCTCCTTTCAACCCTGGATCAATTCCTCCTAACGTGACACCTGATATGTTTAAAACAGCAAGTAGTATGATAAGTAAAATGTCACCAGATGACCTTAAGAAGATGTTTGAAATGGCATCCTTACTGAAAGGGAAAGAATCTATTTCGTCATCAGCAGCTGTAGACCAGAATGAAAGAAATTTTTCCCAGTTAAATTTCCCATCCCCGACTCCGAGTACTAATCATGCTTTTGGAGAACCGACTCCAAGTAGTAATCATGCTTTTGGAGAATCAAGTTCTTCTCAGGATTTGTTTTCAAATATGAGAAATGCTTCACCGTCAAACTTCCCATCCTCAAGTACTGATTTACAAGAACAGATGAGAAACCAGATGAAAGATCCAGCTATGCGACAGGTACGTTCATAAAGGGAACGAAATGATAGCAGCCTTCTGCATATCTGGTTGGAATAAATGCAATTAAATGTCCTCTTTTACTTCTCATATGTTACTAATGAGTATTTTCTGAATAAGTATAACCTTTAATTATATATTCGTCTTGCTTTTGAGTTGTCACCTCTCATATCTGAGATTTGCTTTTGGCAGATGTTCACATCGATGATTAAAAATATGAGCCCAGACATGATGGCAAACATGGGAGAACAATTTGGTTTCAAGCTTTCACCAGAAGATGCAGCAAAAGCTCAGCAAGCCATGTCATCCTTCTCACCAGACAGCTTGGATACAATGGTATCTTCTTTTCCAAAATCTAAATTATTGTTTTATTTTGTATTCATCAGTAAAATTGTGTACCTAAGATAAGGTGTGGCAATACTAGGAGATGTAATAACATCCGAGATAGAGTAGTTGAGCTTTGTAAATCATTCGGATGTAAACTATTTGTGTTGTGTTCCTTGAAATAGCATTGGTTGGATCATTTGGTTATTATAGTACTAAAATGGAGCTTTTCACTTTGTGTTTTCAGATGCTTTGGGCGGACAGGATTCAGAGAGGAGCTGAAACTGCAAAGAAAACAAAGAACTGGGTTCTAGGGAAACCAGGCATGGTGTTAGCATTATGCATGCTCATTTTGGCTGTCATTCTTCACCGGTTCGGCTTCATTGGTAGCTAGAATAAATGTCACACATAATATATGATTCCTAATTGAGGTTTCATCAACCTCAGCCATGGCCTTTTTGTGCGGTGAGAGGTTGGATGTGTCGTGTCGGCCAAGTAACGAAGGAGAGAGGAGTTGCACATACCATTGGTTATCTTGAAAACAAAACGGCTTCTCATCAGATATGTCCAAATAGAGGATGTCACTTTTTTTTTTCTGTAATATATTAGTTTTTTTGAGTTGTTTACCATTATTAGCAATGAGAGGGAGGGACCCTACCATTCAGTAAAATCCTCAACATTTTGTCATAATTGCCACACTCTAATTTTAATGCTTGTAACAGCATCTTACTTCAAGGTTTGGGGTGGGCTTTTTAATTTTTCATCTATCGCTGTACGGAATCACGTTATCTAATTTACTAATTTTAGGTTCTATTTCTATATTTCAAGTGTGTGTATTTGTGTGTAGTGGGTCGCAATCATAATGGTTTGGGGATATAAGGTTTATGGTTCCATTTTGAGAGCTGAGTTATGGACTGTTATTCCTAGGCTGAAGGGATGGTTACAAGCATGTTTGGGTGGAAACTGGAAATTGATTCGTTGTTGGAAGTATCTATGATTTCTAAGGGGTGGCGCAAGATAATCCATATGACATAATGTATGAATGATTAGAAGAGTGAAGGAGATGATGGGAGTTCCCTCACTTATAGGAAAGTCAATTTGGATGAATAAAAGATCTTGTCCAAAATTCTAAAGAAATGAAGATTTTTCATTACCTAGTTTTTGTTGAGTCACATCGGAAGATCTCTATATATTGAGCCAAAAACAATGGTTCTTTTAGGTTACGAGGGATTTGATTTGCTCCTCCCCAGAGAAGCACCCAAAAACAAATATAAAAGTGAATTTAGTACGACTTTTTTCACCCAAAACATTAAAATACTAATATTGGTGACATTAATCTCTTATATATTGATCATCTTTATTTCCATAATATATATGGGAGACACCCAACGGTTTTGGGGTGTAAAAATAATACACATTCTTTTTTTTTTGGACACAAAATACACACATTCTTGAAATGTGTTATAAACCCTATGTTTCATTTTACATTCATTTTACGCGTATTAAGAAAAATATGTAAAAAGAAGAAGGAGAATTTTATGTAATTAACCTTCTTACTAGTTATTAGTAATTGGTGTATTCACAACCATCATAAATGCAAAGTAGATAATAATCTATAAAGCTCGGATACGGGATACAATACGGATACAGGGATAAGGAAAATTTTTGAAAATCAAGATACGATTCAGCTGGGATACTTTAGTAAAAATTAAATTAAAATTTAAATAAATAAGAACATAACAGAAAAAATAACATGGAATAGAAACACAAATAGAAAAAAAAACAAAGATGAAAAACAGAAATATTGCATTTTATGGAGATGAAGAAAGACCACCCAAATAGACAAAAAAATCACACCGAAAATATATGGATGAAAGGAAGAGGACAACCGACACATCTATGTATGAATGACTGGTCATAAAAAGTATGCGTGGACAAGTAACCGAGACCACCCGAAACTGTATAATCTGAGTAATCAGTGGCGAAGCTTGCCTTAAATATTAAGGGGAACAATAATTACTAACTAAAATATTATTGACTGAGAAGCTCACATATATAGGCTAAGATATTCATATTAGTAGTTGCTCAATAACACATAAGCATATCATCAGTCAATATATGATCATCGCATTGTAGAAATAAATACTTTTTTTAAAGCAAAAGAAATGATTATGGAGTCTCGTTAAAACATTTTGATGAAAATCTCTTCTTAGGGAAGTAGAGATAGTTACGTCACTTAGCCCACCTATATCACAATGTATTATTTCTTCTATAATTGTGTTACGAGAAAACATATAATTTTTCTTTTAGTTATTGAAGTATAACGTGTTGAGTGACAATGATGTGGTTAGTTGCTAAGAGGTGTCAAAAATATATTATTAGATACTCTTTGAGTACGTATCGGAAAGTATTGTCGTTATCAAATACATATCTGACTCGAGTATGTTTCTATTTTTGAAGTATCTGGACTTCATTGGTGAAAATATTTTGGGAGTGATGCTCATAATATTAATTAGAAGGTAATATTGATAAAAGTTTAATTGAAATTAGAAAATGACAATTTTTTTGAAACATTTTTAATAAGTGTGACAATTATTTTAAAATATTTCTTGGCCAATTTTGCACGTAGACTTTCAATAAGTATGCGTGTAGAAATGTAGTATTAGTTTTGTTTGGCATGACATTACATTAATGGAACGTGGGCTCCCCAAGTTGAAAGTGCAATTGTTATTTTTGGGCATTTCGACCTTCTTGACATAATTTTTTTTTTTACCAAAAACGAGAAAACAATACTATAGTGTAGTCTATAGGCCGTCAAAAAAAAAAAAAGGATAAATACCACATTTGGTTTTTTATCTTTGTCGTAAGTTTCACTTTGGTCATTTATCTTTTTTTGGTCCGTTTTGGTCATTTATCTTTCATTTTCGTTTCATTTTGGTTCCTGCCGTTAGTTTAAGCTAACGGACGCCACGCTGGCAGTTAACTGCTGACGTGGCGTCCATCTTCATTAAGTGACGTGGCAAAAGTTTGTATGCTATGTTTCAATCTAGTCCTCTATGTTTTTTAATAGTTTCACTTTGGTCATTCATTTTGAACTACTATATAAAGCGGTAATGTCCTACAGGTGTAGAGATTTGAAACACAATTTACACACATTTGAAACACAACTTACATGAAATTCAAAATATTGTTCTAAACATTGGCCAAATATACACGGAATTGAAACACAACTTAGAGAATTCTAAGTTCTGGTCCGTCTTCCTCTGTGTCTCTACACGTTGTGTAATGCTTATTGTGAAAGCTGGAAAATCTGTGTAATGGTGTAACTTTAACTAGTAGTTAGGTGGTAGCTTGAGTAATTATGTGTAATTGTGTTTGAATTCTAAGTTGTGTTTCAATTCAATGTATATTTGGCCAATGTTTAGAACGATATTTTGCTTTTCGTGTAAGTTGTGTTTCAAATGTGTGTAAATTGTGTTTCAAATCTCTACACCTGTAGGACATTACCGCTTTATATAGTAGTTCAAAATGAAGGACCAAAGTGAAACTATTAAAAAACATAGAGGACTATATTGAAACCAAATAATAAACATGAAGGACCGAAATGAAACATAGCATACAAACTTTTGCACGTCATTTAATGAAGATGGACGCCACGTCAGCAGTTAACTGCCAGCGTGGCGTCCGTTAGCTTAAACTGACGGTAGGGACCAAAATGAAACGAAAATGAAAGATAAAGGATCAAAACGGACGAAAAAAAAGATAAAGGACGAAAGTGAAACTTACGGTAAAGATAAAGGACCAAAAGTGGTATTTAGCCAAAAAAATATTATAGCTTTTTTATCATGTAATTTATGCTGAGTAACCACTATTGGTGACTAATCTATGTCAGAGAATTTGTTTGGTCACGTGTATCAATTTTGTTAATATGTGTGGTTTTCTCCTCTTAACAATTTTTTTGTCACACCTAATATTTGAATTCGAAATTTAAAGTGAGATCCGAACTCAATTACCACTAAAATCGACTCTAGTAAGGTTGGTAACCAATACAATAGTTGAGCTAGTGGCGTGGAATGAAGTTTGAACAAAAAAAAGCTACAGCAGTTTGCAAGTTTGGTTATTATTTTTAAACGAATGAGCATACCATTAATCCTATCATTAAGAAACGCCTCCATCACAAAAATCCTTGTCTCTCACTCATTTTGTGTGAATTGCGAAAACGTCTAACGTTACGATATAAGCCGAAGCAAACGCTCTTTCTAACTAGAACTTGTACCCGTGCATGCACGGGCGAAGTAGATTAACAATCTAGCTAACATAATATATATAAGTGAGTATACTTTATTTTGTTAACTGCATAAACCGATATAGCTAACTTAATATATACAATTAAGGATACATTTGTTCTTAGGAATAATTTACTATTTATAAAGTAATTTCCTCTTCTTTGTTTCTTACGGGATATTATAGCGAGACAAAAAACACTCTTGACAGTTACTACATTGGTAGTTTGAGAGTTTCATAAACCTGCAAAAATAAGAATAACTGCTACCTATTAATAAATAATGCTAACAGTAGAAATAATATTTAGATGCAACACTAACTTTTGAAAGTAATACCAATATTGGTGAATAATAACATCATTTCCTTAACGGTAGCATGCACAATGTTAAAAATTATACAAAACATCATTTTCTCTTGTTTTAACAAATTTCCTATTAAGAATTTTTTATGGTCTTCTGAAGTACGTGGGGGGTTTTCTAAAAGAGTGGTGTAGCAACCGAAAAATCCGTGAAATGGATCTTCGATGTTGAGACCAGATTCGAGTTCAATAGTCAGTTATGTGTAGGGAATGTATTAGCACCCCACGACATCCTTCGTAAGGAATGTTACATTATAATTAGTTGCGTAAAATTAATGTTAATTTTAGAAATGCTTATTTTTACCCCTTTTATTATTAATTAAAAAAAAGAAAGTTATTTTTTTTTTGAATTTAAGAAAAGGATTATTTAAAAGAAGACTCAAAAAAGTTTTATTTTTTTGCACTTAACAGAAGTGGACCCCCCTCTGCTACAACGTATCTCTGAATAGAGAATCAAATGCTACGTAGTTCTTAAGTAGAAAAAAGTTTGTGTGTTTTTGTTTTTAAATATTTTTATAGGGGTTCTTAGACTTTGGAGCTGTACAGGTTATTCGTTCTAAAATTCTAACTAACCCAATTGTACAATCGGCTTAATCCCCTATTTTTAAAAGTTATTTTTTTAAAAGAATAATAGTTTGTGCATTTGTGTTTCTTGAAATAAAAATATTCATTTTTGTTTAATAAGGATTTTAGGACTTTCGAGTTGTACAGCTCATTGGTCCTAAAATACTGACCGACTCGATCGTACAATCGACTTAATCCCCTATTTATTTTGAAGATATTTATTTATTTGTTTATATATATTTATAATATAAAAAAGGTTGGTTGGAGGAAAACGTTATTTTGTTAAAAAGAGATAATCTAGAAAAGATATGTATTATAAAAAGGAATTGGTTTATTTTATTTTTTTAAAGCAAAGGAAGGGAGTCCGAGGCTGATTCGTCGCAGCGGCAGTAATGCTGGTTATGGACACCCAGTTGCCGGGTTCGATCCACACTGGATGTCGAACCTTGGTTTTCCAACTTGTGTGTGTGTTAGGTCCTGACACTTGTCAGTCCGACCATTAGAGCAAAAAAAGAAAGGGAAGGGAAAAAAATGTAAAGTAGGGTTGGACAATATTTTAAACCCGACCGCTACCCGCTAAAACCGAGATACATTGTGTTGTCACGGGTGGGTCGGTGCGGGTGAGAGGTTTAAAGTTCAAAAATACAATTCATAATGGTTTCACATGGGCGGGTCTGGTTCTTAAATTTTCAACCCCTTTCAATTAATGCTTGCTCTGCCCAAGACTGCAACCCAACTGTAAAAAGGATGCATAAATATAATTTTATTATTTTCAAGAGAAACTCCACTTTTCCTATCAATTGCCTTTACTCTCTCCACTCACCACTGCAGTATTTAATTTTCTCTCTCTCCCTCTCCATTCACTTTTCTTCACCTTTTCTCGGTTACTTCATTTGATTTTTTTTTCTCTCACATTCACCTTTCATCTTCTCCTTTTCTAAGATTTCATTTGATTTCTCTCTCTCATATTCACCTTTCATCTTCTCCTTCACCAAAAATCCTGTAAATGGCTTCGCAGAGTTTAAGCTCGTCAGAGAATCATCTCATCCAGCTTCATCATTCCTTTTAGTGTGCTATTTCTTTTCTTCTCACAATCCGGCCAAACCGCCCGCCTAACCCGCACCACACCGTCAAACCGCAACCGCAACCGCGAAACCACTGCCTCAAATGGTCGGAAATGGGTGAAGGTTTAAACTTTCTGGTTATCTTCGGTTCTTTGATTTCTTATCCGAATCCAAGTAACCCACCCGTTTGTCCACCCCTTGTAAAGGGGTGCAGTAGTCAAAGGTAGGTGCAATTAGTTGCAGGGGATTGTATCATTAAATGGGGAGGTGCTGCGTAAAACTGAGGGGGGGGGGGGTGAGGGAAGGAATCTGATTTTTTTAATTTTAAAATAAAATAAAATATTAAAAGGGGAGATATTAAAGGGAAAGTGAGTTTAGAAGAAACCTAATTTCTTTCTCTAGTCTCCAGCACCGTGTCTTCATCACCATGAGAGAAAGAGAACTCACATCACCATGAGAGAGAGAGAGAGTGTGGGAGAGAAAGAGAGGGACTTCGAGTGAGAGAAAGAGGAAGAAAGGGAGAGTGGGGTGCGAACACTGTGGTGAGAGGGGAGGTTCGCCGGAGGTGATGGTTCTGTGGCGGCGGGCCTCGCCGGTGATTCCGACGGCGATGGGGAGGGCACCATGGCCGGAGTTCAGATTCTTCTCCTCTTTTTTGTGACAAATCTGGTTGTGGTTTTTTTACCAAATCTCTTTTTTATCTTACTTTTGTGTTTTCCCCCTTTTATCCCCTTCAACTGTTCATTAACAGTGGTTCTACTTGACACATGCACACCATTACTATTCATCAACAGTACCACAACACTATTCACCCCCTCATTCTCCTACTACCTTTACCCCATATTCTGGTTAAACACAACACTCCAAAAACAGCACCTGCACATGGCCATTTTACTGTGCAAACACTCTATTCCAAACCATATTCAAAATAAACCAACGGGAACAACAAAACCATGAAAATTTCATGAAAAACTTGGCGGAAATACCACTCTTTACCTTTTAGATTCTAAGATTCCCCTATAATTCAATCTTTTAATTTCACATTTTCCTCTTATCCCTTCTTTTAAGCTCACCCAACCATTTTCATTCATATAAATAAATACCTCTCTTAACTTTCATCTTCTTTTGCTATCAAATACAAACAAACAAACAAACCATCACCGTCCATCATGAACAATCACAACCTTTTCCATTGATAAACAACCGTTATTATTGATAAAATTTTCGATCTCAAATGACCAGAAATCTCCTCGTCCGTTCACAGCCGGCAACACGCAATAAGCGACGTGGCGCCGGCGAGATAGCAGGCGGTGGAGCGGCCGAATGCGCCGCCGTTTGTTGTTGCTGTCCCTGCACGGTGCTCAATTTCGTTGTTCTAGCGGTGTACACTGTACCGGTGGGACTTTTTCGGAAGGCCGTGCGCCGAAGACGACGCGAATTGCTGAAGGAAAGCGCCAAGAAAAATGAAGTCTGTTTGTTGCATTCGGAGAGATCCAGCAGCGTCGTTGGTGACGGTATAACGGTGGATCCCGTGCCGTTGGAGGAGCACTCGGCAAAGGATCGCGAAGTAGATGAAAAATCGGAGTCCGTTGCGCTAGAGAAGGAGATGTGGGCCCGGTTCGCGGGAACCGGGTTTTGGAGGAGCGAGTCTCAGCGGCAACCGTAACTGTTAATTTGAAAACGGTGTCGTTTTTGTGGTGCACGTGTTGGAAACTAGTTAGTTTGTGGAGATCATGAATTCGTTCGGCAGAATCTGCGTTCGTGTGACTGGAAAAGGCCAAATGAGACTATGACATGTCGATGGTTCCAGATATATTTGGAGTTTGTTTCGATTTATTTATTTTGCTTTGTGTTTATTTAGAATAAAAACAATAGCTATTTTGTTGAAAAATAATAGTTATATATGAGCTTTAGAACAAAAAAAGTGAAATGTATATTCTGGTAATGAAATTGGAATGTATAGAGTAACCTTGTCATGCTTGTTTTCTTTTCAGTCTATGTTTTTATTTCCCTTTTATTAGTTATATCAATTCTGCAATTTCTCCATTGCGTGATGAGAAAAATATACTGGGATAGATAGGACAAGCTACTGAGCTATTTTTTGTCAAAAAAAAGAGCTACTGAGCTATTTTGTGTTTCAAAGCACTAATAATTCGAACCAAAAAAAAACACACACCTAGACATAACCTATGGCCCAATACATTACCTAGGACAAATAGGACATGACTCTTTCAGCTCATTAACCCACCCCATGTCCATCCTTGTCAAAAAGAGAAAGCTTACTCTATGGAAGATACCCACCAAGCTTGGTACTTCAGACGAAAGAGTCATGGCGGTGATGCCAATGCTTACACCCACAAGTAAGTTTTAATTAGTTTAGTTGACTCTGTCTTCTTTTATCTAGAAATGATCATGTAAACCTAATTCCTTTGGTCATTAACCATGTTATGGGTACCAATTCCGCAATTGCTTGGAGCCATGGATCTTCCCTCTCGCCAAAACCTAGGACATGTCAACTTTGAGGTAAGGAGGAGGAGGTCATTGTAGTTTTAATTAGGCTTTTGATGGTGTAAATGGACGAGCTATCCTTAGACCCCATTGTAGGATGAGGCATAGCCTTTTTAACAACTTGTGAGTGTTGGGAAGTAATTGTGAATGTTTAAGTGAAATGAATGTGTCCTTGTGAATATATGTGTACGACCCTTGGATTGGCCATAATAATGGCACGGTGAATCGATTAGTGTTGATAGTAGTATGTGTTTTGAAATTAAAGCTTGTACTCTAATGAGAATGATTATAATGGTTAGAAATTTATACTATCTAGTCCTATATTTATTTATAAGGAATTACATTTAATTTATTGAATAATTGATGTATTTGGTCTTTATTATAGACTAGATACATTAGATATTTAATAAAATTAAAACTGCAATTTTTTCTTATAAATAGAACCAAATGGGGTATGACCTTATCAAGAATTAAAGAGTCGAATTAGAAATTTGTAAAGCGTAAGTGGAGTATTGAGGGTAGCCAAAGGTTAAATCTTACACTCTTCAAGTAAAGTAAAAAGGATTGTCAAAAAAAAAAAAGTTAATAAAAAGGAGGATGACGGGGGATATTAAGTAGGCTAACCAAAGGAATTTGTATAGGTGGGTTAGGTGTGAGGAAAAGGAATAGAATAGTGGAGAATGATGAATCAAGAAATTAATAGAGAGCTTTCATGGAGCAATTAATAGAAAATAAATACTCACGTAAGCTAATAGAGAATTGGAAAGGGGAAAACGATATAGAGGTAAATGGAATTAAGGAAGAAGAATGTCACCTCTTCATTAAGGGAGGGATGAAGAGACATGAATAAATAGATTAAGGCTCTGTTTGACAGAAAATAGCGGATAATGGATGAGCTTATAGCGGATAGCGGATAGTTTATAGCAGATAACTGATAGCGGATAAGCTAGCTGGTGGTGAATGAAGTATTTGGTAAAATTAACGGTTGAGCTAGCTGATAAATGTAAAATGACATAAAAGAACATGTTTAACAAATTGATAGATTTATTTAATCAATATAAAATATGTTAAAACATGTTTACATTATTTTACTATACATTCATGATAATTAAACTAACTATTAAGATTTTATAGATTAAATTTTTTAAATGACAAATAAACACCGCGCACACACTACCACTGCTCACATCCAAGTTTGAACTTAGGAGCCGACATCCCCATGCCGCTGAAATTGACAAGACAACCAATAGTAAATAACAACTTTATATTTTAATAGTATAATTTATTTGTTTACTTGAAATTCTAATTTATTTTCTTACGTAAAATTTATAATAGTCTAATTTATTCATTTACTTGAAAATCTAGTTTATTTATTTACTTGATATAAATTCATGACACATCCCCATGGTTAGGTTTTTAATCAATATATATATTATTGTTATAAATTTATGAAAACTAAACTATCTATTAAGATATTTATAAATTTAAGTTTTAAAAAAATATATTTTAGTAGTCTAATTTATATATTTACTTGAAATCCTAATTTATTTCTTTACTTAAAGTTCATGAGAGTTTAATTTATTTATTTACTTGATAATTGAACCAATTTATCTATTTATCATCAACTTTTATTTATTTTAATAGTGAAATTTATCTATAGCAAGCAAACAAAAATAATTCTATTCTAATTTCTAGTTCTATTAAATAAGATGGCATTTATATAAAGAAAAAAACTGTGACAAAAAAAGGAAAGGATCGTTGTAAAAATAAAATAGAAAGGAAAGGAATATGAAACGTAAAAAACAAAGCTACGTACAAACTATAAAAAAAAAGGTTGATGTACAAAACAATATGTGACGTCCTAATGAGACTAGAGAGGTAAAAAAAAATTGTTTTACTTTATCGAGGACAGCGAGGGAATTTAATAAAAATTATAAGGATAAAAAGGATTGAAAAGTTGAGACGCTTTAAGCTATAAGCTCAAACGCTATTTAAAGTAGCATTTCAAAATACGCTATAAACTACCTTAGAAACGTTAATCGCTATTGCTTGTCAAACACGTCTAATTTTTCTGATCCGCCATCTGTTAGTCAAATCCGCTATAGGCTAGCGGATCAGACTTGCCAAACAGAGGCTAAAGGTTAGTTAATATGATTACGAGCAATAAGAATGCGAAGGGGGCAATTAAGTCACTTATGTGTTGATTTTACCCTTCTGAATTTAACAAAGAGTTACCGTATCTATGATGGAGAAGTATGTGAATTTATTATATATCTGAATTTATTATATATCTGCAAAAAAAGAATGCTTTGAAGTTTTTTTAATATGAAAGAATGCAAAATTAAAAAAAGAAGATAGGAAATAAAAAGATCGTAAAATAGAAAGAAAAAGTAGAATCCTGAATGATTTACGAGTCTTTTTTACCTTTATTACTTTTATCAAATCCCTTAATACCTAACCAAAAGATTATTTTTTTGACCAAAAATTTACCAAAAGATAAAAATGATTCATTTGATATTATAAATTAGCGGTGAGCATGGGTATATTTTGACTTAACCCATAATTCAATCCAACCCAACCTACAAAATTTGGGTTGGTTCAGGTAATGGGTCGGGTTGGTTTTAAAATTGACGAACCCCTAGTGTATGAGTTGGGTGCTGCGTTTGAAAATCGATAAGCCACCAAGCCCTATCCAACCCATAAAATATAAAATGTCAAACCAAAGTCTAGGACTATTACGGTATATATTATTCAATTGATTATAAAAGAGAACGTAATATTAAAGTATTTATTGTCTCTGAAATTGTAAAATAGTTTTACTACTACTTGACTTTCAATCTAAAACTTGAGTTATATATGTATCACTACTCATTACGTTGACAATGAATGAGAATTCAATAAAAAATACTAAGTTTTAACTTGAATTTTAAACTCATTGCGTAGATGTTAAAATATTAATTTTGATGTTGGTTATTTTTTCTTATTTCTACTGTTATTGTTCCATTTTTTTAGTTTTTCTAAAATATGATATTTTAGTAATGAACCCAGTACCCTACCCATTTTACACCGGGTTGGGTTGGTTCGGGTTGTATGAAAAAGGGTTTTAATTTATATACCCCCACTTGGACCATATACCCCCACAATCCATTTTATTCCAATTTTACCCCTCTCATTTTTTACCAAAACGCACTAACTGCTGTCAATTTCGCCAACTTCTCAGAAATACGACCAAAAAGGTAATTCCGGAAGAATATTTTTATCCTTTTCTCGGAATTATGTATTACACATAAATCTAAAAGTGAAAAATCTATTCCAGATTTCTGTTGTAATACATAATTCCAAAAGTATATTTGTGGTCCCTCCGGATTTATCTTTTTGCTTGTTTCCGGAAGTGTGTGTCTATATATATATATATATATATATATATATATATATAGAGTCAGGATATATTGACACCAAGTGTCAAACTTAGCGACTTACACCAATTAATAACTTCGCATAGACAATGAAATTTATCAATCCGACTGTCGAATAACATCATATTATCCTTGTGATTGTGTATATCGATTTTCAAAAAAATTGGATATTCATAGGTGTGTTATCTAACAACACCCATTTGCTTATATTTTAAATAACATATTAGCCATCAAAATAGAGTAGCACAATGGACCGTCAAATAATTTCAGATTTTTATGAAATTTGATATATATGATCTCAAAGATAATATCACGTTATTCAACGGTCGAATTGGTAAATTTCATTTCATACGCGAAGTTATTAGTTGGTGTAACTCACTAAGTTTGACACCTGGTGTCAATATATCCTAACTCATATATATATATATATATATATATATATATATATATATTTCAGATTTTTTACATGAAAAAACATAAATCTGGATTTATGTTTTTTTCTCTCTCCCGGGTTTATCCAATACATATTTCCGGATATAATATTTGTTTGTTCCGGATTTATGTATTTGTTATAAATCCGAAATTGTCTTATTTTCACAATTAATTTTTATTTGTTTCAACTTAAACAAATATGAATTTAGTTGATCTCTCAGTTCCCTTCAGTATAGATCTATCAGAGGCATTTACGACAATGGAGGTACGTTTTATTAATTTTATTTAAGTATTTATAAGTTATTATCTGTCGTAATAACTAAAAATTGTTTATTTTGTAGATATTTCTTACCCGTGAAGATCTCGTATGTGTGGCTAGAAAGGTTGGAAAGCCAATGAAGTGGTTGTTATTATTATTAGATCAGATACCTCCAGCGGTAAAAGGGGAAGGAAGAATAAAATTTTATTTGGTTGCGAAAAGAGTGGCAAAAGAGTAGACACCGGTTGTTGTCGAGTGAAGTCTTCATAGAAGAGGGGCCGTCCTTTAAGGCTGAGAGCTAAATCTTTTACTAATGCGGGGGGTTGGGAAGTCAAGGTTAGGTGTGGAATACTCAATCATGATCCGCTTCCCACGTGTTCTGGACTTCCATTATTTGGGCTGTTAACTAAGGTGGAGCAGTTTGTGGTGAATGAACATACCTACCATGTCAAATGTGAAACCGATGAAGAGTCTAGAAGCATTGAAGAGGATTCATGGGTAATTTGACTACTATCAACTAACTTTATAGACAGCCCAAGCCGTTCCGGACTAGTCAGAAAGGGTCTAGGATGGAGATGCGAGAGCTTATGAGACTGATTAATTCACATCAGAATTTGTGTTGAAGTAGAAGAGTTGAGAACACTAATGTCGTCGGTGACATCATGTGGGCACACCCTGATTCTATCAAGTTATTGAGGATGCTTCCTAAGATTCTGATTATGGACAACAACCTACAAAACCAACAAATACAGACTACCTCTCTTGGAGATTGTTGATGTCACTTCGACGAAACATTTGCATATTTGTTGAAAGAGCGGCATGACAATTTTAGAGGGGCATTGCAGACATTGTGAGACTTGATGGTGGTAGATATTGCACATCCTCAGTTGCTCATCACTGACATAGCTGAGTGCCATTGAAGTTTTGTTTCCATCGACTCTAAATTTACCATGCCGGTACCACATAAGAAAAAATGTAAATGCTAAGTGCAATACATTATGTTTGTTTCAGTTGGTCGATGTTTCAATGTAAATGTAATCCACTTTTGCATCAATTAAAATATTAATTCACACGATATAAATACATGCGTGGAACAATTATTTCAAATGTGAAAAGAAAACATTAATTATTTTTCTCAACAATTCATAACTTATTGAAATTTATAGTAACTAGAAAATAAGAACAAGGAGCAACAATAACTTATAACTTAATCATCTAGATCAATAACAACGTCATTTTGAGGAGTCTGAACTTGAAGTTTGAGGCTTCGCTTCCCGACCCTTTTCAACTACTAGTACAAGGAGTTCAATGGGTCTTTATCACTTTATGTGCTTCAAATTATTGGATACATTGAAAATGAAAATTCAGAAAGACTAATTACCTTTAGTGCAAGGGTTAGCCATCGACTTGATCATACAATCACTGTTGAATAGTTTCGGTATGAGCAATTACACCTGAGGTGCTAGCTCAGTGGTAAAAGCTTATCGTTGTATCTTCAAGGTGTTGAGTTCAAATCCCCGTCAAAAACAGTTGTAAAATGACCATTTGTCACTTTGATTAATAAAATTTCCCCTTTGAAAAAAAACCGATATGAGCAATTTTGACATACCTTTGTCATAGCCAATGGCGGATCTACATAGTACCCCTATATATTTGAATCTTCTGAAATTTTAAATTTGCACAGGTATTCTTATATTTGCACCAAATTTGCACTTGATAAAGAATTGTTTTATATATACTCCCTGACTTAGGATTCTGGGTCCGCCACTGGTCATAGCTTGCTGGGAGATTGAGAATTGTCGAGGATAATCTCAACAACAAGACTCCAAAAGACTATTTTAGCTTAATGTGATTTCTCATATTTGCATCTCATATTAAAGATCTTCTCTAGAGCCCATGTTAGCCATATTTCATAATATTTCTATTTTTAATTAATACTATGTATTATGTCTTATTAGTGATTTTATTTTTTCTTCATTTATTAAATCTACTAATTTTTTACAAAAAGTAATTTTATTAAGTTATGAACTCATGCCTAATTAATTGAGTTTAAGAGGTTCAGTTAACAAAGATCGATGTGATCTGTACAACTTGAGTTGTTTGAAAATTTACAATGGAATGAATTTGAGTTAAAAAGAATAGGTTCCAGGGCCGCTGAAACAATTTGGAGGCTGTTCAAATTTTAAAAATTGGGTCCCTAATTATATTTTCGACCTTTTTTTTATCAAACACCCTCACTACTCTCTCGCACGCATTTGACAAGTTTCGCACGTGCATTCAAACATGTTGCTTGTAATATATTCGACAACGAAACACAAAAAAATAGGAAAACATAAATTTTAAATTTTAAAAATAGTACATTTACAAACAAACTAAACTTTTAGAAAAGATTATTTTTATTTTAAAATAAAAACTCAATTAAGAATTAAAAATATCACATTGATCTTACAATATAATAGTAGCTATAATTAATTGATGTTAATTTAGATAGTTGAAATTAATATATAGGCAATTATTAAATACCTACTCATAATTTCTATAAAAGATGTGATAGTTATTGTTATTTTAAGAAGGATAATAAATGTTTCACCAAAAAAAGGATAATTTGTCAAAAAAAGGGTAACTACTGTTTCTTTGAATGGATGTATAGGTTTTTGAAAGGGGATCCTACACTTTTAATTTGATCAAATAAGTGTGTCATAAACAATTGATCAAAAAAGAAAGGGAAAAGAAGTATATGCTGCCTTGACTAATTTAAAATTATAAAGCAGTTTATAATAAAAAGACTTCAGCCCTTGAGAATCGAACTACACTCATTCGGATGATAATTCGGAAATCTAACCGCTGGGGTCAATAACATATTGAGATAGTTAGCGAACTCATATATATATATACTAATGATACTATTTATTTTTTGGGCAAAAAATGTATTGGGCTGAGGCCCTGTGCTATTGCACAGGCCTGCACACCCTTATGGTCGGGCCTGATAGGTTCAATATTTTTTTAAAAGCAGAGAATGAAAGCTTGACTTGGTTCCCATGTATATTTTCTCCCCCTTAATCATTGATAGCTATCGATTAAACTAGTATGCTACTTCTTGTAAAAATTATAATTGTAATTCCAAATAAAAAAACATAAAATTTGATGGTTAAAATTAACAGAAAAAAAAATGCTTATTGTATGCTTGACAATATTAACCAAACATGCCATGGCCAGTCATGTGTAGCCGTCACTGCAGCCACTTTCTAGTTTGGATCCTCTGTTGTCTCTGCATGATGCGAAGAAGGCTAGCACCATTGGATGTAATTTTCTTACATCCTCTACCCTTCATTTATTATAGCTAAACGATTTTTTTTGACAAAATATAGCTAAATGATTAGTGCGAGTGTGCCACCGACAAATTTTCTTAGAGGAACAAGGAGGCCAGCAATAATAGCTACAGAAAGGTAATAGCAAAACAAGGGCGCCCCAACCAAACTGCTGAGTGATACACAAAAACCAAACTCATTTAATATTGTGACAAGAATCTTTGTTAATTATACAATAATGGATTCTTCTAACTTCTACCACACCCTCACTGAATACTGATTTTAGAATTACCTTCCTAATCAATTGGGACCATTTTTTTATTATAACTTTATGTTTTACTTTGAAGTCACTTGTTGATATAGTGCAAAGTTATTTAAAAGTGAGAAAGATGTGTAACTTTCTGTTTTTTTATTATAGCTTTAAATGCTACTAGAGTAAAAATACGCATCATGCAGTAAATGTAGCAAAAATTATCAATCTTGAGAGTCTGTAAACTCGTAGAGCTTCCATATTGAATCGACTTGTAACCTTCAGATTAAACGAAGTGTTTGAATCCCTCAAACATTGGCTGAATGCTTTTCTATGAATTGTTTGATGACAAACATCAACTCGTTTGCTGGTTGTGAGTCAGGATCAATAGTGAAGAACCCATGTTGTTGTCCTTCAAATTCAACATACTCAACATTTTTACCCCAATTCTTAAGCTTCCTTGCATAATCCTCTACCCTGTCTTTAAGCAAATCATTTTCCCCAACCACCACCAAAATTGGGTCAAGATCAATTCCCTCAAGCCTCTTACTAACTGGTCCAAATGGATTCACAAGAGGGTGATCCACATTTTCCCCAATAGGTATAGAAAGCCTCCAATACCTATTCAATTATAAGGTACACCACAATTAATAAACCTTTCACTACTTGGCATTGAACAAATAATAACAAAACAAAAATGGGTCCAATTTTTTTAAAATTAAATCATTATTGATAGGCAAATAAATATTGATTCCATAATAAAGATCATGTATCCAATTTACCAACCTGTCAATTAGTTCTAAATTGAGAAAAGCATCTTTTGGTCCCTCAGTTTCTGATTTGGTACGGACAGTTCCACCAAAAAATGGTGCCAAAAGAACATAACCCCTAACCCGAACCGGGGCCAACTCAGGCAATCCAAGCCCAAGCCGAACAGCCAAATTGTGAGCCGTGTTTCCGCCAGAGGAGTCACCTGAAATAAAAACTCGGCTAAAATCAGCCACATGGCTTAACCAAGGGTCTAGCTCGTTACTTTCGGCTTGTTGTTGAAGCCACTTAACAGCCATAAAGCCATCCTCAATTGCACAAGGAAGCCTATTCTCCGGCGCGAGCCGATAATCAGGGGCAACGACTACTACTCGAAGCTCAGAAGCGAGCCTGAAGCAATAGTTTTGACAGTTTGGCCAGGTGCGTGAGCCGATACAGAAGCCGCCACCGTGGATGTAGTAAAAAATGGGAAGTTTGGAGCCTGTTGAATCGGCTGGCTTATAAAGCCGAAGCTGAAGATCATTAACAGGGTCAAAAACGACATCTTTCCATAAAACGGTACCATCGTCGTGGACAGGGACATTAAAAGCTGGGTTTAAAGAACGAACGATGGAACCATCGCTATAGACATGAAGAACGCCACGACATTCGTCCACTAAAGTTTTGGACATTTTTTTGTTTTCTTTTTGTGGAAGCAAAGGAAGTGTAATGAAAATAATCACTAAGGTTGTTGAGTGTTTGAGAGGGAATGAAAAGTTATAAGTTGGGAATATAAAGAGAGAAAGATGAGTAATTAAAAAAGAGGAGAAAGAGTTGTTGATGGTGCAGGCATTGTTATGAGAGTGGCGTTTTCTGGAAGTGCTTTTGCAGACGTGTTTGAAGTGTAAGACAAACACGACCATTACTAAGGCAGAAAAGACCAACAAGTTAGTGTCATCGTGGATGACTTCAAGAGTCGTTTGTGGCTTGTAGTGGTGAGATTTTCTAGTTGGACTCTCATGCAAAATAGTAGTTTCTTTTGTTCAAAGTTCATTTTCATGTTGAATTTTTTTTTGTTTCATGGACAATGACAATTGTAACTAAAAACTCACACGCACAATTGTCCCGTATTCGAACTCGGGATATGATATCCAACCTAACAATTTCGACATTTGTCAGTTGATCTAGACTTTACGGATCATGTTGGAAAAAAATTTGCGTCGTAATTTACGTGGCTAGCTAATGTCTATGATATATGTCACTTTTAGAGAGTGTAGGGGTGTGCTTTGATTATCTATACCTATATATAAGTGAACTTCATTTTGTAACCGCTATTTTACTACTAAATTCTTACCCATTTTACTACTAAATTCCTGATTCACTATTTCACTATTATATTATTATTATTATTATTTATTATTATTTATCTATAACTTATATAACCACCCACTAACACACATGAAAGAGGGGCTGGAGGCCCCATCTTTCCCAGCTAGTTTAATATAAAGTCATCAAAATATTTGTTTAGAATAAAAAAGTATGATATAAAATTTTAAAGAATAAGCTGGAAAAAACAAGAGATACGTCTATTCTTAAAAAATTGGACCTAATCAAACCTGTAATCATAAGACAAGTGGGACGTCCATTCTCGCAAAATTAAAAAAAGACCTACAATTGTGAAAAGAATAAACCTTTAATTCTTTCTTTTGATCAAAAACCTTTAATTCTTTCTGTAAATCACATATTAATGGAATTAAAGTAACGACTTATTGTTGTTCTTTTATCTCCTTAAATAAATAAATTTAATTGAAGTAGCTAAATATTATTTTTGGGTAGCCAGGACTAATTATAGTTAGACTACCAATTACCCCGACTATCTTGATAAAAAATAGAAAATATGATAATACTCAAACATTTAAAAAGTTGAATTAATTTAGTTAAAAAGATTAGCAAAATCAATATAAAAACACTCATTTTTTTACACTCATTTATTAATCATTGATCGAATTTTATTTTAGTAGCCAACCCGTCGTAATAAAAAGACTTTGGCTCTTCAATGGTGCCTATGGTATCCACAAGCTTAGGTCGTTGGAGTTGCACATTCCAGTTTTTAGATGTACAAATAGAAATTGGGTGTCCCTCACTATCGGTTGTTTTGGGAATTTCAACGACACGGGGACGTCAGTTCCTGGGTCCGAATCCGGGTGTGTGAGCAGTGATAGTATGTGAGTGCTGTTTATTTTGTCATTTCATCTAAGTAGAGCAAAAAAGATACCGATTAGATTTTCTCCAAAATGAGAAACTCCAACATTCGAATTTGAACTCTTTACCCGTGGAATAGTGACAAATTTAATTAGAAATTTTTAATTAGTAGTGTAGGCAAAAAAATATATAGTATTTCTTTGAAAAAAGTATCATAAGTTTTCACTAAATACACGATCCATTGACTCAATAGCATGATGAATACATGCACTGCAACATTTTGGACTTTAGGCCACGTCACTCATAGCTGCAGCTGGAAAAGCGTGACCTAAAAACACGGAATAGGCCACACGTTTACAAGTGTTGATAATGAAATAGGTATTTGGATGCAATTTCGTTAACTTGCCCTTAGGCCACATTTTAAAACTGTATAGACAACGGTTAAAAAAGTGTGGATACCTAAGACCACATTTGTCTAACCGTTGTCTTTAAGAAATTATTAGGCAACACTTAAAATCATAGGCTAAAAAAATGAGTATGTTGATGTCAAAGTGTAATTTTTGACAACTTGGAGGTGAATTTTTTAATATTGGTGTTTGTATCTTTTTGGTCTAATACTTTAGGATGAACACTACTTTGCACTCAGTGATGTGGTAGCTAGACCAATTAAATGAAATCCTAATAATCGAAAAATGATAAAAGAAGTCCTGAAATACCTTAACTTCTACAAAACTCAAAGAGTAAAATTAGTACCCATATCTCTTTTACTGCTCTCTTATGAATTTTGATTTTTTTTTTTAAAAAAAATACCTTATCAAAGAAATGCCTATTTTTTATGAGGGGCATAAAGAAGCAGCCAACGAAGGTTGGTCAATTGGCAAGGTGACGGTGAGAGAGAGGTTGTGGTTGAGGAGAGAGGGGGAGACAGTTAGAAAGAGATGGTTCGTGAGTGAGTGAGTGAGAGAGAGAGAGAGAGAGGTGGGAGAGAGAAATCATAGCGTGGTGGTGGTGGTGAAAGGGGCGAAATTTTGGTGAGAGTTTCGTGTAGAAAGCGAGAGAGAGAAGAGTGAGGGAGAAGAATGGAGAAATGAGAGAAGTGTTCGGTTCTGTTTGTTTAAGTGGGTGGTAGCGACAGAAATAGAGATAGACTAGTCCTCGCTAGCATTAACATTCAGATCCACTTTAATAGCGATGGCCAGGTCTGACGCAAAGGCTAGAATTCAAACTTTTAAATAGCGGCGGCCATCTTTCATCGTTAATTCTGTCGTAACACAATTCGAAATCCTTCTTTCCTATTCGGTTGCTAATGCCTGTCACTACCATTTTTTTACCGACGACCTTCAAGTCAGTCGCTAATGGGCTTTTTTGTTGTAGTGTCACATCTCACAATGACGTATGCTCGAATCCCGCTGCTGATGCGAGGACCTTGTTGGTGGGTGTTAGAACAATAACTAGTAAAAGAAGAAAATAAAGAAACAGAATAGAAAAAGAGAGACACGATCTTGATGACGTAGTTCGACCAAAATATGCCTACGTATGCGACTATAGAGCATATGTAATTCAGTCTTACTTTAGGATAAATTAGGGTTTAAGTGTTACAATAGAACAAGTATTTATAATTACTCTATTCAGATTTACAAAAATACCCTTGAACTGTACCGTGGTAGCTCCTGGGGGTAGCTCCTGTTTAACACCGAGTAATTGTGTAAGCCATAAGGTCTCTTTGGAAGCTTCAGCTACTGCCAAGTACTCTGCTTCAGTTGTCGACATGGCCACCATGGATTGAACTAATGACTTCCAGTAGATAGGTCCATCTGCAAGAGTAAAAACATATCTCTTTGTAGACCTTCTATCATCCATATCACCTGCACAGTCTGAATCAAAATATCCGACAACACTAAAGTACCCTCTAAGTACCTGAAAATCCACTTGACTGCTTTCCAATGATGCTTTCCTGATTTGGACACAATGTTGAAACTTGACTTACAGCTTGTGCCAAAGTTAGTCTAGTGCATACCATATACTCAACTTCTGCATCTATCTTCAGAAACGATCCAACAAGAGCTTAAAGTGATTAGCTAGTGGACTACTCACCGTGTTTGAATTGTTGTCAAATTTGCCTTTGAATTACTAGGATGAAGGATAACTAAGTTCTTCATTAGTATACCAAGTTGATCGTCATATATTATATAAAATCAAATAACGTGAAATCTCAGTCATTCATAATATTTTATAATATACTCAATAATCAATTTGATAGATACACATGTGAGAGATTTAGTTGGTCACGCGCCCACTCTAGAAGCCACCATTTTTTTTCAAGTAAACATAATTTATTTTGTAGAGACAATTACTCCAATCTATATACTCTGCATGAATTCGTTCATATGGGGAAGAGCCGTACTACCAACTCACAACACAAGGTTGGTAATTTAATCGAAATTTTATTCGAATTGAGATAGCTAATTCATCTATACAATTTTCCTTATTAGTGTACTAAAAGCAACAGCAAGCACCCTTGTTTTGACTAGATATTTGTTTGATAACGAAATCCAGCTGAAATGCTCCATAATACCCTTTATTCTCTACCAGGAGTTTAAGTTTATAGCCCACCCTTAGAAGGGTGTTTTGGTGAATTCAAGTTTCTCATACTGTATTCCTTGCCAACCACCTAAGAATATGCCAAACTCACTAATTGTTAGTACCAAAAAGAATAAAATAATAGTAACTAAATGATTAGTGCCACCGACAGAGTTCCAAATGAGGTACAACAAGATGCACAACATGGTGAGATTGGAGTTTCGTATGTGTGTATTTGGTGGAGAAAGGGAAATAAGAGTAGGGGAGTTTTAAATGATTAATAATTTAAGAAAAGTTATCTTCTAAAACTCCTTAGTTCTTTACTATGTTTATTTTTTAGTTTCATCTAATACGAAAAGTTTCGGGATAAATAAGACTCAGAATTTGAATTAGGAAAGAATTTGAAAGAGTTTTTGAAGAATTTCCAAATCATCATTAAGTTCTCTTTTCCTCCAAACTCGTGGACACAACGTAATAGATAAAGAACCGAGCTTTTTACTTTAGACGAAATAATAAATAAATATCTAACACATACTCACTATAGCTATCGCTCCTCACTAATTGGTAGCTTGGCAAATAAAGTCGACATTCCTATGTCGTTGAAATTGACAGTGCAGCCAACGGTGGGGATGAGTCGAGTTTGTTTAGCTTGTCAAAGTAGCACACAAAAGATTTACAAGTTTTGACATGCATTATTGTTTTTTATAAATAAATATTTCTAGAACATTTTCAACATAAAACAAACAGTTTTTAAACTAAAGTTTTCTAATATAAGAATTTTAGTTTATTAATTTTATTGATTTGAGGTGTAATTAATTAATAATGATTCTATTTGGTTCAAATAAAATTGAGATCGAATTGACTTTTTGCGATTTTTTTTTCTAGTTTTTGAGTATTTATAAGTTCGTACTTTTTGATTTATTGATTCATTTTTTACATAGATTATTTGGTTAATTATTAATTTTTAAAAAAACCAAAAGAACATTTTAAAGAATTTTGAGTGTGTTTATTTAAGTTTTTTATGATAGTCAAAACTTAAATGGTTAATTGTTTTAGTAGTTTGTGAAATAAAAAAGTGATTTTCATTATTATGGAAAAATACAAATCAGCTTCCACTTGAAATAAAAATGTCCAACAAATAATTTGTACATTAGTTTATCTGATCACATTCTAAACAATACCCTAAATTTTTTGGCTTTCTCCTCTACCTAACTATTGAGGGATACAGAAAACCAAACTCATTAAATACTATGACCAAAACCATGGTTAATTGTATAGTAATGGACTCTTCTACCACACATGACACACCCTCCAAATGCTGATTATAGAATTACGTTCCTTATCACTTCCATTGTCCTTTTTTTGTGCCACAAATCTATAGTCATTTAATTTCAATGTGACTGTTAATTTAGTGTAAGGTAGTAATTGTGCCTTAGCCATTTATCCTCTCTCCATTGTAAACCGTGATTCAACTTATGACAAATGAAAAGAAATTAAACCCGCGAAGTGAAGGAATATATATGATATTGTAAATGTAATATTCAGGTATAGTAAAATAAACTTGAGAAAAGCATGCAAATTAAATATGCAATGAGATTACGGTTCATAGTAATAGTAATTGATAAATGAAGGATTTGGTTTCCCTATCAATCAAATGTTATTTTCTACTTCCAAGCTTTATATTGAAGAGAAGATAAAAGTGAGGATAAAGCAAAGAGACAGACTAACAGCCCTCCGGTGGGGGACATGTCGCCCTCCACACATTGAACACTCGTGTTTGCTACCTATGTCACTATACTGAAAATAGGAAAATAAAATTAAAGTATATATCCCTATATTACACATTGTTTTTTTCTACCTTTTTTTTGCCTTCTTCCAATTCACCTCTACCAAAGTTGTTAAAGATGAACTTATTTATGTTGAAAATTCTGTCGTTTTTGCAATATTCCCATATATAATGGTTTTCCTAGAACGTTTTGTGTTGTTAAATTTAATAAATATAAATATTGTTTTGGAGTATTGCTTTTTGGTTACTTGCTATACAGTGTACATACATATAACAGCTCAGCTAATGCCAAAAGAAGAAGCATATATATATATATATATGAAATGAAAGGAAAGGAACCAAAGGCAAAGTCAAGTGGGCAGTGGGTACCACCACGTAGGCTTAATTCATAACTCCATATAGTCCACAGTATCTTCTTTCATTTCATCAATCTATTCCACCAGATCACTCATCCATGTTAAATGCACATTATCATGCAACATTTCATTCTAAACAAAAAAAAAGGAGATTTATTGTCTGCGTGCCAATTGTGATAGAGTAAATTCCTCGTTTTTTTAACATGTTACGAAAAGCCACTAGTTAGAATAATTCAATAAAAAAACTCAGCGTCAAATACATAAAAAAAATCCGCACAAGAATGTGAAAGAAAATGCACACAAAGAGACAGTTAAATAAGTATAAATAAAAGGGAAAATGGGTACAAAAATGCGAAGACTTTATTAGAATTATTAGTAGTAGTACCTTAACAAAAGTTGTTTTATCCTTCATTAACTCACGAGGTGTGAGTAGGAGAAAAGAAAAGAGGGAGGGCCAGGTATTAGTTGAGAGTACTGGACCCCACCTCTACTCCAGTTCAATGGAACACCGTTCTCTCTTTCAATCCAATAAAAACAAGCCACGTGTCATTAGAGTTTCAGGAAGCAACCGACACTCCTCGATTTACCCATAACACTGGTAAAATGATAAGCAGCTAATCTCATCTCATTCACTAATTAACAGCACAACAAAACACTCTCCACCCTCTCTCACCAACACCAATTACATAAACAAAGAGAGCATTAACAATCTCTCTGCTCCCAGAACACAACACAACACAACATAAACAAAAAACAAACAACAACTGAGGTAGCGTTTTTCAGTTCTCAATTTCTGCTGTCTTAAACATCAAATGGCCATGGAGTGCGGCATCTATGGCGTCAACAAACAGCTCCGCACGCTCTTCATTTCTCTCTCTATCATTCTCTCACTCTTCACCCTTTCATCGTCTTCTACAACGAGTCAAGGTCAAATAAACTCAAATTCCATCTTAGTTGCTCTTCTAGACTCGCATTACACAGAACTAGCAGAACTCGTTGAAAAAGCTATGCTTCTACAAACTCTGGAAGACACCGTTGGAAACCACAACATCACCATTTTCGCACCTAAAAATGAAGCTCTAGAACGAGATCTCGACCCTCACTTCAAACGCTTCCTTCTCGAACCTCGAAACCTTAAGTCCCTTCAAACTCTTCTTATGTCACACATCATCCCAACCCGAATCACGGGATCGAATAACATTACCGGGTCGACCCGACACCGTACACTCACCTCACAACACCATCTCACTCTTCAAACTAATGAAACCCTTCAACAATGGACCGTCGATGGTGCACGGATTCTCCACCCTGATGCATTGACCAGACCAGACGGTGTCATTCACGGGATCGAACGTCTCCTCATTCCACGCTCCGTTCAAGATGACTTCAACCGTCGCCGGAGTCTTACTTCCATCGCCGCCGTTAAACCAGAAGGAGCACCTGAAGTGGACCCCAGAACTAACCGGTTGAAGAAACCTCCTCCGCCGCAGAATCCCGGGTCCCCACCGTCGCTACCAATTTTCGACGCAATGGCTCCGGGACCTTCACTAGCTCCGGCACCGGCACCTGGACCGGGAGGACCACGTCACCACTTCAACGGCGAGGCTCAGGTGAAGGATTTCATCCAAACGTTAATCCACTACGGTGGTTACAACGAGATGGCTGACATTCTCGTTAATTTAACATCCTTAGCCACCGAAATGGGTCGTTTAGTTTCCGAAGGTTATGTTTTAACTGTTCTCGCTCCTAACGACGAAGCCATGGCTAAGTTAACCACAGACCAGTTAAGTGAACCCGGTGCACCTGAACAGATCATGTATTATCATCTAATCCCTGAATATCAAACCGAAGAAAGTATGTACAATGCGGTTAGAAGATTCGGGAAAGTTCGTTACGATACTCTCCGGTTACCTCATAAGGTTCATGCTCAAGAAGCTGATGGGTCGGTTAAATTCGGAGATGGTGACGGGTCGGCTTATTTGTTTGACCCGGATATTTATACTGATGGTCGGATCTCTGTGCAAGGAATTGATGGAGTATTGTTTCCGACAGTAGAAGAAGAGGAAAAGAGTTTGACCCGTAGTACACGGGTGGGTCAACCCGCTAAAGTTGTTGTTAAGCAGAGAAGAGGTTCGTTGCTTTCTTTTCACTTTCCTTTTTACCCTTTTTACTTTATTTATTTTGTTTGGGTGGTTTTTAAGTCACTATAGGGAAATAACCAAAAAGGTGATGATGATGGGTGAAGTTTTTCTTTGCGTTTACTTAAAGTATTGGCGAAGGGTTTTATTTCTAATTTTGGTTAACTTTTTTAATTGTTGAATTTTTGAACTTGTTTTCATGCTCTTGATTTTTGGAGCTTGGAGATTGTAATTGAAATTGAAATTGTAGTTAGAAGAGTTGAAGTGTTTAATGTGACGTTGGCTAGAATTGACCAGGAGAAGTTGTCTAGAATTAAAAGTAGGAGCTTATATTTTTAGGTAGTCTCTTGAAGAGGGCCTTGGAATATTTGATTAAGTTATTATACAACTACTTTAATGGAGGACTTTAGTTGTTGTGGTGGAACTTGGAAGTACTATGTTGTCTTGCTTGTTCTGATTTTTCGTATGTTAGGTTAGATTGCTAGCAAATATAGAGAAATGATCTGGAAGATAGAACTCTTAAGGCTTAAGAAACAAGTCAAAATCTTAAAAAGTGAAGCTCTTAATATTATTCTGAAAATACAAAATATAACGATGTAGTTTTCATACATCTGTCACCAAAAAGGAGTTCAAGTGATCATTATTGCAAGGTTATTGCTTCAACTTTAAGCAGGTTGAACAATATGAAGCTTTAATCAAAACTCAGTATAGTTTATAAGTATTGGTTAATAGTTGGTCAACTTTTATGTGGCTGCCATCACTACAGTGCTTATTAAGAATTACTAAATAGGTGGCATAAGACCGTAATAATTAATTTCTTTCACTAGGAGTAATATTTTCTTTTTGTTTTACCTAATATGATCAAGTATCTGATTCCTTCAACCTTAAACCTATAGATCTTAGAACCGATGGCAATTGGATAGAGAATTGATTCAAAATTAGTGGAAAATCTTTTTGGAATAACTGATTTGATCCGATATGTATTCTTTTTATATTCCTTACACCAAAAATATTTTTTGTTGGTGATCATTGTGGTGGGAATCTTGTAAAAGAATGATTAAGTAGAAGATGATTGTGTAAATAAACACCAAGTTGATCTGCCTCCACCAATCACTCTTGATTGGATTTGGATGCAATTGGATAACCAGTGAATTCACTTCAGGATACTAAGAAGTTACTTGACATGGTTTGCACCCTTATATCATATGGAACATTAATTCTTTTGTGTAGAAGAGAAGAAAAGAAATAATTTAGAATACAATTTTGGCAAGGTGCCAAGAAATATGAATCGTGTTATTCTTTATTCATGCATACTTTTTGTTAAGAAAAACATCTCATATGGAGTCACAACTCACAACTCATTGTGAATTGTCTCCACCATCTCTATAAACAAGTGCGTCGCTTTATTCAAATGTCTTTATATGAATAGATACAAAGATTCATAGAAGAATACAATTACTAGTGAAAACAACACAATGACAAACCCTTTAGTGAATGAAACATTGTATTTCTCTTGCCTATATTCTGATCTCATATAGATATCTACAATTGCCATGTTAAATAAAATTTATTTCCTCTTGAATTTTTCATATCTCTTTTGACATGCTAATGGCATAAAGAATTTGTTTATCTAATGTTTGAGTTTGAATGGCATTACAGGAAAATTGCTGGAAGCAGCGTGCTGGATGGTTGGAACCTTTGGACAGCATTCTAGATTCACCTCTTGTCAATAAAGTGCTCTCCTCTGGATGCTAGCAACAACTTTTTAAAACAAAAAGTGAGATTATAATTCATTTCTTGCTATTCCTGATAACTACTTAATTAGTGTTTCTCTTCAAATCATGAAAATTGTCATCTACATATCTTCACATTCTCAGTCACATTGATGAAATTAGATGCTCAAGTTAACCACAGATATCCATCTCATAGTTCAAAACCTGTTATTATTTTTTGGGTTTAATGGTTGGACCTGGTTGTTAGTCAGCAGCTTCTTACTCTCTTTCCCCATGTGATTTCAAATCTCAAATACCAACAAATAGATATAAACAAATAAATAAATCAAGGGAAGCTTTCTTTCTTTCATTTTTTTCCTTTTCCTTTTAGGCACATGAAGCTTCTTATTATTACTCTCCCATCTCATTATTTTGGTTGATACCTGTTTTGGCCATATTATTTTCCTACTTGCCATTAAGTTGTAGACATGATTTATTCACATACTGATATCACATGGTTTGATTCAGATGCACAGGAAATTCCAAAGATGTAAAAAGTCAACGGAATATGAAGACCAAGTTACTTGATTAGTTAATAGCAGCTTCTATATATTGGTTTGGTTTTTCCTTTGTTTTCCTTATGCTCTTCTTTTTTTTTTTCTTTCTCCCTCTTAATTTTCTCTCCTTGTGGATTTGGGTCCTCAATGAGAGAACAAAAGCTGCTTCTGGTGTTTCCTCTTAAAATACAATATATATAGTGCATATATTAATATATGTAATTAGGTTCAATTAGTATTTTGCTGCTATGATTGGATAGAAAGGTTGTGTTGGTGGGATGAAAAGGTTTTGTGTAATAATAAGAAGGCAGAGAAGCTGTGCCTGGTTGATTCAGCAAGTGATTTTATAGAAGATGGAAAATGGAAATACAGTAATAAAATGAATGATTCTTTACTGTAATAAGGCATTTCCTGGCAACTACCTCCTATTTCTTTTTTACCTTTTTATGTCCCTGTGGCTGTGATCTTCCACTACAGTACCTTTACGTGTGTGTTTGGTTATGCGGTATCGAAAAACGATTTTGAATGAGTTGATTTTGTTAAATTGATTTTAGTTAAACATGTGTTTATGTAAAATGATTTATTTTTGGATACATATATGTAAAAGTGAGTTGAAGTGTGTTTCATGAAAAATAGAGTTATCCAACTCAAGAAACATATTTCCGCTAAAAAATAATGTTAATACAAATAGTAAATCAAGCCTCTTTAGGTCACCCAAGTACTACTTAATCTAAGTATCTTCACTCTTCGGGATTCAAAACCCCAATATTCTTGTTTACTAGCTAGCCTATACATGTTCTCCTTCTCAATAAACGATCCACCAAAGTAGTTTGGAGAGATGCGAAAGTACAACTTAAGTTGCTTTGGGGTTTGGTTGCAACTTACACTAACACTCGAGGAGTGAATAGAATGTACGGCTAGTTTGATTTATCAGGTCTAGAACTAAAATAGGTATGGTTACAAATAGTTTACCTAGAAGTGGGTGTAAACATGACATTTTTGGAACTCAAATGATGAAATTGAAAGCTTGTATTCTAGCCTATGCATGTCCTTCTCAATTGCGCAGAAACTAGGCACCTAATTGCAATGGTTGTCGAGTGATCATCACTAGGATTTTAACAGACACAATCCTGAACATAATATGATAATTTTCTCAAGAACAATTAATATGGTTTATATTCTCTTCAGAATTAGAATGGAAAAATACTGAGTTGCAATGGGCGATGAGTGATCATCACTAGGATTTTAAAAGACAGACACAATCCTGAATATATGATAATTTTCTCAAGAACAATTATTATTGTTTATATTCTCTACGTGCACTGCTAATTTAGAAAATCCAAATTTCAGTTAAAGACATTAACAAAGCAAATATGTATGTAACATCACTTATCCGGGAAAATCATATCACCATTCAAGACCGTGCAGAATATCAGAGAATAAAAGATTTATGAAAGATTTACAACTCAATGCAGGAATTCTTCAGAATGTTGCATGCAAGTTTCTGTCAAAGGCATCATTTGCATTTTTCTTAAAGAAAAGCCACTAGTTCACGGAATCCTCCCCGGAAAACTCGCTAAAAATGAACTCAAAATTTTATAAAGACCCAACATCAATTACATGAAAGTGGGATTCATATACAACTCTTCCAAGTCGTGTCCCCAGAAAAAGACGTAGTCTGATGTTTCTTCACCTTTTTCTTTTTGCGGGAGCCTTTGCAGTTTGAGCACCCTTCTGCGCAGATGCAGAAGCACCTTTACCTCTACCACCGGGTGTCTTCTTGGCACTTGAATTTCCCGTTCCCTTCAATTCCAATTGTACTTGCATGGCTACATTTACAAAAAGATCAGGAATCAACCACACTAGTTTATGTAAGGAAGAAACCACCTAAAGTTCCAATCAATCAACATGCTAATAGCATCATATAGCACATGAGACCTACCCTTTGAATTCAAACTTTGAAGTTCTGACTGCAGCTTCTCGCCGGTTGTGGTGCCTTCTGTTGCATCATTTCATAAAATAATTTATAAGAATCAATTGATAAAGGGTAATTTAGTGCTATACTCCTGCCCATGACGGGAGTCCAATGAAGGGTCACAGTTACCGTGGATATATTGTAGGCAATTAATCAACATATGCAGAGAAAAAATGCATGTATAATTTTACCTGTCTCCTCTGTGTCAGAGGTGTTCTCTTCTTCACTTTCGTCCAAGGCATCACCATCACCTTGTTCCACTCCTTCATCAGCTGGTTCTAGAATAGCAGCAATCCGCTTCTTAGGGACCTTTTTTATTCCAGGAAGAGTAACTAGATCTGCAGCTCGAACCATTCGTGTTTTGCTTTGCTCTTTATATGCTTTTGTCAAGGCTGACTTAACCGCAGGCTGTATGCCATCTAGCGGATTAGGGTGACCCTGATGAATAAAATACCAAAAAATTAACCCAGGGTTGAGAGCAGCTTTTGGTAAAGAGATGGCATTGAATATAGTTAAGAAACCTTGAATTTCGATAACTCTACTATAGTGTCAAAATCTTCCTGACTTATTGAGTATATATTCATGAATTCCACCACTTTCTCAACAGCTTCAGCCTGATCATTTCCAAAAGGGCATGCGTGAATGGACTAAAATTTAGCATTACAGCTTAAGACATTCCAAATGTTTAAAACCAAGTCATAGATGTACTTCCAACCTTAGGCAGGACTCGCAGGGGTTCTATCAATTTTTTGAGGAGAAGAGCAAGGTATTCCAAGCGAATAGTATCCCTGCGATATTTTGTGAAGCGTAGTCGTAATGTCAAAGAGTCTACTAGACATTTTTGTAATGAAAATCTTTTATTTTAAAAAGTCTACTATATATATATATATATATATATATATATATATATATATATATATATATATATAACTTGCATAACCTAATAAATGGAAGCATGAATAAACCAAGACCAAATTATAATCCAGATTCTTAGTACATAGTGTCTAAGACTGACTTGTTATCAAGAACTTATTGACGGATGAGAAAATACACGGAGTGATTAATTTGCAAGTATTGACAGAAGCACTCAGCTTTTAACCGGGTAATATTAAAGTCCCTGAACTAGATGCATGAGAAATGTAAATAAATAAAATATTCTACCTTCCTGAACTAGATTCACGAGATGCAAGAATGTGGACATGCAGGTCGTCTAAAAGCCTTATGTTTTTACCCGTTGTTGAGTTCTTCCCCAGCCACCCACCAAACCGGTTAAAATTTCTTTCTCCCTGCAGATATAAAGCTGGATGGTGATACAAAGCTAAAAGAACATCGAATTCAATGAAAAATTGCTAAAGGCAAGTAGAAACAAATATGACCCACACACATAAGTATTGTTCAAAATATCCATTCATGAGAAAACGGCTGAACACTAAGCTTTCTGTGATGATCCACTGAATTCCCGAATTGTCTTATATCTCTAACCAAGCCTTTTAGATCACGGAATGAAACTAAAAGTCAAATATCTTGCCTACTCATACTAATCCCCGAGGATGACAATAATATTAGAGCATAATACTAAGATATCTTAAAAATGTATCACGACATCATTATTCTATAAAGAAATATTTTAGAGTTATCTCAGACTATTTCTGAGAAATGCCATATTTCTCATTTTCATGATTTAGTTTCTTATTTAATTAAGACCAAGTCAAGTATTGGTATAAATAGCAACTAGTGCCTTGCCTTCTATAATAACATCAAACCGACTATTCATATTAGTATCAATATAATTTATTATCCTTGGTACTCCCTTTCATCCCTATATACTCAAAAGATTAACCCAATAACTTCAACATATTTAATAATTTACATTTAAAGATTTTTTAAAAAAGACATTTTCTTAAACCCTGAGCCCAAAATATGTTAAAAAAATGCCAGGAAGATGATATATTGCAATAGCTTGCAGGAGACAAACTATTTTTACCTGTTCCAGTGTCTCCCGTTGCCCATGTAACAGTGAAGCACTGAAACAAAGATGAGGAGAAAAGATGAACAACTAGATGGAACAAACTTTGATATGGAAATTTTGCTATTTTCTAGAGCAGTGACACAGCTACATACGGAATTATACATGATGCGACAGAACTAGTTTGAGAGAGCTGCCACTGTCGATATCTGCGAATCTGAACGTTCACTATATCCCCGTCAGCAATAGACTCAGCAGCACGTGCAATCAGGTTCATGCGTTTTATACCATTGTCATCCTTACCGGCCGAACTTGGTCTATAGTTAATATAATTTTCCTGCCGTATCAAGTGCCAAAAGGAAAACACGTGTGAGGAATATTTCAAATATTCAACGAGTGTCGAGTACACACAGAATTAGGGCATTCAGATATGGCCATCTAGCAGTGAAGTAAAATATTACCCAAAATGAAATTAAGAAAAGCTATTTTGAACTTTCAGATGAATTAAAGTTGAATGAGGTTAACGCAAGATGTGGTATAAAAAATTCAAAACCACAAGTAACAATTTCACCATATTATTGGCCTTCAGGCTTCAAATATATCAATTCCAAACTAAACGAGTTATAAAAAAGGAAATGAATTAACAAACCTGGATAAGAAGAGGAATAAGATCCGGATCACTCATGCTGAGACTAATCCTCTCATCCATTTTCAACTTTCCAGCATTAAAACCAAAAAGCCTACAAGACAAGTATCATAAAATTTAATTCAGTCACAACCTTCTGGGCATTTAGCATTTCAGATTTCAGAAGATGAAATTACTGTCGCGCAGAGCCCACATTGAATGACAAAATTAACAGATCTACAACGTATCATACAAATTGTAAGTGTCATTCAATGTTGTCAATGAAGGGTGGCGGTATATAGAGAGGATGAATGGCCAAACTTCTACTATATAAAAGTGGGATTGCAACTTATGGTGCCGAAATCACAGGTGGCGCTTCAGAAATTGCCTATGGCAGCTGGCTCGAAATCCGCTATGCCATTTTGAAGTTCCCAATCAACCAGTGAAATGAAAGTCAGAATCCTTAAACGCTCGCTCATTGAAAATATAATCATTCCAAGGTGGCATTACCCTGAATGACAACTGTTTACTGGAACAAAAAAGATGGCCAAAACCATATTTAATAAATATTTTTTCATATATAGGATAAAACTCTAGGTTGCTTCTCGAAGACCATGTCAATCAGGTTCTAAGCCTAAACCAATGTTACCATACTCAAGATCCTACCTATGAGTTATCAGAAAATTTAGCTATGATTAGTTGATCTTTGCTACCACACCTAATTTTGTAAGAATAAAATATTATTTTAGCTAGGCACATTGGTATTGCAATGCCATGAATGATAGCACGAAATATTCAAATTCATATGAGATATGCCCACATCACTTATGTTTACTTGAAAATATCAGCAATCTGATCACATTTAACAGACTGCTAGGGCTATTGTCTGGAGCCACTACATAAATAGAAGGGTTAATAAAATGCAACAGTTTTAGAGGAGAAGAAAGACAGGATGTCAAACAAGCAAACACAAGTATTAAGAATATTGTATGACAGTAAAGCCTGGTTTAAATGTAGTGCTTAATAATATGAATATCATACTTATCGACAGCTGTGAATGGTGAAAGGTCTTCATCTTTCGCATTGTTAAGTAAGCGCCGCCTAACATCATCATAGTTGATAACTGACATGGAGAGGCTCATATAATGTAACTGGTTTAGTGCCATACGCATATCTCCATTAACTCTTTCTGCTAATTCCTCAAGAGCAATCTTAAACAATCATGGTAAATGATTCAAGAAAATAGCTTAGTCAGCATGATCCAGAGAAATTATGTGCCCTCATTCCCCCACACGAATAAATAAAGTAAGAATCTCCAGGATATAAGATAAAACTATGCTAGCAGGAATCACCTCATTAACTTGAAGCCCTTCAGCCCTTGCAACATCCAACAACTTCTTTGCCATCTGGAATTTAAAAAATATTATAATCTAACCTCCCACATCTTAACATACGTGTTTTAACATGTAATGTAAATTGCGGACTTCAGAAACTAAACCTGTGTTATAAGATAATTGACAATCCAGACTATGCAGATAAATGTCACTTTCGTGAGGATATAACAAATTTAAGTTTTTATTAAAAATGTAAGAATAAGCAATTTTTGCATCCCTCCCCCAAAAGTTGAATGATTCCAAAGTTTAAGCATAAGTTACGACACTCAATAAAATTGCATAAAGATGAGGTTATTTCGTATGCTTTCCAATCAATATTTAGTCATCACTGCCTTTACTTTTTTATATTTTGTCCGAGCACACGAATTCCGCAAGTTTCATTTCACTTTATATATAAAGGCCGGCCTCCTCCCCTTCTGTATTTTTTTCCTTAATACTGAATATTCACCTTTTATATCAGCTTCTTGTTCTTTATCCAGCTAGATAATTAAACATGATCTTTGTTAGAAGATGAAGCCAAACCTTGATATTTCACCTAGGAGGTAGTTTAAAAAATGGGTATGAGAGAACAAATATACTTTCTCTCTGTATTTGATTTGATAATATTCGCCAGATTCACTTAAAGATAAATGGACAGTCAACTAAGTTAGTGATTTAGAAGAAAACTCGAAACTTTGAAAACTAATCTGTTAGAACTGGGCTGTACTTTTACTGAATTGAATAAATGTTTGGAAGTGGAAACAACTTTCCATCAAAATCATGCTATAAAGAGATAAACAAGGGAAAGTAACTGCTGCAAGTAGCCACCCGCTAGGAATTAGAGAGCCTAGTCCCTCCCAAACCACCCACATGACAAAACAATCGACCCCTTTCATCTCCCTTTTATATTATAATAATTAAACTGCTAATTAATTACCTATTGAATAACTGTTATATACTTACTGCATAACAATAAACTACCTACTGCACAATTAATGGCAGCATAACAAGTACTCCCTCCGGTCTCTTTTATAAGCAAAAAACATTGTTCAATTTTTGGTCTCTTTTATAAGCAAAAGTTAACTACTTTTACCACATTTAATGTTATTGTTCCATATATACCCTTCATTTAATTGAGTGGTTGAGAATAAAGTCAAATAAGAGATTCTTTTCATTAAATGTTAAGAAGGTTACTTTAGTAAATTTGGTTAACCTATTTTATGAAAACTAGATAATCAATTGCACTTAACTAACTTTCTTAATCACCGTGAAAGTAGTTAATTTTGCTTATAAATGAGACCGGAGGGAGTAACTGCCTAACATAATCCAAGGCCAAGATACTATGCAACGCCAAAATATTCAAGATTCAAGAAAGTTGCATTGAACTTGATGGAAAAGGAACACCATTATCATAAGACAGACAGACATGGAAGTTAATGCCTGAGCACATGACATTCAAAAACGCAGCAAGTTCAATAAATCGAAACCAAGAAAACAAATCATCATGTTCCATATTCAAGAAATATATTGTGGTCATGAACTACAGTAGAATTATTAAACGGTTAGAAATCAATATCTGAATGAAAAGGGTACTTTAATCTCCCAGAAGTATCAAGCAATAACAATACTCGCTTCTTCAGGTTACTGGTAAATTAAACTCTAATATGGCTAATATAAATAATAAATAATCATAAACAAATTGGCATTGTATCCCTGATGTTCTTACAGGTATGGGATCCCTATGATTCAAACTAAAAACAGAATATGAACAAACCCATATGATTCAGATGAAAACAGCGAAACAAAATGTCCTAATCTAAATAATGATTTTAATTTTACATAAAAGAGAAAAAGCTTTTTGCACTAAAGGAATAAGCACGGAAAGACCTGTTGCTTTGTTGGCTTCCGAAAACTAAGAAGCAAACAGTAGTTCACAAGGCTTTTCAGTTTCTGGCTGTAACGGTCATTGCAAATGCAGATAATAGGAATTTTAGATATCTTGATGCTAGCAATAAGATCAGCAACACCCCCCCTATCACCAGCTGACATCCCATCAACCTCATCCATAATTAGTACAGTTTTGGAAAGCTTTGACCTGAAATTTACAATTATAGAGACTTAACAAGGTGTAACTTAAGGACTAACAAGTTACTTACTATGATAATCAAAGACCAACCTATCCATATCAATGCCAAGGGCCTCATTGGTTACGAGTTCCTTGATCGAATTTGCATTGCTTCCACTAATTCCTTTTTGAATTTTGCTATCAGCTTTTCCACGGCTATCACTAGCATTTACCTTCAACACACATAGGGCCCATGATAGTATTTAGGTGATGAATCTGATGATATATGTTTCTCACGTATAAATTTAACAAGAAATGCTGTCACCTCGATGGCTTGAAAACCAAGCTCCTGACAGACCAACTTTGCTGAAGTTGTTTTTCCTATACCAGGGGTTCCACTCAACAAGACAGCCTTTTTCACAGAGTCATTTTGCTTTTTTCCCTGTTTTTTGTTACTAGTGTCCAAAAATTGCTCATGCCAAGCTTTCAACCAATTTCGAAGCTGTGAAACCTGAATACCATTGCATTTGAGAAAATCAAAAAAGAAGACTCAAATATATGTAAGAACAAAATTTAACCATCAAACTATGGTAAGGAAGACTAGTTATTATACCAGTGACTGATTCCCTATGATATCCTTTGGATTTGTAGGGCGATGTTTCTCTGTCCACGTCAAACTTGACTGAACAGTAGTTTTTGTCTTTGGCTTGGCTTGCTTGGAAGGTGAGCATGAAGATAAAGAGACTGCATTTATTGATAAAGAAAAGCAACTCAGAATATAAACAAACGACAACCAGATTGTAACAACTTTACTCAAAGAGCTGCTGCTAATTCATCGATACAAAAAAAGGTAGTCAAAAGCACAACCCAAGCAACATTAAATAAAACTATAAAATAGAAGCATATGCTTATTAGGGCTTACCCTTTGTTTCTGCTCTCGGAGGAACTTTTGGCTGGGATGCCACTGCAACAGCCTTATTCATGGATTTCTTGCCTTCTTGTGGAGGAGCTTTTGCAGGTTTTGATGCACGAATCATGTCAAACAACCCATCCTCTGTGAGGAATTTAGTTCTATATAAAGAAATGAAATATGAAACGTAAGTGATAGAAAAATGTTGAAAATGTTTAAAATACCTTGAATATTATAAATATAAGAATAAGAATGCTAACCCTAGCTCTTTAGCTTTTTCAGACTTCCTTCCCCCGATATCTTCATCGCATAACAAATAATTCTGCATGCAAAGGATGTTAATCACAAACTGGTTATGCAAATTTAAGTGCAATTGATAAAAAGCATTATATAACTGTTTTTTTGCTGATTGATCCAGTGACACGACCACCATGGCGTTTAATCAAATCTTCTGCTTCTTCTCGCTCCAGACTGAAAAGTTAAAATATAAAGACTGAAGATTGTGATAATGAAATGTTAATAACTATGACCTTTACACTCTACAAGGAAAGAGAACCTAAACAATAACAAAATAATAAAGGAAAGAGAGGGATTAAGAAATCAGGAAGCAAAAAAACTGTAAACCAAGTTCTACTTTGTGCAAGTCCAGAAAATTATGAGAAATACCTGTCCAGTGTTCCACTGATTACAAAAGTTAAACCAGCTAAACAGTCAGGAGCACCTTCAGGGACTTCCTGAGACATAAAAGAAGTTTGAGTGCATTGACAAAGACAATATTTTCAACCAATAGATCCGGATATTTGATAAGTTTGAACCTTTTCTCCCTTGTGTGGAGGATCTTTCCTTTCACCAAAATTCATGAATCCACCCCTACCACCCCCTCGGCCTCTCCCACCAGCTGCTTGTGTTGATGTTCCTCTTCCGCCACGACCCCTTCCACCAGATTTTAAGGGAGTCACGGCATCTTTCTCATCATCTTCATCATTTTCTTCCAAATCCTCAGATTTCCGGGGGATCCCCCTACCACCCCCTCGGCCTCTCCCACCAGCTGCTTGTGTTGATGCTCCTCTTCCACCACGGCCCCTTCCACCAGATTTTAAGGGAGACACAGCATCTTTCTCATCATCTTCATCATTTTCTTCCAAATCCTCAGTTTTCACAGGGATCCCCCTACCCGACCCACTCTTCAATTTTTTTGTAGGCGTGGAATCAGCTAACTTCTTTTTATTAGTGGGCAGAACATAGTCATTCTCATCATCTTCATTAGCTTTGTGTATTTTCTTTGAAAGATGGGGCTCCGGTAATTCCTCGCCGTCCTTCATAGTTTTTCTTTTAGCAGGGAGCTCCAGCGTTTCTTTCTCATCTTTTTGCTTTTGTTTATCCGAATTAAAATATTTGCTAGTTTTCTTCCTGCCAGAATTTGTTTCACCTCCAGGTACCTACAAAAAGACAAAAAAAAATTCCTTTTCACTCAACAAGTTTTCATATGTTTTACACCCTAATAGCCATTAAACTCGGTCAGACGGTCACTTGTATTATAAACTAGTCACTTATGTTGCAAACCTCCCAATCAAACCCCATCAAGAGTAACCAGAACCCATTTAGTTATGACTCAGCCAAACTATTAAAAATGACAATATTCAGTTGAAAAACAAAATCCACACACACCAACATATCAAGCATTGACTTAACGGATTTTCTCCTAACTATAATCATCCAGAAACGCCATTTTGGTTTGGTCAAACATGCAAACATTTCAAAAGAAGAAGAAAAAGAATGCAAGAACCAAAATTCTCCCATCCTTCAAATTTCACTTGCTTTTCGTTCACGCCCCGTTTAAATTAAATTACTGAATTAAGAAACTAAACCCTAAACCCTACACTCTAACTTCATAGGCAAATTGCATTTAGGGGGGTAAAAAAAAACTCAAAAACGCGAATTACTAAAAGAAAAAGGGAATAAAACGTAACAAGACTTACAGTTTTCTCCGGTTCAGGTTTATCGGGAGGAGGCTTGGGTTGATTGGAAGGTTTAGAGTTACCGGCATTGTTGGGCTTGTCATGTGATTTCATGAACCACTTCCTTATATCACTCTGTAAATCGAATATAGTTTAAAAATAAACATGAGGAGAATCGAAACCTAAATTGGTAGTTGAAAAAGGATGAAGAGAAAAAGAGAGAAGAGGAATGAAAGAACCCTAACATACCATTTGTGCGTAAAGGCGGGAGAACACAAACTCTGTTCCACCTGAGTGTGACTCTATGTACGAGCCTCACCGTCACCCTCGCCCTCTACTATTATTCTATTCTATTTTTCTTTGACCGAAAGTATTATTGTATTGTTATTCTAAAAAAATATATAGTTAGTAAAATGAAATGAAACTAGTCTTATGACCCGCAAGGGTTGCGCACACATTGAGCTATAGTGAACGACTTAAAATAATTTAAATGATTTATCTACGTCGAGGAATTTGGCTGGCCACGTGTAAACTCGACTTGTCAGTTTGTGTGGCTCTTCCCTACCAACAGACTTTTTGGAAATGTAATATTTTTATATCAATATATAACTGAGATAATTTCTAATACTCGTGTGATGTACGGGATGCGCTAATGCAAATACACTAAGTTAATAATGGTTAGTAATAATTTAAGCATAATTAAAACCTCCAATAAAATTAAACAGTAAGAACCAATACATTCCATCAAATTAAAAACAAACATTAAAACCGAGTTTGTTAATTGTCGGAATCAAGTTCGAGAGCACCAAGTCGACACTTGTGTCCCAGGGTAGCTTATGTCTACTGGCCAACAACGTTGATTTGTAAAATATATAATCTAATGAGATGGAATAAAAATTAAATTATAACTATAAATTATATAAGAAGATTATACAAATAAAATGAACATTACCAAAGACACCGAAATTGAGCATCCATAGATATTAAGAAGAAAAGGTCTAAAGAATTTTAATAACATAGTTCATATTCATCAAATGTAAATATAAAACTGAACCCGTAATTAAAAATAAAAAGAGACAACACAATTCGAAAGTGAAACATATGGTTCTATGGTAAATGTGGCTGAAGTTCTCGCTGGAGTAAATGCAGCAACACAGTACTCGAAAGTAAATGAAATATAAAAATATAAACACCAATTTAAATATACTTTTAATAATTTTTATTGAAAAATATACTTCTAATACGTGTTTGTGGGAAATGACCAAAATAAAGAGGACAACACAAATAGAAAGTGAAACACGTGGGTATCATATAGGGTTGGATGAAAACCACTAATATATAGAAGCACCTATATAAAGTTGAAAGAAGATGATGTGGAGTTCGATTGTAAATATGACTGAAGTTTCCGTGAATAAAAATTAAATAATTATAAATTAAATAAGATTATAAATTTAAAAAGGAACATAATAAAAGTTGGTACGAAATGACCAAAATGTAGAAGGGAACACAAATAAAAAGTGAAAGATGTGTGGGTATCATGAAAGACTCAGTGAAAACCATAAATAAATTAGAAGCACCTATAGAAAGTCGAAAAAATATGATGCGGGGTTCTATATATTGTTGATGTGGCTAAAGTTCCCCTGAATAAAAAATAAATAATAACTATAAATAAAATAAGAAGATTATAAACTCTTAAAATATAATATTAACAAAGACATTGAACTTTGTGTATTTGAACACCTAATTTTTTTTCGAACGGTAAAGTAACTCAAAAGTCACTACTTAGCATTTCACTTTACATATTCTGACACGAATTTATTTTTTAACCAAATCAGTTATTGAGGAACAAACTCTAAGTATTAGAACAATTAAATTATTTTCAGAATCATAAAGTACATCAAAACACACTGCTTAGTATCTAACTTTATGTATTTTGTTATCAAATTAGTTTTTTTCGTGCAATCGTTTATTTTTTTCCGAACTCTAGAGCAGTACTTGAATAGTTTAATTTTTTTCCGAACGCTAAAATAAAACCAAACACACGGCTTAACATTGCGCTTTACGTATTTTATCATGAAATTATTATTTTTCTCAGAACATTAAAATATTCAAAAAAAAAGAAGAAAAAAGTTGAAGTTTAGAATTAAAAAAATAGAAGAATGGCATAAAAGGAAAAAAAAGAGAGGGGAAAAGTAAAAATTATAAAAGAGAAAAAAAAAACTAAAAGTTGGCGCGCTTCAGCGGCCAACTCGCATAATATATAAAGATAAAACTGGGCTTGTTCAGGAAGGAACGGACTAATTCTTTGATTTCTACCAAAAATAATGATAATTCTTTGATCGGCAGGCACCTAACAGATCACCAAATTTTCAATAATTTTGTGGGGTGAAGATACTCTCCATTTTTTCAAAAGAAGTTAGGGTTTTCATTAGGAGAGAAAAGACACAACAATGTTGTGTCTTCGTTTCTCAAAAGAAATAGAGAGTTCCATTTCCATTTAGAGAGAGAAAGACACAACGACACAACAATTCCAAATGAAAATGGAATTCTCTATTTCTTTTGAGAAACGGAGAAGATCCTAGCCAATGTTGTGATATTTTTTATGATGCTTACGCCCTTTAATTAAGCGATCAATTACTAGCAGATTTTGCACACTTTTTTTTGAGCGAGAACTTAATACCAATCGATATGGAAAATGATGTAGGCCTAACTACTTGGTCCATGATGGGGTGTCTGGGGTTAATTAATAATAAGCAAATACTGAAGGACAGTGAGGAATTCACGCGATTCAACTTCGCGCTCTTGTTTTACTCCATTGAAGGCCGAGATCATGGAGCGCGTGATTAGGGAAAGGAAGACTGGCAAATTAGCTTTTGAAGGCATGTCAAATGTAATTTATATCAACAGCGAGTTTGGTAGTATACTCCATCGTTGTAGGGAAGAGATTTATGCTTTAACAAACTTTAGGATAAGTTTTATTCGATAGCAAGCTAACCATGTAGCCCATTGTCTAGCAAGGGACTCACGGTTTCATGCTAGCACCACAATGTTTAATTACTCCCTCGTCCCATATTACATGTCGTTTAAGGTTGTGACACGAGAATTAAGAAAAGTAGTTAATTTTGTATAAAAAAGAGAGATTGTGGTTAGTTTACCAAATTGTTCTTCATTAATGACATTGGAAACATAAAAATTAGAATTGTAAGAAGAGGTATATTAAATAATGAAGGGACTGGAAAAGAAAATTGATGTTGCATTGGTATTCTAAAAAGTCAATATTTTTGGTTAGAAAGTCATATAATATGGGACGGAGGGAGTATATCCCACATTATATTATGCTCAATTATCTAAATGAAATGAGATGAGCTATTTTATTTTATGTAAAAAAAAAACACACACACACACACTCTTATAGGTCATACATAGTTTTATTTAGCATTCCAAACATTTTCTTGCTATACAATGTGGCCGAATAGCCTATTAAAAGCGAATATCACAAAAATAACAACATAGAATAATGCACAAATAGTATTATTATTCTGGCTAAAGTGTTAGCTAGTATATTGAAGAAGGTGTTACCCAGGATTATTTCTCTTTGTCAATCAGCATTCCTTTCAGGTCGTCAGATTTTGGATGGGGTATTGGTGGTTAATGAGTTGGTTGATTTGGCTAAAAGAAGGAACGATGAATGCATGCTTTTCAATGTTGATTTTGAGAAGGCTTATGATTCTGTTTCTTGGGGGTTTCTTGATTACATGATGGGCCGCATGGGATTTGGCGCAATGTGGATTAAATGGATCAGATCTTGCCTCCATAATTCTTCGATGTCTGTTCTTGTCAACGGGAGTTCTACTGAGGACTTCCAGATACACAGGGGTCTTAAGCAATGGGATCCTTTATCTCCCTTCCTTTTCCTTATTATTGCCGAGGGTTTAACTGGAATGGTGTAGAAGGCGGTGAGCGATGGTTTATTTTCTGAGTTCAACGTTAGTAATAGTCTAAGCTTTTCGTTGTTACAATTTGCAGATGACACTATCTTGGTTGGTAAAGGCTCGTGGGATAATTTATAGTGTATAAAGTCTATTTTCAGAATTTTCGAGCTTGTATCCGGTTTGAAGGTGAATTTCCACAAGAGCTGTTTGTATGGCATCAACTTGAACGATGACTTCTTAGAAGTGGGTGCCACCTTCTTGTCCTACAGTGCTGCCATTATTCCTTTTAAATTTCTCGGTATCCCAGTGGGAGCCAATCCTAGAAGAAGACATACTTGGACCCCAATTATTGAAAAGGTGAGAAAGAGACTTTCCTCCTGGAGCGGGCGTTTTTTATCTATTGGGGGGTAGAGTGACTCTCATAAACTCTGTTCTCAATAGCATTCCACTCTACATGTTCTCCTTCTTCAAGGTTCCCAAGATCGTTATCCAAGAGCTTATTAAGATCCAGAGAGACTTCTTGGGGGGGGGGGGGTACTAGAGCTGGTCGTCCTGTTTACTGGGTGTCTTGGGATAAAGTTTGTAGACCTAAGAAGGATGGTGGTTTGGGGGTTAAAAACCTTGAAGCTTTCAATATGGCCCTTTTGAGCAAGTGGAAATGGAGGTACATTAATGATATTAATGCTAGTTGGAGGCAGCTATTATATCATCGATATGGAGATTTGAGGTTTGTTTTCACGGGGGCTACTTCTTCTAGAGGCGGCACCAATGATTCTTTATGGTGGAGAGACTTATTAGTCTTGGAAGATAGCACGCCTTCGTGGCAGGGTGCTTTTGCTTCTAGTATGAGGCCGGTAATTGGTAGAGGGGATTTGATTTCTTTTTGGTCGCATAAATGGGCTAGTGCTGAATCCTTTAAGGACTTGTTCCCTAGCCTTTTCCATCTGGCTAAGTTTCAAAACAGTTGTATCAGGGAGCCTGGGCATTGGGTTGATAGCAATTGGCATTGGAATCTTATTTGTGGTCGTAACTTGTCAGCGGTAGAGAGGGCTGACTCTGATTTGCTTTTGAACATTTTACACTCTCTTCACCCAGTCGATTCCGAGCAAGATAGGTGGCAGTGGAGGCTCGATAATTCCCATGTTTTCACGGTTAAATATTGTTATACTCAGTTATTGAACTTTGTGCATCAAGATAGGTTGGATAGCGACACTCAAAGTGCTTTAGATAATATGTGGCAACTCTCCATCCCCACTAAGGTGAGGGTTTTCGATTGGAGATTGTTGTTAGGAAAGCTTCCAACTCGGGATGCTCTTATTTCTAAGGGTATCATTACGGACCCTCATGGGTCGTGTTGTCCTTTTTGTTTCGAGCAGGATGAGACTATTTTTCACTTATTTTTTCTGTGCAGGCGTTCTCGATCAGTCTGGATTGTTATTCATAATTGGATGGGCAGTGAGCTTATGGATTCTCTTGTAGGAGTGTCGCATTTTAGGGCACATGGCATCAGGTTGGATTCCAAGAAGGCTGGGAGATTAAAGTATCTTATTTGGATGGCAGTCACGTGGTGTCTCTGGATTCACCGAAATCAAATTCTCTTTAAGGGCCAAGTCTTCAATCATCAAGTGGTAGCCAATCATGTTAAATCTATATCTTGGAGTTGGTTTATTAGTATAGAAGGGCGCAATTCAGCTTTGAAGATTTCTGACTGGTGGGGAAACCCTATTGTTTGTATGAACTTAGTTTAATCTGGACTTTGGTCTCATTCTTCCTGGGGTACTCTTTCCTCATTGGGTTTTTTTCCCATGGGGCCCCTTGTATGTGTACTGGTTGGGGTGCCCGTTTGCATCCCCTTTAATAAAATTTTTGCTTATAAAAAAAAATAGTATTATTATTATTATATTGTATGTGTTACTCTCTCTCCGAAATTGTCTCACCAGTATTTGTGAGGATCCAAACTCGAGTGACAGCTACCACTAAATCCAGAATATAATATACTAGATTTATTATTAAATCATTTTCAAACGATATTTTAACTGGAAAATATGTTGGGAAACTAATATATGATATTCTAGTGAAGATGCAGATGATATTGGAGATATTGTTGATCCGAATAGCTTTAAAGTAGCTATCACTTGCCCTTAATGTGAGGTGTGGAAGCATGTGATGAATGAAGAGACAAAGTATATCTCAGGGAATGGTGTATGCAAGCTTGTTGAGTTTCTTAACAATTATAAGGCATTCAGTTGTAAATGGGTCCTCAGTCTTCACAAACAAAGACTTCAGTTCATATTCTCTATAGATAAATTAACAGAACATTTTTTCATACTTATTAAATCATTCATTAACTAATTATACATTCAGACCTTTTCAGAAAACACAACTCAAGAAAAATCTCACTACTGTTTGAACAGGAATTAATCAGATTCCATAGTAATATAAGAAGTTTTTCAAACCTTCTGATTAACTGTTTTATTCTTCAAATGAAAACTTGAGAGAAAATTCTAAATTACATGGTGGTGAAAATTTTAAAGGGTCACAATTCAAGCCCTTTCTCATGATTGTAGTTCAGTTCATTTGGTAGGGAGAGAATGTAATCTACTTGTACAAGTTATAATTTATAAACTGCTATAAAAGGCATGAGAACACTTCCCATCCAAAGTTGACCATCTTTCTCCTCTACTTCACTCACTGCCCTAACAACTTTTCCCTCACTGTCCTCCAATATCCGTAGCAGTTTACCTTCAGGGCTATACTTAAGAATCACTCCATGTTGTCTGCCTCCAATTTGAAGCAGGTACTGAAACTTTGTTGGTATAGGAAGCTTGAGTATAGCTTTCCTAATTCTTGGATACAAACCATTAAGGTATGCGTACATATACCTTCTGCAGTGAAGAGCCACCCAAAAATCGCCATTTTCATTCACCCTCACGTTGTCCGGAGCTCCAGGTAGGATGGCCAAGATCTCTGAAGTCCCAGCTTTTTCTCCTTTCAGCCAGTATTTACTTAACCTACACATAAAGAAATGTTTGATTTGAAAAAGGTTACACACTTACCCTTGAATTAACCTGAGTTCAGACATTGGAATATATATATAGGATTTATTAACATTAGGCTAAGATAAAAGATTGCTAGTTAAAGAAGAAAGATTTACTGACCTGCCAATAACCCCTTCACAAAAAACAAAGAAGGAACCATCCTTGCTTAAGGAAATGCCATTTGGGAACTGAATGTTCCTCACAAGAACAGTGGTTTCTTTAGTGGAAGGATTGTACTTCAAAACCTTGCCACTATCATCGCCAGAAAATACCAGCTGCATGAAATTCCTGTACACAAATTTTGTTAAAATCTATGAACAAAACTCATGAAACAATATAATATCAGCATAAAAGCTTTGTTTCTGTAAAGAAGCCACATATAGGAGTCAATACTCGATACACATCCCAGCTGAACCATTGTTTTAATAACATATCTTTCATATCAAAAGCACTTATTATGAACGTACACAAGCAGATTAGAAGCCATGCCATCTTGAGGTTACAAGTCTTATGAGTTATGACTAGTCCCTGCATACAGTTCTTACAAATTTCCCAATGTGATTTTGACTTTTTGTCTATTTTTTTATATTAAATCTCAATTACTATTACTACTTGCTTATCCAGTCCTGAGCATTAAGCATCTTCTGAAGATGGAGAATAGTAATAGAAGCATTACAATTTACTCACTAATAAAATTCCAAATGCATATATTAGATTAAACAACGTGTCGTTGCTTAATTGCCTATGTCTGGAAAGAAAAATAAACAAATAGTTTAATTGTACTCATTGGATTTAACTTGAATTATTGACTAGCATGAGAATAGCATTCCCCATATTGAACCATCTCTTTCTGTTACCACTCTATGTACAAATAGTAACAGGAAGCCCTTCACTGCTAAAGTGTGATACATGTTTATGGCACCGGCTTTTAGTTATAGTACATTATAATCAACTAAACAGTGACTTCATCTCTACTTATACCCAAAACGGTGTCAATTTCTAGAAGGTGCAATTCAGCATACAAAAAAAGCGAGAAAATCATACCTCCTGTGATAATTAGCGCTGCTTTCAGTAAAATAAACATTTCCTTCAGCATCAACATCAACATCATTAGTAAATCTGAGTGGCACACCTTCAGCCTCAGTTACAAGAGATGTTGCCAAGCCACCTTCAGGCCACACTTTCATAAGCCCAAAATATGCATCTGCAATGTATAATTCACCTGTTTTCTTGTCAAATCTAAGTCCCAAAGGCCTTCCACATATATGCTCAGTCCTCACATAACTAAATGGTGAAGCAGATGGTATTGGATTACATAGTTCTGATCTGTTTTAAAATAGAGATAGTAGAAAAACCATTACCACTTAGTTATACACAATACATTATTACAAACATATATAACCACGAAATAGACAAGGGGAAAAAAAACATTAAGTCATCATTCCATAAATTCAATATCACCTGCCTATTAGAAATGGAGATAGGTTTTTTAATTATTTACTTGTCATCCTTAATGATCTGATTTTACCCATTGCTCAACGAGTCATTCATTCTACAATATCACCAGATAATTGCTAGTTGAAACTAATGAAATGCCTTGAATGAAAGTCGTTGTTGATTAAGATCTCATGAAGACTTTCAACATTTAAATGGATTTTAACAAACTTATGTGACTGGTGGATTGGCCTAATAACAATTCCGCTGTAGTCCTTGATTGTGGCAAGTAAGGATCTAGAAATACAAAGACTAGAAACATAGGAGAAATAGCATATCTTTTTACTTTTTTACTTCTAACCATAGACACAACCAAACCAATAAAAAAACTCAAGTTTCTACTACTTAGAATTTGGGTTGGGTCTAACGTGGGTCTCTTAACACAAAACCCTCACACCCAGGACTGGACACTGACACGAGTGGCTGGATGGCGGGTGGCCCAACGGATCTTGAATCACTAATATCATCTTAAAATTTGGGTTGAGTTAGGCTCAACCCTACAAAACCGGCTTGTAGAGTGAGTAATGCCTCAAACTTATAAATTATTTTTCAAGCCACATTACATCCAATCAGATGTGGGACTCATAAGACTTGTTTGGGTCTCATTAAAAAGGTGTATACTAGTAATTTTGTTTCATTGACAGTCGAATACTAAGAGCACCACAGAATCAACCCTACTGCTAGTGATATATGCGCAAATTCTAAGAACACATTAAATAGAGAATGAAATAAATGAAAAATCTCATGTTGATATTTAGCAGATGGTAGAGGGAGGAAGAGAAAAGAAAGTAACCTGTTAGGTGAGGTTGAAGCAAAATGAAGCCAAGATTGTCCATTCCAAAACAAAATTCTACCATCAGCGAGACCAGTGTAAGGGCCACGACCAAGAGGATCGAAGGCAATGCTTTCAGGACCTTGTAATTGGTTTAGAAACTTAATCTCCGATTTTTGTAACAAGTTCTGTTCGTCTCTATCAGCAGGAAGCTCAGACCATGGGGGCATCTCAACCTTTTTGGCCTCAAACTCAGGAAATTTCGCTAAGGGGCTGTGTTCAAATGGGTCCAACGCACAGTAAACAGCAAATAGTAGAAACACAACGGCGAAGGCTCGAGCCAGAGTCATCGGAAAACTTGAAGTGAAGCAAAGTAAGAGGGTTTTTGTGGTGTGTGGGAATGTTACGTTGAAAATATGAGTGAGTTGGTTATCAATGGGGATTGGAGAGGTAGTAATGAAACGCGTGTTTGTTTGGTTTCAAATTCAATATGGAATAGCGAAGGTGGTGGGTAGGTGAGACATCTAACTTGTAATAAGAGTGTGTTCTCTCTCACTCCCTCCCTCCCTCTTGGTAGCTGCTGCAACCAAGTCTTCCTTTTAAGTCCACAATGACTTAATAATAATGTGTGCAATTCAGCACATAAGCACACTTGTGTTGACTTCGGTGTAGTACTTTTTGGAATTTGGATTTGAAGATTTCGAAAGAGCCATACTTCTTACGACCCCTTCCTATACTATGCGAAAATACACCAATGCCATTAATGAAATGCGCACATTTTTTTCTTGATATTACGAAGGTTCGGAACTAAACTTCCGAATTCAGAAGTTTATTTCCGAACCAAGTAGACACCCCTATTTGCAAGATTTTTAAAAGGTTCGGAACTAAATTTCTAGTTTCGAACTGGTTCGGAAGTTTAGTTTTGAACCTGTTAAAAATCAGCATGTGGTGTTTGGAAGCGCATTTCACGTGAGGGTATTTTGAAAATATTTGAGGGTCAGGGGTGTCCAATGAATCGAGGGAGGTTGTACGAAGTATGACCTTTGGAAATTTCGCATAGGCAAGCTCATATTATGCACGACACAGATACTTACTGTATAATAGTAACAGTGCTTCTTATATAACAGGCCGGCCAGTAGGTTGGTTGGACTAAAAACCAATTGCTGACCAGACTTACAATAATTATTAACAGGACATACTTCTTACGATCCTCTCACTACTCACTACTCACTAGACACCCCCAAACCATGCAAAAAAGACGAAAATGCAATTAATGAAACGTGCGCGTCTCTTTTTTTTTTGGAAATTTAGTTATGAACCAAGCAGACACCCCCATTTGCAAGATTTTTAACAGGTTCGGAACTAAACTCCTGAACTGGTTTAGAAGTTTGGTTTCAAACTTTTTAAAAATCAGCGTGGGGTGTTTGGAAACGCGTTTTACGTGTGGGTATTTTGGGAATATTAAAGGGTTGGAGGTGTCCAATGAATAGAGGGGGTTTTACGAAGCATGGCCCTTATTAACACCCCCTTTTTTCTAACATGCACACATTTCATTTCTTTTTTCTTTTCAAAATGTCCTTGTTCATAAGTTAACCTCCACCCGAAGTGGATCCATGACATGTGATAATTTTAATATGGAAGTTATGGCTCTGTTTAGTAATACCAATCGGCTAGTTTATAATAGATAATTTATAGTGGATAAGTCTTTTGTCAGTGTTTGACATGACTGACTAGCTTATAACATTCTTTGGAAACACTACTTAAAGTAGTGTTTAATATTTCCTCTCATATTCACTATTGTTACTTTGATTAAATTTCCCATTTATCATCTATTAAATTGATGTTCTCTCTCATATTTAAACATTCATTACAAATGTCTTTTTTTATAAGCTCATTACAAATGTATATTCATATCATTTTATATTTAAAAAAAAAACTAGTTCAACCATTAATTTACCAAACACTTTAAATCCAATATGTTAGCTTATCTACTAGCAGATAAGAGATAAATTAGCGGATAGTAGATATAACCTAGGCTATTAACCAACTTCTTAATTTTTTTGATAAGTCAAAGATCTATTAATATTGGGTACAAGGGGTGTCACATCCCATTTACAATTCAGTTACAAATCAATTGTCTCCTTCACATGAAAGACATCTCATCAACATCCCAACCCTGAGTCATTTCATACACATCTCCCCCAGCATATACCTTACTAGGGAAATTTACAAAATAGTCCCCTTGATGTATTTTCACTACAAAAAAAAACGCTTATTTGCGAGGGACATTAGCGAGGGAATAACATTCCCTCGCTAAAACTGACATTAGCGAGGCTAATGGTTAGCAACGAAATTTTCGACATTAGCGAGGGACTAGTCCCTCGCTAAGTGGAGGCGGGAATTAGAAAAATTTAGCACGACTAACAAGGTGATTAGCGACGAAATTGGTCCATCGCTAACATGAATTTGATCGTTAGCGAGGGAATTAGCGAGGGATCAATCCCTCGCTAAGTGGAGATGGGAATTTGAAAAATTTAGTACGAAAAACAAGGTGATTAGCGACAGAATTGGTCCCTCGCAAAGGGAATTTTTTTTACTTTAAATATCCACACACCACACACTCTCATTTCACCTTATCCCTTCTCTCACCTCTTCCCTCTTTCACTACGAATTCTCTCCACCTTCCAACACCACCACACCACGCCGCCATAAACTCCTCTCCTCTTCCTTCCTCAGTAAAAAAAGATAGCACATGTTAAATGAAGGTCCGAGTTTTGTATATGACAAAATAAGCAATACAATAAAATATAATTGTACCACTAGGGCACCACTATCAGTAAGTCAATAAAAGCATCAGTCAAATAGCACGTGTAACAAACACTAAACAACTAAGTTCGCACATGGCTTATTGACAAAAGGAAGAAAATCAACTGTGGTTGTCCAATACCTCAAATATAGCAATATCAGTCAAAGATAACAAATTCAAAATATCATAGGTGGAAAAAAGAACAAGAAAATTCGGTAGCTGGTGTGGGTGGCTGTTGTATGGGTCATATGGATACATCGCAACAAAATTATCTTCGACGGTGGCGTGGTTAGTGTACCAATTAAATATGGTTAATCAAATAAAGCTTTTGTCTTGGGGTTGGTTTGCCAATAGGGTGGGAACCAACTTGTCTTTAGATTTAGATTCTGCAAGTTGGAGTAACAATCCTTCTTATCGTCTCTCGTTGATTGAATGTAATTAGGCGTGGTACCCCTTGTGCCACCATTAATAATATTTTTGACTTAAATAAAAAGAATATCAGAAACCCATAAACCCACAATCCCTAAATCCCAACATAACAGATTCCACTTTCAACAAACACTAAACTAAACGCTAATCACTATCACAAAATATACATACGTGGTACAATACTTCACATCTTCTCTCGTAGCTCCTCCGATGCCTGGAATTTTCAACTCCTTCGTGTCGTAACAGATGACTAGGGTTAATATCCAGGGTTCGAACGAATTGGGATTTTCGGTTGTGAACTTAGGTTTTACGAATCAAAGGAAATTTTGTGAAGAAGTTCTTAGTTCGAAGAAGAAGTGGATTATTGAAGAAGGAGAAATCGATTATTGAAGAAGAAGAAGTGGATTATCGTGAAAAAGAAGTTCTTCGTTTCTCTTCTTCTGTTATTCGTGTTTCTCTCTTCTGATATTAACTTCTATTGTTGTTATAATGATTTTAACAATAATAATAGTTTACATTTTATTTATTTAATTAGTTAATATAATATTAAATCTGATATGGGCTGGTCTATGTGGCATCATTAAATGATGTGTGCAAGTTGAGTTAGCTGCCACGTCATTTAATGAGTGCCACGTAAGCGTTTATTTTATAGAATGCCAAATCTGCCAAAAAAACTGAAAAATCCCTAAACTAAATGTTCTGATTTTTTTTAAAAAATTGTAGGATTTTTGTCTGAGTTTTAAAATATGGGGACCAAATGTCCGAATTTTTTAAAATAGAGGAACTAAAAGTATAATTTAGCCTAAAATATAAATTCAGTAAATGTTATTATCTTTTTATGTGTTATGAGAGGATCCTAACTCATTTTTGAACACCAATAAATTGTAAGAAAAATGCGAACGAAGCACACTTTATGCTAAAATGGAGCAAAATAAGTCACTAATGGAAATACTCGTACATGCTTAGAAAGTAACAAATGTGTTTGCCAAACTCCCATGTTATAAATTGGTTCTTGTACTCTTAATTCAATTATAGTAGTAAAAAAATAAACCAGAGAAGTGAAGGATTTATTTATTTAGAAGCCTGGGTGCATTCACATGCAGGCCATTTAGTTTAGATGACAGAAATTCTAAACAAGTCACTGATCCCTATAAGCAAAAAACCCTATCCCTGATCGCTAAAACATTCCAAATTTCCAAATCATTAATATCTCGCCCCCCTCGTCCGCTACAGAAAGCCAGTATGGTTAGGTTATAAGAGAAGAGATAGATGGGTCACTCCCACCCACTCATTCCCTCAATCATAACACACGCATCATCTTCCCATCCAATCCATCATCCTATATATAATTTCCCCACTCTCTTCTTTTCTGTTTTACACTCACGCGCATGTACATACTATACTACTATAATCATAATCTCTCCGCATTCCAAACCAAGATTTCATTCCTATAATCCATCTTTTCTATGTACTACTAATACTAACCCCACTCCCCTTCACTAATTCTCCCTGACCAGACTAGTCCCATCCTAACCTTTCACATTTTGTACACATTCTTTCTCTCTCTTCACATTAAAATAAGTGAAAAAATAATATTAATTATTTTATACTAATAATCCCGTTTTAGTATTTCTTCTGTCTTGTCTTTATATATTTTCTTCCGGGTCTACTGTAAATCCTCCTTGATGTTCACTTTTCTTTGAGCCAAGTGATTCTCTCTCTCTCTCTCTCTCTCTCCATCGTGATCTATATCTGCCTATAAATCAACTTATAGCTAAGCACACTCACATTGAGAGAAAAAATGGACATGAATCACATGATTGCAACCGAACGTGTTTGTTATGTTCACTGCAACTTCTGCAACACCATTTTAGCGGTACAATTCTCTTGTCTTCTCTTTCTTGTTTATTTATTTTTTTCCATATTCTTTTAAGCTTTCCATTGGCAATTTGGGTTTCCTGTAATCGAGATCATGCGATGAGAATAAAGGAAAAGGTGAGCTAGCTATATTTATGAGATGAAAACAAAGTATAATTCAGCTCTTTTCAGACCTAATCAGAATGCTTGTACATAAATGGATGAAAACCAAAATATTGGCAAAGCTAATTAACAGTTACCCCAATTTATATATAAAGATAAAGATAACTTCCACACCTGAAGAGATCCATCACTGAATTGTGATTTTCTTAACTGACTTCTATCTTATCTTATCTTATATTTTATGAGAAAGTGTAACTGGGTTCGCCCTTGGAACCTCTACCATGGTAAGAAGTTCATGAACTGTGTGGTCTAAGTCTGGTTAAAGGTATGGAAAGGATTTATATGTAGCCAAATTAAGTAATAGCATAAATAAATAAATAAAATAAAATAAAATCTAGCTAATTGTTGATCTTCATTGATCCATTTAGGCATGTCCTAGCTTGAGAGAAACAAGAGAATTCTTTGAGCCCAAAAGGATGTAATTTTGAAGATCATATGAACAAAATACTACCAGCTCACGACTAGGGCTATAACAATATTAGGGTTTCCTCACCCTATCTTGTGTTTCTTTTTAAGAAAAAATCACAAGATAATGTATAGCATCATATCATATGTTATATAATGTTAAATTGAAGACAAAATCTACAACGTTTTTTAATTTACTAGTTTTTTTTTTCTTGTTTGTTTAATGTACTTGTGAACTAATAAACGTAGAAATAAATCTGCGTACAAATCCATCCATGTGATGGGAAGCAGGAGGAGTATGGTTTCTCTCTCCTGAGTCCGTGATCCCTTAATTACAATATTTCTGTGATGAGGGTGAAGCTGCATTTTTCTGTTCAACATGATTTGCCACCATTCTAGTGAAGCGTCTGCTTTTCCAGGCCACCATGTTCAGTTCTTTTCACGGTTTCAGTCTATTGCTTCCCTTAAGTACAGAAGCAGTGTACCCTCTTTGTTTCTACAATAATTTGTTACTGCCAGAAAAGATCCATTAATAGATGATTTTCCTTTTTCCTTTTTTCCTAATCTCTCTCCTTTCTTTCATGATAGCAGCACAGCACCATTGATGAAAATAAAACTACCCTTTTGAGAAAAGCAGTCTCTTTCTTTCTCTCTTCATAAAATGGAGATCTAAAATGATGATCACCATTCAATACCCTCTCTCCTTTATTTATATCTCTCTTTGACACTGAGTAGTGGTTAATTAACGGTGTTTCTGATATGGGCTAGCTTGATGGTTTCTGTTCCAGTCAAGTCATTTTCAGCTCTCTCTTTCCTTCACACAATTTCTATCTTTTATCATCTTGCCTTGCAGTGTCAGCTAAAAGTAATGCGCACCGAGACACATTGTGATTTGTGAGAGTAATAATCCCATGTCAGGTTTTCTGAGCTTGCTGCCAGTCACTCTCTTCATAGCTGGACAGTCCCCATAAAAGTAGAGTCTCTCAGAATGAATGAAAAAAGATTACTGCACTCGCTTCCCTCTTTGGCCTTTTTATCATCCTCAGTCTGGCAACTATATGTTTTTCGTTTTTTTCTCATCACCATCTTCTTAGGCATTATAGTGGAGCTGTTAAGTTCAACACCATCAAAATTGTGAATAAAAGGCATTGAGATGCATATATATATATATATATATATATATATATATATATAGACACATGTATATATTTCTTATGAAAATGGAAATGGGTGTTGGCAGGTTAATGTTCCATACAGCAGTTTGCTAACCATAGTGACGGTTAGATGTGGACACTGTGCTAATTTGCTATCAGTTAACATGGCTGCATCTCTTCAACCATTTCCTCCTCAACTCCCTCAGGTATATATATTTATTTTCACACTCGTCTATGGAATTAAACTTGGGCTACTTGCGCAGAGATTAAGTCTAGTGATTGTCAATTCTATGAAAAAATGTCGACCCTTTGAAATGTATCTCTAAGATATAGAAGCTTTTGTTGTGTGGTGCTGTTATTTACTAGTCTTGGGTTATCCTAATCTTTGTACGAGGTTTCAACAATTTATGTCATTCGATAGATGACTAAATAGTTGAAATCGTTGATTTGGCACTCTCTCCTCTGGCTTCTTTGGGATATGCAAATTTGTATCTTTCTTGCCAAAACTCCAGACTGTGAGTCGGTTGTCCGTAGGGTTAAGTCCCTCTTTTGGGTGAGGTTTCTCGATAGGTCGAAGGGTCCGCAATGTCTTTGCTTTGAGTGGCATGTTGCTCCTTTACTGTGTATTAGTAGAATATTCTTTTCGTATTTTGATACATATAATTAAAGGTTTAAAAAAAAGGTCAAATATTATATTATCTATTCTAATAAATTAAGTCTCCGCCTTTCGAGAAAAATCACATTCTTTTTAATTTTGTTCTCTCTTTTAAGGTTAATCTTCCCTAATTAGATCATTCACCTCTCAGTTTATTCACAAAACCACCATTAAAAAACAAGGTTTATTCACAAAATCGGCTTTTGACCAAGACTAAGTCGCATAATTGCTTTTTTTATGAATAAAGTGTGGATGATTGTATCTCCAAAAAATAAGAGTGTTAACTCGTGGAGTGGTGTCTGCTAATTACTACGTATTCTAGTGTGGCCCTACTACCTCATTTGAGTTTATTTTGGATTTTTCATTGGATTTCTGTACAGTGGTTTTTGTGTAAATGATCTTCGAGTTCAAAAAAAAGATTTTGTTCCCTCTTTCAAAGATTATGGACAGCTGGATGATTTTTCGTTGTCATTTGTCTAGTGTTTTTCCTTTTGAAAAAAATAGAAATTAAGCTCCACTTATTTTATTTTATTGTCTTTATTTTGTATTACTCTCCTATTTAATTATCTGTTGATAAGCCACAGAAACAGCAGCTAATCATTGAAGAACCAAGCATGAAGGAGCTGGGATCATCTTCAAAAATATCAGCATTTGAGGCAGTAGATCAGCATGAACCACCTAGGATTCCTCCCATTCGTCGTGAGTTACACTCTATTTTTGTATTGTATTAGCTTTTGGTATATATCATCAAAATTCCAACTTTGTATTACTCTCAAATTTGAATCAACAAACAGGCATCTAGCTAGACCCTCCTGAACTTTTTATTATATATACAACCACCAATTTTATCGACGAAAATGACTCACAATACTTAGAAACAAACAACTGGCACAGATTAATTAATGTAAGCAGAACAACCTCATCATTGATTAGTTACCAGTATTTTTCAAAAGAGTGGAGTTTTTATTATTTACACATGAGTACCCAATTTAGGAATCTTTCTAATTTTATTGGTGGATTTATATGGCCCCTTCAAGATAGTGACCTTACGTAACAAAATTGACCAATCCTTAATTCATTTCTGTCATGCCATGCCCTAAAACACATGCATGCAGTTATATATCCCATGTGTAACTTCATTTCATAGATATTAGCTCATGCTAATTGGCATTGATACTAGCTAGTATAGTAGACTGGAAGTGGTACTTCAGTTACTAAGTTAGTGGTGAAATTTTCACGCTCAAGTGAAATGATTATGACTTATACAATGAGGACAAAAATTTTGTTTGAGAGATAAACCTTCTAGGAAGGCAAATAAAAGACTCTTGGACAAACAAGTGGAATTCCAATGATATTTGAAATGTCTACTGGAGGACATACTTTTTATTGTTTGGTGTAAAATCGTCTCGGATAGTTAAAGAACAAACAAATAAAGAGTATGTAATTTCTTTTAACAAGCAAAAGTATACATATTATATGTAAGTTGTGTCTCAAGGAACACAAAAACCTCTATAAGAGGAGGGCCAAGTTGTCTCTATTATGAATGGCAGGTGCCCCTCTGTTGTGTATTAGTCGGAATTAGCGTTTTGTGCTCTTTAGCACCTTGTATTGGGTTTGGACAGCCCTTGTGAAAATTCGGATTGAACTCAACGTGATTTTTGTTGATTTTAGAAAATCATACTGAATTGTAATTATGTAATGTAACTTTGAGATGTATTCAAGTTGTGGTACCCCTTGTACCATCAATTAATGCAATTTTGACTTATAAAAAAAAAAATTGTTGATTTTAGAAAATCATACTGAATATATGTATTTCATTGAAGTTTTCTAGGGATACAAATATGTCCTATATAATTTGTTTTATATTACAAACTTAATATTTCGTGATTATCACAGCTGCAGAGAAAAGACAACGTGTTCCTTCTGCTTATAACCGGTTCATTAAGTAAGTAATTGATCTTCCAAGTTTACCATTCCAAACCAATTTGCTTGCTACTCCTAATATATATGGTATCAAGGTGCACGATTTATTTAACCCTGTGATTATTTTGTTAAAAAGCTCACTATTATTTAAGCAAATAACTATCATTATTTTGTCAAAAAAAAATTTTACTATGATATTTACAGAAAATAGGGTGAAAATAAGATTATTTCACTAAAAATATAACCTCTTATTTCTTAATAAAATTTGAGGCGTATACGATGACTAAAAACCAAACCACATTGTACCAATATTTATTAGTACTAGAGGCTATTATATAAGGAAAAACAAAAAAGAAAGCTTATCTACCATGGTTTGCAGGGAGGAAATACAAAGGATCAAGGCCAGTAATCCAGATATCAGCCACAGGGAGGCATTCAGCTCGGCAGCCAAAAACGTGAGTTTAAGCTTAATAATTAGTACTACATTTCTTGAGCCACTTGTTTCTTTCTAAACCTTGCTAGATCGGCAATATCCATGGTTTTAGTGAGACCCTTTGTATTCGGATTGAGTACCCCTTATGCTCCCTTGAATAAATTCTATTACCTTTCAAAAAAAAAAACTCACCAAATAACTAACTCAGGGTGTCCATATTGATGTTGAACTTGGGGTGTTCATTTTTTTATATGCAAAAAAAATATCAAAATAGAAGAATATAACCCATTTACAAAATACTTAAAAAGTGATTATCGAAAAAAAAAACTTAAGAAGTCATATGAAATGCATAAATAGAGCTGATAAAATGAGTTGGGTCAATTGGCTAGAGTCGAAAAAACCGAAAATATAGGCCTTAGATAATTAACTGAGTCCATTTTAATAACACAGTTTTTTTAGCTCAGACCGTTAAAGCCTAAGCTCTTACCAATATACCACGGTCGGGCTTCTGTAAGCACATATATGTTAACTAATAAAAAAAAGTTAATGTTTAAATTGTGGGAAAAGTAAATATATATATAAAATAAAATTTTTCATTTTTTATTTTTTATTTTTTTATTTTTTAAAAAAATTCTCTATTTTTGAGTGTGTGCGCTCACACTGCAAAAGTGTATACAAAATATGTTACCCTTTTTATTATTTATTATAGAAATCTTTACTAAAATATAAGGTTCCATAAAATAATTTTTAGTGATTTGGAGTGCTAGCGTTATTGATTTTTGCTCTGTCCCGGCTATGCTATCTCAGATCATGGTCTCTAAATTAAAGGAAAATTTTTGGTGTTTAAAGGCTATTATGAGAATTTTTGAACTAGTGTCGGGTTTGAGGGTGAATTTTCACAAGAGTTGCTTGATAGGAATAAGTATGGATGAGGAGGAGCTAAGGGTAGGAGCTAAGTTCTTACATTGCCAAACCGGAAATACTCCATTTAAATTTTTAGGGGTACCGGTTGGGGCTAATCCTAGAGTAGCAAAGACGTGGAGCCCGGTAATAAAAAAGATGAAAGATGGATTGTCAATGTGGAGGAGTAGGCAACTTTCTTGGGAGGAAGAATTACACTAATCAACTCGGTGCTTGCTAGCTTACCACTGTATTATTTCTCTTTTTTCAAAGCTCCAAAGAATGTAATCAAGGAAATGGTGAAGATCCAAAGAAACTTTCTGGGGGGGGGGGGGGGGGGGTAGTGAAGAGATAAAAAAGATGGCTTGGGTGAGGTGGAGTAGGGTGTGTTTACCGAAAGAAAAAGGAGGGCTTGGCATAAGGAATATGGAAATTTTTAATATTGCATTGTTAGGAAATTGGAGGTGGAAAATGTTGGTAGAGAAGGATAATTTATGGGGTGAATTGTTGGATGGTTTATACGGTGAAGAAGGAGTATTGCGTCAATCTATTAGCTCGGTGTGGTGGAAAGACTTGCACTTAATTGATAAAAGTCTATCTTACGGAATTAATTGGTTTCAAGAGTCGGTGAAAAGGAAAATGGGGGACGGAAGTAGTATAAAATTCTGGTTTGATAGTTGGTGTAATCCTTGACCGTTGGAGACTATTTACTCGCAGCTGCTGCCTCTGTCAGAATGTCCAGCAGGGACTGTATCAATACAACAAACCATAGCAGTACAACCAGTCCAACCCAGAGAAAAATAAATTCACAAAAATATTACTCCTATACTCTTGGAAATGCATTCCAAAGAATAATAAAACATACCGTGACTCAACTTAGCCTTAGTCAAAAACCATTTTCATGAGTACAGTTTTACCAATTGATAATTGATCTTTAAAATTACTATGACTAATTGAGTTTTGGTGTTTTTCAAATTCAAGTATTATTCATCAGTACTAAATGTTTTAAGTTGATACTTACATTTCACAAGTCTAGACAATATATGAACTTTCTGGTGTGGGGATTGCCATGCAGTGGGCACATTTCCCTCATATCCACTTTGGGAAGCAATCAAAGTTGGACCATGGCGAAGGAACTGAAAAGTCTCATGATTCTACTGATATTATAAGTTGGTAAACTGTGAGTATCAGCTTGTTTTTTCAATGCTTCACCTAAATCAGTGAAAAATGAGGTTCATCCAATTTCCCGATATCGTACTACTGGATGGGAAAAAGACTCGATCTCCTGCAAATTAACCTCATACTTCGTACCAATGTTTAATACTCTACATATATATGTGTTGCCCTTTTTTATCCTTGTTATGAAATTATTGCTATTTTTGTGATATTGCATTTATTATATATGTTGAACTTGATGAGCACTAAAGTAAACAACAGGCTCCTTCTATTAAAGTAAAGCCACTTTGATGAGGCAATCTATATATATATATTTATATATTATATATATTCTCTCTTCTCGATCAGTTTTGAACACATAAGAAAATATGATTACATCTAATTTATTCTTTTTATGATAAGCAACACCAAAATTTCACCTCCAGGAGGACCACATGGACACAGTAGTGCTTTTTTCAATTTTGAGATATGGTTATCGTTTGACCATTTTAGGTATTTGGTGCTTCTATCCAGGGGACTCTTTTACCCGCTATGTTTGCATGAGTTTCTTGAATGAATAAATTAAGATAGACTTATATATATATATATAATGCTATTTACCTCTACACAATTGAATCTTTTTGAGTTTCTGGACCATCTTGTTCAGTTGATGGAGTAGAGAGCCCTATTAAAGGAGTAACATGTAGTGCAGGTGCTGCATGCATGTCCTCACCTGTCACACTCCCAGAACTGATCGATCAGTTTGTTTTTAATGTTCATAGTAATATAGAAATGTGTATCGGAAAAGGGAATCCTAATTTCCTTTCAATATCTTCACAAAGTCAAAAAATGTCGCCAGTTAAATATTGTTATCAGTTAACCATAATAATTTTTCTCTTAAGAGGAAGAGGAAAACTTATTCAAATGATACAATATAAGTGGCCTTTATATTATATAGGCAAAGGCTTACAATTTAAATTACTAGAATGTTGTACATAATTAATCACTATGTTTTTTTTAGATAAATAAATTTCATTGAAGGGAGCACAAGGGGTGCCCAACCCTTACAATGCAAAAGAAGAAAAGGGGAGGGCCTCCTCAAAACCTCCCTGAGACAAAACCCTTTGGGAAAAAGACTCAGGCAGGAAAAAGAGTACCCTGTGCAAAAAGCACTACAGTGGGAACAACAACCTAACCCACTGTTTCTCCCCCTACTAAAGTTACAAACTATTAACAGATGAAGAATTCAGAATACAAGGGTGTTCCAACGAATTCAATACCCCAGTTGGGCAATTATACCAATCCTCCCATCCAGCTTCACAGCCTCTCCCTTGCCTAGCTTTGAACCAGCCCCATGAAGTGTCTTTAATAGCCGCAACGACAGAAGAAATTGAAGCCACCTCCCCTTTGAAAATTCTTTTATTCCGGGCCATCCACAAATTCCAAATAACCGCCAGCCATATAATTTGTTTTATTCGCCACAACTTCCTACCTTTTAGTAAATTTCCGAACTCCATAAAATGAGTAACCAAGTCATCTTCCTGCAATTGGGCAGCTCCCAACCAACGAAACACCATCCTCCAAACCGACTTTGCTACAATACAAACAAGAAACAGGTGCACGGGAGTCTCGGCTTCTTGCAAGCAGAAAGCGCAGCGCCTATCCTCTTCATTTTGCAACACTCCTTTCCGAAACAAGGCATCTCGCGTTGCTATACGATCAAGCATCACCTGCCAAGCAAAGATCTGCACCTTCGAAGGGACATTTTGCCTCCATAGTCTCGACCATACAACAGAATTATTGCTGTGATTTGGCACTGTTACACCTGCAAAAAAATCAGGCAGCCACAAATAACAACTTTTTACCGAAAAACCGCGAGCAATATCTGATTTCCATCGCCAATGATCGGGCGACAGAGAGTCTAGCGAAACTGTTAGTAACATGTCCTTTAAATATAGCACATTAAGCGACTCCGTTGATGGCACTTCCAACGTCCAATCCCACTCCCATCGCCAACCACCTCCATCCCAACGACCCATATCCTCAACTAGCGCATCTTTTACCCTGCAAGCATTATACACTGAAGGAAACAATTCAGAAAAATTCTCAGTACCCAACCATCTATCCTTCCAGAATCTCGTTAGATTGCCTCTTCCCAATTTTAGGTGTATGAGATCATTGACCAACCATTGTGCAGTTTTGCGTCTTCCCCTAACTGGCATAAGTCCCTCCACCACAACGATGTCTTCCCCCAATCTCTTCTATACTCATTTGGAGTAGGCCATCTCCCTTTTAGACCATATTTTACCGTTAGAATCTCCTTCCATAAGGGAGTTCCTTCCTCCGTCAGAATCCTCCACCTCCACTTTGTTAACAATGCTATATTAAATGCTTCCAGATTTTTTACACCAAGCCCTCCCTCTCTTTTTGCCATACATATTTTTCCCCAGTTAATCCACGCCATCTTCCTTGTGTCGCCGTCGCTACCCCACAAAAAGCTTCTTTGGAGTTTAATGATTTCCCCAACCACTTTCTTTGGTGCCTTATAGAATGAAAATAAATAAAGGGGTAGAGAAGACAATACCGAGTTTATGAGCGTGACACGTCCCCCAATTGAAAGTTGTCTGCTCCTCCAACACGTAAGTCTTGCTTTTACATTATCTACGATCGGTTGCCAGGTACTCAACAATCTCGGATTCACACCCACCGGAACACCAAGGAATTTAAATGACATAGAGCCCAATCTACAAGATAAGAACTGTGAAATTCCCTCCATAATACGGTCTTCCAAATTAATCCCGATAACATTACTTTTTGCAAAGTTGACTTTCAGCCCCGAGACCATTTCAAAGCTTCTAAGGATTGCTTTCAAACACCACACACTACTTTCCCCACCGTCACAGAAGAAGATTGTATCATCCGCAAATTGAAGTAATTAATCACTAGGTAAAACACCCCAGTCAAATTTTGGGGCTGGTTCAAATTTGAGTTTGTATTCTGTCTTCCATTTGATTTTAAAAATGGGTAGCGGAGTTTTTTTTTTGATAAGCCAAAATTTTATTAAAATTGGATTAACACTACGCCAGATGTTGGAAAAAAGAGCGCATCCATTAGCAGCGCTTCCTTATTAAATGCTACGCAATGTTAGGAATGGGCAGCGCTGGGGATAAAAGCGCTACTTATAGGAGAAAAAGGTCCTCCAATGAGCAGCGCTTGAAATGAAACGCTGCCTAATGCTGAGAACGCGCTGGGTGATGGGCAGCGCTTTATAGGCAAACACTGCCTATTGCTAAGAACACGTTGGGTGATGGGCAGCGTTTAGCAGGCAAACGCTGCCTATTGCTAAGATCACGCTGGTGATGGGCAGAGTGCTTTTTATCAGATGCTGCCTATTAAGAAAACACGAAACTAAATGAGTAGCACTTTTATCCAAAGCGCTGCCCATTGAGAAAACACAGAAGACACATTTCCTTTCATCTGAATAATTCCTCTCACACCCTTCTTTGTCTTCTCTCTCTCACGAACCCAACCCTCTCTTTTTTTCTCCCTCACTTCACAAGATTCTTCTCTTCTACTCTTCAACACCAACCCACAAAAGAACCATTCCCCTTCTTCAACACAAACACCATTTCGCCTTTCCCTTATCAAATTTTCGAAAATAAAAAATTACTTACCATTGCATTTGTTTCTTTTTTTTGACAAACTTACAGAGCTAGGTATTATCAGGGTTTGCAACTATGAATTCTGGAGTAACATGGGGAGGAAAGAGAAGCCGAAAGCGAAGGCAAACGAGGACGAAGAAGTTGGTGAACTAAACAAGGATCTCGATGGCGTTTCCTCACGGCTGCTTGTGTTGAGCAGCGACGACAGCAACGATGCTAACCAAGATCTGAGTCTCAAGATCGTCAAAGAGCCCCTGCGGATGCGTGAGACGAAGCTCTCCCCGAACGATGTCGTTTTGAACGGTATCAATTTGATTCAATATTTGCTTTTAAAAGCTTTTAATTAAAAATTTGTTGGGTGTTTTTCAGTTGAGAATCATCTCTATTTAATTGGTAAAAAATGAATCAAACCTTAATACCCACTCAAAATTACAATTTTGTTTAGGATTTATTGATTTTTCAAGGCTTCTCCTTTTTCTGGAGGTTATTATAGCTGCATTTTAATATATGCTTTTAAAAGCTTTTAATTAAAAAAATGTTGGGTGTTTTTAGCTGCATTTCAATATGTGTGACATATAAAGCACTAATCAAATTTGTGTGATAAAGCACTTATGAAAAAAAATAACAAATGCAATGCTAAGTAGCTTTATATTTTATATAATTAAGGGTTTCAACTTTCAACAACAGATTCAGTTACTTTTTCAAGTTTGAGGTCATGTTTTTTATAAATATGTTAGGTGTTAGCAATGAATTTATGATGTTGTTTCTGCTCTCTGGATTCTTGTACATGAGATTGCTGGTTATGCAAGTAATAGTTTTTATTTTATTTTATTTTTCTCATGTGTTTTCGGTTCTTCTAATTTTTGAAACAGGTTGGAATAAGTACAAGTCGAATTCATGGTGTAATGACTCAAAGAGTGGTGAAATGTTTTTTTTGCCAATCTTTGGAGGATTGGAGTAATGACTGGTGTTAGTACACTATTTTTTATTTATAAGTAATCTTAGTATAATGTAATTTTTGTTATGTAAAGGTCATTGTGGCTCATTTGCTTCAACCTTATTTATGGACAAAGTTGTAATTTTCATGGTTTTGGCTTCTCTTAAGCCTTTACCTAATTTCATTAATAAAAGTTCTATTTAATTTTTTTAATATGAGTTTTCTAAATTTATGACCAGGAAATTATCAAATATAAAAAGGAAAATACATAAAAATAGAAAAAAAATAAAAAAAAATTATACAATGGGCAGCACTTGCTGGGAGAAGCGCTGCTCATTCACCTAGCGCGTTTAGCAATAGGCAGTGTTTTGTAATATGAAGCGCTGCCCATTACTAAACGCGCTAGGAGAATGAGCAGCGCTTCTCCCTGCAAGCGCTGCCCATTCACCTTGCGCTTTTAACAATGGGCAGCGTTTCCTTTTACAAAACGTTGCCTATTGCTAAACGCGCTGGCTGAATGAGCAGCGCTTCTCCCTGCAAATGCTGCCTACGACTACCAATGAGCAGCGCTTCTTAAACGCTACCCATTTTGGGCGTGGAATCAGCAGCGCCAAATTTAGCAGCGCTCAGAAACGCTGCCCATGACCCAAAAAAAAGTTGCCCATCCCCAAATTTGTTGTAGTGTAAATTGTCTTCAATTTGAATGAACTCTTCATTGTGTTCAATTTGGAGAAACGAAACCTCATTTACTAGGATTGTTAGGTTAGATATTAGTATAGATATGCATAGTGGCTGAGGGGCTGAGTGGTCTTATTGTGGTTCCGTTGGCTCCGTTCCTATTTCTTATTGTGGCTGAGGGGCTAAGTGGTCTTATTAGGCACGCTGTACAGGTGGATCTATTTAGGGGTTTTGAGGTCAGGGAATTTGGTGTTGTGGTGTCTCATTTGCAGTATGCCGATGATACCCTTTTTGTTGGGAAGCCAACTGTGGAGAATCTATGGGCTATGAAGGCGATTTTGAGGTGTTTTGAGATGGTATCGGGATTGAAGGTAAATTTTTCTAAGAGTAGTATCTTGGGGGTTAATGTTAGTCCTACATTCCTATCATTGGCGGAGGGTTTTCTCCATTGCAAAGTGGGAGGGGTGCCGTTTAAGTACTTGGGCCTTCCCGTCGGGGCTAATCCGCATCAGATGGCTACTTGGGATCCTCTCATTGCCATTATGCGGGGCCGGCTTCTCTCATGGAAGAATAGGTTCATATCTCTTGGGGGCCGAATTGTTCTCCTTAATTTAGTCCTTAATAGTATCCCTATTTTCTATCTTTCATACATTAAGATGCCGGTGGGGGTGTGGAAGAAGTTGGTTCGATTATAGAGGGATTTCCTATGGGGTGGTTGTGTGGATAAGAGGAAGATACCTTGAGTCCGGTGGTCTGAAGTGTGTAAACCGAAGAATGGCGGGGGCCTTGGGGTTAAAGACCTACGGGTTTTTAATTTGAGTTTGTTGGGTAATTGCGATGGAGATTGTTAGATGGGGGACATCCAGCTTTATGGCGAACTATACTTGTGGCGAAGTACGGGGTTGTGGTTACTAGGTCTCTGGAGTTGCCTGCCTTATCTCCTCCAAGTTATGCCTCAGCTTGGTGGAAAGATCTGTGCCTTCTTAACTCGTCGGTGACTATGGATGGGGATTGGTTTGGTGATAGTGTCGTGAAGTCTGTGGGTAATGGGGAGTCGACCTCCTTTTGGTAGGATACTTGGGTAGGCTCACAACCGCTTTGTAGGAACTGCCGCCTGATTTATTTTCTCTCCTTGCTGCCTTCTATGCCTTTGGTAACGGGGGTCGTGCTAAGCGAGGTTTGAATCTCATATGGTATACCGTCCATTGGCTTCTCTAGGAGGCGCGTAATGGCCGGGTTTTTTCTGCTATAGCCCCGGATCGTGATCTTATTGTCTCTAGGGTGAAGTCTCTGTCATGGAAATGGTTCTTGGCTAGGTCCAAGGGACCAAGTTGTATTTATTATGAGTAGCATGTGGCCCCATTGTTATGTATTTCTCGGAACTAGTCTCTTATGAGCTCATGTGTATTTTGTGTTAGCTTGGTCACCCATTGTGTCCTTGGCCTTATATATATACCCCTTTTGCTTGTAAAAAAAAAAGAAATATATGCATAGGGTAACCTAAACTCTATTTCGAGGTTGATATTAGTAGCATACTAGCATGTTAGAAGAAAAGTTATGGGATGTATATTGATTGATTGTATCTACCTATTTCATTCCTTATGGGACCAAGTTGTATTCAAATTGTTCCCTTAATTTGTATGTTAGAAGAAAAGTTATGGGATGTATATTGATTGATTGTGTCCTTAATTTTAAACAACAAAAGTATACTCCATTCCTTTTTTTTTTTTTACTTTTGGCTTGTTACATACAAATTAAGGGAACAATTAATTTGTGTTAGTTAAGTATTAAAATACCCTCTTTGTAATTGTCTTGGGATAATTGAAGTCAAAATAAAAAAGTTGAGAAAAGTAATTCATACTTTGGAATTCTAACAGACTTGATAATATTTAAGGTATATTTGTAAAATTTGCTTGAATTATACCTTGAGTTTTTAAAAGCATCATTGTTTTGAAATAAAAATAAAAGACTAAAAGTACCCAAGATTAGGAACAGAAAAATAGTATATTTTATATTTTACATACGTTGATTCGCTTGAGGCTCCCCACATCCATCTATCCTTAGGTGTGGAAAGAGCCACTAGGCAGATGTTAATGGCATAATGTGGATGGTTACTATGATTGTTTGTGTATGTCGCCGATGTGAGTCTTTAGGCTAGCTTATATGCACAATTAATAGGCTAATGGACCGTAATCAAAGGTCCACCTAAATTTACAAACTTCGCCTATATACTAGTTAAAATCCTAAATTTATATAAACTAGTTAAAATCCCAAAACTAAAAATAAGGTACACTTCACTCTATCCCTACACACTCGCCTCAGTTAGCTATTAACTTGAGCGTCGAAGTGTCTTGCATGTGGTTATTGTCCATATCTTTCGCTAGAGCTTGAAGCACTACCACGTTCTTTCTTTCTCAGCTTACCACTGTGAGGTATTTCTCTTTAGCATAAACTCGTGTTCTGGTCATAACAATAGAAAAGCCAGTTTAAAATAATAATTATTTTAAAATGAGAAAATTATATTTTTGAAATTCGATTATTTTGGTTCGGACCATCGCTGACTACCCATGGAGTGTCCTAATGCTTTCAATGAAAGACTAATCTCCGCTTGTGCTTAGGATTAAATTTTGCACTGGCCAACACTGAATTTGTCCACTGCGGAATCGAATTTGAGAGTACCGAGTCGATCCTCTGTGTCCCAAAGTAGATTAAGCCATTGGCCCTAATAGAGAATATGATGAGTTCTACTCCTATTTCACATTAATAGCCTAGACTTAATTTTAAGTTGTATCTTAGGATATGAAATGCCAGCACTAACTTAGAATAAGAAAGGTCAGCTTTAATTTTATAGAATAAGAAAAGCCAGCCTTAATGTAGAATTTGAATGACCAACTCTTCTTGTATAAATAGAGCATCATGCTCCATTCCAAATCAATCAAAATCTGATTCACAATATACAAATTTCTGAATCTATTATGGTATTCAGAGCATTTTTCACCACCACCGTGGCTTCGTAGATCCTGCATCCTTGTCTTCCGCTACAAGCTCGTCGTGTGTTTCTCATGGTGAGTCCGTCATCACCAGCGCTCTCGTCCACGACATCGTGTATTCCTTTCGCTACTTTCAACTACAAATTTACAGAAAAACTAGATGATAAGAACTATCTAGTGTGGTTACAGCAAGTAGAACCAGTGCTCCGAGCGAACCGTCTTCACCATTATTGTGTTGCTCCGCAAATTCCTGACCAATTCTTATCCGAAGCAGATCGTCTTGCTGATAACGTGAATCCTGCATTCACTGCGTGGGAGGTGCAAGATCAATTGCTCCTCTCATGGCTTCAATCGTCGCTTTCCGCATCGTTTCTCCCTAGCGTCATCGGCTGCCGTCACACGTGGCAGCTTTGGGATCGGATTCACCAGAATTTCCACTCTAAAGTCAAGGCACAAGCACGATAACTGAGAACTGAGTTGCGAACACTCAAGAAAGGTACAAACACTGTTACTGAGTTTCTCAACAAAATCAAGGCAATCTCCGATTCTCTAATATCAATCGGTGAATTGGTTACTACGACTGAGCAATTGGATGTTATTCTCGAAGGATTACCTTCAGAATACGAATTTCTAGTTACGCTCATTAACAGTAAGGTTGATTGGTTCGATCTTGATGAGATCAAAGCATTATTGCTTGCGCATGAACAGCGAGTCAACAAACAGAAAATTGTTGAAAAAGTTGCTTCGCTAAATGTAACTCAAGCAGCGTCTTCAAGCAAGCAGAATGTCACTCCTCAAGCAAACTACACTGCTGACACTCAGTCAAATGACAACTCTAAATCTGAAAATGCTAGTTTTCGTCGTAATTTTTTCGGTGGACGTGGTGGCCGTGGCCGTTTTGGTCGTGGTCCTGGCTTTGGCCGTGGAAATGTTCAGTGCCAAGTCTGCTACAGGTATGGTCATGATGCATCCATTTGTTACCATCGCTTCAATACTCAATACGCTCCACAAGGTCAGTATCCTGCTGCTCCTGCTTATGGTAACTATGGTACTCCCCATGGCAATCCCTATCAGTATGTGAGACCTGCCGCTGCTGCAAATTACATTGCTAATGCTACATCTCAACCACAGCAACCAGTTGCTTGGACCATGCCTGTGCCTTTAGGTCCTCCTGCCTTGGTTCCTCAAGCTATGTTTACCAATGCTACTAACCCTACTGCGCCTGTTCCTTTCTTTGATACAGGTGCCACAAACAATGTGAGTTCCCAGCCAACACCTAACAATACTGGAGTGCCTCCCCCTCCTCACCTAGAAAATGTCTTTCTAGGAAATGGCCAAGGTTTGCGTGTTCATTCCATTAGCTCTAAGTCCTTTCCATCTCCTATTAATCCTAAAATTCAATTGCATCTCAAAGATATTCTACATGTTCCTTCAATCACTAAAGACCTAATTAGTGTTCACAAATTTGCTTATGATAATAATTGTTATTTCCAAATTCACCCATTCCACTATGTTGTGAAATCACAGGCTGATAATGCTCCTCTCCTTCAAGGTCCAGTAGCTGCCAGTGGCCTATATCCTCTAAACAGTACCAGTTTCAAGTCTGTTTCATCCCTGAATAATGTTTCCCCTTCCCAAGTGAATTACACTGTATCACCTCACACACTCACTCTACAATCTCTTTGGCATAATCGACTAGGACATCCTAGTTCTGTTACTCTAAATTCTGTTTTGAAGTTGTGTAATCTCACTGCTATTCCACGAAATAATATTGACTTTTGTGTTGCTTGTTGCATGGGAAAGTCTCATAGGTTACCTTCTCAACCTTCTAAAACTGTTTATACTGAGCCTCTTCAACTTGTATATTGTGATTTGTGGGGTCCAGCACCAATGGTGTCTTCTATGGGGTATAAGTACTATGTGTCCTTTATTGATGCCTTCAGTCGTCATACATGGATATATTTTCTAAAAACAAAGGATGAAACATTGTCTAAATTTAAGGAGTTTAAGAGTCTGGTTGAGCTTCAATTAAACACTAAGCTAAAGGCCATACAAACAGATTGGGGGTGAGTTTAGACCTTTCAAACAGTTCCTAGCTGATCTAGGCATTGTCCACCGACTTATTTGACCTCACACTCACCATCAGAATGGGGTTGTTGAAAGGAAACAAAGAGATATTGTTGAAAAAGGTCTGTCCTTGTTGTCTCAAGCTTCCCTTCTCTATCATTTTTGGGATCATGCATTCCATACTGCAGTTTATCTAATTAACAGGTTGCCTGCCTCACACACTAATCTAATTCCTGTCTAAGTTTTGTTTAAAACACCGCCAAATTATGCTTTTCTCGAAGTGTTTGCTTGTGCCTGTTTTCCATTACTTAGACCCTACAACAATCATAAACTGCATTTCAGGTCCTCAGAGTGTACTTTTCTTGGCTATTCACCCTCGCATAAAGGCTACAAATGCCTTGATGCATCTGGCAAGCTATTCATCTCTAAGGATGTGTTGTTCAATGAGTCTATATTTCCCTTTAACTATCCCAAACTACATTCACAGTCTAATCATGTACCCTCCTCTATACCCTCCACCTCTCCTCTTGGAGTTGTGTCTTCTGCTCCTATATCATCTACACCACCCATTAGCCCAATCCCAAGCCCAATCCCAGCTACCACACCTCAACTATACTCACCTGTTCCATCTAACCAAAGCCCTCTACTCACCTCACTGATAGCCACAGCTCCACCTCTCTACCATCTACAGCCTCCAGCACAATTGATCCCAATTCCCTACTCCAAGCCCCTCACCACCTGCTCCTATTAATCACCATCCTATGATGACCCGTTCCAAAACTGGAAATCCTAGACCCCGTCAGTTTCCTACCTTACTTTTAACCACCACAGAACCTACCACCGTCAAACAAGCCCTTACCTCACCTCAGTGGACTCAAGCAATGGAAACTGATTATAATGCTCTTATGGCAAACAACACTTGGACTCTAACTTCTCTACCCACTGGAAAGACTGCTGTAGGATGTAAATGGGGTTTTTCGTGTCAAAGAGAACCCTGATGGCTCCGTGAAAAAATACAAGGCAAGGCTTGTAGCTAAGGGTTACCTTCAAAAATATGGGTGTGACTACACAGAAACCTTCTCACCAGTTGTCAAGCCCATCACTATGAGAATTATTCTAACCATTACTCTCACAAACAATTGGCCTCTTAAGCAAGTTGATGTGAACAATGCTTTTCTTAATGGCTATCTTGATGAGGATGTATACATGACACAATCTCCTGGTTTTATCTCTAGTGATGCCTCTCTGGTTGTAAACTTAACAAAGCAATTTATGGGTTAAAACAAGCCCCAAGGGCATGGTATGATCGACTCACCAAAACATTGATTAGTTTTGGTTTTCAGCAGTGCAAGTGTGATCCTTCTTTGCTCATATTCAACAAAAATGGTTGCTGCATCTACATGCTTATCTATGTAGATGAAATTATATTCACCGGTTCCTCGCCTACTATGATTCAGCAAGTCATTACCAAACTGGACAATGTTTTCTCTCTCAAACAACTTGGTGATCTAGACTATTTTCTTGGAATTGAGGTTAAGCGCACTTTCAATGGTAATTTACTGCTGTCTCAAGGAAAATATGTGAGAGATCTCCTGCAGAGAGCAGAGATGGATGGCTGCAAAAGTATTACTACACCTTTACCTGCTGCAGTTAAACTCTCTAAAGTTGGTGCTGATTTCTTTGAAGATCCAGCACTTTACAGAAGCATTGTAGGTGCTCTACAATATGTTACAATCACCAGACTTGAGCTAGGTTACTCTGTGAATAAGGTGTGCCAATTTATGTCTCAACCTTTGGTTTCCCATTGGTCTGCAATAAAGCGGATTCTAAGGTATCTTAAAGGTACAAGTGACTATGGATTGGTGTTTAAACCAGCTAGTTCTGCTGCTTCTATTAATCTCATGGCCTACTGTGATGCTGATTGGGCATCAGATATGGATGACAAACGCTCAACTTCTGGTGCTTGTGTAATTTTGGGACCTAACCTCATCTCTTGGTGGTCTAAAAAGCAAACTCTTGTTGCCAAATCTTCTACTGAAGCAGAATATCGCAGCCTTGCTCTTGCTGCCTCTGAAATTCTGTGGGTTCAGTCCTTGCTTCGAGAATTGTGTTTGCCTATTCCTACTCCTGTCATCTACTGTGATAATCAAAGTACAGCCACAACCGTGTGTTGCATTCAAGGACAAAGCATATGGAGTTAGACATATTCTTTGTCAGGGAAAAAGTGCTCAACAAATCGCTGATAGTTGAACATGTTTCTGCACAGTTTCTGTTATACCCCAATTTTGTCCGCCCTCTTATTTTATTATTACAATTTTTGTTTTAGCTTGTATATATGTTTTGAGCACGATTGTAAATAGTAGGTAGTTTGCAAGTCTCGGTATTATTCAAGTTTTGTTGGGCCTATCCTAGCAATTTGTCTAATTGGCTCGCTTTAGCGCATTGTTTGGTAGAACCCGATTTTCGTCCTTGGTTTTGACCCACCTTCATTTTTGTTTTGTTCACTTAATTTAAAAAAAAGTAAAAATCATAAAAAATGTTAAAAATATCAGAATTAATTAAAAATAATAATACAACATTCAAAAGATGTCCAAAATTCCTATAATACAAAAAATCAAATAATCAAAAATACAAAAAAAAATGGAAAACGAAAATAAATAAATAAATAAAATAGGCAGTAGCAGCTTCTCTGGGCCTATTCTTGCTCACCAAGCAGGTCTGATACCTGAAATGGAAACGAAATCGCTAATAATAAATTTCCGATTACGTTTTTTTACCTATATAAGCAGAGCCAGTTCACAGTAAAAGGACAGACAGAAAAATCAGAAAAAAGACCTAAAGGATTAGGATTTCGCACCGAAACCTTAATCCACAAAAATCACTCAGTTTCTGAGATAAAGAGAGGTAGCAAGCAATAAAACCAGAAGCAAAGCAGCAGCAGCAGAGGTTCGGTAGCAATCGAGTAAACAGTAAGGAGCATTTTCAGATGCTGGAGTAAAAGGTTGGTTCCTTGAATAAAAAATTTTAGGCATTCATATGTTACATATTGTTTCAGTTTAACTAGTATAAAATTGTAACCGGTGACAAAACTGTCCATATGTATATAAAATAATCAATCAAGCATAATCAGTAACTGTAAATAAATTAGGATTTCAGAAAAAACGAAATTAGAAAAATTAGGGATTAGTCAGGTTTTTAAATAAAATCAGAATTAGTTTTGTTGTTTAGAAAAATTGAAATAGATTAGAAAAATTAGGTTATATTAATCTGTCCCGAAATTAATCAAGTAATTAGTTTTTTTAGAAGAAAAGCAAACAATAAAAAATTTAGTAAGACCAGTAGAAGTGTAAAGAATCAGAGAAGGAATAGAAGAGAAAAATCGAAGAAAAATTAAAAGCAAGATGTGCAAACCGGGAAATACCTCCGGCCACCGCACACGGTGGTCGTCCTCGTTCGCCGTCGTAACCGCCACCGTCAAACGCGAACCAAGCGTTCGATCCCCCAACTCCGTCACCACCGTTGAAGCTGACCGGAGCACCAACGCCTCGCCGTCGTGACCTCCGGCGATCACCCTTCACACCGTCGTCCCTCTCTCCAGCCCGTCGCTATTCCGGTCACCACCTCAGACCGTCGGCGCTCCCTCCGTCGCTGTCGCAGAATTCCATCTTGGTCATCACCGTGGCACCTCCACGTCGTAGCCTTCCCGTCTCCCTTCTTCTTCTTCTTCCCTTTCTCTCACTCTCTCTCTCCAAATTTTCTCTCTCTCTCTCTCTCTCTCTCTCTCTCTCTCCCTGCGAATGTCACTTTCTCTCTCATTGAGACTAATGGTGCGGTGCCTGAAAGAAAGGAGAAGAGTTGAATTTAGGGTTGCCTTATTTGTTTATTTCCTTATATAGTCTCTTTTAAGTTATTTCATTTTAATTTTTTATTTAGTCCAGATTTAATACTGCACCCCACCTTTTACTTCATGTATCATCCAACTTAAGCCCATACGCATAACAGGCCCAGCCTCTCATCAGCCTTCAAAAAACCAAAAACGAAATGGGCTCTGCTATTTGCACCCCACTTTTATAATACAGCACCCTTGTTGCTAATTACACCTCCCTCATTACTGTTTTACAACTTACTATGTTTTCTTATTTCACTCAATCAAAAATGATTTTCTCATAAATAAAAAATACGAAACACAAATATTTTCTACCCAAGAATTACGTGTGATTTGATTCTCTACCAAGAGATACGTAGGAACAGAGGGCGGCCGACCTCTGTCAATTGCACTAATAAAACCATTTTTTTAGTTTTAAATTATTTCTTTCCTATTACTCAAAAAGAACAAAAACAACTAACCATTTACCAAGTCTTTTATTTAATTTGTAAAAAGGGTAAAAATAAATATATTTGAATTAAACAATATTTTTTTTACACATTTAGTTAAAGGGTAACCTTCGTTAGGAAGGATGCCGCAGGGTGCTAATACCTTCCCCGCGCATAACCGACTCCCGAACCCACATTTGGTTCGCATAGACTTTTTTAGGGGATTTATCAATGTTTGCCCCCTTAATCCTAAACCTTGATGGCGGCTTTATCTGACACCCTCGAAGGATCCCTCCTTCGGATTTTTCGGTCGCTACAGTTTCAAATTGCAGATATTCTCACTAAATCTCTGGCTCGTCCTCAGTTTTGTTTCCTTAGAGACAAACTCAGTGTCAAACACCACTGAGTTTGTGGGGGAGTAATAGAGAATATGATGAGTTCTACTCCTATTTCACATTAATAGCCTAGACTTAATTTTAAGTTGTATCTTAGGATATGAAAGGCCAACACTAACTTAGAATAAGAAAGGCCAGCTTTAATTTTATAGAATAAGAAAAGCCAGCCTTAATGTAGAATTTGAATGGCCAGCTCTTCTTGTATAAATAGAGCATCATGCTCCATTCCAAATCAATCAAAATCTGATTCACAATATACAAATTTCTGAATCTATTAGGGCCAACGGTGTTGGTTTTTTTGAAATCCCATTTTGAGATAACATTATTGTTCCAAGGAAATTTTTCTACATGACTTTTTTTTTTTATATAAAACTCATTCCTAAGTTTTCAATACCACCTAATTTGGCATTTCAAATTAGCCCTTAAAGATGTTAACATGATGATCTATCTAATCTATCTATCTATCTATCTAATATCTATCTATCTAATCTAATCTATCTAATCTAATCTAATCTATCTAATCTAATCTATCTAATATCTATTTAATCAAACAAACAACTTACAAAAAGACAATTTTGGACATCTTTATTTTTTGACACATCACCACTCTATTTATCATTTTTTAATTATATTCTCTTCCTTTCTAACTCTCTCTCTCTCAATCTCACATTTCCCAATATTTCTCATTTTTTTACGCATCTACTATTTGTGAACCCCACACCCTTCATTTAAAAATATTTCTTTTTCCAATCTTTTTTTATCAACTATATAATATAATTAAATTAATATTAAATAATTTACAATTAACTCCTATTTACTATCTAATCTAATATCTATTTATACAAACAAACCACATTTAAATTACTCCAACAAGCCTCCCTATTTACTTAAACTCATCTAACTAAAGACAAAATTGAAATTAACTATCACACCTTTTTTCAAATTTTCTTCTCACTCCTACTTTTTTCCTACTTTCTCATACTTTTTTTTTCAAATTTCAAAATTCTAATCAAACCCACTCACTTTATTTTTCCACTATCTACTATAATCTACTAATCAAATAAAATAATCAATTGAAACTACGAGATAACTGCAATCTTCTATTTAATCAAACAAACAACTTACAAAAAGACAATTTTGGACATCTTCATTTTTTGACACATCACCACTCCATTTATCATTTTTTAATTATATTTTCTCTTCCTTTCTAACTCTCTCTCTCTCTCTCTCTATTTCTTTCAATCTCACATTTTCCAATATTTATCACATTTTTACACATCTACTATTTGTGTCCCCACACCCTTCATTTAAAAAAATTTCTTTTTCCAATATTTTTTTATCTACTATATAATATAATATAATATAATATAATTAATATTAAATAATTTACAATTAACTCCTACTTACTATCTAATCTAATATCTATTTATACAAACAAACCACATTTAAATTACTCCAACAAGTCTCCCTATTTAGTTAAACTCATCTAAGTAAAGACAACATTGTAATTAACTATCACACCTTTTTTCAAATTTTCTTTTCACTCCTACTTTTTTCCTACTTTCTCATACTTTTTTTTTAAAATTTCAAAATTCTAATCAAACCCACCACTCACTTTATTTTTCCACTATCTACTATAATCTACTAATCAACTAAAATAATCAATTGAAACTACGAGATGACTGCGCTTTTATTTTTCCACTATCTACTATAATCTACTAATCAACTAAAATAATCAATTGAAACTACGAGATGACTGCGCTGATATATAAAAAACACAGGATAACTGTACTGATAAATAAAAAACGCGAAATTAATATCTACTATCTATCTAATACTTATAAAAGGACAAATAATTGTAAGGATAAATAGTAATACACAGGATAAATATCTCTTATTGATAATCTACTATCTATCTACCACAAAAAAAAACTACTATCTATCTAATATCTATTTAACTACTATAATATCTATTTATACAAACATACCACACTTAAATTACCCAAACAATCTAATCTAATATCTATTTATCCAAACAAAAGCACACTTAAATTACCCAAACAAGTCTCCCTATTTACTTGACAACTCATCTAACTAAGGGTAACGTTGTAATTTACTATCACATTTTTTTCAAATTTCTTCTCCCAATGCACTTTCTTCTCATTCCCACTTTTTCCCCAACTTTCTCTTTTTTTTCTTTCAAATTTCGAAATTCAAATCAAACCCACTCACTTTCTTTTCCCACTATCTACTATAATCTTTTGATCAACTAAAATAATCAATTTGCTTATCTAAAAAAACTAAAGTAATCAACTGAAATTACGAGATAACTGCACTAATATATAAAAAAAAGGGATAACTTCACTGTCATATAAAAAACACGAGATTAATATCTAAAAAAAAACTTAATGACTATTTAAACTACTGATTAATATTTAAAACACATGTGACAAATATTTGTCACTAATACGTAAAAAAAAGACAAATAATTGTCACGGATATATAATAAAACACGGGATAAATCTTTTTTATTGATAATCTACTATCTATCTTTTAGTACTATCTACTATAATCTACTAATCAACTAAAATAATCAATTGAAACTATGAGATAACTGCACTGATATATAAACAAACACGGGATAACTGTACTGGTATATAAAATGACAAATAATTGTCACTGATAAATAAAAAAACACGGGATAAATATTTCTTATTGATAATCTACTATCTATCTTTTATTATCTACCATAATCTATTAATCAACTCAAATAATCAATTGAAACTATGAGATAACTGCACTGATACATAAAAAATACGGGATAACATCTATGATATATAAAAAAAATACAGCAATAATTGCAATGATACATATATAAAAACACGGGATAGCTGCATTGATATATAAAAAACCACAGGATAATAACACTGATATATAAAAAAATACTACACTGATATGTAAAAAACACAGGATAAATGCATAGAATGTTTTTAAATGATACTTTTACATTTTTAGATTTTAATATTTATCTATTTTTTTTAAACTCATTTTTTATCTACTTTAAATTTGTCTTTATTTTCACTGGGTAATATTCAAACTATTTAAATACTGTCTAAGTTCATTTATAAAAAGAATACGACAGCAGCCGTGCATATGCACAGGTATCTTTATATCTAATTCCAATATGTTCCTGCAGTTTTTTTTTAGATAAGCAATACTTTCATTGAAGGGAGCACAAGGGGTGCCTAGCCCTTACAATGGGAATAAAGGAAAGGGGGAGGGCCTCCTCAAAACCTCCCTAAGCCAAAACCCAATGGGAAAAAGACTCAGGGAGGAAAAAGAGTACCTCGTACCACCTGCACTACAGTGAGGATAAGCAACCTAACTCACTGTTTCTCCCCCTAAAGACTACAAATTGTTTAAGCATTGTAGTGGATTAGACCACCACATTGAAATGGAAAAGGAGGAATTACAATTCAATCTATAAATACACCAACACCAAGAAAGACTTTTAATACGATTCACCACCATCTCGATATTAGGCTCCTCATTATTGAAAATAGCTCCATTCCTCGCCAGCCATATGCTCCAACAAGTAGTTAACCAAACCACGTGCTTCGTGCGTTTTGCTTTCTTCCCCTTACACAAGCAGCAACACTGGTGGACAAGACCAACAACATCCAAAGACAAATCAAGAGCAACACCAATCCAAGATGTAACACACTTCCAAACCGAATTCGCGAACCCGCAATGGAGGAACAAATGATTCACGGACTCACGCTGAACGTGACAGAATGAGCAACGAGCATCGTCTTCCAAGTGGAGAACATTCCTGCGCAATAGTTGCTCGCGCACCGGCAATGCATCCAACAGCAACCGCCAGCCAAAAACCAACACTTTCGAAGGCACTATTGACTTCCATAAACCTGCAAAAAAATTCTGCTGCACCGAGACATTAGAGGATAAATCACCACAGACCAGCTGAATATAAAAGGTTTTAACCGAATAATTCTTCGATTTATCGAGTGGCCAAATCCAAGACTCCATCTTCATTCTCGTTGGAGCCACGGGCCGGAGAATATCTCGCAGAATATCTGCCTCAGCTGTTCGGACAGCATCATTACCGAGATGCCAAGGTTCCAGCCAACGCCAAGAATCATTATGCCAAACACCGGATTCAGCCACCGTTAAATTCTGTTGTCCAACACCATTATACAGGAGAGGAAAGACCTTAAACAAAGGGTCAATCCCAAGCCATTGGTCTTTCCAGAAATTAATTGAAGCACCATCACCCAAACCTCTTCTAACACACCAAGCAAATCTTCTTTGTTCCTCTACATTAACATCCAAGTTCACCAAGTCCCTCCACCAAATGGATCCCGAGTCCCTACGATGATTTCCATCCACCAAATCCTGAACTAATGAAGAGGCCAAATCTCCGTACCTACAAGATAACATACGACTCCAAGTCACACAGGGATCCGATAAAGCTCTCCCTTTCCACTTAGACAACAAAGCTATATTAAATAATTCCAGGTTTTTGATCCCGAGACCTCCCTCTTCCTTTGGTTTACAAATACTATCCCAAGCCACCCAACACATTCCCCTCTCCCCCTCTTTGATACCCCAAAGAAAATCCCTTTGGATTTTAATCATCTTCTTGATTACTACCTTCGGAGCTTTATAGAAAGAAAACATATATAGCGGCATGCTATTAAGAACGGAGTTTATAAGAGTTACTCGGCCTCCAATGGATAGAAATCGACCCTTCCACAAAGACAACCGCTTTCTAGCTGCTCCTAAAACATAGCTCCAAGTTGTTTCCCTCCTCGGATTAGCACCAATTGGGATTCCCAGAAACTTGAAGGGGATAGATTCCGTTCTACAAAATAGGAAAGTGCTAGCTCTCTCCAAAAACCCATCCGGAGTGTGGATACCTATAAGCTTGCTCTTGTGAAAATTTACCTTCAAACCGGAAACAAGCTCAAAGGATCTCAAAATAGACTTGATACTCCAAAGATTTGCCCAAGAAGCTTTGCCCACAAACATTGTGTCATCCGCAAATTGAAGAATAGAAAAGTTCAAATCCTCATTGAAAGAAAAACCTTGGTAATCACCAATATCCACCGCCTTCATCATCATCACCGACAAGGCCTCTGCCACTATAAGAAAGAGGAAAGGCGACAAAGGGTCCCCTTGTCGCAGACCACGCTGAACTTTGAAATCTTGAGTTAGGCTACCATTCACTAGAACCGACATGGAGCTAGTACACACACAAGACTTAATCCAAGCAATCCAACGTTGGGGGAAACCCATTCTGGTCAACATGTAAAACAAGAAATTCCAAGAGATGGAATCATAAGCTTTTTCAAAGTCCACCTTGAACAACATACATTCTCCATTGCTTCTATTGGCATGATCAACCAACTCGTTCGCCACCACAACACCGTCAAGAATTTGTCGCCCCCCTATAAATGCTGATTGATGATGAGAAATAATACTTGGCATAACTTTCTTGAGCCGAGAAGCTAAGACCTTGGCCAATATTTTGTATATGCACCCAATCAAGCATATAGGCCTAAACTCCCCCAAACCTTGCGGATTATCGTTCTTAGGAACCAAGGCGATGAATGAAGCCGAGATAGCTTTGGGGATGAAAGCATTCGCGAAAAACTCATTGAAAAAACCTACCACATCCTCTTTCATGAAATTCCAACCAGACTTAATGAAGTTGAGATTGAACCCATCCGGACCCGGACTTTTATCCCCATCACACTCCCAGACACCCATCCTTATTTCTTCCTCAGTAAAAGGTTGGATCAAAGAATCCGCTTGAGGTGAAGTCAAACGCTTGAACTGAAGACCGCCCAAAAGTCGCCTATTATGATTTGCCTCAGAAAAGAACTTCTCAAAATGTTGTTTTACAAAAGATTTCACCGCATCCACCTCCTCCATTTGCTCCCCGTTATCTCTAAGAATAACCACACTACATCGTCTTCTTCTATACCTCATTAGAGAGTGGAAGTATTTTGAATTCATATCCCCCTCCTTTATCCACCTTGCTCTAGACTTTTGAGCCAAGAAAGATTCCTTCGCACGAATTTCCTTCCAAAGCGAGGCAGAAACTTCTCTTCTGTTTGCCACGACGTCACTATCCCACCCTTCACACAACATATCGTCCAACGAATTCAGATCCCGAACTAGAGTATCAATGTTCAAGTCGACTTTACCAAAAACGTCTTTATTCCAACTCCGAATGCTTCCTTTGAGAGACTTCAACTTTTCTTTTAAAACAAAAGCCTTTTGACCTGTATTGCTAAAACCATTCCAGCAAGATTGAACAAAAGGTAAAAAGTCATCATGACTCAGCCATGCGTTGAAGAAACGAAACGGCTTCGGTCCCTAATCATTCGATGACCGAAGTAGCCAAATAGGTGAATGATCGGAGATGTCCCGATTGCCAATCCACTGACCTGTGATCCCCCAATCAACCATAAGACCCTCTGAAATCAAAAACTTGTCCAACCTGCTCATAGAGATTCCATCTGAGCAAAACCAAGAGAATTTCTTCCCCGACACCGGAACATCAACAAGATCCATGTCTACAATGAAGCTGTTAAAATCATCTAAATCAACTTGAGAGGTGCTCCCACTTTTGCCCCTTCTTTCAGAACTGCTAGAAACAGCATTAAAATCCCCTACAATACACCACTCTCCAGCCCCTAGACTTTGTTTAACCGCTACCAACTCAGCCCACACCCTTCGTCTCGCACCCGCAGAGAACGGTGCATAGATGTTTACCACATGAACAACTTTATTACGAACAACTGCACTAATGCCAAGAAAACCAACACCAGAAAAATGAGACGTCACCAAACAGGCCCCTTCAAACCAAGAACATAGAATCCCTCCCGAAGAACCACTTGAGGGTTGATGAAGCCATTGGAAGGATCGGTTCCCCCATAACATTCCAACCTCTCCCTCTACCATCACCTCCCTTTTCGTCTCCTGAATGCAAACAAAATCGAAAGAACCTGAATTTATAACAGAAACCAATTGGCGACGCTTCCCACGGTCACCCCACCCTCTAATATTTAAAGATAAGATATTCATGGATTCAGGTTGTTATGCACCCTCCTACTACTCTCTGCTTCGTCTTTTCTTTCCCCGTTTTCAATCAGCTCAATATAATGATCATCCGGTAAGTCACCTTCAACCCCTAAGCGCTTGGCATTTTCCCAGACTTTTCTTGCTACCCCTTACTCTGGAGGGCCCAGAACTTATTGTTGCACAAACCAATGTCTCCACTCGAAATTGAACCCCCACATAAAACTGTGCCAGCTGAAAACAAAGATGAATCATGCTTACTTACTTGATGGGACGGTTGCGGTTCAACAGCTGCCTGGTTAGACTCACCCGAGACTTCGGCAAGCTCTCGGGTAGCTTTCTTCAGTTTACCGGACGACAGTTTCCTTTTGACTCCTACTCGTAACAATTTTCTTTGCTTTCTTTTCGGTAAGGCATGACCTGGATTTGGAGAAATAAGCACATTTGGAATTGAAGGGAGATCTAGAGATTGACAACCTGTGAGATGTTTCGATGGGTAAGATTGGGGAACCACTTCTTGAGACTTAACAACACGTGATCCTCCCACGGCAGTACCGACCAGCTTGTCAGTGATAGATGGATTTGTTTCCTGCACAAAACTACCAACAGAAAGAATAGGGGAGCATCCGTTGGACGGACTAACTCCATTGGACATTCTTAGAACTTCGTCGTTGGAGACTCTTAACGCTTCAGCCAAAACGTTAACCATTATGTTCGGGTCAACCTTCCCAGAATTTCGCACGGCATTAAGCAACGCATTCAATTCCAATTCCCCTAGCTCTTCCTCACCATGAACGTCTCCGGTGCCTGCGTACATATGATCTGAATAATCATCACCTGAACTTGAGTCAACGTCATTCCCCTCGTCATAATTTTGTGCCTTGTTACGCCATTCAATCGGACCTCCCCAATCCTCCACAACTTTGATAGAGAAAGGAACATTGTTAATAACCACGTGAATCTCCATAATCACCGTTTCCGGCACCTGAGTACGAACCATAATCCGTTCGACATCATAGGATCTCTTCTTCTCAGTGTTAAGGTCAGCACAAACAAACTCACCAACATGCGCAGCCAACTTGGAAAAAAATAGCGAGTTCCAAGCGTGCACCGGAATGCCATAACACCTTAGCCAAGTAGTCCTCTCTGGGTCAACATCCGTTGGCTTCCATGGCCGAATCAATTTGAACTATTGATAAAGCCATTCACGAGCATCATCAATGTACTCAAAAAAATTCCCATCTTCTATGTCTCCTTCCAATAGAACCAAGTTGGAACCCATAGGAGTAGCTTTGATTGCAAACACACCCTGCTGAGATAATTCATCCTGTATGAAATAAGATTTCCCCGGAGTAATGACTTCTCCTACCATCGCTAAAGCTAGAAGAGGGTCTGATTCCATGTTGCATATCCATGCTCCATCCTTATTTCTCCCCTTGGCGTTGGATGCCCCAACGTCGTTTGGCGGTGACTTCTTCACCCAAACTTACTTGATGGGCTTCGGGTGCCTAGCTGCCGGCTGATGATTAAAACGATCCTTCGGCACCTCCCTTTTGAATCTAGGAAGGTTTACATGAATCTTCTCCCCCTCTATGAATATGTTATCAAGTAACGTAGCAAGACGGTCCGGGTCTTTAACATCGAGAAAGCGAACAAAACCAAATCTCCTACCTTGCGCATTCCTTCGAGCCGGGATAACCACCTCATGGACTCTTCCTTGCCTATCAAATAGATGAAGCAAATCCCTAGCACGCCAACTCTCCGGAAAAGAGGAAAAATAGAGCAATATGACCTCCCCCCCGGTATTCTTCCTAGAGCCAAGAGCAACATCAATAGATCTAAAACCTCCACGACCCCCTCCCTTCCTCTCTTGAATGCTTCTAACCCGATGCCACCCATCCTTCTCAGCCGGGGCGAATCTGCCACCCCCCTTGTCATACTGAAACTTCATCACGCACACATACCGTAACCGTCACTAGATTGTAGATGCAGAGCTAAGAGTTCGATCACCGATACAGGCGAAGAAACCTTGCCTTTTCTCGGATTCAACAAGGAGTTTGAGAGGTGTTCAACAACCCCAATAGAGTCGGCTTCCCGCTGGGACCGGAATACTGTAGGTAATCAAACAGCCCACACGCACCACGCCTGAAGAGAGAGAACAGAGCAAGAATTTTGGTTTGAGAATTTTTACAAACAGTTGGTGTGCAAACTGAAATTCAGTTTAGGCAAAATTACAAACACTTGGTGTGCTTCCAACACAGAGAAACACCAAGGAAGAATGTATAGGATTGCAAATCACTCTCCTCAGTTACCAAAACAATTCCTCAGTTACCAAACTCACTTGGGGCAACGGAATCAACTTTCCATCGTTTTCATTCCTCGGTGATAGACTTGGCTCCTCGCCCTGATAATTCCTGATAGAATAAGTGCTAAACTAGTAAAATTATATAGTTATTATTATTTAACATCCACTCACTGACGCTCTCAGCACTTCACGCACACACCATGTTCAAACTCTTTCTTTTGTTTTGTATTTTACTTTTGCTTGATTTAATTTTATTCTTCTTCTTTGAGTTTTTATGTTCCTGCAGTTGAAATTGCAGCTAGAAATGCACAAAGTACTTGATTATTACCTTGAAACCATGTGTGTGGTAGGGCCCTCAGATACAACTTGCAATTTATTATTCTTTTCACTCAAATTCTTATTCTATTGTGCTACAACCAATGGAATGCTAATATAAATAAGTTGCGGGTCCCACTTTTTCTTTTATCTATATTATTGTGTTAACATTATAAATTACTAAGTAGAGTTAAAAAAATAAATTTAGGTACGCAACAAAGTACGTAAAGCGTGCGTAATACTAAGTAGTGCTTTTCAATGTACTTTAAACTCAATAAAAAAATTAAATTGGGTACTTTAGCGTCTAGAAATTTTTTAGATATTTAAATAGCCAATGTTCATTCCTAAATAACCAATTTGTAATACAAAATTATATATTTTTTGAAAAACTACGTAAAGTATGATGCTAAGCAATGTGTTGTGTGGTGTGTTTGGTAAAAAGTTTAACGGTTCAAATACTCAAAGTTTGTTCCTTAATAACTGATTTTATGAAGAAAAAAATAATTATGTGATAAAATACATAAAGTGCGACGTTGGACAGTGTATTTTGGGACACTTAGAGTCCAGAAAATTTTTTAGATGTTTTAATACGCGAAATTTGTTCCACAAAAACAAGTTGTAACAAAAACTTATATTTTGGTGACAAATTATGTGAAGTGAGATACAACTTACCAACTTATATTTTGATCGTTTCACACCAACATATATTAGAAAGGAAACTTAAAATTGGTGTTTACATTTTTATTTTTTTATATTCGAGTATTGCGTTGCGGCATTTACTCCCGCTGGAACTTTAGCCACATTTACAATAGAACCCTTGTATAGGTATTTCGATTTTAATTGGTAGTTTTCACCCAACCTTCCATGATACCCCAGGTATTTCACTTTCTAATTGTGTTTTCGTTACTGTAATGCAACCACATTCATTGACAACTAAATCGATGGCCATTTTCAAATTGTGTTTCTATTTTATCGGTGGTTTTCGTCCAATCCTATGTGATATCCACGTGTTTAACTTTTTATTTATGTTGTCTTTTATTTTTGTCATTTCACACCAACGGGTATTAGAAGTTTTCTTAAATTTATTTTTATATTTTTATTCGAGTACCGCGTTGTAGCATTTACTCCCACAGGAACTTAAGCGACATTTACCATAGAACCCTATCATCTTCTTTCAACTATGTATAGATGTTTCTATTTTATTTGTGGTTTTCATCTAACTCTGCATGATACCCACGTGTTTCACCTTCTAATTGTATTGTCTTCATTCTCTTCTAAATAATGATTATATAATTAAAATTCTTTAGATTTTTTTTCTTATTTACCATATCTGTCCAATTCCAATGTCTTTGTTAATGTTCATTTTTCATTTTACAATCTTCTTATTTAACTGATAGCTTTAATTTAATTTTTATTCACGGAAATTTCAACCACATTTAGAATAGAACATCCTTCACCTTCTTTAAAACTTTGTATATGTGCTTTTGTTTTATTGGTGGTTTTCATCAAACCTTTCTGATATTCATGTGTTTCACTTTGTATTTGTGTTGTCATCTTTATTTTAGTCGTTTCGCAACAACAAGTACTAGAAGTATACTTACATCGGTGTTTACATTTTTATCCTTTTTTTATATTTATATTTGATAAATGTGCATTATGTTAAATTATAGTAATATAATTTTATTTTTATTTTTAGTTATGAAATTATATATTTTACAAACCAACAAACACCGTTAGCTCAATGACATGTTTGTATAAAGTTTGTATCACATGAATTGTCTAGCTTTGCATTTCCTAGCACTAATTATGCATGTTTAGTTTGCTGCCACTCTTTAACCTTTTCGTGATTCGGTTATAATTTGTAATTATCATGATATTTCTTAAGTTTAACAACGAAAATGAGCAAAGGTCTGTGCATGTTGCTAAAATTTTACAAATTTTATTGTAAATAGTACCTTAGAAAATAATTTTTGGAATCATATTTGTCTTAACCTTTCAGAAATTAATTAACTTTTATCCATTTTCTCCTTTTACTTTTTAAAATCATATTCTTCTCAACTTGAACTCCAGGAACATTTACAATAAAACCCCACGGTATTCTTTCAACTTTGTATAGGTGTTTCTATTTTACGTGCCCACATATTTCACTTTCTATTTGCGTTCCTTTTATTTTGGTAATTTCGGACTAATTAACAGGTATTAGAAGCATATTTACATTGGTGTATATTATAATACTGTTCTGATAGTTGTAGACATCATTTATAATATAACAAAATTAATCATTAGTAGTAATAATATAATAAATTTTGTCAAGAAGAAATATAATAATAGTAGTATTCCTTTTTTTAAGAGATAAATGCATTTTAAAAGGGCAAGCAATACTAACATTCTTACTTATCTATAAACCATCGGTATCTTTTAACTTTTTACACTCATTTCATTTTCTCAAAATTATTCATAGAGAAGTATAACTAAAAAAAGGCAATTAATATTTCATAGGTTAATAGGTTTTTAATAGATGAAATTTGGATGGGCTCATTTTGGTAAAAAATGAAAGGCGATACATATTAGTATGTTTGTTAACATTTATTTTTAATTGGTAAATCTTCTTATTCAACCTATAGCTGTAATTTAATTTTTATTCTCAATTATTATACGTACTATATATTTTACAAACAATATTGTTGGCTAATAATATAAGCTATCTTAAGGCGCGGGGGTCGATACGATGCATACGAGTTCGATTTACTCATCAGCCCAAATCAATATTAGTATTTAATTGAAAGCATTGTGATATTACGTGAGTAGCTTGAATTGATATAAACTAAAAAAATTATGTATTTTGCACAAGTCATATTTAATCGACCCCTTCTGACCATCCAATTTTTGTTCTTAAAAATGTTGGCATTCACTTTTTTAATAATTAAATTGTTTTTTTACAATAATCATTAAATTGACCCTTTCAGGCGGCCACATGGTACCATGAACTTGTCTGCAACTCCTCATGGTTATCGCGTTCGTTAGAGGTGAGCAAAGGACGGGTTGAGACGGGTTGTACGCGTCTCTAACCCGGTCCTAAATTTTTACAGGGTAATTTTTTAGACCCTAACCCATCATTAGCCCCGAATAAACCCGATGTTCTTTGGGACAAATTAGGACCGAGTCTATTTAGGACGAGATCAGGTTGACCCGAAAGAGAATTTGAAACAAAATTATAAGGTGATCACTCAAATATGACTAAAAACTATAAGTGAAAAATTGAGTTTTTTTTAGCATTTTACCATGTATTCAACTCAAAACATGACTTTTACAATAGTATTTTACAAAGGCTTCAACTTAAACTAAAATAGATTTTAAATTTGTTTATAAAAATCTCATTAACAATGTAATAGAGTTAAAAATTAGTGGTGATGGGTGACTGACTATGGGATGGTTGCGACGAGTTATACCTAACCCTAAACCGTCCCTAAATTTTGGCCGGGCCAATTTTTTAGACCCTATAAACCTGTCCTTAGACCCGAACGAACCCTATTTTTTGCGGGTTAAATGGGACGAAGACGGGACGTGTCTTAGGGTTGGAACGGGTCTTGCTCACCCCTAGCGTTCGTGTCTAAGCCAATCTTGGTATTTCTCGAGTAAGGTTGGATAGAGTCGCTCAAACCTAACGCTAAGTTCATCTTTCAAATTAAACGTACACTTCGTGACCCTTAGAGTTATATGTCAGCATATTATTAAACGTTCATCGCATATCAGATGCAAATTCCATGAAGGAATTGAAAGAAGGCAACCCCGTGCGGAGCACGGGTGTTAGGACTAGTTTTACTAGTAGTCGTATACAAGAGAATCTGAAAGGTCACATCAAAGAGGTAAGGTGGGGTTAGTTAGTTCCAATGTGGGTCTTGTTTTGAAATAAAGAAATGGAAAGATGGGTGACTTGACTGTATCTTTGGCTGCAGAAAACAATAAATGGATGTCTCTCTGAACCTATTCGGACCGTCATGTCACTTACATGGTTGGCAACTGCGAGGAGTGCCAACTGCCAACTCCCATATACCTTTATTTGTTGTTTCACAATATATATTGTTTTTAAAATTTATTTTGTTTTATTTGTTGTTTTTAAAGTTAAATGCAATATTAATTATTATTTTATTAATAATATTGTTATCTATTTATTATATAGAGAGAAATATTAAGAACAAAATAATAAATAGTTAAGAGTATCTTAGAAAAAAGATAAATATTTCTATTAAAAATAACAAAAAATGATTAGCCTTCTTAATATAAAAAAATAACATTAATATGATATGTATTATGAAATAGAGAGAGTGTCATATAATACACTCGTGCATACGTACATGTATTTATGATAATTATTTTATATTTTCCTAATATGTGTCTTGCTACTCCATCTCTTAAACAGTACACGGGTATTGTCGTGTTATTTTTATTAATAGACTTAGACATAATTTAATTAGTTTGAACATTACTTCGTGAAAATCAAGGCTAACTTAAAATAGATAAACAAAAAGTTTCTAATTGTAATTGAGTTAATCCGAACATTATCCATGAACATTTACAAGTAATATGTAATATTTCTCGTATAGATTAGAAAACAAAATTGTATTACAGTTTCAAATTTTCCAAATTGTAATATATTCCGTACGAAGAGACTAAATAAAACTTAGTGATAGAAAAAAATGAAATATTAAAAATGAATAAGACATGTAGATGAAATTAAAGTAGATATATTGTGAAAAATCGAAAAATGAGATAGAGTTAGAGGAAGAAAGAGGAGGAGGGAGTGAAAAAATGTGTGAAAAAGTTTGAAAAAAATATATGAAAGAGAGTGATAAGTAATATTTCCTGTGGAGATTAGAAAATAAAATTGTAGTAAAGTTTCAAATTTTACAAATGTAATATTTCCCGTAGAGACTAAATAAAAATTATTGACAGAGAAAAAATAGAATATTAAAAAAGTGAAGGAGCCATGCATGTAGATGAAATTAAAGTAGATATATTATGAAAAATAGAAAAATGAGATAGAGTTAGAGGAAGAAAGAGGAGGAGAGTGAAAAAATGTGTGAGAAAAAGTTTGAAAAAGTGTATGAGAGAGAGTGATAAGTAATATTTCCTGTAGATATTAGAAAATGAAATTGTAGTAAAGTTTGTAAAAAGTGTGAGAGATTGAAAAAGTTTTAAAAAACATGTGAGAGAGAATTAAAAAAGTTTTAAAGAGTGAAATTACATAACTATCCTAAAATTGTTTAGTTGGGAAAAGATAAGAATGATACTTTGGTAGTAGGTTAATGGTATAGATAAATAGTAAATATTGAAGAAAAAAAAAAGAAAACTACAACTACATTATTAAAATGAAACGGTGAGAGTATGCTTAATTTTAAAAATGAGCAAATAGAATAGAAATGGATAGTGTGCAAGAAAAATTAGAAATGGGTGAAAAGACTCTATGTAAAAGAGAAGAAAAAATAAATTTGTTTTTCTAACTTTATTTAGTTTGATAGAAAGGAAGAAAAAAGAAGAACATTTAGTTTTACTAAAGTAAAAAACACCCTTCAACAAAATAAATCAATATGTAATTTTATATTGTTTGAATTTTATTTTCTTATTATTTTTAATTTATTTTATTAAAAAGATTTTTAAACTTATTTTAAAAATTGTCTTCAATATATATATGTATTTTTTGATGATGGTGTAAGCTTCACTCAAAAAATAACAATTACAGGAAACACAAATCAATTCTTGCATATGAATCTAATGATAAAAAGGTGTAGTTATTTTTTTTAGAAAAAAAAAAGTGTCATATGTCAATATTTTAGTTTACTAAGAATGGCTGTTACAATTTTTAACACAAAGAAAAATTTAATTTCAATAAAAATGGAAATTAAATATTCCATCACAATTTTAGATTTGGCATACTAGTTCACCAAAATAATTTCTAATGACAAAATTATCATATTACGGAGTACAATATGGGTATATTAACTCAATTACACCAAGAGAGAAAAATGGAAGGCCCTAACTCAACTATTGAGAAGTATCGCAAAGCAGTCTAAAGAGTTCGCAAACCACTCATAGTACAGGCAATGGGATTCCAATAAAAATCAACTTCAAGATAATAATATAACACGGTCAAATTTGAGGCCAAATTAAAGTCTCTCATTGAGAATATACATAGTCATCTCATATAACCCAAAGAATTGTGTGTCAAACTAGAGCCAAGGTCTAACCACACCTTGAGGCGAACGCCAAGAGAACCAAAAAGGAGAACAAAGTGAACAACTCTAGAGAAAGCGGTCGCCTTGAAAGCAGCCAAACTCTCAAATTTGACTAAGAACCAAATCCGAGACAAAGAATGCCACATATTATTACAAATCTACAAGATTATCACTTTCTCTATTTAGACCATTCAAAAATCGAGTTATATCCTCTATGTACCCTCCTCCCTATTAGCTATATCATAGTCACGCCCATCTCGTTGTAGTAATCCTCCACATTATGATTGCCTTGTGATACGCTTCGAAATTTCTGGTAGAAGTCTCTATAGTAATGGTTGGGCACGAATCTTCTCCTCATTAATGTCTTCATTTTCTCCCAAGTTGTAGTTCACTTTTCTCCATTTCTCCTTATATTCAAAACAAGTTGGTCTATTCAAAACAATAGGCTAATGACTAAAAACACCCAAAGATCAAAACAACACGTCCACCCAAAATCTTAAAGTTTTGGACACATGTCAAATCTCTTATACATATTTTATTTAGCTCTTTTTAGCTAACATGAGACTAACCACTCACTTCAATTTCCAACCTACTTAAAAAGTGAGAAATTAGTTATATTTTGTTCCCACTGGATTATGATCCCAGGAGGTTTTAATGGTTTTAATAAGATTCATTGCACTTGTTCAGGTTTGAGTACTCCTTGTACTTCTACTTAAAAAGTGAGACATTAGTTATTTTTTGTTTCCACTGGATTATGATCCTAGGAGGTTTTAATGGTTTTAATAAGATTCATTTCACTTGTTCGGGTTTGAGTACCCCTTGTAATCCTCTCAATAAGTTTTTTGCTTATAAAAGAAACATTAGTATATTGAAATTATTTCACCTAATTAAATAATAATAAAATATTTACATGTCACAAACCAAAATGAGCTTTCATTTATTTTGTATATGTTTTTAAGTCATGAACATATCAACTTTCTTTTGTTTTCTAAATTGTTTTGAAACCATTGTTAGACCCTCTTCTGTTTTAAAAATTAGTTTTCTTACAATTATTTTAAAACAAAAAATGCGTAACAAAATTAAAAGCATCCTAAATAACAGGAGGAAAAAAATTCCCTGGGAGGGGGGGAGAGGGAATGACATATTTTTCAATTCCAAATTGAGGAAACTATAAAATGTCTCTAAACATAAATCAAATGTGATTAAAAACGTTATATCGATATCTATCAAATTGTTCTTTTAGTTTTTTAAAATCTCAAATACATATTAAAATATAGACAAATATTTTTCAAGCCCTCCCCTCCTTTCCCCTCGCAAAACCCCCTCCCAAACATACCCTTAATGTAAGATGAAATAGATTAGTAAATAAAGATTAGCCGAACCCCACTTTTGATGTTTGCAACAAGTTGTCCGAGCCATTCCATTATCCCCAGCTAAACGTGGTTTGATGAAGTACCACCTCAAATGAAATTTTGGATTTCATAAACACAACAAAAATCCTAGTAATCTTACATCTAAATGCATTAGATCAATGTCAAAGTATAGACGTCCAAATGATGATTCATCTAACAGAGCTGTTGAGAAACGTCAATTTCTAAAAACAGGGCAAAAAAAGATGGTATGATGACACGACATTGATGTCAATATATGTAATTTAAATTGCACTCGCAGTACAAACCTAACATGAGGCGAACCTTAGATCAAAACTCAATTGTAGTAGCGTGAACCAGTGTCATAGACACGGCCCCCAGGATATGGACCTCTAGGTTCAAATCCTTGATCTCTTGCACTCCCAAGAAATCGAGTTTGCTCTCTGTAAGGATCATAGTGATCAACAGAATAGCCTCGTCCCACTTCTCCACCAGCAGCTTGAGCATTAAGATTGCTGTAAGCATGAGGGTCTCTGGGTGCCATGCCACTGCTGGAATAAGAATCCCTGTTGATTTGCTGATACTGCTGTTGCCTTGCATGTGATTCTCTTTGAAGAAATTCAGCTCTGCGGCTGCCATGCTGAGCTCGGAGTGCTGCCAGTTTTTCTTCATACCGAGTATTGATTGCATTTATTTTCTGACAATGAAAATTTCATGGAAATCCTTAAAGCTAAATTGAGAAATATAGTTTTAGAGAATACATAAAAATATCTAAGTTTCAACGTGAAAGGTGCAGGTGGCAGAACTAGACTTGCTGCTGTCTGCTGACAATCAGCTGACAGATGAACCTAACTCAATACAAAAAATAGTACCACCCTTGCAAAGGTGATTGATTGCATACACTAGAGGTTTATATTCAGGAAGTATTCTAAAAATGGGCAACTGTAAGCAGTGTTGTCAAATAGTGGCTATAGCGGCGCTAGAGTGTAGCGGAATTTGAACAAACCGCTATTGTCCGCAATCCACGATATGTCTATCAATACTGTCAAATAGCGGCTATAGTTGCACTATAGCGCTATAGCATAGCGGAATTCGAGCAAACCGCTATTTTCTGCAATTCACGATTGACAACATTGAGTAAGTCACATAACTAAGATAAAGCATCAACAGCCGACAACATTTAAAGTCAGTTTATACTTTATACCCTGAATGATGCAAAAGGCAGAAAGTTCAAAAATGCAGTGTGTGCAGCTTTGCTTGCATAATCACTTCAAGTTTATTCATGGAAGTAGGCAGCCAAAGCCTACAACAAAACTAGCCGATACAAACTACTTTTTTACTTCAGGAGGTTTTTTGGGGAATGTCCTTGGCAGTTTCATTGATAAGCTTGCATTCCTAGGATGCAGTTCAATCCCTGCCAATAGATTATTCTGAAGGAGGGCTCGTATCTCATACTGACTTCCACAGTATATATCCTCTTAATTAGTTACAATTATCTTCAAAACCGGCAATCTACTCAATAAACCCCAAGAATAGAAGATTGAGCAAACAACCATTCTTTTTTTCTCCCCCCACCTTTTTGTTTAAATCATTACATTATGACATCAATGAAGTAGCTTGTCTGAATTTTAATGATATTATTGACTATACAGTAGCAGAAAAATGTATACCAACACTGCCCTCTAAACAAGTAGGACCCTTCAAACCTCTCTGCCAGGTAAACATCAACACATGTTAAAAATAAGACGAGCCTTTTTGTTTTGAAAAAGATAAGACGAGTATTCAAATGAGCACAAGGCCAATTTTTAAGATGAATATTCAGAATAAGTTTCACACCCTGGAAAGTTACTGTTCAAACATAGAACATATTTAATTTGATTATAATGATCATTAGTGTATAAAACTAAATATCTGCAAAAGCAGGCTAGACTCTAGACGGACCCAACCGGTCAGTTAAACTAGTAGGATAGGATGTGGACTCAATCCATCAAGGGTGTTGTATGATTATGAGTTCAGCTATTAAGAATGAGAAAGAAAAAAGACAAGGGTTGAGACGTGTAGAATATTTTGGGTATTTCAAGGACTGAGTGAAAAACTAACACTGTTAACATTTATCACTAACCTCTCTGTGCCTGGCATGTTCTGCATCTTCAGCTTCCTGCTGTTCTTTGGTTAGTTTAACAATGTCTTCATGAAAAGTCTGCTCAAGACCTTCAAAAGTTTGTGACGAGTGATTTCCTTCAAATCTAACATCTATATCTTCTTCACGAGCCTGAGATCTGGATTCACTGTTGCTCCTGCTATGCAAGGCCGATTTAGATTCAGGCCTCTGCCCTTGAAAATAGGACCTTGACGCATCACCCCCTTGACCTGATCATGCAACATTTCCGTAAGTTTTGGAGATTGAAAACCATTTTCATGATCTAAATGGCAAACCTGTAACTAGGCAATTTAGACATGGTAGCTAAAGTTTTGGGTTCTGACAATTGAAAAGTAAGATAGTTAATGTAAATATGTGGCAACGTTTGCTGATTAAGTATACCATTGTAATTGTCGTAAAAGAAAAGTATGCCACTGTAAACAACTTAAGACACCCCAAGAGTTTCAATGTTTTAGTCATCTTATAAGACTTGCATACATTAGGAAATGCTTTTTAAGCACAATCTTTAAAAAATAAACAACTTTGATAGCTGATTAGACTTACAAAGAAAACCAGGAGCATGAATAATAAAAACAACACGCATTTAACAACCGATTGGAAAGGGGAGCATTTTAAAAAAATATGCATCAGCTCAAATGATCAATGATCTGCTCCACAAAGGACTGCCTAACCAAATTGCTTGGATGCACATGTGTAGTGAGTTCATTATTTCATAACAGAAATTACCATGTGGTTGACTTTTAACGACAACATAAAAAGCAGTAGATACATCATATCATACACACTCTGCTCTCCTCGACTCTCATATTTTATTGTAGTGAAGATCAGTGTTTTAAAAATTGGTCTGGTCATCGACTCCGTAGGGTTGGCGGATTACTAGCCGGAGCAACGGGTCATTAGTTGAACCGAATGAACAGACATATATTAAAAAATTATAAAAATACCATAACTATGCAAACTTCATACCTTATGAAATATAAAAATCTATATCATAATTTAGTAAATATTTTCCAAATTTATTTATGTGCAATATAATTATATTTTAGATCATACAAATTCATATAAGTATATTTCCATATACACATTAAAAAAAGTTCTAATAATTATATTAAAAATGTTCGTACAATCAATCTTAAATTAAAATATATATTAGAAAAACTTAATCTCAAGAAAGTATAATGGATGGTCAATATATAGAAATACCATGTGTTGCGTGCCACACGTTAGTACAGTGGCGTGGTTTTTATTTTATCAAATCTGATATTAATTAGATATTATATAAGAAGATACTCGCAGATATCACAAAACCGAAAGCTGGTGCAGTGGTAGCACTATTTTCTAATAGTAAAAGGGCAGGGGTTCGAACCCCACCTTTGCATTTTCGCAAAATTGCATAAAACAGCACCCGGTTTGCCGTTTGCTCGGCCAGTTTGATTTGAGTCAAGACCCGTTTGATAATGTCACAACCGAGTAATTGGCATCTCCAATCCAATAGCCAGCTCAGACCGGTGAGGGGTCCAATTCCCGTTGGACCAGTCGAACCGGCCAGTCCGAGTGGATTCTTAAAACATTAGTGAAAACTGCCCATATCAAGCAAACTTTGAGACACAACTTTTTCAGCCTATTTCATGAAAAAATGAAAAAGTATTGAATATATTAACCTTGGCACAGATGAATTTAAACATTTCACGGACTAGTCTAGATTTAAAAATGGATTCACTAAAACTAAAAAGCTTTTATTTATGAAAACTTGTAAAAAATGACATCTATTAACAAGTTAGGACTTAACAAATCAGAATGTTTCCAGCACGTCAGAAACCTCTGGGTTTCAAAAATGATTGATGTGCATAAGTAAGCATTCAGAGACAATGAATAACACTTGCCTTCATTAAACATGCGAGAAGGTGTTGAATTAGGCATCTTTGATTCATCTAATTCCCATCTCCACTGACCCTCAGGTTTGGAATTTGCATACGGATTATCTCTCTCCGGCGTGAATGCCTCTAGCCGTCCTTCAAAATTACCAGACTTTGTTTCCACCCTTTGACCCCCCATATGATGATGCATCTGGGCAGCTCCATAACTATTAGCAGATGCATCACCGTACTGCCCCTGTCGCCTCATTGTTTCAGCCAATTACTGTCCGAACAACACAACCTATCTATCAGACATTAAAACCACAAAAAACCAATGCAATCACTTAACCACATAAGCTAAACAACTGTTGTCTGCAATCATGCAAGTGCATGCATTCTTAGCCTCATATGAAAACACGCTAAAGAATAATGATGCATAGTTTCTTACAAAATTTGGAAATTGAAGCCTCACATCTATAACATATGTAATTTATAGAACCTTCAGGTCAGAGTAATTAAATTACAAACATAGGTAATGGAAAGAGATGAAAAAGAAAAATGAAAATCTAAAAAAATCTTTCAATTGAAAGTAAGAGTGTCTCTCCTCTCAGTGATATTGTTACGTACCAAATCTCCTGACACGTCAAAGGATCGAGGTCTTTCGAATATCGAACTAATGATTCGAAACAACAGAAGAATTGAAAAGTTGCGTTGAATTATCGGTAGGAAAAGTAAATCATTTGTAGCTTGCGGTTGATGAGAGTGGAGAAATGAGAATAAGGTGGTAATCTTAAAACCCTAATTACAATAGGGGAAGAACAAGATGCAATAAAAATCCCCCCTTCTGCTGTTTCTCTTCCGTCGCTTGTTTGTTTTTATTTTAAAATTTAAAATTAAAATGTTATTTCAAAATACAAAATGTTCAAAATCTTTTGATTCTTTGTTTTTTTTTAAGAAAATCCATGTGTTTAAAATTTCGAAAATTCATATTTTCTGATTATGTATTTTATATGAAAAAATGGGAGCAAAACAAAACAACTAGCTCAGAGGTACAAACACCTTTAAGCATCCACGAGCGATTACAGATCTGAAAGAGAAAAACTATTGTCAAAACGAACGCTCTCATAAGCAACATTATATAAGACCCTTACTCACCAATAAGTCAACGTATTTATTTGCTTCACGACAAGTATATGGATCGAAGATGTTCTTTATGCAAGAAGGGGGAACTCAAATAATCTCTTGAAGAACAAGTTTAAGAAATGAGATGCGAGTTCCCTTTTGGAGAACCATATCAATAATGGCCCTGGAGTCCATTTCGAAGATCACCCAAAGTAAGATTCAAATCTTGAGCCAAACGAATACTCAATCTAATAGTCCAAAGTTTAGTCCAAAGCCTAATAGTCCCTAACTAAGTCGCCGCATGTTGAGCTACCTGAGTCTCTTAAATGAGACCCATCTACATTAACTTTAAACCAGTTATGTAGGGTCCAATACACCTCAATGGCATAAGATTCGCTCACAGTAATAGAGTTAGTAGGTAGAGCTTGCTGATGAGATACTCCCTCCGGACTTGATTATTAGCAACAAAAATATGGTGCACAAGAATTAAGGAGAATGGTTAAAAGGCATCACAAGGTTAAAAGGCATCTTCCTCCACTCATCATTTGAATCTTGAAAAACATTTTCCATAGATATTAAATAACCAATTTTTTTTAACTTGCGTAATAATAATTAGGTTCTAAAGAATGTCATTTCATTTCTAAAGAAAAATATATTTTAATTTGATACTTCGAAACAAATCCCAAGGAAAAAACATATCTGATATCTTGTATACATGGAGAGTAACTCGCCCCTCAAATGTTACCGGTTACCCTATTCAATTTGTATGAATTGAGTTATGTGAATCATACTTCTAATCTAAGTTCACAAAGGATGATTTTGCGTTATTCACTTTATTGAACATTATGTGTTCATGTCACTAGGATGACCGTAACATTTAACAACATTGGCCTTAGTTCATGATAATGTATGACTCCTTGAAAGGTGATACACCGTAGAAGTTACAATGAAAGAAGAAGAAAAAACTCGACAACAAAGCAAAGGAGTAGTAGCCCAGATCAATCATGCAGAGGACAGGACACTTCACATATCAGACACAGAAGATCCCAGCACGATTTTAAAATTAAACTTGATGCAAGTTAACAGTACGCCCTGTTCATTCTTCAGTGTCATTTTCAGAGCGTAGGGTCCCTGCAATGCAAAAACAAACGTTATAAACAGTGGTGGATCTTGGAAAAAAAGTTGCAGGGGCCAAATTAGTAAAAAATATATAAAATATTTTTCATTGAGAAAAATATACAAAATGACTGCAAAAAAGAGAAACGCAAGCCGCAAGATTCAAACCAGGGCCTTGGATATCACTATAATCACGCCTAACCATTGCGCCACTAATCAGCTTTGGTAATTGGAGGTCGTTTAATTGTACATAACCTTATTTTGTGTGTAAAATATATGTTTATATATAGTAAATTTTTAAAAAATTGAGGGTACCATGGCATCTCTCCGCTCTCAATAAGATCCGCCACTGGTTATAAAGAAAATGCAAACATGACGAGGTTTATAAAAATCAAAACAGGACTGTCCTCTTATTTTAATTACAAAATTATCACTTTATTTTCATTCTGTTTCCTGATCTAAATGTTTATTATAAGAAACGATTGAAAATAATGTGGCAGTTTTGCAATTAAAAGTAGATACATAGCATGTTTTATTAAATAAAAAACAGAAAATGAAAATATACCAAATGAGAGTGTAATGTTAAAATACAACAGAAAAGCTTTCTCTCTAAAAGATCCAAGACAAGGATGATTAAAATCCTTAAAGAGTTTAATTTATGTACACACATCGTGTATTGGCTTTTACAACCACAACCAACTATAATTTATGAAATGGTTGACATATAAGGTGGATACCAATTGACTAACTTCTTTTTAATGACGTGTCAACTTGTAATTTGGTAGATAGTGTAAAACACTCATACACCTATTGGGCGTATAAATTAAATCCATGATTAAGACAATAAAACATACTGAAAGAAAATGTGGCAAATTAAGTTGGGGCAAGTCTTTTGTATAATATTTGGCAATCTATGTAGCACTGACACTTCAAATTAAAGATGTATCCAGTGTCCGATATGTGCCATGTTGAACACCAACGTCGACACTGACACTTCAATCACTTCTATTTTCTCAAATTATTATCGGTGTCTACACATCCATGTCGGTGTCAGTGCTTCATAGGTGGTAAAGTAATCACTAGTGTTGTGCATTACCTTAAACTCGTCAAGCTTCAAACCATACAAACATGAATTAACACGGTGAAACTTCTCCCTAAGTAAGGGAACACACCATTTCTGCACAACTTTTCAAACTTCCACAAATGCAACCATCCCAGCAGTGAGCACTGACTATGTGTCTCACTAAAAAACAAAATCAATACTCTAAACGAGAGTGCAGCATGGGGCCAGGGCCTTGTTTTGCTTACCTATGGAACCTCAGGGGTACACAGTTTCAGCCACAACTCGAGTAGGTACACTCATAAGTCACAACACAAGGATGACACTGACAGCACACTCTTCTTAAAGGAATACATACATCCAGTAGTGATCCTGACAGGATTTAGATACAGCCCCGCACCATGTGGAGTTCAAATTTATCCCACAGCCCCTTAAACAAGATAGGTATTATTGTGTTGAAGAAGCCACAACAGTTTGCATAGTGAACGCCCCAGCACCTGCTCTAACTTTACCTGTTCCATCTCCCACCACATTCTAGTTTCCTTTTGCAGGAAACTCCCTCCCTCATCTATATTCTATCACATCCATCTATCATGCACAAATGTACCAGCCAATCCTTGTACCGTCAGTCTATTCTATTACTTTCTGCCTAACATGGCTCTATATGCCTACTCGGCTTAGCTCAAGTGTCTAAGTGGGTGGATATTTTGGGTAGAAGTTTAAGGTTTGACCCCTATAAGTAAAAAAAATCAAGGCATGTGATGTTTTTAAAAAGATGATAATTTTAAGGCATGTAGCCTATGCTGCAGGATTGTTCTTGCCAATAAGAAGAGATTCATAGTTTAAATGCCTCTTAATTATATATATATCTATATATATATATATCCACAAACCAATTGGCAATGGGTAACGACTAACGATTACACTTATTAACAAGCTTCATAAAATTCCATAAATTTCACAGAAATGACTAAGAACCTTAAAATGAACTTATGGTGGAAGCATGAATAAGGCAATTCAAGCATAATCATTTGTGTAAATGTATCTTATAAATATAAACATGGGGTGATCAGGAATTAAAGCTTTGATTTAATATTTTTGAAAAGAAATCTGCAAAATTCAACTTCCAAGCAAAAAACAGGGTAAAGCTAACCACAAAAAAGCCTTACTCCACTAGATGGATTAGTGGAGCGAGCCACATGGATCAATCAACACCATCTGTGAAATATGACAAGCCAAATCTTCAATCAAATAATTTAGAGAAAAAATCTTTTTAATTGGTTTCTGTTCTCCAAGTTTTAGTTAGGTCTTCCACTACCATTTTTTTGAATTATCTTCGACCTGATTGACTTTCGACCTGATTGACTTTTCTTGCAAAAGCTTCTATTGATGTTCTTCTCATAATCCAATCTACTTACACAAGTGAGCAACTAACCATAATCTTATCAATAGGTGCTACCCCAACTTCCCCCTCAATACATTCGTTCCTTATCTTTTATCGCATGTCCAATTATACACCTAAAGACTCTTATCTCCGCAAAACTTATATTATTGCTCTTATTGCCATTTCATTGCCCAATGCTCTCTATCGTAGAGCATTGGTGGTCTTAAATCCAATACTCGTCCCAATCACTTCCTAAGAGATCCAAGATACTTCAACCATACAACATGGAGTATTATGTGATCCTCAATGAAAGAAAAAGTGGAAAAAGTGAATCATCAATGAAAATCGCCTAAATGGTGAAAGGGGTGAAATAAGACACAAACCACATCACAACCTTTTTAAGATACACCACAGTGCCACATCCTATTTAGGGTAGAAGGTGGAGTAAGGACAAGATGCTATTCAAAAGGACTTGGGGAGTGAGTATAATAGAATTTAGATGTAGTATGGAGTACACATCCACCATAACTACCACAGAAAGGTACAGAAACTGACCACTATCAAACTACTTTGACATTTTATCCCAAAAGAAACTACTCTGAGACATCAGAGATTCCAAATTTAGGAAAAAAGAACAACTAGTTGATACACCCAAAATTCCAACTTATTGCATCGGTTAGTTACCTGGATCTATTACCATCATGGACAAAAATAGCATTCGGAATATAACCCATTTGCATATTTCACTGTTGCTAAAATGACTTTCGACGTTACATTTAGGCGATACATGATACTACAGAGAGAAATCAATATAGTTTTAGGTATATTTGTACAGGGATAGGTCATTCAATCAATACACTAATGCTAAAATCATCTATTGGTGTTCTTCTCCTAGTCCAAATCACCTTACAAGAGTCTCCATAATCTTAACAATAGGTCCAACTCCAATTTTTTACTCAATTACTTTTGCTCCTCATCTTTTCTTATATGTACAATCATCCACCTAAACATTCTCATTGCACTTGTTGCCATTTCGTTATGCAATATTCTCTGTCATAGAGCATTGGTGGTCTTACAGTTGTACAGCAGAGTGTACCCTTAAGTTTGATAGGCACTTGGGGATCAAAAATCCCACTTACAGCATTTATCTATCTTATCCACCATGAATGACATCCTAGTCACTTCCTAAAGAGATCCAAGATACTTGACCATGTAACTATAGTATTATGCATTTCTGTGATCTCCGACAAAAGAAAGGGTGGAAAAGTGATCCATCAATGAAATTCTCTTAAAAAGGATTTAAGGGGGAGAAGAAGGGCGGAGAGTGGAGTGGGGAGAAGATACTATTGTTCAAAAGGACTCAGGGAGTAAGTACAACAGAATATAGATGAAGTCTATTGTTCAAAAGGACTCGAGAGTTAGTAGAACAGAATATAGATGTAGTATAAAGTACATGTCCAACATACCTACCAAAGAAAGGTACACAGACTAACCAGTACCAAATACATTCTCCGCTTTTGCCCCAAAAACTATTACTTCTTTAGTCAATGGAGATCCCAAATTTAGACAAGCAGAAGACAACTGTTGACTTTACATTTAGGTGATGCATGATGTCCTAGAGAGACATCAGCACATATTTTTTTGATGTATATTTGTATGAAGGAATACGTTTTTAATTTCCTTCTATAACAAACCTTTTCAAAAAGCAATACTATTTATGGAAAAGAATTACATGTGATGTGAGGATATACCAAAAGGTATACCACATAACACATGACAAGCTAAAGAAATCAATTTAATTACTCCTAATTAAAGCAACCTCTACATTGCAATAACCCTTTAAGTTAGAAGCCCAAAAGGGAATATTAAGCAGTGCTCCAAGTGCAAATTCACAAATGGCCAATAAATGAAAACCTAGCACCAAAATCAGAATTATATGAAGTTCATGATGCAATGAGTTTGATTGTCAAGGCTCGAGCAGTCCCTAAAAGATGTCAAAAGAAGCTTTATTTCAAGATAGGATGGTATTTTTAGAATGTTTTCAGCATTGCTAAGAGTGTTTATTTGATAAAGTGAAACTAACCGGTGGAGTAATTGAAGGCAGTGTTTGGGTGTGAGAAATCACAAAGTTTCCATTAGTAACGGGACAAGATACTTCGTCGCAAAGATCAACGTATTCGGTATGAACAGGCACCCCAACATAGGAAACTCCAATTACCAAGTCTCCGCCAGAAATATCGTCGCCTGCATGAAGTATAGACAGAAACTCCTTTTACAATTCAGTTAAATAGATAAGTGGCACATTAAATTGATGAGGCAGCTCCAATAGGCATAAGGACAAATAGAGATAGGTTGTACAAGTCTTACTGTTAGGATATAGAATAAAGGGGAATTGAACTAGTTAAGAGTTGTTAGAGTCAGCTATGGTTGTTATGGCTGTTAGTGTTTGTTAGAGTTAGTTATGTTTCTTAGGTTGTTAGTATGTTAGTTATGGAAGTTTGTTGGGTTGTTAGGAAAGTTTGTTATAGTTGGTTGGTAGTTATTAATTTGTTAGGCCTTTCCCTCCTATTCCCCCATGTATTGGAAGCCTATAAATAAAGGCTTCCACCCCCCTTTTAGAGTATCTTTGATCATACCTAAAGTTTAGTCGTGACCGGGTGAGGCCGGATTCCGGGTGAGGCCGGAGGGCGGGGAGCCTTATCTCTCCAATTGTATTCATTTCATATCAATCAAATTCCCTTTTCATTCCTTTTCAGATTCTTTATTGCCTAAATTTCCTATTTTCCTTGCGATCGTTAGGTTGGTAACCTAACACTTACGGAGCTTTTTCAAACAACAGGTGTTTAGATGAAATATTGTAAGGTAATATTCAAATATAATAGTGTAATTGTGCTTACACAAACATAAAATATTCAAATATAATAGTGTAAGGTAATATTTGTGGTCAACTTTAGATTGAATGTAATGCAACGTTGTGTCCTGTTATCAACAAACCACAACAGAATACTACTATGCCCCAAAAAAGAGGACTGAAATTTGAAAACCATAAAACTAGCTAAAAATGAAGAAAAGGAGATATTACCAGAAGAAGCTGAGATCTTAAAGTTGGCCGGGTTGCCACTCAACACAGGATTTGGTGAAATTTCAACTCCTGACACCTTCACAGCATAGTTTGCCTTCTTATCTACATAGATTTTTTTTAGAGAAAAAAAATGAATAGACAAAACGAAATCATAATCTAAAACAAATCTGAACAAACAGGATCACATGAACTACTGCTGCTGGCATCCAAGATCATACATTACATCACATAACTACCAAAAACTGATCTACAACAGAAAATTGAAATTGAAATTTGCAACACAAATGTAATCCCAACAAAAAAAGATAAGTGTCTAATCCGCTAAAATATCAGAAAGTCGTAAAATCATGCAATTACAAAAGAAAGGGGGGAAAGGGGGTAGAAAATCCAGTATCCAGACGAATAACTAAAACACTAATAAAGAGACGAGTAATAAAGAAAGTAAAGAAACTGAATTTCAAATCGTAATATAGAACTGATCGAGATTAACTCTGAATAAGGATTATAAGTATGATAAATAAAAAGTCAATGGAGAGAGAAAGATGGAGAGGTTAAGTACCGCAGTATTTGAAGTTAACTTTAGCTTGAACGTGGAACGATGAAAGGAAAAGGGCGGAGAAGGAGAGTAAGAGGTAGAACTTGGAAAGAGAATGAAACTCCATGGATTGCTAAGAGGAGAGTGGGAGGATGAAGCGCAGAGAGAAGTTCTTGAAATGAAAGCCTGAAGAAGGAAACCACCGTCAATTTTGCTTAGATGTGTTGTACTATTTATTATTATTATGATTACGACGTGCAGAAAATATACACATTTGTTTAGCAATCCATGGAGAAGGATTGCATTTAAAAAAGTAGAGGAGAAAATAAGTCCGACTTATGATAATAGTAACCTAACTCACTCACTGTTTCTCCCCCTAAAGACTACAAATTGTTTAAGCATTGTAGTGGATTAGACCACCGCATTAAAATGGAAAATGAGGAATTACAATTCAATTTATAAATACACCAACACCAAGAAAGACTTTTAATACGATTCACCACCGTCTCGATATTTGGCTCCTCATTATTGAAAATAGCTCCATTCCTCGCCAGCCATATGCTCCAACAAGTAGTTAACCAAACCACGTGCTTCGTGCGTTTTGCTTTCTTCCCCTTACACAAGCAGCAACAATGGTGAACAAGACCAACAACATCCAAAGACAAATCAAGAGCAACACCAATCCAAGATGTAACACACTTCCAAACCGAATTCGCGAACCCGCAATGGAGGAACAAATGATTCACGGACTCACGCTGAACGTGACAGAATGGGCAACGAGCGTCGTCTTCCAAGTGAAGAACATTCCTGCGCAATAGTTGCTCGCGCACCGGCAACGCATCCAACAGCAACCGCCAGCCAAAAACCAACATTTTTGAAGGCACTATTGATTTCCATAAACCTGCAAAAAAATTCTACTGCACCGAGACATTAGAGGATAAATCACCACGGACCAGCTGAATATAAAAGGTTTTAACCGAATAATTCTTCGATTGGTCGCGAGCGGCCAAATCCAAGAGTCCATCTTCATTCTCGTTGGAGCCACGGGCTGGAGAATATCTCGAAGAATGTCTGCCTCAGCTGTTCGGACAGCATCATTACCGAGATGCCAAGGTTCCAACCAACGCCAAGAATCATTATGCCAGACACCGGATTCAGCCACCGTTAAATTCTGCTGTCCAACACCATTATACAGGAGAGGAAAGACCTTAAACAAAGGGTCAATCCCAAGCCATTGGTCTTTTCAAAAATTAATTGAAGCACCATCACCCAAACCTCTTCTAACACACCAAGCAAACCTTCTTTGTTCCTCTACATTAACATCCAAGTTCACCAAGTCCCTCCACCAAATGGATCCCGTGTCCCTACGACGATTACCTTCCACCAAATCCTGAACTAATGAAGAAGCCAAATCTCCGTACCTACAAGATAACGTACGACTCCAACTCACACAAGGATCCGATAAAGCTCTCCATTTCCACTTAGACAACAAAGCTATATTAAATAATTCAAGGTTTTTGATCCTGAGACCTCCCTCTTCTGTTGGTTTACAAATACTATCCCAAGCCACCAACACATTCCCCTCTCCCCCTCTTTGATACCCCAAAGAAAATCCCTTTGGATTTTAACCATCTTCTTGATTACTACCTTCGAAGCTTTATAGAAAGAAAACATATATAGTGGCATGCTATTAAGAACGGAGTTTATAAGAGTTACCCGGCCTCCAATGGATAGACAACCGCTTTCTAACTGCTTCTAAAACATAGCTCCAAGTTGCTTCCCTCCTCGGATTAGCGCCAATTGGGATTCCTAGAAACTTGAAGGGGATGGATTTCGTTCTACAAAATAGGAAAGTGCTAGCTCTCTCCAAAAACCCATCCGGAGTGTGGATACCTATAAGCTTGCTCTTGTGAAAATTTACCTTCAAACCGGAAACAAGCTCAAAGGATCTCAAAATAGACTTGATACTCCAAAGATTTGCCCAAGAAGCTTTGCCCACAAACATTGTGTCATCCGCAAAGTGAAGAATAGAAAAGTTCAAATCCTGATTGAAAGAAAAACCTTGATAATCACCAATATCCACCGCCTTCATCATCAACACCGACAAGGCCTCAGCCACTATAAGAAAGAGGAAAGGCGACAAAGGGTCCCCTTGTCGCAGACCACGCTGAACTTTGAAATCTTGAGGTGGGCTACCATTCACTAGAACCGACATGGAGCTAGCACACACACAAGACTTAATCCAAGCAATCCAACATTGGGGGAAATCCATTCTAGTCAACATGTAAAACAAGAAATTCCAAGAGATGGAATCATAAGCTTTTTCAAAGTCCACCTTGAACAACATACATTCTTCCTTGCTTCTTTTGGCATAATCAACCAACTCGTTCGCCACCACTACACCGTCAAGAATTTGCCGCCCCCCTATAAATGCTGATTGATGATGAGAAATAATACTTGGCATAACTTTCTTGAGCCGAGAAGCTAAGACCTTGGCCAATATTTTGTATATGCACCCAATCAAGCATATAGGCCTAAACTCCCCCAAACCTTGCGGATTATCGTTCTTAGGAACCAAAGCGATGAATGAAGCCGAGATAGCTTTGGGGAGGAAAGCATTCGCGAAAAACTCATTGAAAAAACCTACCACATCCTCTTTCATGAAACTCTAACCAGACTTAATGAAGTTGAGATTGAACCCATCCGGACCCGGACTTTTATCTCCATCACACTCCCAGACACCCATCCTTATTTCTTCCTTAGTAAAAGGTTGAATCAAAGAATCCGCGTGAGATGAAGTCAAACGCTTGAATTGAAGACCGCCCAAAAGTGGCCTATTATGATTTGCCTCAAAAAAGCACTTCTCAAAATATTGTTTTACAAAGATTTTCACTTGCTCCCCGTTATCTCTAAGAATAACCACATTACACCGTCTTCTTCTATACCTCATTAGAGAGTGGAAGTATTTTGAATTCATATCCCCCTCCTTTATCCACCTTGCTCTAGTGTTTTGAGCCAAGAAAGACTCCTTCGCACGAATTTCTTTCCAAAGCGAGGCAGAAACTTCTCTTCTGTTCGCCACAACATCACTATCCCACCCTTCACACAACATATCGTCCAACGAATTCAGATCCCGAACTAGAGTATCAATGTTCAAGTCGACTTTACCAAAAACCACTTTATTCCAACTCCAAATGCTTCCTTTGAGAGACTTCAACTTTTCTTTTAAAACAAAAGCCTTATGACCTGTATTGCTAAAACCATTCCAACAAGATTGAACAAAAGGTAAAAAGTCATCATGACTCAGCCATGCGTTGAAGAAGCGAAACGGCTTCGAGCCCCAATCATTCGATGACCGAAGAAGCCAAATAGGTGAATAATCGGAGATGTCCCGATTGCCAATCCACTGACCTGTGATCCCCCAATCAGCCATAAGACCCTCTGAAATCAAAAACCTATCTAACCTGCTCATAGAGATTCCATCTGAGCAAAACCAAGAGAATTTCTTCCCCGACACCGGAACATCAACAAGATCCATGTCTACAATGAAGCTGTTAAAATCGTCTAACTCTACTTGAGAGATACTCCCACTTCTACCCCTTCTTTCAGAACTGCTAGAAACAGCATTAAAATCCCCTACAATACACCACTCTCCAGCCCCTAGACTTTGTTTGACAGCTACCAACTTAGCCCACACCCTTCGTCTCGCACCAGAGCACGGTGCATAGATGTTTACCACATGAACAACTTTATTACGAACAACCGCACTAATGCCAAGAAAACCAACACCAGAAAAATGTGACGTCACCAAACAGGCCCCTTCAAGCCAAGAACAAAGAATCCCTCCCGAAGAACCGCTTGAGGGTTGTGAAGCCATTGTAAGGATCGGTTCCCCCATAACATTCCAACCTCTCCCTCTACCATCACCTCCCTTTTCGTCTTCTGAATGCAAACAAAATCGAAAGAACCTGAATTTATAACAGAAACCAATTGGCGACGCTTCCCACGGTCACCCCACCCTCTAATATTTAAAGATAAGATATTCATGGATTCAGGTTGTTATGCACCCTCCTACTACTCTCTGCTTCGTCTCTTCTTTCCCCGTTTTTAATCAGCTCAATATAATGATCATCCGGTAAGTTACCTTCAACCCCTAAGGGCTTGGCATTTTCCCAGACTTTTCTTGCTACCCCCTTACTCTGGAGGGCCCAGAACTTATTGTTGCACAAACCAATGTCTCCACTCGAGATTGAACCCCCACATAAAACTGTGCCAGCTGAAAACAAAGATGAATCATGCTTACTTACTTGATGGGACGGTTGCGGTTCAATAGCTGCCTGGTTAGACTCACCCGAGACTTTGGCAAGCTCTCGGGTAGCTTTCTTCAGTTTACCAGACGACGGTTTCCTTTTGACTCCTACTCGTAACAATTTTCTCTGCTTTCTTTTCGGTAATGAATGACTGGATATTTGGAGAAATAAGCACATTTGGAATTGAAAGGAGATCTAGAGATTGACAACCTGTGAGATGTTTCGATGGGCAAGATTGGGGAACACGTGACCCTTCCACGGTAGTACCAGCCAGCTTGTCAGTAATAGATGGATTTGTTTCCTGCACAAAACTACCAATAGAAAGAATAGGGGAGCATCCGTTGGACGGACTAACTCCATTGGACATTCTTAGAACTTCGTCGTTGGAGACTCTTAACGCTTTAGTCAAAACGTTAACCATTATGTTCGGGTCAACCTTCTCAGAATTTCGCACGGCATTAAGCAACGCATTCAATTCCAATTCCCCTAGCTCTTCCTCACCATGAACGTCTCCGGTGCCTGCGTACATATGATCTGAATAATCATCACCTGAACTTGAGTCAACGTCATCCCCCTCGTCATAATTTTGTGCCTTGTTACGCCATTCAACCGGACCTCCCCAATCCTCCACAACTTTGATAGAGAAAGGAACATTGTTAATAACCACGTGAATCTCCATATTCACCGTTCCCGGCACCTGAGTACGAACCTAAATTCGTGCGACATCATAGGATCTCTTCTTCTCAGTGTTAAGGTCAGCACAAACAAACTCACCAACATGCGCAGCCAACTTGGAAAAAAATAGCGAATTCCAAGTGTGCACCGGAATGCCATAACACCTTAGCCAAGTAGTCCTCTCTAGATCAACATCCGTTGGCTTCCATGGCCGAATCCATTTGAACCATTGATAAAGCCAGTCACGAGCATCATCAATATACTCAAAAAAATTCCCATCTTCTATGTCTCCTTCCAATAGAACCAAGTTGGAACCCATAGGAGTAGCTTTGATTGCAAACACACCCTACTGAGATAATTCATCCTGTATGAAATAAGATTTCCCCGGAGTAATGACTTCTCCTACCATCGCTAAAGCTAGAAGAGGGTCTGATTCCAAGTTGCATATCCATGCTCCATCCTTGTTTCTCCCCTTGGCGTCGGATGCCCCAACGTCGTTTGGCGGTGACTTCTTCACCCAAACTTGCTTGATGGGCTTCGGGTGCCTAACTGCCGGCTGTTGTTTAAAATGATCCTTCGGCACCTCCCTTTTGAATCTAGGAAGGTTTACATGAATCTTCTCCCCCTCTATGAATATGTTATCAAATAAGGTAGCAAGACAGTCCGGTCTTTAACATCGAGAAAGCGAACAAAACCAAATCGCCTACCTTGCGCATTCCTTCGAGCCGGGATAACCACCTCATGGACTCTTCCTTACCTATCAAATAGATGAAACAAATCCCTAGCACCCCAACTCTCCGGAAAAGAGGAAAAATAGAGCGATATGACCTCCCCCCCGGTATTCTTCCTAGAACCAAGAGCAACATCAATAGATCTAAAACCTCCGCGACCCCCTCCCTTCCTCTCTTGAATGCTTCTAACCCGATGCCACCCATTCAACAACCCCAATAGAGCTGGCTTCCCGCTGGGACCGGAATACTTGATGGCGACCGCAAGAGCATTAAAAAAAATGTTAGGGACACAAAGAGCATGAAGATTCAAGACTTGGCACTTGGACCAATTAGAAGAGGAAGAGCAAAGAAGATTAAAGAACAAGAACAATTGGAAGCTCAAATGATTAATTTGCTTAATGATAGCAAATAATCTAAAATTGTTCCTTGTCTTTTAAATAGCTTTATAATTAAGATTTCATATGAATTTTATAATTGTAATAAGCCAAACATTTTTAGGCACGTTATTTTTCATTCTTAGATGCCTAATTGTGTAAGGCCTAGTTTGGGCTTGAATTTGGGCTTTTAGGTTTATGTTTGTCACTTTAGTGAGTCCACAATCTATTCCCTATAAATAGGTGTGGTTATGTAAGTTTAAGAAACTTTTTGACGAAATAGAATTGTGAGAATAGAGAGTGTTTCTCTAGGGTTCTTCTTAGAACCAAATTTGAGTCTTATCAAGAGCCTCTTACTCTTGTGGTGATTCTACCTTGATCTTATCATCCTCGTGGATGTGGCGATTTCTTCATCTTCTTGCCTAATCCGTTTGTATGTTTCTTTTCCCTTTCTCTTTTTATCCTATTTGTTATCTTTGATTAAAGAAATCACTTGGTTAGATCCATAATCTATCATGGAATCAATTAGATTCTCATCAATACTGTAGGTAATCAAACAGCCCACACGCACCACGCCTGAAGAGAGAGAACAGAGCAAGAATTTTGGTTAGCTTTTTCAAGAGGTTTGAGAATTTTTACAAACAGTTGGTGTGCAAACTGAAATTCAGTTTAGGCAAAATTACAAACACTTGGTGTGCTTCCAACACAGGAAAATAGCAACATTGGCTATGGAAAGGTGAGGACCAGAATCACTCTTTGGATATGGATGGAGTACATGGTACTGAGTTCCATGGATTGGTGAATTTGTGTCACTCAACTTTACGTAGAAGAAAAACTAATCAACGCCAATGGTACTTATGTAGCTGTCGACATAGGAGTCATCGGCAAATCTGAGAAGCAACTAGTATTCCAGGTAAAACCTATTCAATATCTCTTGGACTATCTGCTTGTATTTGTGTTCTTGTTTTAGTGTTCAATGTTTCACCTTTAATTATTAAATATAGAAAAATAAACCATAGGAAGATGTGATATCTCTCATTGTTTTTATTTATCGTGAAAAATATAAACTAGAATAGTTGACCCGTGACATGCACGGGTATAATTACGCAATTGAAAAATCGTTATAGAGTAATTTAACTCTTTCTATTTCTTTCAATCTCACATTTCCCAATATTTCTCACTTTTTTACACATCTACTATTTGTGGCCCCCACATCCTTTATTTAAAAATGTTTCTTTTCCCAATTTTTTTAATCTACTATTTAGTATAATATAATTAAATTAATATTAAATGATTTACAATTAACTCCTATTTACTATCTAATCTAATATCTATTCATCTAATCTAATATCTATTTATACAAAGAAACCACATTTAAATTACTCAAACAAGCCTCCCTATTTACTTAAACTCATCTAACTAAGGACAACATTGTAATTAACTATCACACCTTTTTTCAAAATTTCTTCTCACTCCTACTTTTTTACTACTTTCTCATACTTTTTTTTCAAATTTCAAAATTCTAATCAAACTCACTCACTTTATTTTTCCACTATCTATTATAATCTACTAATCAACTAAAATAATCAATTGAAACTACGAGAAAACTGCACTGATATATAAAAAAACACGGGATAACTGTACTGATATATAAAAAACACGAAATTAATATCTAAAAAAAAAACAAGAAGGCTTAATGACTATTTAAACTACTGATTAATATTTAAAACACATGTGACAAACATTTGTCACTAATACCTATAAAAGGACAAATAATTGTAACGATAAATTATAAAACACAGGATAAATATCTCTTATGATAATCTACTATCTATCTAATATCTATTTATCTAATCTAATATAATATCTATTTATACAAATAAACCACGCTTAAATTATTACCTAAACAAGTCTCCTTATTTACTTGACAACTCATCTAACTAAGGGCAACATTGTAATTTACTATCACATTTTTTTCAAATTTCTTCTCCCAATGCACTTTCTTCTCATTCTCCCTTTTTTTCAACATTCTCCTTTTTTTTTCAAATTTCGAAATTCAAATCAAACACACCTACATTCTTTTCCCACTATCTACTATAATCAATTTGCTTATCTAAAAAACTAAAATAATCAACTGAAACTACGAGATAACTGCATTAATATATAAAAAAACACGGGATAACTTCACTGATATATAAAAAACACGAGATTAATATCTAAAAAATGAAAACTTAATGACTATTTAAACTACTGATTAATATTTAAAACACATGTGACACATATTTGTCACTAATACCTAAAAAATGACAAATAATTGTCACAGATAAATAATAAAACACGGGATAAATCTTTTCTATTAATAATCTACTATCTACTATAATCTACTAATCAACTAAAATAATCAATTGAAACTACGAGATAACTGCACTGATATATAAAAAAAACACGGGATAGCTTCACTGATATATAAAAAAAACACGAGATTAATATCTACAAAATGAAAACTTAAAGACTATTTAAACTACTGATTAATATTTAAAACACATGTGACAAATATTTGTCACTAAAACCTAAAAAAGGACAAATAATTGTCACAGATATATAATAAAACACAGGATAAATCTTTTTTATCGATAATTTACTATCTATCTTTTACTATCTACTATAATCTACTAATCAACTAAACTAATCAATTGAAACTACAAGATAACTGCACTGATATATATAAAAAAACACGGGTTAACTGAACCGGTATATAAAAAACACGAGATTAATATCTAAAAAGATAAGAAGACTTAACGACTATTTAAACTACTGATTAATATTTAAAACACATGTGACAAATATTTGTCACTAATACCCAAAAAAGGACAAATAATTGTCATCTAATCTATCTAATATCTATTTATCTATTTATCTATTTATACAAACAAACTACACTTAAATTTCCTAAACAAACCTTCATATTTATTTTACAACTCAAGTAACTAAGGACAACATTGTAATTTAATATATCATTTTTTCAAATCTCTTTTCCCAATGCACTTTCTTCTCACTCCCACTTTTTTTCTACTTTCTCCACCCTTTTTTTTCAATTTCAAAATTCAAATCAAACCTACTCATTATCTACAATAATCTACTAATCAACTAAAATATTCAATCGAAACAACGAGATAACTGCACTGATATATAAAAAACACGGGATAACTGAACTGATATATAAAAAACACGAGATTATTATCTAAAAAAACAAGAAGACTTAACGACTATTTAAACTACTGATTAATATTTAAAACACACGTGACAAATATTTGTCACTGATACCCAAAAGAGGACAAATAATTGTCATTGATATGTAATAAAACACAGGATAAGTATTTCTTATTGATAATCTACTATCTATTTTTTACTATCTACTATAATCTACTAATCAACTAAAATAATCAATTAAAACTATGAGATAACTGGATTGACATATAAAAAAACACGGGATAACTGCACTGATATATAAAAAAATACGGGATAACTGCAATGATATATATAAAAACATAGAATAGTTGCACCGATATATAAAAAAAAGGGATAAAACACTGATATATAAAAAACTCGTATATAAAATACACCGGATAAATGCACATATTGTTTTTAAATGGTTTACATTTTTAGATTTTAATATTTATCTATTTTTTATTTGAGACTTCTTTTTTATCTATTTAAAATTTGTCTTTATTTTCACGGGGTAATGTTCAGACTATTTAAACTATGTCTAAGTTCATTAATAAAAAAACGCGACGGCACCCGTGCGTATGCACGGGTATCCTACTAGTTATTATTATGATTATGACATGCAGAAAATATACCCACATTTGTTATATCGGTTTCTAATTGATGCAAGATATTTTTTTAGTAATTTTTTCTGGTTGCATTTAAAAAAGGAGAGGAGAAAATAAGTCCGACTTATGATAATAGTAAATAATAGTTTAGTAATTGTTACTAAACTAGAATAGTTGACCCGTGCCATGCACGGGTATAATTACGCAATTGAAAAATCGTTATAGAGTAATTTATTTTTTGCAAGTTAATATTATATTGAATAATAACTAACTTTTTTTGAATTCCTAAGAATCTTTCTTTTTGTTGTGAATAATAAGTAACTAATGATTAATTAGTATTTTGCATAAATTGAAGGTTTAAATATTCATTCAGCCCCTGCAAATACACGCACAATCCACATAGGCCCCTGTAAAAAAAAACTTTAAAATAACACTTGCAAATATAAATTGTTTACGGTTAGGCCCCTCGGTCAGTTTTCCATCCAAAAAACACTTTAAAATAATAATAAATGCTACGTGTCATCATCTCATTGGACCATTATGCCACGTGTCATTGAATGTCACGTCATCATCACATGTCACCATGGTACTGACAGGTGCCACATCAGCAACCAGTAGCTGGCTGCCACGTGGCAGCTCACATGTTAATGAAGAGAATAGTGTTCCTAAAAAATTAAGGATTTTGGTGGCAGGGAGAATCGGACCTACAACCCTCTTGTGATTTGCAGTCTCAACTACCACTAGGTCACATAAGTATTTGCAATATTTAGCCCAACTGTATCTATACATTACATACGCCTGGAAACGATAGACACCACCTCTTCTTGAATGTCACAGATCTGGAACGAAATTATCAACAAAAGCAATTCTTGTTCCTTTAATTTACAAAAGCGATTATTTTCCTTGAAATCTTTAACATCAAACGAAATTGTTTTTATTTTTTTTCAACAAAATCAATCCTTGGTCCTTTAATTTTGATCTTAAATAAAATCTTGAGCTTAAATAAATGGTGTTCTTATTCACAAATCTGAGAATCCAACAAATCTTAACAAATTAATGGTGTTCTTATTCACAAATCTGAGAATTTCTGAAATTTTGTAACAAATCTGAGAATTTCATTAACTCTTATTCAATGGTGTTCTTATTCCGGATTGAGTTCTTATTTAATTTTGAATCTGGAAAATTTGTTTGGAAATCTGGGTTTGATGAATGCGAAGGAGGAGAAGGGAGAGAACAGAGAGATGCAGTTGTTCGTGTATTTTTACTAGAATTTAAATAATATATATTTGTAGTTAGATAAATTTACAAAAATATTGAAGTGGCTTAGTGGTTAGATAGTGTGTTTGTTAGTTGAAGGTCACGGGTTCTATTCTCCCTACCACCAAAATCCTTAATTTTTTTGTAACACTGTTCTCTTCATTAACATGTGAGCTGCCACATGGCAGCCAGCTACTGGTTGCTGACGTGGCACCTGTCAGTACCATGGTGACATGTGATGATGACGTGGCATGTCAGTGACACGTGGCATTTATTTTTATTTTAAAGTTTTTTTTTGGATGGAAAACTGACCGAGGGGTCTAACCGTAAACAATTTATATTTGCAAGGGTTATTTTAAAGTTTTTTTTATAGGGGCCTATTTGGATTGTGCGTGTATTTGCAGGGGCCGAACGAATATTTAAACCTAAATTGAATATTAAATTTTAAACTATTGAAACTTTGTATTGATTTGTTATCTTTATGCATAAACTACATCATATTCTGTTATTTTTATGCATGAACTACATCGTCATGTTAGTCGACATACCCATACATATAAAATACTTCAACTAATAAGAGAATAGATAAAGACAAAAATTTCCTTAGTTAAAAAGGTAATTGAATGTCATTAAATATTAAAATTCACAACACTCAATAATATTCAACTTCTTTTTTTGGGTCTAGGGGTCTTTGACCCCGCTCCGGTGTCCACAGGAAAGGTGCCCTGATTAATTCAGAGTTCGGCCGGGAGATAAGTAAAGCCTAGGTCCAATTTATTCCATCGCCGGAGATCGAACCCGAGTAATAACCGATCTGCCCCTTTAGATGGAGTTAATATTCAACTATTTTATATAAAAAATAATATTAAGTTATACAAATATTTAAAATTAGTATTAAACTATAGAATTACTAGGACACACACCCGTGCCTACGCACGGGACAGCGTGAAAAAATTGTTAGCTATACATATTAGTACATTACATACTTGTTTGGTGTTCCAACTATACATAAACCATTTGTTTGGTGTTCCAACCAATACAGGTTATTACATACTTGCATCCATTACTTATGGTGTTATGGTATATCATATATGGTTACCATAATGGAAGAACAACTTCATACCAAAAAGGTTTAAACGTTATTGTTTCATTTTGCATTGCAACGATGAGGTAGATGATTATGAAGATATGAGGTGTCGTCCGTGATAAAAAGATGAATGCAAAAAGTAATTGTTTAGCAAATCAGATAAAAATATTCAAACAACATTTTGATACAAAACACCCCAAGTATTTTAAGCCGTAAAACAACAAAAGAGATTACAAAAAAACAAACACAACTTGAGGCCATTTTGTTCGGCTATTGTTCTATTACACTATAAGTTTTGAACATACACAACATTCAAAGTTAAAAAGAAAATGAAGGATACACTTTCAATTGCCCGCTAAATCAGATTGCTTTATAAGAATAGAACAATTTATTTGGCGTGCTCTTGAGGCCTAAATATAAACCAATGGCTAATGCAATGTGTGTGGCAAATATAAAGGCTCTCGCTTCAATGCCTGCATCATGTCACGACACATAATCCTATTAGACACCAATTAGTAATGAAGGTCACATTAAAAACTTTTAAAACAGTTTTGTAAGGCATGCTTTCTCATTTGGATAAAATTAGTTAATCAGCAATTTTAAAAAAGAGTAGGATGCAACATATACGACAGGAATTGGAATTGATCAATTTAAAGAAAATAATTTTAATAATTGCCCATTTGATCAATTTAACAACCAAACCTTCAGTGACCTTGTATTGACATTAACATAATAATCAATCATAAAAAATTCCTTAAGAATACGCAGTAGTTAACGTTAAAATCATAACATTAGACCAATAAAATGTAAGTAAAAAAGGTAAAATTATTTTAGTCCTCTTCAAAATGCTCAAATGATCATATATGCCAAATACACAAAATATTACTAAGCTTAGATGATCGTATCCCAGATAATAATGTACAAAATCTTTGTAACCTTAGACTAGAAACCACAGATTGCACAACAAAAAGCTTTCCATAACTTCATTTTTGAGATTTTGGCTGCTGAAGGACTTGGAAAACTTGCAACATGCAAAGTAACCACGGCCTTGGGGTTTGCAGCATACTTACTTCTGGATCTCTTCATATTCTTGCAAAAGGTCGGACAATTGTTCTAAGACAGTTGTGCCTAATTCACTAACAGGTCACTGGCAAAGAATTGTCATACCAACAGTGCACATGCTTTAGTAAAATGTAAGATAATTAGGAAAGACAGCATAAAATTTTCTTATATTTAGTTTTACCCAACTCAAACTTCAAGTTGATACCCAATTCTTTGTATCGTAACCCCCAAAAAAGCAACACTGAAGAAAGAAAATGCAGAAAAATAGGGTAAAAGAAATACACAAAGCTTTTGGGTAGCAAGTTTCTCATCTGCAATTTTGTTAGCTCTCATCCTCAATTTTTGCAATCCGATTCTTTCTCTCGAAATTCAAACTTGCCCTCTCCTTTCTCTTGTTCTGCAGCTCCTATCACAAGGAAAAACAACTATGAACTTAAGCAACAAACCACCCTAATTTTCACAATAGAATATAGAAAAGTCCCAATGAAAATATTAAGAAATTTATGTGTAATTTGAAATTGAAATAATAGTAATTCAAAACTGGACGGGTTCCTTAATAGCTTTAGAAGGGGCAGTCAAACTTTTGACTTCACTTTTGAGTGTTGAGTACCAAATCACATCTTCCTCTAAATTTTGAAAGCGGGTTCCCAAAATATGCAATAACTTGTTTCAATCAATTTCCAATCAAAAATCAATCATAAATAAATCTTACAGAAAAACCAAAGAGATTAAGTTCTATCATCCAACGAAAAACATGTGACAGAAGGTGTACCCAACAAATTTTTTTTGACGAAAGTGTACCCAACAATTCCAAAGACCACATAGCTGATACCAAGAAATTCGATGATCTCATTTCAAACAGTTGTTCTGCAAAAGGCTTAATCAGGTGTTGCCATACCGGGAAATTAATGTGGTAAACATATCAAGTTTCTTTATGAACTACATGTTTTAAGTGAAGAGAACAGCTAGGTTGCTTTCCTTTAAGGAAGGTTTAATGGTATAGCTCAAATAATATTCTAAATACGTGAACCTACTATGATAAAAAGAAGCAGCTTTAATTTCATCTCTAACATACAGATTTACAGCTTGAAAAAGTGGCCCATAGAAAGTTATTCTAAATACAGCTAGGTTGCTTTCCTAGTTTACTATGATTAGTTATTCTAAATACTCAAAGTTTTTATGTATTAAACTATAGAATTATTAAACTATCAATAATGTGGCTCATTTATATCAAAATAATTTTCACCCATAGAAATAATAATTCACTTGTAAAAGAATAGTAATTTAGACACAAATGTTTTTTTGCCAAATGTTTATCCTTGAAATAATAATTCACTTGTAAAAGAATAGTAATTTCGACACAAATGTTTTTTTGCCAAATGTTTATCTTTGTTATAATATATTTTTACCAAACAATTAAGGTTTTTTGTAGATTTTCGTACAAATATGTTTATACAAAATGTTCATTCCCTCTCGGCAAATCTAGATACACGTGGCCAGCAAAGTTTTTTGGTGTATACGCAGCAATAACACGGTAACAAAAAAAGTTTTTTGGTCTTATTACTCCGAGAGCTTTATCCGAAAATTGAAATTTTCTCATATTTAACATTCTCACTGACTTAATATATTATTTTAACTTCAAATTCAAAAATAAATAAAATTTTTCAACTTATTGACTATATTGTTAACCTTGACCCTTTAAGGTAAAAGAATAGTGATATTAATGAGAGAAATAAACATTAATTCTAAGTTGTTTCGTAAGGGAGTATATATGGCGTGTTTTCATCTCGTAGTAGCTGATATATTTGATATCTAATTTTAGCATAAACTGTATCATAACTGTCATCCAAAAATTATGTTAATTTCAATTGGGTTTTTAAGTTTCAAATTTGTGGTGTATGTCAGAATAACAACATAGCTGAAATTATCGAAATTAGGGTAGCCTCGTCGGGTAGGAGATATTCTCAATTTCCTAAGAGAAATTAAACTTCTCAGTTCGCTAAAAGAAATCGATTTCAATTTATTTTAGAAGTGTGAATTGCAGCTAGGTATGTTTTTCTACCCACCTAATGTCAATTTATATAGATCTATTTTCATTTCATGATAGGAAATTTTTAGAGGTTAAATTTTGAATTTTGAAAAATGCAAACATTTGACTGATATGGATAGTTTTTATTTGTCAATAGGTTAAACAATTTTTACTACCATTTCTGTTTGATGAATCTATAATCTATAATCTATAATATAAACATTTGAGAATGCATTCTCATTAATGCATTGCCACGTGTCATTTTATTATGAAATTGCTAATTAATTCTCTTGAAAACTTCCAATATACTCTTCAGGTGAAATTTCTTATTTTGAAAACTCCACAATTAATGCTTACAATAAATCTCCTATTTAGAAAACTTCTAATGTACTCTTTGTATGAACTTCTCTAATATATATAGTCCTCCATTTCTTAGTTGTATTGCAAAAAGTATTGCTCCACTACTCCAAAAAAATTATATCACGTTCGTTTTTCTTTTCATTCTCAACTAATGCTTGCAAAAAATCATGATGAAGTCAGTTTGTTGTGATTCTCTTCCAACTACTCTTCTCACCCAATCTCATAGGTACTATGTTCTTGAAATTCTTCGTAATTACCATTTTCAAACCCAACATGCACAGCTTGGAAGGGAAATGGTTACAAGTATTTTTATTAAAAAAAAATTATAATTTCTTTTATTGCTTTCATTACGTTGTTATTTTGTGGATTTGTTTTCGTTATAGGTAAACGAAAGGGGTTGAGGAAGTTGGTTCCATTCAAGATAAGTTTTGCGGCCAATTCTAAAATGCATTGGGCTCTAAATGGTATTTGTAATACTACTCGCATCAACCCTTTATTTTAAATATATTCAATCAATTACAATCTCATTAGAAAAAGTCAAATAAAATCAAGTATAGTAGCCAAAAGAATCACCCCCATTTTGTGGCTTTTTTTTAATCGATGGTCATATTTTTTGATTAATTCATTTATTATCACGTGTATTAATAAAAAACATATTAAATGGGACTTTGTGTGTAATTCCATAGTAAATAAGTCTAAGGGTCTGTTTGATTCATAAACAGATAAGTACTGGATTGAACATCCAACACAGTGTTTGGTGAACACTAGCTGGACTATAATTCTCTTCTACGTTTTATAATAATTGTAACATCCCAAATTTCTTTCGTCAACCAAGTCCAGAATGTTAATCATTTCACAAAATCAGAGATATGCAAATCTAAGTTTGGATAAAAAGTTTCAATACTATCCTTCATAAGAGTACAACTTATACAAAGATAATAAACTTTCCATCATATCCTCAAGGACTCCGTCAAAACAAGGTGCAAACATTCCTTTATCAAAGTACATTATTTAATCCAATCTTAGAAAAACATATATAAATATCCTAATCCCCAATAAAGAGGTTACATAAAACTCACAAACCGACAATTGGTTTGAAACATTGATAAATAAATATTTTAAACAAGATACACCATCACATAGATAAAATCAATACACTTTTCATTTTTCCTTTGCCATCAACATGGTCACCTGGTTATCCAAATTATCTGTAAATCATCACATAAAGAAATGATGAGATTATGATAATCCCAGTGAGTTTCTCAACGATACCTCACTATACATATACTCACGGTATCTTTTAATTAATTACCTACGAGGCATTCCCTAAGAGTTGCAGTCTTACATATATATCTTTCAAATGCTACAAACTCACCTCCAAGAAACCTTAACCCGACATATTAGACAGGTTCTAAACTAAGAGTCTTGGCCTCGGACTCATGACTTCCCTCGCCAAGTGCGCCATATAATTCTTTAATAAGTTTATATATATAAATACACACACACACAGAGTATAGTTTTTCCTCATATAATCTCATTGAATGATAATACCGTAACTCATATCACAACCAAGCATATCAAGCATTAGGGGCTAGGATAGATTGGTAACACTTTTATAATTATGATAAAAACACATTTTAATGTTTTTTTATAATTGTAGATCTTTTTGTTAGCTTTCCAATACATCCAAGAACACCTAAATCGGAGTTCTGGATCAAAAGTTATGAAGGAAATAAGTTGGAAGGCTACCGAAAATCTCCCACACTCAGAAAGTAACACGGGGGTGCCCGTGTCAGAGTGACACGGCCCGTGTCAATTTAGCAGTGTGTAAAAATAACCCTAACCTAACGTAACCATCATACAAACACTTTAAACATCGCAAATCAATCAATTACAACCCTAACAAACACAATTAGTACTATTATCATTTATCAATTTTCATGCATTCAACTTAATCAAATCACACATATTCAACAAAAAATAACAACTATAATTCTCCTATAAAGCCATGGAATGAACTCAATCTTGAATCAAATTCAAGATTCACAAACAAATGAGCTCTAGGTACCAAGGGTACTTAAACCCCTAGAGTTTGAGAATGGGGGGAAGAACTCACATATGATAGAATAATGGTACCAATTTGTTGAACACACAATACCTCGATAACTTCAATGACCTCCTAGCATCCAAAATCGAACACACCCTTTCTCCATTGCTCTCTAAACATCAGATTCAACATCAACAATCCTTATCCAAGTCCTCAAACTAACATGCAAGAAGTGTAGTGTCCAAAACCAGCTCCTATATATCAATGCATGATTAAATATAGTGTGAAAGAGTGATTTCTTGGTAGCAACTCTGATTTTGTTGGAAGGAAAAGAGTAGATGATTTTTCAAAATCTTGAAGAGGAGAGAAAGGAGATAGAATGGGAGATAAGATAACTCTATTTCAGTTGTAAGTGAGGAAGATTCATGTGAGTTTTCAATCTCTCTTGGTCTATCCCTTTCTCCTTCCTCTCGAGTTCTCTCTCTCCACCTCTATAATTTTCTGTAAATTTTAATTTGAACTAAAGGGAGTGGGGTTGAGTTGTGTGTCTGTGTGTGGGGTGTTCAGCTGAATCATGTTTTAAAAAGAAAAGGGTCAAATGAATAGAAAACCCCATTGTTCCCTCTTTCACTTTTCCATTATTTAGACTCTCAAACAATGACATTCACATTCATAAACTCATAGTCAATTTAATCCTACAATAAACCTTCAAAACATAACCATATATCCACATTTTCTCTTAGCATGCCAAAAAAATCATCATGAAGTAATATAATTACTTCGGGTGTTACAATAATTTTATATAACATATATTATAATATAACTAGAAAATTATTATGAAAATAATATGAGACGACGGTATAGGAGAGAGGGGGGATAGAGGGAGATGGAGATGGAGATGGAGAGATGGGTCATGATATGAAAAGATATAAAGAAGAGAGATGGGAGGTAGAGGGAGGAAGAGAGAAGAATGAGAAGGGAGAGAGGCTAGATAAGGGGAGAGAGAGAGAGAGGGAGAGAGGAGTCATGATATGAGAGGATATATTCTTTTGGGATGGGATGGAGAGAGAGAGAGATGATAATGAGAAATAAGAGAGGGAGACGAAGAGAGAGAGAGAGAGAGAGAGAGAGAGAGAGAGAGAGAGAGGACACACGAGAGAGAGAGAGAGAGAGAGAGAGAGAGAGAGAGAGAGAGAGAGAGAGAGAGACGAAAGGAAAGAGGAGAGAGACTACAGGAGAGAGAAGATAGACAAGGGATAGTAGATCAAAAAATTATTGAGTAGGAAATAAAAATAGTAATTTTGTAATATTTGGGGGACACAAAAAGTGGTACTGTGAGACAAATATTAGTTTATTTACAAACACAAACAAATAAAATACAATAAAATAAAATGTAACAACTATATATTAGTTAAATTATATATCAATGGATACAAAAAAAAACTAAAGCCCCAATTCAAATTGCTTGGTGGTTTTTGTCAAAAAAAAAACTTGCATGGTGGTATCTATTTAAAAAAATCATACAAATTAAATGACATAAATACATTAATACATATTTAATCTTTAAAATATACACATATCTAAATACATGCATTTATTTGTTATATAAACATTATATAGATGTACATAAAAAATACTTATGTATTGTTGATTAAAACAATTAATACTTATAATATATATATATATATATATATATATTATATTTCAAAAAAAAATATGTAAAAGAATATTCCCCGTGCAAGGCACGGGTAGGAATTCTAGTATATTATATTTTCTGATTTAATTAATATAAATGCAATTAATTAGCTTTCTTGACAATTTTTTCATATGGGAAATCGAATAAATTGCATTCATAGTGTTATCATAATTTCATTCCATCATTGATTGTTAAATATCTTTAATTCTTAATATAAATCCAAACAAATCTTATCTTGCATATTTTTCTTTATTAAAGTGGGACCAATCCTAATTACACCTTATATATCATAAAATAGTCTGACCAAAAAAGGTATTAATTGCCAAATGCCTAATAAAATGACATGTGTAAGATCATTAATTGAGATGTATTCTCAATTGTTATATATATATATAGATAGATAGATATAGATAAGTATACTAGTAATTTCTCCATCAATGAAAAAATTCAGTGACCACACCAAAGTTATATTGCGGTAAATATGTATTAACCAGTGTTTTCATTTACCCGTTAACTCAATACACAAAAACTAAATTATGTACTAACCATTTGACTGTTGTGTAAGCCACTATCGTTGAAAATGTTTTTCATCATGAGAAAGTGTATTTCTAGGCTCTCTTTGCTAAAAAAAGTCATAGATAGCTGATGACATTAAAAATAGAGATTTAAAATTGTTTAGTTTAAGTTAAAGAGCATAGAAAATGAATTTAAGAAAAATATAAAAGGGTAAAAATAACAAACAAAAAAGTGATAGGTACACTATAAGTAGTGTTTCTCTTGTCAAAAAAGTAGTGTTTCTAAAAACGCTACTTAAAGAAAAGTTTGAAAAAACGTTAAATGCTTCCTAAAAAACGCAAAACACTAGTACTCACCTAACACGTCTATTCATATTCTGTCGGTCAAATACATTATTCAAATTCGCTATCTGCTAGCGAATGTGATTTACCAAATAAAGCCTTAATCTTTGATTTGAAGATAAAATATTGAGTGGTTAGGATTATTTACCTTTAACTTTTTTTGACAGCAATTTGCCTTTAACTATTATGACATATTATTTGGTAATTATACTATATTTATTATAAGGTCCCTCTCCTTGCATGAATTTCCTTATTACATTTTTTACCCTAATTATTTGCAGTCACGATTTTTTTACGACAATAATATTTTTTTCTAAGTTTTTAGTCAAAATTATACAAACGGTCTTTTAAGTTATTTATTTGTATCGCGTTGGTACTTTATTTTTTTTACAATCTAAGACCTTTAAGTTACTAAACGTCTTCACCGTTGACCTTTTCGTCCAGTTCTCATCTAACACCGTTTAAAAACGTCTATGTGGCAATTAAGTTTTTTTTCTTTTTTATACAGCCACATTTGGCAATTAAGTGCTAATGTGGCTTATAAATAATAATTCAAGTAATCTTTAATTAATTTTTCATTAAAATTAAAAACCCCCAAATTTGATTTCAATATTAGATCATGACACTTACTTGAAGTACTCTGGCATACAACATTTGACTCTTTCTTCACTTTTGTGTTCTTCAAGTAAGTGTCATAATCTAATCTTGAAATTGTGTTCATGTTCATTATCATGACTTAGAGATTCATATAGATTTGTAATTTTCTGAATCCAAAATTTAGCGAAACATGTGTGGATCACATTAAGTGGTTTGTTGCTTCCTTTGAGTGGTTATAGTTTCGTTGCTTTCTCTGAGTGGTTATAGCACTTGTGTTTCCTCCGAGTGGCTATAGCATTGTTGCTTCTTTTGAGTAGTTATAACATTGTTGCTTCCTCTAAGTGGTTATAACATTGAGTTGTGGCTTCTACTTGACGGTTAAGCTTTTGTTGCTTCCTCCGAGTTATTATAGCATTGAGTTGGGGCTTCTAATTGATGGTTAATCTTTTACCTTGGTTTTGATTTCTGTCGATGTATTTCCAGGATCTCTCATTGTAATTTTATTTTTATTTGATGTAGCATTGTATTGTTCATCCCTAGCTAGAAGTGTTGTGAATACGTACCTTCTAGCTTCCAGGAGACTTTTAGATATTTTTTATAAGCGACTTTTAGATATATAATTTGTTAGTAGTTAGAGATATTGTTTGTTAGTCGTAGTTAGTGAATTCCTATAAATATGATTTATGTAATCATTTTAGTTAAGAAACATTTCTCATTTTGTATTACTTCTGCTTTGATCAATATGAAATTCTTTTAAGTTTTTTCTCGTATCTTCTATGGATGTCATGTTCTTCAACAATATATTTAATCTATCCTCCAAAATTCCAAATTTCACTTTAAAACACACCCAAGGTAAATTTAAAACTGCAGGAAGAATAATCATTTTATCCAAATGCTATTCAACCCATTTTATTGATTCTATTGTCTGGAATTCACTTCAAATATTTCATCTCATTTTGGTGCAACATTTAATGAGGCAATTTTGGTCCTTCTAGCTAATTTTATTATCTCTACTTGTTTCTTGCTAATATTACTCTTATTGGGTTAGCATTGTAAAACCATAGCACTTGCTTAGATTTCTCTCAATAGGAACTAGGGCTGGACTATGTTTCTAGAAATGAGTAAATATTCAACTGGTCATTAAATTCATAAGAGTAACTTTAATCTTGGGTGCATGTGGTTAATGCACTCCATTTAAAGGAACAGACTCGACTCGTATTCGGGTTGGATCCCCAAAAATGAAACAAATTGGAGTCATACTTTACTTACCTCCCGACCAAATTCTGGATTAATTAGGGCCTATTTCCCTTGGACACCGGGGTCAAGACCTCTTCACCAAAAAAAACATAAGGTTCATCCCTTCGTATAATTCTATTAGAAAATGCACCCTTACATTATTTACTTAATTATAAATACAAGAGGACATTGCTAACTAGAGTGTTTTTATTTGGGGTGAAAGAGGGAAGACAAAGTAAAGGAAGAGAGAGTATTTTGGCATGTTTGGTTAAGGAGAGAAATAAGAAAGAGAGAGGGAGGAAAGAATAGTTTAGTGGTTTTTGCAATCTCTCCACAAGTGGAGAGAAAGTGGAGAGAAAGGGCTCTTAAAATTGTCATTTACCATTTTGCTCTCAACTAAATTAAAAAATTAAATCAAACACATAGGGGTGTTTTTGTCCTTTCAAAACCAAGAGACACCTCTCTCTTCCATATTTCTCTATTCCCTCACTCTCTCTTCCCTCTTTCACCTCAAACAAACAACTCTCCTAATCTACTCTATTTCTCCCCTCTTTCTCTCTTTTCTCACTCTCTCCTCCCTCTTTCTCTCCTAATCCAAACACACCATTAGTGTTGTTATAGTATTTTTTTTTGTCGATATTTTGTTTGAGAATGCCATTATAGCCTATTGACATTTTGCAATTCTAATAACCTTTTTGAAATAGTAAAACGTGGATGACTAAGGTCTCGCAATTTCAAGAATCAAATTGGGTATTTAAAGTATATATTCAAGTCTGAAGTATTTATATATAAAACAGATTAATAATTAAAGTTTGATGATTTGAAAATCATAAAGTTCACCACCACCAAACTATGTCAAAAGAAAAGGGCGGTATCCTTTTCAAATTAAAGTTGATTGTTGTAGTAGCATGTTACATGTGTAAAAGTCTTGTGTGCACCAAAAAATGTTGATTAAATGCATGTAAGTGATTTTACTATTTTTTTCAAAGACCAATTACGGTTATGCATTGTCTGCTTACATATGTATTTTCTTGTTATAATTTCTTCACATTACAACAATTTTTTTTATAAGCTTGGTTCCATGCCCATAAACCCCTTGAGCAAATGCTTAAAACACATATAAATATGAATGAATTAACTAAAGAAGAAGCCTAATGCCATGTGCTATATTTGTTTTCTCGATAATGATAACCAAATAAGGAATGAATTAACTAGCGAATATAAAATGAAGTGGGTTTAGTTTAGTTTAGGTTAGTTAGAGAGGTCCCCTCTCCGTGATTGACTCAGTCATGGCCCTCACTAATATGAGGGGTGACAGCGACAATTCCTCAATACTCTCAACGATCCAAAAACGACATCGTTTTCTCTGCAACTCATTTCCCACGGCGCACGTTAGATAACACCTGTTCTGTTCACACACTCTGCCTGCACTTGTTTTTTCCCGCAACCTCTACCTATCAATTTATCAATTAAACTAAACTAAACTAAACTAAACAAAATCAAAAGCATCTTAAAACCAACAAAGAAAAACAAAAAAGAGCTCAAAATCCCATAAAAAAGTTGAGTGTGTGTGTGGGAGTGAGAGAGAGAAGTTACAGAGATAGAAATACCGTGAACTCAAAGCTGCAGAATTTGGATGACGAAACTCGGTATTTGACTCAGTGAGCCACGGATCAACGACTAAAAGTAAAAGGGTATTTGCCTTCTGCTTTTGATTTAGCTCTTTCTTTCTCTTTCTCTCTTTCTGCGTGTCATCAGTTTCAGTGTTTCAGGTGAATTGAGCTTTTGCTTTTCCATATCTAGATCTACACTCTTTTTTCTTCCCAAAAGTTTCGTTCTTTTTTAGCAACATTGGATAATTGACACTGTTTTACATAGTTGGTCTCGGACACTGTTATGTTTTGTTTCACGAGTTTGGGATTTCTGGGGTTTTATTGACAACGAGTTGATTTAGAAGCAACCAAATCATGTAGTTATTGTCCTAACAAAGTGGGAATAGGGTTTGTCAACATCTTTGGTTAATCATTATTAATATGTGTTTACCTGCCATTATCTTAATTGTTGTAAGATCTGTCGCTTTTATGGAATGTTTATGCTTAATGTTACAATCAATGATTTGTGTATGGTATGCAATTAACTGTACATGAGTTGAAAAGACATTTTTGCCATGCTTTGTGGAAACAGTTTTTATAAACGTCATGGTAAATTTTTGATGGTTAAGGGTTTGTGGAAAGTGGAGAGTATCTTGTTTGTCTATAATTTTTGCTTGCTTTGCTTCCCTGTGGATACATTCATAGCCGTTGACCTTTATTTTGGTACTTTGGAGTGTGGAATCCTCTGGGATTTTCCTTGAAGGATCATCTGTTCATTTTTCGTATGCTGTTGAATTACTTCCATTCATTTTATTTTCCTTGAAGGATCATCTGTTCATTTTTCGTATACTGTTGAATTGTTAGTCCCTCTAGTTCTCAGCCACTCGCCCACCAACCTAAGGGGGGTTTACGTTGGAAGAGGGAAGATATGGTTTCAGTGTTGAAAGAGCCTTACTTGCTGTCCTTATGTGTTTTGATTTGAAACTGATGCTTGGTCATCTATAAAACCAAATTTGGCTTTGGAATATGGGAGCGATTCATCACATGGTCACCCCTATTTTAACTACAAATGTTCTTGTATTTATCCTTTGCTTCTTGCTGCATCATCCCATACCTCATAGTTCAATACAGTTCACCTTTTGGCTAATTAAGGTTACTTTTAATAATCAAATGTTTTGACACTGACTTGGGCGGAAATTTGCCAGGTTTCTGCTAGATTGAGATAAAGTGAATGACGCTATGGGTGTCCCGGGGAAGTGGATTAAAGCATTGGTTGGTCTAAGGAAATCAGAAAAACCAGAGTCTTCAGAGAAGGATGGAAATGTGAGTATGGTTTTCTCTGTGTAGTCTCTTCTATTTCTTTTGTACATCTATCTTTTAGGATTTGTTTGGGAATTTGGAGGGGAAGGAAAGGCTAGTGATCATGGCTAATAATTTCTTAGTAATATGGAGAAAAATCACCCTCCAAACTCCTTTCCTAATTTATTTTGGGTTCCCCCAAATTAGGGGATTTTAGTCCAATGGAGAAAAACAAACCCCATGCAAATTAGGGGTTATCCATTCCTACCCCATTTTGGTGAAAAACCCTTCCCCATGGACCCCTCCCCCCCCAACCCACCCACCCAAACCCCTCCCCTCCCTTCATCTTATGTTCCGTCTTCCTCCATTGCTTCTCAAAAACAAACCCATGTGAAAAACATGCAATTTAACTGACACAGTATGGTTCACCTTGATTACATAGTTTCTGGTTGCTTATTTATTTATTTACTTATTTTTCTTCTCTATTATGCCATCCTTTTCATGGATTCTTTTCCTGAAATGTGTTTATTAAACACAAATGGATTCATTTCATCCTTCAAATTTGCATATTAAGGCTAAATGCGAGAGTAGTGAAAAGATTTATATTCTGTGTCAGTTAAGGACCTCAAACTTTGGTCCATCCTTGTCAAATTCTTCTCACTGTGAAGCTTTAATCATCTTCAGAAAAAATTTATTTACTTCTGTAATGAATACATGTACATTAATTTTCTAATTTTGTTCTGTCGTGTGATGTAACTTTACGGAAACCCAGTTATAAGTTCTCCTAAGGATTAACCTAAGAGTACATTTTTAGTATATTGCTATATCCCAATGCACAAGGTTTTGATCTCAATATTGCAGAACATGTAAGTAAGACACTCAAAGTAATTGTTTGTAGGTTGCTGCTTTTATCATGCATTGTAGTTTATTGTAATAATTTCATTTACCCTGGTTATCTCCTAGAGTATCTTTCTTATATGCACCCTGGTTGACAAACTGGCACTTCTGTTGTTAATGTTGAAGTTATAAGGTTTTCGATAAGGAAAGAGGGAGGGGAAAATATACAAACTTGCGACTTGCCATTGTGGTTGGGTTATACAAAAGACTTAGCGCAAACCCTTATTTATACTAATATTAGACTCCCCATCTCGAGTAAATAAGAAAAATAATCATGTTAATTACTAGACTCATAAATCCTAATTATATAAGGAAACAAATCGTGAAATCATGAAGAAATATGGAAACCATTCCTAAGAATGATCTAGGATATGAAAATATAACCCATATATTACGAGGTATTTTCCATATATTCCTAATCATTAATTGCAGAACTTTCTCCTTTTTTATCTTTGTGAGTGTAAATGTAAATAATGGACTAGTTTTAGGAATGCTTTACAAGTTCACATTAGTTTTTGGATTATACTTCCACTTTCCATATTGTTAAATTATTAATGTCGAAGTTATTGTAGGCTTTATATAGTGCATTGCTTGACAAACTTCTTCCTTCTGGTACTGATATTATATTACTTCATGGTACATATCATAAAAAACATCTTTTTCAGAAATAAAATAATATGTGAACTTTTCCATGTTCAGAAGGCTAGCAAGTTTCGGCATCGGAGGAAGAATTCCATCGAAATTGACAACAGGAAACTTAAAAATGAGTTTGATGATGATGGTACTGCACCTATTGGAAATGCAGATCACACAAATCCCCAGTCAAAACTTAAATCCCATTATTCACCTTTTACTTCACAACAAACACAAGATGCTGCACATGATCATCAAATCACGCGAGAAGAACGAGCTGCAATATGCATTCAAACAGCATTTCGAGGATTTCTGGTAATTTATTACATCATTCTGGTTTAATTTATCTGAACTGAAATTATAATATTTCTCAATTTTTGTCTAATTCTATGTGACTTTAGGGAAGTATTGATTTAATAACATTTACTCTTTTTTACCCTCTTTGTCTTTGATTTTGTTTTGATATGCAATGCTTTTCTTTGTATCGCTTTTAAGTTTTACCAATGGAAAAAGTACATATATCCTTAAAAGTCAGGTATTACAGTAGCAGACTGAAATGATTATATCTACCTTCTAGGATTTATATTTCTGTATTTCAATTTGGTTTATCTTGAAATGCACATTGTATCTATTTGAAACTTCTTTCTTTTTCTTTACCTCTATCTTAAATTTGTTCTAATCAGTTTAGTAACTTTATTGCCACCAACTTTGACTGAGCCTGAAGCTATTCTATGTATCAGGCCAGAAGAGCACTACGAGCTTTGAAAGGGTTGGTACGGCTTCAGGCCCTTGTAAGAGGCCATGCAGTGAGAAAACAAGCTGCAATAACTCTCCGTTGTATGCAAGCTTTGGTGAGGGTGCAGGCTCGTGTCCGGGCAAGGCGTGTTCGCTTGTCATTGGAAAGTCAAACAGCACAACAGAAACTTCAGCAACAGCTTGCAAATGAAGCTCACGTTCGAGAAATTGAAGTAAGCAGTACTATTCCAAAGCGACTTTGTTTTGTTAATATGGCATATCTTTTTCTCTTTCATCATGATTTCCCTTTTTCTTATCTATTTCCCAATCCCTGCGAGAAGAGTATTGAAAATTTGAGCTTCATAAATTTGACATAATTGTTTGATTGGTAGGATCAGTAAGATCTACGTTTTTCCTTCTTGCTTTTGACCACTTGTGTCAAGTGACTTAAGTCACAAAAATGCGACTTTAGATAGGACAGGTTTTTAGATATCATACTTTTCGGCACTTTTGGCCGTTCTTTTATTCTGTTTTAGTTTTTCTTAGAATTTAGGTTGGGCCTAACTCAACCCTACAAAATTGGCTTGTAAGGTGTTGAGAGATATACCTCCCACTTGTAAACTTTCTCAGGCCATATCACATCCAATGTGGGACTATCAACACACTCCCCTCACACCCATATTTGGACAACTGGAGCAATTTGGGTTGGGCCTAACTTAACCCTACAAAATCGACTTGTAAGGTGAGGGACGCCTCCCACTTATTATAAACTTTTTTTTTCAAACCATATCACATCTAATGTAAGACTCTCAATAGTTTTTATCATTTTTCTTCTTTTTAAAAATTTGGATTTGGTTGACAAAGGACAATTGCTGAAATTTGGCACCGGAGTTTCGAGAGCATATTTAGAGATACATACCAAAAAAGCAGGATTTTTAGAGTTGTCAATCTTGACACAGCCAAGCTAGTTAATTGGGGACAAAACAGTAAGAACAGAAATGGCTGATCTGGAACTTCTTTTAGAATGATAACCAAGAACATTGAAGTTTAAACTGTCAAAGAATGATGCCCATTTTAACTCCCATTCTAGTGATATGAGTTATATAGTTTCCTTGCATCTCGGCTAACCTAGACAAAAGTTGAAAAGAAAGAATAGAAGGAAGGAAAGAAGAAAAAAGGGGAAAGTAATTCCAAAACAAACAAACTAAAATAAGTTCTATGCCATTCAATTGTTTTAAGCATAACTCAATTCCTCTGATATAGCAGCATATGAATCCCATTTGTGCTTTTAGCGTGTTTCATTAAGGTTAAAATTCCATGATGAACTGTATCTGCAAAAGGCCGTAAAAGGGTGTGTTATGCATTGCATTCTTCTTTTCAAACATACATTGAAGGCTCCTGTAAACATAATAAGAGTGAGCAGCAACTTAGGTTATGTATTTCTCGTACTTGTTTGTTACAGGAAGGTTGGTGTGACAGTGTGGGATCTGTTGAAGAAATTCAAGCCAAAATATTAAAGAGACAGGAGGCTGCAGCCAAACGTGAGAGAGCCATGGCATATGCTCTAGCTCATCAGGTAAAGTTACGACAGCTTCTCATTGAGTCAGAATATGGAAGTGAGCTCTTCTATCATCTTTTCAGACCACAAGTTTGGGCGTAATATATTTTCGTTTTCTGTTTCCTCGTTGCAGTGGCAGGCAGGATCAAGGCAGAATGCTGTTTCATCTGGGTTTGAACCTGATAAAAGTAGTTGGGGCTGGAATTGGTTGGAAAGATGGATGGCTGTGCGTCCTTGGGAGAATCGCTTTCTTGACATTAATATGAGGGATGGAGTAAATGTAGACGGAGAAGATGATATGGATGGTAAAAATGGAATCAGACCGCACTTAAAGTCTGCTAACGCGAAATCAATTCTGCTAAATGTTCACCCAAACGTTGCCAGTCAGAAAACTGGTCCCTCGCTTTCTGATGGCTGTGATTCTTCTTCCCACAGTAACTCCGCAGTTTTGCTGGAGACATCAAACACACAGTCTGTTAAACCAAAGTCTAATGCAAAAGTTCAAAATCTCATTGAAGAGACCAACTCAAAATCTGAAAATCAAAGATCTCAAAGTAATCCAAAGGAGAGAATCACACTAGTAGATAGACAGGCAAAAAAGCGATTATCTCTTCCTAACAATGGTAAGTTCGTTCTCTTTCTATGCATTTTCTTATGTAATTAGATGATCACCTCAGCAAGTGCACAACGATATCAAAGTTTGCTCAACAAAGAACTAGATCACTGATATTTGTCATGTTTGTTAGATTAATATAACCCATCATTTCTAAGTTTAATTTTTCGCGCATTTTAGCAGGGGGCGGTCTCGGGGCTCACACGGCCAGATATCCCAATAGAAGTAATGTGAAAGGGGCACGTGGCACGCAAAAGACGACTATAAGGGATAAATCTAAGCTTAATGGAGGAGAGGATGTGAATCTTACCAAGTCCTTTACACAGCCGACGGTTATGTAACTTCAGCTTCAAGCATCCCTTAGTAAAACTGTAAAAGAAACTACTCCATTCTCCATTGAAGTCATCAAAGGACATTTCTGTGTCTGCACATGTAATGCATGTTGCAAAGCGTTGACAGGTTGCAACCAAAATGTACATGTTCCTCTCCTCCATGACGACGCTAATGTGGTTTGATTGTTACTTGAGATTGGCTTGGGTTTTCATGGTCAAGAGATTTGTCCGGTGTATACATACATCTGTTGTAATTATGCATATTTGTTGTGAGCTATGTGATAATGCGGTATATTTATGTTCAAATGTACTTTCAGAGTGTCATTGCCTTCCATTTCATTGCTATTGCCAAGTTGAAAGGTATTTTCCTTATTGCCTTGTCCATAGTGTTTTCTAAGAAATTGGAACAGAAGATGAGAAGAACACAGAAGCCTACTTAAGTAAATAAGACAATGAAAGTAATCAAACTATAGTATCTTTTCCTCTCAACCTAGCTACCGCATTTTTCTAGTTAAATTTCTTGATGGTAAGCTATATAGTACTACCTCTAGTCCACTTTATAAGAGATAATGCAGCTTTTGGTTCATTGAACAACTAATGTGTTTGTCTATATTATAGATTAGATACATCAGTTATTCAATGAATTATAAACTACATTCTCTTATAAAGTGAGCCGGAGATAGTATATAATAGGTCTCTTTTCTAAGGATTTGACTCTCATAAAGTGAACAGTCTCACTTAAGAGGATAAAATGAGGTTTAACTATTGACAGAAATGAGCAATTACTATTACTCTATGTTTATTTTTTCTTAGCAAGTTTTTTTTCTTGAAAAATTTTCTTAGCAAGTTGGAAAGTTAGAAATACCTGGAGTCTTATTGTTGCACAAGTTCAACCGTCTTTTCGGAAATAACCATTTTACCATCCCTCTTTCTTATAGTGTCCTTTGAGCTATCTTTCATTTTCTAAGTGACTTTTTTCTTTCCCACTTAAGATACACGTTATTTCAACACACTAAGTGCAAACGTAAGTATATCACCACTAAGGCTAAACTGCCGTGTTTGGTACTATTAGCTTTTAGCCTTTTTCACTATCATATAATAATGTTATTTCATACGGCACTTGAAGTAGTGTTTTTTCGGAAATATCCATTTTACCATCCCTCTTATTTTTAAGAATTAATTATAAAACATCATTAATGTAATTTTATATTTGTTTATAAGCTAACTCAAATACTGCTATCTACTAGCATATTTGCTATCCGCTACTTTTTACTAAATAGAGCTTAAAAATACTGAATTTTTAGTTTAAAAGGTTTCTTATCATTAAAATCCTTTGTGAAAAAAGATTTCAATTCAATAATCTCAGAAGACAAATATTCAAGAAGATGTCTTAACTTTCCTACATGAATATAAGATTAGTTAATTTAGAATTTACTTACCTCCAAACTAAATTTTGAATTAGTCATGATCCATTTCCTCTAAATATGGAAGCGGGTTCGAAATATATTATGCAAAATAGATGAAATGTATGTGTTATTTTATCGAAACGGATGAGAGGTGAATGTAATTTCCAGCTTATTTTTAAACAATAAATATAAACTTTTCAAAAACCACCCAAAATTACTGTTTACCTCTATATACTGCTCTGTAGAACAAAGACGAGACACCCCCTACTACTAGCCAGTAGATTCAAAGAAAGAAAGAAACAAAGATTGCCTACCATAATTTTACTATTATCATCATCATCTTCTTCCGCGACAACAAAAATCACAAATCATCAATGGCTCTAAAAGTAGCACCGTGGTTGATGCTGACAGTGTTGGCATTTGCTATCGCCGGGACAACAAGTGCCACCAACACCAACAGGGTATACCAGCCATGTGGTGATGCCAAGATTCAGAGATCCGATGGTTTCACTTTTGGCATTGCTTTCGGTTCTAAAGACTCTTTCTTCTATAACCGCTCCCTCCAGCTTTCTCCTTGTGACCGCCGCCTCTCTCTCCCTTCCTCCAACTCACAACTTGCACTCTTCCGTCCCAAAATTGATGAGATCTCTCTACTCACCATTAATACATCTACCTTCTTCCCTGTAAGTAAATACTATCTATATATTTGACTCCATTGTGCTGAAAATTTGGAACTTTGAGGTGACTTGTTTGGTTATTTTTATATATATGATAATGAATAACGAGGTTGTTGTAGTTACTCTTCTTAATGCCCTAGCAATTATTTTCTAACTCTTGATTTGTGCTTTTCCGTGATTCTGAAAGCGATGGTTCAATATAGATACTGTGGCCGTGCTATTCTATAGATTAGTAATTTGGTTGGCCATGTTTGGATAAACGGTTTAATAAGTGCTTACAGTATTAATACTTATCATATAAGCGATTAGTATAACGTAAGCTATTTTCATAAGCTATGTTGGAGAGTTAATGAAAATAAACATCTTATGGACATCTCATAAGCTCTCTCAAAGAGTCTCACATGTGTTTATACGAGCAGATAAGCCAATCCAAACATCCTTGATTTGTTATTGGTTTTTGAATCCATACATACCTGAATTGTTATTGGTTTTTGCTACTACAAGACAGAGGGTATGTTTATTTGCTGAAACAAGTGAACTCAAAACAAATGTAGTTTTCAGAATAGCCTACCATCATGGAAGCCAAAATTATCTGCCCATTTTGGCAAGAAATTAAACAGTATGTATGAGAGATTAAGAATGAAAGGTATAGCTTTTGAGGTTGTCAAATCAAAATGCACTAAGCCAATCAACTGACACAATATAGTCATAGTTGTCGTGAGATTAGATTTTAAATGTTAAATGTTGTTTATATTAAATCTGAACTGTTGAGAGCTAAGAATACATAGATATTTTATTTTTTCTTAAGAGTGTATTTAGTGCATGCATAGAGGTTGTCCTTGCATCAACTGTGAATAGTGCAAAATGAAGTAAATTAACCAGCTGGATGCAACTTAAATTGATTTTTAGGTTGACTAAAGGAGAATGGGGATGGAAGGCAATAGAGAAATTCTTATATCAACACTGTCTATATAGTTTGTATTGATTAAGTGTGTTTGGGACCTCATGTTTATTGCCATTTTACAGTGATTTTCAGAACCTACAATTAGTGGCTTCTACATTGCTGTGGTTTCTAGCCCCGAGTTTAGTGCGTTTGCCTCCAATCCAAACACTCAATTTGTTACAATTTAATGTGAAAGGTCAGGTCAGAGCCAAGGAATAGAAGCTTCAAGCCTTCATTGTGGTAGTACCTACTATACAGTACACAGCCTGTCCCACAACCCCTTAAAGAAGTTAGGTGAAATGATCAAACATTACATGACCCCGTTTCATTCCTTTTCAATCTATTCAATTAAACAAGACATATTTGTTTATAACCATGAATCAACCCGATCATGCTTTCTTGTTTCTAGAGATAATGGCATATTATCTTTATACCCCACAACTTCAAAGAAGCCGTGGTCCTTTAAGATTACTGCTTCAATACAATTGGACTGAGAATCTTAGGACATTGTCACTTGGACTGGGATACCTTAAATCAACTGTTTAATTATGTTTACTATACAATTTGTTCTGCTTCCAAAAAGGGCAAACATGTCTGTAAACTACTTCTGAATTAGAGGAATTTTTATTTTTGTTACATGAATTAGAGCAACTTCATTACCCTGAAAATGAAAATAAATAGCACAAGAAGCTAACACAAAAGTTGCATCTAAGGTATTTAGACAGAAATAAAAGTTGTACATGAGTAATGTCATAATTTTAATTTTCATCTTCATCATGATAAACAGGACAATTATGGTGGGTATATGGTGGCATTTGCGGGAAGGAAATATGCTGCACGTTCTATACCTGCATTTGTTGCAAACACCACATATACCATAACTAGTTTTACACTGGTAAGAATTGTAAATCATGGCACTGATGAGTTAAGTTTCTTGTATAGTAATTGAGAATAACTTGAACTTTTCATTTGATTAGGTGCTAGAGTTTCAGAAGGGTAGGCTACAGAACTTGTATTGGAAGAGAGATGGATGTTCTTCATGCAAGGGAAAATCCAATTTTGTTTGCCTCAACAAACAAGATTGTGCAATCAAAACATCGTCATGTAAAGGCAGAGGAGGTTCAGTAGATTGCAGTCTTGGGATACAACTAGCATTTTCTGGTACAGACAAGCATCTCTCAGTGCTGAATTCATGGTATGAAGTGGAAAACCTGAGGCAGTACTCTCTTTATGGCTTGTACTCAAATCTAAAGGACTCACTCACCAGCCAGTATAACAAATTCTTTTGACATAAGAAATTCAATCTTTTCTTTCTTTGGATTATTTTGTTTGTTTGGGATGGTACAGTATCTTTTGTGGCTTTTGCTCTTTGCCTTCTGAATTCCCTGTTACATTGGACATTTTATGCTTAATCACTGTTTTGGTTTATCACCATACGTGAAGAATGTGTATACAAGTGCTTTTACCACAACTCATGTGCAGCTAGTGCTTCTCAGCTTCTTAGCCAAGTTGGTTAATGATGAACTCAATTTTCACTTTTTTTTTATCAAAAGGAAAAGGAAAGCAATAAAAAAGACACAGAACGAACTAAAGTTTAACATGCTCCATCCCCATAGCATCAACTATAAGGAGAGGCGAAACAGATGTAGGACAAAGAGACCACACATGATCTCTATAGTTCATATTAGCTCCAAACTTTGCTAACCAATCAGCACATGAGTTACACTCACGAAGCGTATGAACAAAGTTCAGATCCCAAGCCTTGAGAGAAAAATAGTTGATGTAGGAAATAATAAAAGCATAGGGGGTGGGTATCTTCAAGCTCGCAAGAAATCAACGATGGGGCAATTTCGGAGTCTGATTCACAAATAATAGACCTATAACCATTGGACCAAACTAAGTTCAATCCATCGACAATTGTATGGAGCTCTGCATCTCAATTTACACTTTGAGTCAAAGGAGCTATATAAAAAGTGAAACTGAGTTATTTTGAATATTGCCGCGCTTGGCCTTATATCCATTTTGCAAAGGAAGTCAATTACCCCTCCTAGATTTCAATAAAGTGACATGTACCCACCCTCCAAAGGCCACATTTCTTAATAACCCATACTGCATAGCGAATACTCTTCTAGGTAGAGTTTGGTAGGTAACCAACTGAAGCTTTGCTATAACCCAATCTAGGGATATATTGGGGAGGGATGGAAATGGATTCTCTATATTGATGGCGGGAAAAGACACTATAAGCTATTTTATCGGGAAATGGATTACCTACCTTATGGCAGAAAAAACACCTAACTTTAGAGTTGATTTTAGACATAACAGAGGAGAGACAATGTAAAAAAATATTGAGAGAAAATATGAGAGAGAAAATAAGATAGAGTAAGAGAAATAGAGACAATAATAGATACTATGTCTTTTCGGCCTCAAACTATCTTATCTGATACCCACAATACTAAATTGATTGTTGTTTTACATTTTCAAGAAAGTATTTAATATTCGTTTCCACTAATTCCCTTATTAATTATGGCAACTTTTTACCTTTAGTAGATGATTCACATTTATCTATGTAGAGAGATAAACAGTTAAATGATAAGTTTGACCACATTTATCTGTAAGCCTAGCTCAATTGGCAAATGCCTAATTTGTTAGGCTAGATATCATGTCCTGGATTCGAACCCAGGACCTCACAGTTGTGTGTGTGAGTTTCTAGTGGCAATTGTCACTTCGTCTACAAACCAAAAAAAAAATCAGACCACATTTTTTTTTATAAAATCTAGACTATTAATCATTTTAGTATGATAATATCTTTTGCCAAACAGACCTCAAATGAGAGGTCTTTGAATTTAGATTGGGAAATGGTTCCTCATCCCTCTGGTCTGAAGTGGGTAAGCTAGCGGATGTAATTTTCGTGGATATCCATGACCTGGATTTGTGCGTGAATGATGTCTATGAGGATGGGCATTGGAATTTCAATTTGCTATACACTAACATTCCTCCTACAGTTTGCGACCGCCTCAGGGCACTGCCTATTTGCCCGAATCCTCAAGTGTCAGATAGGCTAACCTGGAAAGACAATTTAGATGGTATATACACGGCTAAGGATGGTTACTATTGGTTGAATCGACATGTCTTTGTGCGTAATGCATATGATAATATTTCTTGGAGCTGGTTGTGGAGTATCCCTACTTCTGAAAAGTTGAAATTCTTTCTTTGGACGGCCTTGCATGAGTCTCTTCCCACTAAATTTATGTTGTGTAATCGGGGTATGCTCCATACAAACCTCTGTCCCAGGTGCACCCAATCAGCTGAAACAATTTTGTATTGTTTGAGAGACTGTGAATTTGAGCATTTTCTATGGTCTTCTGTGGTTACAGATCCTACTTTCTTTCAAGAGGATGATCTATATGTGTGGATGAGAAGTGGCATTGATGGTGATTATAGTTTCCTTTTCTTGACGGCTTGTTGGTGGCTATGGCGAGCTAGGAACAAATTGTGTCTTGCAAGTGAATTGATTACTCTCTATATTTTGATTCTGCTCATCACGAATTATGCTAACCAGATGTCCAGCTGCTTTATCAAGCACACTTCTACTCCTTCTACAAGATTGGTCACATGGAACTCCGATAACAGTGATTATATGATCTTAAACGTTGATGGTAGTAGCCTCGGTAACCCAAGTGTTTTGGGTTTTAGAAGTTTGTTTCGAAATGGGGGTGGTTATTGGTTCCATGGTTTTGCAAATAACTTGGGTATTCCAACATTCTACATGCAGAGTTGCTAGCCCTTTATCATGGATTGAAGATGGCTTGACATTTTAACTTCAAATATTTGGTGTGCTACTTAGATTTCATGTCAGTTCTCAAGTTAATCAAGTAGCTTTTATCTAGGAAATGACGAGTGCGGGTTAATCACACTTTTAGAGAAGACAATGTCTATGCGGATTTCTTAGCAAAATTTAGTGCCAGGATTCGTGCTTACCTATTAGCCGATGCCAGCGGGAAGTTCTTTTCTAGGTAATTTTTTTTTTAATTTTCCTCTTTCTTTTGTTTTCTCTACTTTTGTAAAAAAAAAGACCTCAGCCTCGCCGACTCTGTCACCCACAAAATGTTAAATTATTAAATCAGCCACGTGTCAAAAGAATCAAAATCAAAATCAAAATCAAAATCTTAAACCCTAATATTGGGTAGATACTAAAAACGGTGGCTCCTCTCTGTTCTCTCGCAGAAAGAAAGCGAAAACGAAATACCATAGAAACACGAGAGAAACCATTTCAGGGTTTGTGTCAAGGAACTGAAAGAGCAGAGAGGCGATTAGTTAGGGTTTCATCGTAGGAATGGGAAAGAACCCGAAGACGGAGCTCGGAAGGGCCCTGGTGAGGCAACACAACCAGATGGTCCAACAAACCAAGGAGAAAGGTCGCGTCTACAGGAAGAAGTTTCTTGAATCCTTCACCGAAGTCTCCGACATCGACGCCATTCTCGAACAAGCCGACGAGCCAGACCTCGAACTCGATGACGATCTCCCCCTTGCTCCTCCCACCTCTCGCATTAATCTGTCAGTATTCCCTCTCCAAACAACAATCGTTTACTCTTCATCTTAATTTTGTGCCGTTTTGTGAATAATTATGTCGTTTTTTGTGAGATTAGGGATCCAGGCTCTGGTAGTGGTTCCAGTAATTTGACGCCTGAAGAAGCGAGAAATCAGCAGAAGATAGAGGAGGAACTGCACGCTAGCAGTCTACGAGTTCCACGCAGGTAATTTCATTATTTATTTATTTTTATTTTCCCCCTTTTTATTGTTATTCTTTCATGATAAACTCTCACTTTTGGTCACTGAATGGATTCATTTGTTTCTTCTTCAGGCCACCTTGGAGTGCTGACATGTCCCCTGCTGAGCTTCATGCCAATGAAACACAAAGTTTCTTGACTTGGCGTCGCAGCTTAGCAAGGTTGGTTCTATAGTTTTTCAATTTGTTTATGATTGCATGTGTCTGAACTCTGAATTACTAGCTGTAGTTGGATATCAGATTTCAAACCATTGGCAATTATAAACAATGGTTTCTATTATTTGATGTGTTGAGGAATTAAAAAATTGTGTGGATGTTTTTAGTTTGTATTGATGGTGTGGTGATGTTTTTTCAGACTTGAGGAAAATAAGAAGCTTGTACTCACTCCGTTTGAGAAAAATCTTGATATCTGGAGACAGCTCTGGCGGGTTGTTGAGCGCAGTGATTTGGTAAGTTGGTGTGCTTTTTGAAGTTTTACCTAGAAATATCTACTTTTGCCTTGATTGTTTTATATCGATTATTGTATGGGGAGGCAAATTATCACAATGATCTTCTGAATGATGCATCGATTTTCAATAGGTTTTGATGGGAATATGATTATACTATCTTATGTCTTGGTTTAGGATACTTATTCTTTTCTTTGAAGAATGACTTTTTATTTTTTCATGGATGATAGATGATTGTTATTACTTATTAACATTCTAATAGGTACAGAAGTAATTCCACCAATGCCATATTACCGTGCAGTATTTTGTTATTGTTTTCTGTTTAATTGTGTTCGTAGCTACCTTGTCTTTAATTATGCTTCCTTTTCAAACAAAAAAGAAGGGAAAAATCTTAAACAAGTAGACCCTGCAACAATAGTAGCTTGATACTGAAAGACGATCCTAAAAGCAATTTAATTTTTTCAACCTATGTAGTCAATGATGGATAGCAAAGCATAGCGGCCGACCCCTTGAACACTTAAATGGTGTAGCAGCCATACTGCTATGTGGATGTCTAGCGGAGAGAAAAACAAGGGAGAAGAAGAGATCTGGTTGCGCGTAGAACAGGGGAGAACAAGTTGCGCCAGAATTGAACTGCAGCAGAGAGGAGAGGTTGTAGTCTCGTAGAGAGGAGAGGAGAGGTTGTGATTCGTGAATTTGTTGGCACTGACTCTCCCTCCAAATATTAGAATATTAGGGCAAGGTAAAAGGACTAAAAGGTCAAAAAAAATCTATATGGCTTAAAACCCAGGGCATTTTTTGGCTTTTTGCAATAAAGACGAGGGATTTTTTTGGCATTTTTGCTCGTCTTCTCTGTTGTGCTTGTCAATTTTTCCGCCACGGGCTATGACAGCAACTTGCACATGCGCTCTGCCAGTGTTTTGCGTAGTGCTGGACCTTCGCTACGCCATGGACTGCCACGATTTTGTTTGCTACCACTAAGAAAGAAATGCTCTTGGTCTTTTTTTTGTAATAGAAATGCTCTTGGTCTGTTGACCATGGATCTAAGCTTACAATTTATCCCACCCTAAATGCACTTTCATTTCTTTTATTCTGTGAGAAGAAGCCTACATTTTACCAAAGCATTTGGATAACTGGTATTTTTGTTTTCATTAGTTGTGAATTTTTGTAGTTATATAGAAATATCAATAGTTTTATAATTTTCAGTCTCATATATGCCGTGTTGTCTCTAAATGCATGGAATCTTTAAGATGGTGATCTCATTCTCACTTTTTTTTCCCAGCTTGTTATGGTTGTTGATTCACGAGACCCACTGTTCTATCGCTGTCCTGACCTTGAGGTAAGATGTTTTTCTCTTCTTTAAGGAAATGCTAACTTGACAACACTAGAGGTTGCTATGTCTGTAGCAAATCTAAACAAAGATATAACTGAAAACTTTGTACTGGACATTCTTTTACAAAAACTTTGGTTTAGTCATATTTTCGTAAACTGTGTAGCTTGCTTTAGACTTTTATTTTATTTTATTTTATTTTATTTTATTTTGAGAATCACTCTCGTGTCTGCCAACTGCCAAGTATGACTCATTTTGTATTAACTTCGAAACAGGCCTATGCAAAAGAAGTTGATGAGCATAAACGCACAATGCTTCTGGTTAATAAGGCAGATCTTTTACCAGCTTCTGTCAGGTTTGTATGTCTACTTATAGGTTTATCCTGTTTCAAACATTGCTCTTGAATTTCTATTTTGCTAAGATCCTTACTTATCCTCTGTTTTTATTCTATTCTTCTTCAGAGAGAAATGGGCAGAATATTTTCGTGCTCATGATATTCTCTTCATCTTCTGGTCCGCAAAAGCTGCTACTGCAGCTTTGGAAGGCAAAAAGCTTGGTTCATCATGGGAGGCTGATAACATGGGGAGAACAAATGACCCAGACACAAAGATATATGGAAGGGATGAGCTTTTGGCCCGCTTGCAATCAGTGGCTGAAGAGATAGTAGACATGAGGAGAAATTCAGGCTCCTCAGACACAAGGTCATCCACCATTAAATCGTCAGGTGAAAAGGCCTCTGTTAGTTCGACGTCGAGTAATGTAGTTGTGGGTTTTGTTGGATATCCTAATGTGGGGAAAAGTTCAACTATCAATGCTCTGGTTGGTCAAAAACGAACTGGTGTTACCTCTACTCCAGGAAAAACAAAGCACTTTCAGACATTAATTATTTCTGACAAAATGACCCTTTGTGACTGTCCTGGATTAGTTTTTCCTTCTTTCTCAAGCTCAAGATATGAGATGATTGCTTGTGGGGTGTTGCCTATTGATAGGATGACTGAACACAGGGAGTCTGTCCAAGTGGTAGCTGATAGAGTCCCAAGACATGTCATAGAAGAGATCTATAAGATCAGTCTTCCCAAACCTAAATCGTATGAGTCCCAATCCCGCCCCCCTCTAGCATCTGAACTTTTGAGAGCATATTGTACTTCTCGTGGGCATGTTGCTTCCAGTGGACTGCCGGATGAAACCAGAGCATCTCGTCAGATACTGAAAGATTACATTGATGGGAAGCTGCCTCACTATGAAATGCCCCCTGGTGTGTCAAACCAGGAATTAGCTTTGGAAGATCCCTCTGGACATAATAAGTCAGTTAAATTGGATGTGTCGGATTCATCTGGCAATGAAGATTCTTCAGACGTTGAGAGTGAAATCATCGCACCAAGTCTTGAACATGCATTGGATGACCTCAGTTCATTTGACATCGCTAACGGACTTGCTCCGGGCAAAGCTGCCGTCAAGAAGCCCAAGGCATCTGATAAGCACCATAAAAAGCCCCCCAGGAACAAAAATCGTGGGTGGAGGTCAGGGAACGATGATACCGATGGGACACCAATTGCAAGGTTCTTTCAGAAACCTGTAAATGCAGGTCCTTTGAAGGTTTGATAAGGTCATACCCTCTGGTTTATGTACAACTTGTCTGTTAGATCCATACGTACGTAGTTACTCTGATGTGAGCAATGAGTAATATTTGTTCGTATGGCATTGCTGGAATAGAGGACGCAAGCATTTCTCTGAAGTTCGCCCGATACGAAAAAAGTGCTCGCGATTGTATTATGTATTTACATTTTACAATGTTGAGTTATTGTTCTGATTAATTAATGGTTTTAAAATGATGTCCTACATTCCGAAAATAAGCTTCTCAGATTAGTCAGGTTTAAGTGCATACGTGTTCTCTCTATGCTTGTATGTAAGATATATAGACACGGGAACTGAGGGCTATTTTTGGATGTTCAATACAAATTATAATGGAAGTCTCGTGTAATAAAATATGATTGAATTGTGCAAAGTTATTATTTTATTGTATGAATATTTTTATAATAGAGTAGAAGAAAAAAAATGATTTCATAAGGAGAAATAAAATAGATTATTGAACAAAAAATAAATTCTATTTCATATCGGAAAAACCCAGAACAAAATAAAGGCTACATTCTACTGTAGAGATCACTCCCGGAGCCTGATCTGTTGGCATTTGGCAAGGGGCTTAGTCTAGTAGGTGACTCACTGACTCCTAGCAAAAAAATCAGTAACCATGGATAATATCCGCGATGGGCAAAAGGCAGATAGCTTAACAGATATCCATTAATGGATGCGAGGTGGATATAATGGTATCCATATTGTAGATATCTGTAATCATTATTAAATCAGTAAAATTACTTAAATACCCATTACTTAAATACAAAACCCCAAGTTCCCACAATATAAGAAGCCCTAACCTAACCCAGGGGTGTGGTTGAGCGGTTGGGGCTCATCCTCCATTAACTAAGTGTCGAGGGTTCGATCCTCGCCTTGGGTGCGAAGTAGCTTTAAATCATTGGGCCAGCTGTCCCACCCTTCGAGGTGCCTCCAATCAAGCGAGGGGATTAGTCACTGCATTCGACGGTGGATACCCTGACCTCGACCAAAAAGAAGTCCTAACCTACATACCGTAGAGAACTATTTAGTTTTTTTGTTTTTAGTGAAAATTATTTTGTTGTTAAATAATGAAGAAATTCTTGCTTGATGGATGTTTGTATTCAAGTTGTTAATTTAACGGTTAGTATTTTACTATCAAAAGAAAGGAATACATTTTATACAATTAAAAATAATAATTTTTTTAACACATGCATTTTTAATATCTATGGATATCTGTAAATATCCGCGAATAGTGACATATCCACTAAATATCCGATTAGCAGATACCCTCACGGATATGGATACGACACAAATATCATTTTTATCCAACAGAGCGGTAGTAGATAAGTATTATCTCTGCCCATGGAAAGATCCTTTGACATCCCTATCTAAAACTACTAAGAGCATCTGGTGGAAGAAAAATAAGCAACTTGCTTTTGGTTGCATAACCACTTTAAAGTGGGACTATGACACCACGTAAGTGTTGAACAATCTTTAAGCAATTCATCTACTTTTTTTACTCTAATGGTAGAAAAGTAAGCGATCTTTAAGCAATTCAGTTTTTAAAATAAAAAAACAAAAGAAAGGGTGGTTGTTGCTTTCTCTTATAAAGTAATAATTTTTTTATAAGCACAATATGTACGGTGCTCTTCTACAAACAGTTCATTAAGCTAGCAACGTTACCACATAGACCAAGTCCAATGGTAGTTTTTCTTAGGCAAAACTGTACTTTTGGCCCTTTATGTTTGGGGTTGGTGTCACTTTGGCCCTTTATGTTTTTTTTTTCTCGTTTTCGCCCCTCATGTTTTTTGTGTGTGTCATTTCGGCCCCTGCCGTTAGTTTTTTCTAACGGACGCCACGCTGGCAGTTAACTGCTGACGTGGCGTCTTAAATGTCAGGGCTGACTTTGACCTGACTTGATGATGTGGCACATAAGGGACCCAATTGAAACTTAAAAAGAACATAGGGGGCCAAATTGAAATTGAAAAATAAAATTAACAAAACAAAAAGCACCTTCATCTTCTTCCTCCAAACACCACCTCCGGCGAGCCACCACCACCTCCGGCGAGCCACCACCACCACCAAAAATCAATAACTCTTCCACTCTTAATCCCTAACCCCTCTCCCTCAAACCCAAACCCCCAATTTCTCAAACTTAATCCCTAACCCCTCCTTAAGGTGTGTTAATGGTGGTTATTGTAATATGCCACTGTTTATAGCCCCTCTCACAGTTCCGCAAACAACCAATTCTTTGCATTCTCATTTATAAATTTCTCATCAATCCGCTGTTTAAAGAATGGAAATAACCCCAAATTTACCACTTTATAAAACCCATTCTTTGCATTCTCATTTTTGTCCAGTTACATTGTTTCTTGGAAGAGGAGATGGTTTGGCTTCGTTGACAGAAATGGAACTTGGATATTCTGGGCATAACCACCAATTATATACCAACATGGTTTTGTGTCGAAAACTTTGGGTTACGCCACTTCTTACAATAGAGATTCTAAGAACCATTTTTCACCAAGATCTGGAAGATTTTATGATGCTAGATTTAAGGATTAAGTTTGAGAAATTTGGGGGTTTTGAGTTTGAGGGAGAGAGGTTAGGGATTAAGAGTGAAAGAATTATTGATTTTTGGTGGTGATGGTGGTGGCTCGCCGGAGGTGGTGGTGGCTCGCCGGAGGTGGTGAAGATGGAGGTGGTGTTTGGAGGAAGAAGATGAAGGTGCTTTTTGTTTTGTTAATTTTATTTTTCAGTTTCAATTTGGCCCCCTATGTTCTTTTTAAGTTTCAATTGGGTCCCTTATGTGCCACATCATCAAGTCAGGTCAAAGTCAGCCCTGACATTTAAGACGCCACGTCAGCAGTTAACTGCCAGCGTGGCGTCCGTTAGAAAAAACTAACGGCAGGGGCCGAAATGACACACAAAAAAAACATGAGGGGCGAAAACGAGAAAAAAAAAACATAAAGGGCCAAAGTGACACCAACCCCAAACATAAAGGGCCAAAAGTGTAATTTTGCCTTTTTCTTATGTTTTTGTTATGCAACTTAAGCACACCTTAAGAATCTAGCATTGGAGTTGCTCTAAGGACTTCTTTCTCCAAGCTTTGCTAAAACAAATTGCCCTTCCTTCAACAAGCCGCTTTTGGTAGCAAGGTTGTTTTGCATACAAGTGATAGTTGTTAATTCTTTCATGAACTAATTTAGGAGAATTCTATGATATCCTTAAGTTTTGTTGGACATCTATACTCTGTAGGAGAAACTCATTCAAAATTTTAAATTTATTTTAAAATAATTAAATATAAAAATGATGTCATTGTGTAATTTATGTTAGTTATCACTTATCATACCCAACAAAATTTCGGGGGTGTCAAAGTGTTCACCATTAATTAACCATGACCAAGTAGTCATGCATTTGACTCTGATTTGAGTTCAAATAAACTTTCTTGGGAGGGGTTTCATCCCGATTCACTAAGGCTGCCTTGGAAGGCCTTACTTGTGTGTTGCACATAAGAGGTAACCCAAGCCACCAAAGATATATAGGGAAATTTGAGGTATTGGTGATTTTGTTGCTCTAATGTGTTTGGAAAATAACAATTTCATGTAAAAAAGTCACGTCAAGCGAGAAACTACAACTTGTAGTGTAAGAGTAATCACACGTTTGAGCATTATGGCGGTGGATCCAATCGTATGTCGCATTTACTAGAGCATTGGAGGACCGCATCACAACGAGTGTAGACCCTTGACTGGAAACGTTCTGTCTAAACCTGTTGCGTTTCTCCAAGTCATCAACAAGTGGTGTCATGCTAATTAAACCACAACTCATCTAGTGATTGGCACCTCGAGGACAAATTGAAACTTGTTTATGGCACTTCACTAGGCATGGGGTAAATATTAGTCTCAGAAACCCCTCTCTCCATAATACGAGTAAATTAGTGACATGATGAACCTTCCACGAGAAGAGTTGGACATTTGTAAGAAGCTTTAGTTTCCATAATCAACTCCAAACTCCTCCCCATGTTTTCGGTATTGCTCCAACAACCATTTGAAGCCACTTTGAAATGAATACGTACTAGAGGTGCTCGATTGCTGAGTCCAAGAGTCTTTTAATCCCTCCACTAAACAAGGCCCAATGTTCATTGTGTATGAACTATGAAGTGCTATAAGAGACCGAAACAACAAAAATTAGAAGAATTAAACAATAATTAGTCTTTTTTATACCTTCATTTAAAAAACAATTGGCACATGAGGGAAACTTTTTCTTATGAGGGCAAAATCAGGATAAGAATTAGACTTTTAAAGGCGGGCGTTCAAATGCCTGACTTAAAAGGTAGAAGCGGTGGCAAACTTGTAATTAAGATGAAATAGATTTTCAGGCGCGAAGCTTTTTAAGTCAGGCGAAATATTGCCCGACTAAAAAGTTAATTTTTTTAAAAGGATTTAAGAATTTAAGTCGTGCATAATTTACGCCTGCCTTAATATGTTTATTGTTTTCTAAACCCTAAAAATACTCTCTCTTCGTACAAGCAACGCAAACATAGAAACAACTTTTATGGCTTCCATCGCTGTCTCCTCCATCAGTAGCTCTCTCCACCAAACTCACTCTTGATTTCCTCTAAATTTCGATTTCATCTCACTCTCAACAAAACCCAATCTCATCCCACTCTTGGAAACCCAGTCTCATCTCACTCTCAAAATCGAATTGAGACCACCACCGCTGAATGAGCCTACTGGTTTTTCATTTAATCGAAACCAATGAAGAAGAACTCGTAGCGTAGTGACTAGGGTTCTTGTGATTTGCGAAGGGAAGTAGGGAGCCATTCGATTTGCGAAGGGATTAGTGACTAGGGTCAGTGTCTGTTGTGATTTGGGATTTGCAATTGGAGAATGGAAAGCACCGTGGATGTGAGTCATGTGACGGAAGTACGACGATGGGAGTTGGGGATAAACGATTAGCACCTAAATGAACTTGGTGATACTGAAAGATAGAACAACAGTTTGGTGGTGTAATATGACAACGGGATTGTAGCGTCTCTCTGTGCGTCTCTCTCTCTCTCTGTGCGTCTAATGGAGGAAGCAAAGGGATTGTAGCCTCTCTGTGTGCGTCTCTCTCTCTCTCCCAGCGTCTATTGCTCTACTTCTTTCTCTATTTTGAGATTTTGAGGTAAGATTCTTAGGTTTTTGTAGTTTTGATTTTGTACATCAAATGATATTAAGTATAATTTTGGTTTAATGTTGGAAACTGTTAGGATTAGTTGAAATGCTGCTTTGATTTCAATATTGTTGATATTGAAATTGTTTGTTTCAAGTTGTTGCTGGTAGCTAGAGAGGTTGTTGTTACCAAATGTTTGGTTTTTGATTGGCTGGTCGTGATTTTTAGCATGTGCTAGGCAACCAATCTCCATTAGTGCTTCAGCTTTTGAATGTGTATAAGTCTTGAACTGATGAAGACGTATTTATATATACCTGATCTTAACATGGTTTTCATTATCTTTTCAAAGTATCTTATGGTTTGCTATGAGCATTGAGCTAGCAAAAGTGTTAGGGTGTTGTTTACTCATATATTTTCGTTATTCTGATGTGGTTGTGTTAGCAAAGTAATTGCAAGAAGAATTGCTAACTTTGAATGTTAGCAACTTCAGGGATAAGGGGAAACAGAAAGGAAAAAAAATGGATTTAATTTCTTTGCCTTTTCATTCATTCTAATAGTACTTATATATAAGAAAGTTATGCTCCTCAAGTACAAGGATCAAGTGCCACTTGGCAAACTCTAAATTAACTCCAAACTAGTTTAAACTCCAAACAGGCCCTAAAGGATTATAGAATAATTTCTTTGATTGGAAGCTTGTATAAAATCTTTGCTAAGCTGTATGCAAGAAGGTTGAAATGTGTATTATGGAAGTTACTATTAGCATGCCAAAATGTGAAATGTCTTCAGATATCAATTGAATGAAGATGTTGGGAATATAAAGCTAGTATAATGGGGATGATTTATTAACCGAGAGTGTAGTGTTAGAGTTACCAGATTATAATTTTACCTTTTAATTTTCTGACCATAGTTAGTTGCTTATAGTAAAGTCAACTCTAGTTATAATGGGTCAAGTTTGTTAATTAGATAGTTAGAATTTTTGTTAACTGAAACTGTTAGAGCAAAGCATATATACTTAGCTCATCCCATCTGTAATTCAATTCAGATTCATTCAATGAAATATTTTCACATTTAATCATTCTGATTTCTCTCTCAATATGGTATCAGGAGACAATTTTCTCTCTTCCGCTCTCTGAATTCGTTTCACGCCCTTTTTAGTTCAAGATTCGTTCTTCAATTCTGATTTCTCTCTTCAATTCTCTGAAGACCAGATTTAATTTTTCTGATTGGTGGTCGTGTCATATGTATGCCCTGAAAATGTACTTGAGTTGATTTTTGCTTTGGTGGTGGGTATTTGTCTCCCTGCTAGTGGTGTTGTTCAAAGAAATTATAATGAAGGCATAATGTTATTCCGTAGGGAATGATGGATGTTTATGTCTGTAGCCAATGTTCTTGATTGGGCAAGGCTTTTCCTTCTATGGTTGAATATTATGCTTTGTGTTAGGAGATCTAGCAAAAGAGTTAACTAGCAAGATTTACAATAACAATCAACCTGAAATATTATTCTTGATTCCAATCCTTTTTCTTCAAATAGAATAATATGATTTTTGTGACAGGTTTTGACAAAATTTAGGCAATTTGTGGAAATTTTGACAATTTCTTTTTCTTTTTTTATGGTTAGGTAATACACGCTCCTTATCAAAGTTGACTTCATATCTTGTTGTGGTCTCCGCCCTTACCCTCTCCAGTCTCACCATCGCTCTCTTGTACCGAAACCCTTTCAGGTATCTAGCTATCATGGTTCTATACTTCAATTATTTTCTTGCCTTGTTAAACTTTTCCTAGTGCAACTATTTCTGTTTGTTAAATTCAAGAATAATATGTTATGTTTGTTTGTTGCAATAAAATTGGAATCATTTCTTTCCTTGCATGTTATAAGTTGTATATAAATACAACTTTTTTTTAGTGTAGCCATGGATCGTAGTTGGATGCAAACTAATAAGTTGAGTGACGAGTATGCGAACGGGGTGGAAGAGTTTCTAGAGTTTGCTCAAACAAACCTCAAAGATAGTGGTGGAATTTTTGACTGTCCTTGTGTTAAGTGTGTGAACCGGACACCACAACCAGTTGAAACAATAAAAGATCATCTTCTAGTTAATGGGATTTGTCGTGGTTATACAACTTGGATATGGCATGGTGAGAAGTTAAATATCCCAAGTGTGTCCGAAAGAGATAATTTCGTAGATGCAAATATGGAAGACCGAATGGAGGACATGATACGTGATATTGGGCCGGAGTCGTTTAAGCGAGCACATGCATTCGATACTTTATGCAAAGATAAAGAAGAGCCCTTGTATTTGGGATGTAAAAAACACACACGGTTGTCTGTGACGATAAAATTGTTCAATCTGAAGGCGATACATGGATGGACTGATAAGAGTTTCACCGAGTTGCTTGAGTTGTTGCAAGACATGCTTCCAGAAGGTAACACATTGCCGTGTCGTACGTATGAAGCGAAGAAGATTTTGTGTCCGATGGGTGTGGAGTATAAAAAAATACATGCATGCCCCAATGATTGCATATTATATCGAAATGAGTTTGAGAAGCTACATAAGTGCCCTATGTGTAATAGGTCGCGCTACAAAGTAAAGACCGGTGAATCTAGTTGCGATGATGACAACACAAATGGTTCTCCAGCAAAGGTGTTATGGTATCTTCCAATAATTCCCAGGTTCACACGCTTGTTTGCTAATGCAAATGACGCAAAGAACATTAGATGGCATGCAGATGAAAGGAAATGTGACGGACAGCTTCGCCATCCGGCAGATTCTCTACAATGGAAGAAGATTGATAGTTTGTTTCCGGATTTTGGCACCGAGTCAAGAAATCTTAGGCTCGCACTTGCTTCGGATGGGATGAACCCATATGGTAACTTAAGTACGAATCATAGCTCTTGGCCTGTTCTCCTTATAATTTACAACCTATCTCCATGGTTATGCATGAAGCGTAAGTATGTTATGTTATCCATGATGATTTCTGGCCCAAGACGGCCAGGAAATGACATAGATGTTTACCTTAGTCCGTTGATTGAAGACTTGAGAAAAATGTGGGATGAAGGCGTGGATGTGTTTGACGGGTATTCCAGTGAGACTTTCAAGCTGCGTGCAATGTTATTTTGCACGATCAATGACTTCCCAGCATACGGGAACTTGTCTGGGTATAGTGTGAAGGGACATAGAGGTTGTCCTATCTGTGGAGAAAAAACGTGCTACCATCAACTGAAACATGGTAAGAAGACTGTATACCTTGGGCATCGGAGATTTCTTAGACGTAATCACCCGTATCGTAGGTTGAAAAAAGCTTTTAATGGGTACCAAGAGAATGAAATTGCTCCGGATGTCTTAACCGGAGAGGAAGTCTACGAAGTGGTTAAGGACATCAAAGTTGTATTTGGCAAAAAGCATAAGCATCCCAATGACAAAAGCAAGTGGAAGAAGAGGTCAGTGTTCTTTGATCTTCCGTATTGGTCTAGTCTTTATGTAAGGCACTGTCTTGATGTCATGCATGTCGAGAAAAACGTTTGTGATAGTGTTATCGGGACACTTCTCAACATTAAAGGCCAGACAAAGGATGGTATAAATTCTCGTTTAGATTTGCGTGAAATGGGCATAAGAGAACAATTGCATCCAGAGACAAAAGGTAAACGTACATATTTGCCCCCGGCATGTTATACATTGTCAAAAAAAGAGAAAGTAAGTTTGTGTGAGTGCCTACATGGAATCAAAGTTCCACAAGGTTACTCTTCAAATTTTAAGAGGCTTGTTTCAATGAAAGATCTCAAATTAGTTGGCTTAAAGTCTCATGACTGTCATGTGTTGATGCAACAACTACTACCAGTGGCTATTCGTGGCATTTTGCCAAAATGTGTTCGACATGCCATAACTAGGTTGTGCTTATTCTTTAATGCTATATGCGTCAAAGTCATTGACCCTAAGAAATTGGATGAGTTGGAAAACGAGGCTGCTATTATCTTGTGTCAATTGGAGATGTATTTTCCTCCCTCATTTTTTGACATCATGGTTCATTTGATTGTTCATCTAGTGAGGGAGATTAGACTATGTGGCCCTATTTATTTAAGGTGGATGTATCCAGTTGAACGATACATGAAGATTTTGAAAGGTTATGTGAAGAATCAATATCGTCCTGAAGCATCTATTGTTGAAAGATATGTCACAGAAGAAGCTATTGAGTTTTGTTCAGACTATTTGGCAGAAGCAAAACCTGTAGGACTTCCCAAGTCTCGTCATACAGGGAGGTGTCAAGGTAAGGGTATAGGATTTCCAAGGGTTATAAATATGGGTCGACCAGAAGTGTTGCAAGCACACTTTTACATATTGAATAACACCGATGAGGTATCACCTTATTTATCTACTCATAAAGATATTGTCAAGGCTAAAAATCCTCAAATGAAAGAAAAGGCGCTATTGAAAGAGCACAACAAGACATTCCTAACTTGGTTTAAAGACAATATTATGAAGGATAATAGTGCTTCTGATACATTAAAGTGGCTAGCAGATGAACCTAAGTTAAGTGTCTTGTGTTGGTCTGGGTATGATATTAATAATTTCTCATTTTGTACAAAGTCGAAAGATGATAAGAGTACTATGCAAAATAGCGGGGTTATGGTCATGGCTTCTTTAATGCACTTCTCTAGTTCAAAGGATAAAAACCCGATTTTGGCGTCAATTGCTTACTTTGGGGTCATTGAAGAGATTTGGGAGCTCCATTACTGTAAATTTAAAGTGCCTGTTTTCAAATGTAAGTGGGTTAACAGTAGTAACAATGGTGTACAAACCGATGAGTTAGGATTCACATTGGTGGACCTAGACAAGGTAAGTTATGGGGATGAGCCTTTCATTATGGCTGACCAAGCAAAACAAGTTTTTTTTGTCAATGATCCTTCTAACAAGAAATGGTCAGTAGTCCTACAAGGAAGAATCATGATTGGTAATGATGAAGATGGAGATTCATCCCTTGAAATTTCTGAGACTCCTTCTTTTACTACCCAAATGCCTATATTTAATGAGGACATTGATGTGGACGGTGTACATGCGACTCGTGATGATCATAATGAAGGGATATGGGAAGATATTTTAATTTGACCCCTAAAAAGAATTTATAGGTACATATAAGTTATTTATTTATTTTTAATAAGCATGTGTCATTTGTCCATTCTTAATAATTGTTGTTTTTATCTATTGACATTTTTTATAAAGTGTTTTTTTTATCAATTGACATTTTTGTTTTGTTTTGTTTAAATAGGTATAATGGCTGATTCATCCATCAACCCCCCAAAAAAGAAGACTAGACGTGCCACGATGTTACCGGAGCTGACGAGTAGACGACCGCCGGGTTATAGGTACCCAATTGAATTTGATGGACGCCTAGATCCTCTAGGTAATTTAGCTACCAGATTTAAGAGTTATGTGGCTATGCTAGCAAGGCACAAGGCAAGCATATTATCAGAATCTTGGGACAAAGTGGGTGATGAGGTCAAGGGAAGGATCTGGAACGATATCTTGGTATTTACTTTTCAATGCATATTGAGGATTTTATTTTATTTTATTAAAAATCCACACATACTGTTGATATAATGTTTTTTTATGTTTTCATAAATCTGGTTTAGATAATTCTGAGCATTGATGTTAATTTCTTGCCTTTTTTGTATACTTTAGGAAACATTTGACATTCCTAATGATGAGAGATTGAAGAAAAAATGGATTGGTTATGCTGGTGAGCGTTGGACACAATTTAAGGCAACTCTCACTAGGAATTACATCTTTAGCCCTCGAGACGATCAGGGTAACAAAACTCCATGCGAGATATACAGTTTCATAACGACTGAGGCATGGGAGTTGTTTGTAAAGAGTCGTATGGAAGAAAAGTTTCAGGTAATTAGTTGATCTTTTATAGTTTTTATTTTTTGTGTTAATTTAATATGTCAATACTAGTAACATTTGGTTTGTTATTTGTGACAGACTAAAAGAGCAAAAGCTAAACAACTTCAATCCCAAAATAACTTCTACCACACATCCTCTCGTGGTGGCTATAAGATGCTTAAGGGCAAGTGGAAAAAGAGCTACGTGGAAGCAAGGCGTGAGGAGTCTGGTGATCCAGACTTAGTAATAGATCCTCCATCTCCTGCACGTCACGAGTTATTTAAGTTGGCCCATCAGAGGAAAACAGGATCTTTTACAACGGATAAGTCTGCTTCAGTTGCTTTGAAAATTGTAAGTTAAATTTTTTTATTTAAACACGGATGCTTAGAAAAAACATTCTACAATATTGCCTAAAGTGCACTTGGTTTTTCTTATAGGATGAGTTAGTTGATCAGACCACACAGGGAACTTTTGTTCCACATGGACGTCAAGATATCTTGGCGGTAGCCATTGGAAAACCTGATCATCGTGGTCGTGTACGAACAGTTGGTAATGATTGGTTAAGAGAATTGCATATTTTATAGCTTATGAGATTACAGAAAATGTCAAGTTGGACTTGTACCATGAGCACCACGAACATTTCTACATTGGATACAACGATATTGTAGGAATGGCTAAAGGTGATCATGAACTTGGTATGAACCATTTGGCAATATGGTGCACGTAAGTATATATTAGTTATTTGTAAAACTTATTCCTAAATATTTCAGTTATAAATATTGGATAAATTGTTTTCAATATTTTAGGTACTTGCATCGTGAATGTATAGCAAGGGAAATTAGTGACGTGTATGGATTCTTAGATCCATACAAAATTTCTGGTGGAATTAACTGCAAACAAGAGACCATCCAAACATATATCCAGAATAAGCTATATGACCAGAACAAAACATGTTTTCTAGCACCATATTTGTCCAAGTAAAGTATCAGCTGTCTAAATTTATAGTGTTTCAATTCTTTGTCTGATTATAATTTAATTATTATTGTCCACTTCTGCAGCAAACATTGGCAATTGTTTGTCGTCTGTCCTGCTGTTAATACGGTTGTTTGGATGTGTTCGCTTCATCTCCCTCCAAACGAGGCCCTGGTTAAAACAGTTGAGAAGTAGGTTTTCTTTTATAAAATTTTTTTTGTCACAATTTTGTGATTTAATATGCTTTAGACTTATAAGTTAGTACTTATGATGTTGCCACACAGAGCCATGGATGGATATAACAGGTTGAAGGGTATTAAAAAACCAAAACCTCAATGGGTGACACTTAAAGTAAGTATTAAATACATTCATATTATTTGCATTTTATACTTGTTATTTTTTTTAAACTTCCGAAAGAAAGGTGAATATGTATATCCTCTCTTTATCTATAGGTTCAAAACCAACCAAAAGAATCAGCAACATAGAGAAGAAGAGTGCTAGATTTGTTTCCCTTTAGAATGAATAATAGCAATAGTATCACATTTTAGCCATTTTATACTTGTTATTTAAATTATATTCAATTTACATGTTTGTTATTCATTTATAGGGAGCGAAACAAAAAGATGGTTATACTTGTGGCCATTATGTGATGATTAATATGATGACCATTGTCTTCGCAACTATTACTAATAATTGGAGGAAGGTAATTGAATTTTTCAACTTTTAGGATAATATGTTGTATGTACGTATTAGGTTAACCACGCGATTCTTATTCAACTTTTATTCTTGTAGATGTTTAATTCAAGTTGTTCGTTCACACTTGAAGAGTTGAAGCATGTTCGACAAGTTTGGGCCGAGTTCTTTATAAAGTTGTATGCGGAGCGTAAACCAACTTCAAAGGAAGAACGAAGAAAACAACTTATGTAATGTCAAAATCAGTGGCATCAAATCTCATTTATGTGTTTAGTTGCCTTTAATGATACATGTTTGTGTATACTGGAGCTTAATAGAAGCGTAGTTGTGTTTGTTTTTTTGTTGCTTTGATATGTTGTCTTGGAGATAACTATCATATATATGCAAATGAATGTTGAATTGCTAAAGTAACTTCTACTTTGTTAATGATACTTTCGGAGCAAAATTTAGTATTTTTGAATTTTTATATAGAATGTGTAATGTTAAGTTTAATGAATTTGATGTCACTAGTGGAGTCATATTAGTATATGCAGGGGAATCACCTAAAATCCAAAAAAAAAAAAAGCAGAAAGCCTTTTAAAGTCGGGCGGCTGCAAGCCTGACTTTAAAATTTAAAACTTTCAAAGTCAGGCGACTAAAAGTACGACTTAAAAATACCATTAAAGTCGGACCAACACTCGACTTTAAAAGTTATTCACTAATGTTGGTCCGAAACATACACGAGTTATTGAAGTCAGGCAGCTGAAAGCCCGTCTTAAAAACCAACTTTTGAAGTCGGGCAGGAGCCTGACTTTAAATCGTCTGACATACAAAGTCCCTTGAATATAAGTGGGGTTCGCGCCCGACTTTAAATGTCCAATTTGCCCGACTTTAAATCCCTTTTCTGCACTAGTGAAACTCCTCCCCATGTTTTCGGTATTGCTCCAACAACCATTTGAAGCCACTTTGAAATGAATACGTACTAGAGGTGCTCGATTGCTGAGTCCAAGAGTCTTTTAATCCCTCCACTAAACAAGGCCCAATGTTCATTGTGTATGAACTATGAAGTGCTATAAGAGACCGAAACAACAAAAATTAGAAGAATTAAACAATAATTAGTCTTTTTTATACCTTCATTTAAAAAACAATTGGCACATGAGGGAAACTTTTTCTTATGAGGGCATTTTTTTTACAAGTCTAGCTAACTAAAATACTTTTACATTACCCCCACCACTTATAATGTGGATCCGCCACTGGATGGTGGTGTGTTAGTGAGAAACATATCAAACTTCCAGTAGTCCTACTCTAAATATACTTAATAACCTTTCTCACGAATATCAACGATATGGATACCATGTAGACATAGCTATAGCAGTAAGGACAACTTTTGAGAGGGTCACCCTACCCAATTTATTCAATAAGCATCCTTTCCATGTAGTTAATTTATAAGACAATTTATCCATGATCTAAAAGAAGTATGGAAAAAGCATAGCCTTTGGCACTATGGTAGGCCGCCTGCAAACAACACTTTCAAGAAAGAGGTTGGATTTTCCTTGACTTCATGAATAATGTTAGAGTTAGGGTTATGAAGAGTATGGTAGAAGTTGAATTTGTTTGGATCAATGATTAGGGTCGTAAGGAGCATGGTAGAAGTTGACTTAGTAGGGACTAATTGTTAGGGTTATAATTAGGGTTCAAATTATGGGGAGCGAGGAAGAAGATGAGTTCGTTTAAGTTCATAAATAGTGTTAGGGTTAAGACTCGGGTTTAATTCACAAGGAGAAACAAACGAAGTTACTTTGTTTGCATTCTTTAAAGCAAATCTCTTTATCAAATCTAAGCTCTTCCTTCAAATCCAATCTCTTTTCAAGTTGTTTTACAGTAAAAAAGTTTAAGTTTATGAAGTTAAATCCATTTGTGTAATTATTTGTAAACAAAACAAGAAGAATAGTATACAATTCTTATCTGGCACTTAGTTGGCCCATGTGGCCTTGTATATGAGATTCCAATTCACTTGAAAACAAGTTAAAATGATGAGCTGAAATACACTAAAGTATCCTTTGTGCTTAGTGTGCCAAACATAAATTCCCCACCTCAGTTTTAATAATCAGATATAATACTAGTATATAATGTTTGATGTGACCGAGAAAACTTCCATTTATTTGTTTATATAATAAGGTGTTTAAACTTTAATGAGTTGTTGTGTCAAAAAAATTTGGCTTAAATACAGTTTTGGTCCCCCAAGTTTTACCAACTTACGATTTTAATCTCCCAAGTTTTAATTTCACGAATTTGATCCCCAAGTTTTCCAATTTGTAAAATCAGGGTCCCCCACTAATCTGGTCAAAATTGATGCTGACCTGTCCACCACTTAAACTAAGTGGCAGCCACGCTGGCATGCCAAAGTGGCTTTTTTATATTATATTTTAACATTTCACCATTTTATATCCATTTTGATTCACTTTTTTTTTTAATTTCTAATTTCTTAAATATAATATAAATATATATAAACAAAAAGCTAAAATAAAAATAACAATTTTTAATATAAAAAGCCACTTTGCATGTCAGCGTGGCTGCCACGTAGTTTAAGTGGCAGACATGTCAGCATCAATTTTGACCAGATTAGTGGGGGACCCTGATTTTACAAATTGGGAAACTTGGGGGATCAAATTCATGAAATTAAAACTTGGGGGATCAAAATCGTGAGTTGGTGAAACTTGGGGGACCAAAACTGTATTTAAGCCAAAAAACTTTAATGAGTTGTTTTTCACTCACTATTTGGTCCAATTTTCTTTTTGTAAAAAATGGGAGCAAAAACAATTAGTTAGAGATACATACAACTAAGAATAGATGTTCTTGCACAGTTGCACTATTCGAGGGCAATAAAGTTCCGATACTAAGAGGACATCACTCATAAATAATCAACAATTCAAATTAACTAATTCACCCGCATATTAGATGGCCTCTTGTTGCACAACTCTATAGGATTATTTTTATATTCTTTCAGTTATAATGTTGTTTATACTCACCCCCCATATATTTTTTTGTTTTTTCTTTTTTTTATCAATAAAATTTAGGGGAACACTATTTTTCTTTTTTGGTGTTTTTTCTAAGAAGGGTTTTACATGTAAAGGTTTTAACGAGTCTCTATATTTTTTTCTTTTGTTTAAAAGAAATGACATCTTAAAAGATATGCACGATTTTACCTTCTCTAATAGCTTACGGTCTCTCCAACTAAATGATGTATAATCAATTTGATTAGGTAGGATTTTGCTCTACTTAGCCGACCCCATTCTATAACACGATGTAATTGCCTTGGGCCTCCTTCACAACAAAATAAAGAAAATCGCACTCCTCCATTCATTTTTATGTACTTTACTAGTATTCTTTTATGTTTGGTATATTTAGGATAAAAGATTATAAGATAATTCCATTACGGGCTATCTATTTGACTTGGTACAAGTACATTAACTTCTATTAGTTCTTCATAAAACAAAGTCAACTCTAATATACTTATATAAAGTCAACTCTAATCCACTATGTGTAGAAAAATCAATATTTCAACTTTACAATTGCAACCTTTAAACCAAAGTTTAAGTTTTCTTTCAAAAATTATACTCTGTAACACATTATAAGCAAAAATGAATTTATTAGTATAATTTTAATTGGTATACATTGTCTTTGTACATCTTTTTACACCACCAACTAATTAATAATCACCATATGAATAACTTTCAAAGTAGATGAGTTAAAGTCAAAATTTTAGAAGTATTATCTAATTTCCCATTTTTAAGTTTATAATCAAAAAGTCCCACACAATATCCAGATAGTTATTTTTTCCAAATATAGCGCGTGGTGTCACCTACTTTGTTTTTAGGAGGACAACAATGGGATAAAGAAGAGAACCAAAATGGGGTTGTCGCTTGCTGAGTTGTCAACTCCTCTTCTTCTAGTATAATGCAAACCTTCCCTATCAACTAGGAAAAACCGGTTAACACCGTTAATACTTTAATCATATCCCGGTTCCACTTTCTCCGTTCTCCGATCTCCCGCCGCCCTACCTTCTTCCGTACACCCCCCCTACCGGCACATTCCAGTCAGAAACTTCCCCCTTTCTCTTCTCTGCTCACAGAATATTTTTTCATAAAAAAACAAGCACCCTCCAAATTGTTTTTTTTTTTTAAATAAAAAAATAAAGCCAGAAAAAAATTAGAGAGAGAAAGACACAATCCTTTCGTCTCAGATAAAGTAATTGAGTTTTTTTAATTTATTAAAAATTAAAAATGTTTTTGCGCTTTTGGGTTCGCGATTGTTTGTCTTGAGATTTTCTCCTCCGTCCCGTTTCGTTTCATTTCGCTCCTTTCTTCACCGCTTTGTTTCATTCAGAGTGAAAAGAGTTAGAGAGGAAGAAAGAAAAATCTAATATAATTTTGGAAGGTTTACGTATTTTTTGAATTGAAGAGTTGAGGATCTGAGTTAGGGTTTTCAACCGTTTTGGCGTTTCGAAATTTCTTAAACCGAACAGTAATGTTGGTTCGGGAACCGATTTCGCGGGAATTCTAGCTTCGATCTTAGCGGAATTGCTTCAATCTTAGGGTTATACAATGGATGTTGATTCGTCGATGGTACCGGAAAACGATCAAGATTCCGCGGTGCAGAACCATGATGAGAGAGAGCAGCTAGAGGAGTCTACATCTCCGTCGTCGCCGGGCGGCGGATCTCCGTCGCTGCAACAACCGCAGCAGCAAGCTGCAGCTTCTCAGGTGCAGCACAGTCCTGTTGTTGGTCCAAGACTCGCGCCGGGTTACACAGTGGTGAATGTGATTTTGGAGAAAAAGGAGGATGGACCTGGGCCTCGGTGCGGTCATACGTTGACGGCGGTGACGGCTGTGGGAGAGGAAGGCACGCCTGGGTACATTGGTCCGAGGCTTATTTTGTTCGGTGGTGCCACTGCGCTTGAAGGGAATTCCGCTGCTTCAGGAACTCCTACATCAGCTGGAAATGCAGGCATACGTATGTATTTTACTTTCGTCTCTTTGTTTAGTTTTTCCTAAATAACAGCTAGTAACGAAGATACATTTGCTGCTGGTATTTTGTTTGATTAAAATTTGGAAACTTATGCCATGAACTTTGGGCGGCTTCTAGAGGAAGACACTAATCACATGGTTTCTAGGGTGAGAGCGTATATCATGTGGTGAACTGACTGATATTAGCAATTCAATCAATCTCCCATAAAAAGAAGCTCACGGTCATCTATGTCTACTTAGACGTGTTTGTTTTTCCTTATACCGATTAAGTCAATGTCTTAGTCGTGTAGATGTGGAGAACCATGAGCTTTCTACTTACATGGGAGCATAGGTCATCATTGAGTTTCGAGCTATTTTCAGGCATTGATCCACCATAGATTACATGGTACACCACCCCACCATAGCCATTACCTGAGCTTTGTATGCTTGATTGATGTATTTTAAAGCAGAATTGAATTTAGCTGAGCACGTAGGCTTTAATTTTTGTCTAGTTATTGTAGATGTGTAAATGCCTTTGTTATATGGGTACGGGTACGGTACCGGCACTGGATACGGGTGCTGGTACCGGATACATGGTTTTTCAAAAAACCAGGGTACAGATACATAACATAAAATTGATATAAACATGACTAAAAGATAGGAAGCGCAAATAAGTAAAACATTAAATAGAAAATATTCAATGAAATATAGGAAAACATTATTTATATGGCATAAAATCGAAAAAGAATATACAATGTAATAGGAAAAGTTTCAGTATCGCCAAAAAAAAGAATGAAAATTTTAATTTTTTACTATATGACAAACATATATTTATATATTGGACCACAAATGTAGACCAATAAGTATCCACGAGTACCCAATGAATACCGATACCGAGTACGACTGTGATTTTGAAGTACCATTCTTCAGAGGTAAATGCAAAGGCCCCGAGTATATTGTTATTTTTAGGTCATGGAAATTCAAATACAATGACATTGGGATGCTTACGTGTGAAACCAACCATCAAACGTGTGAAACCAACCCATGTTGTGCAATTAGGGATAATTTATATTGACACTACTTCTTGAGCTAGAAATGCAAACAACAATCTCTCAACAGATATATAAAAGTTTCTTTGAGAGATTGAGCCTATCAAATACATGGGTTGGTTTCACAAGTTTGATGGTTGGTTGTTGCATTTTGTGGGGTGATAATTTTTCTTATTTGCAATCATCTAAATTATTTCATACTTATATTCTTCACTGATCAAGGAATAAAAATAAGGAAACCAGATTAAGAATGTTCGGTTTCTCATTTATTAGGCTACAAATATCAGGGTATTAAGCAATGATATTGATAGTGGAAGCTCAAAAATCCGCCATCACCATCCTTTAGGTTGGCTAAAAGTCTGCCTCCACAAACCGCCGTGGCTGATTTTAACAACACTTTCTAAGCCAACAACTTAATTCCTGTTTCCATGTTGTGTTATTGCCCTATATCAGAATTTAAGCACTGTATTTTTGTAAGTCATTTGAAGCTCCCTACATATTTTGTTCTAATTCTTTTGGAGTTAAAGTTATCCACGTAAGATGTTATTCATGTCATTGTCCGATAAGAAATACAGAAAATTTGATTATGTTCAAACAATCCTAATTTAATGGAAATTTGGCATCGTTTTCTTACCTTGTGAGGGATACTGTCATACTGCAATATGAACAATGATTTGTCTAGATTTTTCCCCTATGGACAAGAACTGATATTGGTTGGATAAATAAGTGTTTATGCTTGACATTTGTCATGACTGGCATATTACATCTGGTCTGCAGGTTTAGCTGGTGCCACAGCTGACGTCCACTGTTATGATGTCTTGACTAATAAATGGTCTAGGTAAGCTACGAACTAAACTATTTTTTCCAGTCTACATTACTGCTTGTATGTTTTATGTGGATTACTTCAGTGCTAATGAGTAAAATTTAATGCAGGATTACTCCATTTGGAGAGCCTCCGACCCCGAGGGCTGCACATGTGGCGACTGCTGTGGGAACAATGGTAGTTATTCAGGTAGTGTGGAAAGGTTATCTCTGTAGTTAACTTAGTATTGGCTAATTTTTTCCTTCCTTTAAATGACGAGCTTAATTCTTAGTGGAATATTGCACCGTAAAACAGGGTGGCATTGGTCCAGCTGGTTTGTCAGCAGAGGACCTTCATGTTCTTGATCTCACACAGCAACGACCTCGATGGCATAGGTTAGACTAGCGACCAACCTCCTCTCCCCCCATCTCTTCCTAATTGCATTTATCTGATACTGCGAGTTCTGAACGTCATGCAGAGTTGGTGTTCCAGGCCCTGGACCAGGGCCACGCTATGGACATGTTATGGCTTTGGTGGGGCAGAGGTATCTCATGGCGATTGGAGGCAATGATGGTAGACATCCAAATGCTTTTACATATTTGACTTCGATGTTTGCTTTGAAATTTTATTGTATGTTACACTTGTTTTATCCTTGCTTTCCAGGAAAGAGACCTTTGGCTGATGTGTGGGCCTTAGACACAGCTGCCAAGCCTTATGAATGGCGCAAATTAGAGCCAGAAGGAGAGGGTCCGCCACCATGCATGTACTGTGCCCTTGAATTCTACCTTTCTTGACTGATATTTTTACTTCATGTTCATAACAATTTAAATACTAAGAATTTATAATATGTAATTTGTCTTTATATATAAGAAATTATTGCAAACTGAGTTTTCTGTACTTTCACTGCTTCTGCCATGTCAAGCATAGCATTCGGTGGTCTACTATTACATTATATATTAGAGCTGGTTTATTGGTTAATCATTATTTTATTCCTTCTTCAGTAAGGGAACTTATTGATATTAGAGCAGGATTGCCTTTATTTATGGTTGCTTACTTGCTTTTATGAGTGGCAATAGTGAGATTAGCATTAATGTCCTTTTTCTGAAATGAAGTAACTCATTGTTGCTATGATTTTTTGAGACAAGAGAATACTTTATGAAACATGGTTGATGCCATATATAACTCTCTAAAATTTTTTGTGGGATTTGCTTTAAGTTGGTTATCATTTTGTATTGAAATTTTTATAACGTGAGATTGAGTTTGTGTTTATCATTTACTTTTGGGTAGGTATGCAACTGCAAGTGCACGCTCTGATGGGCTTCTTCTGCTTTGTGGAGGGAGGGATGCCAATAGCGTTGTGAGTTATCCATCTGTTCAAAAATTTTCACTTTCTCATTCTGTTGATTTGGTTCACCTAGGAATCTTTTATTTGTTGCCCCATACAATCAAGTTTGTCGATCATTTTCTCTTTATCTTTTTGTATATGACTTGCTTGCAGAATGCCCCATTCAGAGTTAATTATAAGTTATCTTTGATGAAGAGAAAAGTTAATTATCTTAAGCTAAAGAGGTATCATATTATAGTTTGCTCAAGTCATGACACTTAGTAGGTCTTTGTCTGCCTCGTGTTTCTATATTGAAGAGATGAGAAGTAAGAATGCTAGGGGTGAGGATGAAGTATTCTCAGAGTTGAAAAAAAAAAAAACAAAAAATTGGATTCAAGAGAAGGTTGGTGACTGCCTTTCAATATACAGATTTGAAAATAATTCTGCTGTTTATGAGCTTGACTTGATTACGATACACATGTCAAGGGAGAGAGCAACACGACTACATGAGGCTTGCGAATCTGTAGCAAATAATCTGTAGCTAAGTGTTAACAACTGCTGTCTAAGCAAAGGAGTCACTGCAGAAGGAGCTATGGACTTCTAAATATGTTCTTCTAGGAGGAACCCTTTTGTCAACAAGGGGAACGCGTGAGAATTGGAAGAGGGATAAACAAGAGAATATAATCTAGAGTTCAAACTTCATTTGTCAAAAGCACATAATTGAGTAGACTCAAATAAAAATTGGAATAAAGATTACTCTTAGAACTTGGACTTTAGGACTAACCAAACCCCAAAAACTAGCCATGAGATGAGGATTGCCCGAGTCATATCAAGACTTTTGGCATTTCTCTAGCGGACGTGTGATTTCAACACACCTCATGCCCACAACTGAACATTTGGAACATAGAAAAATGCAGGTGGAATAATAGGGATCTCAACACATGCTCATGCCTAAGATGGAATTTGGAGCATGTACAAAGGTGGGTGGGATAACGGAAGTCTTCGCCCTATAACTGCTGTAGGGTATGCTCTGATACCATCTGTTAGAATTATGTAAAAAGTTTAAATATGTACTCATAGTAGTTAGAGTTCTCTTCATAATTTACTCAAGTGTGTAATTGAAACACGTGGTATTCAACACATGTCTCTCGCTTTTCTCTAATGCAACATGGTATCAAAGCCTAAAGATTGGGCAGACTCTCCTACAAATAGGAGATTTATTTCTAGGCATTGTGTCTTTGTCGGTGATAACTTGATCTCTTGGAAAAGCAAGATGCAGAATGTTGTGGTAAGATCCAGTGAACAAATAAACTATCGAGTCATGGCTTCCACCACCTGTGAACTGATATGACTCAAACAGTTGCTTAAAGAATTGAGATTTGGCGATGTTTCATAGGGAGAAGATCTTATTGGATGATATTAGGACGAGATTTGAAAACTTAAATGGCCAAATTATTGGATGTGTTCACTAAGTCATCGAGAGGTCCTTATATTGATTAATGATTATATATGTATCAAGCGTGGTGCATATGATTTATGTGCTTTAGCTTGAGTGACATTGTTAGAATTATGTAAAATGGTTAAACATGTAATTAAAGTAGTTAGAGACTTAGAGTTCTCTATATATAATATACCCCGGTTTGTAATTGAAACACACGGTATTCAGCACACGTCTCGCACTTTTCTCACATTCAACACCATCTTAGATATTGAGATTTAGGCCTAACTCAACCCCAAAAGCTAGCTCAAGAGGCGAGGATTGTCCTAAGCCTTACTTTGGTCATGTCTCTGGTCGACATGGGATCTCAACACATCCCTTCACGTGGATGGTCTAGGTGGAATATTGGCGATCTCAACAATTACGTACTTCCTCTCTATCATCAATCAATTTTTTTGCTAAAATAAAACTACAATATAATGAAAACCCTTAGTAAAATCGAGATTATTTATGGGGGACACATCTTGTAGAAATATTACGACTCAAGGAAGGAAGGAATGATACATTTTCCACCTAGGCATCCTTCTAAAACTTCGTATGGATACCATCATATAGATTAAGAGTAACCAGTGATCTAAAAGAAATATATCCCATGAAGACGAACATCAGTGGATTAGTGTGGGATGGTTAGTGTAATCATTGGATTGACATTCCCATAAAGAGGGGAGTCTCCAGATGCAATGACCATAACCACTTAGACTGCCCAAGCAATATCTGTAGACATCTAGTTTCAAAACTCATATTCCCTTCACTTCTGTCTGCAGCACAAGTCCAACTAACAAGTTACAGGGTGATCTCTTTGTAGATTGCCCTTCCTTGACCAAGTGTAGTCACTCTCACTTTCTTTCATAATTTCATCTGTCATTTTAGCCTCTCCCTTAGAAGATGTAGCTTTGCTAAAATCTTGGTATTCACATTTAATTGCTAAATCTGGCTTACGTATGAACAGGATGGCGTCTGCCAATAACTAATTAAATGCTTTTCTTATTGGGTACTTTTTTGGTGTGATTGGGTATTGAAGTTCCAATAACTCCACCAGATCTCTAATTGCTTGGGCGGGCTATCACCTGCAAGTAAAAGTTGGGCGCTTTTCTTCTAGTAAATGTCATTAATAGTTATGTTCATTTTATTTCGAGTTCATGTGTTAGCCATGATTATTCTTATCAATTTCTCATTTTATTTTCCATCCTATTTTCTGATAAACAAACACTACTTAGGGGATTCGTGTTATTTTGATAAACTCTTTTAGATATTTTAAAGCTACTCTTCTAAATTGTTTACTTCTAATATTCGGTCTTATATTCATTCCCCCATGTCTGCCCCCAAAATTTTATAATACAGCCATTGGCGAGTGCATATGGACTTGCTAAGCATAGAGATGGTCGTTGGGAATGGGCAATTGCCCCGGGAGTTTCACCATCTCCAAGATATCAGCATGCAGCAGTGAGATACAGTTTTTTTTTAATTCTATTTTTCTTAATTGGTTATGTATTCCAAGGATCATAATTCACTTGTTTGATGATTCTAGGTGTTTGTTAATGCAAGGCTCCATGTGTCTGGTGGGGCTCTTGGTGGAGGACGAATGGTAGAAGATTCGTCAAGTGTTGCAGGTACTTGATCGTAGCATTGCTTAGAATTTGTGTTCTTGGACTGTTTTTTTTTTTCCTTTTTATGTGGCCAAGTTTTATCTTGATCGCAATCACTGCAAACTAGTTATTGATTTTTAAGTCCTTGCTCTATCTTCTTTCTTCCTCCACTCTTGTGTATGTATACTTTTCATATTTTTGACGAGTGAATTTTTTGTGAAATGAAGAAATATATTTGGGGAAATCTGGATGACTTTTCTTAAGCAATAACAAATACTTTGAGTTTCAATGTTTCGTTACTGTTGTAGCTACTCTTTGTAGGATAGCTTGCTGGTTCCTAGTTGCGGCTGTAGCCTTTAGTTTTATTTTACCGATGGTAATTTTGTGAGTAATTTTTAACATTATGTGAAGGAAGATTATTGTTGTGCCAAACAATGCTATGTTTAGAAGTTTATTCCAATTTTTTTTTTCATTTGTAGTGTTGGACACTGCTGCTGGTGTTTGGTGTGATACAAAATCTGTTGTTACCAGTCCTAGAACCGGTAGATACAGTGCCGATGCAGCTGGTGGAGATGCTGCAGTTGAGTTGACACGGCGCTGTAGGCACGCAGCAGCTGCCATTGGTGACCTAATATTTATTTATGGTGGTTTACGTGGTGGTAAGTGATAAACCTAACTTTTTGCAGATTCTCTTAATGGAATTTATTTCCTATTTGCATGAGTTACGTGGTAGTTTGGTCATTGTAATTCACTAGGTCAACCTACTAACTAATGACAATTTAGTTACTTTCTGTCTGTTACATTTAGGTCAAATGGTCTATTATTGGACTGATTCATGATAGATGTCACAGTGTTGCTAGATCCATGTAGCTTATTTTACCTAGTGGGAAGTGTTTTGGTGGTGGTGTGGTGGTCGGTGTTGCTGTTGTATGGTCGATTATTGGACTTGAGTTCATTTTCTTGGGCTGTTATATGGGTTTGACGCATAAGGTAGAGAGAGAATCTTAATGTTACTAGAAGAGTCGGAAGATAGAAACTGATGGAATAACTCAAATAGCTTATGCTTTCAATCGTATGCATGTTTAGCTAGGTGTTTTGAAGAAAAAATAGAGTTGAGAAGAGCATATCTAGGCTCTTAAGAGAAACATTGGAGTATTACTATTTGTTGGTTATAGTAAAAATTAGATTATTCCCTATTCATTATACTTGATAAAGTTTCCTTAGATTAGTATTTTTCCTTTTTTTGAGAGATTCCCTCTCGTATATAATTATGTACAGTGTCATTATGTAATGTGAGTATTACATTCTGATTTATTCGAGATGGTAACTATAGCTTTTGGTCCCAAAACAGTAGGTTAAGCAGCTATTCAACCGGGTTTACTATTGGCACAACCTATAACACGAGTGAATGATTATAAATAACTCTGATTAACACAATTGCTATATCTTTTATTCTCATATCAAAGTATTTTGTCATTAATGTAATTTGTGATAGTATTTATTTGTACTTGATTTTATCTTGTGGTAGCTCTAATTTCTTGCTTGATGAGCAGGACTGATCACGATGTATTGTGTTCTTGGTGCAGGAGTTTTGCTGGATGACCTTCTTGTTGCTGAAGATCTAGCTGCTGCTGAAACAACAACTGCTGCTTCACATGCTGCAGCAGCAGCTGCTTCTAATGTACAATTGGGACAAGTACAAAGACGATATGATTTTGACGATGATAGGGCAAGGCAAACAATGTCTGACACGTCTGCTGATGGTGCAGTTGTTTTGGGAAATCCGGTTGCTCCCCCTGTAAACGGTGATATGTATACTGATATCAGCACTGAAAATGCCGTGCTTCAGGGGTCTAGGTATGATAGTTTTTAGGGTAATTAGTTGATTACGCTCTTTCACCTTTGGGATACTTAAAATTATACCGTCCCCCCATCTTTGTTTTAGTTTACAATCCCTTCCCTCGTAAGCTGAAATGAAATGTGCTACATTTTAGTCCATTTATTGCAAAGCGAACCTCCCACGGGATTTTTCCTCTTTTTGTAAGTATAACTGTATAAGTGTCATTGGAAGCTAATTTTGGACACCCTATTATTGATTTTTCTATGCAAAATCAAATTTTAGAAACCCCTACTACAGGCTTTGAAATTTCACCCTAAATTTTCATTTATCTTCTAAACTGTAAGGGTCAACAATAGGAGTGCAAAATTACCCATCAATAATAAAAGTCCTAGAAAAAAAATGGCCCCCAAAGAGTTTTGTTCACATTTAATCGATCATCATTGGGGGGAGGGGTGATTTTCAAAAGTATGGGAATAGTGTAATTTTAGTATCTATTGGTTGAGGGAAGTATAATGTACTCTAGTTTTTGTCACGTTATTGTTTGAAATATGAAATGGTTACTTCTTTGGCCTCATCATTCATGTCAAGTACTTTGAACAGGAGAACCAGCAAAGGAGTTGAGTATCTGGTTGAAGCATCTGCTGCAGAAGCCGAAGCTATCAGTGCCACACTGGCTGCTGCCAAGGCGCGACAAGAGAATGGAGAAGTTGAATTACCTGATCGAGACCGTGGGGCTGAAGCTACCCCTAGTGGGAAACAAATATCTTCCATGATTAAGCCTGATTCTGCAGGGTCAAATAGCATTGCTTCTGGTGGAGTTAGGTTGCATCACAGAGCTGTGAGTAATGCATTTTAATTACCAAGAAAAATGTATTCTGTCAAGCTTTTCAAGTAATATTCAGATGCAATTTCTGTCTTTGGAATTTTCCCCAGGTGGTTATTGCTGCAGAGACTGGTGGAGCATTAGGTGGCATGGTTAGACAGCTTTCGATTGATCAGTTTGAAAATGAAGGCAGACGGGTTAGTTATGGGACTCCAGAAAATGCAACTGCTGCTAGAAAATTATTAGATCGGCAGATGTCTATCAATAGTGTCCCAAAGAAGGTATATATTTGGCTTTATAACTAGTTATGATTGAATGCAGAGTTCATGTAATTGTGGTAGTGGAAATGTTTTTATGCTGCCATTACATTCTTGACGCAATTATTTATGTTTGTCGCTTCATTATATTGTTCAACCTCTCCAATAATGGTCAATCATGGTCAACTTTTTGAATGATGTGTATAACTCATGATTGGATGATAGTGAAAATTTTTCGAGCTAATTGTATATCAAAACCAAACTCCTAAAGAAATAATGTGTGTGTGTGTGTTTATATATATATATATTATATATATATATATATATATATATATATTTCATTTGATAATTCAGCTATGAATCGGGTGCACTATATCCAATCTAATTGGTTTTAAAGTAACAAGAATTATTTAATTTGTGAATCACCAAAATCATCCCAGAAATTGTAAGACGCTGTTATCAAGATTACCAAAGAGTCCATGAAATTGAAAATTATCGATCAAATTAGTCCTTTTGGATTGGTCACTTTAGTCCCCAAGATTGTCTGATATAGGGACTACCGTGATTGAGGATTTTAAATTGTAGGGATCATTTTGGATTTTTTTTAATTTGAGGGACCAAATTGGCCAACCCCTACAAGTTTAAGTACTAAATTATTTTTTTTTTTTACGAGAATAAATTGTTGAGTCACTCATCATTGTCTGCTTGACCTATAAAATCGTGAAACCAATAGGAATGGGTTACTTGCAGAACATCTCATAAGTAATGTTCATTGACCTTGCTTTTTTTGTCATTGCCTACTATATCACTTCCCTTCTGTTGACAGCTATATTCCGCGTGTCGTACTGAATCTTGGTTTTCCTTCACATTCCCATATTAGGCTTTTCATTCCTATTTTGTTGAATCACGTCTCATATTTGTTTTGTGAAATTAAACCAAATTGGCTTCATCTTATGTTTGGCTTGTTTCTTATGGAGTTTCCTGACCTTCTTTATAGGTTATAGCACACCTCTTAAAGCCTCGTGGATGGAAACCACCAGTTCGCCGGCAATTTTTCTTGGATTGTAATGAAATTGCAGATCTTTGTGATACTGCAGAGAGGATATTTTCAAGTGAACCAACCGTCCTACAGCTTAGGGCACCGATTAAAATATTTGGTGATTTACATGGGCAGTTTGGGGATCTTATGCGCCTCTTTGATGAGTATGGTGCACCATCAACTGCTGGTGACATAGCGTACGTTCCTTATAATGTAGCTTACTAGTTAGCAGTTACCAGATAAATTGTCACATTTAGTGCATCTAAGCAAATGAATTATCATACGTTGATCTGAGGTGTCATGGTTAGGATATAAAAAATATTAATATTTTCCTCCCCCATAGCTTGCTCGTGCATTTGAATTTTCTCTATTGCTAATTTTGTGTTGGTGACAATCAGATATATCGATTATCTATTCCTAGGAGACTATGTTGATAGGGGCCAACACAGCCTGGAAACTATAAGCCTTCTACTTGCTTTGAAGGTACTAAGGATATATAGGTTGTCACTTTGTGTTGCTTATCATGTTTGATGGTGCCAGGTTTAAGCATGATTATGTGAAATTTGCAGGTTGAGTATCCGAACAATGTGCATTTAATACGTGGAAACCATGAAGCTGCAGATATTAATGCGCTTTTTGGTTTTCGAATTGAGTGCATTGAGAGGATGGTAAGGAATTTCATATGCTACAAAGCATTTTCAATTATTTATTGGGTACTGAAGTAACCTTGTACTTTTTTGATTAGGGTGAGAGAGATGGAATTTGGGCTTGGCACCGGATAAACCGTCTGTTTAATTGGCTTCCTCTGGCAGCTCTAATTGAGAAAAAAATTATTTGCATGCATGGGGGTATTGGCCGTTCTATAAATCATTTGGAACAAATTGAGAATATTCAGCGTCCGATTACAATGGAAGCAGGATCAATTGTGCTCATGGATCTATTGTGGTTAGTGCATTTGTATGCTCTTACAAATTTGTGACAATTTATTTCACATCCTTTTGAAAATGACTGCATGAAATGGTTCTCTAGGTCGGATCCTACAGAAAATGATAGCGTGGAAGGGCTGCGGCCAAATGCTAGAGGTCCAGGGTTGGTTACGTTTGGGGTGAGTGATTGTTACCTGTTTATTTTGTGAAATGGTTATTACTATTTTGTTTATTAGTCGTCTTTTGGGTAGATATGGATATAAATTGATTCTGGATTTGCTTTTTATAGATTAGATTAGATGATATTAACACGGAACAGTAAAAGTTTATTTGATTGAATTTGATGAATTTAGAATGCTCATGTATTAATTGTTTTGTAAAAACTAAAAAGTAGAAATCCTTATTGATGAATTGGTGGTACTGAATTTGGAAGCATCATATGAAACTTTTTAAAATCAATTGTACAATGTTTATGCCCTTAAACATTTGCAATCATAAGGCATCTATTAAACAATTATATTTGATGCCATGCTTTATATATCGACATGAAGTTGGAAAGACAACAAAACTGACTAGTTCCATTTGTTAGTACTGCAGCTTAGAGGAGTTGTACTGCATGTACTTCTCATGTATTCCCTTCTCCTTTACTAATGCTATTGTTAGTGCTAATGCTTGATTTTTCCTTAATTTGAAGATTCCTTTTTATGATGGGTGTAATATTTTTTAGTTACTTATAGGCCCTTGCCTTATTGGATATTGTTTGTACGTTCTAATTTGTAAACTTGTGCTACATCAAGTGGTTAAACTTGCATATATGGAAATAGTATTATCCTCTTCAAAATGGTGTTTGCTGTTGCAGCCTGATCGTGTCATGGAGTTTTGCAATAACAATGATCTTCAGCTGATTGTTCGTGCACATGAATGTGTGATGGATGGCTTTGAGCGTTTTGCCCAGGGACATTTAATCACCCTTTTCTCGGCTACAAATTATTGTGGTATTTGTTACTGGCTTGTACATTGCACTCCCCTCCTTGGATCATTTTCCCTGCTAAATTTTGACAGTTTCATATGGTAATAGGTACTGCGAATAATGCTGGGGCGATATTAGTTTTGGGGAGGGATCTTGTCGTGGTTCCTAAACTGATTCATCCATTACCACCTGCACTTTCTTCACCAGAAACGTCACCAGAACGTCATATTGAAGATACATGGATGCAGGTATTCATTCAAATATTTCACACCAACTAGTTGGACTTCTTGGTGCTGCTTAATATTGCACCTGTCAACACGAGCACATCTTAATGAGGTTTGACCTTATCTATTGCAATTTTTTTTATCATGTACAGGAGTTGAATGCTAACAGACCACCAACACCAACTAGAGGCCGCCCTCAAGTAGCAAATGACCGAGGTTCGCTTGCTTGGATATAGTGATAATTAAGAATGCCCCTGATGTTTATGCCTTAACGGGTTATGCCTTAACGGGTTGTGCTATCACCTAAATTTACGGTGTGATGTATATAGCATGATGCCATTCAATGCGTATGCGGGCTTGTGATCTTTAACACCTGCGGAAAGTTTCAAGGATTTCATAGTCCTGGTTCTCACAAGTCAATCAGCAGGCCTTTAGAAGATACACGTTCGAGAAGCAACTTCGTTGGCCATTGCTAGGGTTAACTATACAAAGCTAGAAGTTGAAGACGGGATTCTACTCACCCATTGTAAATTGAGTCATAGGCACAAAATCAAGGTCATGGTTGTCCGTGTTATGGATTGTCAGTGCTGGCTATTTTTCTCATTAAATTTTACATATTTTTTTACTCATCACCCCCATATTATTATTCTTTTTCCAAATCACGAGGACAAGGGGGGGTCTACTTATTCTTTCTTTCTGTGATGGTGAAATATATATCAGAAATCTTTCTTGGGGGGTTCGTGTATCATAGGTTTTGTTTTGTTTTTCTCATCCTTTCTCTGTACAATTAATTTTCGTGTGAATCAACATATTCTGACAGAAATGTGAGTTTTGGTAAAAGAATTATATTTTTGCCTTTTTCATTATCATCAACATCATTATTATTGTTGAAGTTAGATTCTGCTCGTGATTTGAGACCTTACTACGGGTCATAAGAAGTCTAAGAATGAGTTGAAAAAGTAGTGTAAAGCTTGAGAATAAACAAGATTGTTGATGGGGAATTTAGTTAAATTTCAAAAGGCAGAACAATGTTTTAGGTGTTGTTAATCGATTAAGCTGACAGTGAAGGATTAGCAGAGTTGAAGTTTAAAGGATACATGAGAACTTGCGAGAGCTAAAGTAAATGAGATGTAGAACACAATAGAGGCTTCTTTTGGTGGTTTTACGATGCCAATGAAGAGAGAAGTGATGTGAGCTTGTGCTTGAGCAATCGACGATAGTTGACCTAATAAGATTAGTTCGAGCTCGTATAAACTATGAGTGCTTACATAGGTTAGTGACAGATTATGATTGCATTAAGTGCATTCAACCAAAATGAGTAGCTCCCTTTCTAGTTCCTCGTTGGACGTATTGACTATGACGACGTGTATGCATGTTTATGTTACCGTAGTAGTGATATCTGTGTGTGCATGTGTGTTTGTCAGATTTCATTTTCTTACCCTAAACAAAACAACTCAGCCAGAACTACTCACCCTTCTGTGATTGTATCTATCTGTTCTTCATTTCTATTTGCAAGTTGCAGGATTGCTACTACAAAATGTTTGTGTCCTGACGAACTTCTATGTACAATACTCATATAGTTCCACAAAATTTCTCTAAATTGTGGCTATATGTATTTTCGAAAATTAAGAACTTCTATTTCAATTGTGTTGATACTTTTTTTCTCGATAAGTAGAGGTAATAATATTAATAGTCAAATAGTTCAGCATCATTGACACACTCCTCCACCTTCTATGAAGGGTTTGAGATACTTAAGTGATTATGAGAGTTTTCTGTCTTCTACCAAAATGAAAGATTTTGAAAATGTATGACTTTCGAATCGTGTTATATGCTTTTATATATTTTATTTAAAAGAATCACGAAAAGTAGGTAGTTTTCTTCCTCTTGTATATCGCTGTTTTGATCATGCAGTTTTGATTCTCTTTCCCTACTTTTTGTATATTGTATATGGGTTAAGCTAGCCACACCTTCTTTCTACTATGTAGCCATCTTTGTTGATTAAGAAATATAAAAATAAAACAGCGCACTTGTAAGATGGAGGACAATTTTCTCTCATAGTCTTTAATTCTTTGAATAAAAAACATCTCTTATCAAGAACAATGAACTTTACTTTGATTCCTCGCCACACACATGCAACTTGATTTAACTGTATCAATACAACATGATAAGTATGTTATGACGTATAAGACTCTAATTGATTTTTTCCCTAACACAAAATACTAATTATATTATAGCCACACCTACATAACATGTGATACATGCAATATCAGTTGTAATATATTGGAAGCATAACCACACTCCATGTTAATTGTTTATTCCTTAACTTCTGTTATTTCTTTTTCTATTCGTAAGTTGTCACCCCACCCCCACTCATAGAAAGTGGCAGCTAAATATATTTCAGTTAAAAGTTGTTGATGCTGTCATCATCATAATCTCGATTGTTGTTTTACATGTTTTAATCATATATATCATTATAAAATGTCCCAAATGACGTTGCAAATATATACATATGGCAAGAAATATTAGCTCTTTTAGTTGTAGGGCACTTGCTTAAGTTTTGTTGGACTGGATGCATGGGCTCAGTGTCAATTGATTTGATAAATCAGTCCGTACAACTAAAAGAGGCAAAACATATCAGGGAATGATCATGTTGTTCCCAAAAAATAAGACCAATTAGGCAAGACAAGACCCATTGTGAAACCTCATTGGTTTGAATTAGAAAAGCAAGAAAGTTGTAAAACTAAGAAAGCATGATAATTAGAACAAGACAAGACAGTCCACCAAGTCAAAGATGAGCTAAGATTATATATGTTGTAATGTAGAGTACTAGTACGATGTATTAACCAATAACCAATAACAAAGAGTAGTAGACAACTAGACATATATATTATATACTATATAATATAATTATATAATAAAATGACACAGTTGAAGTCATTTCTGAGAGAGATCATACAAATAAAGTGTTACTTTCTTCTCACTATCCCTTTCTTTTATTTGACTACACTAGAGCTCCCAGAAAGAGTGGAACTAAGTAGACATAAAAAGGATGGAGTAATAAATAGTGTTTTAAAAGCAATAGATATTCTGAATTCTGATCACTCAAGAAGTTGCAATGCAATAAGGCTCCCAAAACAGAAATGACCTTCTTGAATCCTTGCAACTCTTCAAATTATGAACCAAATAATCACCATTCTTCCCTCTAAGAACCAAAAGCTGCTGCTTTTCATTTGAGACCTGATTCATATCTCCAGACACAATAATCTTATTGCCACTATTCTTCTTCATGGCATAGTCATTATTCACTTGATGATGAACAAGTGAGTTAGCATTAGCAATAGAATTATAATCTTTTCCTGTTGACTTAGTCCTCCAATAATTTTCATAAGCATTTATATTGAAAGAAGCTGCTGCAGCTTTAGCAGCTGATGATTTTTGTGGTGATGGAATCAAACGAGCTACCCTTGGTGGTCTAGGTGGAAGTGATTGTACCATTTGAGTAGTTTCCACCACATCAACATCCTCAAAATTAACCACTTCATTGAATTTCTCTGACCACTTTGGATTCCTATTCACCAACCCAATTGCCTTATTATTATTTACCACCTTAGATGCTGCTAGTAACTTGTTAACATTAACATTAACATTAACACTAGCATTAGTTATCTTCTCTTTCTCCATCACACTCTCAGATTCTTCTCCATCCTCATCATCTTCATATTCCTCTTCATCATTTTTTTCTTCTTCAAATGCTCCAAACTCTTCCTCCAATTCCTCCATAACTACACCAGCATCATTCTCTTTCTCAATATTATCAGCAACATCATCTAGTTGAGTGTTGGCAAAAGTGAGGACAAGGCGACCATCTTGGCGCTGAACACAGAAGTTATTCTGTGAAGGAAGTGAAACAGCTTCAAGGACTAACCTTCCATTATCACGATGAGGCCTCATGTGAAGAGAAGGACCAGTTTGGCTAGAAAGTGAAGGAAGTGGTGGAGGGAAAGATCTTGGTGGTGAGGATTTCTTTGTTGTAGTAGTAACATGATAACTGTAATTCACCACTACTTCCTCTTCTTCTGGTACTTCTTCTTCATTCACTTTCTCTTCTAGTTTTTCTTCTTGTTGGTATTTTTCTTCTTCTGAATCCTCTGTCTCTGATGGAGGATAAGATGAAACCAAACCATCAGAGCCAGTTTCGGATCCAAGACTTTCAGTACAGATTTCAAGGCTTTTCTCACTGAGAGAACTTTTTGTTTTGACAAGAGGGTGAATATAAGGAGTAGCTGGAAGTGATTTAGAGATTTCATCTTTAGTCTTAAGGGACAAGAGTGAGCTCCAAGTATCCAACGTTCCTTCTTTTTCTTGTTCTTCTTTTTTGTTTCGTTGGATTGAGCTCCAAATCTCAAGCCTTTCTCTTTCAGCTTCAGCTTCACCATCGACCACCTCCTTGGCTTCTTCTTCATAGTGATCAGCAATATTGGTTTTGAGGTTTTCAGATGAAGAATTCCTCTTCATGAAAGAAGATGAGGATCCGTTTTGTGGAAGCCATTTGATTGAGGACATGTCTGCTGATAGAGTTCGCCTCAAAGAAGAAGCAGAAGCTGTGTTAGTTTCAGTAACACAGCCTAAAATGGTGACTATGCCCTGCTTCTGAGTCACCATAGTAGTTTCTTGAGAGTTTTTCATTGTCATGGTCATAGTAGCTGATATCTCCAATAGGCTAAGCAAAATCACTTAGCTATCTGCATGTATACAAATACAAGTGATCAATATTTATAGACTAGATATTCAATAATATATGAGGAGTGATATTAAGATCCACTAGATGCAAGAACTAATAATGTGGTGATTAATAATTATTAAATGAATAAAAACAAATAGTAGTAGTAGTGAAGTGTGTAGCAGCTATGGAATTTCAAGTTACTAGGAAGAGAGTTGGATAACGTGCATGTGGGGATTTGGAAAACGCAAAGAAGGAAAAATACAAAGCATGTGAAATGAAAATGAATTGAGTGGAATGGATGATTGAATGATTACCTGAAAGGTAGCAACGCTAACGCAACCAGTAGCAGAGGTCTCTTTAGAGAGTCAGAGACCACTGAGACTGGGGGGTGCAAGTTGTAAAGAAAGGGGGTGTTAATGGGAATTGAATTGTGTGTGATGGTTGATGGGAATGCAGGGAAGGGGAGAATGAGGGTATTTGTAGGGGGCTAAAAGGTTTAAAGAACCGTGTTCACTGGACCCCACCTACGCACCATTCAATTCTAAAAGGACCCCTTTATTGGTTTCCAGTTTTCCTTTTTTTTTGTTTGTTATTTATTATGGACACAGGTTTGTGATCATGGATTCCGAAATTGATAATGTCTCTTTTATTTTATTTTACATACTTTCAAATATGTGAATTCATGAAGACGTAATTATCATCTGTATATATATATATATATATATATATATATATATATAGATAAAGTTTGCCGTAAATACCAGTCAGTAGTGTATTAAAAAGAAAGGAAAAATCTTGAATAAGAGAATTTTATTGGGAGAGAGACCACCGGGTTTGGATGTGATGCGAATTGCGCTACTAGATGGAAAGGAGACAAAAAAGATGACCATATACTATCAAAATGGATAATGGAAACAAATATATGTATTCTTTTTTCTCTTTTTCCAATAATTAGCTACCTTCCCAAAAATTGAAGTTCTAGGATAATGTTGACATATATATTTATACATTGTTTAAAAATAAAAATATACATTTGTTAATATGTAATTTCGATAGGCTAAATTAAATGCAATCAATGGAGTTTGACTTTGGTTTTCTCAGAAGAAGGTGTTGGTTTCAACACAGAATAGTTGTATCGGAAGGCAAATTCGACAAAGCCTTAGACTTATCAAGAATTGAAGGGTGATATTTCGACGAGAAGAAGGCTGGGATTCAATAGCAGGTCAAAATCAAGTGCTCGCTGTCGAAGCTTTGGCAGTTACCCTAGTCGAAGGCTGAAGCAGTTTTCTTTTTTAAATTCTCTGTACAGTTAGTTAGTTTTAGTGTTTCCCTCCTTGTATAATAGTAGTTTCTCATACGAAAAACGGGTCACAATTTCATTACAGAATTCTCACGCTCTAACTTCCAACACATTACAGAGAAAACGAGTCAAGAGAAGAATATATGATCTGTGCACCAACTCTCTTTACAATTAATACAATTTTAATTTGTTTTCTTCTTTGCTTTTCTGCAATTTTTTCTTTGTTTTATTCTCCCTCATTGAGGAAATTCGACGGTTTCGCGCGAGATTATCTTCTTTTTTTTACTTTTAAACTACAAGAACACATATAATTCTGGGAAAAACTTTAACACAAATGGTCTTAGGATTTACTAGTTGATCCTGCAAACAGAAGCAATTTCAAACTAGCGGTGTTTACCAAAATCCAAGGTAAACAACATCATAATTATTTACTACAAAAAAACAGTGAATAAGTTTTTATTTACATTTTAATATTATCAGGATTTTTTTAAAAATCATATATTATGGGTGATATTCAAAACTCTTAACAATGAGTCATAGTTCAAAAGAGCCACACTACTCCAAGAGATAGTAGTATAGCTTCTAAACAATTAACAGTACCATCTCTTTGGTTTGAGAAGGAGAAAAGCTCAGGGACTATTTCTTTCAAAGGATTATTTGCAACCCACACATCTGGCTAGATTCACACCCAAGTTTCATAGCCCACTTCTAGTCGACACTCATTTAGAGAACGAGTCATGGGCACAGTCCAAGAGGACCAGGACCGCACTGAGTACAGTTGTAGATATTGTGCAATCATGCAGTCATTAGAATAGTAGCCATTGGATTCGATTTTCATACATTTTCAATGTTTGATTGTTTTGTCAAAAATTTTGGTAAAAAAATGCAAGTCAGAGAGAGATAGGAAGGGGTAACTGCACCCAATCCCAATCCCAATCCCAATCCCATGGTCCAAGCTCACCCTTTATGCACATATGCCTAAAATTGATGTGTAAGTAACTATCTTTTCTGTATGTGTAAGTAACTATACAATCATTTAACTATTCTTGAATACGTCCTCGAATGTAGTAGATGTATTATACCATTCAATACAAGATGCATTATGTTTCCAAAAGTTCTGTTAAGAGTCCCACATCAAAAGTAGACTTGAAAACGAGTTTATAAGTGGGAGGTCTCTCTCACTCTACAAGCTGATTTTTAGGATTGAGTTAGACCCAATTCATTTTTTAAAATGGTATCAAAATCAATCTAAGGTTCGTTGGGTCACCCGCTATCAAATCACTCGGGTCACGCTCCAGTTGCCCTGTCCTGGGCGTGAGAGGTGTGTGTTAATAGTCCCACATATTTGATATGACTTGAAAATAAGTTTACAAATATAAGTGGATTTGGTTTAGCGTGGTTTTTTTTTGTCTTATTGTATTGTTGTAGTAGCCGGGCCGGGTTGTGGCTGTTGGGGCTTCGGTTTTTGTAACATACTCAGTAATGACAAAAAAAGAAAAATATGATAGCATACACTTGAACAACAAATACAAAATGGTAATTTAGCCTTCATCAGATTTAAAATCTATAACTATTAATAAAGGAGATTTTAAAAAAAACTGTCATTTTGGTGTCAGATTTTTCTGACCAAAATGCCCTTATTGTAAGTACAAATTTCTAATAAACGATAATCACCCACTAACACACCAACACATTAACCACCCACTAACACACTCACATGAAAAGAGTGTCCGTCTTTCCCCACTAGTAATAATAACGATGATATTATTAACTGATAAGTTTACAAATTAACGTAGAAATGAGTGGACTGGGTGTGAGTTCAATATTAAGTGGTGATATACTTGGGGATAAAAGCTCGTATCATCTATAATATCGATCTAAGATTGAAATCTTAGTGTGGTAATTTCAAATTTGTTCGTCGATCTGCTCCATAGATGTGATTCATCTTACTTTCACTATTGTAGGTGTAGTGAGGAATTGTTCTCTCTTTTTAATGTATGATCAGGTAGAGTAACGATTTCTTTTATCTTTTTTAGTTGTTCAAAAAAATCTAAATGGTTGCTCGAAGGGGTAAGAGGTTTTGTAGTATTCTGGGGTAGTGAGGATTTGTCTTTCCACTGTTGCGGGCCTTCTTAAATGAATGACCTCATCCAACTCATTCTTTGGTGCATGCTGATGCAATCCATGGTAATCATTTTGGGCAGAATTTCATTTCTCTAAAACATTCCTCAAGAGAAGCTAATCAAATTGCCTATTTGATAAGTAGCCTTATTATATGATGTCTCCTAATTTCATTTCTAATGTTATATTAGCTAATGTTGCCGTACCACATTCTTTGAGGCTTAGACCCTTTCCTTCATAAAAAATGTTTAAGCTCATGATTAAACTTTTGGAATTTTTTTATAAGCAAGAAACATTCATTCAGAGACCCATTACAACTTTTGGAAATTAATCTAGGCTTAAATATATGGTTGATCCTTATAAATATATTTTTAATCCAATTTAATCAATGTAAAAAATAAATTTTTTTGGATTCCTACCCTGCAAAATGAAAACATATCCACTTTGATCCTTAATGTTAACTTCTGTTGATCTGTGTCAATGAACATATGATGCGGCACATCCCATGTGGCAAATGATATGTTGGTACTAAATTTGAGGGATGTAATTGACGAATTAGAGCAGAAATTTCTTATTTTCTTCTTCTTCCTCTTTGCGTTCGCAATCTCAATCTCAACTTCATATCCTCTTCGCTCACTTTTAGTTAAACTGTTTAACGAATATGCTATAACATTTTAAAAAGTGAGTAATTGGGATATAAACCCAAAAAAAGAAATTGAAAATAATAAATTTCCGTTAGTTTATTGCATAACTTAGGAGGGTAAAGCTCTAGCTCCTTGGAATTTTCAATTAAAGTTCCGTCACTATATATTAATTAAATTTTCTGAATGAAGAATTTATTAGTTAATACAGAGTACTAGAGAAATTAACCTGGGGTGTGGTTGTACGGTTGGGCTCATCCTCCCTTAATCAAGTGTCGAGGGTTCGATCCTCGCATTCGGTATGGAGCAGTTTTAAATCCCTGGGCCAACTGTCCCACCCTTCGAGGTGCCTCCAATCCAACGAGAGGATTAGTCACTGCATTCGGTTGTGGATACCCTGTTCTCTACCAAAAAGAGTACTAGAAAAATTCAAACCCAATTACAACAAGTGTGGAAAAAAAAAACTCCACGCACCTATGAGAATAAAAGTATTTTATGTAAAAGTTTATAGTATTTCTTTTAAAATGTAATAGACTAAAAACTCCACACACCTATGAGAATAAAGTATAAAGTATTTTATGTAAAAGTTTATAATATTTCTTTTAAAATGTAATAGACCAACTATTATTGGCCTAGTGACGTAATCTACCCTGGGACACAAGAGTCGACTCGGTGCTTTCGTGTTCGATTTCCGCAATGGACAAACTCGGTGTTGGCAGTGTGAGATTTGATTTCAAACACGAGCGGGAATTAGTCTTTCATTGAAAATGTTAGGATACTTCGTGGGTAGCCCACAATGGTCCCAAAAAAAAATGTTATGTACTATTTTTTTCTTCCACTAGTAAGTTTTTTGTATGTCACTTATCACCTTTATAGATTGTTCATTTCTCACTGCTTCAATTAAGAATGTAAATAATCCTCTGGTTGAGTGACATAAACTTTCTTAACTAATAATAACAGGAAGGGAAAATCTGATTTACCACACATAAAAGTAACATTACCCCCATATACGTCCTCCCCCCTCAAAACAAACAAACAAACAAAAATATTAAAATAATTGGAAGGATCATAAAAAGTGATCTCTGAAGAAGAAATGCCACTAACACTATGATGAAAAGAAAAGTGAGGTAATATGGACCATAGCCTTACTCAATGAAGAAAAACCACGGCTACCATGCACATAAGTAACGTTACCAATTAGGTAAGACAGAAAATGACATTTATTGGATGAAAATGGCTTAAGAAGGAAGCAAAGGAATCAACTTTGCAGGAGAACAAATTACGATTGGCGGCTAAAAAACACACACACCACACTCCAATATACACTTACACGTATATATTAATTTAAAATCACTATAGTTTAATCACAAAGGAATATAATGTATGTGGAAACAAATGAACGCGCGTCACGTATTGATTTTGAGGACCCCTTTTGGATACAAGTCTCTCCCTCTCTCTCCCTCTCTCTCTCTCTCTCCCCTCATTAGTCACTGTAGTTTGCATCATGTGGTTACTACAAATATAGTGCCAATACATATGACTTATAATAGTACTAAACATTTGTCTAGTAACTCTTACTAAAGGGCTATAGATGTAACTTTCATATTAATAAAAAAAGCTAAAACAAAAAAGAAAATATAAATTAATGAAACCCAAAAATTGTGAAACTATTCCTTAAATATTGGAACCACTTTAATTGGAACCGTTTTAATTGGAATCCCTTCATCGCATTTTTGAAACAGCATTCTCTCTCGTATTTTTGCAACCGCTTTCATCTTTCTTTCTCTTCACCAACGTTTCATTTGAACAAATCAGTAGTATCCATATCCATCGACTACGTCGGCACACAGATAAACAACCACTGTCACCATCGCACATAGACGCTGCCATAGTTGCTGTCGCACATATATGTTGTTGCCGTCTCACAAAGCGTCTGTTACCGTCGCCGAAACTGCTCGCATCCTTGAAAAGAGGCCGTTGTCGTCACCGTCGTGGATCGCTATAGTGCAGTATTGAAGCGATAGGTTTCATATTCTCACTATTGTTCGTTTTGTGTTGTAAATGTTCGACCGAAAAATGACTGCTTCAGTGATGGTGGTTTCCTTGTTTTATGCTTTTCAAAATTGTTTGTAACGACACCTAACCAAAGTACAGTATTTCTCTGGTTATTATTACACTATCCAAAATTTTCAATAGTTCGGTTAGTACAATAATAACCAAACTACAGTATTTTTCTGGTTATTATTACACTAACCAAAATTTTCAGCATATTGGTTAGAGGAAGAAGCATCTATTATCTGTGCTGGATCATTGATATCCATGAGAATGTGTTGATGTGGTAATCTAATTTATATGTGCTTGAACTAGACTATTTATTGTGTATCTTTAATATGATGTTAGAGTCTGGTTTCTTTTGTTCATGTTGATATCCATGAGACTGCTTTTCGAAATTTATATATAACGACACCTAACCAAAGTATAGTATTTCTCTGGTTATTATTGCACTAACCAAACTTTTCAATAGTTCGGTTAGTACAATAATAACCAACTTCGGGTTATTATTGCACTAGCCAAAATTTTCAGCATATTGGTTAGAGGAAGAAGCATCTATTAAATTTGATCGGCAATTTCTAACATTTATGCTTGTTTCTTTAAACCGTCACAACTTCTGTTTTAATAGATGATTTTGATTCTTTTTTTTTTCAGCGAGACATCAATGGCGTAATGGAAGAGTGTGCTTCAATGACGTGAACGTAACCGTTTTTTGCAAAAACGGTGTGTGTCGCCGCCTATTTCCTTGCCTGAGTGCATTTTTGCGACTTCTTTTGCGTGATGCAATGGCATGCTAAGAAGAACGAAAATAGAGGAAGAACGTGAAAAAGTATAACAAAAGTGAAAGAGAACAACGTGGAAACAAATCCTGATTTAATCTTGTAACCGTCCCTAAAAAATAGGCCTAATTTAATGGTTAATTTAATTTAATTATTTAATTTAATTATATGACAACAATGCCCTTATTCAATACTATGCATTAGATTCAATTTTCTTAAAATTTTGAGAATCCAATGGCTATCATTCATTTAGTAATAGTTACTAAGGAAAAGACTTAGTAACATAAGTCAAAGCCATCCTGCACTAGGTGCACACTAAAAGTTGATGATGTTGATTAATATAAAAGTATACAGAATAATACCATACGAAATACCATTATAACTTAAACAAATTATTAATGAATGATATACTACATGAGAGAGAGAGAGAGAGAGAGCCAACTGGTATGCTTTGACAGAAACTAAGGAATGCAAAGAGAGTAACTAAGATGCGCCTTGTCTGCCTATAAACTATAAAGCAAAACCACTAAACCTACAAAGCTTATCTTCTATACGTTCAACTATGTAGGCTACATTTTTCTCCATATTTCTTTTCAATTTTAACCAAATGGTCGATTTGCGGAATGCCAAGTTAGATGCCACTCTCAAAGATATTTACATAGCAACTGGCAAGCACCACTAACTATTAGTATTGTGCATATATATATATATATATATATATATATATTGAACTTCATGTCATACCTCATATTATTATTATTATTATTATTATTATTATTATTATTTTGGTCCAAATTCAAATACTACATTAAAGTTAGTGACCAACTTTATACAAATTCTCGTGGCTTGTGTATCGCACAAGGTTAGCTTTTAACTAAGTGGTCTCTGAATCCTGATGTAATAATATATGTGCTGGGTTCCATTTTTCTACTCATTCTCTCACATGATCAACTTGCGTTGCAATATTGTAATGATTATAATGACCTACACTTAGTCTCTCACCCAAAAATGGAAGGGTGATCCTTTGAAATTGATAGATAGAGATAGTTGGGTACCCAATTCGGACGGGCAAGCTAAGCACATTTGGTGGATTTTAAGCTTTACGTACAACATCTAAAAGTCCTTAGTACTGATTATTTATATCCTTTCAATATATACAAAATAGAGAAAGAATCACATTCCTAATATTTGGGGTGTGAAAGGGATAAATAAAGCAAATACATTAGGGAGTAGTTACTCAAACCCTTGTATCATTTTATGTTCTTTAAACATGTAATTGGGTTATTCTACCAATCCGACAAAATATATAGCTCAAGCCTTGCTAATAAACCATCCAAAGATAAACAATTAATTTTTACACTGTTGACATTTGCTACTTCTCCTTGAAAGAGTACATTGTTCTTCATTAATGAAATATTAGCAAGACGTGAATAAACACTGGGTTACATGATTTTGATCGGTGTATTGACCCGTTAGGAGAAAGTACTCTTTTTTTTCTTGATATTTTTGAATCAGAAGATTTTAACGAGACTTCATTCATTCTCTTCGCTCAAATCAAGCTTTACCAATATTTAAGCCAAATCGCTTACTGCATGAAAAACTGACTAAGATTTGTATCCATCTAGGCCAAAGGGGAACCCTAACTTCTGAAGGCTCTCAATGTTCCCAAACATCTGGAGTACATGAGAGCCCATTGAGTTTCTTTTGGCCATTTTGCCGTGGAAAAAGATCTCAGGAGATATCAAATCTCTTTCCTAGCTTGCTCGAAGCGACACTTTTTTTTTTGATAAGTCAAAAACAATTTTATTAAGGGGTACAAGGGGTACCCCAACCCTTTTACAATTTAGCTCAAGAGATTAATACAATCTAGAGGGTGTAGATTCCACCTCTCAAAGTCAAGCGACAAATGGATCCCCACCCTATTAGCAAACCAACTCCAAGACAAAGCTTTAACATGATCAAACATTTTCAATACATTTGGAGACCCCCCTCTCGAAGCGACATTTTGTTTGATCATATCAAACACCTCTGTGTTCTCTTGTTGCCCTTGCAACTCCAAGTACATGGTAGATAGTACAAGACATCAAAAACCTATAACATTCTTGAGGTGTTTCTAGTAAGCATCACTCTTAGCCTTAAGGACACTACCATCATTCACCGAGCACATACGACTTTCTCTCATGCTTAAGAACAAATTTCAAGTTTTGCTATTAGTTGAAAAAGTTGCGAACAAACAACATTTGCTTCTTATAATGACTGATCATAGTGACATGAGTGTTGACACGAGAGATATCTGATAAAGTAGTGTGTGTATTTGGATATTTTCTGAAGGGTGGGTATAAAGCATTGCAAAGGCTCTTGTTAGATAATGTTATCTCAGACAACCTATTACCTGTACGGGCTAAGCTTTGGAAATGTGTTGCTCCGTCAAAAATCCTAGGGTTATCATGAAGGATGATTCTAGGGAGGCTCCCGATAAGAGTGGAGTTGGCTCAGTGAGGATTGGTGGATCCTTGATATGAGGTCTGTTGTGTCTTCTGTTTAAACCACTTATTGGCTGTTAATTATCTATTCTTCTCCTATAAAATTTGGGCTTGCTTGAACTCTCTTGGCTGGGTATTCCAGGGTGTTTTCCCATAGGGGTGCAATTGAACACCTTCTTCATAGTGGGCTAAGAGTAAGAGGGAAAAGGAGGGTAAAACTTAAATATACAGTGTGTTGCTGTGTGGTGTATTTGGTTTGCTAGAAATGAGACTTTGATTAATGGGAGGGTCTTGAATGCCAATGATATTATTGTAAAGGTAAAACTAATAATTTGGAAATGGTTTTTGTATCGGTTGGGAGAGAGGTGTGTAGTAAGCTACGATCTGATTCGTGCATGCTACCCGAAAAATGTATGAGTGTGGAATTGGAGACGATATATAAGTTATACTTTCTTGTATAAATATAGTTTTTTTAAGGAACATAAGCTCATATCATTTCCTCATGAATGATAGAGTCGATACAAGTAGGAATTCTATGAAAAATACAGGGGCTAGTATAAGATAAAGAAAGTATATGGAGTGATATATAACATTTTGTATAAATATAATTTTGAATTAACATTTTTTGAAATTTTGAGATGATAAACATTCCTTTTTAACGGAATTCGTATTTTGTCTATTGCAAGCGAAATGTGCGATTAGTGAGTGAAGATTCATTTCCAAGAGATCCATTTCCGAATTTCTTTTAATTATTAGGATAAACTAAGAATTAAGGAATTCGTGGACATAAACGTAACGTACGTTTAAACAAATGTTTTTGATAAAAGTGACGTGACAATTCAACGAAGAATTTTTGCTGGTATTTGGAATATATGTAATTTAAGAAAAAAAATGTAATACAAATGAATGGCCTCTCATTGGTTGCTTCATAGAGAGTTTGCACGGAAATAGCTTTAGCCTTCTTGAATCAATTCTGCAGGGCTGCTGGATGAGAATTTAGCTTTTTACTAGTGCTTAATCTCGTGTGATGTGTGATGCACGTGTTAGCATTGGTTTTATTATTATTATTATTATTTGGAAGACAAGCATAATATATATAAAAATAGAAAACCAAGAGAAAAACATGCATAATTAAGGAAAGAAATTTTTACATGAAAAGGAATTTTAAAACTTTAAGAATTAACAGTTAAACTAAACAATAAAGTCAATAATAATTTAAATTAAGTCATCTTCATCCTAATCAACTACTGTCGAAATAAATTTGCCGACCAAATACAATGTCGCCTCCGTCGACCACTGTGGGTGCATGTGACTTGGACCCCTTTTTGTTTTTTTAATCGTTTGTTCTTGATTAGAGGTATTAGTGGATGAGTATCATCAGGTTTATCGTGGAAATGAATTTGGACACATAGCGAGCTATCATTACTAGCTCGTACGAGTACTCCTATTATTATATTCACACAAGCATATGACAGTGTGTAACACGAGATAGAATAGCATATACAAGTTTGTGGCACTAATTAATTGACATAATTGATTAGCAAGTACTCCTTCCGATCTTTATTATAAGAAAATTTTTTGGTACATTTTTTAGTCTTAATTATGATAAAAAGATATACTTTTCAAAATATACTTATAAAAAGATACTTTTCAAAGAACATTAATTGTTAAAAATTCTTTTATACCCTTATTTAATGTGAAATATAAATTTACTAAAAAGTCACATAGTAGATATAAAAATTTAATAATAGAGATATATTTAAAATAACACTTAAATTGTATCAAATTTAACAAGATTCACAGTAATTGATTAGAGTATTTAATTGATTCCGTCAACTTGCGAGTTATATATTTGTTAGTTCTCACCGTCACAGGTATGCTATTGGATTAGCATGCATCATTAGTGGACCTAAGCTGGAAATAAAGTTTAATTGACTATTTGAAACGTTTTTATCCATTATTTTAACCTTGCTATAAAAGTTGGAGATTGTATAGTGTTTGACCTATATTATATAGATTTGAATTAACTATTCGCGTACGTAGCCAATTGGAGGAAACCCTAATTAGTTGCCCTTGGCATTGTATATATCAATCAATTAGCATGCATATACGAGGCACACAAGTTAATCAAGTAAAACATTCCTTCTTTCCTCTTTTTTTGGTTTATATATAATCGTTCTTTTACCATTATTCTTTCCGTAGATAAGATAACTAGCCAGTTGACACCATTATGTTAATTTATTAAAAGTTCCTTTTTAATTATAAAAGTAGCTGATTAATTATTTGATTTAAAGATTACGCAAGAGTGCATTATTTGGGATTATATTAAGTACTAGATTGGGCATCGTTGACAATGGTTTTGAGTTAAGGAGACTATATATACCCCCAAAATTTAAAAGAATAAGAACTTTGCCTAAACGAATTTAGCAATTACTGTATTTTAGACATTTTTTTAAAAAAAAGTAAAAGGGTTTTATTAATGTTGAGAAACTCACTACATCAAAACGTCAATACAAGAGAACTAGATGAACCAATAATGTAAAATTCGCCAATATAGGGTCGTCCTATATATAGCTAGTAAATGGTAAAAATTATTTATATATATATATATATATATATATATATATATATATATATATATAACTTAAAGATGTACTCCAAAATATCCACACACCATTATAGAATGAAAAGACCATAATTTGATTTAGCTTCGGCCACAAACAATTTCCATAGTACAAATGAAGTCTTCAAAAGACCTAGCTAGTACTTTAGACATTGTAAAAAAACTCTCATGCTCATTGCTTTTCTTTCTTTTTTTGGTATGCTCATTGCTCAGCATGCATTGATCGACTAACACATTTATACTTTTATTCATACCACAATTTCCTCAAAATTTAAATAACTTCCTTTTTCTTAATTGAGCTATATATACTGCCTCTTAGAGTAATTCAAACACTCTCGAGTCCATGTTTTTATTTAATGGCATATTATTTATTTAATAATATAAATCATCAATAGCGTACCAACGGTACTCTCATCCATAACAATTAATTTGTATAAAAAAAAACTCCATAACAATTAATTCATTCGATAGAGGGAATGGTTCCAACAATCAAAAAACTATCTTCTAGCTAGCAATACACTTTAAGGGTCTACAAACCACTCAAAACATATGTGATGGTAAATTTCCTTTTGGAAGAAACTATTATGCAATCAATATTCGTGTAGGCCAAGCCATACATCTTACTGGGAGCAGCTTCTAAAAGATGAAATGAGTAGAAAATTGAATAATATTATTGGGAGAAATCCGAGTCCTACATTAACTAGAGATATGGTCTCGTAAGAGTATATAATGAGGAGGTAATCCTCACCTTACATGCCAATTTTGAGGGGTTGAGTTAGGCCTAAACCACATTCTAAGATGGTATCAAAGCCTATCCTAGATCCTTTGGGCCACGCACCATTATAACCCACGCACCAAGCCCATTAATGTTGGGGGTGTATTGGGAAAACCCAAGTCCCATATTGACTAGAGATATGGTCTCAAAAGATTTTATAAGTGGGAGGCAACCCTCACCTTACAAGACGTTTATGTGGAGTTGAGTTAGGCCTTAACCACATTCTAATAATATTTCTCTTTCTTTCAAAAACAAAACCCCTCTTTATTTGTATATATGTTTTTGCGGAGAATGGAGAGACTAACTTCTTAGCAAGCTAGGGTTTCTCTATGTAAGAGTGAAATGAGTCCTCCCGTGTCTGAGGATCACTTAAGTAGAGTTGGAGCTCTGACAGGTAGGAGCGCTTATCTCAGGGTGATTGACTCCTTTTGTCCATCAGATTGTCTAGGGTTAGGTCACCTGCTCTGGTATGTATGAGTTGGATCTCAATCGGGCCGAGTTAGTTATGCTTATATGATATGTCCAGGCCCATAAGGGCGACATGTTGAGTCCGGTAAGCAGGTTGTCCCGAGTCTGTATTATAGGCGACTTGTAAGTCTGTATTATGGGCAATTCCATTCACCTCAGTGGATAGTGCTGAATTTGAGGTATCTAGGCTATTAGGCCCACGTCTTACTCATCTTCAATGTGCAGGAATGCGACTTACTCATATCTGTAACACCCCCCTTTTACTATTACAATTAAATAGACAATTATCAGAGTCACCTCGAAGGGCGCTACATTTTTCACCATTTTAAAAAAAAACACCATTTATTCCAAAAAAAAATCTCCAAAATAATTTATATAAAAGAAATCACCAAGCAGCGGAAATATTAACCAGTTTAAACATCTCCAGAATTAACAATTAAAGACATCTCCAAAATTAATTAAAACAATTTCCAATAACTAAAATAATAATTCCAAACGATAACTAACGACTCCCCGGTGCTACATATCAGAGCTGACACAGACCCAAACGAGAGAGGAAGCAAAACCAAGCAATTCCTCCACGAGCACTAGCGATCACCTGCAGCGTTGCCGCATGAGAGCAACATTCCAAGCAGAAGGGGTGAGTCTAACAGAGGTAATAAGCAGATGATAAAAATATGCTAGCATCAGGTAACTACAGCAACACAATACAATTACACCATATCACAGCACCAGATACCAAAGGAAAAATCCATTTGACAGTGAACCACCAAAATTATAACATTCATAGACAACGGGATGATATGCAACCCCTCCAGTGGGCATATGCATGCGGTACCGATCACCAAAATGAGCCACGACGGGCATATCACCAATAAACACCAGAGGCAGAGCCTATATCACCAAAACATGCATATGACAATGCGACACCATGATTATGCACCAACTCACCATAACAAGTATTTAAAATAAATACTATATCACCAGAATCAAAACAAATGATTTCACCAAAAATAGCACCAAGTTGTAGCATCACAGCTACCACTAAACTCTCCTGAGCATACCAGCACCGCACCTGAAATATTAACACCAGACGGCTCCACAACGCGGACATAACGCACGCACACCACGCACAAGACTGGCGCACAGCGCCTAGGCACATCGCACCTACTTCAGCGAATTAATTAAAATAGCAAACGACATCGGATTTCAACAAATAAATACTTGTTGGAAAGCCCTATGGGTCTGGTTATCATCCCTAAGTTCAGTTTTTGAAGGAGAGTGTCCAATAGGTACAGTTTTCGAAAAGCACACAGGCTAGTTGCAAAAGAGGACAGTTTCTGTCCTTCAAATTCAAGCAATTCCAAAGTGACCAAAACTCAATCAAATTGCATGAAACTTGCGCATAAACTGGGGCAAATTTTGTCTAGTTTTCAAAGAAATTGGATTCGTTCGAAAAGGAGTTCTTTTGAAAACGTGGTAACCAAAACACTGACCCTGTGTCCAGATTGTTTCCAGAATCTTACTCTAACTTGTGGAATTCATATCTCGAGCTACACAACTCTAAACGCAACCAAACCAGTGCCAAATTAACAAGCGTTAAGTCTATTTTCCAGAAAAATAAACCACATAATTTTTCGGTCAATACAACGTTCCGAGTCACCGAAATACCGAATCTATACCCAAATCGTTTCCAGAATTTTAACCTAACTTGTATCGCCTATAACTCGAGCTATACAACTCCGAATTTAACGAAACCAGTGCCAAAACGACCGGCGTTAAGTCTATTTTCAAAAACAATCAACCTCATAATTTTTGGATCAACCAAACAGCGCCAGTTTTATAAAAACCGAACCTGTGTCCAGAATCGCTAAATTGCCAAACACCAAACCCTAACGGCAACGACACCGCAACCACCACAACAAAAACGACAATTCGACAACGCGACAACAACAACCAACCACGCACAGCAACAACAAAAACACGAACAATAACAACACCATCATCGTGATACAACAATCACGCAACAACAAATAACGAAACAAATCACAATAACGTGCAATAATCATCAAAGCACCAATCTCAACGAAAACACGATATGCAACAACACGAACAATTCAACAAAACCCTAGACTACCAACACATAATTATCATTAACCCATTATCAAGGTTAAGCCCACCCTTACCTCGAATAACGTAAGCTCCGGAACACGACGAACGAGACACGAACAAAACCACAGCAACACGAACGATCTCCTTTTGAAATTCTTCGCGAAACCCTCCTCTTCTCTCCCTCTTTGCGCCGCGTGCTCTCTCTCTCACTCTCACTTTCGTTTTTCTTTTGCTTGCTGCGAATGAGGGTTTGGCTTAAACCCCCAGGGTTTAAGTTGAAGGCTCAGTAAACACTGGGCTCTCTACGTCACCACCTCCTTTACTCGTTTCACCTCCTACGCATATAAAATATTAACCTTTTAATTTATCCATATCCCACCTCCAAATTATTTTAATAATTCAATCAACTATTTTAATTAAATTATTTCCGGGGTGTTACAATATCCACCGTGCAGGAGGCGACTTACGCACACTGCATGAGTAAAAGGGTGACTTTCTCTTAACAGTACAATATATTTTACTTATTTTCCCTCTTGTTGAGAATTGGATAAATTTTAGTACAGTATTTTTCATTATTTTTGGCGCGTAAGATGGCCCTTGTGAGTGGTACTGGTAAGACCATTTGACATATGAACCAGTAATAAAGAGCCACGTATGAAGAGCATGATGGCTTGAGCAACATAGGCCACTACTAATAAAAAATGGTCATGTAAAGGGAAGCGAATGGTTATGGAAAATTTGTAAAGGGGAAAGCATACGGTTCTGTTTTGTCCCACTTGCATACACATCGAGAGACGCACGGGTGGATGGATATATTTTTCAGTAGGGTGGACATAGAAAGATTGAATTAGTGTGAACATGTGATAATATATATATATATATATATATATATATATATATATAGTTTATTTATCATTTCATCTAAATTGATTGAAAAAAGTTCTTTTCCCGCTTCGTAGCATCTACTATATATCCATAAGTAAGGAATAGGCTCGTTTAATTGTAAATCTTCTTTTTCTGTTAATAGATAGATATCGTGGAAGCTCTTTTGGATTTTACGGAGTTGGTATTGAAATTAATAAAGAGAAAAAGTATAAAAAGAAATTGATTTTCTAAAGTGTTTTGAAATTAATAAAATGGTGAGTTGCATGAGTTATTGTCAACTAGTTTTTTAAACAAATTATGAAAGAGAAGCCACAAAATTCCTATTGTTAATGTGTGTTGGTAAGACTGGATTTAAAAATGTTTGTCATCTTCGATATTTTTATTAAATATTATATATTCACAATCAAATACTAGAGAACAAGAATAAAATAAAAATATAAACACCAATTTAAGTACTCCCTTGTTTTCAATTATAACCAGAAATAGCTACATAGTCTAGTTACTATATATAAGCAAGTCAAAGTTTTTTTTACTTAATATACCAAACTTATCGTCACTTATTATATACTTTTACTTTTGCTAATGTAGAAAACTTTTTAGTATTCCAACTCAAATGTCACTTTTAGAACTTCATTTCATTTTTGTAGCTTTTCTTAAAAACTGTGAAGCCATCTTTTGCTAATATTCGATAATTGAGCGAGTATGCTTCTAATACCTGTTGGTACGAAATGACCAAAATAAAGACAAAAAGGGGGGTGAGTGCTTGCGAAAAATAAACATATGAATATACGGTAGATGACAAACATTAACTTAGTTTGTTTTGTTTGTTGAAATTCTATGGTTTAACTTAAATCAAGTTTTACAGACACATGTGAACAGCAGAAATTTGTGTACACTCTTCCATGAGTTGTTTGAAAATCTAATTAACATTAGCGCGTGCAATACACGATTTTACTAATTTCACCAATGGTTTGTTAACTTCAACGATCAGGTTGATGTTCACAATGATAAAGAGGCGAGAGTGGTATATGTTGAAGGAGTATATGGTTTTGATCAGATTATGTATTAAATTTTTATATTTGTATATTTGAATTTTGTTGTTAAAACTTTTTAAAAAAAATTCTTTTTATTATCTATGGATGTTGAATTTCAATGTCTAGCGTTAGTATTATAAGAACGAAGATAATTTTTGTATCTCCCAAAAAAAAATCATGTAAATTATCTTTGTTCTTATGTTTGTGTAAAATTTCAAATAAAAAAAATCACGCTAGTATTATAAGAACAAACAAAATTTCAATGTCTAGCGCTATATATTTTACACAAACAAAATTTAATCGATCTCGTACATGATTTTTTTTTTTAGGGATACGAAAATACTAGCCGCCGCCTGACTCGTGCTACACACGGGGTTGACTAAATTTTAGTTAGCAAAACTAAAGTAAAACCGGAAGGGGAAACCCTCTTTAACAAACCAATCATTCAAGACAACAGTTTTCTGTCCACTGCAGGAATCAAACTCGGGAGCACTAAGTCGACCCCGTGTCCCAGAGTAGTTTATGCCAGTGGACCAATGATGTTGGTTTGTAAAATATATAGTCAAATAATTGTGGATTGAAATTAAATTATAGCTATAAATTAAATAAGAAGATTATAAAATTTAAAAAGAATATTGACAAAAAACGTTGAAATTAAACATCCATAGATAATGGGAAGAAAATGTCTAAAGCTTTTAATAACATAATCCATATTTATCAAATGTAAATATAAAAACTTAGTCCATGATAAGAAAGAAAAGAAGACAACACAATTAAAAACTAAAACACGTGGGTATCATGCATGGTTGTATGAAAACTCATGATAAAATAGGAGCAGTTATACAAAGTTGAAAGAAGATGGTGGAGGTTGTATTATAAATGTGGCTGAAGTTCCTGTTGAAAGAAGATAAAAATTTAAACACCAGTTAAAGTATGTTTTTAATACCGTTTGATGCGAAATGACAAAAATAAAGAAGACAACACAAATAGAAAGTGAAACACGTAGGTATCGTGCAGGGTTAGACGAAAACCACCAATAAAATAGAATCACCTATAGAAAGTTGAAAGTAATGTTAGCTAGTAGCTTATACATAGTTGGTTGAAATATATGTGTATCACTCCCGTGCGATGCACGGGGTGAGCTAGTATCGATGGGTGTAAATGTATTAAATCAACTCCTTTTTTTACCAAAAAAACATTAATATTGTGAGAAGATGACTATTAATTAGAAATAGTTTAGTAAATGTATTTATTTTTTCCATGAATCCAAGAAAATTAAATGCATAAAACTACTATTCTTAATATGTGTAAAGGTAATTGTTTTTGCTTATAATCAAGTCCGGATGAAGTACATCAATACATCATGCAAGGTTAAATAAAAATCACCATTAAAATAAAAACACCTATACAAAATTGTAAGAAAATGTCGGGGAGTTCTATTGTAAATGAGACCGAAGTTCCCATGGAAAAAAGTTAACTTTTAAATATAAATTAAATAACAATATTATAAAATTAAAAATAAACTTTAACAAAGACATTGGAATTGAAAATTCACAAATAATAATAAGAAGAACAAATATAAAATTTTTAATAATGTTATCTATATTTATCAGAAATATAAAAACTTAACCCATAATGAAAAAGAAAATAAGACAACACAAATAGAAAGTGAAACATGTATGTAGGTATCATAAAGAGTCTGATTTAAAACTAAACACCGATTTAAGTATGCTTCTAATACTCGCTGGTGCAAAATTATCAAAATAAAGGAGAAAACACCAATTTGAACATGTAAACATTTTTCCGGAACCTATTTTGTCACGAATGTTTTTTTGCTTTTTCATCAAACATGTTATTGAGGAACGAACTTCGTGTATTTGAACATCTAAAAAAATTTTGGGACCCTATAGTATCCCAAAATACATCGTCAGCATCACACTTTACGTATTTTATCACAAACTTATTATTATTTTTTACCAAACCGGTTATTTACAAAGATACTTCTGGTATTTGAAGACTTAAAAAGTTTTTATGAATCCTAAAGTACCCCGAAACATACTATTTAACATTTCACTTTAAGCTTTTTGGTACAAAATGATTTTTTTCACAATGAAGTACACTAAAGCACACTGTTTACAATCTCACTTTACGTATTTTATCACAAACTTATTATTATTTTTAACCAAACAGTTTACTTACGAAGAAACTTCTGGTATTTGAAGATTTTTTTTTTTTATGAATTCTAAAGTACCGCAAAACATACTGCTTAACATTTCACACGTATTTTGGTACAAAATATTTTTTTTCACCATAAGTACACCAAAGCATGTTGTTTAGCATCTCACTTTACGTATTTTGTCACAAATTTATTATTATTTTTTACCAATCCGTTTACTTTCGAAGAAATTTTTGGTATTTGAAGAGTTAAATTTTTTTATGAATCCTAAAGTACCCTAAAACATACTGCTTAACATTTCACTTTACGCATTTTTGTACAAAATAATTTTTTTGCCTAAGTACACCAAAACACACTGTTTAGCATCTCGATACATATTTTGTAATGAAATTAAAATTTTTTTCACAAAATGGATCATTGAAATTTTTTTTTTTATATATTTAAACATCTAAATTTTTTCGAGACTGTAAAATACCCCTTAAAATAGAAAAAAGAAAAAATACAAAATTTGAAAATATAAAAGTAGAAAAAACAAAACAAAAAGAACTGAAACCAAAATGGAAGAAAGGAAAAAAATGAAAAAAAAAAGTAAAACTTTAAAATATAAAAGAATAAAAAGAAAAAAGAGAATAAATGGAAAAAAGGAAAAGAAGGAAAGAAAAAAAAAGCTTGGCGCCAATTTGAAGTGGCATGACAAGGCACCTATGTATAAGAGATTTTGAATAGTGTTCTAGTACTTGTACATTTGTACTAGTATCTAGGAATATATCTAGCCTGGACAGTTCTTATATCTTTTGTCCCGTTTCTTTCAAGTTCCAATACCAGCCACAGCCAGCCTATGGGAGCTCCTTTTATATATATATATATATATATATATATATATATATATATCTCTGCTGGATGACTCTACTAGTGCGCCAGTATCCAAACAGCCATGATTGAATTTTTTCAATTAGAAGGAGATACACTCAGCTATTAAAATATTAATATTTAGCTATCAATATTTATTTATTAATAAATGTTAATATTTTAATAATCAAGTCTATTTCTCTACTACTAAAAATTTTAAACTCCGAAGATGATGATTTGTATCTTACTGATAATATATAAAAAATTAGATGTGATTGTTGGGAACAGATTCGGTGCCTTGATGGCGCCATAACTTTTGCTGCCTTTCCTTTATTAATAACCGTTGGATAAATCTGGTGATTCTAATTGTGCCACATGTCTGTTCTAATTAAAAGCTATTATTAAAATTAAATCCTCTCACGCAGAACAATGACTTCTCATGTCTAACTCACAAATTTCATCACAAACTCCAGAAATTAAAACCAGCAAACAAGTTAAAACCAATTCTTGATGTAGCAGTGGGGTAGTAGTGGCACAAATCGCAGATCTTTGGATAGAGCAGGAAGCACATCGAAAGTCCTAGGGTAAGGGGCTGGTGATAAAAGAAAGGGGCGGTGCGGCGGTTGGAGCAGTAGGACGGCGTGGCTTTTGTGTGTGAGGTTTTTGATTTTGTTTTTATTAGTTTTTAAAAGAGTGTACATGTGGCACCTTTATGTTCACATGATGTATCCAATGGTTGTGAGTAAACAAAAGGTACCAAGGTATGGCGCCAAAAAGGCACCTAGTCCGTTCCCGTGATTGTTGGGGGTAAGTACGAGCGTAAGTTGAGTGATACTTTATCTTTTAACTCTCGGTGATTGCTCCCATACCCATTTTAAATTGAAAGGGTATCATACCTTCATTCAGTGTCCTATTTTAATGGGGTAGAAATGTACTCTAATTTGTATTTTTAGGAGGAGGACCAACAACAACCCTACCTTTATTTTGTAGAGTGAACATGGATTCTACTACTAGCTTTTCATATTTTAATTTTCTTTTAAAATATAAGTCACAGTGGTTACCAACAGTTATCAACAGTTTGATTCGAAAACGTTATCTTCTCACTTAATTCTACCATATCCAGATTAATTCAAAAACCAGATTATTCAGAAGATGACATTTTCGAATTATTCAGGAAGTGACGAACTGTGTAGATTAATTGAGGTTTAGTTTGTCTAAGAACAACTTCACTTCTAGGTAAGAAAAACAATGATTTTAATAATAATTGAACATCAAGCAGAATACCATTTCAAGCAGATCGAAAATAGAATGAAATAGAAGAAGAAGACGAACTCTTACCAAGAACAGCGAAACCTAGCAGAAGGCAACCAGAACACGGTGTGACGGCACAACGAACGAAAGTAGGAGGCGGCGTGGCGGCGAGTCGACGTGGCGGTGGCGTAGCGGCGAGTCGATGCGGCGATGGCGTGGCGGCGAACCTTAATAGAGGAGGCGATGGCAGACTCTTTTTTTGAAAGAGAAAACAGTTTGATTCTGTGTGAGAAAACTTAAATTTGAAACAGATAGGGTTTTTATGTAATTTGTATGAAACTTTAAAAAGACTTCTAACATAATTACTCTAAAATTTGGGTATATTTAAAAAAGTATATCTTAAAAATGATATTGAACACACCTGACACATGGACCAATTAAAATAGGACAAGTAATAAATGTATGATACCCTTCCAAATTAAAATGGGTATGGAAGAATTTACCTTAACTCTTATGCGGGTTCTCAATGCCGTGCGGGAACTCTCGCTTTTTTTTCTTTTTTGTTTTTTTTATTCTGTTTTTATTTCAGTTTTTTTTTTTAATATTTTATGTTTTTAAATTTGATCCTTCTTTTATGTTTTAATGGGTACTTTACGGTCTTGAAAATTTTAGATGTTTAACTATGCAAACTTTGTTTTTCAATAATCGATCGATAAAAAAAGATTTAGTTTCATGACAAAATACGTAAAGTGGAATGCTAAACAGTATGCTTTGGTGTACTTTTTTTTTGAAGGTAACATACTTCATTCAATTAACTGATACCGAGAGCATCAATACAAATTACATGAAGTAGGTGAGGTTGGACATTTCCAAACCAAAGACTAGAACCAACAACTATAATAGAAACTACTACACATGAAATGTGGGCATTGAAGCCATTACATTTAGACTGTTTACCAACCCAAACACAACAACGAAACAACCAGAGTACCAGAAGCTTCAGCTCCCAAGTAGAGGTGGTAATCCATGACAGAGACTCCGCAGTCTTTCTCCCAATCCAGTTACGGATGATATCTTTGACTTGTGTACGCTTCATTCGACTAAAAATGGTCTCAAGATTAAACCACTTATCATGAGATAGCGAGGCAAGCTGACAACTAGTGCGGTCGTCGGCAAAGGAGTCATCTCCAAAGGTGTTAACAATCACCATGTATTTAAACAACGTCCACACCTGTGTGCTTAGGCAACTGAGAGCTCTATGGGGGGTTTCGTCAAACACTTGTTATGCATATTTGGACCAAAATAGACTAATACCCAAATCATGAACCTGATTTCCCATAGGAGCTCCATACCAAAAATCCCAGGCCAGCAAAGCATGAATCTCACAAAATAGCCATGGTGGCTTTGGTGGAGGTCGGAACAGAGCCAAACTCTTAAAAGGAGGAAGCATCATAGGCAACACAAAGAGCTTAGGAGCAAGATAGCTTACCAACACACGATTTCTCTTTGCTGGAGGAGGCTCCGGTGGAGGTCGTGGCGGCGCCGTCAAGAGCATGGAGGTTGTCCGAGGTGGGAGAAACAGAACTCCAGAGACAGAGCCATTTCCCAGCAGGAAGTGGAGGACCGAACTGTGAGTAGGTGGCGAAAGGTTGGTGACTGGTCTGGTGGTGGAAAAATGTTATTTTTTAACAAAATATAGAAAGTATGATATTAAGTAGTGTATTTTGAGGTACTTTAAGATTCATAAATTTTTTTAATTGTTCAAATACCCAAAGTTTCTTTGTCAATAACCGGTTTGGTCTAAAAAATAGTAGTTTTTTGACTAAATTTGTAAAGTGTGATGCTAACAGTACATTTTGGGTACTTTAGGGTCCAGAACAAATTTTAATGTTCAAATACGCGAAGTTTGTTCCTCAATAAACTGTTTGATGAAAAGTAAAAAATCGTGACAAAATACATAGAGTGTATTGCTAAGCAGTTTGTTTTGGGGTATTTTAAGGTCAATTTTTTTTTTTACATTTTCAGATACGCAAAGCTCATTCCTCAATAACTCGTTTAGTGAAAAAATGTTGTGCCAAAATATGTAAAGTGTTATGCTAAACAGTGTTTCTTTGGGTATTTTAGCATCAGAAAATCTATTAATTATTCAAATATGAGAACTTCGTTCCTAAATAATAATTTTACATTTGATGAATATATATAACTTTATTAAATTTTTTTAAGTTTTTCTTCAACTGATCTATAGATATTCAATTTCAATGTCTTTGTTAATGTTTTTTTATAATCTTCTTATTTAGTTTATAGTTTCAATTTAATTTTTATTTACAGGAGCTTCTTATTTAGATTATATTATTAAAATTCTTTAGACTTTTTTATTCTTATTTTATCTATGGAGGATGTTCAATTTAATCGCCTTTGTTAATATTCCTTTTAAAATTGATAATTTTTTTATTTAATTTATATTTATCATTTAATTTTTATTCACAACTATTAGATTCTGTATTTTGCAAACTAACACCATTTGCCCAATTGATTCTCCAGTTGACAAGCCCAGTGTGGCCAGCGTGAAATTTGTTTTCAAGCTCGATGAGATATTAGTCTTTCAAAAAAATTCAATTACTCGATTATACGATGAAATTTTGTCAACCCCGTGCATCGCACGGGATATGGGGCTAGTATTAGAAAAGGTTGAATATGATTTTATTCGTTATAAAATATGTGATTTTCATTTTTAGTTCTTAATAATTTTCTTTCAAAGATATATAGATCCTCACCTATATCATTTTCTGAATTTTTTTTATCATCACTTATATCTTTATTTATGCTTTCAGCTAATGGATTGCCACCACATCACAATTTTAATGATTAAATGCAAAATCACTCGATATGGTCGGTGATTTCATATATTAGTCATTAAAAACTGGGGTGTGACAAGTGTCAGTGTGATGATTCGTTAGTGAACACCACCTTAACATTAGAGTTATTAGGTGTGGAACAAAGAAGTGTATGGGTTCAAGCACCTTAGAATTGAAGGAATTGTAAAAGAGATGAATTTGATGGAACAAGAGGACGTGTATGAGGATGGGTGGGACGGTGAGAAATGGAAAACGTTGAACTCGGACTTTTGGGCTGAATTGAATCATAAGGAATCGATCTTAGCTCAAAAGGCTAGGGTGGATTGGATCCAACAAGGTGACGGGAACACTAAATTTTTCTTCAAGCTATCAATGTAACACCCCAATTCTACCCAATAATACTATAAATCAGAGTGCGGAATTTTCAACATAAGAGTCCGGGGCCCGATGGGTTCAATTTTAACTTCATCAAGTCTTGTTGGGATACAATAAAGGTTGAAATTATGGGGGTTTTGAATCAATTTCACTCTAATGCAAGGTTGCCAAAAGCTTTCACCTCATCTTTTGTTGCACTTATAGGAAAGAAGAAGAACCCACAAGAGCTTGGAGACTTTCGGCCTATTTCCCTAATAGGTTGCATCTATAAGATTATCTCTAAGGTATTGGCAAGAAGGATAAAAGAGGTGCTGCCCTACATTATCTCCGCAACCCAAACGGCTTTTTTAAAGGGTAGGAAAATCTTGGATGGTGTATTAGTGGCTAATGAAATGATAAACATTGCAAAGAAAAAGACCCCTTGTTCTATTCAAAGTAGACTTTGAAAAGGCGTACGATTCGGTGGCGTGGAGTTTCTTAGAATACATGATGACTAGAATGGGGTTTTGTGAAAAGTGGATGGCTTGGATGAGGGCGTGTGTCTTTACGGGTCAAGTAGCCGTTTTGGTAGTCCAACCGGAGAATTCACAATGGAGCGAGGAATTAGGCAAGGAGATCCTTTAGCACCATTCCTCTTCATAATGGTGGCCGAAGGACTCTCGGGCTTGGTGAAAAGTAGTGTTGATCAAGGCTTTCACTACAAGAAAAACATGAATTTTCGGCGGTACATTTCCGGCGAATTGTGCAAAAAAAAAAGTTTTTTTTTTTTTACAAAATCCGCCGGTAATTTAAAAAATCCGCCGGAAAATCCACCTATAAATAAAACTTTCTTCTACACTCATCTCATTATCTCATTTCACTCTTTATTTCCGTCTCATTCTCCTCTACATTTTCTCTATCTTATATTTCTTCTTCTTTCTCATACTCTCCGATCTCTATAAATTTCTCTATATATCCCTCCTTTCTTCTACATTCTCACTCCTTCATTCTTATTTCTTCTTCTTTTTTCCCATTCTCTCCAATTTTAATACTTCTCATACTCTCCTTCATTCTTCATTCTTCTTCATTCTCACTCGTTCATTCTTCTCACTTCATTCTTGTTCTCACATATTCTCTTTCTTATCATATTCTCTTTCATTCCTTCCTACTTCTACATTCTTATTCATTTTCATTTTTTCTTACTTTTTATTAAATTAAAATACATATTAAAATTTAAAATTTGGAAAAATTGAAAAAAAAGGTTTAATTTTATTTTAATTTAAAAAATTCGCTGGTAATGTGCATTACCGACGAAAAATCCGCCGGAAATGTGAAAAATCCACCGGTAATTACCGGAGGAAAAATCCGCCAGTAATGTAAAAAATCCGCCGGTAATGTGAAAAATTCGCCGGTAATGTAAAAATCCGCCGGAAATTACCGGCGGAATTTCCGCCGGTAACCATTACCGATGAGTGAATTTCCGGCGGTAATGACCATTTTTCGGCGGAAATTCGTTTTTTCCGGCGGATTTTACCCGCCGGTAAATACTGAAATTCTTGTAGTGTTTCTTGAGACATTTTCGGTAAATGAGGGGCTGTCCTTCCCGGTCCTTCAATTTGCGGATGATACATTGTTTATGGTTTCCAAGTCAAAGGAAAATCTATGGTGTCTAAAGGCGGTAATGAGGATATTTGAGCTTGTGTCGGGACTACGTGTAAATTTTCACAAAAGTTGTTTGGTAGGAGTTAGCATGAATGAGGAGGAGCTAAACATCGGGGCTAAATTCTTATATTGCAACACCGGAAGCATTCCCTTCAAGTTCCTAGGAGTACCGGTAGGGGCTAATCCTAGAGTGGCAAATACTTGGAAACCGGTGGTCAAGAAGATGAAAGACAAACTCTCAATGTGGAGGAATAGGCAACTATCCATGGGGGGAAGAATAACTCTAATTAACTCAGTTCTTGCTAGTCTACCATTATATTACTTTTCTTTCTTCAAAGCTCCAAAAAAAGTGATAAAGGAAATGGTGAAGATACAAAGAAATTTTTTATGGGGTGGAAGTGAGGAGGTTAAAAAGATGGCATGGGTGAGGTGGAGTGGAGTGTGCTTACCAAAAGAAAGAGGGGGACTTGGCATAAGAAACATGGAAATTTTTAAAAATGGAGATGGAGAATGCTTGTTGAGAAGGATAACATATGGAGTAATTTATTGGGAGGTCTATACGGTGAAGAGGGAGTTTTGAGTCATTCACAGAGTTCGGTATGGTGGAAAGACTTGCACTTGATTGATAATGTTTGCCGTATGGCACTAATTGGTTCAATGATTCGGCGAAGCTAAAATTGGGAAACGGTTGCAATGTAAAATTCTGGTTTGATCGTTGGTGCATCCCGTGGTCATTGGAAGAACTTTATTCGCAACTGCTACCTTTATCCGAAGCACCAAATGGGACTGTTGCAGAATTTGGTTATTGGGAGGGAGAAAAATGGTGTTGGACGCTGAGTTGGTCACATCAATTATCGGAGGAAGAGGCAGAATTGACTGAAGAACTAGAAGAGCTACTGAAACCACTTAGTCCAGTCAAGGATTGTGAAGATACGTGGCGCTGGACGGAGTCGAAAATGCAGCAATCCTCTGTTAAATCAGCCTACTGTAAACTGATTTCTAGCAGTGATACCGAACTGCTAAACGAGCCGGAGGTGAAGATCTTAAAGCAGTTCTGGCGTACTATTGATGTAGGTGTGATTCACCATCGACCATGAGAACAGAGAAAAATTCCGACTTTCCATAGAAGAGGAAATCAGAGAAACTCGAAGAAACTCAAGAAGGGTGAAAGGAATATTTCATTTCTCTGTGTGAGAATGTTCAGTGAATACATTCCTTTTAACAAATATACACTATATATGGTTAAATCAGTTAAACAAACTTATAACTAACTGAACAAACTCTGTTTAACAGTTATTAACCTAAAAGTAAAATATCACATTTACTTATTTACACACAGTTAAAAACTACAGGGTCAAAGTCAATACTCCCCCTCAAGTTGGCAAATACAAATTCTTCATTCCCAACTTGCAAACCAGATCCTGAAATTGCACTTTAGGTAATGCCTTGGTAAGTACATCTGCCAATTGCTTTCCAGACTTCACATGGATGAGGTTCAGAAAACCAGATTGAACAAACTCTCTAATGAAGTGACAATCTATGTCTATATGTTCACTACAAAAAAAACGCTTATTTGCGAGGGACATTAGCGAGGGAATAACATTCCCTCGCTAAAGCCGACTTTAGCGAGGGAATTAGCGAGGGAATGTGATTCCCTCGCTAAAACTGACATTAGCGAGGGAATTTGAAAATTTGACCGTTAGCGAGGGAATTAGCGAGGGAATTTGAAAAATTTCCGTCGCTAATTGTTTGGAGGGAAAATTCAGTCAACTTCACGCGAATCAAGGAAATTAGCGACGGAAATTAAAATCCCTCGCAAATTAAAGTGAGCATTAGCGACGGAATTATAAAGTCCCTCGCAAATTTTTTTACTTTTTTTTTACTTAAATCTGTTTCAACCACACAACCACCCTCACTCTTCTTCTCTCCTCTTCACCATTCCTCTTCCCTTCCTCTTCCTCTACTCTCCACCACCACCACCATCACCACCACACAACCAACCAACCACCCTCACTCTTCTTCTCTCCTCTTCACCCTTCCCTTCCTCTTCCTCTACTCTCTCTCTCTCTCTCTCACCTACAAACACTAACCCATCGCCACACAACAACCACCACCACACAACAACCACCACCCACGACCACCACCACACAACAACCAAAACAACACAACCACCACCACCACCACCTTCTTTCCTCTTCCTCTCCTCTCTCTCTCTCTCTTACTATTTCCCCTTTCCTTCTTCTTCTCTCCACCACCACCCACAACACCACCACCACCACCTATGAATTTCTTTCCTCTTTCGCTCCACCTTCCACCACTACCACCACCACCAACAACAACAACAACAACACAGCCATAAAATTAATAATATAATATAATTTTCATTAATAATATAATAAATTGCTTTAAAAAATAAATATAATAATAAATATATATAAAAAAAGCGTTTAAAATTTGAAAAATTGAAAATTTGCACAAATTTTGAAGCAGACATTAGCGAGGGAATTAGCGAGGGAAATTTCCCTCGCTAATTAGCGAGAGATTTTGAATCCCTCGCTAATCTCATTAGTGAGGAGGGATTTAGCAAGGGAACTGGTCCCTCGCTAATTCCCTCGCAAATGACCATTAGCGAGGGATTTTGGTCATCTTGCGAGGGAAATTTCCCTCGCTAATCCCTGTTTTTTTGTAGTGGTTTGGTTCTCTCACTTGTTGTTGGATTTTCTGCCAATTGTATCGCTGCCTTACTGTCACACAGAACCATAGCAGTGTTAATGATAATTTTGAAGGATTTCAGAAGCTGTTTCAACCATAGCAGTTCACTGGTTAATGCAGTCATTGCTCTATATTCTGCTTCTGCTGATGACCTTGCTACCGTTGCTTGTTTCTTAGACTTCCAAGCAATTAAGGAGTTTCTAAGATAAATCCCAAAACCAGTTGTAGATTTTCTGGTCACTTGACAACTCCCCCAGTCTGCATCAACATAGGTAGTCAGTTTAAGATTGTTTTCACTTGGAAATAGTAGCCCCTGTCCTGCTGTTCCTTTTAAGTAGTGGAGGGGAAAATGAGCAGCTTGCAAATGGATAGTTCTAGGCTTGCTCATGAACTGACTTAACTTATTCATTGCATAGGTGATATCAGGCTTTGAAATAGTAGGATAGATCAATCTCCCTACCAATCTTCTATACTGTAAACTGTCTTGCAGAGGCTCTCCATCAACTTCATTCAGTTGTATTCCCGGATCCATAGGAATGCTAGTAGGCTTGCTTGATGTCAAACCAGTGTTAATAATTGTAAGGTATACTTTCTCTGACACAAGTGTATACCCTTAGTCGACCTAGCAATCTCTAATCCTAAGAAGTACTTCAAATCACCTATGACCTTCAATTTGAAATGTTTCTGCAGAAGGGTCTCCATCTCTGCAGAAGGGTCCAGCCACTATGATATCATCCACGTATACCAATAGAGCAACACAATTTGAACCAGAACCCATGGTGAACAATGAATGATCAGCACAACTTTTATTGAATCCCAAGGTCATGATGGTAGAACTGAATTTTTGAAACCCCTGCCTCGAGGCTTGTCTAAGTCCATAGAGAGACTTATTTAATTTGCAAACTGTGTGCTCCTCCTGACTTGGATAGCCAAGAGGAAGATGCATATAGACCTCCTCATGGAGATCCCCATGGAGGAATGCATTATTTATATCCATTTGGAGGATGTGCCAATTAAATTTGGCAGCCAAGGATAAGAGAACTCTCACAGATGTTAATTTTGCAACAGGAGAAAAGGTATCTAAAAAATCAATACCTGCTTGTTGTGTGAAGCCTTGAGCCACCAACCTGGCTTTGCACTTATCCAAAGTACCATCAGCATGATATTTTACTCGGTATACCCATTTGCATCCAACAGCTTTCTTCCCTGGAGGTAGAGGCATGATGGTCCATGTGTTGTTGGCTTTAAGAGCAGCCAATTCAGTGGCCATGGCATTTTGCCATTCGGGATATTTAATGGCCTGGTTGTAATGCACAGGTTCAAAAACAGATGAAACATTGTGAATGAAAGTTTTATATGGGAGAGAAAGGTGATCATATGTGAGTGAGGATTGGATGGGATAACTGACAGAGTTGCACTCATAGTTTTCTAGGTGAGCAGGTGGTCTTGTGATTCTAGAAGATTTTCTAGTGACTGGAACAGGTTCATCAATGATGGGAGAAGCTGGAATTTGTGCATCAGCAGTTACTGGTGCATCATCAGGATTGTGAGGTGGGACAGTGACTATTTCAGTTGGTGGTGTGCTGATTGGGTCACTGTCAAGGACAGGAAGGGGAATGGCAGTGGTATCTGGTGAAGAAGGAGTGATATCTGGTGAGGTATTTAGATGTTGAGGAAGGATATTTTCTGAGAAAGGGTTCAATATAGGTGAACTGTGAACAATTTTATGATAAGGGAAGGTATTCTCAGAATTGTACATCTCGAGAAATTATATATTTGTGAGATTGGGGATCAAAAAGCCTATAACCCTTCACTCCTAAGGGGTATCCCATGAAGATGCAAGGTGTGGCATGAGGGGTAAATTTGTGTCTTTGTGAGGGAATAGTGGATGCAAAAACTAGACAACCAAATACCCTAAGGTTAGAGTAAGTTGGAGTGGTGTTGTACAAAATCTCAAAAGGGGATTTACCATTGAGGGAACGAGAAGGAAGCCTGTTGATGATGTGGACAGATGTGGAGATGCAGTCCCCCCCAAAATTGCAGAGGCACCTTGGATTGGAAATATAAAGCTCTAGCTACATTAAGTAGATGCTGATGCTTTCTTTCTACCACAGAGTTTTGTTGAGGTCTGTGTGGACAAGAAAGCTGATGCAAGGCTCCTTCATTCTGCAAGAAACTAGTCAGGGCAAGTTCTTTTGCATTGTCTGTTCGGATGGCCTTGATAGATTTGTTGAATTGAGTCTTCACATATTTGAAGAATTTTTGGATTAAAGTTGTTGCTTCAGACTTAGTCTTCATCAAATGGATCCAAGTGAACCTTGAAGCATCATCCACAATGGTAAGGAAGTAATGGTGACCTTCAAGAGTTTGCTTGCGAAAGGGTCCCCACACATCACAGTGAACCAAATCAAAAGGAAAGGCACAATGATTATTGTTAGAATCAAAAGACAATCTATGCATTTTAGAAAGTGGACAAATAGTGCAAGATGAATTATTGCATTCTATTGATTGAGAAATGGAAACTTCTTTACAAAGAGATTTCAATACATGATTAGAAGTATGGCCTAGCCTATAGTGCCACAGTGGCACAGGATCAACAAAGGGAACAGAATTACATGAATTTGTAAAAGAGACAGAATTATTTTGTGAAGAAACATGTTCACTGGCTGTGTAAAAATAGAGCCCATGATGATGCTCACTCTTTCCAATCACCCTCTGTTGAAGTTTGTCCTGAATCAAGAACACATTATCAGTCAATGAGATGTGATAATTGGGATCTTGATAAAGGCAACCAATAGAGATGATGTTAACATGAAAACTAGGGATGCATAAAACATTATTTAATGTTAAGGAAGAATTGATAACAACTTGCCCACAAGCAATAACAGGGACTCTCAAATTATTTGGAAGAGTGACAAATGTATTGTGTAATTTTGTATATGTGGAAAAAAGGGACAAATTTGTGCAAATATGGGCAGTGGCCCCTAAATCAATAATCCATTTGCAGAAATCAAACAGAAAATTGCAAAAAAGAGCAAAATTTGCAAAGTGCAACTCACCCAATTCAGTGGAACCTTGAGGTGTGAGGGAGGCCTTTTCCATTTGAGCTTGCATGAACTCAATCAATTGTTGATACTGTTGAGTATTGATGGCACTATCAGTGGAGTTTCCAGCAGTAACTTGTATCACTTTTTGTGGAGATTGAGTAGCTTTTGATTTCTTGAATCCTGGGGGATAGCCATGAATCTTGAAGCATTTTTCCTTGACATGCCCAAGCATGCCACAATGGGAACATTGAGGCTTGTCGCGCTTGTTTCCTTTGGCCGGAGCATTCACAACAAATGTCACTTGAGAAGGGTTCTCAGAGGTGGTAAGGCCAATTTCTCTCTGCTTTTCTTCTTGAACAATGAGGGAAAAGACTTTGTTGATGTCTGGGATAGGCTCCATCAACAATATTTGGCCTCTAGTGTGGCTGAATGAATCATTGAGTCCCATCAAGAAGATCATAACATGTTGGCGCTCAAGGGAATTGACCAAGGCAGTGGCACCGCCACAAGTGCAAGTATTTGTGGGTGTAAATTCAGCAAGGGAATCCCACAAACCCTTGAATTTGCTAAAATAAGCACTAACAGAAAGATTACCTTGTGTGCAATTCAAGATTTCTTTATTCATTTGGAAGTGATGAGGCCCGCTGCTTTGTTCAAAACGCGTCTTCAATTCTTTCCAAATAGCAGCAGCAGATTCTGCATAAATGACATTGCAATGGAGCTCCTTGGCAATGGAATTGAGGATCCAAGAAGTGGTGATATGATTACTCCGAATCCAAGCAGCATAATTTTCAGAACCTTCTTTAGGTTTCCGAATCGAACCATCAACAAATCCCAATTTGTTTTTAGCCCCAAGCGCAATCGTCATGGCCCGTGACCACGATCCATAGTTTGTACCCGAATCGGACAAGGTATGAGAAATGAGAATGGCGCCTGGGTTATCTGTTGGATGTATGTAGAAGGGGCTCGAGGTGGAAGTTGCGTCCATCGCCATTGAAGCAAGAGATGCATGCACCACGAGGAAGAGGAGAAAGATCACTGAACGAGGTGATGAATCAAACGATTGATGAGAAGAACAAGATCAATCGGAAAAAAAAATTGATGTTTGGAAAACGGGAATTGGAGAATTAGAGATGTAGCGAAGTGTTTGCTCCTGATACCATATTGATGTAGGTGTGATTCACCCTCGACCATGAGAACAGAGAAAAATTCTGACTTTCCATAGAAGAGGAAATCAAAGAAACTTGAAGAAACTCAAGAAGGGTGAAAGGAATATTTCATTTCTCTGTGTAAGAATGTTCAGTGAATACATTCCTTCTAACAAATATACACTATATATGGTTAAATCAGTTAAACAAACTTATAACTAACTGAACCAACTCTGTTTAACAGTTATTAACCTAAAAGTAAAATATCACATTTACTTATTTACACACAGTTAAAAACTACAGGGTCAAAGTCAATACGTACAGCAGCACCAACGAAGTTCTTAGTGCACGGTTGGAGAGTTTTGATAGATTGCCTACTCGTGTACTGCTATAGCAGAGAGGAATTCTGTCGGGCCACAACAATGCTTGCTGCGTTTATTGTTTCTGGTGTGATGAGGATGCTGCACACCTATTCTTTCACTGTGTTTTCACGGAGCAATTGTGGTCTTTGGCGCTGGATTGGATAGGAGTTAAAAAGGAGAGTAACAGCGCTTGCTTGATAGTCACAGAATCCTGCTGGGAGGAAAGAAGAATAAAAGAATTATATTCATTGTTTGGGTTTCAATTGTATGGGTCATTTGGATAAATAGGAATAGGATAATTTTTAGGGGGGAGTACCAAATATAACTCAAATGTTGAACCATGTAAAAGGGTTAACTTGGGGATGGATAGCCAATGGGGGATCAAGTCACAATAGGTTTCGAAGAGTGGAACAATAGTCCTATCACTTGTTTGAACCGATTATAAAACTTGTAATCGGGTTGAAGCACCATTAGTGCCTCATTAATAAAACCTTTTAACTTATCAACAAAAAAATTAGAGTTATTAGGTGATTTGACATCTTATTTATTAAAAATTGTAACGTGATAGTTACTTATAAGCTATCAAGCGGATTATTGCGGCATATCTCGACCTTGCTTGTAAGTATGGCGTGTAGCCTTTGTGCAGACGATGGAAATGAGCCCAAATCCGGGCTGTCTATAGTCCCAAACAACAATGAAAAGAAATCTGATCGCAGGAAATGCAAACAACCAATCAAAATCTTTTTTTTTCTTCAATTTCTCTATCGAAGAAAAAGTTTATGATAACTATGCTACGTGTATCAATTATGATCAAACCGGGAAAAGGACCAAGAATAAGAATAATTAGCGATCATGGCTAAAAACTTTTCTTTTGACCGGATAATATAACGACAACTTTTGAAGCTTGGAATTGAGGACCATATATTCTGCAGCTCTGTGAGATCTTTTTTTTTTTGACAAGTGAAACTCTATGAGATAATTTCTTTTTATTTTACAAAACGAGATAACTAATTGAAAACGAGCATATGGTCCATAATATTGTGTCATACTTTTTTTTGACTTATATATATATGAATTCATAGCAGAGTGATTTGAAAGAATATTTTCCGTAGCAGGGTGATTTCAAACGTTGTTGGAACATTGTGTGTCTTATGCAGGGGAGGATCTTACTAATACTTACATATAAATTTTATTTTGACCCTCTATTTGTATTATTTTGCACCTGTTGCCTAGCTAATGTACTCGACTACTACTGAATAACCTACATAATAATGAAGGGGTATAGTTGCATCCTTTGAAAATTGAAATTTTCACTTATCTATTTAAATACTGTTTATTTTGACGCATTGAGTTTCAAAATTTTACACCTAAACTCTGAAACTCTAAGAATTAAATAAAGAATCAAACTATTAGTATTTAAAAATACTAACTTGTTCATCCGTGAAGTATTTAAAAATACTAACTAGTTCTTAACATTTAGAGGCTATTTACTATTTTCATGTCTCCTCCCATACTGAATCAGACCTTAGCGTCCTAGCAATGGGCCGGTCAAAGTGTCTGGTCGTACTGTCTGTGAGTAGGTCGGGAGCAGAGCTCAGTGCAAGTTGTAGCTACAAAGACATTCTAACGCCCAAGTTAATGGGAGTAAGAGCCAAAGCTGGAGTAACGAATGGTGCAAGGCCCATCAAATAAGAGAACCAAACTAGCTGCAATTGCAAAAAAAGCCTAGGGAATCTGCAACTCAAAGGAGAATTACCAATCCAAGTATCATATTCTTAGAGAATCAATCCGCAAATTTGTGTTCCCCACTAAACATAGATCCTTCCACAAAACACAAGCCGCATGAGGAAACCTAATTAGATCAGCAAAGTAAGTTGCAAGCTCTTCGTCCTAAAGTCATACGACTTTGGAACCCTCCTTCAAAGACTCTCTGTCTCCCGTAACAACTTCCACCTCCACTTCCCTAGTAGGATAGTCTTGACGTTCTTCAGAGGCCACCCCGCACATAGTCTTACAAACCTTCGACCATTTTACTCATAAAATTTGTTTACCCCACATCACCTTACCCCAAAGAAACTCCATTCGGATACTAATTACCATCTTCCATACTTTCATTGATACGTAGAAGATAGGATACTCTTTTTAGGCAAAAAGAAGGCAATAAGCCTCATTAAAACCTTCAAATGTTAAAACATCGAGAAAGAAAAAAGTACTTCCCCCAGATTTTATTAATTAAAAAAAAACAGGATACAACTAAAGCTGAATTAAAATCCGATTTTGAAGGTCCTTTAACATTAGATATCAGCATATCACACACAATGTTACTCTTTGAAAATTTAGCCTTTAAGCCAAATGCTAACTAAAAAAGTCTAAGAATTAATTCATTGCTCAAAGATTTTCCTCTTTTGTTTCTCTAATAAATAGAGTACCAATCCACTTACTGAAAATGACATACCAATATACAATTTACTGTCCTACCCTAAATCCAGTAAATAAATTATGTATTTTAGCCTAAGTCAAAATTAAGATGTCACACCCTCCACCACCTAGTCTTAATTAATTAAACCTTTAAAGATACGAATTTCTAACCCTTATAATTTACATAAGATATGTAGAAAATTACACAAATTAATATTGAGATCTATTCATTAATAAAATTTGAAATTCAGTTATTTGGATCATAAGGCTGATTGGTAAGTTTTGAATTCTAAATGTAAAGGATGTATGTGTGTACGTCGCAAGACCCAAAGGAAGAAATCTCGAGAAAAGAAGAAATTGGTCTAGAAAACTAGGGGTGTTCGCGGTGCGGTTTGGTTCGGTTTTGAGACAAAAAGTGAACCGAACTGCAAGGTAAAATTACATGCGGTTTGGTTTGGTTTGGTTGGCTTCCTAAAATAAAACCGAACCAAACCAAACCAAATTGGATTGGTTCGGTTGGTTCGGTTTTTTCCAAGACAAAACATAATTTAAAATGAAGTTAAATTCACTAACATAAGAAATGGCTAACATAAATATATGTAGTTTAAAAGAATTTGAATTAAACATTTTATTGTAATTTTTAAATATAGCATAACAATATGGATTGTTTGTAAGTGAGTCAAAGAATTAATTGGATTTGGGCTAGTAAGTGAGTGAGAGTTGAGTTTTAGTTGCATTTGGGTTAGTAAGTTAGTAAGGAAGGTTGTAATTCAACAAGCCTTAGTGTTACTTGCGGTTTGATTTGGTTTGGTTCGGTTTTTGAAATAAAAACAGCGAACCGAACCAAACCACGCGGTGCAATGAAAAAAAGAACCGAACAAAACCGATCAAAAGCGATTTTTTGCGGTTTTCGATTTGGTTTGGTTTGGTTTGCGGTTTTCTATTGGTTTGGTTCGGTTTTGAACACCCCTACAGAAAACTATAGGCTACAATACCCGTTTAAAGACAAATTCTGTCTCTGCCTCCTTTTGATCTGACTATTGCAAGTTAGTTCTAGAAATTTCAGCAAAAATAGAAACTGGTCCAGAAAATTATAAATTATAATTCTCGTACCATGACAAATTTTGTCTCTATCTCATTTTGATCTGATTATTGTAAGTTAGTACTTTTTTATCCGTCTCTGTAATGGAATGTTTTAGAGTGCTTTGTTATGGGCTCCCTATTATTGCTTTGACTTTATTTTTTTTCTGCCAAGGGTATTTTTCTAGTATCCCATTGGGCTCTCTCCTGGCATCTTCTTTGTTTTTTCCTTTTTTGTAATAATAAAATCAAGGAGAAGTTCTCTTTTCCTTCTTGAAGTTGTTTTACTTCAGAAGGTCTTAACGAGACTTCTTTCATTCTATTTACTTAGAAAAACGCGTGTCTGTGGAAAAGACAATTGTTCTTTTTTGGAATATTTTTTATAGTATATCAATCCTCAAAACGAAGAGAATAAAATTCAATACAAAAATCCCATTATGTTCTTTCCAAAAAAATCGCATTATCGTTATAATCAGTTATTGTCCTTCACTTAATCTGTTGGGAGAAACCTAAGTTTCACAACAAATGTAATATGACCGGAAAAGTAGTTTATAAGTGGGAGACATCATTCACTTTACAAGCCGATTTTGTAGGATTGAGTACGAGCCAACATAAATTCTCAAATGGTATTCGATCCAAGATCCTTGGGCGGCCACCTACCGTTATTACCCATGCACCAAGCCCAATATTGGGCTTGAAGGGATTGGGAAAAACTCAAGTCTCACATCGGATATAATATGCCCGGGAATTTTTTTTATAAGTGTGAGACATTTTTGATTTTTCACTCTACAAACTCGTTTTATAGGTTGAGTTATCCCAACCCAAATTCTCATATAATTTAACTTGTAGGGTAAATTACTGAAGTTTGTTCTCGCATCTGTTCCTTTAATAAACATTCGCATGCTTTCAGGCTAATTAGAGTACCCAGCATGATGGAGAATGATGACAATCATTTATTAGATAAAATAATAAGGATGCTTTCTTTGATTAAAACGAATAAATTAAACTAGCTAGCGAGCAATAACTGTAATGCATAAACACAGATATCCATTGTCATTCTGGGACTTCAAATTCCTATTTATCAGAATTTATGTCTTTCAAACCGAAAGAGAATTAAGCATACGTCAGCTGAAGCATAATCTCTCCTTATATTCCAACTTGATCTTTTTGGGAAGCTAATAAAATTTGGTTAAAAACTATTCAAAGAAAGAGAGAGAATGTATGAGGGGATAAAAAGGTTTGCATGACTGACCAAGAGAGGAAAAAAGCGTAGGGATAAAAGAAAAGGTAGATTTATTCGCAACCAACAACAAGTGTTGCTTTCTGTAATAAAGGACTCTTTAACGCAACATTATTCCCATCAGAAACACAAGATCTTCTCCCATTATCTCACTGATTGGATGATACAACATTATGGTGGCACAGAAAGAAAGAAAAGGAAATTTAAATGCCAGAATATATACAAGTACTACTATTCCGTTTACATATTTTTATCCATATAAAATGCTATAATGGGAAAGGCTCAATATACCCAATGAGGAAATGCCACGTGGTGAACAAGGAGAATGGACACGTTAGTATGTTGTCGTGGTCCGAACCCTTTAGCCCACCATGATGGTGAGACCAGCGGTGGTTATGGTTTTACTTTTTTGGTAAATTGGTAGTCCACTACTTGGTATTTCCATTGTATTTATTGATAGCCAGCCAAGCAGAATTTTTGTATATTCTCATTTCCACTGTTCCACAGGGTTAATTTGTACGAGTAACATGTTTACACGTGTGGGGATTAGGCTACTTTGTTTCCCTCGTGCGTGTACTGTTTTTTGGGATAGAATCAGAAGGAAGATGGGTATGTCTGTCTGAGAAAATCTTACTCAATATTCAGGTTTAATTTTAATCACGAACTATATTACTCCAGATATGTATACAACCCTATCCTCCAGACTGTCTCTCAACAAAGATTATTACTGTACATCAAAGCTTTATTCCCCGACCTGCATGCTTTCTTGTGAATTCTGCTTCGGAATTAATTCGTTTTGCTATCTAATATTTCGTATCAGTGTGATTTAGACAAGTTCTAAAAATTTGACCTTGATCGTATATACCTTTCAATAGGTATATACGACTTTAATAAAATCAAAGTCGTATATACCGTAATTTAAGTAAATACGATATGGGAAAAAATTATAAGTCGTATATACATGATGGTTACGTATATACGACTTGTTAAAATACAAGTCGTATATAGGGGTATATACGACTTGTTATTCATCAAATCGTATATACCCCACACTTAGGTATATACGATTTGGATAGAAGTTTTTTTTTTTTTTTTTTACTTTTTTCATAATAATATTTGCATTAATTTTAACGGTTAGGGTGAGACTTCGAACGATAATTAACGGTGTAGATATGGACAAATAATAATAGTTACAAAAAAGTGGTAAAATACATACAAGAAATATACAGTGTCAATGTAGGCTGACTAAATCGTCCGAATCATCGGATAAGTTTACACATGTGGGCGCATCGGTTGGAATCACCGGAGGAGCTGTAGTCAGCCATAGGGCAAAACGACCGGTATACGGATCCAACCATGAAGTAGAATCCTCTGATCGATTATGGGATCACATCGGAATAATGGGGGGTAAGGGACAGGTAGAAGACATCGAAATATGCATCCAATGTGAATCCCGAATGTTCAGAATATATATGAGTGTATACTTCGAAGAAGAATAGGTACCTCTTAAAGGCAAATAAGTATAACTCATATTCAAAGACAGTTGAACAAGGGCGACATTATACTTTGTTGCAATAAAGAACCCCATCTCTGGCAAAGTCAACCACTTATCCGACTGCTGAAATCTGTGGTATTCAATTGTCAATACTTTTCGAAATTCTGCAAGTCGGTCCTTCCCAAACATGTAACTATACAGTGCATCCCTTTCCTTTGTCTCATTGATTAAATCTTGCCTATAGATAGGCCAACTATCCTCACCCAAATTGAGACCAACCCCAATAGCTCGAAACCCACAATTGCCACCATTCTTAACATCAACAATATTTTCCACATAAGACCGCAAATGTGAGGAACATCCGGTAAATTCACTAAAATCTCGCCCTTCTTTGTTACTTTTTTATTGGCACCCTGAGATAATTTAGAAGACTGCTGAGATGTTTTTTTTGGAAGAAGTCAACTGTGATGATTTTTTGATAGAAGTTCTAGAGTCTTGAGTGAGTTTCACCTTCTCATCTACATGCTCCCACCCAGATAAATCTCTTTTCGCATCATACAATTTCTGTTTCTTCTTCTTTGGTGCACCTTTTGTTTTGACTTTGAATGGTGGTGGAACCATTGAAGAAGTAGTAGGGAATGCAAGCTCATTTAGTTGTTTCTTCAAAACAAATTTCTCATCCTCCGTCATCTAATTAAATCTGGCCCATATCATCTCCATTTGATAAGAAATATCACATCCATCGGATTTTTGTTGGGAGGTTTTTTCATCTAAAGAATCAAAACTCAGTTGTTTCCAATGATCATCCACAACATCCAATGGAATAGAAGAACCGGAGATATGATAGACACCTATCTCACAAGCACATGGAAGAAGATGTGTCTTCCGAATAATGCATCCACATCTGCCTCTATCATGACCAACCCCAGAAGTCGATTTCTCAAACTCTTTCACCATTTAATCCAGAGCATTTAAAGAGACATGACCGCGAAGCTTCTTAAACAAAGGAATATTCGAAGCTACTTCAATGCGGTTGATGCTTTTTTGAAAAGAGGTGATGACTTTATCAAAGTGAAGTGTAAGCATGTCATGAATAGATTTAAAACACTTTGACAAGTCACTTCCAGAAGTCTTCAGATGTCTCTTCAACGCCCAATGAGCTGACTCGGCTCTTAAAAAATTTAAACACATGTCAAAAAAATTTAATCAACGAAAAAAAATACTAAACACGTGTCAAAAAAAATTAAACTACAGTAAAAATACTAAACACGTGTCAAAAAAATTTAAACTACAGTAAAAATACTAAACACGTGTCAAAAAAATTTAATCAACGAAAAAAATACTAAACACGTGTCAAAAAAAAATTAATCAACGAAAAAATACTAAACACGTGTCAAAAAAAAATTAATCAACGAAAAAAATACTAAACAGGTGTCAAAAAAATTTTAATCAACGAAAAAAATACTAAACACGTGTCAAAAAAAATTAAACTACAGTAAAAATACTAAACACGTGTCAAAAAAATTTAATCTACGAAAAAATACTAAACACGTGTCAAAAAAATTAAACTACAGTAAAAATACTAAACACGTGTGAAAAAAATTTAACTACAGTAAAAATACTAAACACGTGTCAAAAAAATTTAATCAACGAAAAAAATACTAAACACGTGTCAAAAAAAATTTAATCAACGAAAAAAATACGAAAATGCCAAAATACCTGTTGGTGGTCTGATTACCGAAGTGTGAGATATGGTTAGTCCAAGCCAAAATAAATCTCTCCTTATGCGGTTTCAACCATGTGTCGTGCACATATTTAATAAGAACGGGAATATCGGCGCAGGAGTCCTGAAAAATCTTCAACTGAGCTAAGTAGTCAGACTCGTCAGTTGAATCAATAATATTGTGCCAAAGAGATATGACGTCATTTTGTCGATCAACGTGCACGAACTCTTTAATTTTCGCTTTCACATTCTTTGTCACGTGCCAAGAACAATAAATTAGTAGCAGAAGGAAAGATAGCATGAATACCAGCCATACAGCCAAGATCTCTGTCAGTCAGAAAAACCTCCGGTTGAATCCCATGCAAGTCAAATAAATCTTTAAGTTGATGCAATACCCAAGAGAAATGAATACCAAGTTCATGAGCAATATAGGCAAACCCAACGGAGAAAGATAACTCCATACTAGTCACTCCCACAATCTCCAATAGAGGTAGATTGTATTTGTTTGTCTTGTACATAGTGTCGAGAATAAGAACTTTGGGAAACAACCGGAATAACTTGATAGAAGTGGGATGAACCCACATAATGTCACTGACCACATCATAATCCTCCACCTTCCTGCTCCAACATAAGTAATTATGTGACTCAATCAATCTCAGCAACTCCTGGATGTCCGTTCTAGGACCCCTCCGAGAAGACCGATGCTTGTGGCGCTGCCTATATATTTGAGGGAGAGAAGTGACATTTCCCAGATAATGACTCCGCAAAGCAATAAGGCAATCCTTCGGGGCAACATCCAAATCAGCATGCTCATTAACCATAGCCTTCTGCGGCTTGGTCAAACGACCAAAAGCTGTGCACCCAACTGAGGTAGTAAGCAATGGATGGGTGTGTCGACCACACATAACTTTCACGCACCAACCCCCATGACGTAGTGTAGAAGTAGCTTTCAAAGTAAACGGACAACTTCTTCTCTTAGAATCGAACACTCTAGAATCATTACTAAACTTCCCCTGCTTCTCACAACCGAAAATGATCTTATCTCTAGTCCCCCTTTTACCAACTTTATCAGATCTAACTTTGATAACAACAACACCAATGTGTCTCCCAACCGCTATAGCCCACTCCTCCACATCCTCACATGTAGAAAATATCTACAAAATACAAAAATGTTACGTACTTAATTAATTAAATATTTATCAAACTTCATTAAAAAAATTAGACCGAAAAATATACCCTATCCGTCCTGAATGACTCCGTAGTATCAATGTCGAACGGAACCAACTGTGACTCTGCAGGCGCTCTAATATCTGTTTCAAAACTAAAAATTAATTAAAAAAATTAAAATTACAAGTCGTATATACCTATAAACAAGGGTATATACGACTTCAACATCTCAATTTCGTATGTACCCCCACAACAGGGTACATACGACTTACATTTCTCTCAAATCGTATATAAGTATATACGATTTGAGCCCCGTCGTAAATACGTATATACGACTTGCAATTTAATGCGTATTTATTAGTTATTAAATGCAAGTCGTATTTACCTTCCATTAGGTAAATACGATTTCAGATTTTATGGGTCCCACACCAGAGAGAATCTTGTAAAAGTCAAAATTTGTCAATTATGTGAAAGGTATTTATGTCAATACGAAAATATGTGGGGGTAGATGGGAAGGGTGTGGGGGTATAAAAAAAAAAACCCAAGAAAAGTTTGGACTGGAAAAAATGAGTTGGGCGGGTCAATTGGTTGGGGAAACTTGGGTCATTTTAGATTTTTGGCCCAATCAGTTGATGAGATTTTTGTTATGACATAATGCAGCCTATTGGGCAGTTGCACCAATCAGAAAATAAAAAATCACAATTTCTACATCTCCTAGTTATAAACCAACTCCATGACAGATACTTTATATTAGTGTACAACCACGTTTACGGGTCTGTTTGGATAGAGCTTATTTTGAGCTTATGAAAAACAGCTTATGCAAATAAATAAGCATTTTTGTATTACTCATAAACTTGTCAAAATAGTTTATGGAAAAACAACTTATCGAGATATAAGTTTTGTTAGTGAGAACTTATGGATTAACATGAAAATTTATTTATCACCATAAATTGTTTTCCATAAGCTCAAAAATAAGATTATCCAAACGGGCATCTCCAACATAACCTTCAAAAACAATCTACTTCTAATTTGCCAAAGACACCACACCGTTGCAATCCAAATAAGGAGTCTAATAAGTGATTTTGTTTTCTTCCTTTTGAAGAAGTGTTGTGTCCAAAAAGTAGAAAATGACTTATTGGAGAATTTTGTTTTGCACCAAGACTACGCCAATCCAAGCATAAACCATATTTCACACTCTTTGTGTGAAAGGAAGTACAAAACAACTATTTACAGTTTCATCTTCTCTAAAACATAACACACAACAGGCTTCACAAGTAGCAGAAATTATACCTCGTTTCAACAACGAGTTCTTGTTGCAATTCTATTCATTAGCAATCTCCACGCATGCACTATTGCTTTGGAAGGTATCAATTGTTGCTTGCTTAAATTGATCTATGTATTTATGATTATCACCGTGCTTCACACACACGAGTCAAAAACACTAGTTTCGTAACATTAAGCATTTACCCTTTTTTAAAACTAATGTTATATCTACCTTCTTTTATTTGAAAAAAAATGTTCAAAATTGAGTTTTTGTTTTGTGGCCAAATAGAGAAATTGAGTGCCAGTAAACACTGAAGTTTCAAGTTAATATTACTCCAATATTTTTTGGTCAAAAGCTAATTATGCCAAGGGATTTTTTTTTACCCCCACCTTTTCCCTCCACACCCCCACAAGATTTTTTAAGACGAAAATACCCCTGCCTAAAATGAACGCGCTCGGATTTACCTTAGGGGGAGGTAAATCCGATTTGTTAATTTTAGCCATCGGATTTATCTTTTCGGTCACCCCCACTAGGTAAATACGACTTTAAAATTAACAAATCGGATTTACCTTAGGGGGAGATAATCCGATTTGTTAATTTTAGCCATCGGATTTACCTTGGGGGGAGGGAGGTAAATCCGATTTCCCTAAAAAAAGGAAAATCGGATTTACCTCCCCCCAAGGTAAATCCGACTTTGGATATTAATTTTATTTATTTAATTTTTTTTTAAAAAACTTCTAAAAACGCTACTAAAAATCTGTTAAAGAGTCAGAACTAATCCAAAAATTATACAAACACCACTAAAAATCTAATAAAACCAAACTAAGGCTATGCAAATTTTTTAGATTTTTTGGAGACTGTGAAAAATTAAAAAAATTACTAGAAAATAGTAAACGACGGAATTTGGGAATTTGAGCCCCGCAGTCCCGTAAGAAGTTTCTTCTACGGGAGTCATGGTCCTTGATTTATTTCGGATTTAATGGTTGTGGTTTCATTGCAATCGGAGTAGGTTGCCTGAAAACTGATTTTTTAGCCTAAATTATTTGCTCGACGTACAACATCGTCACTAAATTGAACCTAAAGAAGATCGATATTCATATTATTGATATCTAATTTCTTTTTTTTTTAAAAAAAAATAATTTAAATTTTTTAAATGATTTATTTATTTATTTTTGGTAAAAATCGGATTTACCTATGGGTGGGTAAATCCGATTTCCCTTTTTTTTTGATTTGGGGATATGTTGGGGTTTTTAAAATTTGTGAAGGGGTATTTTGGTCTTTTCAAGGGTGGGGGGTATAAGGTCAAATGGGTGAGGTACAAAAGAAAAAACCCTTATGCCAATCTAAATAATAACGCTTTCAAAGTGGGCCAAAAATATCTGGTCCTGTACTTATCCTACTGTCTACTTGAGTTGTACGCAGTACGTACTGAAGGTAATAAAAGCAAGTACTATATATGGATCACTTTAGTTCTTCTTGACACAAGCTGTTGAGTGTGGACCACTTTATAGAAACTTATATTGCAGAAAAAAAAAAAATTGCATGCATGATGGTAAGAATATGGAATAGATGTCACTCAAAAGTCTAACATACAAGGAGATATATATACATACGTCCACTCATTTATGTTAGACTACAACCACTTGTACTAATAACTTGCTTAAAAAAGCACTTTATCTAACCACCTTAACATGCAAAATGTTCCAGGGGCATTAAAGAGATTGACCAAGTGGTTCAAAATTCAAACCAAACAAGCTAAAACAAGAGGAAAATATAGAGAGAAAACTAGACATCAAAACTCGTCTCTAATTTCATCACTAAAATTTCATTTTATTTTTCCGTTACTAATTCAATTTTTTACATTCATGATTTTACTCATTAATTCTGTTAAAAAAAAGGTGGCAGACATTAGGAATGAATGCTCTCAACAACCTTTTTTAAAATGTTTTTTCTTCTTATTGTGGTAAAAAACATATGCTTTATTTAGCAAACAGAACCTTGTAAATGGAATTAAAAAGAATAGAAAAACGAACAAAAAATTAGTGGCTCAAACAAAATATTATCTACATGTGCTGCGTGGATTTTCCATCGAATATTTTAGAGGTACGGAAGTTCAAATCTATTCACTTCATTGAAAACAATAAGGACTGAATAGCATAACAATATTCATATTCATTTTAAAATACTTGTATTGTATTATTGAACTTTTCTTGTCCTTCAAGAGCACCAATCTTGTTGTGCGATAATTCGAAAGCTACGTACGTTGGTGGATAGAATGACTAGTTGTCTGAGTAAAATCTAACAAGAATCTTGTGCAATTATCACGTATGAGCCTATGAGACATGTCAATGACCCCAGAAAAATACATACAACACCATGAAATCATCAATTAACTTGGAAATATGTTGTTGTATAGGCTTGTAGCCCAATGCAAATTCTGCATAATTAGGCATTTGTTGCAATGCTTCACTCAAGGGAACATTGATATGCAATTGTTTTAAAACATCTAAAAACTTACTGAATTGCTTCTCCTCATGTGCCTTTTTTAATCTTTGAGGAAAAGGAGGAGGAGGGTATTCAGGAACTAACATTGGAATTGGAACTTCATGAGATGCAGATGCATCCGGTGCTTCTGCATCTTGAGAACTTTTTTCACTTTTATTTTTTTCTCTCTTACCTGTACCTTCATTCTCGTAAGGTTCTGCAAGATCTTTCCCATTTCTGAGAGAGATAGCTTTCACCTGTTCCTTACCTAGCCTTTGAGATGGAGTTGCTTCTGTATTTGATGGTAGTGTACCTGTTGGTCTTTGATACAGAGCAGTTGCTAACTGACCTACTTGATTCTCCAGATTTTTAATTGAAGCTTCATGGGCTTGCCTAGCTGTTCTAGTTTCACTAATGAAAGATTTAAGCAAACCTTCTAAGGAGTTATCAGTAGCAGGTTGTTGTTGTTGTGGCCTTTGGTAGTTCTGAGATTGAAATTCTGGTGGAAGGGTTGGTGCAGTTGCACAAGGTGCAGGTGCACTAGTATTGCTCCATCTGAAGTTTGGATGGTTCTTCCAACCAGCATTATAGGTATAGGAGTAAGGGTTTTTATTCCTATTATAACTTACATAATTTACAGAGACAGGGTTGCTAGGACACTCCTCTTAAAGGTGACCTCCTCCACAATAAACACAACTTATAGCTCCTGGAGGGGCTTGTTCTATTGCTGCTGCAGTGTTCTCTACTGGTGCAGCTGCACTAGATGCAGTTGCACTAGTTGTGGTGAAGTTTTTGAACATGTTTGCTAGTGAGGCTACTTGAGCAGATAGGGCTGATATTTCACTAATTTCATGTACCCCTGATGATTTCTTTTGGGCACTTACCCTCTCAGTAGGCCAACTAGAACTATTAGTAGCAAATCTATCAATCAATTCACATGCTTCATTATAAGACAGATTTAACAAAACATCACCAGATGATGCATCAAGCATTATTCTAGTTTGTGGTTCCAAACCATTATAAAATGTTTCCATTTGAATAATGACTGGAAGACCATGGTGTGGACATTTTCTTAAAAGTTCTTTCCATCTTTCCCATGCTTCAAACAATGATTCAAATTCTTTTTGTCTAAAAGATGTAATATCATTTCTCATTCTGGCATTTTTGATGGGTGGAAAATATTTTGACAAAAACTTTTCAGCCATTTCATTCCATGTATGAATAGAATTAGGCTCCAATGAGTTAAACCATGATTTAGCCTTATCTTTCAAAGAATATGGAAATAGCTTAAGTCTAAATGCATCTTCACTAACACCAGGTATGATAAAGTTACTACATATTTCTAAAAACTGTTTTAAATGCTCATGGGGATCCTCATGAGGAAATCCACCAAATTGACCAATTGTTTGCAGCATTTGAAACATCATGGGTTTAAATTCAAAATGGACAGCCTCTATGTGAGGTCTTGCTATGCTTGTTTGCATGTTTTGATGATCAAACATAGCATAATCTCTCATAGGTCTATCTCTATCATTAATCATACCTATTGGTCCCATGTGAATGAATTGATTCTTGTGATCTGCTTCAGCATCTGGTTGTGATCCAGGACCACCTCTGACTGAGGTTGGTCTTGAGCCTTCTCCTTCACCTTGTTGAGATATGGTATTGCTGCAACTTTGAAGTCTTTATTTCTGGAGTTTTCGCAACCTTCTAAACTGTCTTTCTATTTCTGGATTAAGTTCAAATTCTGGTGATCTATCCCTGGGCATAAGCTAGTGCATCTGCACCTGTTTCTGCACAGAAAAACAAACTACCAGAGTAATAAAACAAAACACTAATTTACTATCTTTAAAACAACAAAAATTAATGACAATCCCCGGCAACGGCGCCAAAAACTTGATGTGTGAGAAAACGTGTGCAAGTATACACAGTCACAAACAAGTAGTATAAAAGATCGAACCCACAGGGATTGGATTAATTCTTATATGTTGCAAAGATTTGTAAGCTAGTGCAGCTACACTACTCACAATTTTGGTTGAAGTTGAAATGAAAATTAAATTAAAGGAAAGCAAGTAAATTGTGCAGGAAATCAGTTGAGAATGATAGTTGGGATGTTTTCACAAACTAAATCACTTTTGAGATTATTGTGCTTTCTTGTGGTGCAGTTGCATTAGTGTGTGCTGGTCAGCTACTTTCTTCAGAGTTTCGTTATAAGCTCTTATGATCCTGTTTTTTTGCGGTAAAGAAAAGAGTTGTCAATTCCTCTCTCGCCCCCTTACAGATAATCCAAGTTGCTTAAATAAGTACACTCTTGTATCTTAAGATCTTACTACACTCTTGTAAGGACTATGTTAACCTAAGGTTAGGAATTAACAAGCTAACTTCATTAAAACAAGTTTAACAAAAAGCTCCATTAAACACTTAACCTTACTTAGTTCTTGATTTCTAGTTATAAGCCAATTAAGTGAATATAACTCTACCTGTTCTAAGTGATCAACCTCAAAACAAGACTAAGAATTTCAACACAAGAACTAAAGTGCTTACACCTCTTGAAAACACAATAACTTTCCTCAAAAGATCATTGGAAAGTTAGAACATCCTAACTTAAGAGATTTAGCTCATGATGGGCATAACATAGCAAATATATTTGAATGAAAACATGTTGCAATGAAGGAAAGGACAAAAGAATTCAAAAGAGTAAGAATTACAACAATTGAAAGACTCTTGCATATATTTGCTTACAACCAATTTCTTGCACCTATTAGCTCTTTGAAGAAGTGGAGAGAGAAGTTGTCAATTTCTTCTCACCTTCCTCTCACACTAACACTAAGAAAATGTAAAAAGAACTACAAGAAAATAAACTTGAAACTATGAAAAACTAAGATGAAAAGAACAAGAAAAAGATTATGTCTTCAAGTGAGAATTTGAGTCCAATTTATAGCCTTGAATATTTCCTTCATGTGGGGGTTTCCTTGATGATTAAGTTAACCAAAAGGTATTAACCATGGTTACTTTTCAAAAGATGGAGATAAGCTTTTGATTTCCATACTCAACCTTAAAGGGAGGTCCAATAAGTAATAGCCACATGTCTTTTGTGAATGATTATTCATGATGGTCTTCCATTGTAGGCACCTCCTTTTGCAAGTGGCCATGTGCCCCCATGTGACTCTTTAGCAAGCAGCAAGTCAACTAAGCATTATAGCAATGGTAAGAATTGAGGTGCTTCCAATGTGAGGTTGTGAGCTGCTTCAGTGCATTGCACCAAGTGCAGATGCACTAACTTCATATCAGGTGCAGTTGCACTAACTTGTTTTCTGGTGCAGATAGGGGTGTTCAAAACCGAACCAAACCGATAGACACACCGCAAACCGAACCGAACCAAGCCGAAAACCGCAACAAACCGCTTTTAATTGGTTTAGTTCGGTTTTCTTTCTGCTGAACCGAGCGGTTTGGTTCTCGGTTCTCATCATAGGAACCGAACCAAACCAAACCAAACCACTGATATCTCATATGCTTTTTTTTTATAATTATATACCCACCAAACAGTCAAACACAGCCCAACCCAACAAAACTCAACCCAATTGACAAAAAATAGCAACCCTAACTTTCAGTTTCACTCATTTCAATTCACGATTTAGGTTCTCATCTTCTCTCAGTCACAGAGTCACAGGTTCTCATCTTCTCTCAGCACACTGTTTGCTGGTGTTTTTAGCAAACAATCACTAGTTTTATTAGAAGGTTTGTGAGATCAAACTAGAAAAATCTCAAAGCAATTGCCTTTGAATTGCGCGTGGTTTGTGTTTCAGAAAATGTAGAAAAGGGGACGATTTGCAATGATTAACAGAATTGAAAAGAAAAGAAGCAGTAAATGGTGCATGAATTGTAAAGAAAAAACAAATAAATTGCATTGAATTGTAAAAGCGGTACACGATCACGTACAGCGATTCTTCCACTCGTTTTTCGCTCTGGCTTGGAAGTTAGAGTTTCAGGAATCGGGTTGTGTATTGTGATTTGCGACCTCTGTTTCTTCTCAGAAACTACTATTTATACAAAGGAAAAGAGGGGGAAAAACTGAACTAAGTAACTACCTAGAAATTTGAAAATTAATAACTGCTACTCCTACTTTCGACCAGAACCGCTCTATCACGCTTCGACCAACTGCTAGTCTTCAGCGCATAACTGCTCTGTTTTCTGTCTGTCGAAGGCTTGTGTCCATTTTCCTCTCTCTTGCTTTTGCTTCCCCGGAAGCTTGTCGAGTTTACCTTGCGCATGACCATTTTCTCTGTCGAAATAATTTGGTCTTTGTCGAAATATAAGTCAGGCCTTGTTGACCATTTTCAATGAAGCCTGTCGAAATTACAGGCTAACAAATTGCCCCCCAAAAATGTCTTTTTCGACTGAACTTGAGGAGGAAGAAGAGAAAGACATTTTTGAATTCACCATCGAAATAACTTTGCACTTGAGTAAAATAGCTGTATACCTGATGTCACCACTGTTAAGTGTTGTTGACGTTACTCCTATATTGGTGTATTACGTGGCCTTCAACGTTTTACTTCTCAGTAAATGCCTTATCTCACCATTTCCTATAAGGCTTCTCCAATTCTTCCACTTCTTTTACCTCATAAGTTGCCATCAATAATCCATATTCAAACCTTGAGCTTGAACAGCCTGTAATTTTGGCCTTTGACTATGTTTACTGATTCTCTGTTTTAACTTTGAATGGTTCCACCATCTTCCGTTACGTTACTAACGCCGTAATTAAAGTGATGCCTCACTTCTCGGAACGCCAAACTCGTAACCAACTGACGCTCTTTCATACTTCTCCTTATAAATAAAAGAGTTTTGTTTCTCATCTTCACAACTCCATGATTTTTCCTCTTTTCCTTTCCCGTTCCAGGATCATTCCCTTTGCTTTGAGTCTTCTGCGTAACCTCATCTCTCATAATTGCAGTGAGGTTGCCTGGAGGTTCAAAGTGATGGTTTTTGATCTCTGCGAATTATGGCTTTGCTCCTTTTTTCTTCATGTCACTTGATCTTGCAACTTTCTGAGTTTATGCGGGAGACTCAAAGTGGGAGCAGGAAGATTCATCAGGTGTTTTGCCTTGATGATGACTGTCTTCCTTGGGGAAGCTTAGAGGGTTTCTCCCCATTCTCTTCACATCAATATCTCCTCTCTGAAGGGCTTCCTGAGGTTTACCAAGCAAGGAAACGCCCAGTTGAAAGGCTTACAAGCCTAACGCGCAGACGAAAGAATGACCCCCCGAACGACGGGAAGCGTCAACGTGGTCAAAGAAGACCACCCAAAAGAGAAGTTACTTGGTCGTAAAAGACCAACTGCAATTCAGCGTTTTATTTATGCCTAGTTTATTTACCCTTTCGGCACTATGTAATTCACAAATGCCTCCTTTGGCACATGTAACTTGGCAACATTATAATGAAATTTCTTCCATTTTATTCTTGAGCAATTTTTATTCTGTGCTTTCGACAATGTTTTGGCAACTTAAATGCCATGTTTTTACGCTTTCTTTATATTTATTCCAGCGTTATTTTAACTTCTTGCAACGTTGGCTTATACTTTTTCAAGTATTTGCCATTTATACGCAAAATTCTTTCATCAGTGCCGATCTCTTCGACCTCATATGCGCCGTTTGAATAAACTTGTAAAATTTTAAATGGTCCTTCCCAACTTGGGGACCATTTACCAAAGACTCTATCTTTTTTATCCATAGGCAATAGGACCTTCCACACTAGATCACCTGAATCAAAGGCTTTAAACTTAACCTTTTTGTTATAAGTTTTAGCTACCCTCTCTTTCTGTCGAATAAGCATATCTAAAGCTAATAACCTTTCTTCGTCTAAATCAACCAATTCATCAAGCATCATATTCCAATAATAATCAGAGGGAATCTCCCACTGTCTTTGAATTCTTGTTGATTGTAGACAAATTTCAACAGGCAACACTGCATCGTGTCCAAATGTTAGCCTATAAGGAGTAGTGTTGATAGATTCTTTGGGTGAATTTCGACAAGCCCATAATGCTTGATCAAGGGTATTATGCCAATTTTTGGGTTTCTGCCCAACATGCTTTTTAATCAAATTAATAATAACTTTATTGGCAGCTTCTACTTGACCATTGGCTTGCGCATAATATGGTGTCGAAGTTAATAACTTAAAACCAATTTCAGAAGCAAACTCTACCATTTTTCTACAAGTGAAAACTGATCCCTGATCTGTAGTAATGGTTTCTGGAATTCCAAACCTATAAATGATATGATTTTGAATAAACCTTATCACTGCTTCTTGATCAACATTGGCTAAAGGTATAGCTTCAACCCACTTGGTGAAGTAATCAATTCCCACAAGGATATATCTATGGCCCTTCGACGAAGTTGACCTTATCTCTCCAATCACATCTAGAGCCCAACCTCTAAATGGCCAAGGTTTGACTATGGCATGCAATTCATTTGCAGGTACATGTTGTATCCCAGCATGCTTTTGACACTCTTGGCATCCCTTAGCAAATTCTATGCAATCTTTCAGCATAGTTGGCCAATACATTCCTTGTCGAAATAATAACCACTTCATTTTGTGGCCTACTTGGTGTGAACCACATGCTCCACTATGTGTATCAGAAACTGCTAAATATGCCTCATTTTCACTAAGACATTTTAATAGTACTCCTTCAGGATTCTTTTTAAACAATTCGTTTCCAATTATCACATAGCTCAAAGCTCTGTATTTTACCTTTTTATTGGTATTTCTTGTGGGATTTTGCAAATATTCCACAATAGGCCTTCGCCAATCATTATTGGTCATATTGTCAAGAGCAAAAATTTCTGCTAAGTCAAAGTCACCAAAAAATTGACGTTTTTCGACAACGACTAGTTCCTCGTTTGCGTTTGTTGCCCCCCCAGTTTTTGGTGTTGACAATAGTGACGAAGAATAGTCATTAGAAATGATTTTATCCTTTATTTCAATTAACTCTTCCAGGCTTTGTTTTGAAACTTTATAGCCTGAAGCAATTTGTGCCAATTCATTTGCCACTTGATTAGCAATTCGTGGTAAATGTTCTAAGTGAACAGACTCAAATCTTTTTAACAAAGCATTGGCAACAACAAAGTATCTGATAAGGTGCTCTTTAATGCATTTGTACTCCCTTGTCAATTGTTTGACAACCAACTCAGAGTCACCTTTTATTTCGACATGACTTGCCCCCAGCTCAAGTAAAATTTCAAGGCCTACTATTAAAGCCTCATACTCAGCTTCATTATTCGAACAAACATCTCGAATTTTAAACTTATACTTCGTTGGAATGTTAGTAGGAGATATTATTAAAATACCAATCCCAACTCCATGTTTATGGCTTGAACCATCAAAGTACAACCTCCAAGGATATACGTCTACAAAACTTAATGTTTCTTCGACAACAGAATGGTCTACTATAAAATCAGCAACCACTTGTCCTTTAATTGATTTTAGAGGTTGATAAGTTAAGTTGTATTCTGACAAAGCCAAAGCCCATTTACCAATTCGGCTATGCATTATTGGTTTCGACAGCATATGCTTAATAACATCAAAATGCGAATAAACAGAAACATCAGCTGGTTTTATATATTGCTTTAACTTTGTACACGAGAAATACAAACAAAGGCACAACTTTTCTATAGGAGTGTACCTCGTTTCGGCATCATTTAAGACCCTACTGAGGTAATAAATGGCTCTTTCGACACCACTATCATCCTCTTGTGCTAACATGCTACCTATTGTTCTATCAGAAGCTGCTATATACAATTTGAGCACTTTGTGTTTAATAACAGGCAACAAAATTGGTGGTTTCATCAAATAAGACTTGATTTCGTCGAAGGCTGCTTGATGCATTGGTTCCCATTTGAACTCTTCTTCCTTCTTCAGTCTTAACAATGGCGAAAAAACTTGTTTTTTGCCACTTAGATTTGATATAAATCTTCGAAGGAAATTGATTTTTCCCAGCAACGACTGAAGCTCCTTTTTGGTCGAAGGGGCCTTCGTTTCCATAATTGCCTTAGTCTTATTTTGATTGATTTCAATGCCTTTTTTGTGCACTATAAAACCCAAGAAATCACCTGCACGTACACAAAAGGCACTTTTTAATGGATTTATTTTCAATCCATATTTCCTCATTCTTTCAAAAGAACGGCGAAGATGGTCTAAATGACCACTTTCTGAGGAAGATTTAACCACCACATCATCTATGTATACTTGCATAAAATCATCAATAAAATCATGAAACATAGAATTCATGGCCCTCTGATATGTAGCACCAGCATTCTTTAAGCCAAAGGGCATTACTACCCATTCATAAACACCCAATGCCCCTGGACATCTAAAAGCAGTTTTCGACACATCCTCTTCAGCAATGAAGATTTGATTATACCCAGAATAACCATCGAGCATACTAAGATAATCAAATCCTGCTGCTGAATCTATTAGCATTTCTGCCACAGGCATTGCGTATTCATCCTTGGGAGTTGCATTATTTAAATCCCTAAAGTCTATGCAAACTCTAAGAGTCCCATTTTTCTTTATTACAGGAACTATATTGGCTAACCATTCGACATACCTGGCAGTTCTGATGAATTTGTTTCTGAATAGCCTTTCGATTTCCTCTTTGATCTTAGCCAACACTTGAGGAGCAAATCTTCTTGGCACTTGCTTCACCGGTTTCTTCCCTGGTCGAATTGGTAATTGCATTTCCACTACTTCTCGACTTAACCCAGGCATTTCGTCGTAATCCCAAGCAAAGCAGTCTTTGAACTCCCTTAGCAATGTGATGACTTGGGTTTTTAGAGAAGCATCAATATTCGCACTAATATAAGTTGGCCGTTTTATTGAGCCATTTCCCAAATCAACTTCTTCTAACGGGTCTTGAGCTTGCATATGCTTTGCCGAATCTCTAGGATCCTTTTCAAAACCTAATGGATCATCATCATAAATGCAGTCAAGTCTTTCATCTATGACTATGCCATTTCCTTCATGTAACTCACTGGCTTCGACAGCCATTGTTTGTTGAATAATTTCGGCCTCTATAGCCGCTTTAAACTTGTTTTCGGCCATATAAGCCGTAATTTTGTCCCATGCATTGGGCACTGACATAAGAACACTTTCAAGAACCAGTGTTCCACCCCGTTGGTCGAAGAACACCATCAGGATAAACACTATCATCTCCCATTATTTCTCTTTCCCAAACAAAACCATAATTTGGGTCAAGATGAACTGAGGCAAGAACATTATTCGCAGGAACATATGCCTCATTAGAAGATGAACATGGCGCGATCTTCGCCATTTGTTTCTCAAAATTTTCCTTGGTAATTTGGTTCACATCAGCACGGAAGTAGCTCTGATCGGCTTCAACATACTCTACCAAACCATCTTCCTTCCACATCACTAAACGTTGATGCAAAGTTGAAGGGACAACACCAACTCCATGGATCCACTCTCTACCAAGGAGTAAATTAAAATTCGCCTTAGAGGCTATTACTAAGAACAATGTAGTCCTCTTTATGGAACCAACGATTAAGTCCACCTCAATGGCCCCCAAAGAATGGCCAGTTTTGCCTTCATAGTTGCTTAAGACAATGTTATGTGGCCTGAGGTCAGTGTCGAACTTACCAATCTTCTTCAAAAGACCATGTGGCATTAAATTCACTGCAGCTCCGCCATCCACTAACACTTTGTTAATTCCAACACCATTGACTTTGGCTTGGACATACAGGGGTTTCAAGTGGTTTTGCATACTCATATCTGGCTTCTCAAAGGTAGCCATTTGGTCTTCGACACAACCATTGTTCATCACATAGTAACACATTGGCTTATGATGAGCCATATCCTCTGTAAAATCCTCTTCAACATCATTTGGTAATGTGATAACATCGTACTCAAGAGGCAGTATTGATACCACATTGCAAACAACATCGAAATCATCTTCAGAATCATCAAAATCAGACTCCATGTCTTCATCCATGTCGAAATCAGCATTCTTTTCTTTCACTGTTGACAATGGAGGAAATATTCTTTCAAGAGCAGGCCTTCTTGGCTTTTCTGATACTACAGCCCTGCCTTTGGCCTTATTCGCTGCACACACATGACTAGCGACATCAGCATTCCTCTTTGTGGCAACTTCAGCTTTGTGAACCTCACTCTTCGCCACTATTATGCTGCGTGGAACTTGATTAATGTCAATCGTACTGCGTGGAACATGGTTATTAGCCAAATGACTTGGAACCTTGTTAATGTCAAAGTGTGCCTTCTTCTTCTGTTGTCTTTGGTAACGACGCCACTGTGTTCTAGTCATGGGGTTCTTACCCTTATAGTTATTCTTATAATTAAACTTAACAGCATCCGTATCTGGCTTGACAGCTTTAGCACGTTGATTATTGGGCACCCACACTTCAACAGGAGCACTAGCACTTGGGACAAAGGATTTATTTGTTGACAGCTTCAAATACCCTTTCGCTGAGGACTTCTCCTTGGCAAATTGTCGTTTGCTTGTTGAAGGCTTTGTTGACACATTAGCCTTATAGCCAGGAAGATCTCCTTTTGCAAAGTCAAATTTCGGCCTGTTATCAAGCCATTTTCTTTTACGTTGTTGTTGATCCTGATAACCTTCGACAGCTTTAGCTGCTTCTTTGTCGAAGACAGCACTGCACCTTGGGCAAAGCATAACTTCAGAGTTATTCCACTTACACCGATTGAGGAAATCTATCAATTCTTCCTCAGCCTTTGGATACACAGCATGTATCTTCCCATCATATTCTTTTAGGGTCACTTCCTGTTTCTTACCTTCAGCATACATAAAACCTTTTAATTTTTCGGTAGCAGTCTTGACACACTTAGGAGGGTCTGCCATTTGAGCATCCACCATGCCTACATCAGCTTCGACAGGTTCAGAATACATAGCTTCAGCCTTAGGCAATGGATCAACATCAATCTGCATAGGAGCTTTCGTTTTCTTATCAGCAAATTTGAGTCTTCCTTCGTCAACTGCTTTTTGCACAATATCCCTGAAGAGCACACAACGGTCAGTGTTATGTCCCAAAAAATTATGGAACTTACAATAACCCTTTTTCTTTCTTTGGTCAAGAGTTGGTATTTTAAGGCCTTTAGGCACTAATATTTGACCATCAGTTACTAAAAGATCAAAAATTTCATCACATTTAGTAACATCAAAAGTATAAGTTTTAGGCATAAATCTATCATTCTTAGGCTCTACAGGGTTATTCCCATTCGCAGGCCTTAATAATTTACAGGTATAAGGAGAACCAGGCTTAAGTTCAGCCACGTCTATATCCTCTTCTTCGACATTACTATATGGAACGTCGAATTCTTCTTCGACATATGCCACTTTTTCTTTTTTATGATACCTATTCGACTTAGATTTTTCCTCTCTAAGCCTTTCAACTTGTCGAACTCTATCAGCCAAATGCGCCATATCTCGCAAATGAGATGTGTCTAATTTCTTTCTAATTGAGTAATCAAGGCCACCAGCAGCCATTTCGACAAGCTCATGTTCAGGGACTTGTGTGAAGCAACGAGATTTCAACAGCCTAAATCTGTTTAAGTAATCATCAATAGTTTCAGGCATTTTGCGCCGAACACTAGCCAATTCTTTAAGACTAATTTTCGACTGGCCCATGTAAAACTGTGCATGGAATGCCTTTTCTAATTGCCCCCATGTGAACATAGAACCAGGGGGTAAGGTCGTAAACTAAGTGAAAGCATTTTTAGTTAGAGAATTTGGAAAGTATTTCATCTTCAAATTCTTATTTTGTGCTAAGTCCCCAGCCTCAGTCAAGAAACGAGCAATGTGTTCGACTGTGGACTCATTTGTATCACCACCAAACTTAGTAAACTTGGGAACTTTCCATCCCCTTGGTAACTCAGTTTGTAATACGTATTCACATAATGGTGATACGAAGTTAGGCCTTTGTAAACCTATGTTAAGGCCATTTTGCGCCAAAATAGTTTCGACTAAAGTAGCTATATTGTTTTCTGCGCCAACATTGTGTTGTTGCACTTGTCGAACAACTTCATCAGCGTTCTGGTGTCTATTTACCAAAACTACTTCAGGGACGTGGTTTACTGCCCCTTGTAGTTCGCCTACAACTGTGGACGCTTCGACTGCAACTGCTTCTTGGGGGTTAACTGGCGACGCATTACCCGCAATAATAGGAACTTGCCTATTATTAACCGCTGGAGCCCCAAAGAAATCTGCAATCCTACTCATCTGATTTGCCAACATTTGGTAACTGTTATTGGTATTTTGAATCAATGGATTGAAAACTGTACCAATTTGTTTGGTAAGCATATTAACCATATCGTGATTACTCTCGTCTACTTGCTGTCTTAAGGCCAACAAAGACGTATTGGTTAATGCTGGGGGATTCCGACCAAATACACTCTCAGAAGAGACATGTGTAGGGGAAAAGGTCGAAATATGTGGCATTCCAGTAGGCATGCCATACATTCCCAAAAGAAATGGGGGTAGATGCACGTTATTCAAACGTGGGTCTAAACCGTTTCCCATTGCCATGTAAGGGCTATGAAGCCCTGCACTTAACGGCAAAGACATAGGCAACGATGCCATTTCTGACTGCGTCGAACCAACATTAGTCATTGATAATGAAGGAACGGTTGTTGACGATGATGGTCCTGCGCTCATGCTCGCAGAATCCATTGTTGTTCCTTGCCCTTGTGAAACCACAGGGTTGGAACTAGACGCATTATTCGTACTAGAACGAACCATTTTACCACTTCTTAAGTGCATACAACAACGAATACAAATAAGAGAGTACGAAAATGAACAAAATCAAAGGCAAAGTCCCACCGGGCGTGCCAATTTGTTTGCTGGTGTTTTTAGCAAACAATCACTAGTTTTATTAGAATGTTTGTGAGATCAAACTAGAAAAATCTCAAAGCAATTGCCTTTGAATTGCGCGTGGTTTGTGTTTCAGAAAATGTAGAAAAGGGGACGATTTGCAATGATTAACAGAATTGAAAAGAAAAGAAGCAGTAAATGGTGCATGAATTGTAAAGAAAAAACAAATAAATTGCATTGAATTGTAAAAGCGGTACACGATCACGTACAGCGATTCTTCCACTCGTTTTTCGCTCTGGCTTGGAAGTTAGAGTTTCAGGAATCGGGTTGTGTATTGTGATTTGCGACCTCTGTTTCTTCTCAGAAACTACTATTTATACAAAGGAAAAGAGGGGGAAAAACTGAACTAAGTAACTGCCTAGAAATTTGAAAATTAATAACTGCTACTCCTACTTTCGACCAGAACCGCTCTATCACGCTTCGACCAACTGCTAGTCTTCAGCGCATAACTGCTCTGTTTTCTGTCTGTCGAAAGCTTGTGTCCATTTTCCTCTCTCTTGCTTTTGCTTCCCCGGAAGCTTGTCGAGTTTACCTTGCGCATGACCATTTTCTCTGTCGAAATAATTTGGTCTTTGTCGAAATATAAGTCAGGCCTTGTTGACCATTTTCAATGAAGCCTGTCGAAATTACAGGCTAACACACACGCCATCCCTCTCAGTTCTCAGCTCTCACTCACAGGCACAGCGCACGGCACGATCATCTCTCTCAGTTCTCATCTCCCACTCACAATGCACGTCGACGCCACACTCATCTCACGCCTCTCACTGTTCCGGCGCCTCTCACTCATCTTTCATCACTGTTCCGGCGCCTTTCACTCATCTCACGCTCTCACCACCATGACGAAACGCACAGGTTTGCTTCTTTTTACTGCGTTTTACTGATTTCATTTTATTCTTCATTTTAATTGATTTCGTTTTACTGCTTATGATACTGTGTTTTGCTTCATTTTATTCTTCATTTTAATTGATTTCGTTTTCGTTTTGCTTCGTATGATATTGATTTCGTTTTCATTTTGCTTATGATACTGATTTTGTTTTCGTTTTGCTTATGATATTGATTTCGTGTGCGTATGATACTGATTTCGTATTAATTTTGTGTGCTTATGCTACTTATTTCGTGTGATTTCGTTTATATTACCGTGAAATCATGTAAAATCGTGTGATTTCGTGTAATTTTGTGTGCTTATGCTACTGATTTCGTGTGCTTATGCTACTGATTCCGTGTGATTTCGTTTATTTTGTGTGCGTATGATACTGATTTCGTATTAATTACTGCAGATATATACAATGTTGTTTTCTGCACATATAAAATCATGTTTCATTTCTGTATGCTTTATCTGAGATGAGTCTATCTTTTATTTTAAATTTTAGACAAGACCGTTGATACCGAAGTGAACTCTGTTGCTGCCGCTGTTGCTGCCCCTGATGTTTTCGTGGTCGAAAATCAGGTAATTGCTCCCATATCACAATTTAATGAATTTGAATAGTAATTTATTGTCATTCCTACTTCATCTAATGTTCTATTTTATGTCATTTGTAGGCTGAAAATAGCCCTTCAATCATGCCAACAACGGAACCGCAAACTACTAATTTGCAAACTGTGGAAGGTTCCAATCCTCAAAAGAAGAGAAAAACCAGAGAAGCACCTACAAATGATGCAAATGAAGATCCTAATGGTGGAGATCCAGGTAAACGAAGAAAACCTTGTAGGAGAAGGAGGTTGCTGATTCTTTGTGTGAAAAGGTAAAGGAAACATTATACAAAATGTTTGAGAGTTATAGGGATTTCTATAATGAAGGCCAAGCTGAAATTGCTACACAAGGATTGGAAATATCAGATGTTGTTACATCTTCTGGTCAAATTGATGATGAATTTGAGAAGGACATGGACAAAGATCAAACTCTTAGTAAAAATGAAGTGGATATGTATCTCACGGAGCCTAGGGAGAAGAAATGTCCAGTTTTTGACATCTTGAATTGGTGGAAGGTAAATTCTACTAAATACCCTACTCTTGGTCTTATAGGAGCTCTCTTACACCACAAACAGTTGAAGCTTTGATTTGTACACAAAATTGGCTAAGATCCCCCCCTTTGTCGGTGGATATTGAAGAGCTCTTGGAAGACTTGGAAAAGATGGAAGAAGGTATATATTTGATACAATTATATATTTGATTTGTGCACAAAATTGGTTTGTAAATTTTGTTTTTGTGAAATTACAATTATTTCTTTTGTCTAATGTTTGTTAATATATTTGATAAATTTGTAGAACTTGCTCTGATCCCACAACTGAATGAAGGACTTTCTGATATTGAATCAGATGATGATTAGATGTATCAAATGAAATGGTATGTACTAGAATCCGGTTGAATTGCTTTATCATTTGTTGATTTTAGTTACTGATTTTATTAATTGCATTGCTTTGTAGGAGTGGAGAAGCTGATGCTGTGAGAAGGAAATGTGAATGATTCATTTTGAGGACTGTGTTGATTAGTTATTTTGAAAACTTTATGTGTTGATTTTAGTTACTTATGTGTGGAGAATTTATGTTATAAATTAGTTTGAAGTATTTGAAGTATTGATTAAGTTCCTGGCAGAATTATTTGAAGTTACTGGGAGAATTATAAATTGATGTTATATATTAGTTTTGATATGTTATAAATTAGTTACTGGCAGAAATATAAATTGTGTTTTGTCTCGTCAAAAACCAAACAAAACCGAACCAATCCAAACCGCTTTGGTTTGGTTTTTTTTTGAAGCACACCGAACCAAACCAAACCGCATCTATTTGTACCTCGCGGTTCGGTGCACTTTTTTGGTCAAAACCGAACCAAACCGCACCGCGAACACCCCTAGGTGCAGATGCACTATACTGCGGCTGTACTGAATAAACACATCAAACATACCAAAATACAATAGAATGTTAAGTTATGAGCATCTTTCATCTGAAAACCATAAATGTTGTTATTTTATTCATACTAACATATTTAACACATAATAGACTTGATTTTGGACAATTATCTAAGTGTAAAAGCACAAATAACTCTATATAAAATAGAGTTATCAGCAGCCGAACAAGTTCGGTTGCCTCTAACCAAACCCATTAAAATCTCGAAAAAAATTACGGACACGCTTGGAACATTTGGATTCATTAAGGGTATTCTGATACTTTCATAGGTTTTGGGGTGTGTGGTGAGTAGGAGGGGTTTTGGGAAAAGTCAAACCCTTTAGAGAATCCTGTACATCTATTTGACCCAAAAAGAAAACTAAGTACTTCAACGTTTCAGATGAGTGTGCTTGAGGACCTAAATCGAAGTCTAAAGACATTATGATTAGAGAAGGGTCATACTTCTTACAACCCCCAACTCTCTAGAAACCCCCAACCTCCCAATATCCTCAAAATATCCCTGCTTCATTAAACCCTTTTTTCACTCTCTCCCTCTCTCACACACCCACACCCCCCATTCCAAACCTAAACTTCCGTAAACACTTGCTTTTTCCTCTCTCACAATCTCTCTCATACTCTTCTCCTCTTATCCCTCACACTCTCTTTCGCACTCTTCTCCCTCATTCTCGTATTGGCCTCAAACAAGTACACCACCGTTCTCCCCGTTTCATTTTTCTGAATCTCTACATGGTTCGGTACTTTACTTCCAAACTCGTGATTTTTACATAGTCCTGATCTAAATTTCCAAACTGGGTCATAGTCAAAGTTTCGAACCATGCGTTGTTGGTTTTTCAAAAGGTAAGTCCGAAAATAAAAATCCAAACCAGCTCGATCTAAAGTAACAAACTCTCCTAAGAACTTCTAGTTTTATATTTTGAAATTTAATTTATGTTTAATGTTTTTTGTAGGGATGGCAAAGACTAGGGGAGGTGGTTCTTCTAGACATGCACGAGACGATGACGAAAGGGTGCGTCCTACAACTTCCGTTTGCAATAGGATTGCGCATATGCAGATGTGTGGATGTGGACGCAGGCAGGGCGGACAGACCGATGTGTATGTTGAAGACCCACCACATGCTGATGCTGCTCTTTAGTATGATGATATTTAGCATGCTGCTGCTGATTTTGTAGCCACTTACTTAGCAGGTCCAGATCCTGTTCATGCTGATATTGCTGCCCCTGTTGGTGAGTCATCTACATCCATACCCTCCACATCAACATTAGCCACATTCCCGTTCTTCGGTGGTCCAGAAGACCTATCGGTATTGCCTACCTACGACGCACACATTGCTCGAAAGATATGGGAGGGGATGGTAGGTTTATAGTTGTTTAAATTAAATATGTTTTACAATTGTTATGTTTCCTTAAATATTCGAATAATGGATACCAAAACCACAAATGCAAGAACGTGAACCCTTGAAGATTCATAACCACAACCTTAGTGGGATGACCATCATACCAGATGTTTAGGGCTATATCAGGGCATCTGCTTTGTATCCCGTTCAGGATTTAGGATTCGCCGACATCAATATCGAGTTGGTGAATGCCTCTATTGAGAGACGACAACTTGACACCTATAGGTTCCACCTTTCGGTGGGTAAGATCACGATCACTACAAAAAAAACGCTTATTTGCAAGAGACATTAGCGAGGGAATTCCCTCGCTAAAACTGACATTAGCGAGGGAATTAGTGAGGGAATTTGAAAATTTGACCGTTAGCGAGGGAATTAGCGAGGGAATTTGAAAATTTTCCGTCTCTAATTGTTTGGAGGGAAAATTCAGTCAAATTCACGCAAATCAAGGAAATTAGCGACGGAAATTAAAATCCCTCGCAAATTAAAGTGAGCATTAGCGACGGAATTATAAAGTCCCTCGTAATTTTTTTTACTTTTTTTTACTTAAATCTATTTCAACCACACAACCACCCTCACTCTTCTTCCCTCCTCTTCACCATTCCTCTTCCCTTCCTCTTCCTCTACTCTCCACCACCACCACCACCATCACCACCACACAACCAACCAACCACCCTCACTCTTCTTCTCTCCTCTTCACCCTTCCCTTCCTCTTCCTCTATATCTCTCTCTCTCTCACTCACCTACAAACACTAACCCACCACCACAATCCAACCACCACCCACGACCACCACCACACAACAACCACCACCCACAACACCACGACCACCTTCTTTTCTCTTCCTCTCCTCTCTCTCTCTCTTACTATTTCCCCTTTCCTTCTTCTTCTCTCCACCACACAACCACCACCACCACCTACGAATTTCTTTCCTCTTTCTCTCCACCTTCCACCACCACCACCAACAACAACACAACCTTAAAATTAATAATATAATATAATTTTCATTAATAATATAATAAATTGCTTCAAAAATAAATATAATAATAAATATATATAAAAAAAGCCATTCAAATTTGAAAATTCGAAAATTTGCACAAATTTTGAAGCAGACATTAGCGAGGGAAATTTCCCTCGCTAATTAGCTAGGGATTTTGAATCCCTCGCTAATCCCATTAGCGGGATTAGCGGGGAGGGATTTAGAGAGGGAACTGGTCCCTCGCAAATGACCATTAGCGAGGGATTTTGGTCATTTTGCGAGGGAAATTTCCCTCGCTAATGACTGATTTTTTTTGTAGTGGATCACGCTGGATAACGTCTCTCAGCTTCTACACATTCCCATCATGGAAATGTTCTATAAAATGTCTGAGTATACAAAGTTTGACACTAAAGATCTTTTAGTCGATTATTTGGGTGCTGACCCTGAGGATGCCCAAACACAAATTTATGAGAAAGGACTGTATGTTATTCTGAAGGGCTGTATGTTATACTGGATAGGCTGAAGTCTATGGTGAGGCCATTCACGCGAGGAGTTGGGAAGTATGGTTGTGTTTACCAGAGGAGTGGGTGGCAAACGCAGTAGTTGTCTGTTTTTATATGACCATGTTTTTTTAACTGTAACTCGTTTGTGTTGTACTAATATACTACTAAGTAATTTATATTTCCCTGGTCATCTTTCTTCTTTGGATCAAAACTAATGTCTTGATTTCTCAAATAAACTCTATACAACAATTACTCAAACAATTATGATTCCCGATTTCGATAGTAACAAAAAAAAGAAGTAGATATCAGATTCATTTTCCTTTCATAACACTTGAGAGATTCATTTAGATAACTCCAATCATAAACCTAATTAGAAAAAACTTATGGACAACTATAATTTCATGCATACCTCCACTACAACAAACAGAAATCATGGATAAGATGAAAGCAAAGGGATAGGAAGACACAAGGAATTCTTCCAAGCACTAGAGTGCAATTTGAGTGTCTCCTTAGCCCTCTCCTTAGCCTTAAAACTTCCTTCCACTTGAAGAACCAAACATAACTTAGACACAGCTCCACAAAGCAACATTTCTTGAAGCACTCTAGGAGTACCCGAATACCTACAAATGGAAGACAAAATCCTAACACCTCTATCACTTGCTACATAAGAAACCCTCAAAATTTTCTTAGACACAATAGCCAAACCAGCTCCATGGTTCAACAACTCAGCTCGTCCTTCAGCACATTCACAAAGTCTATCCAAAGCTACTAACATGAGTTCACACTCTCTTCTTTCTGACACATTAAGAAGTAACTCAATAAGGACTAAAACGGCACCACTTTCAACTGCTTTGACTTTGTTTCTACCCCATGAACATAACTCCACAACAAGCTTCAATGCTTCCTTAGAAGCCTTATCTTTAAGCACTTTAACTATTTCAACAAATAGTTCGGCTTTCACACTGTTTAATTGAGTTGGACCAGCAACCTCAAACGTTGACTTTAATAACCTAGTTGCATAATCTCGAGACTTGTAGTTACCAACCTTAAGGACATGAAACAAGGATTCAATAAACTGAACTCCTTCATTGTTGATCAGATTTTTAAGGTGAGCTCCACAAGGGTTGAGTTGAAACAACACTTGAATAGCAACTTCATTTACAATAGTTGAAGCTTCTAGGCTTGTTTGCATCATGGTTGAAGCCAAGAAATCTATTGCTCCTGAAGAAACCAAACAGTATTTATTGCTTTCACTTTCAAAGGCTATAGATTGAAGAGTTTTGAGACACTTGAGTTGCTTGTCTGGGAAGTTCTTTGCTTCAGAGATGAGTTTGAGAACATGAGTTTTGTCAATGGTTGGCTTTGGAGTTTGAACATTTTTTATTACAAGGGAGGGATTATTGGTGCACCAGGTTTGGATCAAGCTGTGTAGAGTGTGGTTTGGGGTGAGATCTGTGTGTGAAAGTGGTTGGTTAGTAACTGGGCAAGTGTAGTTCATGCATGAACATAACCATTTTTCTATGTTTTGTCTATCGTAAGTGATTCCTGTGCATATTGTTACAGGGTCTATCATAAGCTGCAAGGAAATGGGGCAGAGGAAAAAGGTAGGAATCTCAGTTTCATCCATTTTTTTAAGGATGAATATGTTGAACTGAGTTGAAGAAAAAGGAAAAATGACAACTGAATTGGATATAAAATAAGCTCATCACATTGTAGAGAGTCAACTGTGATGATGACTCAGATTTTGTCTATTGTGATTTCACTCTCTGATATAGATAATTAATATGATAGTAGAAGTAGTGCACTTTTAAATCTTTTTTTTGGTTGAACAAAAATGTTAGTAGCACAATCTATTAACACATCATCCAATAGAAGCGTATAAAAAAGAGTGACAAAGACTTTCATATAGGTTTGCAAGTTGAAATACACATTTTCTCTATCCACTATTAATAACATTTTCTTTATTAATAATTTGGGATTTTGGGTTCATGATTTATTCATGATGCGGAAATTTTATAAGATTTCATCCACTCAATGATTAATAAATAAAAGTGAAAATCAAATAAACGTGTGCATTAAAATATTTCTTTCCAAGTTTATCTAGCATCTCTTTGAGGCACGTAGTTCATAAAAAATTTGTGGTAGAGAAGGTATGGGTTTTTTATACAAGTTGTTTTGAACGATAAAGTCAACATATGGAAATTAATAGATAGAGCTGATGATGATGTTGATGATAGTGAGTTAGCTAGGACTTTTCCAATTATCTTAAATATAAATGCTGCGACTTTCTTTAGTTTTTGTTTGGATAATGATAAATGATGAGTTAGTTAGGACTTTTTCAAGGGTGCTTTGGGGAAATGACTCTAGGGCGAAAAAGACTATGACTGTATATCATTTTGTGTTTATCTTTCTCATGTTAACTCATTTTTCTCTTCGATATATTTTTTTTTGGTGATATCTCTTCGATATATGTCATTCAAAAAATAGTCTAAAGTTATAAAATATATGAATTGGCAAAAGTACTGAATCCAAATTTCTTTTTAGAAACCTTTTCCAAATTTCTTTGGCTTAGCTACGTGGGAGATAAATAATAAATAAGTGTCACGAAATAGTTTTTGTTAAGGGTGTATTGTATCTATCATGAACGTAAAAATTTATTGATATGGTCTAGTATACAAAAGCTAGAAGAACCCCTCTAAAAATCTCTAACGTTTTCTACGTACTCCTCATAGTAATCGAAAGGTAAACCAAAATCTTTACAAACCTAAAAAAACCAATGGAGCTACACTAGCATCACAACCAGTCATATAAAGTCCATTTAACATTCATTTTAGGTCTAGGCTTAAATACAGGTTATCCCCCGCAAATATCCCCATTTTCCATTTACCCTCCTGCAAAAATATTTTTTTAAAAAAACACCTTGCAAATATTAAACGTTTCTAGTTACCTCCCTCTGTTAACTTTTCTGTTAAAAAAAACGACGTGGCAAACGGAATGCCACGTCAACACCCTATGTCATCACTGCCACGTCAGCAACTAATAGATGGCTACCACGTGGCAGTGTTGTTACACTCAAAATAAATTTTGAAAATGGCTAGGGTAGGAGTTGAACTCACAACCTCTAACTCACAAACAAGGAGAATTACCACTAAACCAATACTATATTTGTGATACTAAACCGTTCTAATATATTTATGTTGTAAACAAAGATAGTTTTTTCAAAAAAATTGGAACAAAAACGCAGAAACAAGCACCAGCTAACCATCCCCAATTCTTCTTCTTCTTCTTCAAATCTGGAAACGATGGAAAGGATTAATGCAAGCAATGGAAACAAAAACGCAAAAACAATGGAAACGAAAGTTCTTCTTCTCCAGATCTGTTCCTTCGAATCATTCTTCTCCACCTGCTCCTTCGAATTCTTCTTCTTCAAATCAAACAGAAGCAAACCCCCACACACCATGGAAACAAAAACTCAGATCTGGAAAACGATTGAAAACGAAATGGAAAACCCCACACGTTTGATATCACTTGATTTCGTTTAAATTTCGTTTGATTTTGTTTGATTTCGTTTTTGATTTCGTTTGATTTTGTTTTGATTCCGTTTTGTTTTCGTTTTAATTTCGTTTTTGATTTCGTTTTGATTCCGTTTGGATTTCTTCATATCTTCAATTTGAGTTTCTGGGTTTATTATTGTTGAGGATGATGATGAAATGAGTTCTGCTACAGAATTGTTGATGATAGTTGGCGTGATGATAATGATGGTGAATTTGGTTCTTTTCTGGGTTTATTTTATGTGATATATATTAATAGTTGGCTTAACATTCACAAGAATTGATGTGGTTCAATGGTAATAGTGAGTGTGTATAACTAAAGGGTCTTGGGTTCAACACCCATATCCCCCAAATTCCTTAATTTTTTAGTAACAATGTGTCATTGCTGACGTGGCAGCCATCCATGTCATTGCAGATGTGGCAGTCATCCAATAATATGGTGACACGTGGCAGTTCCGTTTGCCACATCCTTTTTTTAACAGAAAAGTTAACAGAGGGGGGTAACTAGAAACGTTTAATATTTGCAAGGTGTTTTTTGAAGAAAAAAAAAATTTACGGGGGGGTAAATGGAAAATGATGATATTTGCAGGGGGGTAACGTGCATTTAAGCCTTAGGTCTATAATTACAATTACAGATTGTGAACCCTTGAAGTTGGAAGTTAACTGCAAGCACTGCAGTCAGTATAAAAGTTGGTTAAAAAAATAAAAATATTTTTAATGATGAAAAGACTAAAAAGTCCTCAAATATACTTCAAATGTGTGTGACTGCTGATAATCTTACAACAGTGAATCACAACTAATTTCTATAACTATGTTGGATTGGACTTACTTATACACAAATCTTCACCTTAACATTTGCTTTAGGTCTATAACTTTGTTAGATTGGACTTACTTATACACAAAAAGTTCTCTCAACACTTATTTTTTTATTTACAATATTCGAATTCAATGCCAAAATCAAACTATGTTGTCTCTTGGGTGATAAGTCATTAGATGGTGCTTACTCAATAAGAATGGTGTTTATTGGGGAGCAAATTTATTCGGTGGTTATAGAGATTGTGTGATTGTTTTAGCTCGCCCTCTCTCTCTCTATCATAAAGATCAGTTACAGTAGGAGAGAGACTGAGACAGTGAATAAAATATTATTATTTTATTCAATGTGTCTTTCACTATTCTACTGAACTTCTCATTTAATAATATTTATGCGCATTGTTATAAAAGTATTCCCAACGGAGAGTTTTTACCTTTTAAGAATTAGATTTTAATAGGTACACTCATTGGGGAGAATGAAAATTTGGTATTGGTTGACCACAACCTTACTTTTAATTTAAAAACTAATAAAAAAGTTACTAGTGTGATCCATTTAGTAGTTTAGCAAGGGTTATATCATCATCAGTGATATTGTAAAAAACAGGAATGAAGAGAGAGAAGCTCTGCCTTCTCTCTAGATTTCCAACCTCTCCACCCAACCCCAGGTTAAGTGGTGGCTGTTTCCTCCTCCACCGTGGAGGTTCATCCCTTCTTCTTGAAGGTTCCCTACCCCTTCGAAATGAAGGTCTTCTCCTCCCTCATGGAGGTTCTGTTCCACTGTTCCGATTGGGGCTCCTTTCTGCTCTCACCCACTGCTCCTCCCATTCCCCCACCACAACCCATCACCGGCTGACCCCCACACACCCACCCATCCTCCTCCATCTCACCCTCACTAAAACCAACCCCTACCAGCAACCCAAACCCCTTCGATACCCTCTCCATGCTTCCCCGTTATCTATTCTTTCCATCATCTCCCCATCGGCTTCCCACACCTACTGCCACCACCATAACCCAAAATCCCCTTCCCAAATCAACCCTGTGCAAGAAGCTTTTGTTGCCATCAGTTTGGTACTGAGCTCCAACCACTTGCTCCCTCAGGCTCGATCCACCGCTGCACCGTCACGACCTCCTCCGGAGCCGCCTCCGCCAGTTCACGACATGCGGATGACTGATTTTGATGCTGCTGTGCGCTTCTGGTGCTCTGGCCTTGTGCTTCTCGGGCTGGAGCTAGCGCCTTTTCAGTGTGTTGGGCTGTTTGTTCTTCGGCCGCCGCCAAAGCCACCATGGATGTACTGCAGATTTAGCGCTTTGCTGAGGTCCTATTTTGTGTTTGCTGTTTCTATGGTTGATCTACTTCTCTCCTTGTTGTTTAATAATGGTGGACCTAGATATGCACTCACACTGTTTGACAAAAGTCCTCACAAAGCATGTGGTGTGGTTTGCATTTTGCTGTGTGCAATTCGGCACCTCCTCATAGTGACTGAAGATGACTATGTGGCTAGCACCAATTGTCTCTGTCTCCCCATGTATCTTTCAGCTATCGAATACCAGGGAATTTGGTTGAATCCTGAGAACAAAATTAGTCGAAATGTGCCTTTCAGAAGTCAAAAATCATCCGGATTGGATTTGGAAAAAAAGACAAGAGTTTCTCTTTTCGTGATTGCCAAGGACTGGGAGAGGAAGCTACTGATAGTTTGGGTGTTAGATTGGCGTGATTGGTATGTCTATGTACCCATAGTGTTCAAACAATCTATGAGTTGTGCCTATTATGTTTATGATGTTTTAGGTGAGATGATGATCTTAGGTTGTGGGTGGGAAATGTCCCAACACATTTGCTTTCATTCTACTTGTAATGGTGCCTTGTTTTCAATTGAATGAAATGTCTTACCTTTCAAAAAAAAAAGTTTAGCAAGGGTTATGGATTGAAAAGATGAAGTTCTTATTAAGTATTATTATTAAAAAATTATAAATGAGTGATGTGTACACATGTGATCCATTTAAGTACTCAAATTGGAGTTTCTCCATTGCGGATGCTCTAAGCTATTGCAAATTGCAACCGCAAAGTCTCATATGGAGGCTTCGGACTTCTACTAATACTATTTTATTATTCAAATTTAAAAATAACGATAAATGAAGATATATAATTTTAAATATAAGTGTATATATGTATATATATATATATATTATCTAATCTAAATTAAGATAGTATAAATTATTTCAGTATCAAACACCTTTTTTTCGGTACCCTATTATTGGTTCGCAGTATCCACTAGAACAAAAATTTTGTCATACCTAAAATTCAAATTTAAGACATTGGAGTGGGATCCGAGTATAGTTACCAGATCGGACCAACTCTTGTTGGTAATGAGCATCCACAATGAGGACTTCTTCCCTCTTAAGAAGTGGGCTCTAATAGGTACCCCCATTGTGGAGAGAAAAAATGGGTACCTATTGAGATGAAGTTCTTATATAGGAAGTCTTCTCTTTCCTCTTTTACTGGGACCCATACTTTTACTTTTCAATAAAAAATTAATAAAACTTGTTGTTGTCCAATGAGGATGATAAAAAGTTACTAGTGGGACTCACTTAGTAAATTGTGTTGAAGTTCTGGGTTGGAGAGATGAAATTCTTATATAAGCACTATATTAAAAAATTATAAATAAGTGATGTGTACAAGTGAGACCCATTTAAGAACTCAATTGGGGGTTTCTCAGGATGCTCTAAGACACCATATGTGATAGTGTATACTATTTCCATTCTTATATTTTATCTTCTACACCTTTCATCAATTTCAAAAATGCACAAAGCACTTGAGAAAATGTTTTGGAGAGCTTGTAGAAACAACTTATAACATACTTATAAGATGTTTTCACTAATTCTCATAAGCTCATCAAAATAGCTTATGAAAACAGCTTATGACTTATAACATTTCGCTATATTTATTCATCTCTTCTCTCCTTGACCTTGATGTCGGCATAGCTAGTGCTGACAAGCATTTGCCAATTGGATACATTTCTCATGAATTCATGACTGCACTCATTAATGCCTTCTTTGATTAACTTTCTGCTGAGAAAATTGGTAGTACTAGTGTGTTGGGACTTGTGTGCTAGGAATTGCTTAATGATGTCGTTGATTTTCCCTGCCCTCATTTACAGTTAGTTGTTGTCCATTTCCTAAATTGATTCAATATAATAATACTAATTTTGGCACTTTTGCTGGTGAAATTTGATTGGGCCAAGTACCATAGAAGATAATGTGTTGGCAATGCAATGGTATGAGATCACTTGGGAGTAAAGCATCCAAGATTTTTCTTTGTTGAAGAATGCAGACTGTTGTTGTTTTGCACGCTTTCATTATGTGAAAGGTGACAAGTTTGAGACAGAAACAGAAATTATATTAAACATTTCTGACTTTGGACTTTGTACATATCTATCTATATATGCACAAGTGAGATTTGGATCCAAAACTATTTTCTGACGTGATGAGTTGTGTATAAAGCCCACTAGGGATAGAGGCCTAATTTTTATTTATTTGGTGCTACTGCTAGTGTCAAAATGCATGACTTGATGTAAAGTTAATTTAGATATTGGTGCATCTCTAACAAGAAATAGGTGTAAATAATTGCACAACAACATAGGAGTTTTTGATTGTTGTTCTTAATTAATGTTCTTTAGAATGGTTGTTAGATGCAGCACATAATTGCATAGCATTAGTTGTGAATTGTTGTGGTGCAATGAGTGCACAACGACATAGGAGTTTTTGATCCTCTACCCCCACGACCCCTTCCTTTCCCAACATTTCCTTTAACTTGGCCAGAGTTGATAGTAGAGTCTTGTTGAATGACTAAAGAATCAGCCTTTAATACTACGGTAACAAATCTTGTTCCCAACTCACCCGGCCGGTATTTACAGAGGCTCGGCGGAATACATCTCACTTAAAGGGAATGGTACACAACTCAGCTTCTTCTTCGGTCGACTCGCAGAGCTCCAACGACTCTTACCATAGGATCCTTGATGTTCTCTTCTCCGCCTTGTAACCGTCTCAATGGTCATATTGTATAATAATTCTCATTAATTAGTTGTGTTGTATGTAGTATATATATATATATATATATATATATATATATATATACTAGTATGTATCACCCGTGCCAGCACGGGTATACATTTCCTTTTAACTTAAATTTTGAAATGGTTGTTTGGGGATTAAAAAAGAGCCATTGAATGTTTACGTATATTATGTCAAAAAAATTGATTACTCTGGACACCTTAGAAAATAAACCCATCATTACAAATTTTAGTAGGACACGTTTATTAAATTAGATCGTATACTAAAAAATATTATAGTTAAACTAAAAAATCATAGTTTAATATTTTAATATAAAATTTAGTTCTCCTTTTATTTATTGATATTGAAAAAATAAAATTAAGAATAAAAGATAGCAGTTAGCACATTTTTATTTTTTATTAATATTTTTAATTAAAAAACACATATAATGTACTCGGACAGAATGGTCCCCGTCCCCATCCTCATCCCAGAGTTGACAGTGGGAGAATTATCTCTCTCGTCCCCGTCTCCACATGGAAAAATTTCTCATTCATGCTCCACTGTGGACAGTCCCCGTCGAGATTCCCACGTACAGGTAGAAAGCACTCGTTTAGTCGAGTGTGAGACGAAGAGAAGGATGAAACAATACATCCATCCATAAGAATACATAACAAAGATCCTTTGGTCACTCTAAGATCTTCTTCATGATCTTCATCAAACTTCCACCTTGAGTAACACCAAGCTTTGCGATCTCCGAACCTTCATCACAGAGAAAGAGAGTCAGTAAGTTGGAAAAAAGTCGATTAAAAAATACTTTATTACCAGATATTGAGATGTTTATTATTACTTATTTAAAAAACAAATTGTTATATTAAAATATTATGTTTTAATTAAAAATTTCATGTGGCACTCAAACATGGGATGTCACGTCATTTAACTTAGTACCACTTCAACCATTAGTTTGACCAATTTCTGCTGGGGGACCAAAATCGTGAATTAACTATTATAGAAGGACCAAAAATGTAATTAAACCTAAAATATTTTATGTTATAAGTTTGAAAGCAGGATACAAAAAGAAATTAGAATATTAATATTAGTATTGTTTATTCCCCATATCTTCTTTTTTAAAAGGGACTTATTCCCCATATCTTATTTGCCTATAAAGCTCCATAATTAATGAGGTATAAAAAATTTCTAAAATTGACAATAATTTATGATATTTTATGTTAATATGAACATTATATATTTTTTTATTAAACCTTATATATTCATTCTATTGTAACATCTATGACTGAATAATTAATATTTTTTTTGACAAAAATAATTAATAGTTGGAGAATGGTAAATATTTTACTTAATAATTAATAAAAACATAATGATGCATTAGATTAGAATTTTTTATCATACGTGCGAGATACAATATTAGTTGGAGAATGGTAAATATTTTACTTAATAATCAATAAAAGCATAATGATGCATTAGATTAGGTTTTTTTTTATCATATTGTTAGTATCCAATGACTTTGCCAGCGACTAATCTAATTTTGTAAAAAAACTAAATATGGAACGATCTATTGCAATCTAATTAGTATTACTCACTATTAGGAATAAGATTGAGAGTGATGATAAACAAAAGATTGAGAGCAAACAAAAGGAATACAGAGCAGCACCGCTTTTCACATCACGCGATAGGGTTTGAGAGAAGTCCCAAATTTAGTGGGATATAGTGACTGTGTGAAGAAAGAACTATTAGTTCAAATTTTATTTTATCTTAGGGTTTCTCTCTTGGTGAAATCTGTGAAATTGTATCCATGAAACCCTCTTGCATTGACGATCGAGACATTGTCTCTAACAGTGTGAGTAATGTTATGGATTATGGTTTGTTGGAAAGTTAGCTTAAAACTATGAACGCTATTGAAAATTAAGATTTACGCTTCACCTTAACAACATTTGATTTATCTTTGAACTTTTTAAGCAAGTCCTAATCGATCATAATCCCTCAAACATGAAATGTTTTCTCAAATATATTCTCGATGAGTCCCTCACATGAACTTTGAAGTGAACCTATCAATGAGGTCAGATATGTTCCTAGGAAAACCCATAGGATTTATATTCAATATTATTCAATAAATAAGTATTAGATATTTTTGGATATTCAGTAGTATCCCTATTTAAAACACTAAAAGCTCCTCCGAGAATTCAAGAAGCTCTGAGCAAGACTTTTCAATCAGGCTCACTGCATCGTGATTAAACAGAACAAAAGTTGCAAATTCAATATCATATATATGACACACAACTTCACAATAACCTGAGATAAATTTATATATGACACACAGCTTTTCAATATCCTAATTGCACTACTATTTATGATAATTTTAATATTTGGATTTGAATAATTGTATTCAGTCTATCCATATCATATCCATCATTGCTTAGTAGTTACTTACACGAACCCAAAATTACTACTTAAAGTAAGTTGAGTGCCATGTGAGCACAAATGAAACATAAAATTGAATTCTAGTTTTATATTTTGCAACCCCAACATGTACTAAAATGAAAGTGCAATGCAAAAGACAGAATATTGGTAAACGGAATAAAAAGTTTAAGTTGAAAAGAATGGGGAAAACCAATATGCAGTTATAAGAATACTTACGGAATGAACTCAAAACAGGTTCAGCACCTATGTTGTAACAACCCGGCTACCTTGTTGCTCTTGTGGTTCTGATTGTCTCCATCTTCTCTCGATAGTGGTTCCGGCCGAAAGGATTTTTAAAGCTACAACAGTGATCAAAACAGGGATAAAAACCACATTGTTATAAGGGTGACAATAACACTTCCGTAACCGGACAACCATAGGTGTACCTTCATCGCTGCATCAACACATTTTTGTTACTATTATAGCAATATCTCACTATTTTCTACATATGCTATTCTGGGTCTGATTATATATATTGGGGAGTATACCTGTATACAATACAAATGTAAGAACAACTATATCCTTAATTTCTCACTATGGAGGTTGACTATATTGTAGGCACAGTCTTCAATCTATCTATTGAAATGAGATGATTGCAAAATTGATAAACTTAGGAAGTACTCCAAAACAATGTAATGATTTCAAAAGCTGAATCTTTTTAGCCATAAAGATACTGCACTGCCAAAATTCCTCTAAAGCTTTATGATCACAGAAGCCGAAGGGGAAAAAACCATTTGAACATGATTGAAGAAAATTTCAAAAACTTCAAAGAATAAAAATATTACCAAGCAAAAGCAAAGAGCCATTTAGTTTGACATGATAAAAAGACAAACTTTACAATAGAAGAAATAGAATCAAAAACAAATCACGGTAAGGTGCTGAAGAAGTTGTGGTGGTTTAGAACGTCGGCGTCTTGTGGCGGTGGAAGTGGCGAATATCGTTCTTCATCCTTCACACAATATCGTGGCCAACTTTGTTATGATGCTAAAGAAGGACATTCTTCAGAAATTTAGGGAAAAATGAAACCCTAACGAAGGAAGATAGAAGGAGTGATGGTCCATGGAGAGAGAGAAATGCAGTGCTCTGTTTCTTCTGATTTTTTTTCTTTCGTTGATTTGCGTTTTGAGTTGATCAAGACGAAAGAAGAGATGAAGGACAAACTTTTGTAGTTCATCAAAAAAAGATTGAAATTTTGTGATAGAAAATGAGAGAAAAAGAAGGAAGAGGAATGTGCGAATGAGAGATGAAGAGAGATTGTCGAGAGAGATTGGATCCACAAAATTAGCATTGTATTCATTACTGGATCCACAAAATTAGAATTGTATTCATTACTTGTTTTCGTTTTTTTGAAACTGTCAACTCCAATCAATGTTATTAAAATCGACCCGGTGATCGACCCGAGTAGGTCACTAGGTCATTGGGTCAATGGTCGAACCGAGGGGTCACTAATTGACCTGCATGACCCGATATCAATAAATTTGGTATTAAATTAATATGAGAATTAGAAAAATGTAAGATATTATAAGTCAATATTTTTAAATTAACATGACAATGAAGAGCAGTATTGACCATACCATTAAAATGGGAATAAAAATCCCCGTTGCCGCCCTGTCGCCGCCTTCCATCTATTGTTTGAGGACATGTTTCTTTAAAACGTAGAAGCTACTGACATTTATTCTTCAACCCAAGAAAGCAGTCAGAAGAAACTCTGGCCGATCAAATGTTGTAAGAGCACAAAGTTAAGTAAAGGACAACATAAGTCTTTAGCTCAGTGAAGTAAATTAAATTTACCTGTTTGCTTGTTGCATCCACTAACACTACTCAGTGTTACTATAGCCCAATGGAAGTATTTAGTCAGTAATTAAATTTTAGCACATAGACCTGAATCCATACACCAAACATAAAAAATAATCTTGAGTCCCAAGCCATGAGTCATGTGACATTGAACCACTAATTTATAATCTGCAAGCATTTCCTATAGTATGCTGCAATTGTCATTGAAGTCCACATAACTAAATGATAAGCATAGCAGGTTTATGAGTATAATATTTTGCAAATTGAATTCAACCTGTACCACATCCAATATTTGGGTATTCTGTTAATACCAAAAGCTTAACGTCACCACCAGCGAAAATTACAATAGAAATTAGTTAAAAACACACATTCGAATTAGCTTTTAAAATATCAGTACTCATATGTGTTTCATTTTAAATAACTTCTATTGTTCAACTTAAATTATTCTAAAGTTCGATGAAATAAATACATTATGCTTAAACTGATTAAAAACTAAACAAAAACGAATAATCAAATTTCAAATGAGAATGTTCTTGAAACCAAAATCAAAATAATGAAACTGATCTCGAAACTGCTCATACTGAGCCCGTTATCGCTGCTCGTTGCTGCTCCTCGTCGCTCTCTGTTGCTGCCACCGACCCCTTTACACTGACACCAGCAAAAATCACAGTAAAATTCCCCAAACCCAAAAATCCCTAAAATCAAAATATGGTTCATGGAAAAAATAAACTGAATACCAAAACAAATCAAGAAAAAGGAACGAAAAATGTAAGCAGAGTTTATAGTATTTTCAATGTAAGACTGAAATGCATAAAATATGGAAAAAAGCATACATAAGCAAAACCCTAAAATTCAAAGCTTAAAATGAGTAATATGGTAGTCAACACCAATCTAAACCCTAACATCCCAAACCTAAAAATGTTGTTTGACAGTTAGAAAAGTGATGAAGAGGAGCGAATAGCAAGACTGAGATGCTTGTTTGCTATATCTGATGGTTTGAAGCAGAAAACCGATAATGAAAAGGAAAAATGAAAACTTACTTGTGAAGAAGATGAAGTTAGTACTAAAGAGGTGAGAAAGTAGATGGGTATGTTGAGAGCTTCTCTTTCGGGTTCCCGGTAGCAATCCTTCTCGTCGTTCCTTTCTTGCTTATTGACACTTGTTCCTTTGCTTTCCCGTTTTCCGTTTCTTGCTTCTCTTTGCCAGTTTCCCGTTTGCTTTCCCGTCGTTCCTTTCTTGCTTATCGTTGCTTGTTCCCGTTTCCGGTTTTCCCCTCACCCTCTCTTCTCTTTCGCCTCTCTCTTTCTTCTCTATCGCCTCTCCCTTTCTTCTCTTTCTCAAATTGCTTTCCTGATGCTCTTTGCCTCTCCTTTTTGATTTTTGACATCTGACCTACTTTTTTATTACAGTTGGAAACAATAATACAAAAATGTATAAAGGGGAGTTTAAAAATTGGACCAACAGGGTATAGGAATTCAACTATAGGAAGGGGGCAGGATAGTAATTTTGATGGAGGGTTAGTGGTAACTTTTTATAGTAGATTTCAAAATTAATTTTCAATAAAAGCTGAGGTGGTGTTAGCCTGCATTTTTCGACAGGCTTAATTAAATGCAGTCAACGAGGTTTGACTTGTCCTTTCAGGAGGTATTTTGTTGATTTCGACAGGAAGGAAGTTCTTTAAAGGAAGGATTCGACAAGACCTTGGAATTGGCATAAACGAAGAGCTAAAGCTAATTGTTGCGTTAAAAACACACTTGAGAGCAAGTGTACTCTTTCGCAGAAGTAGTATAAAAGAATATCGTATCCACAGAGATTAATTAACAAGTACTAAACTACTTAAAATTATTTATTGTTTAGACGAGTGAATAATTGAGTTGTAATTGAAACAATGAAATAAAAAGTAAACAATTAACAAATAATAAAATGCAAGATTTAATAGATGGAGAGAGAGGTCTAGGGTCGCGGTTTCACTTGCAAGCTTCGATTCCCCTATGTCTAATTCTACCTGAATTCCCTTATTTTATTCAGTTACCAATCCCTTTACTAAACCTATTAATCCGTTTGGTCATTCGTGATTAATATTCTTTTCCCTAAATCAATCCTAGTTTTGTCATGCTAGAATTTAAATTTAAGAAAAGCATGAAGTACAAAAAGGTTGAATGATTGGAAGACTAAATTAAAGTTTGGTCATGCATTAATTATAGCCCCAATTATCCTATAGGTCCACCAACTAATTGCAGTACGGTCGCTGATCAACTAATTGATTATGAACATTCAAAGGATTGTCAATCCTAATTATGTGATTAAAGCAATAGGACAATATTAATTGAAATAAAAACAGGAATTCAAATAAGAAATTAGAACATAAAGAGGTTTCTAAACATGCAAGATCCACCTAAGACCCTAGAAGAGGACTTAGGTGTCCATAATAATAAAGAACAATAAAAGAAAAAGAAGGTTCATGAATTACAGAAATAAGAATAACCCGGAAATAGAGAAAGTCTTAATCTATGTCTTCAATCTCCTTCTTTTGCTCCAAAGCTCTTCCACGGTGCCAAACAACTCTTCTCTCCCTCTGTAGCGTTTCCGTAGCTCTCGTTTGTGTATGTGGTGTCTAGCCCCCTTTCACAAGTGAAGCTCTCCTTTTATATTAATTCATTTTCTTTCTCTCCAAGCAAAGGATCAAGTCAAGATTGCTTCCACTATTAATTGCAAGATATGCCAATCCCTAAATATTAGGATTTAGATCCTTCCTAAATATGTGTTGCTTGCTCTCCACTCCATGCCTCTTTCTTTCTCTCCAAGTCACATGTGCATCACTTTTAATTGAAATCTCCAAGAGGATCTTCTTTTTATTACTGTGTGCCTTCTTGCATTAATGGGCTTGGGCTTGCTTTCTTTTATTCTAACATTTCTTCTAATTTCAGCCCACATTTATATTATTTTCTTTTTCTACCTTCCTGCAAATATAGAGTAATTTAAGTCAGTTATTTATTTAATCAATAATAATTACTCTAAAAACAACTCAAAATATCTCTAATAAATGCACTAAATTAGAGTTTATCAACTCCCCCACACTTAACTTTTGCTTGTCCTCAAGCAAATTTCCTGGCTCAATAAAATTTTCAAAGAAATAATAGAGACAGCCAAATAAGGGACTCAAAATTAGAAGTACAATGACAGACAATAGATAATATAGCACATATGAGGTGTCAAGAGGTTGCCCAATTAGAGGCTCATGTCGCTGAAGAATACATTTCTGTGAACAAGGGCACTCGCTCACAGTCTCTCTAAGTGTTTAGGGACTAGGGATATATACGCTCAAGTTTCCACAAAATGCACATTACCATAAGCTTGTAATTTGACCAAATCTCCACTAAATAGTTCACATGCATGCAAAAGATGGGGTTTCATGGGTTGTAATGGGGCCAAGGGTGAAATCATGCAAGGTAGGAAACAAGAAGAAAGGGATAATCAAAGGGCTAAAAACAAGAAGCAAGTAGTAACCTTTGAAACCAAATATGGAGCTCCTATCTATTTTAAAATTTTTGTCCAAACTCCAAATTAATTTCACTTTCATTATTCATTCTTCTTTTTCTATTGAGTCAACTCTTTTTGATTTGCTTTTTTTTTCTTAAGTAGACTCCTTTTTTTTTTTGGAATTGCCCTTTGGCTCTTTCATTCTTTTGACGTGCCTTTTCCGCCTTCTTGCATTTTTTTTTGTAGGAGGAAAAGGTAAGTGCATGGAAAACTCCTATTTTGTTTCCTTTGTGTGAAAATATTTTTGTAAACACATGATTCACTCCATTTTTTTTCTCTTCATCCTGACAAGATAGATAACTAAAGTATAGGACGAAATTGTAATTTTCAATAGGTGCTCCACATTCAATTTCAAATGGTTACCACAAACAAAAAAGAAAAAATTATATTTGGGTTGTTTGCTGGTGTTTTTAGCAAACAATCACTAGTTTTATTAGAAGGTTTGTGAGATCAAACTAGAAAAATCTCAAAGCAATGCCTCTGAATTGCTTATGGTTTTTGTTGAAGAAAACGTAGAAAAAGGGGACGATTTGCAAATGATTAACAGAATTGAAAAGAAAAGAAGCAGTAAATGGTGCAGGAATTGTAAAGAACAAACAAGTAAATTGCATTGAATCATAAAAATGGTACACGATCACGTACAGCGATTCTTCCACTCGTTTTTCGCTCTGGCTTGGAAGTTAGAGTTTCAGGAATCGGGTGTGTATTGTGATTTGCGACCTCTGTTTCTTCTCAGAAACAGTTATTTATACAAAGGAAAAGAGGGGGAAATTCGAACTAAGTAACTGCCTAACAATTTGAAAATAAGTAACTGCTCCTACTTTCGGCCAAGTAACCGCTCCTACTTTCGACCAAAACCGCTCTATCACGCTTCGACCAACTGCTAGTCTTCAACGCATAACTGCTCTGTTTTCTGTCTGTCGAAAGCCTGTGTCGATTTTCCTCTCTCTTGCTTTTGCTTCCCTGGAAACTTGTCGAGTTTACCTTGCGCACGACCATTTTCTTTGTCGAAATAATATGATCTTTGTGAAATAAATATAAATCAAGCCATGTTGACCATCTTTAATGAAGCCTGTCGAAATTACAGGCTAACAAATTGCCCCCCAAAAATGTCTTTTTCGACTGAACTTGAGGAGGAAGAAGAGAAAGACATTTTTTTGAATTCACCATCGAAATAACTTTGCACTTGAGTAAAATAGCTGTATACCTGATGTCACCACTGTTAAGTGTTGTTTCCATATTCAAACTTTGAACTTGAAGAGCCTGTAGTTTCGGCCTTTGACTATGTTTACTGATTCTCTGTTCTACCTTTGAATGGTTCCACCATTTTCTGTTACGTTAATAACGCCGTAATTAAAGTGATGCCTCGCTTCTCGGAACGCCAAACTCGTAACCAACTGACGCTCTCTCATACTTCTCCTTATAAATAGAAGAGTTTTGTTTCTCATCTTCACCACTCCATGATTTTCTTCTTTTTCCTTTCCCGTTCCAGGATCATTCCCTTTGCTTTGAGTCTTCCGCGTAACCTCATCCCTCATAATTGCAGTGAGGTTTCCTGGAGATTCAAAGTGATGGTTTTTGATCTCTGCAAATTATGGCTTTGCTCCTTTTTTCTTCATGTCACTTGATCTTGCAACTTTCTGAGTCTATGCGGGAGACTCAAAATGGGAGCAGGAAGATTCATCAGGTGTTTTGCCTTGATGATGACTGTCTTCCTTGGGGATGTCAATATCTCTTCTCTGAAGGGCTTCCTGAGGTTTATCAAGCAAGGAAACGCCCTGTTGAAAGGCTTACAAGCCTAACGTGCAGACGAAAGAATGACCCCCCGAACGACGGGAAGCGACAACGTGGTCGAAGAAGATCACCCAAAAGAGAAGTTACTTGGTCTTAAAAGACCAACTGCAATTCAGCGTTTATTTTATGCCTAGTTTATTTACCCTTTCGGCACTATGTAATTCACGAATGCCTCCTTTGGCATATGTAACTTGGCAACATTATAATGAAATTTCTTCCATTTTATTCTTGAGCAATTTCTTATTCCGTGCTTTCGACAATGTTTTGGCAACTTAAATGCCATGTTTTTACGCTTTCTTTATATTTATTCCAGCGTTATTTTAACTTCGTGCAACGTTGGCTTATACTTTTTCAAGTATTTACCATTTATACGCAAAATTCTTTCATCAGCGCCGATCTCTTCGACCTCATATGCGCCGTTTGAATAAACTTGTAAAATTTTAAATGGTCCTTCCCAACTTGGGGACCATTTACCAAAGACTCTATCTTTTTTATCCATAGGCAATAGGACCTTCCACACTAGATCACCTGAATTAAAGGCTTTAAACTTAACCTTTTTGTTATAAGTTTTAGTTACCCTCTCTTTCTGTCGAATAAGCGTATCTAAAGCTAATAACCTTTCTTCGTCTAAATCAACCAATTCATCAAGCATCATATTCCAATAATAATCAGAGGGAATCTCCCACTGTCTTTGAATTCTTGTTGATTGTAGACAAATTTCAACAGGCAACACTGCATCGTGTCCAAATGTTAGCCTATAAGGAGTAGTGTTGATAGATTCTTTGGGTGAATTTCGACAAGCCCATAATGCTTGATCAAGGGTATTATGCCAATTTTTTGGTTTCTGCCCAACATGTTTTTTAATCAAATTAATGATAACTTTATTGGCAGCTTCTACTTGTCCATTGGCTTGCGCATAATATGGTGTCGAAGTTAATAGCTTAAAACCAATTTCGGAAGCAAACTCTACCATTTTTCTACCAGTGAAAACTGATCCCTAATCTGTAGTAATGGTTTCTGGAATTCCAAACCTATAAATGATATGATTTTGAATAAACCTTATCACTGCTTCCTGATCAACATTGGCTAAAGGTATAGCTTCAACCCATTTGGTGAAGTAATCAATTCCCACAAGGATATATCTATGGCCCTTCGACGAAGTTGGCTTTATCTCTCCAATCACATCTAGAGCCCAACCTCTAAATGGCCAAGGTTTGACTATGGCATGCAATTCATTTGCAGGTACATGTTGTATCCCAGCATGCTTTTGACACTCTTGGCATCCCTTAGCAAATTCTATGCAATCTTTCAGCATAGTTGGCCAATACATTCCCTGTCGAAATAATAACCACTTCATTTTGTGGCCTACTTGGTGTGAACCACATGCTCCACTATGTGTATCAGAAACTGCTAAATATGCCTCATTTTCACTAAGACATTTTAATAGTACTCCTTCAGGAGTCTTTTTAAACAATTCGTTTCCAATTATCACATAACTCAAAGCTCTGTATTTTACCTTCTTATTGGTATTTCTTGTGGGATTTTGCAAATATTCCGCAATAGGCCTTCGCCAATCATTATTGGTCATATTGTCAAGAGCAAGAATTTCTGCTAAGTCAAAGTCACCAAAAAATTGACGTTTTTCGACAACGGCTAGTTCCTCGTTTGCGTTTGTATCTGTTGCCCCCCCAGTTGTTGGTGTTGACAATAGTGACGAAGAATAGTCATTAGAAATGATTTTATCCTTTATTTCAATTAACTCTTCCAGGCTTTGTTTTGAAACTTTATAGCCTGAAGCGATTTGTGCCAATTCATTTGCCACTTGATTATCAATTCGTGGTAAATGTTCTAAGTGAACAGACTCAAATCTTTTTAACAAAGCATTGGCAACAACAAAGTATCTGATAAGGTGCTCTTTAATGCATTTGTACTCTCTTATCAATTGTTTGACAACCAACTCAGAGTCACCTTTTATTTCGACATGACTTGCCCCCAGCTCAAGTAAAATTTCAAGGCCTACTATTAAAGCCTCATACTCAGCTTCATTATTGGAACAAACATCTCGAATTTTAAACTTATACTTCGTTGGAATGTTAGTAGGAGATATTATTAAAATACCAATCCCAACTCCATGTTTATGGCTTGAGCCATCAAAGTACAACCTCCAAGGATATACGTCTACAAAACTTAATGTTTCTTCGACAACAGAATGGTCTACTATAAAATCAGCAACCACTTGCCCTTTAGTTGATTTTAGAGGTTGATAAGTTAAGTTGTATTCTGACAAAGCCAAAGCCCATTTACCAATTCGGCTATGCATTATTGGTTTTGACAGCATGTGTTTAATAACATCAAAATGCGAATAAACAGAAACATCAGCTGGTTTTATATATTGCTTTAACTTTGTACACGAGAAATACAAACAAAGGCACAACTTTTCTATAGGAGTGTACCTCGTTTCGGCATCATTTAGGACCCTACTGAGGTAATAAATGGCTCTTTCGATACCACTATCATCCTCTTGTGCTAACATGCTACCTATTGTTCTATCAGAAGCTGCTATATACAATTTGAGCACTTTGTGTTTAATAACAGGCAACAAAATTGGTGGTTTCATCAAATAAGACTTGATTTCGTCGAAGGCTGCTTGATGCATTGGTTCCCATTTGAACTCTTCTTCCTTCTTCAGTCTTAACAATGGCGAAAAAACTTGTTTTTTGCCACTTAGATTTGATTATACCCAGAATAACCATCAAGCATACTAAGATAATCAAATCCTGCTGCTGAATCTATTAGCATTTCTGCCACAGGCATTGCGTATTCATCCTTGGGAGATGCATTATTTAAATCCCTAAAATCTATGCAAACTCTAAGAGTCCCATTTTTCTTTATTACAGGAACTATATTGGCTAACCATTCGACATACCTAGCAGTTCTGATAAATTTGTTTCTGAATAGCCTTTCGATTTCCTCTTTGATCTTAGCCAACACTTGAGGAGCAAATCTTCTTGGCACTTGCTTCACTGGTTTCTTCCCCTGGTCGAATTGGTAATTGCATTTCCACTACTTCTCGACTTAACCCAGGCATCTCGTCGTAATCCCAAGCAAAGCAATCTTTGAACTCCCTTAGCAATGTAATGACTTGGGTTTTTAGAGAAGCATCAATATTTGCACTAATATAAGTTGGCCTTTTTATTGAGCCATTTCCCAAATCAACTTCTTCTAACGGGTCTTGAGCTTGCATATGTTTTGTTAAATCTCTAGGATCCTTTTCAAAACCTAATGGATCATTATCATAGATACAGTCAAGTCTTTCATCTATGACTATGCCATTTTCTTCATGTAACTCACTGGCTTCGACAGCCATTGTTTGTTGAATAATTTCGGCCTCCATAGCCGCTTTAAACTTGTTTTCGGCCATATAAGCCGTAATTTTGTCCCATGCATTGGGCACTGACATGAGAACATTTTCAAGAACCAGTGTTCCACCCCGTTGGTCGAAAAACACCATCAGGATAGACACTATCATCTCCCATTATTTCTCTTTCCCAAACAAAACCATAATTTGGGTCAAGATGAACTGAGGCAAAAACATTATCCGCAGGAACATATGCCTCATTAGAAGATGAACATGGCGCAATCTTCGCCATTTGTTTCTCAAAATTTTCCTTGGTAACTTGGTTCACATCAGCACGGAAGTATCTCTGATCGGCTTCAACATACTCTACCAAACCATCTTCCTTCCACATTACTAAACGTTGATGCAAAGTTGAAGGGACAGCACCAACTCCATGGATCCACTCTCTACCAAGGAGTAAATTAAAATTCGCTTTAGAGGCTATCACTAAGAACAATGTAGTCCTCTTTATGGAACCAACAATTAAGTCCACCTCAATGGCCCCTAAAGAATGGCCAATTTTGCCTTCATAGTTGCTTAAGACAATGTTATGTGGCCTGAGGTCAGTATCGAACTTACCAATCTTCTTCAAAAGACCATGTGGCATCAAATTCACTGCAGCTCCACCATCCACTAACACTTTGTTAATTCCAACACCATTGACCTTGGCTTGGACATACAGGGGTTTCAAGTGGTTTTGCATACTCATATCTGGCTTCTCGAAGGTAGCCATTTGGTCTTCGACACAACCATCGTTCATCACATAGTAACACATTGGCTTATGATGAGCCATGTCCTCTGTGAAATCTTCTTCAACGTCATTTGGTACTGTGATAACATCGTACTCAAGAGGCAGTATTGATACCACATTGCAAACAACGTCGAGGTCATCTTTAGAATCGTTGAAATCAGACTCCATGTCTTCATCCATGTCGAAATCAGCATTTCTTTCTTTCACTGTTGACAATGGAGGAAATATTCTTTCAAGAGCAGGCCTTCTTGGCTTTTCTGTTACCACAGCCTTGCCTTTGGCCTTATTCGCTGCACACACATGACTAGCAACATCAGCATTCCTCTTTGTGGCAACTTCAGCTTTGTGAACCTCACTCTTCGCCACTATCATGCTGCGTGGAACTTGATTATTAGCCAAATAACTTGGAACCTGGTTAATGTCAAAGTGTGCCTTCTTCTTCTGTTGTCTTTGGTAACGACGCCACTGTGTTCTAGTCATGGGATTCTTACCCTTATAGTTATTCTTATAATTAAACTTAATAGCATCAGTACCTGGCTTGACAGCTTTAGCACGTTGATTATTGGACACCCACGCTTCGACAGTAGCACTAGCACTTGGGACAAAGGATTTACCTGTTGACAGCTTCAAATACCCTGTTGCTGAGGACTTCTCCTTAGCAAATTGTCGTTTACTTGTTGAAGGCTTTGCTGACACATTAGCCTCATAGCCAGGAAGATCTCCTTTTACAAAGTCAAATTTTGGCCTGTTATCAAGCCATTTTCTTTTGCGTTGTTGTTGATCCTGATAACCTTCGACAGCTTTAGCTGCTTCTTTATCGAAGACAGCACTGCACCTTGGGCAAAGCATAACTTCAGGGTTATTCCACTTACACCGATTGAGGAAATCTATCAACTCTTCCTCAGCCTTTGGATACACAGCATGTATCTTCCCATCATATTCTTTTAGGGTCACTTCCTGTTTCTTGCCTTCCGCATACATAAAACCCTTTAATTTTTTGGTGGCAGTCTTGACACACTTAGGAGGGTCAGCCATTTGAGCATCCACCATGCCTACATCAGCTTCGACAGGTTCAGAGTACATAGCTTCAGCCTTAGGCAATGGATCAACATCAATCTGCATAGGAGCTTTCATTTTCTTATCAGCAAATTTGAGTCTTCCTTCGTCAACTGCTTTTTGCACTAAATCCCTGAAGAGCACACAACGGTCAGTGTTATGTCCCAAAAAATTATGGAACTTACAATAACCTTTTTTCTTTCTTTGGTCAAGAGTTGGTATTTTAAGGCCTTTAGGCACTAATATTTGACCATCAGTTACTAAAAGATCAAAAATTTCATCACATTTAGTAACATCAAAAGTATAAGTCTTAGGCATAAATCTATCATTCTTAGGCTCTACAGGGTTATTCCCATTCGCAGGCCTTAATAATTTACAGGTATAAGGAGGACCAGGCTTAAGTTCAGCCACGTCTATCTCCTCTTCCTCGACATTACTATATGTAACGTCAAATTCTTCTTCGACATATGCCACTTTCTCTTTTTTATGATACCTATTCGACCTAGATTTTTCCTCTCTAAGCCTTTCAACTTGTCGAACTCTATCAGCCAAATGAGCCATATCTCGCAAATGAGATGTGTCTAATTTCTTTCTAATTGAGTAATCAAGGCCACCAGCAGCCATTTCGACAAGCTCATGTTCAGGGACTTGTGTGAAGCAACGAGATTTCAACAGCCTAAATCTGTTTAAGTAATCATCAATAGTTTCAGGCATTTTGTGCCGAACACTAGCCAATTCTTTAAGACTAATTTTCGACTGGCCCATGTAAAACTGTGCATGGAATGCCTTTTCTAATTGCCCCCATGTGAACATAGAACCAGGGGGTAAGGTCGTGAACCAAGTGAAAGCATTTTTAGTTAGAGAATTTGGAAAATATTTCATCTTCAAATTCTCATTTTGTGCTAAGTCTCCAGCCTCAGTCAAGAAACGAGCAATGTGTTCGACTGTGGACTCATTTGTATCACCACCAAACTTAGTAAACTTGGGAACTTTCCATCCCCTTGGTAACTCAGTTTGTAATACATATTCACATAATGGTGATACGAAGTTAGGCCTTTGTAAACCTATGTTAAGGCCATTTTGCGCCAAAATTGTTTCGACTAAAGTAGCTATATTGTTTTCTGTGCCAACATTGTGTTGTTGCACTTGTCGAACAACTTCATCAGCGTTCTGGTGTCTATTTACCAAAACTACTTCAGGGACGTGGTTTACTGCCCCTTGTAGTTCGCCTACAACTGTCAACGCTTCGACTGCAACTGCTTCTTGGGGGTTAACTGGCGACGCATTACCTGCAATAATAGGAACGTGCCTATTATTAACCGCTGGAACCCCAAAAAAGTCTGCAATCCTACTCATCTGATTTGCCAACATTTGGTAACTGTTATTGGTATTTTGAATCAATGGATTGAAAACTGTACCAATTTGTTGGGTAAGCATATTAACCATATCGTGATTACTCTCGTCTACTTGCTGTCTTAAGGCCAACAAAGACGTATTGGTTAATGCTGGGGGATTTCGACCAAATACGCTCTCAGAGGAGACATGTGTAGGGGAAAAGGTCGAAATATGTGGCATTCCAGTAGGAATGCCATACATTCCCAGAGGAAATGTGGGTAGATGCACGTTATTCAAACGTGGGTCTAAACCGTTTCCCATTGCCATGTAAGGGCTATGAAGCCCTGCACTTAACGGCAAAGACATAGGCAAAGATGCCATTTCTGACTGTGTTGAACCAACATTAGTCATTGATAATGGAGGGACGGTTATCGACGATGATGGTCCTGCGCTAATGTTTGCAGAATCCATTGTTGTTCCTTGCACTTGTGAAACCACAGGGTTGGAACTAGACGCATTATTCGTACTGGACCGAACCATTTTACCACTTCTTAAGTGCATACAACAGCGAATACAAATAAGAGAGTATAAACATGAACAAAATCAAAGGCAAAGTCCCACTGGGCGTGCCAATTTGTTTGCTGGTGTTTTTAGCAAACAATCACTAGTTTTATTAGAATGTTTGTGAGATCAAACTAGAAAAATCTCAAAGCAATGCCTCTGAATTGCTTATGGTTTTTGTTGAAGAAAACGTAGAAAAAGGGGACGATTTGCAAATGATTAACAAAATTGAAAAGAAAAGAAGCAGTAAATGGTGCAGGAATTGTAAAGAACAAACAAGTAAATTGCATTGAATCATAAAAATGGTACACGATCACGTACAGCGATTCTTCCACTCGTTTTTCGCTCTGGCTTGGAAGTTAGAGTTTCAGGAATCGGGTGTGTATTGTGATTTGCGACCTCTGTTTCTTCTCAGAAACAGTTATTTATACAAAGGAAAAGAGGGGGAAATTCGAACTAAGTAACTGCCTAACAATTTGAAAATAAGTAACTGCTCCTACTTTCGGCCAAGTAACTGCTCCTACTTTCGACCAAAACCGCTCTATCACGCTTCGACCAACTGCTAGTCTTCAACGCATAACTGCTCTGTTTTCTGTCTGTCGAAAGCCTGTGTCGATTTTCCTCTCTCTTGCTTTTGCTTCCCTGGAAACTTGTCGAGTTTACCTTGCGCACGACCATTTTCTTTGTCGAAATAATATGGTCTTTGTGAAATAAATATAAATCAAGCCATGTTGACCATCTTTAATGAAGCCTGTCGAAATTACAGGCTAACATGGGTACCAAAGAAAAAAATATAACAAATAGGCTCAAAGGGGGCAACTAATGGATAATTTCAACAAATAACTCTGAGGCCAGAAAAATCCTAAATCCCCAAATCTTTTTACATGATGCAAATCAATTTTCGCCTTGAAACGGTCAAAAGACAAATTCTAGTATGTAGCAAATTGGGAAACACACTCATAGAAAGAAAAGGGTAAAAATTTATGATTTAGTATCAATCCCCTTATGAAGGCTCAGATCTCACATTTAGAAGCTAGTTCACAAAAAGTACTCAAGAGGGACAAATGCTAATTATCAGCTTCCTAAGGACAACCCCACAGTTACAATTAAACACAAGTCTGTCAAGTAAATTAATTATGGGATCCCCTAAAGGCATAATCTCTATTTTTTAAAAATTTAAGCACTATTCATTCAAAAACAAGCCAGAAAAATGCTATCAACATATATAGTCGGTATGTGCTTTAATAGAGATATAGTGACAATATAAACTATCTTCCCCCACACTAGCATGGAGCATGGTCCTCAATGCAAAATATTCAAATAGGAGCAAAAGTAATAAAAGAGAGAGAAAGTAAGAGTGACTTCCCTGAGAGATCTTGTAGTTGGAGCTTATTCCTAAAAACGAAACAAAACAAAAACAAAAATGAAAATAACGGAAAATAAAACACAGGTTGCCTCCTATGAAGCGCTTGTTTAACGTCATGAGCCTGACGATAGTTGGTGCTCAATCAGGTGGCTCTCCAAGAGCAAATTTTACATCTAACGCAGTGCACCTTCTTAGCTTTCTAACAATGTGGTTCACATTGTTCTTTCTTTCTTCACGTGGTGGTTGAACTTCAAAGGATTGTGGAATTTTTATTTTATCTCCATCCACCACTATGCTAGGATTCTGCAAAATAAGAATTTTTTCCAAAAGGTCCTGTATCTTTAAATCATTAACAATGTTAGTTTCTGTAACACCCCCCTTTTACTATTACAATTAAATAGACAATCATCAGAGTCACCTCGAAGGGCGCTACATTTTTCACCATTTTAAAAAAAAACACCATTTATTCCAAAAAAAAATCTCCAAAATAATTTATATAAAAGAAATCACCAAGCAGCGGAAATATTAACCAGTTTAAACATCTCCAGAATTAACAATTAGAGACATCTCCAAAATTAATTAAAACAATTTCCAATAACTAAAATAATAGTTCAAAACGATAACTAACGACTCCCCGGTGCTACATATCAGAGCTGACACAGACCCAAACGAGAGAGGAAGCAAAACCTAGCAATTCCTCCACGAGCACTAGCGATCACCTGCAGCGTTGCCGCATGAGAGCAACATTCCAAGCAGAAGGGGTGAGTCTAACAGAGATAATAAGCAGATGATAAAAATATGCTAGCATCAGGTAACTACAGCAACACAATACAATTACACCATATCACAGCACCAGATACCAAAGGAAAAATCAATTTGACAGTGAACCACCAAAATTATAACATTCATAGACAATGGGATGATATGCAACCCCTCCAGTGGGCATATGCATGCGGTACCGATCACCAAAATGAGCCACGACGGGCATATCACCAATAAACACCAGAGGCAGAGCCTATATCACCAAAACATGCATATGACAATGCGACACCATGATTATGCACCAACTCACCATAACAAGTATTTAAAATAAATACTATATCACCAGAATCAAAACAAATGATTTCACCAAAAATAGCACCAAGTTGTAGCATCACAGCTACCACTAAACTCTCCTGAGCATACCAGCACCGCACCTGAAATATTAACACCAGACGGCTCCACAACGCGGACATAACGCACGCACACCACGCACAAGACTGGCGCACAGCGCCTAGGCACATCGCACCTACTTCAGCGAATTAATTAAAATAGCAAACGACATCGGATTTCAACAAATAAATACTTGTTGGAAAGCCCTATGGGTCTGGTTATCATCCCTAAGTTCAGTTTTTGAAGGAGAGTGTCCAATAGGTACAGTTTTCGAAAAGCACACAGGCTAGTTGCAAAAGAGGACAGTTTCTGTCCTTCAAATTCAAGCAATTCCAAAGTGACCAAAACTCAATCAAATTGCATGAAACTTGTGCATAAACTGGGGAAAATTTTGTCTAGTTTTCAAAGAAATTGGATTCGTTCGAAAAGGAGTTCTTTTGAAAACGTGGTAACCAAAACACTGACCCTGTGTCCAGATTGTTTCCAGAATCTTACTCTAACTTGTGGAATTCATATCTCGAGCTACACAACTCTAAACGCAACCAAACCAGTGCCAAATTAACAAGCATTAAGTCTATTTTCCAGAAAAATAAACCACATAATTTTTCGGTCAATACAACGTTCCCAGTCACCGAAATACCGAATCTATACCCAAATCGTTTCCAGAATTTTAACCTAACTTGTATCGCCTATAACTCGAGCTATACAACTCCGAATTTGACGAAACCAGTGCCAAAACGACCGGCGTTAAGTCTATTTTCAAAAAAAATCAACCTCATAATTTTTGGATCAACCAAACAGCGCCAGTTTTAGAAAAACCGAACCTGTGTCCAGAATCGCTAAATTGCCAAACACCAAACCCTAACGGCAACGACACCGCAACCACCACAACAAAAACGACAATTCGACAACGCGACAACAACAATCAACCACGCACAGCAACAACAAAAACACGAACAATAACAACACCATCATCGTGATACAACAATCACGCAACAACAAATAACGAAACAAATCACAATAACGTGCAATAATCATCAAAGCACCAATCTCAACGAAAACACGATATGCAACAACACAAACAATTCAACAAAACCCTAGACTACCCACACATAATTATCATCAACCCATTATCAAGGTTAAGCCCACCCTTACCTCGAATAACGTAAGCTCCGGAACACGACGAACGAGACACGAACAAAACCACAGCAACACGAACGATCCCCTTTTGAAATTCTTCGCGAAACCCTCCTCTTCTCTCCCTCTTTGCGCCGCGTGCTCTCTCTCTCACTCTCACTTTCGTTTTTCTTTTGCTTGCTGCGAATGAGGGTTTGGCTTAAACCCCCAGGGTTTAAGTTGAGGGCTCAGTAAACACTGGGCTCTCTACGTCACCACCTCCTTTACTCGTTTCACCTCCTACGCATATAAAATATTAACCTTTTAATTTATCTATATCCCGCCTCCAAATTATTTTAATAATTCAATCAACTATTTTAAGTTGTGGAATTTTTATTTTATCTCCATCCACCACTATGCTAGGATTCTGCAAAATAAGAATTTTTTCCAAAAGGTCCTGTATCTTTAAATCATTAACAATGTTAGTTTCAACCACATCATTAAAATAAGGAGAGGTGAAAATAGAGAAATTTTCGTTGGAGTTTAAAGCTTTAATCACATCCTCTTCTTTACCACTCCTTAAAGTTACCTTTCCCCTGTGAACCTCAATTGCAGCATCACCAATGGTTAAAACAATTTGCCCAAAAATTTGGGTTTTCTCCTCTTTCTCCAAATCATGAACCAATGGATCTTTCTCATTCTTCTCACAACCGCTTTCATCAGTGGAATCTGTTGTCTCAATTTGACTCCCCTCAGTAGGAGTCTCTTCATCTTTCTTGAGAGCTTCTTCCTCTAAATTAGCTTTTACCGATAATTCTTCATCATTACTAATAATATTATCTTTGTATTGCTCAGATTCTTCATTTGGGGTAGACTTAGTTTGTAAATATAGAGTTTCTTCAGCCAACTGAGTTGTTACCATATCAATAACCTTTGACAATTGATTCTTCAAGTTATCAAATTTGTCAATCATATTTTTCTCAAATCTATCAAATCTTTCATTTGTTTGCTCCATAAATTTAACCAAGACCTCATCGATATCAGACTCCTCCTCTTTCCTCTGCACTTGTAGTGGCTCATAATTATCCCAGCTCGAGGAATCAGGAGGTGGCTCATAGTCATCCCAATAGTTTGAATAAGGCAGATAAGGAGGAGGAGAAAATGGGTGTTGACATTGAGGCATATACCAATATAACTTCTCTAAATTCCTTTTCGCCTCTGCCTCTCTAATATAATCTCCAAGAGTTTTAACCATGATGTAGATTTTTCTCTGCAAAACAAAGTGAACTGCAACGAGCTTTTGGGAAAGTGTTATCAATTGTTTTTTAAATATTTTTTTAATAAGATAAATAAAAAACAAAGTTAAAATAAAAACATAAAAAAATGTCTAAAGCAATAAAAATCTTTTTCGTTTAATATTGCTAAATTAATCCCCGGCAACAGCGCCAAAAACTTGTTGCGTTAAAAACACACTTGAGAGCAAGTGTACTCTTTCGCAGAAGTAGTATAAAAGAATATCGTATCCACAGAGATTAATTAACAAGTACTAAACTACTTAAAATTATTTATTGTTTAGACGAGTGAATAATTGAGTTGTAATTGAAACAATGAAATAAAAAGTAAACAATTAACAAATAATAAAATGCAAGATTTAATAGATGGAGAGAGAGGTCTAGGGTCGCGGTTTCACTTGCAAGCTTCGATTCCCCTATGTCTAATTCTACCTGAATTCCCTTATTTTATTCAGTTACCAATCCCTTTACTAAACCTATTAACCCATTTGGTCATTCGTGATTAATATTCTTTTCCCTAAATCAATCCTAGTTTGGTCATGCTAGAATTTAAATTTAAGAAAAGCATGAAGTACAAAAAGGTTGAATGATTGGAAGACTAAATTAAAGTTTGGTCATGCATTAATTATAGCCCCAATTATCCTATAGGTCCACCAACTAATTGCAGTACGGTCGCTGATCAACTAATTGATTATGAACATTCAAAGGGTTGTCAATCCTAATTATGTGATTAAAGCAATAGGACAATATTAATTGAAATAAAAAGGAATTCAAATAAGAAATTAGAACATAAAGAGGTTTCTAAACATGCAAGATCCACCTAAGACCCTAGAAGAGGACTTAGGTGTCCATAATAATAAAGAACAATAAAAGAAAAAGAAGGTTCATGAATTACAGAAATAAGAATAACCCGGAAATAGAGAAAGTCTTAGTCTATGTCTTCAATCTCCTTCTTTTGCTCCAAAGCTCTTCCACGGTGCCAAATAACTCTTCTCTCCCTCTGTAGCATTTCCGTAGCTCTCGTTTGTGTATGTGGTGTCTAGCCCTCTTTCACAAGTGAAGCTCTCCTTTTATATTAATTCATTTTCTTTCTCTCCAAGCAAAGGATCAAGTCAAGATTGCTTCCACTATTAATTGCAAGATATGTCAATCCCTAAATATTAGGATTTAGATCCTTCCTAAATATGTGTTGCTTGCTCTCCACTCCATGCCTCTTTCTTTCTCTCCAAGTCACATGTGCATCACTTTTAATTGAAATCTCCAAGAGGATCTTCTTTTTATTATTGTGGGCCTTCTTGCATTAATGGGCTTGGGCTTGCTTTCTTTTATTCTAACATTTCTTCTAATTTCAGCTCACATTTATATTATTTTCTTTTTCTACCTTCCTGCAAATATAGAGTAATTTAAGTCAGTTATTTATTTAATCAATAATAATTACTCTAAAAACAACTCAAAATATCTCTAATAAATGCACTAAATTAGAGTTTATCACTAATATTTCGACAGAGCAAGAAGTTGAAGACTAGTAGCAGATCAGAATCCAAGCGCTTGTGGTCGAAGCGTGATGAAGCGGTTCTTGTCGAAAGTAGGAGTAGCAGTTATTAGTTTTCAAATTTCTAGGCAGTTACTTAGTTTAGTTTTTCCCCCTCTTTTCCTTTGTATAAATAGTAGTTTCTGAGAAGAAACAAAGGTCACAATCTTTCATACCAAGTTCCCACGCTCAAAGTACCGACACGCACTGAGAAACGAGTACAAGGAACGCATGTATGATCTTGTGCACCACCCTTTAAATTAATGCAATTTTAATTTTCCTTTCTTTACGTTCCCTGCAGATTTTTTCTTTGTTTTATCCTCCCTCATTTGGAGTAATTTGACGGTTTCGCGGAGAAATCGACGGTTATCTTCTTCTTTTTACTTTTAAACGCACTATTCTGTAAAAACTCTAAACACAAATGGTCTTAGGATTCACTGGTTGATCCTGCAAGTTAACCAAATTGGAGACCAGCGGTGTTTACCAAAATCCACGGTAAACAAATTGGCACGCCCAGTGGGACATTTGTGTCGAAATATTAGAGTGTTAGTTAACAGAATCTTGGAATATAATTGTTTATGCGCCTGAGGAGTGGTAAGTCTTTGTCAAAGATGTCACGTTCTGGCGCAAGTTTTTCGAACGCACAGAGTGGCCCTGAGAATGCGTCTGTCAATGACGCTAATCCAGTAACCGCTATGGGAATAACTGCTCCAATGCCTTCGACAGGCATGATCGCAGTTACATCTCCTGTGCTTAATCCTTTACCAACAATGGCCACCACGGTGACCACACAGCCTAATGAAATGGCTTCTATGCCACAAACAATGGGAACGTCTAACCCATATATGACTAGTGGTCATATCCCATTTAGCATGCCTATAGTTGGTCGACATCTCCCTTGTGGTATGCCAACTGGCATGATGGTAGGCTTGCAAACCAATTCATCAACGTGTGCAGATAACATAATGAATGGTGGTTTCTCCCCTATGCATGCCTCTCAAGAGGGCATTTATGGTCGAAATGCCCAACCCTCATTAACCACAGCATCTTTGTTGGCTTTGAGGCAACAAATAGATGATGCTAATCATGATATGGTTAATATGTTAACCCAGCAAATTGGTACAGTATTCAACCCTTTGATACGTGATACCAATAACAGTTACCAAGCATTGGCAACTCAAATGGGTCGAATTGCAGATTTCTTTGGCACTCCAAGAATGCAGAATCAGCCAATACCCCAAGTACAACCTTTGAGGCCTGTAGAAATCCCCTTAGAAAGGCCTAACATTGAATTGCCTAGAAATCAGGCACAAGCACAAGTTGTCGAACAACCCTTGCAGGGGATGGTTGAAAATGAGCCTGATATAGTGTTAGTAAATAGAAATCAAAATTCTGATGAAGTAGTCAGGCAAGTGCAACAAAACAATTTTGGAGCACAAAACAATCTGGCTAATATGGTCGAAACTATTTTAGCCCAGAATGGCCGTAACTTAGGATTACATAGGCCTAATTTTGTGTCGCCCTTGTCAGAATACACCTTACAAACAGAGCTGCCTAGGGGATGGAAAATTCCCAAGTTCACAAAGTTCGTTGGAGAAACCAGTGAATCTACCGTCGAACACGTGGCTCGTTATTTGACTGAGGCTGGCGATCTAGCACACAATGAGAATTTAAGGATGAAATACTTTCCAAATTCTCTAACTAAGAACGCCTTCACATGGTTCACTACACTGCCTCCAAATTCAATTTTTAATTGGAGTCAATTAGAAAAGGCTTTCCATGAGCAGTTCTATATGGGCCAATGTAAGATTAGTCTTAAAGAACTGGCTAACGTTCGACGCAAGGGGGCAGAATCTGTTGATGATTATCTCAATAGATTTAGACTACTCAAAGCAAGGTGCTTTACTCCAGTGCCTGAGCATGAGTTAGTCGAAATGGCTGCAGGTGGCTTAGATTATTCTATAAGAAAGGAACTAGATACTCTACACTTAAGAGATATGACGCAATTAACTGATAGAGTTCGACAAGTCGAAAAACTCAAAGCTGAAAAAGCCAGAACAAGTAGGTTCCATAATAAAAAAGAAATGGTTGCTTATGTCGAAACTAGTGACAGTGACCAAGAATTCGACATATCTTACGAAGATGTCGAAGAAGAGGTTAATATTGCAGGATTGAAATCAGGACCTCCTTATACCTGTCGATTGGCTCGTTGTCGAAAAAAGGAGAAATCTGGAGACAACAAGGTATTTTCGACCTGATGACGTCATTAGAGCAGTTAAGAGGAATTTCAAAAATGTCTCTTTTCTGCCTTACATAAAGCTCCAGTCGAAAAAGACATTTTTGGGGGGCAATTTGTTAGCCTGCATTTTTCGACAGGCTTAATTAAATGCAGTCAACGACGTTTGACTTGTCCTTTCAGGAGGTATTTTGTTGATTTCGACAGGAAGGAAGTTCTTTAAAGGAAGGATTCGACAAGACCTTGGAATTGGCAGAAAAGAAGAGCTAAAGCTAATATTTCGACAGAGCAAGAAGTTGAAGACTAGTAGCAGATCAGAATCCAAGCGCTTGTGGTCGAAGCGTGATGAAGCGGTTCTTGTCGAAAGTAGGAGTAGCAGTTATTAGTTTTCAAATTTCTAGGCAGTTACTTAGTTTAGTTTTCCCCCCTCTTTTCCTTTGTATAAATAGTAGTTTCTGAGAAGAAACAAAGGTCACAATCTTTCATACCAAATTCCCACGCTCAAAGTACCGACACGCACTGAGAAACGAGTACAAGGAACGCATGTATGATCTTGTGCACCACCCTTTAAATTAATGCAATTTTAATTTTCCTTTCTTTACGCTCCCTGCAGATTTTTTCTTTGTTTTATCCTCCCTCATTTGGAGTAATTTGACGGTTTCGCGGAGAAATCGACGGTTATCTTCTTCTTTTTACTTTTAAACGCACTATTCTGTAAAAACTCTAAACACAAATGGTCTTAGGAATCACTAGTTGATCCTGCAAGTTAACCAAATTGGAGACCAGCGGTGTTTACCAAAATCCACGGTAAACAGGTGGATGCCACGTATTTATTTGGATATGTGTGTGGCTTTTTCTGATTGGCCCTAGTTGTAAGCCTATGTGGACAAACTCATAATTTATATTACTTATGATATGCCTAAGTATTACATTCTTTTTTTTTTTGAGATTAGAAAGTTCAGGTGAGTTGGGAAGTATTACATTCTATATCTAGTAGAACTGAGATACATCTATATAGAGTTAATAGCTAACAACCAAAGTTAACAATAAACTAACTGTACTGCTTATAACAAACTAACTAACTAATAACAGAAAACAAATTAACATAAATTAATTAACGGAATCGTTAGACTGTACAGAAGTTTTTTGTTGAATCTCCGTTAGACAGAAGCTAATAATAAAAGTACATAAATTCTTAGTAAAGCTGTTTTTGTTTTCTACCAAGTGATGACTGTACACATTAAATGGCAGTTCTTTGATTTAGTTAGATACATAACCCAAAAAAAAAAAATTAAGTTCCATTAATCACCTTTGGTGCCTAGTAAACAAGTAAAGTTGTATACAAGGAGAATTACTCCAAACATTAGAATGTAACCTAAGAACATCTCTTGCTTTTTCTTTCAAATACTTAGCACAATCCGCTTGCATTACCATGCAAAGCTTAGACACTGCTCCAACTCTCAACATCTCCAATACCACTTCTCTCGAAGCTGAATACGTCGCAATCACTGATAACACATGAATCGCTCTTTCATCCGTCGCAGTAGAAACTCTCAAAATCCTTTTAGAAATCATTGCAATTCCCGCAGCATGCTGAAGAAACTGTTCTCTTCCATCAGCACAAGAACACAAATAAGCCAAGAGATTAACTATAACCTCTGTCATATTCTTCTCTGGTTTCTCAAGTTCTAACTCAATGAGTTCTGTTACTGCACCTGCTTCCACAATCTTCGTTCTGCTTCTACCCAATGGACATGTTTCTAGAAGAACATGCAATGCTGATTTAATAGCTTGTTGAGATAGTACTTTTCTCTTTTTCAATACTCTTACCATTTCTATGAAGAATTTATCAATGTTTGATAAACTCCCTAAAATACTTGAATCCGCTACCTCTATTGTTAACTTCAATAAAACCATTGCTTCATTTACAATCTTGACGTTATTGTTATCTAAGTGAAGTTTCAAAATCCAAGTCAAAGCGTTGATAAAGTCAATGTTTTCTCCCACTAATGGCTTCATCATGTTATTGTTGACCATGCTTTGATTCCAAAGAAGACGGATAATTCTCAAAGCTTCTTCTAACCATGTTGTATTTGAATTTCTATTTCTATTTCCTTGCTTGAAATTCTTGTTAATAAGCATAACTACAGATTTTGCTACTCCTGCATCAACCATGCAAGTTCTGTTTTTCTCACTCTCTGTAGCTAAGTTAAGCAATTTCTCCAATGATTTTTTATAGCATTCAGGAAACTGAAGATCTCTGAGAAGTTTCTGAAGGTGGATTTTGTTAAGAGGTGTTTTTGAGGTTGTCATTTGATCATCACCGTTGGATGCATTTGATGAAGCCCATGCTTTGATTAACCTTTGTAATGTATGGTTAGGAGTCAAATACTCTTTGCTTCTTGGAAGTGGTTGATTGGTTACAGGACACACACAATTTCTGGCCTTTAGCAACCACTTTTCAATGCTTTCTCTGTCGTATGTTATGCCTGTCACGGTTGTTACAGGATCTTTCATCATCTGAAACGAAATTGGACAAACAAAATATTGAGGAATTTCAATTTCATGAGTCATTGTATATTGTATATAACAAATAAATGATATGTTCAGAAATGAGATTGTGTTTTGGTGAACAGCTAGCTATAGAAGAAAGAAGAAAATGTAGAGTTGCTAATTGTTTTCGTAAGAGAAAGCGGCTTTAGAAATACTAAGATTGTAAGAGATTATATATATATATATATATATATATATATATATATATATATATATATAGGTGATAAGGGTGATAAAAACTTGTGAGTTGTGACAAATTTTTCGTTGATTTTAGCGGTCATAGATGGTTACGGTTATGGTGAGTCTTTTGACCATATACAGCCCCTTCTTTTATATTTATTCACACCACACAAAGGCCCAATATCAGGGGGCCCAATCCAAACATTAAGGCTCAGATCGAATCGCAATATCGGACGGTCCTAATTCGTTAAGACAAACCCCACCACACTCTATAAATACAACATTCATTGCCTCATTAATGATAAGCATTCTCTTATTTATTACTTTGCTAAGACTACTCCACTGACTTTAACATCGGAGTGACTTTGCAGGTACAACACCAACAGGATCGGATACGGTCATTGACTAAAGACATCAACCACTAATTACCTCGGACCACCCTTCAAAATTGGAAGTACATTGCAGAACAGTTACTAATATTTGAGTATTTGTTAATTGAGTATTGGGTGGGTCGACAGGCAAAACTTGTAGTTTTTGTATGCAGCAACAGCTTGACATGATTATATTATTGTGGTTTTTGACTATTAAAATGCGTTGAATGAATGAATTTTCCAATTTTGCATCATGCTATACCAAGTGGCGTACTTTTAGTGGCTATCTGTTAACGTCGGATTGTCGTGTTTCAAACTGCAATTGATAGGAACTTTCTGAATTTAGGAGCGGTGGCTAATTAGACTTGACACAGGAGATTAACTAATTAGCAATACTCTCTTTAACACTCTTCGGTAAAATTCGCTCAAACTATACTCCCTTCGTCCCAAATTGTTTACAGTTTAAGATTTTGGCACACATTTTAAAGAAAATGATTAGAAGTCTGTTAGCCTGTAATTTCGACAGGCTTCATTAAAAATGGTCAACAAGGCCTGACTTATATTTCACGAAGACCAAATTATTTCGTCAGAGAAAATGGTCATGCGCAAGGTAAACTCGACAAGCTTCCGGGGAAGCAAAAGCAAGAGAGAGGAAAATGGACACAAGCTTTCGACAGACAGAAAACAGAGCAGTTATGCACTGAAGACTAGCAGTTGGTCGAAACGTGATAGAGCGGTTTTGGTCGAAAGTAGGAGCAGTTACTTATTTTCAAATTTCTAGGCAGTTACTTAGTTCAGTTTTCCCCCCTCTTTTCCTTGGTATAAATAATTGTTTCTGAGAAGAAACAGGGGTCGCAAATCACAATACACAACCCGATTCCTGAAACTCTAACTTCCAAGCCAGAGCGAAAAACGAGTGGAAGAATCGCTGTACGTGATCGTGTACCACTTTTACAATTCAATGCAATTTATTTGTCTTTTCTTTACAATTCCTGCACCACTTACTGCTTCTTTTCTTTTCAATTCTGTTAATCATTTGCAAATCGTCCCCTTTTCTACATTTTCTGAAACACAAACTAAGAGCAATTCGAAGGCAATTGCTTTGAGATTTTTCTAGTTTGATCTCACAAACCTTCTAATAAAACTAGTGATTGTTTGCTAAAAACACCAGCAAACAAATTGGCACGCCCAGTGGGACTTTGCCTTTGATTTTGTTCATTTTCGTACTCTCTTATTTGTATTCGCTGTTGTATGCACTTAAGAAGTGGTAAAATGGTTCGTTCTAGTACGAATAATGCGTTTAGTTCCAACCCTGTCGTTTCACAAGGGCAAGGAACAACAATGGATTCTGCGAGCATTAGCGCAGGACCATCATCGTCAACAACCGTTCCTTCATTATCAATGACTGATGTTGTTTCGACGCAGTCAGAAATGGCATCTCTGCCTATGTCTTTGCCGTTAAATGCAGGGCTTCATAGCCCTTACATGGCAATGGGAGACGGTTTAGACCCACGTTTGAATAACGTGCATCTCTACCCCCATTTCCTCTGGGAATGTATGGCATGCCTACTGGAATGCCACATATTTCGACCTTTTCCCCTACACATGTCTCTTCTGAGAGCGTATTTGGTCGAAATCCCCCAGCATTAACCAATACGTCTTTGTTGGCCTTAAGACAGCAAGTAGACGAGAGTAATCACGATATGGTTAATATGCTTACCCAACAAATTGGTACAGTTTTCAATCCATTGATTCAAAATACCAATAGCAGTTACCAAATGTTGGCAAATCAGATGAGTAGGATTGCAAACTTCTTTGGGGCTCCAGCGGTTAATAATAGGCAAGTTCCTATTATTGCGGGTAATGCGTCGCCAGTTAACCCCCAAGAAGCAGTTGCAGTCGAAGCGTCGACAGTTGTAGGCGAACTACAAGGGGCAGTAAACCACGTCCCTGAAGTAGTTTTGGTAAATAGACACCAGAACGCTGATGAAGTTGTTCGACAAGTGCAACAACATAATGTTGGCGCAGAAAACAATATAGCTGCTTTAGTCGAAACTATTTTGGCGCAAAATGGCCTTAACATAGGTTGACAAAGGCCTAACTTCGTATCACCATTATGTGAACATGTACTACAAACTGAGTTACCAAGGGGATGGAAAGTTCCCAAGTTTACTAAGTTTGGTGGTGATACAAATGAGTCCACAGTCGAACACATTGCTCGTTTCTTGACTGAGGCTGGGGACTTAGCACAAAATGAGAATTTGAAGATGAAATACTTTCCAAATTCTCTAACTAAAAATGCTTTCACTTGGTTCACAACCTTACCCCCTGGTTCTATGTTCACGTGGGGGCAATTAGAAAAGGCGTTCCATGCACAGTTTTACATGGGCCAGTCGAAAATTAGTCTTAAGGAATTGGCTAGTGTTCGGCGCAAAATGCCTGAAACTATTGATGATTACTTAAACAGATTCAGGCTGTTGAAGTCTCGTTGCTTCACACAAGTCCCTGAACATGAGCTTGTCGAAATGGCTGCTGGTGGCCTTGATTACTCAATTAGAAAGAAATTAGACACATCTCATTTGCGAGATATGGCTCATTTGGCTGATAGAGTTCGACAAGTTGAGAGGCTTAGAGAGGAAAAATCTAGGTCGAATAGGTATCATAAAAAAGAAAAAGTGGCATATGTCGAAGAAGAATTTGACGTTACATATAGTAATGTCGAAGAAGAGGAAATAGACGTGGCTGAACTTAAGCCTGGTCCTCCTTATACCTGCAAATTATTAAGGCCTGCGAATGGGCGTAACCCTGTAGAGCCTAAGAATGATAGATTTATGCCTAAAACTTAATACTTTTGATGTTACTAAATGTGATGAAATTTTTGATCTTTTAGTAACTGATGGTCAAATATTAGTGCCTTCAGGGATATTGTGCAAAAAGCAATTGACGAAGGAAGACTCAAATTTGCTGATAAGAAAATGAAAGCTCCTATGCAGATTGATGTTGATCCATTGCCTAAGGCTGAAGCTATGTATTCTGATGGTCAAATATTAGTGCCTAAAGGCCTTAAAATACCAACTCTTGACCAAAGAAAGAAAAAGGGTTATTGTAAGTTCCATAATTTTTTGGGACATAACACTGACCGTTGTGTGCTCTTCAGGGATATTGTGCAAAAAGCAGTTGACGAAGGAAGACTCAAATTTGCTGACAAGAAAATGAAAGCTCCTATGCAGATTGATGTTGATCCATTGCCTAAGGCTGAAGCTATGTACTCTGAACCTGTCGAAGCTGATGTAGGCATGGTGGATGCTCAAATGGCAGACTCTCCTAAGTGTGTCAAGACTGCCACCGAGAAATTAAAAGGTTTTATGTATGCTGAAGGTAAGAAACAGGAGGTGACCCTAAAAGAATATGATGGGAAGATACATGCTGTGTATCCAAAGGCTGAGGAAGAATTGATAGATTTCCTCAATCGGTGTAAGTGGAATAATTCTGAAGTTATGCTTTGCCCAAGGTGCAGCGCTGTCTTCGATAAAGAAGCAGCTAAAGCTGTCGAAGGTTATCAGGATCAACAACAACGCAAAAGAAAATGGCTTGATAAAAGGCCAAAATTTGACTTTGCAAAAGGAGATCTTCCTGGCTATGAGGCTAATGTGTCAGCAAAGCCTTCAACAAGTAAACGACAATTTGCTAAGGAGAAGTCCTCAGCAAAAGGGTATTTGAAGTTGTCAACAGGTAAATCCTTTGTCCCAAGTGCTAGTGCTCCTGTCGAAGCGTGGGTGCCCAATAATCAACGTGCTAAAGCTGTCAAGCCAGGTACTGATGCTATTAAGTTTAACTATAAGAATAACTATAAGGGTAAGAACCCTATGACTAGAACACAGTGGCGTCGTTACCAAAGACAACAGAAGAAGAAGGCACACTTTGACATTAACCAGGTTCCAAGTCATTTGGCTAATAATCAAGTTCCACGCAGCATGATAGTGGCGAAGAGTGAGGTTCACAAAGCTGAAGTTGCCACAAAGAGGAATGCTGATGTTGCTAGTCATGTGTGTGCAGCGAATAAGGCCAAAGGCAAGGCTGTGGTAACAGAAAAGCCAAGAAGGCCTGCTCTTGAAAGAATATTTTCTCCATTGTCATCAGTGAAAGAAAAGAATGTTGATTTCGACATGGATGAAGACATGGAGTCTGATTTTAATGATTCTGAAGATGATTTCGACGTTGTTTGCAATGTGGTGTCAATACTGCCTCTTGAGTACGATGTTATCACAGTACCAAATGACGTTGAAGAAGATTTTACAGAGGATATGGCTCATCATAAGCCAATGTGTTACTATGTGATGAACAATGGTTGTGTCGAAGACCAAATGGCTACCTTCGAGAAGCCAGATATGAGTATGCAAAACCACTTGAAACCCTTGTATGTCCAAGCCAAAGTCAATGGTGTTGGAATTAACAAAGTGTTAGTGGATGGTGGAGCTGCAGTGAATTTAATGCCACATGGTCTTTTGAAGAAGATTGGTAAGTTCGATACTGACCTCAGGCCACATAACATTGTCTTAAGCAATTATGAAGGCAAAACTGGCCATTCTTTGGGGGCCGTTGAGGTGGACTTAATTGTTGGTTCCATAAAGAGGACTACATTGTTTTTAGTGATAGCCTCTAAAGCGAATTTTAATTTACTCCTTGGTAGAGAGTGGATCCATGGAGTTGGTGCTGTCCCTTCAACTTTGCATCAACGTTTAGTAATGTGGAAGGAAGATGGTTTGGTAGAGTATGTCGAAGCAGATCAGAGCTACTTCCGTGCTGATGTGAACCAAGTTACTAAGGAAAATTTTGAGAAACAAATGGCGAAGATTGCGCCATGTTCATCTTCTAATGAGGCATATGTTCCTGCGGATAATGTTTTTGCCTCAGTTCATCTTGACCCAAATTATGGTTTTGTTTGGGAAAGAGAAATAATGGGAGATGATAGTGTTTATCCTGATGGTGTTTTTCGACCAACGGGGTGGAGCACTGGTTCTTGAAAATTTTCTTATGTCAGTGCCCAATGCATGGGACAAAATTACAGCTTATATGGCCGAAAACAAGTTTAAAGCGGCTATGGAGGCCGAAATTATTCAACAAACAATGGCTGTCGAAGCCAGTGAGTTACATGAAGAAAATGGCATAGTCATAGATGAAAGACTTGACTGTATCTATGATAACGATCCATTAGGTTTTGAAAAGGATCCTAGAGATCCAACAAAGCATATGCAAGCTCAAGACCCGTTAGAAGAAGTTGATTTGGGAAATGGCTCAATAAAAAGCCCAACTTATATTAGTGCAAATATTGATATTTCTCTAAAAACCCAAGTCATTACATTGCTAAGGGAGTTCAAAGACTGCTTTGCTTGGGATTACGACGAAATGCCTGGGTTAAGTCGAGAAGTAGTGGAAATGCAATTACCAATTCGACTAGGGAAGAAACCAGTGAAGCAAGTGCCAAGAAGATTTGCTCCTCAAGTGTTGGCTAAGATCAAAGAGGAAATCGAAAGGCTATTCAGAAACAAATTCATCAGAACTGCCAGGTATGTCGAATGGTTAGCCAATATAGTTCCTGTAATAAAGAAAAATGGTACTCTTAGAGTTTGCATGGATTTTAGGGATTTAAATAATGCATCTCCCAAGGATGAATACGCAATGCCTGTGGCAGAAATGCTAATAGATTCAGCAGCAGGATTTGATTATCTTAGAATGCTCGATGGTTATTCTGGGTATAATCAAATCTTCATTGCTGAAGAGGATGTGTCGAAAACTGCTTTTAGATGTCCAGGGGCATTGGGTGTTTATGAATGGGTAGTAATGCCCTTTGGCTTAAAGAATGCTGGTGCTACATATCAGAGGGCCATGAATTCTATGTTTCATGATTTTATTGATGATTTTATGCAAGTATACATAGATGATGTGGTGGTTAAATCTTCCTCAGAAAGTGGTCATTTAGACCATCTTCGCCGTTCTTTTGAAAGAATGAGGAAATATGGATTGAAATTAAATCCATTAAAATGTGCCTTTTGTGTGCGTGCAGGTGATTTCTTGGGTTTTATAGTGCACAAAAAAGGCATTGAAATCAATCAAAATAAGACTAAGGCAATTATGGAAACGAAGGCCCCTTCGACCAAAAAGGAGCTTCAGTCGTTGCTGGGGAAAATCAATTTCCTTCGAAGATTTATATCAAATCTAAGTGGCAAAACACAAGTTTTTTCGCCATTGTTAAGACTGAAGAAGGAAGAAGAGTTCAAATGGGAACCAATGCATCAAGCAGCCTTCGACGAAATCAAGTCTTATTTGATGAAACCACCAATTTTGTTGCCTGTTATTAAACACAAAGTGCTCAAATTGTATATAGCAGCTTCTGATAGAACAATAGGTAGCATGTTAGCACAAGAGGATGATAGTGGTGTCGAAAGAGCCATTTATTACCTCAGTAGGGTCTTAAATGATGCCGAAACGAGGTACACTCCTATAGAAAAGTTGTGCCTTTGTTTGTATTCTTCGTGTACAAAGTTAAAGCAATATATAAAACCAGCTGATGTTTCTGTTTATTCGCATTTTGATGTTATTAAGCATATGCTGTCGAAACCAATAATGCATAGCCGAATTGGTAAATGGGCTTTGGCTTTGTCAGAATACAACTTAACTTATCAACCTCTAAAATCAATTAAAGGACAAGTGGTTGCTGATTTTATAGTAGACCATTCTGTTGTCGAAGAAACATTAAGTTTTGTAGACGTATATCCTTGGAGGTTGTACTTTGATGGTTCAAGCCATAAACATGGAGTTGGGATTGGTATTTTAATAATATCTCCTACTAACATTCCAACGAAGTATAAGTTTAAAATTCGGGATGTTTGCTCCAATAATGAGGCTGAGTATGAGGCTTTAATAGTAGGCCTTGAAATTTTACTTGAGCTGGGGGCAAGTCATGTCGAAATAAAAGGTGACTCTGAATTGGTTGTCAAACAATTGACAAGAGAGTACAAATGCATTAAAGAGCACCTTATCAGATACTTTGTTGTTGCCAATGCTTTGTTAAAAAGATTTGAGTCTGTTCACCTAGAACATTTACCACGAATTGATAATCAAGTTGCAAATGAATTGGCACAGATTGCTTCAGGCTATAAAGTTTCAAAACAAAGCCTGGAAGAGTTAATTGAAATAAAGGATAAGATCATTTCTAATGACTATTCTTCGTCGCTATTGTCAACACCAACAACTGGGGGGGCAACAGATGCGAACGCAAACGAGGAACTAGTCGTTGTCGAAAAACGTCAATTTTTTGGTGATTTTGGCTTAGCAGAAATTTTTGCTCTTGACAATATGACCAATAATGATTGGCGAAGGCCTATTGCAGAATATTTGCAAAATCCCACAAGAAATACCAATAGAAAGGTAAAATACAGAGCTTTGAGCTATGTGATAATTGGAAACGAATTGTTTAAAAAGACTCCTGAAGGGGAACTATTAAAATGTCTTAGTGAAAATGAGGCATATTTAGCAGTTTCTGATACACATAGTGGAGCATGTGGTTCACACCAAGTAGGCCACAAAATGAAGTGGTTATTATTTCGACAAGGAATGTATTGGCCAACTATGCTGAAAGATTGCATAGAAGTTGCTAAGGGATGCCAAGAGTGTCAAAAGCATGCTGGGATACAACATGTACCTGCAAATGAATTGCATGCCATAGTCAAACCTTGGCCATTTAGAGGTTGGGCTCTAGATGTGATTGGAGAGATAAGGCCAACTTCGTCGAAGGGCCATAGATATATCCTTGTGGGAATTGATTACTTCACCAAGTGGGTTGAAGCTATACCTTTAGCCAATGTTGATCAAGAAGCAGTGATAAGGTTTATTCAAAATCATATCATTTATAGGTTTGGAATTCCAGAAACCATTACTACAGATCAGGGATCAGTTTTCACTGGTAGAAAAATGGTAGAGTTTGCTTCTGAAATTGGTTTTAAGTTATTAACTTCGACACCATATTATGCGCAAGCCAATGGTCAAGTAGAAGCTGCCAATAAAGTTATTATTAATTTGATTAAAAAGCATGTTGGGCAGAAACCCAAAAATTGGCATAATACCCTTGATCAAGCATTATGGGCTTGTCGAAATTCACCCAAAGAATCTATCAACACTACTCCTTATAGGCTAACATTTGGACACGATGCAGTGTTGCCTGTTGAAATTTGTCTACAATCAACAAGAATTCAAAGACAGTGGGAGATTCCCTCTGATTATTATTGGAATATGATGCTTGATGAATTGGTTGATTTAGACGAAGAAAGGTTATTAGCTTTAGATATGCTTATTCGACAGAAAGAGAGGGTAGCTAAAACTTATAACAAAAAGGTTAAGTTTAAAGCCTTTGATTCAGGTGATCTAGTGTGGAAGGTCCTATTGCCTATGGATAAAAAAGATAGAGTCTTTGGTAAATGGTCCCCAAGTTGGGAAGGACCATTTAAAATTTTACAAGTTTATTCAAACGGCGCATATGAGGTCGAAGAGATCGGCACTGATGAAAGAGTTTTGCGTATAAATGGCAAATACTTGAAAAAGTATAAGCCAACGTTGCAAGAAGTTAAAATAACGCTGGAATAAATATAAAGAAAGCGTAAAAACATGGCATTTAAGTTGCCAAAACATTGTCGAAAGCACAGAATAAAAATTGCTCAAGAATAAAATGGAAGAAATTTCATTATAATGTTGCCAAGTTACATGTGCCAAAGGAGGCATTTGTGAATTACATAGTGCCGAAAGGGTAAATAAACTAGGCATAAATAAAACGTTGGATTGCAGTTGGTCTTTTACGACCAAGTAACTTCTCTTTTGGGTGGTTTTCTTCGACCACGTTGACACTTCCCGTCGTTCGGGGGGTCATTCTTTCGTCTGCGCGTTAGGCTTGTAAGCCTTTCAACAGGGCGTTTCCTTGCTTGGTAAACCTCAGGAAGCCCTTCAGAGAAGAGATATTGATGTCCCCAAGGAAGACAGTCATCATCAAGGCAAAACACCTGATGAATCTTCCTGCTCCCATTTTGAGTCTCCCGCATAAACTCAGAAAGTTGCAAGATCAAGTGACATGAAGAAAAAAGGAGCAAAGCCATAATTAGTAGAGATCAAAAACCATCACTTTGAACCTCCAGGCAACCTCACTGCAATTATGAGAGATGAGGTTACGCGGAAGACTCAAAGCAAAGGGAATGATCCTGGAACGGGAAAGGAAAAAGAAGAAAATCATGGAGTGGTGAAGATGAGAAACAAAACTCTTCTATTTATAAGGAGAAGTATGAAAGAGCGTCAGTTGGTTACGAGTTTGGCGTTCTGAGAAGTGAGGCATCACTTTAATTACGGCGTTATTAACGTAAAGGAAAATGGTGGAACCATTCAAAGTTAAAACAGAGAATCAGTAAACATAGTCAAAGGCCGAAATTACAGGCTGTTCAAGTTCAAGGTTTGAATATGGATTATTGATGGCAACTTATGAGGCAAAAGAAGTGGAAGAATTGGAGAAGCCTTATAGGAAATGGTGAGATAAGGCATTTACTGAGAAGTAAAACTTTGAAGGCCACGTAATACACCAATATAGGAGTAACGTCAACAACACTTAACAGTGGTGACATCAGGTATACAGCTATTTTACTCAAGTGCAAAGTTATTTCGATGGTGAATTCAAAAATGTCTTTCTCTTCTTCCTCCTCAAGTTCAGTCGAAAAAGACATTTTTGGGGGGCAATTTGTTAGCTTGTAATTTCGACAGGCTTCATTAAAAATGGTCAACAAGGCCTGACTTATATTTCACGAAGACCAAATTATTTCGACAGAGAAAATGGTCATGCGCAAGGTAAACTCGACAAGCTTCCGGGGAAGCAAAAGCAAGAGAGAGGAAAATGGACACAAGCTTTCGACAGACAGAAAACAGAGCAGTTATGCGCTGAAGACTAGCAGTTGGTCGAAGCGTGATAGAGCGGTTTTGGTCGAAAGTAGGAGCAGTTACTTATTTTCAAATTTCTAGGCAGTTACTTAGTTCAGTTTTTCCCCCTCTTTTCCTTGGTATAAATAACTGTTTCTGAGAAGAAACAGGGGTCGCAAATCACAATACACAACCCGATTCCTGAAACTCTAACTTCCAAGCCAGAGCGAAAAACGAGTGGAAGAATCGTTGTACGTGATCGTGTACCACTTTTACAATTCAATGCAATTTATTTGTCTTTTCTTTACAATTCCTGCACCATTTACTGCTTCTTTTCTTTTCAATTCTGTTAATCATTTGCAAATCGTCCCCTTTTCTACATTTTCTGAAACACAAACTAAGAGCAATTCGAAGGCAATTGCTTTGAGATTTTTCTAGTTTGATCTCACAAACCTTCTAATAAAACTAGTGATTGTTTGCTAAAAACACCAGCAAACAGAGTCAAGATTTTTTAAAAAGTGTTATCCATTTACCAATTAACCATTTATCTCTCTACATAGAAAAATGTGAATATTTTATTAAATGGAAAAAATTGGCATCATTAATAGGGGTACAAATGGAAAAGAATATTAAAAGTTACGTTGAAATTCTAAAACAACAATCAATTTGGGACAAATTGATTTTGCTAAAACTGCAAACAATTTGGGACGGAGGGAGTACTATTTTGGAAAAAGTTCCTAAGCAGTCACGTTGTGAGAATCCGATCAAACCATACGGCTCAACCGGGAGCCGCCTCATCCAGTTGGTTCAACCTCAATTGGACCAAAGTCCGGTTAAACCGCCCAAAATTGCACTGAACTGGTTTGACTGCTTCGAAATCGCCAATTAGACATGCTTGAACCATTCAAAATGACTTCTTTGGGTTTTAGTTATTTACCTTCCCAACAAAATTTAATACTTTTTTTTCTCTATTTATTGGTCATCTGGTGTAGCTATGGTTTAACCAAATGAGCCACTGAAATCATGACTGCGGGTTTGATCACGGTTTGGTTTTACCAACATTGGTCTTAATTGAGATCTACGTGAATTTCACCAAGTCATAGAAGTTTATGAAAGACAATTTTTTTTGAATTGTAAAAATAATATTTGAAAGAGATCTTTGAATTGCAAAAATAATGTTTGAAGGAGCTCATCAAAAAAGTATTGCTAACGATATTTCTCTTATGTGAAAATCTATCAAAAAATGAGATATAAATATTAATTTAAATAAAAAAGTAATTTTTTAATTAAAAAATTACAATTACAACACAATTTTAATATGTTTAAACTAGTGTTTGTGTAAAAATTTAAACAAACTACTTTTAAATATGAAACGTGCTTATGATACAATGAACATAAATTTTTGCTTTTGAGAAAGGAAAAAGAGTAAGGAAGAGAAGTTTAGAATTCTTCTTTTTAACTTTGGCTATGTGTATTTTTGACCCAACTTGAAGCGTATAGAGCAATATCTATGTTGGCCAGATTCAGTTTTATCTTTGAAAAATTCAACCTATCACAATGAGGACCACAATGGCGGTTTTGGGAAAAAGAAATTGCCAGTTGCAATTGGCAAAATTCGTCGGTCACATGTATGTATATAGCTATACTAATATTTTTTTGACATATATGGCTGCGAAATGATTAAGAGCTCCAAGTAGTGAGCGCAGATTAATCCTTCGTTGACAGTATTGGGACACTGCGTGGGTCGCCCGCGAGGGTCCGATAAAAAAAAATACTGGTATTATATGCCAGTTAATTTGAACTAACTTTATAATAAATTTGGTTACGCTCGACAATCCACATCAATTTATTTAAAAAAAATGATGGTCCTAAGACAACAACAGCAGACGGTCCTGAAGAATAATCAAATTCAACTGCTTTGCCTAAGTCATTGGGATTAAGGCTCTCTTAAACTGAAGAGAATCCTTGCCATTGACGAATTTGATTTTATCTAATATATTAAAAATAAATTGATGTAAACAATGAGAGAAGCCACGATCTACAATGGAGGTGCAAATCAGAAACTATTTATTTTGTCCTAAACTCAGACTTTAACCGAATGACTTTTTGTATTAAAAATTGGTTAGGATAAAAAAGTAATCAATATATCCTTTAAATATCAAAAAATAATAATTAGGCAATGTGTAAGACTTCCTACTTTTAAAATATGACTCAATATAAATACGACTACACATTTTTCTAATAAAAACAAACAATATTGATTTTTTTTTGTGGTGAAACGAACAATATTGATTAATCAGACTTGACATTGCAATGCAAGAATAGTGAGGGAGGAAGGAAAGAGAGAAGGGAAAGAGAGAAGGGAAAGAGAGAATGATTTTTTTGTTGCAATAAGAGTGTGTTTGTTTGAGGTGAAAGAGGGAAAAGAGAGCAAGGAAAAGAGAAAGAGAGAAAATTCTCTCTTCCTTATTTCTCTTCAACCAAATGGTAAGGTGGGAAATGTGTTGTATTTTTCTCATCTGAAATTTCTCTCTCATCTTTGTACCAAAAAAAAAATTCTCTCTCATCTTATTTTACTTTTTCCTCTTTCTCTCTAAAAAAAGAAATGGGATCTGCGGTCAAATATCACGTAGTTTTAATGCATTTAGTGTTATTTCAGGGGTCATTTTGTCATTTTAACATTTATTATTAATTTTCTAAAAAAAGTTCCTATTTTTTCAACTGAATGCACGATCCTGCACAAATTAGTCTAATTTGACTGCAAGGGATCAACATCCCTAAAAAAGCTAAAAATCAACAAATTTATGAATTAGTAAAGCCACTAAATCTAAATCGTGTGGGAGTTGCTAGAGTCTTGCGTTGAAAAAGCGATGAAGTGAAACTCTAGATCTGGATTATGTGCGGTCGGAAACTTGTGCAATCATGCATAGCTAATCTTGTTTGTACAGTCTTAATCGGACAGTCTATATTATAACTTTTTATTTTATATGTGTTTTTAATGTTAAACATATGGAAGTGTCGTATTCCTCCTAAAGTCAAGTTGTTACTTTGGAGGTTAGCGCGTGGGTGCCTGTCAACCTGTGTTAATCTTCAATGAAGACACGTTAATTGTGATGCACGTTGTCCTTTGTGCGAAAGAGAACCTGATGGCACCGGACGTCACTTTGGTTAAGGCTAATGCTGCTGATTTTCGTGATTGTTTTTTTCAATTGTTGCAGGTACTAAGTGAAGCAAAAAGAAATACTTTTATGATGCTTCTTTGGTCCTTGTGGCGTTGTCGAAATGATAAAGTCTGGGAGGGTGTTCTCCAACCACTTGACCGCATAGTGCATGATGCGACGGATACTCTACATGAGTGGTGCTGGGCAAGACAAAGACAACCTGCTGGAGCTGCTGGCTGTGAGCAGCAACGTGGACAGGTTCCACGCTGGAAGAAACCGGACGATGGTACCCTCAAGTGCAACGTCGACGCAGCGCTCTTTACTAATGAGAACAAGTTTGGTATTGGAATGTGCATTCGTACGTCTACGGGTAGCTTTTACAAGAGTAAGACTATGTGGTTTCCGGGGATTCCAACTCCACAAGAAGCGGAGGCAATGAGACTTTGGCAAACCTTACTCTGGTTGGACGCATTGGGGATGACTTCTGTTTCCATAGAACTGGATTGTCTTCCGGTTGTAAATGGCTTGATGGCAGACCCTTTACTGAATACCATGTTTGATGTGTTAATTTCTAATTGTAAGACTTTTTTAATTAATTTTTCAAGCTTTCAGGTTAGCTTTGTTAGAAGACGAGTAAATCTTGCCGCTCATACTCTAGCACGAGCATCAAGATTATATGCTAGCTCCAATGTTTCTGATTTGATTCCATCCTATATTGAGACTTTTTTTTTGTGGTGTTACAAAGTAACAAGAGACAAAAGGAAAAAAAACACAACAACAAGAGAGAAACGGCCTTTAAGTTCCTAGCTTGTCCAGCAGGATAAGCGAATCCAGCCCTGGAGGGGGCGTGTTCCAGACGGTAGAGCAAGTAGAGTGAATGCCTTCTTTAGCCAGGAAGTCAGCACACTTGTTTATCTCTCTCACAATATGAGACCAACAGTCAACCTCACATTTCACCATGAGGTCAGTGATCTGCAGTAATGTGTGGGCATAAGCATGAAGAAGGTTAGTGTCCTTTGTCGAGACAAGAGAGACAGCCTCCAAACAATCACTTTCACAAGAAAAACGACGAAAACCCTGCTTCAAACATAACTCCAAACCCAGCTCCAACCTAGAAGGTCATATAATTGAAGGCATCATGACAAGTTGATCTTGTTATTTCGAACAAGCCAATTTAAAATAATATTAAATTGAAAATGCTTCATCGCATTAATCCTTTTATTTGCTACAATCGTCGCATTAATCCTTATGTGCTTGTAGTTACTGAAATTAAGACTAATGTGATCCAAAAATTTAAATTTCAAAAATTATTTCTGAATTTTGTTAATTTAGGAACTGGCCCTACAATTTAAAAATCGAAATTGGCTATTCAATATTTCCATGCTCGAATAAGGTGAGAGGAGGGTAGTCTTTAAATTGAAAATGACTTCTATGCTAGAGCAGCTACTAATTCCAAAGGTTATGTTTGAATATTTCAAAACGAGCGGAATAAAATAGAATGAAATGAAGTGAAATGGAATAAAATTTTATTGTTTGTGTGGCTTATAAAGAAACGAACAAAGTTATTATTTTATTGTTTGGCAAGTGGACGAGTGGAGAGTGTATATTTTTCAGTTCCATATTTATCCTTATTTAAAAAATACTATCATGTAGCTCTTTTAAAATTTTAAGAAAACATTAATAATATGATAATTATAGAATTAAATCAAATGGTCATTTCCATCTCAAAGAAAAATGAGGGTATGCAATGGAATGAATATCATTGTTTACCATTTCATTCCAACATTTGTTGAAATATCCAATATTGGTGAGGTCCTTAGAAATTGGGGTTCATAGATTAATGGCACCACTTTTTGCCAGTGTTCGTATAGTAATATTCCCAAGAAAGAGAGTTACATATGCCGGAGATGGCACTCTAAATCTAGTCAAATCATTAAGACAACATCAATCTACCATAATTTTACTTATTTTTCACTTTAATTTTTCTTCATCCAAAATTATAAATCAGGGGAATATTGAGTGTTAGGAAAATTCATATGAATAATATTCAATTGAATAGTTTCAATGACAACGTTGATTTTTTTTGACTAAAATAGTATGTAAAAGCATCATTATTTTTTTAGATAAGCAAAATTTTTTACATGGAGAGTACAAGGGTACTCAAATCCCGTACAATTATCTGAGGGGGGCTCATTAAAATCTCAAAGAACCAAAACTCATCGCTATAGAAGAAGGCATTTCAACCACGTTAGTACCCCCAACCACTACCAATCATTTACAACCGAACTTAATTTTATTAAAAAAGAATTAAAGAATACAAAAGCTTGAGGGCCTAAGCTTGTCCTATAGAGAAATTATCTAAATCTATATCTAAGGAAAAAATAGGTATCAGTCTTTATTTACAATAAAGCCTGACACAGTTTCCCACTAGACAAAACCTTGAACGTGTAGATCATGAGATGCTAGCATTACCGTGCAATCATTAACTTCTCTGAATATATCAGAATAAGTAAAAATCATACCAGAAGTGAGACATATATACACAATTGTGCCACCTTATTTTAAGTTTCCTTGGAACCAAAGAAGCCATAGAGAAAGCTGAAACAAGAGAGCAATCGCATTCCAACAGAATATACTTCTGTTCTGTATCGTACTCCTGACCTTAGAGGTCGACGTGAGGTAGTTGGTAGGTGTGATTCTTGATCTTCAATGTTCCGATCGAAGTTGGGTTGTTGGTCCTGCAATGACACTCCGACGATCAAGTCAGTAAGTTAGTCAAGCAGAGTATGTTATCAGTCGAAATAGCTTACCATTAATGAGCATTAAATGTGATATTTATAGGCTTTGAATGGTGTTGACCTAATGATCATGAACCGTTGGATGTGTTGGCTGCTTCTGAAGCGTTGAATTATGGGCTCACCTTAGAGGATGGGCCAGTGAGAAAATGGGCCTTTTAGGGGTGTTAATAGCATATAGAAACATTACCATAACAGTTGCCCCCCAAGTCTGGTCGTTTGATAGTCGACCTTGACTTGTATGACTCGTGGCTGTATTGCGACCTTGGTGTGACCGAATTGGAAGCGCCCGAGCTTCATCGTTGCCCGATCTTCATTTTTTGTCGTTGTATGCTTGCTTGATATTCAATATCGTTTAATGAATGCATTTAAATTTGCAAATCACGTACGTCGTCCTCAGGGCAGTTTACCGAGACTCGGCCCAGATTTAACTCGCCCTTTTGGGATCTTGGCATCTGTGGCCAATGGTCGTTCTGGAAACCTTGGTTCCTGAAAACCAACTCTCGTTAAAACGGTTTACCGAGACTCGGCTCGGATCTAACTAGTTTTAAAGAGTCGCGACCTTAACATGGTCGCGGGGAGATCGTAAGATCGGTTCCTGTTCGATTTATCTTATTTGAAAAAATGAAGATGTCACGAACGCAGGCATGGAGTCGCGACCTTAACGTGGTCGCGGGGAGATCGTAAGATCGGTCCCTGTGGTCGCGGGGAGATCGTAAGATCGGTCCTTGTTCGATTTATCTTATTTGAAAAAATGAAGATGTCACGAACGCAGGCATGGAGTCGCGACCTTAACATGGTCGCGGGGAGATCGTAAGATCGGTCCCTGTTCGATTTATCTTATTTGAAAAAATGAAGATGTCATGAACGCAGACATGGAGTCACGACCTTAACGTGGTCGCGGGGAGATCGTAAGATCGGTCCCTGTTTGATTTATCTTATTTGAAAAAATGAAGATGTCATGAACGCAGACATGGAGTCACGATCTTAACGTGGTCGCGGGGAGATCGTAAGATCGGTCCCTGTTCGATTTATCTTATTTGAAAAAATGAAGATGACATGAACGCAGGCATGGGTGTCACTTTAATTGATGAGTAAATCATTACAGCAGGTTGGCACGCCAAGAGGTGGCGTCTTTAGGGAGAAAATTGCCTTTCGAGAAAAGGACTTTTAAATAGATGCAAAGGAGTTCTTAAACATAGTATTTCTTCAGCTTGGTTGCGTTCCAAGTTCGCTCAATCGGCTTTCCACTGAGGGTCTCAAGTGAGAAAGCTCCGTTGCCGGTCTTGGATTTGACACGGTAGGGTCCTTCCCAGTTTTGCGCGAGTTTCCCTTGACCGGGGTTCTTTAGTCCGACGTCAGCCCTTCGAAGCACTAAATCCGGAGATCGAAGGCCCGACCGGTGTTAGGATTTTCCCGGTCTTGCCGCTTTCTTCTTCGTTGATGAAGCATTGCGATATTTTGAGAAACTCTTGCAAGGTACTGGGTTCCCACCTGAGGGTGTGCTTCTTGAACGGACTTCCAGGGAGCAGCCCTTGGGTCATGAAAAATATCCGAAATGCGTCGTCCAGGTTGCGGACTTGGGAGGCTTCTCTATTGAATCTTTCAATGTAATCTCTCAGAGGCTCGTTCTCCTCTTGCACCACGGACATTAGTACGATCTTGTTTTTGGGCTTACTTTTGGCGAAGTTAAAGTGAACGCTGAACATCTTTGCCAGCTGATCCCATGTTGAAATGGAATTTGGCTTCAGGGATCGGAACCACTCCGACGCTAATTTGTCGAGTGTTAAGGGAAAGATCCGGCATTTCATTTCAGCTGGGACGTTCCTATATTGCATGATATGGTCAAACTGATCGACATGTCTGTCTGGGTCATCAGTCCCGTCGTAGGTCTTCAATCCTTCAGGTGGTTTTTGTAGGTGCCGAGGGACTCGGTAGCTGTCGATATCCTCCGAAAAAGGTCCCTTTCGCTTGGATGTTTGTGCTCGTGGAGGGGTTCGATGACGACAATAAGGGTCGACGCGTCGTGCCTGTTCCTTGGGTGACTTTCCCCTGCTCCTCGACCGCCTACGTGGGGACGACGACGCCCAGGATGAATGTGGCCGGGGCGAGCGATGCCGTAACTGATCGTTTAGGGATGGGGACCCGTTATTCCTTCTTCTTGATGGAGATCGGTTCCTTCTTTCAGGAGAGTCCGGTTCTGGGGAGCCTTGGTCGGCGATCCCCCGGGCCCGAAGTTCAACCACCTCTGCTTCAAGTTGAGTGAAACGGGAACTTCTAGCCTGATTGGCCAATTCCTGCCGAGCCAGTAGTCGCACGAGCTGCTGGACTGCGTCGGCTGGAACGGAGAGCGCCGGCGGAGCCGGAACCGGAGGAGGGGGCGGAAGCCGGTTTCTTACCGAACTTGCAGGGATCAGCACGAAGTCGTTGTTCGGATGTTGAAGCTGAGCTTGGGTTGAATTCGGGACGTCTTGCACATGTCCCTCCGGAGTTTTCTGAGGGACGGTCTCTGGTATTACTAGCTGACCAGGGTCGGCCATAGGCTCGACTGCCAGGTTAGTGGCCTTCGGACGTAGGACCGGGGCCATTGTTGATCAAGGTAAAGGGACGAGGTCTGAGTACTGACCCTCCCACTGAGGTCGCCAATGTTCTGTACCGTACTCCTGACTTTAGAGGTCGACTTGAGGTAGTTGGTAGGTGTGATCCTTGATCTTCAATGTTCCGGTCGAAGTTGGGTTGTTGGTCCTGCAATGACACTCCGACGATCAAGTCAGTAAGTTAGTCAAGCAGAGTATGTTATCAGTCGAAATAGCTTACCATTAATGAGCATTAAATGTGATATTTATAGGCTTTGAATGGTGTTGACCTAATGATCATGAACCGTTGGATGTGTTGGCTGCATCTGAAGCGTTGAATTATGGGCTCACCTTAGAGGATGGGCCAGTGAGAAAATGGGCCTTTTAGGGGTGTTAATAGCATGTAGAAACATTACCATAACAACTTCCAATCTCAATCATGAGCAATATCTAATGCTAACACATAGCAAAAATTATCTTATTTTGTAATGCAATAGAACTTGTAAATTAGCAGCTCTACTGTCATGAAAAATCCCCCTCCCGTGACGGATCTATGTGAAGCCAATCTGGGGCATTTGCCCCCTAGATGATAAATATTTTTATTTATAAATAAATATAATAATTTTATTTTACCCCTATAAAAAATAGATACCGTCCCGACATATAATTTTTAGATAAATGTAAAAATTCACAAGTGGTCATTAAAATAAATAATAAGTTGGTACTAATTTTATCTTTTAAACTTCGTAATTTAAAGAAATTTAGGTATTTTAGAATTTTTTTATCATGAAATTATATATCTCATAAAATAATAGTTATAATATATATTTTTGAAAAAGCATTATGAATTATATTTTTACTCCACTAATAAAAATATGCTCGACTTACACGTCCCTTAGTTGTCCATTAAGTGTTGCATTTAGAGCCCGTTTGTTACGGCTTATTTTAAAAAAAAATCACTTTTTTTAACAAAATAATCACTTACGACGACATGCAATCCGTTTGTTATAGATTTTTAAAAAAATGAAAAACTGAAAATAATCTAAAAACTGCTTCATATGAGAAGTTGTTTTGAGTAGCTTCTCAAAAAATTAATTTTTTAAGAATGATTTTTTTAAATTAAGTGGTTTTCAGTACGTTACACAAACACAAAACAACTTCTAATTTTCTTGATAATCTCTAAAAACTAATCTCTAAATTATTTAATAACAAAATCACTTATTTTTTAATCCGTAACAAATAGGCCCTTAATCATATAACACTTTGGAGGATGTCGAATAACAAAAGAGATAATGGGATATTTACTAGGATGCACATTGACAACAAATAATTTAAGAAGTTTGAAATTTGAAATAGAAGAAAATGTTGTGCCTGAACTAAGATTACCAGCAAGTTTAAGTGTTTAACGCTTGCAACAATTGAATTAATGACAACTTGGTAGGAAGGCAACTCGCAATAAAAACAAAGTTTGTTTCTACTGACTCAAATGATCTAAGTGAAACCAACTGGAACAATATCAGAAGCTTGAGAACTGTGAGGTTATCACACAGCAAAAGCACAGAAAGAGAGCAGCAAAATCACAGTGAAAAAACAAATGCTCAGTGGTTGTCATTTGTGAGAACTCTGACTTAGTAAATCCTCACAAGGTCAACAGAATGGTAGTATTGCAGAAGACACCATTTCCCATTAACAAGAAAATCCCTAAAATTCTGTTAGAGTACTAAATATGTCCACTAGAGGGGAGGGAAGCCAGATTGGCATATGTTCTAGAAAAATAGAATGTTTGTTTTCATTATTCTAAAAAATGATATCCCTAAATTTGAGTCTACAAACATCAGACTTACAAGTTTTTTTGTCCACACCCGATATAAGCTTGAGCCTGATTACTTCCTACGCCTCAAGCCCATAATTAGTTGACAATTTGGCCACGTTGGTTGGACAATTGACCTCCTCATTCCTTCCTGATTTTGTACTATACAAATTTTTTCGCTTGACCAAAAAAACATTCTCTCCAACTATCTGTACAAATCAAAAGTGTTAATGAATTTCATAAAAAGTGTTGATGCCTTTGTCTCTTGAGAGTAGAAGTAGAATTGGAAGTGAAAAGAGAGGTTTTGTTATTGCTGCAGACACGAGCTGAAAAGAATTCAATGTATTTGGAAAGGAGTTGTTGAGGTGATCAAAGGAACTCTCTGAAGCACCGGTACGTTGAAATGCAAGGAGAACCAGTACCAGGTGCTGCGTACTGGGTATTGGTACGCGTATGGTACGTACCAGAATCGTACCAGAACCTTATTTTTTTTGTTTGACTAGTTGGGTGCGCGTCCCAGTACGACTCTGTTCGGCTTACTGCAGCTTGGTGCGGCTCGGTGCGTAACGAAAGGGAAAAAACGCGGGTTATATCGCATTAGGTCGGGTAAAAGTTTTAAAAACAGAAGAGGTAGGGTTTCTAATTTTTTTAAAGTGTATTTGTCCTGGAAAGTAGAAAACCTTTTTCAGCGCTGTACTAGGTTTTCTTTTTCTTCACTCTAGACCTTTCAAATTTCTGAGTCTTCTCTGCTGAGTGTTGTCATAAGTGTGTATTTGATTTAACTTGTCAGTGTTGTCGGTTGTCTCTCCTCTTCTCTCCAAAGGTGACTTCGCCTTTCTAGTTTCTACCAGACTATACTCTACTAGTTCGTTTTTATAGTAGTATTTATCTAATTTTACTTGTACTAACCTTTTGTAAGCACCAAGTCCAACGAATAAAAACACAGAGTTGAATACCAAACCAAGTCCAACAAATATCTAGTTTCTACCAGACTATACTATACTAGCATAAATTTGAATTTTGTTAGAAACAATATTTTAATATATATATATATAGGCATACCCGTACCCTAGTTTTTTTAAAAATACCGTATTCCAACCCGTACCCTGAACCAGTACCATACCCGTACTCGTGCATCATAGAAGGAACTCAAAGGAGGTGGATTTCTCCAAGTACGAAGTGGACGAGCAAGAATAAGATTCTTAAGTAAAGGACCGGCATTCTTTATAGCTTAAAGTAGTTTTCCCTTTTGTGGCAACACTTTTCGATTTGCAAGACGATCAATCTCTACACTCCCAACATCAACATTTACATTTGAAAAAAACTCGAGGAGAAGAAGCTGTCTCGAATAATATAGACAACTTCTCATCAAGAGATTTTTTCAAGACAATTTTTCATCAAGAGTTGTTGTCAAATGGAAATGTTGATGTTAGGTTAGGGGTGTAGAGATTGATCGTCTTGCAAATCAAAAAGTGTTGCCACAAAAAAGAAAACTACTTGAAGCTATAAAGAATGCTGGTCCTTTACTTAAGAATCTTATTCTTGCTGGTCCACTTCGCACTTGGAGAAATCCACCTCCTTTGAGTTCCTTTGATCACCTCAGTTGTTTTCCAAATACATTGAATTCTTTTCCAGCTCAACTTTGGTGGTTTCTGCAGCAACAACAATGCCTGCTTTTTCACTTCTAAAAGGCTTCAACACTTTTCATGAAATTCATTAATGCCCCCTCCCCCTCTTTTATTTGTAACCTGCAGGTATTCATTATGGAGTTTGGGCATCTTTGCTTTGTTTGGGTTTCATTCCTTGCACTACAGATTGCTAAGGTTTGCTCTTTCACAATTAATACAGAAAAGCAGTTTACTTTATAGTTTTTTTTATAAGCAGTTTACTTTATAGTTTATTCATCTAACTTGAGATCAATAATATATCATGTTGGGTACTGAACTTGCTGCAGGTAATTCTGTTCAGGAACTTGTTGCAAGTCATTTTGCTTTTCTTGATTGTACTGTTTGTACATGATATCCTAGCTATTAATTATAACAATCTCTTAAAACTGTTTGAATTGTGTTGTACGTCTTATGCAAATTCCAATTGCAGTTGGGGTAACTGCTTATGAGGCAACTGCCTTGTTCACAGGGCTAATAGCTTCCACAGGAGATCAAGGGAAATAATTTACTGTTTTTCAGTTTATCCATTGTGTCTTTGGTGTGCTTGCTGGTTTATTTTGTGGCTTACTGGGACTAGGAGGAGGATTAGTTATAGGTCCACTTTTTCTCGAGCTGTGAGTCCCTCCTCAATTGAGTTCCAAATTGAAGTAATTATGAATTGTTGCCAATGCTATTATTGACTGGATTCAAAATCTTATGTGCAGGTGTCAAGCTCCACATCTATGTCTGTTGTGGAATACTACCTACTGAAACGTTTCTTAGTACGTGAGAACTAAGAATACTTGTATGCTAGCTTCTTGACAATTAACTTAGGGCCTGTTTGGGGCGGTTGTGAGTTATTGGTTTTGAAAGTCGACTTCAAAACCAAAACATGTTTGGGTAAAATGGTGCTGAATTAGTTTTTTCCTTATTTTCCAAATAGTTTTCCATCAAAACACAAAACCAAAAAAAGAGGTTTTTTAATTTCAGTTTTTGTTTTAACACTAGCACGCCATCACCAAGCATCACTTCAACAACCACCGACTGCCACTTTGACCACCGCCGACCACCATTTCGGCCACCGCCAACCACCCCTCTGGCTACCACCGACCACCACTCCGACCACCACCAACCACCATTCCGGTCACCGACCACCACCACTCTGACCACCGTCAACTACCACTTTGACCACCACTGACCACCATTTTGACCATCGATCACCACTCTGACCACCGCCAACCACCACCATGCCCATCGTCGACCACCGCACCGATCACTGACGATCGCCACTCTGACCACCGTCAACTACCACTTTGACCACCATTTCGACTGCCGACCACCACTCTGACCAGTGTCGGCCACTGTTCAGACCACCACTGACCACCTCTCTGACCACCGCCGAACACCTCTCCGGCCACCGCCTAACACCACTCTGGCCACCGCAGAACAACACCACTCCAATCACAGTCAACTACTACTTTAATCACCACCGACCACCACTCTGACCACTGCCAACCATCACTCCAGCCAACAGCGACCACCGTCAACTACCACTCTAGCTATCGTCGACCACCACTCCGACCACCGTCAACTACCACTTTGATACCACTTTTATGTTCATGTTTTAAACTATAGTTTTTATTTTTGAAAGTTTCTTAACTCAGTCTGGTTTTGGTTTCTGAAATTTTTAAAACTCAAAACAGAAACTATTTTTAGTTTTTGAAAATTTCAAAACAGAAAACAGAAAACCACCCCAAACAGGGCCTTAAGAAACAGCTGAAACGAATTTTATACTAAGATTATTTGGCATCTAATAGGGATATTCTATTTAATGGTTTTGGCAAGACTAAAGAGGCTATTATTTGATACGATGCTTATACCGTTCCCTCTTGTATTTGATTGAAGAGAATATTCCCATTTTTTATGGTCTCTTTGAAACATTGTAATTTTTAATCATTGTAATTTGAAAGTAGTGCTTTACATTCACAGGTGACATCGTATGAAATTGTATTTGTTATAAATTGTTAAGAATAATTTTTATGAACCTATAAATATTTTAAAAATTGTAAAATTTAATAAAAGAAAAAAGAAAAACCTGACAAATGACTATATTCTAGTCTCTCGTTGTTGCTCGTATTGTCACTTGTTTATATTTTTTATTCTATATCATTTAATAATTTTAATTAAATTATGAAGTTATTAAAAAGGAGATAGCTTTGAATTTGAGTCGTTAATTTTTTTTGTCAATTGTTAGTTGCTAAATTTATTGGTTTTACTAGTTTTAGTTGATTATAGTAAATAGTAAAATTTAGATCATTTAATATTAATTTAATAATTTTAATTAAATGATTATAGTAAATGGTAAGATATTTTTTCCTCAAATCATAATAATGTGACACATAGCCTAGTCTAGGCTTCTCTTCTAGCTCTTGACATGAGTTTTGTTGACTCCTTTGACCAATGATAAAATACCACATAGCCCTAGACTTCGATTCTTGAGTATCGATCAATCGTTAAACAGCGATATACCGACTACATTGGATTCGTGCGTCGAATAAATTCATTCGACTAATCCTTATCTACAACTCATCTAATATCAAATATCAACCATATATTATCAACATAATCTCTATCTCTAATCTTGTCAAAACGAAGTCCACTTTAAAAACTATTACGACCAAATTCTATCCGACGGGTTAAAATGTGGCAAAATTTCTTTTAAAATTTTGCGATCATTTTTGAACCCTAATTTAATAATTATTATTAAGTCATGAATTAAATTTTATGTTGGCAAAAGTAATTTTCTTTCATTAAGCAAACACACTGTATTATTTGAATAATACGATCAAAACAGTACAAGCAAACAGTATATACTAAAGCAAAACGGCGGGTGTTATATTACCACCCCCTAAAATGAAGCTTCGTCCTTGAAGCTACGAGCGAGGCGAAGAGTTGTGGATATTGTTTCTTGACCTTGTCTTCGCGTTCCCAAGTAGTGTCGCCCGTTGCTTGATTCCAGACAACTTTGACAAGCGGAATCTCTCTGCCTTAGTGCTTGATTCGCCTATCATCGATTCTTATGGGAGGTACCTCAAAAGAAAGATCATCCTTTAACTTAATCTCGTCAGGTGTGATAATATGGGATGGATATGAAATATATCTTCGCAATTGCGAGACATGGAAAACATCATGAATATTGGACAAGAAAGGAGGCAAGGCTATTTGATAAGCTACTAGCCCTACACAACGAATAATCTGGCAGGGTCCAATGAATTTAGGAGTGAGTTTTATAGACTTGATTGCTCGGCAAACACCAGTGGTGGGGGTGACACGAAGGAATACATGCTCACCTTCCTCAAACTCTAGCGGTCTACGCCCATGATCTGCATAGTTCTTTTGTCGACTCTGGGCCACCTTCATCCTTTCTCTAATCAGCTTCACCTTTTTGGTAGTCTGTTGTACCATCTCTGGACCTACGATCATGCTTTCACCATCTTGATACCAGCAAAGAGGCGTTTGTCACTTGCGTCCATAGAGTGCTTCATACAGTGCCATTCCTATACTCGCATGGTAGCTGTTTTTGTATGTGAACTCCACTAACGGTAGCAAATCGTCCCAAATTCCACGCTGATCTAAGACACTAGCTTATAACAAGTCCTCCAAAAATTGAATGGTCCGCTCAGTTTGTCCATCTGTTTGTGGGTGGTATGCCGAACTCAGCCTCAGTGTTGTCCCTAATGCTTCCTGTAGTGTTTCCCAAAAATGCGATGTAAACTTCGGGTCGCGATCAGAAACTATGCTCGATGGAACTCCATGCAATTGTACAATCTCAAAAATATAAATCTCTGTAAGCTTCCGAACATTATATGTCGTCTGCACCGGTAATAAATGAGCAGATTTGGTCAACCTATCAACGATCACCCATATCGAATCGAGCGATTGCAGCTATCCTTGGCAATCCCACCACGAAATACATAGAAATGCTATCCCACTTCCACTCAGGTACATCGAGCGATTGCAACATTCCTGCAGGTCGTTGATGCTCTACCTTAGCTTTCTGACAAGTCAAGCACGATGCCACATGCTATCTGCTTCTTCATACCAGACCACCAAAACCGTTGTCTCAAATCTTGATACATCTTCATTGCTCCTGGATGAATGCTCAACTTTCCTTTATGTGTTTCGTCTAGAATTGTCTTCTTAATTTCTGCCACATCTGGTACACATATACGATCACTACACCACAAAATACCATCTGGTCCAACTTTGAACTCCAGTGCTTTTCCTTGCACGATCATCTCTCGCTTTTCTTGTAACAACTGGTCACCTATTTGATGCCTTGCAATATCTTCCATCAATCCACTCAAATTTGTAATCATCGAAAATCTCAACTCTCCAAGAGACAACTCCACGTTTAACTGTAGATCACGAAACTCCTCCAACAACTCTAATTCTTTGACCATCAAGAACGAGCCCGATATGGTCTTTCGACTCAATGCATCAACTACAATGTTTGCCTTTCCCGGGTGATACTATAATGTGAAATCATAATCCTTGATGAACTCCATCCATCTTCTTTGTCTCATGTTGAGTTCCTTCTAATCAAATAAGTATTTCAAGCTTTTGTGGTCGTTGAACACCGTAAATGTGCAGCCATACAAGTAGTGCCTCCAGATCTTCAATGCAAACACTATCGCAGCCAACTCAATGTCATGTGTCGGATAATTCCTTTCAACGTCTTCAACTGGCAAGAAGCATAAGCTACTACCTTCTTATGCTGCATCAGAACACATCCAAGTCATTGATATAATGCATCACAATAAACTTCGTACGGCTGATCTGGTTTTGGTAAAACCAAAATAGGTGTTGTCGTTAGACGTCTCTTCAACAACTGAAAAGAAGTTTTGCATTTATCGGTCCATGCAAAAGGTTGATCCTTTCTCGTTGATCCTTTCTCGTAAGTTGCGTCAAAGGTGCCACGATCTTTGAAAATCCCTCTAGGAATCTCCGATAATATCCTGCTAACCCGACAGAACTTCTAATCTCTGACAGTCTTTGGTTGTTCCCACACTAGAACGGTCTCCACTTTTGCCGGGTCAACAACAATACCTTCCTTAGAGATGACATACCTTCCTTAGTTTTTTTGTCCACACCCAATATAAGCTTGAGCCTGATTACTTCCTACGCCTCAAGCCCATAATCAGTTGACAATTTGGCCACGTTGGTTGGACAATTGACCTCCTCATTCCTTCCTGATTTTGTACTCTACAAATTTTTTCGCTTGACCAAAAAAACATTCTCTCCAACTATCTGTACAAACTACAAACAAAACATAGAATCTATTGATTATTATGATACAATGAATGGGGCTAGAAGCTACAACAACTAAAGCAGTGAGTCCTCTCCCCATGCATCGTCTTTCAATTTTTGCCTGGTAACAATGCGCTCCTTCCGAACATATTCTAACCTTTTATGTTCTTGGGGGGACCCACCACCCCAGGATCTACCTCCCGTAGACCCACCGTTCCGGGATCCACCTCCCGGGGATCCACTGCTCAGGGATGACGGGCTTACTCCCATACCGTGAGCAATCAGCCTCCGCGCTGCTTCGGTTGAGGTTTTCGGCCTTTGTAGAGGTGGTTCCAAATCTGTAAGAACAATGAAACAGCAAAAACCACGTGAGACAATATTTACTGTTCTAACAGTTAACTGATCAACAAGTGCCAATAAACAATGGGATTTTATTTTGATTCAATGAGGGTGTAAAAGGTTTTACTCTACCAGTGAAGCAACCTGCCCAATATGTACTAAACCCAGCTCCTTAAAAGTGAAAATCAATTTCAATTAACTTCATGATTTAATGAACAGTTTACATTTTTCACTCAAAAAACACATCTCTTTTTTAAAGAAGTTAAATCTTATTATTGTGAAAAAGCATACTAACTACTACGACTGTGTGCAATACTTTCTAATTTACCGTAATATTATAAAGTTATGCACCAAGTCCATCAGGCTATCAAATTCAATCATTGAATAATGATGGGCGTGATGCAAAATACAGAAGATCTCAAGAACTGCATTTTTTTTTTGTGCGACTTATCAGTAACTGCATTTTGGCCAACTGTAAATGCTATATCCAGCAGTAAAACCAAGTTTGAGGGAACATGCCAGGGAATTTAGAAGTTGATATCCTCTCCATTTCTTATTTCTCAAAAAAATGGAGGGCTCCAGTCAGTACCATAGTTTTACGTGTATAAAGTATATATATAAATGCCTAATATATTTCCTTTATTTTAGAAATGTGTATATTTATACACCTAAAAAATGAAATTCTTCATTTCACAGAGAAATGGGGTGGATCTTTACTAGGAGTTTAGAAAGTCTCCAATACTCTCGTAAACAATACAAACTTACAAAGTAGGAACCGGCATGTTATCAAGTCTAAAGACCAAGTAGAAATGAAACAAGTTTGAATCAAAGAACCAAGCTGTATAGCGACTAGTGAGCCCCTAAATACTTCCATACGTGACCATACAAAATCCACAAAGCAAACTATAACATTTGGTTCCCTAAAAGCTTATCAAAACAAACTTGACAGATACTTCAAAGATCAAACAGAGTTTTTTAAACAAGGCCATCCTCTGGTTTTCAAAAGTGAAGGCATCAGAAAGAAACTTTAATATACAGTAGATCTTATATCACGAAAATATAGCATGAAGACATAGCAGTAAATTACCACTTGTTGTAATAGAACTGAGAAGTACATCATCTTCATCAAGTATTCTCACAGTATATGAAGGCCGGATATTGTTTAGAGCCTCAAGTGCTGCATTATAAAATTAATGGTATTCAAGAGTCAAGTAATCGATCTAAGGACTAGGCAAATAAAGAAATCTATCAAGATGCAATATGAGCATACAAAATGGTGACTATTTTTTAAAATCAATAAATAAATTCATGTGCAAAACCATTAGATTAATATCAATCAAACCCACTCCCCGAAAAGGGTAAGATGTCGTGCATTGGATTCTGTATGTTGGTGTAGATCAAGTGAACAATGATGAGAAATAATTGTTCAAGAGCGCAATAGCACATCCATCCCAGTCTAAGATAATAGCTAAAAGAGATAAGCTTTAGCATAGTATAGTTACACAAAACTAGCTACCCATGCCACCTTAATAAATCGTCCGATACATTCTCAAGAGCATGAGGCGGGGCAATCTCCAGGCTACCTAAAGGGACTATTTACGTGTCGCCACTCCAATCCTCTGTTTTCCAATATGCGAAGGCCAAGAGAGTTCTTACACACATTTCTTCCTAATGATGATATAGAATCATTGGTACCAAATCTTTGACTTCCATGTCAAAGATACAAATATAAAGCAAACCATCTACAAAGTGGTTTACACTACAAGCTTTAGATTTAGACTATGATGTTGTTCAAGAGTGAACTGAAGTGGAAGGTCCATAGAAAAGAGTTCATGTACTAGTTTTCATAGATACAAAGAGCAATCATCCAATATTACAATTATCATGTCCAAAAGTATAAACTTTAGTGGCATGCAAACAATAATTCACCGTCATAATACATAAAAAAGTGAAAATTGATTCATGAAAAAACTATGATCTTACAAAATAAGAACAATATTGAAGTCGGGTAACTTTGTGATTACCAATAGCAGGAGTTCGGAACACTGCAAGCGCAACTGTATCATTCACCCAGCGAATCACAAATTCACTATTTTTGAAGTTCTCAAAAAGCTTCTCAAGGTCTGTTGTTGTAGTAGTTGGTGAAAAGTCCGCCAACACAAGGACATGACTGGTCCCGTATTTTACTGAAACGAATGAAAAAATAATCAAAATCCAAGTGTTCTCAGCACAATATTATGTACAGACAAAACCTAACATTAAGGACAGATTACCCTCTGAATGTATGTGTTGGGTCCCAATCGAGATACCGAACATCGACCGCATTTTTTCCTAAAATCCTATGGTGATAGGTTAATGGGTATGACCTCTTATTTACACTTCATCTTATTCATTATTACTTTATTAGGCGATGTGGGACTTCTCACAATTGAGATACCCGACAATATGAACACTGAAAAATGAAAGTTTTAATCTTCTGAATTAAAAACACCCATAATCAACAAACCAAAACATAAACCATTCCATATGCAAAATAACTTGTGACACCAAATTAAAAACTATGGGTGCACAAAATAAACATAAACATATGACTAGCGTTTACTGAAAGATGGACACTTAACAAGGTTAACTTACAGTTTTGTATATCTCTTTTATCTTTTGAACCACGGTGACTTTCTTCCTCCTCAACATCAGTCGTAGAACCCTCAAGTACCATATCACTGTAAAGTTTATCTTTGTCATAACAGAATTTTCCTCTTCCACGTCGCTTTGGGGTTTGACTTTTGGGAACTTCCAATTTAAGATTTGATATCCCAGATAAACAGCTCGAGGACACCGCAGACAGCAACTCATCAGGTTCACAATCAACTTTAGCTTCCCAATCTGTATTATTTCGGAATATCATTCACATTGCATGATTTCAAAAACTGATATCATTTACACGTCTAGGCTAAAATGCCTCATCCATGAATTAGAATAAATCAAACCCACTATCAAACTGAGACTGTAAGATTATGTCTAGTGAGCTATCAAGTTTGAATATCCTATATCCTACAACTATCTCACCATTATCCTTTATCCTACTTCTCACTACTAAACCCTTCAAAGAGCCATCCACACATTGCTTCATCAATCACCATCCACTCCGCATATGCAAGTGCTGCACATTTGCGCAGCCATCTCCTTCCCCCAATTTTCTTCACACGTGTCTCATTCTCTGTCTTTTCTTTTCTTTCTCTCATGCACAGACACAATTCACCTGATAACTTCACACACATCACTCTTTTACTACAGTTTTCATGATTAGTTGTTTACGGTTTACACACTCAAATTACTCTCACTCTTCACCACTTACTCACAACATCACTTTCACTCCCTCACAGCATACATCACCCGATCACTTTCTTTTATTGCTTCTACACAGCAACCCTCATAAACACCATCATTGATCATACAACTCTTTTACACTTACCACATTCTGTTCTTCCTTTACTGCAAACTTCACTACAAGTTTACAATACAGAACATTGAAATGACAGAATCGATTTCTAAAATTAAACAAGAAAAGAAAAATAAAGTGATGAAAATTCGAAAAGTACATACCATCATCAGAAGGAGCATCGCCCGTTGAAGAGTGAGCAGGCAATTCTTCTAGACTCCTTCCATTACCACTTTCGTCCTCGGACTCTTTCACAACTCGCGCGTCCCTAAAGAAAATAAAAACAAAACACCAAAATTAAGAAGATGAAGGAGAGAAACATAAAATTCGTGAAAAAGAAAGGTGAAGAACAAAAGTGAAGTACGCGGAATTAGAATGATGAAGTTGTTTGATGAGGAAAGCGCGAGATTGAAGATCTTGGGATTTGACAGAGAGGCCTTTAGAGGAGTAAAGATTGGCCAAGTCGGAGAGAGCAGAAGCCAATTGCAGCTGTGAAACTCGATCGGAAGAGGGGTTTAGGGTTTCTACAACTGATTCCAATAGTGAGATGGCAGAGTCAACATCAGCTCCGTGTAGCAGGTCTTCCACGCGTTCGCTCCAATTCTCTATTCCTTCCGCTTTCTCCATTGCTTTCGATCTTGCTTTGCAACATTCACTAATCACCACCCTGACACCGGGTGCCAGACGATGGAAACAAAAAATTCATACAAATAAACTAGGAATGCGTGGTTGATATTTACCAAAAACTTTGGTAGCCGGCTAATGAAAGCTCAAAAATGCATCAACACGCAAATTCAATTGAATTAGATAAATATAAACTAAAATTATTTATAAATAAAATTAAATGAATAAAAATATAATTTTGATTTCATACAAAGACTTTATTGAAGTTGTTTGTAAATAGATAATTTTAAATTTATTTAGTTCTAATTCTAAAATGTTGAAGATATTTTTTCGACAATTAACAACCATCTATTTATAATCATAATCATAATCATAATCATAAGTAATTACAATCAAGAGATTGTACACCTATGCGTCTAAGTCAGACCAATCAAAAAATTACACGCAGATCTATGAGAAAATACGTGGCATTCCACGTACACACGGCCATCCTAAAAGGGACTTGCAACGGACGGACCGAATTCAATCGTGAAAATGATCAACGAATCTCACGGTTGAAATCTGCTTGTTCTGGAGTGGGCCGAATGCCTGATCCAGCCAAAGAACCGGCCAAAAACGGCCCAATACAGTCCAAGGGCTGGCCAAAAACGGCCCAAGCAGCAAGCAAAAGACCAAATCAGATCTGGACGATCAGGATTAACCCGCGCTAATCCAACGGTTCGCCTAACACGTTGACTCTATAAATACAGAGCTGACCCCACACGTCAGGTAACTTTTTACCCTCATAGTTACTCTGCAGAAATTCCACCTCACTGACTTGAGCGTCGGAGTGACATTGCAGGTACAACCTGGTGCTCTGCGGACGACCAGTATCTGATTACCCGGAGGACCAGCACTCAACAGATCGACCTGTCACCTTGATCGTAGATCCCAGCTCGATCTCAAGGTACAGTTCAGTGGCGACCACAGTGGGAGCGCTCTATCCCACCAACAATTCTGATGCCTCCAAAGGCACCCCGAGGCAGACCACGGTCGACCCGCCTTCAAAATGTGGCCGACATCCCAGCTCGACCACCACCCATCCCAAGAAGACTTGAAGACGATGATCCTCAGCCTGACCCGACCCAAGGGGTCACCGTCACCCTACCGGCAAACTTAGTCCAGGAACTTCGGGACCTACTCCGTGATCGGGAAGAGAGTTTGGCTCGCCAGAACGAACGTCTCACCCAAGTAGAAGAGCTAGTCGCATCCCGTCGGGCAAACACTGCACCCGAACAACTGGCGATCCTGTCTCGAAGACACCGCTCACCACCTCGAAGACACCTGGTCCATCGATCTCCACCTCGGCATAGGGGACGAGGAGGAGGACCTCCATCAAACACGCCATCCAGCTCCGATTATACTTACTGGCCGGAAGAGTCGTCACATCCCGAATCCTCCTACGATTCATCTAATTCACCCACTCGATCGCGAAGTCGATCCACCGAGCGGTATCCGCAGCCCTATACAAGAGAATACTCAGATGAAGAGCAATATGGTCATCATGGGAGACACCTTGAGAACCAACCGCGCCACAAGGGAAGAGTTGACATGAGCCTGGGACCCTACACCAGGAACATAGATGAATACCGCATCCCCCGCTCCCTAGAAAAACCTCCTTCAGAGCTAAAGATGTATAATGGGGTCCAAGACCCAGACGCCCATTTGAAACACTTCGACCTAATGATGAAATATCGGGGGGCAGCCGGACCGGTTAAATGCAAAATCTTCCCCTTGACCTTGGAAGGATCGGCCTTAGAATGGTTCACAGAGCTACGACCAAACACCATATCCTCTTGGGAACAGATGGCCCGAGTATTCACTGCCCGCTTCACGACCTCGAGGGTTAAGCCTAAGTCCCAAGATATCCTGATCGCAATCAGGCAAAGACCCAACGAGTCTTTACGCAGCTACGTGGAACGATTTAACAGGGAGGCTGACCAAGTAAGAAACCTGGATGACAACCAACGATTATTTTTCTTAAGAACTGGGCTCCTCAGAGGAAGCCGATTCGAAGTGGAGGTCGGCCTGCACCAGCCTAGGGATTTAGAGACTTTTCTTCGAAGATCTCAAAGATTCATGAATTACGAAGAAAGTACTATGGCCATTGAAGCGGCAGAAGCAGGAATCAATCAAAGACCACATGCAGAGCAAGACCAGAGACCAAGAGATGATTTCGGCCGACCACCCAGGGACCACAAGACAAGAAAATTTGCAGAGCGTACGAAGTTGAACACCTACTATGCGAATATACTCGCCGAATGTGCTAACACCGAGTTCAGAGGCATCAAAAGACCAGAGCCCCTCGTCCTCAAAGAGGGGCAGCGCCCATCCAAAAAATACTGCAGATACCATAAAAGTAATGGTCATGACACCAATGAGTGCATGGCCCTCAAAGATGACGTAGAGGCATTGATCAGAAAAGGAAATTTGACACAGTATGTGAAAAAGAATCCAGTAGAGGGCCGAGAGGACAAGCCGGTGGCCAGATCACCTAGGAAGGGTAAGGCACCAGCCGAAGAAGTCGCCAAAATTGTCGAAGAAGGTGACGATGAAGAGGATATGGTGGCCACCAGCAAGTCAAAGGGAAGACCAGTCGCATTCGTGATCACAGGAGGAATCCCTTCAGACGCCTCAACCAACAAATCAATCAAAAGAAGATGGGATGAGATCATGAACATTGCCTCGACCTCAACCCCAAGACCCCCTTCCAAAAGACCACCCATATCTTTTGGGGATGAAGACCTCATTGATGGGGCTCCCAATTATGAAGTACCACTCGTGGTGGTAGCAGTCATGGCAAACATGGAGGTCAGACGCATACTAGTAGATCAAGGGAGCTCAGCAGATATCATCTTTGAAGATCTCTTAGACGTCCTGAAAATATCAAAGGAAGACCTGAGACCATACAGAGGCACTGTGTTGACCGGGTTCAATGGAGCGTCGACCACCCCAATCGGACGGATAGAGTTAATGGTCACCTTCAAAGATGACACAAAAGATAAACCCCTCTGTCGAACAATCAGAACAGATTTCATTGTGTTGCCATGCAAGTCCATTTATCAATGCATCATCGGACGGCCAACCTTGGCCCGATTGGAAGCTGTTCCATCCACAGTCCATCGAAGATGAAATTTTATACTAAGACTGGGGAGGTCGCCACTCTCCCAGCAGACCTATTGTCCGCGAAGCGGGCGTTCCTTTTATCTTTGAAAGACAAAGGCAAGAATGTCGTGAAGGAAATAGAAAAGGTAATGAAGGGAGGTGAGCACATAAACGTGGCCGACCTAGACGCTCGATATGACCCCGATAGCGAGGAAGAAGAAGATGATGACCTCCTGACCAGAGAGCTAAAGAAAAGAATAAAGCGTCCGGAACCCGATGGAGAATTCACACTGGTCCAGTTAGGGGACAACCCAGAAAAGTGCGTGAAAATTGGGAACAACCTCCCCACAGAAGTACGGGAACAGCTCGAGCTGTGCCTAAGAGATCATGCTAACCTCTTCGCTTGGAGCGCAGCTGACATGCCAGGAATTCCGCCAGAGGTGGCTTGCCATCACCTAGCTGTCGATCCAGAAGCCAGATGGGTGGTCCAAAGAAGAAGGGTACAGAAAGAAGAGAAAGCGCAAGCTGCGATTAAAGCACTTGACGATTTACTCAAGGCTGGTTTCATCAAGGAAATCAAATACACAACATGGTTGTCCAACGTGGTCTTAGTAAAAAAAGCGAACGGCAAGTGGCGGATGTGTGTCGACTACACAGATCTCAACAGAGCCTGCCCAAAGGACGCATTCCCAGTCCCTAGCATAGACAGATTGGTCGATAGCGCAAGCGGATTCAAACTGTTGTCCTTTTTGGATGCCTATTCGGGTACAACCAGATAGCCATGCACCCCCCTGATCAAGAGAAGACTGCTTTCATGACGGAAAAGGGCAATTATTGCTATCGAGTCATGCCCTTCGGTCTAAAGAATGCGGGGGCAACATACCAGAGAATGATGAACAAAGTGTTTCATGCGCAAATAGGCAGAAATGTGGAGGTCTATCTAGATGACATGATAGTCCAGAGCAAAGAAGATGGTGGACATGTGGCCGACCTGAGAGAGATTTTCAAAGAAGCAAGAAAAAACTCACTTAGACTCAATCCCGAAAAGTGCACCTTCGGCGTAAGGGCTGGCAAGTTCTTGGGATTTTTTCTTACTGAAAGAGGAATCGAGGCCAACCCAGACAAGTGCAGAGCAGTGACCGAAATGAAACAACCAACAACCAAGTCGGAGATCCAGAAACTGAACGGCATGGTGGCCGCCCTCTCACGCTTTATAGCAAAAGCCGCAGACAAGTCGCTACCACTATTCAAGCTGCTAAAAAAGGAATCTAAATTCACTTGGACCCCTGAGTGCGACCAAGCACTGTATCAACTCAAGACTGCTCTGCTTCAACCACCCATACTGACCACCCCGAACCCAGGGGAAACACTATACCTATATCTGTCCATTACCGATGAAGCTTTGGCAGCAGTGCTGGTGAGAGAAGAAGGTCCTAAACAAAACCCCATCTACTTTGTTAGCAAAGTGCTCCAAGGACCTGAGGTCATATACCAAAAGATAGAGAAGCTGGCATTGGCACTGGTAGTAGCTGCAAGGAGATTACGACCATATTTCGTAGCCCATCAAATTGTCCTGAGAACAGATCAACCCATAAGACAGATCCTACATCGACCTGACTTGGCGGGCAGGATGATCAAGTGGGCAGTTGAATTATCTAAATTTGGGATCAAGTACGAGGCCAGATCGACCACCAAGGCTCAAGTCTTAGCGGATTTCGTAGCTGAAATGACCCCTGTTCAAGAACACCCTGTGCAAACTCAATGGACCCTGCATGTGGACGGTTCATCCAATACCAAGGGCAGTGGGGCAGGGCTGATCTTGGAAAACAACGAGGGAACAACCATAGAAGTATCACTCACATTCTCATTCCCCACATCCAACAATCAAGCGGAGTACGAGGCGTGCCTCGCCGGACTCTTGCTCGCCCTGGAGTTCAATGTCAAACGAGTCGAACTTCACTCAGATTCTCTTCTAGCGGTATCTCAGATCAAAGACGTCTATAGTGCAAAGGACAGAATCCTCCAACAATACTTGAGCAAAGTAAGAGAGTTACTAGCAAGATTCGAACATGCAGAGGTCAAACATGTCCCGAGGACAGAAAATGTCAGAGCAGATATCTTGTCAAAACTCGCAAGTACCAAGAACCCGGGAAATCACCGCAGCGTGATACAAAAAACGCTCTCAGTACCCAGCGTGCGACTTGAACAGGCCACCCTAGATCCTGATGTCTGCATGATCACCCTAGAAAAGAGCTGGATCGACCCCATCTTCAACTACATCAAAGATGGAGAAGAGCCGAGTGATACTAAAGAAGCAGCCTTGGTGCACAGGCGAGCGTCCTCCTACTCAATCATCGGTGAACAACTCTATCGAAGGGGGTTCTCCATGCCACTATTAAAGTGTCTAAATCCTGATGAAGCCAATTACGTACTTAGAGAAATTCACGAAGGGATTTGCGGCAATCATTTAGGAGGGCGAGCACTAGCCAAGAAGGCATTTAGGGCAGGCTACTACTGGCCCACAATGGAGGAGGATGCAAAAGCCTTGGTAAAAAAATGCGATAAATGTCAAAGACATGGGGACATCCACATCGCTCCCCCAGCGGAGCTCAACAGTATGACTGCCCCGTGGCCGTTTGCCTGGTGGGGGATCGACCTACTCGGACCATTCGCGGTGGCCCCTGGACAGCTGAAATACTTGGTGGTAGCAGTAGACTATTTTTCCAAGTGGATTGAGGCCGAGCCCTTGGCAACTATAACTTCCAAAAACTGCCTCAAATTCTTTAAGAAGAACATCCTGGTTCGCTTCGGCATTCCCGAGGTAGTCGTGTCCGACAACGGCACCCAGTTCACCGACAAAAAGTTCCAAGAATCATTGGTCGAGCTCGGGGTCAAACAACGCTTCTCGTCAGTGGAGCACCCACAGACCAATGGACAAGCGGAGGCCGCAAACAGGGTGATCCTGCGAGGCCTTCGAAGGCGACTCGACGAAGCAAAGGGAAAATGGGCTGAAGAACTTCCCTACGTGCTGTGGGCATACAGGACGACTCCCCACTCGACCACAGGGGAGTCGCCCTTCAAGTTAGTCTATGGAACGGATGCTTTGATCCCAGTGGAAATAGGTGAGCTCAGTTGGAGGACAGCTAACCCAAAGTCATCAGGCGAGAATGATCAAGCCTTAAGAGAAGAGTTAGATCTGGTTGAAGAGTTGCGAAGTAAAGCGGCACTAAGAGAAATGCTGGTCAAACAAGGAATGACAGCAAGACACAACGCCAAAGTCGTCCCGAGAAGTTTCGAAGTCGGGCAGTTGGTACTTAGAAGGGCTGACATCGGAAAAAGAAACGCGGGACAAGGTAAGCTTGCTCCCAACTGGGAAGGGCCCTATCGCGTCATCTCAAGGACAGGCAAGGGTGCATACTCATTACAGACTTTGAGCGGTGGAGTGATCCCAAGCACTTGGAATGCCATAAACTTGAGGAGATACTTCATCTAGTACACCACCTTGTAAACACTGAAAATTGACATATGTTCAACGAATGAATAAAAAATTTTCCGTCTCATATAGACGAGGCATTTCTTACCATGTTGTCTTACTTTTATGCATTTCTTATGTGTTTTGTCTTAATTTTATGGGACATCCCACGAATGAACCGAAGACACCCACCCCGCTACGCGAGTTAAGATCGAACCGAGCTCGGTAAACTGCGAAGCATGGGTTAGCTTTAAACGAATTAAAGTAAAAACGAAGCGACCAACGACCAGTCGCACCCCTAACAGCGAGCTAAATCTAAGTAGGAGCTTGGTAAGCTGCTCGAAAGGGAGAGATCGAGGCATGACCGATAAAAAGGGGTCGACTAGATCCCAAGACCTCGAGAGCCCACCGAAAGGGGCAAGCAGTTCCCGAACGATCAGGGGGAGACCACCCAATCAAACATTGTATAAACATCGAAAACATAAAGCAGCGATATTAACAAGCGAAGTCACCCTAAAGAAAGCCGAGCTCCACAACAGTACGAATTACAAAATAAAGGAGCAACACGATAATACGAGTTACAAACAAAGAAGCAGCATGATAGTACGAATTACAAAATAGAAAACGAAACACACAAACAATAGCAACAAGTAAAAACAGCTCATGCTGAAAGGGGCCAAACAACCATATCCTTACTAATCACCCTCCCCTCATCGTCCGTCTGCGCAGGCCTCACGATGCGGCCATCCTCCACGAAATGAGAGTACTGGATAACCTCACGATCGAACTCAATCTCAGGCTGCATACACTTAACTTGACGGAGAGCCTCTTCAAAACGCTCCTCACAAAAACCCACTACCTGATCCTTCAAATCCTCGTGATCATTGACCGCCCTATCCCTCTGACTCTCAACTTCGACAAGTCTTTTATTCAACATCTCAACCTGACTAGACAACTTAGCAGTCACGAACTTAGACTTGGTCTCAACAACACCTCGAGCGGCTACAGCCTCATCCCGCTCCCTCTCGAGATTGACCGCAGAATGCTCGACCTCACCTAACCTCTTCTTGGTCGATTCTAACTCCTCCCTTAGCTCTGAAAGGATGTCAAGACACGCATGAAATTTGTCAGTTTTATCTTCTAAGTCTATCTCTAACCACAAGTTTTGATGGACGAGTTTAATACCTTTGCGTTGAACCTCCTCCTCCTCCTTAAAGCGAGAAAGCTTGCGATCGGCCGCTTTGGCCAACTCGGCCATGAAGAGAATGGGATTCCGTTTGAAACGCTCCATATCCGAATCAGTGAGATTCTCTAAATCAAGGGGCGGGGGCGGCTTCCTTAATTGTTTTTTCGGATGAACCTCGGCGACATCTACTGTAACCACATCAACAGATCGCTCCTTGCGTTTTTCCCCATCTCTCTTCCTCCTATCATGGGCACTAGGCCCCCCACCTCGACCGGGGGCAATATCGGCCTGAGCAGTCAAACCCTCCTGTGAAGGAATCAGAGGAGTCGAAAGAGGAGAAGCAGGCTTCCTCCCCTTCTTCGACTGCTGGAACAAAGCTTTGAAACCAGCCTGAGACATCTCACCTGCAAAAATAAAAGAGAAGAAATGATCAGACATACATGGAAAAAATTATCATAAGCATGCAAACTAACAAAAAGATCGACATATGACTAAACAAAAATAAAGAATGAGTTCAAAGAGCTAAGAGCAACCTTGACGCTCCCAATCACCCGACAAGTAAACAGCCCCAAGAATGCCCTTGAACTCATCAAGATTCTTAGCCCGAGCAAGATGTCTACACTCGAATTGCCGATGTGGGAGCCAAGAGGCCATAGTCTTCAAAGCACGAAGACTCTTCTCATCATACTCGTCGAGTTCCGTAGTCGTCCGATACGTCATCGGCGAATGGTCATAATGAGAATAGGTCCACCCTATGGGAAACTTCGTGCCGAGCACCTCACCTTCCTCATCTAGTGAAGCAATGAACCTACAAGCCGCATCATCGACGGGAACAATCCAGACATATGCCTGCCTCCAAGGTTTGGCCGATCCACAATATGGCTTGAAGAGCTTAGGAGCATCCTGCCTCTTCTTGAAGCTAACTTGTTCATGCCGCCTGGGCTCACTACCCATCTCATGAGTCCTGCTCAGCTCAAAAAGTTTGAAGAAAAGACCAATAGAAGGCTCTCGATTCAAAACGGCCATCAACCCCTCGAAAATCCTTACAAATGCCCACGCGTTGATATGAAGCTGCGAAGGGGCAAGCGACAGATACCGAAGGATCAATCTCTGGAAATAAGTAAAAGGCGGCCTAACCCGAATATCCCTCAATATGCTGGTGAACATGATAAATTTCAGGGTACGAGGTATAACGGCAGCATGCTCACTTGCCTTAGGACCCTTAACACGCCACTCTTGGCCCCTTCGCCCCACCAACCTAGAAAACCACTCCTCCAGTTCGTCCCCACGCACGATGGTAGATCGAGTTTTGAGCAACTTAGCAGATACCCAGGAACGATCCGGGTTGATATGACCATTCCAATCAGGCTCCACTCTAGAGGCGACTGCGGTCCCACCCTGCTCAAAGGTGTCATCCGCATCTCCAAAAGAGTAAGACTCTTCCCCTCCTTGGGACGACTCCCCAACTAAAGTAGAGGGTCCCGCAGAAGAGGAAGAACTCCCCGAAGAAGAAGAACTCCCCGAAGAGGAGGAACCCCCCGAAGAAGAAGAGCCGTCGGAACATGAAGAGCAAGGGGCACTCATAACTACAGTAGCGGATGAGCGAGTGGCACACTCAGCGATACTCCCAGGGGGACCTCCAGGCTGACGTCGAGTCTGCTTAGTACGCGCCAGAACCCCAATCGAAACACCCTGCAAGGAAGGGGCCAGGAAGTCAGGACCACCCTAGATGGTTCGTAGAAGGGGGCGACAAGGTCGACCCCGGGCCTGACACCCCCTCCTCGCTCTAACCAACCAAAAGAAACAAAAGACGGGGCTAAGATCAAAAATCAAAGAGCAATGAGCAAGGAATTAGGGAACTTACTTTTCAACAAAAATAAACACCACACGGGCAGTGGGCAGGTACTGACAGAGACCAAAGACCGCTCTGGGAGTATCACCAAACTAGGACACCAATATGGAAAACAGCTCGATAACCAGTCGATCTCAGAAGATAAAAGCTATGTTGCAAATCCAAATGAGGAAGAATGAGCCCTTATATAGAAAATCTAAGGCAAATGAAGTGACAAGGCCTTCCACTTGGAGTATCAATAACAAACTCGAAGGACGCGAGAGATTAAATCGCCCCTATTTCAGGAAAAAGAAAAATCATGAGCATCACATCAAGTCAACAGCCAACGAGACAAATTGCCAAATAACGGGTACCAAGAGCGCTTACTGTGAGAATGAATCAACACCTCCTTAAAATACAACCACCAAGTCAAAAAGATATGGACCTCGACATAACCTTGAAGATGAGAATCGACAAAAGTAAACTAAGTCATTTGCGCCCTACTCACCGAAACATCAATTGAAGTAATAGAAAAAGAAAGGAAAGGCAAATTACCTGGGTCTTGGGTCACCCGAAGCACCTATGAAGACCTGAGAACTCATCGTGGGTCACCCTCTTCAGTCGCTGGTCGTGGGTCGCCCTCTTCAATCGCGGGTCACCCCTGAAGCGCCTGGAGAAGGAACCGGTCGTGGGTCGTGGGTCGCCCCCGAAGCACCTGGGAAGCTTGAGAACTGACCGTGGGTCGCCATCTTCAGCCGCTGGTCGTGGGTCGCCCTCTTCGTACGGGTAAACCGTGGATCGCCCTCCTTTATCGTGAGTCGCCCCTGAAGCGCCTGGGGTAGAAGCTGGTCGTGGGTCGTGGGTCGCCCCGGGAAGCACCTGGAGTCGAAACTGGTCGTGAGTCGTTCACCCCGAAGCGCCTGAAGGAGAAGATGGTCGCGGGTCACGCACAGGGAGAGCTGGGAAAGAGGGGGACCAAGAGCAAGTGGCTCGCTCGAATCGTGGCTCGCTGGTCGTGGCCCCTGGATCGTGGCTCGCTGGTCGCTGGCTCGGATCAAGTGCTGATGGCCTAGGAGCTCTATTCTTTGATCAACGTATGGAGAGAATTGGGAGTGGAGCAATGACCCATGAAAAGATAAAAACACTTGGGCCCATGGACTCAGAAAAATAATAATAATAATAATAATAATAATAATAATAATAAAAATAAATAAAGAAGGCCCATTAGAGGTTATTGAGCACACCCCTCCTTCCTTGTCAAGGACCAAATATGGATTTGGGTAACAAAACAAAAATTCGCTAAGTTACAACCGCGGACACAACAATCGATACCTCGCATCAAGCCTAAGCCTGCTCAATAATCGACCTTGGCTTGGGGGGGCAACTGTTCTGGAGTGGGCCGAATGCCTGATCCAGCCAAAGAACCGGCCAAAAACGGCCCAATACAGTCCAAGGGCTGGCCAAAAACGGCCCAAGCAGCAAGCAAAAGACCAAATCAGATCTGGACGATCAGGATTAACCCGCGCTAATCCAACGGTTCGCCTAACATGTTGACTCTATAAATACAGAGCTGACCCCACACGCCAGGTAACTTTTTACCCTCATAGTTACTCTGCAGAAATTCCACCTCACTGACTTGAGCGTCGGAGTTACTCATAGTTACTCTGCAGGAAAAAAATAATTGCACTTATCATTACCTATAATTTTTTTTGACACTCCTGAATTTTTTTTTGACACTCAGACCCCACCACTCTTTCTTCTCTCTTCACGCGTGAAACTTTCTATCTTCTCTCTTCCAGCATGAAACACAAAAACTGAAACCAACCAAACAGAGCTTTCCTTCTTCTCTCTTCCGGCGACCACCACCAACTACGCCGGCGACGACCACCACCAACACCAAGGATGACCTCTCTTCTCTATTCTCTCTTCCTGGCTCCTGCGATCTCATCTTCTCCTCTTCTCTCTTCCTGCGATTTCATCTTCTCCTCTTCTCTCTGGTAACTAATTGGTAAGCCTTAAACCCTAATTTTTCTTCCCTAATTTATCTTTAAACTGAAACTTTAATCCCTAATTTATATGTGAAAACTGAAAACCCTAATTTTGTTAAATCCCTAATTTGTCATTACAATTGATTTGGTATTAGTAATGTGCATTATATGATATGTATAGTATAAGGTAAGAAAATGATAATGTAACATCAATGTTGGATAATTTAGTGAATCTATCTTATGAAAAAATTGTTCTTTTGGATTAGAGGATGTGCACAAATGGTTTCTATGGGGTTATTGGTCCTCTCCTCTGATGTATGAACAAAATGCTATAGCTGTGAATGAATTTCTTGGACATAGTTGGAGTAAGGTCGTAATAATACCCTTTGTTTTTAATAGTGAAAAAGTTCTGTTATAAAGAATGAGTTTTGGAATGAGATACTCAAATCTAGAGGATTTTTTCCAGAAGCTTATTGGTATTGGATAGGAATAGGATTTAGTATTACTATATATTAGAAGAGGCATTAATCCCTAATTGATTTGGTATTAGTATTACTATTAGAAATTGCAATTGATTTGGTATATGTGGAATCCTCAATTGATTTGGTATATGTGAAATCCCTAATTTATGTTTAATTAGTATTAGTATAGAAATTGCAATTGTTTAGTGTTTTGGTATAGTGAAGTGAAGTCTGTTTTTTTTGACACCCCTGACCCCAGGGTCCTGGATCCGCCACTGATGCTGAATCATGTGTAGATGTTGATGTCAAATTGAATCTCACACTTTGCTTCTCTATCTTAAGGGTAGGAGAGTGATGTTCCTCTATGTTAAGAATTGAAGGTGATTGAATTTTTCTTAAGAACCATGTTAAATGTGTTTTTAACATTTACTATAAACTAACGGTTCAATTTCCTGTTTGTTTATTTTCTACGAAACTGAGATGACCTATCCCTCCTTAATGCTTGCTATTTCAACGGATTAGCAGCATATACATATGCTAAAATGTCAATAATTTTCAAATAAAAAATATCACTATATATTAACTATGCTTTCAGTATGAGTTTACTGTACTTTGCAGTTCTTTCATTCTCCAAAAAAGATTTTGGAGTGCAAATCTACACACCCCCATTTACGATGATGCCTATTTCAGCTGTTGAGGGTCCTGGAAATATGTGAGTTATTCAATTAATAATCTTACTATTTTCCTTTTAGTTTATGCACTACACATTTCACATGGTCAAGTTTTATTGTGATGTATTACATTCAGATTCTCACTTCAAATTTACCAAACTTCAGTGGCTATATGATGTGATTTGCATGAGATATGGAATTGAGAATAATGTGATTTGCATATGAGATATGGAAGTTAAGAATAAGATGATTTGCATTAGTTCAATAAGATAGGGAATTGTTGTCTGTTGAAACACATTTTTTTTTGTAATACTACTTTCAATTGATCTGATTTATATTGATTTAATTGCTTTCCATTTTGGTCTCAGAATTTGAATTTGAAAATATAATGCAAGAGTAACGAGACATCAATTTTGGTCACAGAAGGAGTCATGAACGTGGGGGTGTAGCCATTTGGATTTGTAAGGATTGCATGAACAATTAAGCAAATGGAGGAATTGAGGGCAATGATTTTTAATATTCGGCCAGCAATGATTTTCGGTTCAATATTTCTTTTTCTAATTCGTTCGGTCATTGATGTTTGATTACACAGCTGCAACCTATTTTTATTCAGGTTTGCGTGGAATTAACTGAGAATATGCGTGACCCTGTCCCCTGTTTATGATGATAGATAGATTTTAAAATCAAGATTGAGGCAATGGAAGGCAGCGACGATGATGGGAGCGGCAACAGGGGACAGCGATCGCGGTGAGTGGGACATGATTCACTTTAATGGTATGTTCCCACTTTTTCTTTAAACTCTATGGTTTTAAATTCTTATTCTACAAAGGGTGAATTCTTTTTTAAAAATATTGGATAATACACGTTGAGTTTTTGAATTCTAGAAATTATCTCGAATAATACTTCTTATTATTCCTTTAATTCTTATTATTCCTTTGATCTAATGGTGATTGAGAAATTGTTGGATATTTGATAGTTTTGTAAATGATTTACATGATAGATAGATTTTAAATTCAAGATTGAGGCGACGGGAGTGGAAATAGGAAGCGGCAACAGAGAGCTGCCGTGACAGTGATTCCTACGGGGATTCACTTTAATGGTAGCTTCCCACATTTTTATTGATTTATCTATTGTTATTTTAATTCTTATTCTACAATGGGTGAATTGGTTGTTTTGAATTAAATTACTTTAAACATTATGTATATATCGAGTTAAACATTGAATTCTAATATATTCTTATTGATCTATATAAAGTACTTTTATCACTTTTGAAGGATTTTCGGCAGCTCTTACTATTCTAGGAGCACATATATTTCAAATTCTGAGTTTTTTACTTTTTTAGCAATCTTTTTTAGGATGCAATACTCTCTTTATAATATGTGCAAATAGATTAATTTTGCATTCAAGGAATTCAAATGATCAAACTAAGGGATCATGGTGCAAATAATAAACGTGAAAAAAGCTTGATGCGCTCAAATGCTTAGATTAATGAACATGACACCACATGTGTAGAATTAGTCTTGCATTCAAATGCTTAACACCACATAGTTTGTTTCGTAGTCAACTATCAATATTCGTTGATCTTTTTATAATCAATAACAATAAACTTTATGAATTTTTTTTAGAATTTTGAAGACCATGTAACCAATGGATAAGGGATGTGGAGTTGCAAAGGGAATTGCCGGAAGGCAAGAAATGAACACAAATTTAATATCCAACCTCAGGAGTTAAATTGTTTTAATGTATATGATCAAAATGCTCCAAGTTTTTTAGCAGACAATTCATCTTACATATAAATATCAATTATTTCATCTAATTTTATCACTTTTTAAAATATTTATGACTTCATATCAATTTATAATAATAGAGTAGCGCCTTTGCGAATGTTTTTTCGTCTATATAAATTATCTAAAGAAAAAGACAAGATTGTGGCGCCAATGTACTTTCACATGTATATTATAATATAGTAGTACATAGTAGTATGTTTTCATGAACAGCCTAAGAATAACTATATTAGATGTTAAAAGTTATTATTCACTAATTATTAGTATTTTATTTTTACGATTTGGAGTCTTTGAGGGGATATGTTGGAAAAATGAAAGAAAAGATTATTAAAGGTATGTATAATTGCCTCCCAAATAACAAATAGCCTCCCAAATAACAAAACATTTATATATTATAATTTATAATGTCTATGTTTATTTGAGCACTAAAAAATGCGAGTATTCATATACTTTCTGCCATTTATATGTCAATAAGCAGGATTTAATCATGTGGAGCTGGTCTTAGTGTAGTATTTAAATAATAAAAAGAAATGCTTCTAATGTCAATAATGGTGTAACTCCTAAAAAAAAATTACATTGATTAAAAAATGTTAAACATTGTACCAAAAAAAAATGTTAAACAAATCAAATATATCTCATTGAACGCATTTAACCAAAAAATATTATAAATTATGTTTAAAAAATGTCTATCCGTGCTGGCACGGGTCATACAAACTAGTTTCTAATTCTAATATAAGAGATGTGATAATATCATATACTTCAAGAAATTTATACTCCAAAAAATATAAAAATACTATACATTGAGTGAAAAATAATATTATCAATGCATAAAAAATATATTTCACTTATATATAATGAATTTCTGAATTAAGTATCAATTACAACTTGTCGTATTGTTGTCAGGGTTCAACTTTCATGATATTCATTTTTGAGATATATTTAGTAGTTGATGATTTTAACAATTGAGGTGTTTCGGTAATTTTGCATGATTTTCTTGGGGAGGACCGGTCATAAAATTTGAAATTAAACTAAAATGTTTAGCATAAAAAAATAATTAAGTTGGTTGAATGAAGGTAAAAAAAATTGAAAATTAAAATAACGTATTATCTTAAATACTTCATGCATAATGAAATTAAAAATATTTTAGGTTTAGCATAAAATTCTCGTTCATATATCTTACTAGTATGTATGACCCGTGCGCTGCACGGGTATACATTTGATGTTAACAAAAAATTGGTATTTGTTATTTGGGACTTGGAAAACACCGCCCTGAATATTTAGTTGTGTTATTTGTTATATTAATTACTTGGTACACAATTTTCATTCAAAAGCCCCCATAGTTATTTTATTCAATCTCCAAAAAATATCTCTTTTTAAAAATGGTTAGTTTGTCAAAAAATAATTTAGTGAACACTTGATATGAAATTTTATTTATCAACACTAAAGATTAATATAAATATAAAAGGGTTGAATGAAAGAAAAAATACAGGCATAAAGAATAGTTTAGGGGTATTTACGGATTTGAAAAAAAATAGGGGTACTAACGTCATTTAATTGAAACTTATTGCGCACTTACCATTGTGGGAACCCTAAGACTCCATTACGTCGTCTTCACTTTCCTTTTCAATATCCAGTTCCTCCCGTCGTCTTCAGGTTTGATCCACTCTCTCCAGTTGAACAACTATTCGTGCGTGAAGAATCTAACTATGGCGACACAGAATAAATCAAGTTCGTGGCGTAATGGATCGCGCTCATCTTTAAAATATGTTAATCAAACGCCTGATGACACTGTCGCAGAGGTAGGATTCTAACCTTCGATTTTTACTGGGTTCGATCAATCGACCTCTAGATTGGTGTAAATGCAATACCCTATGAAACTGCCTATGATTGAGCAACAATCCCATTCAACAAATCAAATTTTTTTCGAAATTAAATTAAAATTAGATATTTTTGGAGTGACTAATAAAGCGAAACTGAGAAACTACAACAATTTACACCAATTTGAATGAATTTTCAGCAACTCTTCCTAAGTACTATTTTGGTCCCAACTGATCGTTGGTGACACTGCTGTAAGAACCTTAGATTAATTTTAATAAAATTTTGCAACTATAGTGGGGAAACTGCTTGTTATTATTTTGTCTACATGTTATTCAATATATTTTATAAATTGAATACTCCAAAATCGTTTTATTTTCTTCTATAGCTTATATATCACATGGGGTATTTGGCCTACCCATTAACGATTACTAAAGAATTAATCAAACCGTTTCGGCCACTGATTCTCAACATTATAGGGAGAATTTTATTTTCTTAATTATGTTATTTTTTGACAACTCAGCATTTTCAATTTTCAGAATTTAAGTGATACATTTATTTTTTTTAATCTCACAAACCATTCCTATTCAAAATGCTATTTTTAAGTTGATTGTATTTTCTGAGCTATGCTGTCGCCATTTTTAAAGGTAGGAATGATATGGCCATATTGTGGAATTTGAATATTGACATGATGATTAAATAGCTCAGAAAATACGCATATATAACCAGTAATGAAGTGATTGTTTCCCACACGATTCCTTATTAAATTTGGATCCAAAATTGCATGGATTTTGCACATGGTCATTAAACAGGTTTAATGATACACAAAGGAAATAATAAGGTGATTTATTTGCAGCTGTTGAGTTATTCAGCCGGAATTTTGGAAAACGTTGGCCGTTGAGATCAAAGTCGAAATTTTGGCTGATCGTAGCCATTCATTTTTTCCAAGCCAGGCCCCCTTTTTAATGTTGTCCACACGATTTGTTTACTATGCAAACCGAATATTCCTTCAAATGATTGACTAATGTTGTAATTGGTGATGTGTAGCCTATGTGTGACCGATTTGCTGACGTGGATTTCTTTTGAAGCTGATGTAATATTGATGAATATGTGACGTGTACGGATAGTTGTCAAACTCATGGTTGTATATTAGAGATTATTTTATACTAATATATATATATATATATATATATATATAATTTTGGATTAAAAGATATAAATTGTATACATTGTTTAGATGGAGTAAAATATCTTGAATACAATTAGAACATAAAAAATTCTAATAACTCTGTAAATTTTATAAAAAATAAAAAACCCTTCAATAATAAATTAACTTAAAAAACTATAACTCATCGTGATGACTGAGGATGGGTTACTCTAGAAACGCTTCTCATGTGGTTCACGCCAAGGAAAGTTCCTATCCATAAATAATATAGGAACCTTGATTTTAGGAATGTTAGGCTTATTGCATATTTTGAGGGTGCCTTGTTAGTTGTTTCACGATCGAACTAAAGGCAGCTATTGTACTGCTATGGACTCTCATACTTTTATGATTTATCAAATGACCTGCAAGAAAAGGAAAGAAATGCAAACGCAACCTGCAAGAACCAAGTAACCAATAAGCACAGATACAATCAATCTAACCTCTCAATGCCTCAAGCAAGATTGGCAACGAAGTTGAAATTAATCTATTAACAATTATTCACGTATTGTGTGAATCACGACATTCTATAAAGCTTATAATACGATGAAGCTTGATCTAAATTTAAAGGAACTCATGACAGAAAGAGATTCATAGTTCTAGCATGTATGAACAACTTGTAAAGTTTGAGAGTTTCAAATTCTAAAGTTCCCATTTCCCATAAAAAGTAGCTACGTAAAGGTGGTTCTAACTATTATTGCTAGGTGAATTAAAATACACCTGAGGAGCAGCAGCTACACACATTTTAGTCGAGAAGTAGCAGGCATTCTCTACTATAGTAGTTGAGAAGTAGCAGGCATGTTGAGAAAAGTAGAAGACGAAAATTATAATGTCTTTGAACATGGAAATTTAAATAGCAACACATGAAAATTCATGTGTTTTTCTAAGTAATTAAAAAAACCAATTATATTATCATTTCAATAGTATATATATATATATATATATATATATATATATATATATATATATATATATATATATATATATATATATATATATCAGCATGAAGACAAACCTAAGTATGACACCTATTCTCAACTTATCTATCATCAGAAGGACCATCCATTAAACTGTAATGTGAGTTCATGTAGAAAAAAATTAAATACTCTCTCTCTCTCCCCAACTCAAAAAAACGAACCGAATTTGGATGTTAACTCCAATTTTAAGCAGTAGAGCTACCAATTGTTAGCCCCTCAAACTTGAAATAAAGAATCAATGTGTATGTGCTCAAGAATCACTATTCTTCAAATTGGATAGTATCTTATTGCAAAAATTGGAAGCTAAAGGACAAACAAAGATTTTAAAGATGAGAAACCATATTTCTAAAAAACTATATGTGGGCTGATCAAGAAGGCGTTGCCATCAAAATTAGAGACATTTGGCTAACCCCTTTCTTAGGACTTAGAATACCTCCATATAGAAGATGTTTGATGTTAGCTTTTCAAAGGGAAATGATATCAATGACACTCTCATTCAAATATGCATAGAAATGGCATGTCAGTTGCAAATTCAAGTTAACAACAGTTAGACAGATTTGGTACATCTATAAAATGAATGATTAATTTGGAATTCAGCTGCATGCACAATTATATAATAAGCCTAGAGAGAATTAATCAGCAACCTTTAAGAATTTATCGATGATAAGTGCAACACCATTTTAATCTTTAAAAACTCTCAACCAATTTGGCAAAAAGAAATGGGACTTGAGTCATGATCATTGCAACAGAATCTGATTCATGCAAATCCAATCGAAACTCAATCTATCCAATAACAGGAATTACTAACAATGAAGAATCAGAAATTACCTTCACTGTCATCGGCAGGTGGTTCCTTCCCCCGTATTTTGCTACTTTTCTCAACATTATTGTTGTTCTTGTCATGTAAATGATCATGAAGTGATCCATTGCTCATGCACTCATAAACGAAATGCGTCTCATTGTTTTCTTCACAAAAACCAATTAGTCACAATGCTTGTGATGAAGTTTAGACAACAATGGTAATTCAGAATCAAAAGCTATTTCTTTCTCCTGAAATTTCTTCTTCATGGTGCATGTATCTCCTCTTTTAACAGCTACCTCTCAACCATCTGGTAATTTCCCTTTGTAAATAGTGCCAAAACTACCACTCCTCTATCTGATTGCTCTCATGATGAACCACTCCTTAATGTAAGTGAACAATTCCTTTTGTTAGAAAAGGATCTCCATTTTTTCCAATAGAACCAATATTAGGCATTGGAGATAACTCAACGTAAGCATCAGAATTGCTCGTAGGTTGCACAGAATTAACAACTATTGTCTTTAAAATTCTTCTGAGCCTGATCAGAAGGAAATAAAGAATAGCGCATAAACCTGCAAAAACAAATTGATACAACAATCAGTAAATGATAAAAGTACTTTACATCCTCTTACTTTTTGATAAGGTGAATTAGAAGACTATTTCTTAGGTGAAATTGATGGTGGTAACAATGGTACAACTATTGGAATCTCTGTCTGACACTGATAACAAATACTTCCAGAACCATAACAAAGGAAACCATAACTTGGATATACAGCACAACCGCTACTACAAAGATGCTTAACAGATTGACCTGAAAGAACCATTTCCAAAGGAATGTAAAAATCATTAGACCAACCAGGACCCCGACATATTAGAGAGAAATTTGTTTAGTCAAACCACAAACAAAATCCAAACCAGCAACAATTGACTCAAAAGAAATACCCTTTATAACATCATTATCAAAATCAAACCTACCCCATCTAACAAAATATTGAAAACCATGTAAGTTACAATTTATCAACTAATATGTGACCAACATCTCACCTCCAGTTTCTGTTGCTGTAGCAATACGCCATACCCTCGGTTGTGAGTGCTAATTCGGTCACCGCAGGAGTTGTCTACACCGTTTGCATCACCGGTCAGCCATTTTTCATCACCGCCTACAAAGGCTATAATGCCATGCTTTGAAACATAATAGACACTGTCAAAAATGTATAAAGCAAGGTAACAAACTAATAGAAATTTCCCATAAGGGGTCAACACCCATAAACAATAGAAAATTCAAACGTTATAAATTTAAATAAAATAATAGCAACCGATTCCATGACCATGAAGGAAATCTATGCAAAAAGAAGAATTTTACAATGTGTTACACAAAAAACTCCAACAACAAAACAAATGAAAGAATGTACGTGTTGTACTAACAATCTCTGATGTATTGAATGCTTCTTTTAAAAACGATGATAGGTGGAATTTGTCTCCCCCCAATAGCTGTGTAATCTCCCATGCCATCCTTTGAAACCTATCATATCAAAGATAATAAAATCAACAACAAAAACTAAAGAAAACAGAGGCTACTCATACGTTTAACACCTCAAATTCTGTGCATCTTATTCTTCATCATGATCAGGCTCAAGTGATTGATAATCTCCCACAAATGGATTGAGTATAGTTAAAAGAGAAATAATTGTCACTTGCAAGAGGAAGGATGGGGGAAATCAGGTTCGAAAGAAGAAGCACAAAACATAATCATGTACCCATATAGCTTCATACACACAATTCATCAAGCACCAGGAATGCAACGGCTCACACATACTGGAAAAAGAAGAAAACTGAAAAGAATGAAAAGAAAATGGAAGCTTTTTCCCTTAGAGATTCAATATAAAACAGAGAAAATTAGACGGAGAGAAAAGGACTCACCACCGCTTGTCATTGTTGGTCTCCATCGGCTCTCATTTACATTGTGTAAACCAATTCGATGGAACAATCAGATAAAATCGTTTTGAAATTCAAACCTGAAACGGATAATAAAAGCGAATTAAAAGTGTGATCTCATGTCCATTAATTTCGGTCTATCAATATTAATAATTGTTAGCTGTTATATGTTTTTAATGAGGAATGAGGAATTATTTAGAAACGTAGGTAACAATACTATGTGAATGAACGGCAAAGATTTCGCTGGAGAGAGAGGAGAGTTTGCCGGAGAGAGGAAATTACAGGAGAGAGAGAGAGAAGTTGCGAACAGAAAGAAAGAAAGAAGAATACTCACCTATGACCAGGGTTCACGGAGGAGGCTCGCCGGAGAAGAGCTGCGACGGTGATGGGACTGAGAGAGACAGAGAATCGTGGAGAGAGACGGTTACGGAGGGAGAAAGATGAGAACGATGGTGGTGGCTTTGGATGAGAACCGTGGTTTTGGATTAGAACGATGGTGGTTCAGATTAATGCCTCTATTTTGACTTGAATTGTTTTTATTGGCTGTTGTAATATACATTCCGATGATTAAAATTGATCCACTATTTTAGGGATTTTGTTAATCAAATGTCGTTTAAATTAATGACTTCAATCCTTTGACAACTGTTGATTATGTGCTGCATTTAATCCCGTGCAATCTCAGCCTTACATTAGCCAGCCGCAATTTAATTAAATCACACGCGTTGATGATGTATAGGTGTAGCCATGAGCAAATGTGAACCGTTGGATAATAATTCGTAGCTGACATGAGATAATTAAACAGGGAACTTGCTGACGTGGATATGAATAGGATCTGAGGTGTTTTATTAAGAATATGTGACGTGGAGATGACATTGTAAAATCTATGGTTTAGTATAATAGAGATTAGGAGATATGAGACAATATTATAAAGCAAGTGCTCACCATATTTGACATTTTTTTATTCTAAATATATATTAAATATACAATATATACAATTAAAAAAATCTATATCAAATTGAATTAATAGTTTATGAAATTAATTAAAATAATTATTTAAAAGATTTATACAAAAAATGGAACTCAAAATAATATATTAAAAAAATGTTTAGCAAGCCAATTATACAATATAGTTAGGTGAAATAAAAGAAAAAATAAGTGTTTTTGAACAAATGCAACAACTAAAAGTTTTTTTTATACAAAACAAACAACTGAATGTTTAAATAACATGTTATCATGAATACTTAATGAATAATGAAACCAAACACATAGCATAAAATTCTCCTTTATAAATATCATGAGAATCTTATGAGGAGATTTAACAATAATACCTATCATAAAATTATTATCGCTCAAATATATATGTCCATCATGAAAATCTTATGAGGTGATGATGCAATAATACAAAGCAAGTTGTCACCACATTTGAGTGGCATGTTCTTGAAGATTTGGAACCAATAATTTCCAACATAAAGGTGTATATAATAATTGATCGACAATCGATATATAAATAGTTATTTAAAAATGAATCAAAGAATATTTAAAAGTGTAGTTTTCGATAATCATATATTAATATTCTGACCGTCAATTAGAGAAAATCGTGCTAATATCCGCAAATTTTATAACAAATAATTCTTTAACCAAAATATGGATATCAGTGCGGTCATCATTGTGAGGATGCTCCAATTATCTATGTGTCATACTTTTAGTGGGCAACCGTAAACACGATATGCAAGGAACTATGTGTAGGTTCTATCCTAAAAAAATTGGATTCTCGTCGAATTGCTAGTTTTCGATTTTCTGTTTGGATCCAGTTTTAGCCTTCTTTTCATGCAGAGCGGTTCTCAAGTTCGCTTCAACTAGACAGTGGACCATTTCAACCGGTTGAACCCCCTCGATTTGGTCAGGTTTTGACAAGCTTGATAAAAAGTGCCCAATTTACAGAAATGTGACGGTCAAACAAAATTTTAGACATTTTGGTCAGAAAGTAAACATTTGAGAATAAACTTTTAATTTGTTTTATGTTGACGTGTTTTTAAGGTTATTTTCCAAAAATATTTTTTGGCAAAAAAACAAATATCTGAGATTAATTGGTTTGTACTATTGATGTAAAATGTTTTACACCATTAGCCAAAAAATTGACTTAGTAAATTCTTGTTTGTCCCAATTAAAAATATAAGTTTTTCCCCATGAAGAAAATATTTAAAAAAAGAATGGGTGCTACACCTAATTTTTTGATCTATAGATTAATTCTTTTTCTCCACTCATTGGAATTCTTATTATTTTTTTACTAAAATATTGATTCTGGTTATCATTTTATATGTATCACACTATTATAAAAGGAACATAGTTTGACAACCACAAATCTTAGGTGAACACGATATCTATTGAGTTTTGTGGGGTATTTTTGTAGGGTATGACTCAACCTCCAATCACTTAATGACATTTCATTTTTTTTAAATTTAAGTATTATAAAATTAATTTAAATATTGTACTGATTTTGCCTACAATGTATCATACCCCTCAATGACTATCATAGAAGTTTCCAAATATCGCTACATCACCTTGACTTGATGTGTTTGCATAATTTTCATTAAAGAACACGACATAATAATCAATGGATTATCGTAGCACCCATACAACGGTGGAGGAGTACCAAAAGAGCCAACAAATTAAATTTTCAATTAATAGGATACTAAATAATTAACAATTTTATTTCATGATACTCTTGTCGTTTTGTCTTCTTCTCTATCTTCTCTATATATAAAGTCTTATGCTAGGAAAATTACATTTTTAGAGCCCTTCTAATCTTGCCATTTGTCACTTTTTAGCCATTTGTCACTTTTTAGGGTTAAAAATGTTAATTTCAATATAAAGCAAAAGTCTTTTTTTGAAGCGAGAGAGAGACACACAATTGGTCTTTATTGGGGGACAAAAATCTGTCGTGGCCCACCTGAAAAGAGAGAGAGACAATTGAGACCTATTTATTTATAATAAAATAGAATATTTTTACTACTATTTACATTACGATAACTTACTAAAGGCTCTTAATAATGAGCCTTTAGTAAGTTATCTCATGCGTCTAGTGGACCCTCTGCTAGGGTTTGGAGCTCGGCGCCGCTGATTGGTAGTAATGGCAGACAGCCATTCTGACCCCTAGATCTGTTACAGGTTCTGACGGCGGGGCCCACGATTCCTCCTAGGCGTGACAGAAGCACTGCAAAGCTCCCAGGCATGTTTCTAGAGGCATCAGTTTTTGCCTCTTCTGCGCATAACAGCGCCGTTTCTTCGTTTCCAGTGCCTGCGTCATCTGCGACGGACAGGCTTTTGTCCCCTGAATCCTGCGTGTTGGGTGACGTTTCGCAACTTGATTTGCTGCAAGAACCGGATCATGTGCTCCCAAGTCCTATGGGACTCGGTGGTCCCTTTATTGCGGCTCCAGCCAACCAGAAGGTATCTCAAGAGCCAATAGTTGGTCCACACATTGTGATCCCTACCACCACTCTGACCGAGTTGCAGACACTGTTCCTGGATTTGATGCCTGCCGTTGTCCCTGGTTCCGCCAACCTGAATGTTTCTCACAAAGAGGCAACAAATGTCAAATCTTTTGCCCAAGTTTTGATGGGGTTCGAAAACAAGACCTGTGATATTCCTATTAGTCAACTTCCTCGTCCGTGTTTCAAAGGGGATGATTTATCTATCTCAATTCCGGAAGAGGAATATATGACAGGTTTGCAAGAATGCAAAACACACCTTCATGGTAGACTTTTACTTACAAAAGGAGACACTCCTATCAAGTTAGAAGCTTTGAGATCTAAACTTCAAGCTCTCTAGAAACCAACAGGTAAGTGGGGATTGATTTCTTTAGGGAGAGGATACTATGAATTTTCCTTTTCTTGTGTTGAAGATTTATGAAGAATTCAGCTGCAACCCTCGTGGCAGTGCAAGCCAGGTCTTCTTCGGTTGTTTGCCTGGCAGCCTGATTTTAATCCTTCCAACATCAATCATACCAATGTTTAGAAATGATACTGGCATAGTGAAGTTGTTGGTCTCCAGTAACTTGGAACCCCACCTGATCCTAATGGCTTTGGCTGAAATTAGAGTGACATATAGTCGTGCTCTCATCACTCAGTATCTTTACAAGACAACCCATGTAGGAGCTATGCATTGATCCAGGGGCATGGGTGCCCATATGGGAATAGAGGCATGCAAGTTTAGCAAGCTCACTTTACATAAAAAGCTGATTTGCACTTTTTTCACACACCATACAAAATGGCATACATTTTCAAATGAGACACATTTTCTTTGGAGGTTGGATCAGAGAGGAAGGATATTCTTATGAAGCCTCCATAAAAAACTCTTAATTCTATATTAATTCCCCCGACACTCACATTTAACCAAGTTTCAGGGTCTAGGTCAATTATTTAATTTGCTTTCTTGTAGGAGGTGATATATAGATTTTACTGAGTAGTCACCTTTCTTCTCCCATTGTTGTAACAACTTATCATCAAACAATGATTGAGGAATAGGAAGGCTTGGAATCTATTTAGCATCAAATTAGTTAAAACATGAAAAGATTAAATCTCTTCTCCTTGCCTAGATGACAAGTCCATTAGCTCACTAACTATAACATTGGTGTCTAGATTCTACACAGAACTACACACTTTAATACACTTAGTTAGGAAGTCATTTATCATTGCCTTACACTCACTCCACACCCATTCCCTATTCTCCATCTAACACCTTTTTCAATGGTTTTTATGCTTGTTAGTAATGTTTAGTTTAAGATCCTATAAATATTTTTTTATTGCGACATGAGTTCATTAGCTACTCATATAGCGACTAATAACTCATGATTTTCTAGGGATGCAAGGCCCAGAATCTCAAACTCTACTTTCATTTCTTCTTTTAGACTTTTTCTCTAAAAGTTTGTCAAGATTCTCTAAAAGTTTCTCTAAAAGTTTCTCATGATTTTCCAAAATATCCAAGTTATCTTCATTTATGTTCTTCTTTTTTACCAAATCTTCATTTATATTCTAGTTGTCTTTTCTTTGCAATTTAAATGTTTTTTTATCTAACTCTTGTACTACCGAAAATTGTATTGGACAATTGGGTAAGTGAAGTTCATTATTCATTCTTAGTCCAAATAATTTCTTGCTTCAAAATATGTCATGGCTATTTTTCTTGGGTTGTGATATTTGTGGATATTTACGTGGAAGAATAAACTTTGATATTAGTAAGAAAAACTCTGATAGAGTCTCATTGGTAAGAATGTGTTAGGCCGACACATTTTTACACTCTAGAATATATTGGAGGTATTTTGTGCATTAAATGTTTACTATTCTTGATTTTAAAATTTTCATTGTGCAAGTTTGCGTCTTATCTTTTGTCGATACCTTCCATTGCTCCTCTTAAATGTCATTGACACTTTCTCTTTTGTGACTCTAACAAGGTTTTGACAATTTTTCTATGTTTTTGAACACTCGAAGTATTTATCCTTTAATTTTGTTTATGAAATTTATGCAAAATTTGTGGACGAAATTTCCTTTAAGTGGATAGAATTGAACACTCCATATTTCTTTAAATAGTATAATATTTCAAATGTGTGTGCCTCATTAACAAAAATTATTAGCTAAATTATTCAAGGCTTACACGTATTTGAATTTTTAATATATGTTGATTTGATATTTATCTGTACTGTACTATTTTTGGAGAGCGTTGTTAATATATTATTTATTGCATTTCATTATTTTATAAAATATTAGAATTTGAAATATTATTTATTTATAAAAAGTATTTTTTTGTTAAAACAGTGTGAAAATGAGTGTTTTAGTTGATTGGGATTTTCAAAAGTGGACAAGAACATTGTTTTGGGCTTTGAGAATGTTAAACTCGTGTTTACTTATGCATCCCTCCTTTTTGGTTTTTTTACCCCCACCAATAGACATCATATCTCCACCAATTCTTTTATTCTTATTTTACTCCTACAAAAATTGTTAAACGGATTTATTTAAATCCGTTTTTTAAAAAGTCAAAACAGATTTATCTATTTAGTAGATAAATTCGTAGTTAAAAATTACACTACCGATTTATCTACTAAACTGATAAATCCGTTTTGAATTTTTTTTATCCAACGGAATTACCGCTACACATATACACCTGTTTCCTAATGTTTATACTTCTGTTTCCAATAACTTCACATTAAACAAATTAACATTATGCATCCGTTTGTCTACATATAATATATGTAGTTCCGTTTCTTTGTTTTTTTTAAACTTAATTCCATTTGTACTTTTAGATAACTTAGGTGCTTCTGCGTAAGGTGGAAACGGAAGTGGGTATAATGTTGGGTATTTTGGTCTTTTCACACCCAGCGTGGGCGGTATAGTGTGCATAAGTGGGGTAAAAAAACCCTCCTTTTTATTCTACACACCCCCCTTGTGACGACATAAACCACACCAGTAGCTTGCTGGATCTTAGAACCCAGCCCACCTACATGACCGGACTAGGCGCCACAGCTACCCAAATTCCTCCGCCATCTCAGCGATTCCAACCATGTCCAGAACAAGTTCGTCGGCGGGAGAGAGAACCAGTTCGTCGGCGAAGAGCGAGACAACGATAGCTTAGCAACAAATTAACAACCCTCCTTGGCCACCATGTTCCGTCCCACACAACATCGCCACCTCCCATTCTCCACCACCTCCGCCGCCGCTGTTGCCATCACCGCAAACACTTCCGCCGCGCCTTCCCTTCCCAAATCCTACATCATTCAGCCCCCAATAAAACCCTGGCCACGCCGTCTCCACCCTAAACTAGTAGCATCCTTAATTTCCCGCCAACACGACCCTCACCTCTCTCTCCAAATCTTCCACCACGCAGAAAATCACCACCACCGTCCCTTCTCTCACAATCCCCAAACCTACCAATCCATCTTCCTCAAACTCTCTCGCGCTCGCCGTTTCCTCGAAATCGAATCCCTCCTCTCTTCCCTTCGCAATTCCCCACATCTATCCGAACTTCGCTGCGGCGAAGAACCAATTGTAACCGTTATCCGTGGTTATGGCCTTGCCGGAAAACCTATAAAAGCCCTTCGAACTTTCCTGAAGATTGAATCTTTAGGAATTCGACCTTCTGTTAGGTCAGTTAATGCATTGCTTAATTCATTGGTTCAGAACAAGCGTTATGGGTTAGCTCATTTAGTGTTTAAAAATTGTAGAGAGAGGTTTAGGGTTTTGCCTAACGTTGTTAGTTGTAATATTTTGCTTAAGGCACTTTGTAAAGGGAATGAGGTTGAAATTGCTATTAGGGTTTTGGATGAGATGTATGGGATGGGTTTGGTGCCTAATGTGGTTAGTTATACTACTGTTTTGGGTGGTTATGTTTGGAGAGGTGATATGGATAGTGCTATGAGGGTTTTTGGTGAGGTTTTGGATAGAGGGTGGGTTCCTGATGCTACTACTTATACTGTTTTGGTTGATGGGTTTTGTAGACAAGGGAGGTTGGTTGATGCAATTAAGGTTATGGATGATATGGAGGAAAATGGGGTTGAGCCTAATGAGGTTACTTATGGTGTTATGATTGAGGCTTATTGTAAGGGGAAGAAGTCAGGGGAAGCGGTTAACTTGCTGGAGGATATGCTTAGGAAGGATTGTGTTCCGGGTTCCGCGTTGTGTTGTAAGGTTGTTGATTTGTTGTGTGAGGAAGGGAATGTTGAGAGAGCTTGTGAGATGTGGAGGATGGTTTTAAGGAAGGGTTATAGTGTGGATAGTGCTGTTGTGAGTACGCTTATACATTGGCTTTGCAAGAAAGGGAAGGTGTTAGAAGCGAGGAATGTGTTTGATGAATTTGGGAAGGGCTCGGTTGCTAGTCTTTTGACGTATAACACGTTGATTGCTGGGTTGTGTGAGAGTGGTGAGCTTTGTGAGGCAGCAAAGCTATGGGATGATATGGTGGAAAAGGGTGTTACTCCTAATGCTTTTATGTATACCATGTTGATTAAAGGATTTTGTATGGTTGGTGATGCTAAAGAGGGTATCAGAGTTTTGGAGGAGATGTTGGGTAATGGATGTTTGCCCACCAAATCAACCTACACAGTATTGATTGAGGGGCTTTTGCTTTCAGAAGGAATGAAACAAGAAATAAACAAGGTAGTGGCACTGTCCATGTCTACTAGAATTGATGCTGACTTGTGGAATCTTTTTGTAAAACCTGTTGTGGGTAATGTAGATGGCGGTGCCGCTGAACTTGATAGGATATTAACAGAGAATGTCGTGTAATAATGTAAATTTGTTGGGGTATGGTGTTGAATGTCGATCACAGGCTCTAGCAGCTTCTTCCTCGGTGTTGAATGTACCGAGCCAAACACAGACACCTTTCCTAGGACCGCGAATCTCTGCGGACTGCGGCCCATTTACCCCATGGACGCTGCCGAATTCCTCTATAAAGGTTTTTTTCTCTGCCTTTTCATCGGCTTCTCAGCTTGTTCACCACCTGTTCGATTAAAATAACATTTAATTGTGAACAACTCACTGAGAAAAAAATAGATGAGAAAAGTGCACCGACTGACCTGTGGAAGATTGGGATCTTTTGAAGGTGAAAGATGGTTGTATATAAGCCATAGTGGCTTTTGTTGTAATCAATTTTAGTGAAATGAGAAATTGATTTCGTATTTCTACATATACTAGTTGTGCCTTGCACTTAATTTTCACTGCCCTGCTGCAGCTGGTACATGCGTACACCCATTTCATCCACAAGCAAACCCATCTCATTTCTGGGTCTTGTGTTTTGTAATTTTGCATTTTTTTAAATGATTATTTTTTTGTGTGTGAATGTATTTGGCCTTACTGTGGTAGTTTATTGTTACTGTTACTATCTCTCTTGTTGTTTGTTACTTGCATATACACAGGATATGGAATTTGGGTGGCAAATTGTTTTAGGTACTTTTATTGGTTTTTGTGGTGCGTCTTTTGGGAGTGTAGGTGATGTTGGTGATGGTGGAATATTTGTTCCTATGCTCAGTCTTATCATTGGGTTTGATCCAAAATCATCTACAACTATATCCAAATGTAAGACATGTGTTTAACGTAGTTATCATCTTGAAAATTTATCATACCCAGTTTCCATTAATTTGTAAGATTGATAGAATTAATTGGTTTAGGCCTACTTGTTCCATATTATGTTTGGTTGATGCGGCTTTCAAGAATTTATTCTTCAAAGACTGCAGTTACTTTTAACTAATTATTTCGGTCCTCTAATGTAGCCAATAGAGAATTAAAACTAAGTCTTTTGGGATAAAGCTGCTGCATTTTCTGAGTTCGGAGTTGGACTTGGGACCACTGGACATTGGTTAAACTTAACGAGACCCATAATATCTCATTCAAGTATTCTTGGTGAATAAAAACTTTGTCTAGAACCATAAAAGAGAAAACAGTTGCAACTTCTTCGAGTCCCACTACATTTAGGGATGGGGTGTTTCTGTTTGTGACAGGTATGATCATGCCTCATGGGTGCAGCTCTGTCAACTGTTTACTACAACCTTAAGCCAAGACATCCAAGGTTTGATATGCCCATCATTGACTATGATTAGGCACTTCTCATTCAACCGATGCTCATGCTCATAATTTGGCACCTCTCATTCAACTTCTTTAAGTCTAACTGTCTGAACCTGCGTTGATTCATTTTAGGAGTCTGCTAGGCGACAAGAACCAATTGGAATTCAGAAGTTCATTAACATTTAACAAAACATTAGAAAGTTTCCTGGGTCATTTTGTTTTATCCTGAATACAGAGTGTATGCAACTTTCGTTTTGGCAGGTTCTGGGGCTGAAGCAGAATACAAATCTATTCCAACTGGACTAAATGGTGGCACTGAAAAGGACAACGAGGTACATGATGCCATTATTCTCTACTGAGTTCTTATGGATAGGGTGATATTTTCATGTCTATAACATTGATTTTTGCAGGTGACTATCATTGAAAATGTGTACTGGGTTTCTTTGTATAAAGTAAATAATGAATACCTTAGAAATAAAAAGGGGGAGGAGAGGGGAGGCGTATTAATGAATTTCATAAAAAGTGTTGATGCCTTTGTCTCTTGAGAGTAGAAGTAGAATTGGAAGTGAAATGTTTTGTTATTGCTGCAGACACGAGCTGAAACGAATTCAATGTATTTGGAAAGGAGTTGTTGAGGTGATCAAAGGAACTCTCTGAAGCACCGGTACGTTGAAATGCAAGGAGAACCAGTACCAAGTGCTGGGTACTGGTATGCGTATGGTACGTACCAGAATCGTACCAGAACCTTATTTTTTTTGTTTGACTAGTTGGGTGCGCGTCCCAGTACAACTCTGTTCGGCTTACTGCAGCTTGGTGCGGCTCGGTGCGTAACGAAAGGGAAAAAACGCGGGTTATATCGCATTGGGTCGGGTAAAAGTTTTAAAAACAGAAGAGGTAGGGTTTCTAATTTTTTTAAAGTGTATTTGTCCTGGAAAGTAGAAAATCTTTTTCAGCGCTATACTAGGTTTTCTTTTTCTTCACTCTAGACCTTTCAAATTTCTGAGTCTTCTCTGCTGAGTGTTGTCATAGGTGTGTATTTTATTTAACTTGTCAGTGTTGTCGGTTGTCTCTCCTCTTCTCTCCAAAGGTGACTTCGCCTTTCTAGTTTCTACCAGACTATACTCTACTAGTTCGTTTTTATAGTAGTATTTATCTAATTTTACTTGTACTAACCTTGTAAGCACCAAGTCCAACGAATAAAAACACAGTTGAATACCAAACCAAGTCCAACAAATATCTAGTTTCTACCAGACTATACTATACTAGCATAAATTTGAATTTTGTTAGAAACAATATTTTAATATATATATAGGCGTACCCGTACCCTAGTGTTTTTTTAAAAATGCCGTATTCCGACCCGTACCCTGAACCGGTACCATACCCGTACTCGTGCATCATAGAAGGAACTCAAAGGAGGTGGATTTCTCCAAGTACGAAGTGAACGAGCAAGAATAAGATTCTTAAGTAAAGGACCGGCATTCTTTATAGCTTCAAGTAGTTTTCCCTTTTGTGGCAACACTTTTCGATTTGCAAAACGATCAATCTCTACACTCCCAACATCAACATTTACATTTGAAAAAAACTCGAGGAGAAGAAGCTGTCTTGAATAATAGAGACAACTTCTCATCAAGAGATTTTTTCAAGACAATTTCTCATCAAGAGTTGTTGTCAAATGGAAATGTTGATGTTAGGTTAGGGGTGTAGAGATTGATCGTCTTGCAAATGGAAACGTGTTGCCACAAAAAAGAAAACTACTTGAAGCTATAAAGAATGCTGGTCCTTTACTTAAGAATCTTATTCTTGCTGGTCCACTTCGCACTTGGAGAAATCCACCTCCTTTGAGTTCCTTTGATCACCTCAGTTGTTTTCCAAATACATTGAATTCTTTTCCAGCTCAACTTTGGTGGTGTCTGCAGCAACAACAATGCCTGCTTTTTCACTTCTAAAAGGCTTCAACACTTTTCATGAAATTCATTAATGCCCCCTCCCCCTCTTTTATTTGTAACCTGCAGGTATTCATTATGGAGTTTGGGCGTCTTTGCTTTGTTTGGGTTTCATTCCTTGCACTACAGATTGCTAAGGTTTGCTCTTTCACAATTAATACAGAAAAGCAGTTTACTTTATAGTTTTTTTTATAAGCAGTTTACTTTATAGTTTATTCATCTAACTTGAGATCAATAATATATCATGTTGGGTACTGAACTTGCTGCAGGTAATTCTGTTCAGGAACTTGTTGCAAGTCATTTTGCTTTTCTTGATTGTACTGTTTGTACATGATATCCTAGCTATTAACTATAACAATCTCTTAAAACTGTTTGAATTGTGTTGTACGTCTTATGCAAATTCCAATTGCAGTTGGGGTAACTGCTTATGAGGTAGGGATATTACTAACTTTTATTCACCGGGTCAAAGGTTATAGTTCACCATAACCATAATATTCTCTTTTAGTTCATGTCTACCTTTCTTTGCAAAATCGTTTGAGTTGTGAGCATTTTGGCAAATGGCTCCAAATCCTAAAACCTGGAAAAATGATTAAATTAATGGTAGTATTTATGCTGATGTAGGAAAGAAGAAGGAAAGCAAAACAGATACTTATGCATTGAGGAGGTGAAACAAGCAGAGAAAACATGAAGAATATGATGAAGAAACAATGAAATGGTGGGCTTTCTTCTGCGTTTTCGGAATTTTCTTGAATTTTTTTGATGAAAGGGTGTTACCTGTTATGGAAATTACTCAACCATTTTGTTTGTGGAGATTAATATTGGTAATTTTATAATTTTTGTATTAGTTGTGCTAAGTTTTGATTGATTTGGACTCAAGCTTGGTTTTTAATAAGCTTGCTGCACTCTAATACTTTGATATGCGGGAGAGATTGTCTCCACTCTAATGCTTTGATATGAGGTATTTTATGGTAGATATTGCTTTTCAAGTGGTTGAGGCATTTCAGATATTGTCATGCAATGACACAGTGAAGGCAATTTTAGTTAAGATTTTTGGTGGTATAATGAAGTGTCATGTTTAAATCAAGTAAATTTTGTGAGTTTTCACTTTTCACACTCTGATTTCAGATGCTCGGTTACCCACTTCCTTATTTCTTTTGTAAACATCAATTTCCTATTGTTTTTGAAAGAATAATGCTGATAAGAATGCATTCTTTTATGACTAATAAATTTGTTTTTGTTGCTCAGAAATCCAAGAAGGTTTTACATTGGTGGCATTCATAGTGCCTTTAACCATTGGTGCTTTAATATTCATGTCTAAGAAAGTCGGTAAAATTTACTTTTTTGTTTCTAACTTTCCATGACAGTGGGGTTTACTTTTGCAGTATTTTTCTACTACTTTCCTTCTTCCATATGATTTAGTGGCATTTCCTGTTAATGCTTTTACATTCACGCCATTGGCAGCTGCTTTGAGGGGTTAGAAGGATGGTTGATGGATGGGAAAATTTCAGCTTGGTATTCTCATACATACTTGGAATGAGATGCATATCATGTAAGTGTTCTTTTGTTGTTTACAGTTGCTTCATTATGTCGTTCATTGGCTGAAGTGGAGGGTTGATAATTTAGTGCATCAATTAACACCTATCTATCTAACTATTAAAAGCATACATCGATTTATATTGTATGAATTGAGTTAACAGCTACCACATTACCTTTAGCCAACGACTATATATAATTTTTAGGAATTTCGAGAGGCTCAATCTCTTATATAGTATTTATGCATACATAGTTACGCACAAATTTTTTGGATCATTTACTGTCAAGTTTAACAATTCTTGGAACAAAAGCAAAATTAACTGTTTTCATGGATTTCTTTCAAGACCAGTGCAACAAAGGTAAGTCATGTTTCTTGGCATTTTAGGGCAATAGGGTAGTGATTCTCATACATAAACTCATTTTTGATTTAATAATGTGACCTTTGATGACCATTTTCTACTGATGCCCAATTTTACTGTATTGCTAATCTAAGAATGGGATGCTTAGACATTTAGGCTATCACTTTCAAACCTTCATGTTTGGTATGGATAAATGTAGTATAGTAGTTAATATTGTTTCGTTTCATGCAAGATTTTCCAATATCTCTATATGAGGGACATCAACTAAATATAAAGGATTGAATTAATAATTACTATGCCTTGCCTTCGTCTGCTTTTCCATTTTATATTCTTATGTTGTGGTTTTTTCTTTAGTTTTGTGGGCTATTTCTTCAAATTGCTGACATGATGCTATTTTTCTTCATTTTTTTGAACTTATTTTTGCGATTAACTTTAGATGATTAGAGGTTGTTGGAGGAAGTAAATGTTGTGACTTCAGATAAAAACAAAAAAATTCATGAATTCAACTGGTTCTCTAACAAGGTACTGCAAAGAAAAATGTTATATATTGCTTGGGTTGAAGCAAGAAATGAATTTGGCCTTGGTGGAACATCCCTATTTTAGTACACACACTTACGGAGAGAAAAGGTTCTGCTAATACAAAATGCATAACAAAATAAGCTTAAAAATGTGTAGACCCCATTTTTTGTTACTTAGTCTATTCAATTTTTTATTCAAGAAATATACCAGTTTTGATTTGAAAAAAATCTTAACTTTTTGTTATAAATTCATTTTTTCAGTGTCTTTACAAATGTAATCATTGGCTACTTGCAACACAATCCTGCAAAGAAGTAAAATTCATTTTGCTTGGCCAGTGAATTCATTCTTCTCTGATCCTAATCAAGATGCTAATGGTGGTGCCAGTGAATTCATTCTTCTCTGATCCTAATCAAGATGCTAATAGTGGTAACGATGCCTATGTCATTTTTTCTTTATTTTTCTTACCTACATAGCCCTATTGATGCGATTATTGATTAGCATTTTCAAGCTGTGATGAGAAAGTACTGAAAGAAAGAATTGAGTAATGATTTGCTTTCATTTTCCTTATTTTTAATCAGTTACTGATTTTTTTATAAAGTAGAAAGTTACTAAAAAAATTGGTTTTTACTTTCACTTTTGTTTATATAGTATTTTTCTGATGATAATGATATGAAATGATTTGTGAATGTTGCAGAGTCCAGATGGGGATATAATAGATTGGATTCCTGTTTCTAAGCAGCCAGCTTTTGACCATCCTTTTCCCAAAGATCATATAATCCAGGTCCGTTTTCTTCATTCAAGATCTAATATTTCTGTTCCTCTCTATCTTCCCATTTTTGATGAGTTTTTTTTAAACTCTATTGTTATGCTTTTGATTAATTAGATGAGACCAGATTTCCATCCTGAAGAGCTTTTTGATGAGAATAAGTTAGCTGAAAATAAAGAAAAAATGCCTACTCCAATCACTCAACTATGACATTCTTAATGGTAAATGTCCTGCCGACACAATACCTATCAGAAGAACAAAGGAAGAAGATGTTCTGAGAGCAAGTTCAGTTAAAAGATATGGAAGGAAGAAGCATAAGTCGATCCCTAAACCAAACCATTTATTCTAGCCATGTAAGTAAGATTTGCTTTATTATTAGTTTGCTAATGAATTATCCCTCTTGCTTTCTCTTATACTGATAGTGCTATGCTGCTTTTCTTTTGCCTCCTCTTTATGGACCCATTAATTCTTTCTCAATTCACATAATAATTGTTAGAGACTTGAAGTTAGAGACTTGAATTTTGGCTATCTCCATTTTAATTCTCTTACTATGCTACTAATTTGCAGCTAGGATAAATATTAGTATCTTATCTAAGAAGGAATAAGATAAAACTTAGGTCACATTGGTTTTAGCCATGTATGTGGCTTTTCCAGTAAGTATAAAGTCTCTTTTCAACTTGAAACTCAGGGTGTTTGTTGTTTGTGTGGTTTGATATTACTGTGTATTATATTATATCAATAGTGTTTCTGTTTCAGTTTCAGTATTGGTTATCTACAATGCTAGGAAGAGTGTGCATGTAACCCACAAAAAGTATTGGTTATGTACAGGAAGCACAACGCAAGCGACAACGACGACATGATGAAAAAGGATGTGGACTATGGTAAGCATGGTGCATTTGGGTATTGATCTATGTTTTTATTGATTGGCTTTTATTTATTTAGTTTTCTGTCAAACTATGTTTTGATCTATATATACTTCATGTTATATGTTGTTCAGTGTGGATTTGTTTTTAAGGGGATATGAGTGGTGTTGTGAATTGATTTGATTGTGATCTATGGTGGGTGAAATTAATTTTCGATTTTTTTTCGGTTCTAAAGTAATTACAAGGCTTTAATTTGACTTTCTAGAATATGCTTATATTTTATTGAAATGTACAAGTACCTTAACTTGATTATTGTTTATTTTCGTGAAAGAAATTGTGAAAAAAAAATCTAGATGAAGGGTAGACCTTTTTGGCCCTATTGTAGTGTTCACTACACCAGCATTCTCAGAGCAATGATGTTAAACCAGTAGATTTTCAGCAAAGGCTAAATGATGTGGGACCAGAAAAATTGATAGTCATAGCAGTGTTTGGGGTAGTATATGCTTTAATGTGCTTTTCATGTAGAAACTAAAGTTTATTAGATTATCAGCTATTGTAGGGAGGATTATCTACATTTCAACTATTCTTTTAGTTGCTTTCAACATTATCAGCATATCATGACAACATTGAAAAGAACTTAAAAATTGAGTAGTAATTGGCTCACATTACACAGGTTTTTCTTTTCATCCTATTTTATTTCATATGATGAGCTTAAACTCTGATTTTGTACAGAGGATATGGTTTTATATGCTTCATGTATGATGGGTATTAGAAAGATATATGGAATGGTATTTCAGTTCGTGATAACTATACTGTATATTTATAACTTTAAATATTTGAATTGGTGGGACTATTAGTTGGGGAGCATTTTAGAAATTGCAATTGATCTAACTATTGATTTGTTGAGTTTTGATTGTTGTGCTTACAGTGGTACTGTTCACTCCAATGGTTATATTCACTTGCTTACACTCCATGGAAGAGAAGGTGGTTCAAAGCCTTTATGAGGCTATGATATTATGAGTTTCTAGGTTAGGCTGAGATATATGGGATGCACTTTTGTTAGGTAAATACTAATGAAAATGATCAGGCTTCCAATTGGATGGTATTGTGTATTGAAAATGGAGCATTCTTTCAGATACGGTTCAATTGCATGGTATTTTGTATTTGAAAGTATTTTGTATTTGAAGATGATCAAACCCTTGATAACCCAATTATTATGATCACTAGCATTTCTATTACTATTATCGTTTTTTCTTTCGATTTTATCATTTTGAACCTTTTAAACATAACTTTGTCGTTAAAATTTGACTTCAATTACTATTAATCTAATCTTCCTCTTATAATTTTTCTGTCGATCCTAAAGCTTTGACTCCGTGCATCGCACGGGTCACGACGTTAGTTATTACATCATCCTTGGTGGCAGTGGAATAGTGGATAGTATTTCAATTTCAAAATCAAAATACTCATTATTAGGCCATATCAATGAAACTAATATATAAATTGTTAGCTAATTCTTATGGTTTATAAAACTATTGGGAGGAATTTTTCTACCATATTTTAGATAGAAATTACTTGTGCTACTCTAGAACATCATTATTTGATCATTCGCATTAGCATGTGCAAATATTTGGACATTTTGACAAACATGTCCGACACTCTAAAATGTATATGCCAACTATTATTAAAGAAAATAAGGAAATGTTATATTGATATTTTTTATTAATATAGCTAACTTTTAATGCATTTCATTTATAATAAAACTTTTCAGCTAAACATCATTATTAGACATTTTCTTAACACAAAATGTGTGCTGAAGTTCACTTTTAGCCTGACAATCAGTTCCAGTGGCGGATCTTGGTTGATTTTTTTGAAGGGGCCAAATATATTTTAATTAGAGTTTTTTTTTTCTTCATTAATCATGCATATTCTGCAACAACGGTGGTTTTTGTTTCCAATGCCAATAAAGAGGGGGTTCAATTCTTTGGTTTCCACACGTTACTGTTGTTTTTTCTTTATAAGCAAAGAAAATATGCAAAAAGATGACAAAAGTTAATAAACATGCAAAATTATGACAAAACATAAGCCATGGGGATCGAACCTGGCCTCATTTCGAAGGAAAGCTTCGGAGAATTCATTTGTTACCTAGTGCGGATAGAATTAAGGCTAAATTATCCTCTTGGAAAGACTTGTTATTATCTATTATGGGTAGAGTTCAATTGGTAAATTCTGTCATTCTGAGCATGTTGGTTTATAGCTTTCGCATTTATGCTTGGTCTACTAATCTCTTTAATACTGTTGACACTTGGATTAGAAATTTTGTGTGGTCAGGAGATGTTAATACTAGAAAAATTGTTACTGTTGTTTGACATAAGGTGTGCAAACCCTTTCAAGAAGGGTGTCTGGATCTTAGATCTATCAAAACAATTAATAGGGATGGTATGTTAAAGCTTGACTGGAATTTCATCTCTACCAACTTACAATTGGCTCTGCTTTTGAAAGCTAGGGTCTATAAAAACGATAAGCCGATGAACTATCAGGTCTCTTCTTCTAATTTGCACAAAGATCTTAAAGCTACTCTAAGTGGTTTTATAGTAAACGATAGATGGTCTATCCCAACGAATTTCTTTAATCATTTCCCCTAACTCTACTCTGAAATTCAGAAAGTAGTTATTCCCAATATTCCGGTGGAGGATCAATTGAAGTGGGATTGCTCTAAACCAATACAGTTTGAAAGAATTTTATTCCTCCATCAAAATCATTTATTCTTTGGAGGGCTCTTCATAATAAAATGCCAACAGATGACCAACTTTGGATTAGAGGATGCACTATTGTTTCTGTTTGCAGCCTTTGTGGTAGTGATTTAGAGATTTCTCCCTAGCTATTTCTTGTTTGCCCATTTGCCAAAAAATGTTTGGAATTGACTCGGAGGAATCCTAAGCCTCCATATTGACACTTCTTCTTTTCAGAGCATTTTATTCTTGACTTCTCATAGTTGGAGTCAATGTTATTAAAACTGACCCGGTGATCGACCCGGTCAGGTCATTGGGTCAATGGTCGGACCGAGGGGTCACCAGTTGACCCGCATGACCCGTGACAGTGCTAGAGACTATTAAAAATAGGCATACCGGGTATAAAACACATCACACAACTATGATTTTTTGTACCCTAAAAATGCCCAAAAAACTATTTTTAATCTTATTTCTTAATATAACATTTTTTTGACAATAATCTTAATTTAACATATTAATAATTAATTACAATATATTTTTTAAGATTCTATTAATTGTTTTTGTGTTAACGTTTACGTTTTTCAAAAATATTTTTTTTAAAGATTTTTATGTAAACATTTATGTTACAAACTTACAATTGAAATAAAGGACACTGCAATAAGTGTTTCCTTAAAAGGGTATAAAATATGCATTAAGTATTATCTATTTAGAAGACATAACAACATTGTAAAATAGCTTAGATGCATGGTTAAGCTTTCCTCACTTCTGCATTTTTATCAGTAAAATTTAGAGGGGTACTTTTTCCTTCCCAATTTTTTTCTAAGGAGAGTTTACATCATATCATAAGGTTTTAACAAGATTTCATATCTTTTTTTTTCTTAAAAAAAATACTTTTGTAACAAAACAGAGTGTTTTAACTTTTGCATGCATGCAGCTGTACAGTACTAAAATTTCATCCAAATTCTCATAACTTTCGGAAAGCTTCCAAAATTCATTTGCATCTTCATGTATTCCACTTCCACCCCATCCACCTACTATAATCGCGAATGCAAATGTACGTACAAAAAACAAAATTATATATATATATATATATATATATATATATATATATATATCCAAATAAATCATTCAACTCCTACGTACTGGCTTTCCAATACAATATACAGTAATATATCTTCCCCAACTCAACTTGAATCTTACAAATAAACCAACTCAAAACACAAAACATATAAGAATTGAATTGTCCGCAAGTTTATAATCATCTTACATTGGTTCCTGTCTTTATCTGAAGCAAGGCTTCGACTCACACCCATTTCTGGAACATCGTATAGCACCACAGGATATATACGTAACACAAGCAGAGCTTGCTTGGGTTTGTACAAGCATCATAGACCTCTAATTCATTTCTCTTTTGTGTCTTCTAGCTAAAGTTTTCTGCTATGTTAGTGTGCGTAGAGAAACACTCTGGTGCACTACTAGCAGAAACTGAAAGTTTTCACTTCCTCAACGATATCCAATATCCTAGCTAGTTAGTTAATTATCAATTCTCAGGACACAAAATTTCGCAATAACTGAGCAGCAAACCTTTTTCTGTTTTGAATTTCAATACTCTCATTATAACTAGTGGCTGATTGAGAAGATGGTGGAGTAGCAGTACTGTTGATGGGATAACACTCATTTTCATTGGTTCCAATTTCAAGCCTCCCTCCCAAATGTATATTCTGAGAGAGAAAACCATGTTGTGTTTCAGACAGAGGAAGGTGTTCATTATGAGGAAGTCCAAGTGTGAGAGAAACACCATTTCCATGGAACCTAGGAGCCAATTGTTCAGGGACGTTAAACCTTCCAATATCATCCATAGAGAATACTCCATAACCCCCACCATGGTTTTCATTGCCAGTCATTAAAGGGTACCCATCTTTGTGGTGCCTTTCAACCTCAAACTTTGTGTTGGACTCTGTGTTTGTCTCTTGAAGCTTTGTTTCCATGTCCACTGAAAGGATACTACCTGGAGAGTTCTTTGGACTGATCCTTTGTATGTCTGAAGAGCTTGCAAGATGGAAGGTGTGATGGGATGGAAAGGATCCTCCCCTCATTGGAGATGTTGACAGTGAATTATTAGAAATGGAGATCTCATTTGGTGAAGTGTTTTTATTGTTGAAGCTTTCTTGTTTTGAGTGAAGAACATTAATGTGATCAGCTGATTCCTGAGCTGCTGACCACAACTCCTTATGGCTCGATTCTTTTGTGTTATCCTCTTGGGAGCCATTATTCTTCTCTTGTTCCTTGATTTCTTCAGTGTACATTTCTTCAACCATTGGTTTCCACAGCCGAACTCGGGCGTTTATAAACCAGTTAGATACCTGCAATATGGAAAACAATCACAAGAAGGTAGCTTGATTGCTAAGCTAAAAGACACTGAATAAGTATTTGCAAGAGGTTCAAAATTCGACTAGAAAAACTAACATTTCTGCCTCCCCAACTACTTTTTTTTGGCTAAATTACATTTTTGTTCTTTTACATTTTTGTTTTTTTGTTCTTTTTTTCCCGCTTTGGTCCTTTATGTTTGATATGTTTCAATTTGATCCTTTAATTAGTATAATATATTTCGGTTTGGTCCTTCTGTGTTTTTGTTTTTGAGGACCAAACTAAAACATATTATATTAATTGAAGGACCAAATTGAAACATATCAAACATAAATGAGTACTTTGACACGGATTTGAAACAAAGGACCAAAGCGAGAAAAAAGATAAATGACCAAACTGAAGATTTGGTCAAAGATAAAGGACTAAAAATACAATTTAGCATTTTTTCCTATCAAAATATATATTATAAAGGAAAGTACAAGGGATACTCCACCTCGTACAAGCACAAGAGGCCTATTTAAAATCTCTCGAGGTCAAAACTCAGAGGAAAAAAGAGTACCCCAACTAACATGAAGAAACCAAACAAAAGCAACTTTAAAAAAAAATTGCCTATAGAAAAAACAAACAAGGTTACAAACCTTCCATTTTCATTCACAATACCATCTCTCTAGATTGCCAAAATATCATGTGCATGTAAAGGTTTATATTATCAAAACTGTTATAAAATTTAAAAGTTCATCCCCTTTCTAAAAATCTATACTAGCTTTTTTTTATTGGAAAATAATATTAATAGGAGCACTAAGGATATTTCGACACAAGGGGGAATTGAAGGGTTTGAAGCACTTAGTTTGGGTGGCAACCGTGTGGGCGATATGGCATGCTAGAAACAAAACAATTTTTAAGGCTCGGTAACAAATGTACACTCGACTGTAAACCATATAAAATACTCACTTCGTCCCAAAATATAAGGTCTCATTTGACATTTTTATTTGTCCCAAAATATAAGTCCTTTTACAAATATCTAGATACATTTATTACTCTTTTTCCAAATATATCCCTCATTAATACTTGTAAATTAATTTTCTTGGTATGTGAAAAACTAACATTAAATGCTTTTATACACAAATGGTAATTTAGTAATAGTCACACATAAATTGTACACATTAATTACTTTACCACCTTTTCTTAAAATGATTAAAAAATGCAATTGGGGCCTTATATTATGGGACGGAGGGAGTATGTATCATGGGATTGGTTCATATTTAGGAAGGGTAGAAAGTCAAAGTTGTGCTATGCGGATTGGTTTGAATGGATCCTCTCAAGTGACATGAGAGTCGATTGAAATCCTAATCATTCATTAAAGAGAGAAGATGTCGGTATATATAGTATAATAAATAAGAGAGAGAGAGGAGCTTTAAGGGTGAGATTTGTAACACTTTATTTCCTCAAGTTTTTTTCCACTTGAGAGGATCCATTCCCGTATGTTATCATTGTAATTTTGGGGCACTCTTTTTCCTCTCCGAATCTTTTCCCAATAAATTTTGGCTTAGGGAGGTTTTAAAGAGGTCCGCTTCACTTGTAAGGCACGAAATACCCCTTCTACTCCCCTTAATCCCATTTATTTGATTATAGAAAAAAAACACAACCAAACAAACAAAGAGGATCAAACGATTCAAAGCGCACAGACATGCCCACCGCCACCAAAAGAAAATACCATGGGTAAAACCATGACTAAGTCCTAATAATACAGTCAATTTGGTCTACATAGTATGCATGGGAGACTTTCCCTGCGACAAAAACTATCTCCACAATGTAACCATCTAATATTTTTTTTTATCGGCAAAGTGGTTAGAAATTAGTGTGTTAGTAGTTAGAGGGGTGGGAGGAGCGGGATTCGAACCCCGTACGCCTACATTTTCACCAACGATGTCCCTTTCACTCAACCACGTGAGCATCTAATATGATCAACCACACTCGCATGATTAGGCACCCTCCCAGAGAAGATGTACCCATTCCGAAGATTTCAAATGACCCAAAAACTATATGCCAAATAAGTGCAAGACCCTTCCGATACAATGCTGTAGACCTCAAACCACAACTGGGAATTGGGAGAGTATATCGGAGGCATCACAAAACAAACTGCATCCAATGTACAACAAAATATCATGTACATTGTCGAGGAAAAAAGTGCATCTATTGAAGAGGTGTAGCGCCAACTATTAATGACTCGTAGAGAATACATAACAAGTCACCAAGATCCGAGATGACCCTCATCCTTAGCAAATTTGTCTAAGTCAATGCCCTATCTTAATCCCATTCTCACAATTTTTTTTCAAAGGGATTCAAATGTCTGCCTTGAAATATTGGAATGGTTATATAATGAGTGCAATGTTTTAAATTGAGGTTGTCCACTCGTTGTGATCGTAGGAGATGCATCGTGATATGCGATATTGCACACAATCATGATCACATATGGCTGATGAAGCTTCGATTGCATTCATAATGCAGTCGTGAAAACATTAAAATTTATGATATTGTGGCCATAATCACACGTCACAATGGATGATCTTTTTTGAAAGCTTGATATATGATGGCTAAATATATAAACACACCCCTAACCCCTATAAGTAAACATGAAGATTGGAATATACCTGGCTCCGAGTAAGTCCAGTTTGTCTTGCAAGCATTACCTTGTCGGAGTCTTTAGGATACCTACAGGTCAAAATTGGCAACTATGTACAACTTAAAAGATGAATATATATATATATTAAAATAATTAACTACTAAAGAGAAAATATACAAATTAATAATCATCAGATACTATAAAGTGAGTTTTTTTTTGTTACACTATATAGTGAGTTTTAATTAACACTTCTTTTATTATTATTATAATATATTTTTAGCTTTTAGATTGCTGCTTCAAAAAAACAACTAAAATGATGTATGGATGTCCATTCACCAACAATATGGCTAAGAAAAAATTAATAAACTGAGAGAATTTTTATTTTTAATAAGTAGAAAAAGTGGGATTAAGAAAAGCACAATTGGTACTCCAAACTTTACATAGGAAGGTGGGGCCTCGTTAAAACCTCTCTAAACAGAGACAAAGTGATACATGTAATGGAGTGCGTAACTAGTGTGAGAAAAATGAGAGAGATAAAGAGTAAACTGTAAAAGAGTTGATAGACAAGTATTTAAACTTTTTTCGGGTGTTCGAAATATAATAACTGAAAAATATTTAAGCTTTTTTCTACCAAGAAAAAGAAAATTAAGCTTTTGATTAGTTGTGATTATATACATGCGCACCAAGTAATATACTTACGGGTGCAAGAAATGCTCAAAAAGCCAAGCACGGAGAATAGAAACAGCACGTTCAGGCAAGCCTCGTTGGGGCCTCCAAGCATTGTGTTGGATCATTCCTAGTTGCTGTAATGCCCGCTGTTGTCGTAAATGGTTGTCAACATACCTTAGCCTCGAACCTTCTACCTTAGTTCCTAAGCAATCATCTTCACCCAAACTCTTGCTCGCTCTCTTTATTTGTGCAGATATCGCATCTTTCAGACTTCTAAATTGCTTCGAGATTGTCTTCAACGCAAGCGCCGTGTAAGATTTTGCCGTACCAAATCCCGCTGCATGCTCAAATGACGATATCACCATTCGCATTTGGTTGTGATATTGTCCGTACCTTACCTCTACCTGCATGTTCAATACAAATTAAACACTCTCGTTAATAATAATCGCTAGCTTATAATATTGAGATGATTAGTTCATGAAATAGCATCCAATGTGCATGTATGTGTGAAAGTTACTTTTGAGTTTTAATTTTAATTTAAGCTTTACTTTTTCCTCCTGTCTCTCAATCAATGATGGGTTCACTTGGTAATTCAGACTATCAATGTAAACCTGAAACAGATCCAAATGGGCCCGACCCAAATTATATTCTCTGACATTCACCAGATCAAGTCACTTTTATTTTCTTATCAGTTTCTTTCTTTTCCTCAATTCAGAAAACAAGAAGTAAGAACTGATAATGAGTGACAATCCTGTCAATTTCAGTCCTCCTTTGCAGTGTCACAATCTTTATTAGTATTTCTTCACTTCTCTTCTCCCGTCAAAAGCCGAATCAATAGATCACGGACTAAATAACTTAATATAAGCCATACGTACTGTACTTTCACTAGATCACAAAAATAAAATAATACAATTTATAACCAATCATAAGTTTTAGAAATCAATATGAAATGATTCGAATCCCAAAGTATTAGTGGAGTGTTAAATACTAATTACTGTATTATTAGCTAGGTGCATATGTATATATACCTCATCGAGCATGGTGACAAGCTTGGACTTCTTCATCTGAAGCTCTTGTCTCTGGGCGGTGCTTAGTTCACCTCCTCTACCACTAGAACAATCACCATCAAACCCAGAAGTCGATTCAATATTCGCTTTCCTCTTCTCTCTATTATTATTATTATTAGCCCCCTCAATTACAGATTCCCCTTTGTAGATTCCTTTGCCCACATTCACAACTTCATCCATAAGCTCCTGAGCCGCTTTCAAATACTTGGACCCCAAAACAACGCCGCCAGGTACCCGCACATCGTCACTGCCGTGGCTTCTAGGAGATATACCCCGATCAACATCGAAAGATCCGTAAGGTGTTTGATGCGATGATGAGAGACTAAGTGATAAACCACGCTGATTAATAGGCCGTTGAAAACCAATAGGATAGTCCGCGGCTGAAGTTGCGGTTACGACGACGGTAACAGCACATTCCGAACCATTAGACGCCGTGGCAGTTTGATCATCTATCGAATTCGAATCCCACAAGTTATGGTAGAAACGAGGTATTGCGTTTGCACTTGTGCCAGCGGTGGCGGGAAAGCCGTGGAAGGTGGAGACACCATAGCGTTGAGTGGGAGTGTCGGCGGTACTAGATCCAGTTATGTTTGAAGCGGGAATAGCAACCCCAAGAAGGTGGTTTTGGTTGAGTGAGGGAGGCGCGTGGGAGAAGTTGGCAAGGTGGAGCGCGTGGGAAGAGGGATTAGCGAGAAGCATGTTTTGTGAGGCGTGAGAGTAAGGTACGTAGTTTGGATTCATAAGGTAAAGTGTCTGCAATCCTTCTGCCGACGGTTCAACTTCTGAACTACTACTGTTGTCATGAAAGTACGTTCCCATGTTTGTCTCTCTGTCACAAGAACAAATTAAATTCTCTTTTTCACTCCGTACAAACCTTCTTTAATAATCACTCACTTTTCCTTTCTCAAACCTTCTCTTTTAGGTTTGTCTGTCTTGATCTGCATCCTTTGATTATTTTGTAGCTCGCTGATCCTGAAAAGCAACTGTGATTTATGGAAATTTGATGGTAGTGTTGTTAAGAGAGAAACAAAATAGTACTGTAGTAATACTCACTCAAAGTGCAATGAAAGTTTTGAGCGTAGAAAACTTCTGTCTAGCTAGAGAAACTGTCCATCATCATCGCGGTAGAAATAGCTATGCACCCTTTTGCTTGCTTTCAGATCATAGATTTGATTGAGTTGCGTTGCGTTGCAAGTTTGGATAGTTTGCTTGTCTGACTATTCTCTGAAATTCTCTCCTCCAAGTGAATTTTGCGTCTAGAAAATTAAAATAATAATTACTAGTATGATATTTAAAAGGACAGATGGTGGATGGTGGATGTGATATATAATATGACTGGTGAGATTTTAATTAATTAAAACTGTGGTCCGTTTTATATTTCGTAAGATTATTATTCTTTTAAATTAAAATTAGCAACCTCTAATTATTATTTGTATTTTTTATGAACAATAATAGACAGCTGGTAGATAACAAATCTACTCGTATCCGGTGTGCAGTAGGGTGGCCTACTAGTATCCAATGTACTAGCTAAAATAATTCTAAATTACGATTGTTGATACGTTGCAATTCTTTGCAGCATAATGCGTATGGACAAATGCGGTCGATGCGGCTGCAATTACTGTTGTGGAGACCTCCAAAATAGTTATATCGCAATCTTAATTATGGTTGCAAATCACAAATTAGAACTATATATATATGCATCTTTGTGAGTCATATTATTATATTAGCTAGTATAATTTTTTTCATACATTATATGAATTATGAAGTTTTTGAAATAATATTAAGAATTGAGTAACACATATTTTTTAGGGTTTGGGCCACCTTGACATAAGTAAGCCATGTGCATCTTGTATATTCTTCACAATTTGGGCTTTCCACTTTCGTTTTTGCGCGTGTTTGTGCTTGGTATGAGTAATAGACATAAGTAACTCGCCTTCATGCATTGGAGTACATGAATCACTTCTATTGCTTTACAAACCACTTCACCGTTTACATGCCTCATGCTTGGGGAGCTGTGTATTGAGATAGCTGAGAGTCACCCTATGAGAACCCAATAGCCCACATGAGAAAGTCGCCTTAGGTCTACTGGTAGTAAGTAAGCCTTCCACGTACTCATTCAGCATGATAAGCCACCCCACTACAAAAAAATCAGGGATTAGCGAGGAAAATTTCCCTCGCAAACTGACCAAAATCCCTCGCTAATGGTAATTTGCGAGGGAATTAGCGAGGGACCAATTCCCTCGCTAATACCTTCCTCGCTAATGCAATTAGCGAGGGAATTTGAATCCCTCGCTAATTAGCGAGGGACATTTCCCTCGCTAATTCCCTCGCTAATGTTGCCTCAAAATTTGTGCAAATTTTCAAATTCTGACTGACACGTGTCTTAATTTGAATGGTTTGTTTTTTATATTTATTATTATATTATTTTTTTAAATCAGTTTTTTATTATATTATTAATGAAAATTATATTATATTATTAATTTTGTGGTTGTTGTTGTTGTTGTGGTGGTGGTGGTGGTGGTGGTGAAAGGTGGAGAGAAAGAGGAAAGAAATTCGTAGGTGGTGGTGGTGGTGGTGTCGTGGGCGGTGGTGGTGTCGTGGGTGGTGGTGGTGTGGTGGTGGTGGAAGAAGGTGGAGAGAAGAAGAGTGAAAGTGGAAATTGTGTAAGAGAGAGAAAGATAGAGAGAGAGAAGAGAGGAAGAGGAAAGAAGGTGGTGGTGGTGGTGGTGTCGTGGGTGGTGGTTGTTGTGTGGTGGTGGTTGTTGTGTGGTGGCCGTGTGGTGGTGGTTGTTGTCGTGTGGTGGTGGGTTAGGGTTTATAGGTGAGAGAGAGAGAGAGTAGAGGAAGAGGAAGGGAAGGGTGAAGAGGAGAGAAGAAGAGTGAGGGTGGTTGGTTGGTTGTGTGGTGGTGGTGGAGAGTAGAGGAAGGGAAGAGGAAGGGTGAAGAGGAGAGAAGAAGAGTGAGAAAGAAGAGTGAGTGAGTGAGTGAGTGAGTGAGTGAGTGAGTGAGTGAGTGAGTGAGTGACGGATTTAAGTAAAAAAAATTAAAAAAATTTGCGAGGGAACTATTTTCCGTCGCTAAAAACCACTTTAATTTGCTAGGGAACTATTTTCCGTCGCTAATTTCCTTGATTCGCGTGTCAAATTCTGAATTTTCCCACCAAACAATTAGCGAGGGAAATTTCCCTCGCTAATGCCAACATTTCCGTCGCTAATGGATGACATTCAAATTCCGTCGCTAATTTTTTTATTTCCGTCGCTAAATCTGGTTTTTGCGAGGGACTGTTTTTCCCTCGCTAATTTCCCTCGCTAATAACAGATTTTCTTGTAGTGGCCCCTACTGCACACAAGATATGAGTAAATCGCCTTCCTCAAGCACGATATGAGTAAGTCACCCTCATGCACACAAGATATGAGTAAGTCGCCCTTCTGCACACTAGATACAAGTAGGTCGCCCTCTTGGGCCAAGACCTATGACATCAGCACAACTAGCCCGATGCGATTGACATCCAACTCGCCCTTCGTACCAAATCAGAAAACCTAACCCTAGGTGGGATGAAGAGACAAGGAAGAGACAATCACTTCGAGACAAGTGTTGTTCGTTAGAGTTCAAACCCTATAACAAAACCCTAACTTACTCAGACACAAGGAAGAACACTTCACTCTTACACACAGAAACCCTAACTTACTAAGAAGTCATCCCCTCCAATTCTACGCAAGTCCAGTATGCATAAAAATATATAAGCAATATATCTTCCCGTGGTATATTCACAATGCATATACCCTTGTTTAATTAATAAACCAAACACCCTTACTATCTTCAAGCATGTATTGAACAAAAAGGATGTGACACATGGTATTTGTTAAGACAAAAATGTTATTATTTCTATTCTCTTTTTTTTTGGTACATTTAATTTATTTCTATTCTGTTTTATTTGTCTTTTAAAGTTGTTTTTTGTAAGGTTTATCAACTAAAGAAATCAATAAATTTTTGGATAGTATTGATAAAATTATTAATCTTTTTTATGATATATTTGATTGTTTGTTACTACTTACTAATCTTACCAATCACATTTATTTCTCTCTTTACGATAAATAATTGAGGATAATTGTAAAACAAATAGCTAATGTAATCTAAAAACAAATAGCATTTCCCATTGGCACAATCACTTTGTATTGATGAAATTCTAATTGTGAACGGAAGCCAGAAGAGAGAGTGAGAATAATTTTATTTGATATTTTGAAAAATATGGAAAGTGGGGTATCAGATGGAAGACTTAAGAAAGCAAGTAGCAAGACAAGGTGTTGATTTGATCAAAATGTGGCCCTTGCCTATTCGAACCTCTCGACAAACTTCTTCTCTTTGGTTGCTACTTTTCCTTTTCTCATTTTCCCTTTTTCCTTATTGTGTGGATGTAAATTAACAAGAGTTGATTAGATTAAATTAGATGATAATTAAACATAGCACTTGGGACCTAACTAATTATTGCTGATGTCATATGCCTTAGTGCCATTTTCTCTAACTTAGTTGTCGATGTCCCAAGCCTTGTGGTAAAGATCAAGGAACTCGATATCTTGAAAATGCTTTTATTAGGTAGGATTGCTTGTACTGCGAATGATGTGGCTCCTTTGAAGGGTATAGGCCTATTCTACAAGAGACTTACATAGTGTTTAGGACTCCCTTTTAATTTTAACGTTAATTTTTGTACCTATCATCGGTTACATATCATCTTTGATTCATTCATTATTGTAAAATTTCTAGAGTATGTTCATAACTCAATACAATGTGATATATTAATTAAATTTTGTCTTTTAAAAAAAGTTGCATGATTTTTCTAAATGAAATCAATCTTACTCTTTGCATGCTAATAAAATTAGAAGATATAGCACTTATAGAAAACTAATATAAAATATAATATAGAAAACACATCCCAATTAGTTGAAGCCAACTTTTAATTGATTTTCAAAAAAAGACATGCCTTTTAATTTTTAACATTTTTTTCTGAAGGATTTTATCCATGTTGTAATTAAATAAATATCTAAACAACCACATAACCAATAATATAATACACTCCGATTCACATGCATAAATTGCGGTAATATTTTATTTATATGTACAGATATCACTAAGCACTAAACATGTCCGACAAAAATATGTAAGTCAAAAATAATACCATTTGAAGAAAAAAAAATTGAACTACAGAATTGTCCCTACAAAAGGTCCATGTCACTGTCACTCAATGAACGATCACACCCACCACCAATGAATTCTTATCTTTGCTTGGAAAGGTAAAATTAAAAAGTTGGCTTCAACTAATTGGGATGTGTTTATGGCCACATTATCTTAATTGCGTTGTCGGTCTCTAAAATATCCAGAAACAAGTTGCATCACGTGGAGTTGAGAATATTGTTTTTAATTCGAAAAATGTAAAGGCTATAAAATTAAAAGAACTGCTGGTACGAAAAAAAAAGTTGTTGTAGAAATTAGTTAACCGTAACAAATAGAGCCGTTATTGTAAAGCTATAGTTAGAGATTGTTTAGAAGTTAGGAGTTAGTTGTCTAACTAACTCAGTTATCTACGAAAATATGTATATATATATATATATATATATATATATATATATACCTGTTAGCCTGTAATTTCGACAGGCTACATTAAAGATGGTCAACATGGCTTGATTTATATTTATTTCACAAAGACCATATTGTTTCGACAAAGAAAATGGTCGTGTGCAAGGTAAACTCGACAAGTTTCCAGGGAAGCAAAAGCAAGAGAGAGGAAAATCGACACAGGCTTTCGACAGACAGAAAACAGAGCAGTTATGCGTTGAAGACTAGCAGTTGGTCGAAGCGTGACAGAGCGGTTTCGGTCGAAAGTAGGAGCGGTTATTTGGCCGAAAGTAGGAGCAGTTACTTATTTTCAAATTGTTAGGCAGTTACTTAGTTCGAATTTCCCCCCTTTTCCCCTTGTATAAATAACTGTTTCTGAGAAGAAACAGGGGTCGCAAAATCACAATACACACCCGATTCCTGAAACTCTAACTTCCAAGCCAGAGCGAAAAACGAGTGGAAGAATCCCTGTATGTGATCGTGTACCATTTTTATGATTCAATGCAATTTGTTCTTCTTTTCTTTACAATTCCTGCACCATTTACTGCTTCTTTTCTTTTCAATTCTGTTAATCATTTGCAAATCGTCCCCTTTTCTACATTTTCTGAAACAAAAACTTTCGCAATTCAAAGGCAATTGCTTTGAGATTTTTCTAGTTTGATCTCACAAACCTTCTAATAAAACTAGTGATTGTTTGCTAAAAACACCAGCAAACAAATTGGCACGCCCAGTGGGACTTTGCCTTTGATTTTGTTCTATTCGCTGTTGTATGCACTTAAGAAGTGGTAAAATGGTTCGTTCTGGTACGAATAATGCATCTAGTTCCAACCCTGTGGTTTCACAAGGGCAAGGAACAACAATGGATTCTGCGAGCGTTAGTGCAGGACCATCATCGTCGACAACCGTTTCTTCATTATCAATGACTAATGTTGGTTCAACGCAGTCAGAAATGGCATCTCTGCCTATGTCTTTGCCGTTAAGTGCAGGGCTTCATAGCCCTTACATGGCAATGGGAAACGGTTTAGACCCACGTTTGAATAACGTGCATCTACCCCCATTTCCTTTGGGAATGTATGGCATGCCTACTGGAATGCCACATATTTCGACCTTTTCCCCTACACATGTCTCTTCTGAGAGCGTATTTGGTCGAAATCCCCCAGCATTAACCAATACGTCTTTGTTGGCCTTAAGACAGCAAGTAGACGAGAGTAATCACGATATGGTGAATATGCTTACCCAACAAATTGGTACAGTTTTCAATCCATTGATTCAAAATACCAATAGCAGTTACCAAATGTTGGCAAATCAGATGAGTAGGATTGCAGACTTCTTTGGGGCTCCAGCGGTTAATAATAGGCAAGTTCCTATTATTGCGGGTAATGCGTCGCCAGTTAACCCCCAAGAAGCAGTTGCAGTCGAAGCGTCGACAGTTGTAGGCGAACTACAAGGGGTAGTAAACCACGTCCCTGAAGTAGTTTTGGTAAATAGACACCAGAACGCTGACGAAGTTGTTCGACAAGTGCAACAACACAATGTTGGCGCAGAAAACAATATAGCTACTTTAGTCGAAACTATTTTGGCGCAAAATGGCCTTAACATAGGTTTACAAAGGCCTAACTTTGTATCACCATTATGTGAATACGTGTTACAAACTGAGTTACCAAGGGGATGGAAAGTTCCCAAGTTTACTAAGTTTGGTGGTGAAACAAATGAGTCCACAGTCGAACACATTGCTCGTTTCTTGACTGAGGCTGGGGACTTAGCACAAAATGAGAATTTGAAGATGAAATATTTTCCAAATTCTCTAACTAAAAATGCTTTCACTTGGTTCACGACCTTACCCCCTGGTTCTATGTTCACATGGGGGCAATTAGAAAAGGCATTCCATGCACAGTTTTACATGGGCCAGTCGAAAATTAGTCTTAAAGAACTGGCTAGTGTTCGGCGCAAAATGCCTGAAGCTATTGATGATTACTTAAACAGATTTAGGCTGTTGAAATCTCGTTGCTTCACACAAGTCCCTGAACATGAGCTTGTCGAAATGGCTGCTGGTGGCCTTGATTACTCAATTAGAAAGAAATTAGACACATCTCATTTGCGAGATATGGCTCATTTGGCTGATAGAGTTCGACAAGTTGAAAGGCTTAGAGAGGAAAAATCTAGGTCTAATAGGTATCATAAGAAAGAAAAAGTGGCATATGTCGAAGAAGAATTTGACGTTACATATAGTAATGTCGAAGAAGAGGAGATAGACGTGGCTGAACTTAAGCCTGGTCCTCCTTATACCTGTAAATTATTAAGGCCTGCGAATGGGAATAACCCTGTAGAGCCTAAGAACGATAGATTTGTGCCTAAGACTTATACTTTTGATGTTACTAAATGTGATGAAATTTTTGATCTTTTAGTAACTGATGGTCAAATATTAGTGCCTAAAGGCCTTAAAATACCAACTCTTGACCAAAGAAAGAAAAAGGGTTATTGTAAGTTCCATAATTTTTTGGGACATAACACTGACCGTTGTGTGCTCTTCAGGGATATTGTGCAAAAAGCAATTGACGAAGGAAGACTCAAATTTGCTGATAAGAAAATGAAAGCTCCCATGCAGATTGATGTTGATCCATTGCCTAAGGCTGAAGCTATGTACTCTGAACCTGTCGAAGCTGATGTAGGCATGGTGGATGCTCAAATGGCAGACCCTCCTAAGTGTGTCAAGACTGCCACCGAGAAATTAAAAGGTTTTATGTATGCTGAAGGTAAAAAACAGGAAGTGACCCTAAAAGAATATGATGGGAAGATACATGCTGTGTATCCAAAGGCTGAGGAAGAATTGATAGATTTCCTCAATCGGTGTAAGTGGAATAATTCTGAAGTTATGCTTTGCCCAAGGTGCAGTGCTGTTTTCGATAAAGAAGCAGCTAAAGCTGTCGAAGGTTATCAGGATCAACAACAACGCAAAAGAAAATGGCTTGATAACAGGCCAAAATTTGACTTTGCAAAAGGAGATCTTCCTGGCTATGAGGCTAAGGTGTCAGCAAAGCCTTCAACAAGTAAACAACAATTTGCTAAGGAGAAGTCCTCAGCAAAAGGGTATTTGAAGCTGTCAACAGGTAAATCCTTTGTCCCAAGTGCTAGTGTTCCTGTCGAAGAGTGGGTGCCCAATAATCAACGTGCTAAAGCTGTCAAGCCAGGTACTGATGCTATTAAGTTTAATTATAAGAATAACTATAAGGGTAAGAACCCTATGACTAGAACACAGTGGCGTCGTTACCAAAGACAACAGAAGAAGAAGGCACACTTTGACATTAACCAGGTTCCAAGTCATTTGGCTAATAATCAAGTTCCACGCAGCATGATAGTGGCGAAAAGTGAGGTTCACAAAGTTGGTGTTGCCACAAAGAGGAATGCTGATGCTGCTAGTCATGTGTGTGCAGCAAATAAGGCCAAAGGCAAGGCTTTGGTGACAGAAAAGCCAAGAAGGCCTGCTCTTGAAAGAATATTTCCTCCATTGTCAACAGTGAAAGAAACGAATGCTGATTTCGACATGGATGAAGACATGGAGTCGGATTTTGATGATTCTGAAGATGATTTCGACGTTGTTTGCAATGTGGTATCAATACTGCCTCTTGAGTACGATGTTATCACGGTACCAAATGACGTTGAAGAATATTTCACAGAGGACATGGCCCATCATAAGCCAATGTGTTACTATGTGATGAACGATGGTTGTGTCGAAGACCAAATGGCTACCTTCGAGAAGCCAGATATGAGTATGCAAAGCCACTTGAAACCCCTGTATGTCCAAGCCAAGGTCAATGGTGTTGGAATTAACAAAGTGTTAGTGGATGGTGGAGCTGCAGTGAATTTGATGCCGCATGGTCTTTTGAAGAAGATTGGTAAGTTCGATACTGACCTCAGGCCACATAACATTGTCTTAAGCAACTATGAAGGCAAAACTGGCCACTCTTTGGGGGCCATTGAGGTGGACTTAATTGTTGGTTCCATAAAGAGGACTACATTGTTCTTAGTGATAGCCTCTAAAGCGAATTTTAATTTACTCCTTGGTAGAGAGTGGATCCATGGAGTTGGTGCTGTCCCTTCAACTTTGCATCAACGTTTAGTAATGTGGAAAGAAGATGGTTTGGTAGAGTATGTTGAAGCCGATCAGAGCTACTTCCGTGCTGATGTGAACCAAGTTACCAAGGAAAATTTTGAGAAACAAATGGCGAAGATTGCGCCATGTTCATCTTCTAATGAGGCATATGTCCCTGCGGATAATGTTTTTGCCTCAGTTCATCTTGACCCAAATTATGGTTTTGTTTGGGAAAGAGAAATAATGGGAGATGATAGTGTCTATCCTGATGGTGTTTTTCGACCAACGGGGTGGAACACTCATTCTTGAAAGTATTCTTATGTCAGTGCCCAATGCATGGGACAAAATTACGGCTTACATGGCCGAAAACAAGTTTAAAGCGGCTATGGAGGCCGAAATTATTCAACAAACAATGGCTGTCGAAGCCAGTGAGTTACATGAAGAAAATGGCATAGTCATAGATGAAAGACTTGACTGCATTTATGATGATGATCCATTAGGTTTTGAAAAGGATCCTAGAGATTCGGCAAAGCATATGCAAGCTCAAGACCCGTTAGAAGAAGTTGATTTGGGAAATGGCTCAATAAAAAGGCCAACTTATATTAGTGCAAATATTGATGCTTCTCTAAAAATCCAAGTCAACACATTGCTAAGGGAGTTCAAAGATTGCTTTGCTTGGGATTACGATGAAATGCCAGGGTTAAGTCGAAAAGTAGTGGAAATGCAATTACCAATTCGACCAGGGAAGAAACCAGTGAAGCAAGTGCCAAGAAGATTTGCTCCTCAAGTGTTGGCTAAGATCAAAGAGGAAATCGAAAGGCTACTCAGAAACAAATTCATCAGAACTGCCAGGTATGTCGAATGGTTAGCCAATATAGTTCCTGTAATAAAGAAAAATGGGACTCTTAGAGTTTGCATAGATTTTAGGGATTTAAATAATGCATCTCCCAAAGATGAATACGCAATGCCTGTGGCAGAAATGCTAATAGATTCAGCAGCAGGATTTGATTATCTTAGTATGCTTGATGGTTATTCTGGGTATAATCAAATCTTCATTGCTGAAGAGGATGTGTCAAAAACTGCTTTTAGGTGTCCAGGGGCATTGGGTGTTTATGAATGGGTAGTAATGCCCTTTGGCTTAAAGAATGCTGGTGCTACATATCAGAGGGCCATGAATTCTATGTTTCATGATTTTATTGATGATTTTATGCAAGTATACATAGATGATGTGGTGGTTAAATCTTCCTCAGAAAGTGGTCATTTAGACCATCTTCGCCGTTCTTTTGAAAGAATGAGGAAATATGGATTGAAATTAAATCCATTAAAATGTGCCTTTTGTGTGCGTGCAGGTGATTTCTTGGGTTTTATAGTGCACAAAAAAGGCATTGAAATCAATCAAAATAAGACTAAGGCAATTATGGAAACGAAGGCCCCTTCGACCAAAAAAGAGCTTCAGTCATTGTTGGGAAAAATCAATTTCATTCGAAGATTTATATCAAATCTAAGTGGCAAAACACAAGTTTTTTCGCCATTATTAAGACTGAAGAAGGAAGATGAGTTCAAATGGGAACCAATGCATCAAGCAGCCTTCGACGAAATCAAGTCTTATTTGATGAAACCACCAATTTTGTTGCCTGTTATTAAACACAAAGTGCTCAAATTGTATATAGCAGCTTCTGATAGAACAATAGGTAGCATGTTAGCACAAGAGGATGATAGTGGTGTCGAAAGAGCCATTTATTACCTCAGTAGGGTCTTAAATGATGCCGAAACGAGGTACTCTCCTATAGAAAAGTTGTGCCTTTGTTTGTATTTTTCGTGTACAAAGTTAAAGCAATATATAAAACCAGCTGATGTTTCTGTTTATTCACATTTCGATGTTATTAAGCATATGCTGTCGAAACCAATAATGCATAGCCGAATTGGTAAATGGGCTTTGGCTTTGTCAGAATACAACTTAACTTATCAACCTTTAAAATCAATTAAAGGACAAGTGGTTGCTAATTTTATAGTAGATCATTCTGTTGTCGAAGAAACATTAAGTTTTGTAGACGTATATCCTTGGAGGTTGTATTTTGATGGCTCAAGCCATAAACATGGAGTTGGGATTGGTATTTTAATAATATCTCCTACTAACATTCCAACGAAGTATAAGTTTAAAATTCGGGATGTTTGTTCCAATAATGAAGCTGAGTATGAGGCTTTAATAGTAGGCCTTGAAATTTTACTTGAGCTGGGGGCAAGTCATGTCGAAATAAAAGGTGACTCTGAGTTGGTTGTCAAACAATTGACAAGAGAGTACAAATGCATTAAAGAGCACCTTATTAGATACTTTGTTGTTGCCAATGCTTTGTTAAAAAGATTTGAGTTCGTTCACTTAGAACATTTACCACGAATTGATAATCAAGTGGCAAATGAATTGGCACAAATCGCTTCAGGCTATAAAGTTTCAAAGCAAAGCCTAGAGGAGTTAATTGAAATAAAGGATAAAATCATTTCTAATGACTATTCTTCGTCACTATTGTCAACACCAACAATTGGGGGGGCAACAGATACAATTGCAAACGAGGAACTAGCTGTTGTCGAAAAACGTCAATTTTTTGGTGACTTTGACTTAGCAGAAATTCTTGCTCTTGACAATATGACCGATATTGATTGGCGAAGGCCTATTGCGGAATATTTGCAAAATCCCACAAGAAATACCAATAAAAAGGTCAAATACAGAGCTTTGAGCTATGTGATAATTGGAAACGAATTGTTTAAAAAGACTCCTGAAGGAGTACTATTAAAATGTCTTAGTGAAAATGAGGCATATTTAGCAGTTTCCGATACACATAGTGGAGCGTGTGGTTCACACCAAGTTGGCCACAAAATGAAATGGCTATTATTTCGACAAGGAATGTATTGGCCAACTATGCTGAAAGATTGCATAGAATTTGCTAAGGGATGCCAAGAGTGTCAAAAGCATGCTGGGATACAACATGTACCTGCAAATGAATTACATGCCATAGTCAAACCTTGGCCATTTAGAGGTTGGGCTCTAGATGTGATTGGAGAGATAAAGCCAACTTCTTCGAAGGGCCGTAGATATATCCTTGTGGGAATTGATTACTTCACCAAATGGGTTGAAGCTATACCTTTAGCCAATGTTGATCAAGAAGCAGTGATAAGGTTTGTTCAAAATCATATCATTTATAGGTTTGGAATTCCAGAAACCGTTACTACAGATCAGGGATCAGTTTTCACTGGTAGAAAAATGGTAGAGTTTGCTTCTGAAATTGGTTTTAAGTTATTAACTTCGACACCATATTATGCACAAGCCAATGGTCAAGTAGAAGCTGCCAATAAAGTTATTATTAATTTAATTAAAAAGCATGTAGGGCAGAAGCCAAAAAATTGGCATAATACCCTTGATCAAGCATTATGGGCATGTCGAAATTCACCCAAAGAATCTATCAACACTACTCCTTATAGGCTAACATTTGGACACGATGCAGTGTTGCCTGTTGAAATTTGTCTACAATCAACAAGAATTCAAAGACAGTGGGAGATTCCCTCTGATTATTACTGGAATATGATGCTTGATGAATTGGTTGATTTAGACGAAGAAAGGTTATTAGCTTTAGATACGCTTATTCGGCAGAAAGAGAGGGTAGCTAAAACTTATAACAAAAAGGTTAAGTCTAAAGCCTTTAATTCAGGTGATCTAGTGTGGAAGGTCCTATTGCCTATGGATAAAAAAGATAGAGTCTTTGGTAAATGGTCCCCAAGTTGGGAAGGACCATTTAAAATTTTACAAGTTTATTCAAACGGCGCATATGAGGTCGAAGAGATTGGCGCTGATGGAAGGATTTTGCGTATAAATGGCAAATACTTGAAAAAGTATAAGCCAACGTTGCAAGAAGTTAAAATAACGCTGGAATAAATATAAAGAAAGCGTAAAAACATGGCATTTAAGTTGCCAAAACATAGTCAAAGGCCAAATTTACAGGCTGTTCAAGTTCAAGGTTTGAATATGGAAACAACACTTAACAGTGGCGACATCAGGTATACAGTTGTTCTACTCAAGTGCAAAGTCTATTTCGATGGAGAATTCAAAAATGTTCTTTCTCTTCTTCCACTTCAAGCTCAGTCGAGAAAGACATTTTTGGGGGGCAATTTGTTAGCCTGTAATTTCGACAGGCTACATTAAAGATGGTCAACATGGCTTGATTTATATTTATTTCACAAAGACCATATTGTTTCGACAAAGAAAATGGTCGTGTGCAAGGTAAACTCGACAAGTTTCCAGGGAAGCAAAAGCAAGAGAGAGGAAAATCGACACAGGCTTTCGACAGACAGAAAACAGAGCAGTTATGCGTTGAAGACTAGCAGTTGGTCGAAGCGTGACAGAGCGGTTTCGGTCGAAAGTAGGAGCGGTTATTTGGCCGAAAGTAGGAGCAGTTACTTATTTTCAAATTGTTAGGCAGTTACTTAGTTCGAATTTCCCCCCTTTTCCCCTTGTATAAATAACTGTTTCTGAGAAGAAACAGGGGTCGCAAAATCACAATACACACCCGATTCCTGAAACTCTAACTTCCAAGCCAGAGCGAAAAACGAGTGGAAGAATCCCTGTATGTGATCGTGTACCATTTTTATGATTCAATGCAATTTGTTCTTCTTTTCTTTACAATTCCTGCACCATTTACTGCTTCTTTTCTTTTCAATTCTGTTAATCATTTGCAAATCGTCCCCTTTTCTACATTTTCTGAAACAAAAACTTTCGCAATTTAAAGGCAATTGCTTTGAGATTTTTTGTAGTTTGATCTCACAAACCTTCTAATAAAACTAGTGATTGTTTGCTAAAAACACCAGCAAACAATACCCTAACAATGAAATGAAGAACATAGAGAGTTTAACCTTCTATTTTGTTGTAGCCTTCATATTATTTCTTCTCTCTTGCGTTTCACTTCTTTTAGTCTTCTTCGCTTTACCTTGCAATAAAAAACCCACAAATGGAACCGTGAGTTTTGAGAGAGCAAAAGAAAAAAGAGATCGAAAGGTTATGAGAAGAGAGAAGCTATGATGACCCTTGTTGAAATGTTTTTTGGTTTTGTGTGCTAACCGGACATTTCCTTTGGGCTCGGGTTGTGGGGTTTAGTCTTAACCCAAACTAGCGGTATATCCGTGCATACGCACGGGTACTGTCGTGTTATTTCTATGAATGGATACCGACATAATTTAATTAGTCAAAACATTAACTCGTGAAAATAAAGACAAATTTAAAGTAGACGATTTAATTAGTCTGAACCTTACCCCGTAAACATATTACTAACGAATTTAATTAGTCTGAATCTTACCCCGTTACAACATTGCATTTCCTTCAAAACATAGTTTGAGTTAGTGGAGTGTAAATGGCCACAGGGTTTATATTTTTTGAATATAAAGTTGGCAAGTAAAGAATATAAGCGACATGAATGATTCATTTTGTAAACACTAATCAGAATAGATAAGATGTATGTATGAGGCATTCAATTGTGTTGCTTTAGTAAATGGGTTTAGTAAAAATGATCAGCTATAGAACAGATATAGAATTAGTGCAAATTTTATGCAAACACCTTGAAATGTCGTTCGTACAGAAATATGACTTTGCAATTGCAATTTTTTTCATCTATACTTTAGCAATAGAAGTGGGAGTTTTTTTTTTTTTGATAAGTAAAGTGGGAGTTTGTTGCTTCTTCTCCCAAAGCAACTGTTAGCCTGCATTTTCGACAGGCTAAATTAAATGCAGTCAACGAGGTTTGATTTGCTAGTTTCAGAGGAAAGTGTTAATTTCGACACTGAAAAATTGTGTCAGAAAGTAAGTTCGACGAGGCTCTGAACTTAACGAATATAAAGGATTGAAGAAGAGTTGGTTCGACAAGAAGGAAGCTAGAGTTTAGTGAAAGATCAGGAATTAAGTGCTCGTTGTCGAAATAGCCCAGCAGTTACCTTTGTCGAAAAGGCGCAGCAGTTACTGTTTTTAAATTCTCTGCAGTTAGTTGATTATGTTTTTTCCCTCCTTGTATAAATAGTAGTTTTTCATAGGAAAAACAGGTCACAAACTCATTACAGATTCTCACGCTCTAACTCCCAACATCACAGAGAAAACGGGTTAGAGAAAAATGTATGATCATGTGTACCAACTTTTTTTTTCAATTAATGCATTTTACTTTGTTTCTTTAAGCAAATTTCTGCATTTTTATTTGCTTTCTTCATCTCTGTCTGAAGTGACTTCAACGGTTTCGCGCGAAACTGACAGTTATCTTCCTTCTTCCCTTTAAAAACTGTAAAACATTCATAATTTCTGGAAAAACTTTAACACAAATGGTCTTAGGATTTACTAGTTGATCCTGCAAACAGAAGAAATTTCAAACTAGCGGTGTTTACCAAAAACCACGGTAAACAAATTGGCACGCCCAGTGGGACCTTTGTGCTAATTTTAAAGTTTTATTCATTGAATTTTTTTAAAAAAAAATTGTGCTTATCTGTGCATGCGTTTAAGGAGTGGAAAACATCTTTCAGAAATGGCGCGTTCTAGTACAAATAATGCTTCTGCATCAAATGCACAAAGTACGCAAGAACAAACGTCAGTTAGTGACACTAACGCTGCAAATGTTGCAGGCATAACCGTTGCTATGCCTTCTTCGACGGCAATGGGAGTAACTGCCATAACTTCTCCCATAATTACTCCTGTGTCAATGATGACTATTGCAGCATTAACAAATGTTAATACTATGGCTTCTATGCCACCAATGTTAGGACCAACAAGTCCTTTAATGGCAAATCCAGTGATTGGAAACATGGCATTTAGTATTAGTGGTAGGGCTTTCCCATATGGCATGCCAACGACATTGATGGCAGGCCTTCAGACAAATTCGTCTACATTTGCAGATAATGCAATCACAGGGTATTCTCCTACTCATAGTTCATCAGAGGGCATTTATAGTCGAAATGCCCAACCTAATTTGACTACGACATCTTTGTTGGCGTTAAGGCAACAAATGGATGATAGTAACCGTGATATGGTTAATATGTTAACACAACAAATTGGTACTGTGTTTAATCCTTTAATACAAAACACTAATGATAGTTACCAGATGTTGGCGACACAAATGGGAAGAATTGCTGATTTCTTTGGCACTCCACCAGTGCATAACTAGCAAATTCCCCAAATTCAAAATGTTAGGCCTATTGAAATCCCTTTAGCGCCTAACAATGCCATTCCCATAAATCAGGGTAATCAGGGACAACAATACGTTGTCGAAGAACCTATGAGGATAGAGGCAATCCCTGATGTTGTGTTAGTAAATAGAAACCAAAATGCAGACGAAATGGTTAGACAAGTGCAACAAAACAATTTTGGGGTGCAAAATAATTTGGCTAATTTGGTCGAAAATATTCTAGCCCAGAATGGCCTTAATTTAGGCTTGCACAGGCCTAATTTTGTATCACCTTTGTCGGAATATATCTTGCAAACAGAGCTACCTAGGGGATGGAAAATTCCTAAGTTCACAAAATTTGCTGGAGAAACTAGCGAATCCACAGTCGAACACGTGGCTCGTTATCTTACTGAGGCTGGTGATATAGCGCATAATGACAATTTAAGAATGAAGTATTTTCCAAATTCTCTAACTAAGAATGCGTTTACATGGTTCACCACTTTGCCTCCAAATTCTATTTTTAGTTGGAGTCAGTTAGAAAAGGCATTCCACAAACAATTCTATATGGGCCAATGTCAGATTAGTCTTAAGGAACTAGCTAGTGTTCAACGCAAGGGGGCAGAATCTATTGATGATTATCTCAATAGATTTAGACTTCTCAAAGCAAGGTGTTTTACTCAAGTGCCTGAACATGAGTTAGTCGAAATGGCTGCTGGTGGTCTAGATTATTCTATAAGAAAGAAGCTAGATACATTGCACTTAAGAGATATGGCACAATTAGCTGATAGAGTTCGACAAGTAGAAAGACTTAAAGCTGAAAAAGCCAAATCAGGCAGGTTCCAAAATAAAAAAGAAAAGGTTGCATATGTCGAAACTAATGACAGTGACCAAGAATTCGACATATCTTATGAAGATGTCGAAGAGGAGGTTAATATAGCAGAATTAAAATCAGAACCTCCTAATACTTGTAAATTGTTGAAACCTTCAAATGGAAAAAATTCTGTTGAGCCTAAAAATGATAAGTTTGTTGCAAAAAACTTATACTTATGATGTTTCTAAGTGTGATGAAATATTTGATCTGTTAGTTGCTGATGGTCAAATTTTGGTGCCTAAAGGCCTGAAAGTACCACCATTGGAACATCGACAGAAAAGAGGTTTTGCTAAATTTCACAATTTCTTAGGCAATAACACTTCTCGTTGTGTTATTTTCAGGGATTTAGTTCAAAAAGCCCTCAATGAGGGAAGACTGAAATTTGGTGACAAATCAAAGCCACCAATGAAAATTGATGCTGATCCTCTACCCGCAACTGATGCATTGCTTGTCGAAGTTGACATCAACGTGGTTGAAGTCACGGGAGTTGTTGCTGATGATGCTAAAGTGGAGAAAGCTATTGACAAAGTGGATGTCGAAATGGTCACTGAAGACCAATATGCTGAAAAAATGAAAATAGTTTACCCAAAGGCAGAGGAAGACTTGATTGATTTCCTTAACCGCTGCAAAATTAACAATACTGAAGTGATGCTTTGTCCAAGATGTAGTTATGTTTTCGACAAAGAGGCTACTAAAAATCTTGAAGGTTTTAAGCCTCAACTGAAGCGTAAAGGAAAATGGGTCGGTCGTCAAGAGGCCAAAGTTCAGCTACAGCAACAGAGGTATTCAGTATAGGGTCACTTCGACAAAGAATCCTCCAAAAGAACAGATCAAAACCTATGTACCTCCAGCAAAGTCTCCTGTCGAGAAGTGGGTACATTCTGGTGGAAAGAGCACAGGCTATTACCCAGTATACTATGCTGGAAAGGATGCTGGAAATCAGCAGAAATCAGCAAAAATGGTCAAAGGTAGTACTAGTGCTACTGGCCAAAACAAGGCCTTTGAATCTAACAAATATGCCTATAGTAATAACTACAAAGGGAAAAATCCCATGACAAGAACACAATGGCGCAGGTATCAACGCCAGAAGAAAGTTGCTGTTGCTGAAGGCAAAGTAAACAACTCTAGCAATGACAAAGGTAAGCAAGTACCTGTAAAGCCTTTTGGAATGGCTAGAAAGCCAGCTATTGAAAGGATATTTCCTCCACTTTCAGTAATCAAAGAAGGTCTTAACTTAGATGAAGAAATGGATTCAGATTTTGCTGATTCTGGGTCAGAATACGATGTCTTATGTGGCGTAGTCTCAATTCTACCAATTGAGTATGATGTAGTTTCTGAAGTGAATGACATCGAAGAAGATTTCGACAAAGAGACTACTTATAAGCCAATCTGTTACTATGTACTGAAGAATGGTTGCGTGGAGGAACAACATGCTGTATTTGAGAGACCAGATTGTGGAATGATGAATCATCTCAAACCCTTGTACATTCAAGCAAAGGTGAATAACATTGGTGTCAACAAGACCCTGGTCGATGGTGGTGCTGCTGTAAACTTGATGCCACAACATATGTTGAAGAGAATTGGAAAGTGTGAAACAGATTTGAAAACACACAATGTAATACTTTCAAATTATGAAGGCAAAAGTGGCCATTCACTTGGGGCCATTGAAGTCGAATTTGCTGTAGGAAGTATTAAGAGACCAACATTGTTTCCGGTAGTTCCATCAAAAGCAAACTACAACTTACTGCTAGGAAGGGAATGGATACATGGTGTGAGGGCAATACCTTCGACTATTCACCAAAGGCTCATTATTTGGCGAGAAGATGGTTTGGTCGAAAACATTGAAGGTGATCAGAGTTACTTCAAAGCTGAGGTAAATGCTATAAATAAGAAAACTTTCGACAAACAATTGGCGAACATTACGCCATGTACATCTTCTTAAATTGGTTATGAACACCAAGATAATGTTAGATCTTCAGTTACACTTCATCCCAATTATGGATTCATTTGGGAAAGAGAGGTTATAGACGAAGACAATCACCCACAAGGCTTTGTCAAGCCTACAGGGTGGGATGGACCATAGATAATTATTTATGGATAAGCCCAGCGCATGGGATAGAATTACGGCCTATGTGGCCGAAACCAAACAAAAAGCAGTTTTAAAAGCCGAGTTACAACAACAAATGGTTGCTGAAGCCATTGAAAATGAAAATCAAGACTTTTTCGAAAAATCAGAGGCTTGATTGCGTCTACGATGATGAGTCTCTGGGTTTTGAAAAGGATCCATTGGGTTCGACCAAAAGGATTCAGGCACAAGATCCCTTAGAAGAGATTGATTTGGGGGATGGCTCAATAAAAAGGCCAACATATATTAGTGCAAAGATTGATCAAGCATTGAAGGTGCAGATTGTCGAATTGCTGAAGGAATACAAGGATTGCTTTGCTTGGGACTACAGTGAAATGCCAGGATTAAGCCGAGAAGTGGTTGAGATAAAATTACCAATTCGATCAGGAAAGAAGCCAGTGAAGCAGACTCCAAGAAGATTTGCACCAGAGATCCTGTTGAAGATCAAAGCAGAAATAGAAAGATTAATAAAGAGCAAGTTCATCAGAATTGCCAGGTGATTTTTTGGGTTTCGTTGTACACAAAAAAGGCATTGAAATCAATCAAAACAAGATGAAAGCGACCTTGGAAACGAAAGCCCCTTCGACAAAGAAAGAGTTACAGTCATTATTAGGAATGATTAATTTCCTTAGAAGATTTATTTCAAATCTAAGTGGCAAGACTCAAGTATTTTCGCCATTGCTTCGACTGAAAAATGAAGATGTGTTCAGATGGGATTTAGAACACCAGAAAGCCTTTGACGAAATTAAAGCATACCTGATGAAGCCTCCTATCTTGTTACCTCCTATTAGGAATAAAGTAAAGAAATTGTATGTAGCAGCATCAGAATTATCTATAGGTAGCATGTTAGCGCAAGAGAATGAAAATGGTGTCGAAAGAGCCATATATTACCTCAGTAGGGTTTTAAATGATGCAGAAACAAGGTACCATCCTATAGAAAAATTGTGTTTATGCTTGTATTTCTCTTGTACAAAATTGAAGCAATATATAAAGCCTGTTGATGTGTATGTTTATTCGCATTATGATATCATTAAACATATGCTGTCGAAACCACTTTTACATAGTAGAATAGGTAAATGGGCGTTAGCTCTTTCTGAATTTTCCTTAACTTATCAGCCTTTAAAGGCTATAAAAGGCCAAATAGTGGCTGACTTCATAGTTGACCATTCAGTGGTCGAAAATACAATAAACTTTGTGGAAACTCAACCTTGGAAGTTATACTTCGATGGGTCAAGCCACAAAAATGGTGTTGGAATTGGAGTGTTAATTATTTCACCAACAAAAATACCAACAAAGTATAAGTTTAAAATTGAAGGAACATGCTCCAACAATGAGGCAGAATATGAAGCCTTGATAGCAGGACTTGAGATCTTGTTAGATTTGAGGGCAAAACATGTCGAAATAAAAGGCGATCTAGAACTAGTTGTGAAGCAATTAACAAAAGAGTATAAGTGCATTAAAGAAAACCTAATAATGTATTTTGTTACTGCCAATACATTGTTAAAACGTTTCGATAGCGTTCAAATCAAGCATGTGCCTCATCTTGACAATCAAGAGGCAAATGATTTGGCACAAATTGCTCCAGGATACAGAGTTTCTAAAGAAAAACTAGAAGAATTAATAGAAATAAAAAATAAACTAATTTCGACAGACTATCCTTCAAGTGAGTTGTCAAGCCAAAAACTTGGGGGGGGGGGGGGGTTGGGGGGGTCGAGGAAGTATCGTTATCTCCCTTCTATTTTGTTGTAGCCTTCATATTATTTCTTCTCTCTTGCGTTTCACTTCTTTTAGTCTTCTTCGCTTTACCTTGCAATAAAAAACCCACAAATGGAACCGTGAGTTTTGAGAGAGCAAAAGAAAAAAGAGATCGAAAGGTTATGAGAAGAGAGAAGCTATGATGACCCTTGTTGAAATGTTTTTTGGTTTTGTGTGCTAACCGGACATTTCCTTTGGGCTCGGGTTGTGGGGTTTAGTCTTAACCCAAACTAGCGGTATATCCGTGCATACGCACGGGTACTGTCGTGTTATTTCTATGAATGGATACCGACATAATTTAATTAGTCAAAACATTAACTCGTGAAAATAAAGACAAATTTAAAGTAGACGATTTAATTAGTCTGAACCTTACCCCGTAAACATATTACTGACGAATTTAATTAGTCTGAATCTTACCCCGTTACAACATTGCATTTCCTTCAAAACATAGTTTGAGTTAGTGGAGTGTAAGTGGCCACAGGGTTTATATTTTTTGAATATAAAGTTGGCAAGTAAAGAATATAAGCGACATGAATGATTCATTTTGTAAACACTAATCAGAATAGATAAGATGTATGTATGAGGCATTCAATTGTGTTGCTTTAGTAAATGGGTTTAGTAAAAACGATCAGCTATAGAACAGATATAGAATTAGTGCAAATTTTATGCAAACACCTTGAAATGTTGTTCGTACAGAAATATGACTTTGCAATTGCAATTTTTTTCATCTATACTTTAGCAATAGAAGTGGGAGTTTTTTTTTTTGATAAGTGGGAGTTTGTTGCTTCTTCTCCCAAAGCAACTGTTAGCCTGCATTTTCGACAGGCTAAATTAAATGCAGTCAACGAGGTTTGATTTGCTAGTTTCAGAGGAAAGTGTTAATTTCGACACTGAAAAATTGTGTCAGAAAGTAAGTTCGACGAGGCTCTGAACTTAACGAATATAAAGGATTGAAGAAGAGTTGGTTCGACAAGAAGGAAGCTAGAGTTTAGTGAAAGATCAGGAATTAAGTGCTCGTTGTCGAAATAGCCCAGCAGTTACCTTGGTCGAAAAGGCGCAGCAGTTACTGTTTTTAAATTCTCTGCAGTTAGTTGATTATGTTTTTTCCCTCCTTGTATAAATAGTAGTTTTTCATAGGAAAAACATGTCACAAACTCATTACAGATTCTCACGTTCTAACTCCCAACATCACAGAGAAAACGGGTTAGAGAAAAATGTATGATCATGTGTACCAACTTTTTTTTTCAATTAATGCATTTTACTTTGTTTCTTTAAGCAAATTTCTGCATTTTTATTTGCTTTCTTCATCTCTGTCTGAAGTGACTTCGACGGTTTCGCGCGAAACTGACAGTTATCTTCCTTCTTCCCTTTAAAAACCGTAAAACATTCATAATTTCTGGAAAAACTTTAACACAAATAGTCTTAGGATTTACTAGTTGATCCTGCAAACAGAAGAAATTTCAAACTAATGGTGTTTACCAAAAACTACGGTAACCAGCAACTAAATTAACTTTGCTAATGGAGATATTCAAAATATTTGATTAATTAATAGATTTTATTAATAAAAAATTTGACATTTTGTAGCTTTGTCCTAATATTTGAATTTTGCATTTCATCATTTCATGCATCAAAGTGGTAATTGATTTACAGCTGGGCTATGCCACAGCTATATCATAGCTTTTGTTAGTTTGGGGCTGGACAAACGGTCGGTTTGTCCGGATACGGGTTGAAAAGAGGTCATCCAAAGAAAACCGATGAAAGTAAACTTAGACTCACTTCCGACCATTTTAATTATCGGGTGGACAAGTAATGGTTAGTTCCGAATGACGGGTTTCCAGGCGGATTTGTGCGGGTAATAGATGATGCATCTAAAAAATTACAGTAGAAAAGAAGCAGATCAATAACCGACTGAAAATAAGAACTTGAGCAGAGAGGGATAAGAAGTGAAGAAAGAGACAATGGAAATGCTATTTCTCTTCTCATATCTGCTAATAAAACTGTATAAAAAGGTATGAAAGAAAAAAAGTAAAAGCACTTTATTATTTTAAATACCTAAAAGATAAACATCAACAATTTTTTAAATCTAAATGATGATATATAAAAATTGATAAGTTGATATGATGTTTGTCAATGATGGCATCTTGTCACGATGTCAGAGTAGCTAGTTCTGAGTTCTGACTTACTTTTGCCAATTTTATTTACTTGGTGTCTTTGTGATAGTGACCTATTTGACCTCTCTAGAAAATTAATTTGCATATTTTATCATTGTTTGAATTCTCTTTCCATTTAAGCTTTTTTACTGTTGCCTATCGGAGGAAATTATGACTGCAAAGTCCCATAAACATGTAAAATCAACTTAATGGTTGCATTAATGCAACAATCCCTGTCACTTACACTTACACCTCATTGATGCAAATACTCTCCATAGGCGGGTAAGAGAAAAGTGTTGAGGAAGAGTGAAAAAAAATACTCTCCTACCCGCCTATCATATTAATCATATAAATTATAACTAGCCGCCTGACCCGTGCTACGCACGGGGTTGACTAATTTTTAGTTAGCAAATTTAAAGTAAAACCGAAAGGGAAAAACCTCTTTAATAAACTAATCATTCAAGACAACAGTTTTCTGTCCACTGCAAGAATCAAACTCGGGAGCACTAAGTCGACTCCGTGTCCCAAGGTAGCTTATGCCAGTGGACCAATGATGTTGGTTTGTAAAATATATAGTTAAATAATTGTGGATTGAAATTAAATTATAGCTATAAATTAAATAAGAAGATTATAAAATTTAAAAAGAATATTGACAAAAAACGTTGAAATTAAACATCCATAGATAATGGGAAGAAAATGTCTAAAACTTTTAATAACATAATTCATATTTATCAAATATAAATATAAAAACTTAGCCCATAATAAGAAAGAAAAGAAGACAACACAATTAAAAACTAAAACACGTGGGTATCATGCATGGTTGTATGAAAACTCATGATAAAATTGGAGCAATTATACAAAGTTGAAAGAAGATGGTGGAGGTTGTATTATAAATGTGGCTGAAGTTCCCGTTGAAAGAAGATAAAATTTAAACACCAGTTAAAATATGTTTTTAATACCGTTTGATGCGAAAAGACAAAAATAAAGAAGACAACACAAATAGAAAGTGAAACACGCGGGTATCGTGCAGGGTTAGATGAAAACCACAAATAAAATAGAATCACCTATAGAAAGTTGAAAGAGGGCGATGAGGGATCTATTGTAAACGTGGCCGAAATTCCAGTAAATAAAAATTAAATTAAAAAACTATAAATTAAATAAAAATATTATAAAATTAAAAAGAAACATTAACAAAGACATTGAAATTCAACATCCACAGATAATAAGAAAAAAAACAAAAAGAATATTAATAACAACAAATACATTGAAATTGAACATCCATAGACAATTAGAAGAAAAAGTTTAAAAAACTTTAATAACGTTATCTATATTTATCAAATGTAAATATAAAAACTTAACACATAATTAAAGAGAAAATAAGACAACATAATTAGAAAGTGAAACCCGTACGTATAGGTATCATGCAGAGTTTGATTTAAAACCACCAATAAAATAGAAGCACATATACAAAGTTGAAACTATTTTTGAAGAAAAAAGTTCGCATATTTGAATAAAATAGAAACACATAGAAACACTATTTAGTATCGCACTACATATTTTGTCACAAATTTTTTCCACCAAACGGGTTTTTGAGGAATGAGCTTTGTGTATCCGAACATGTAAAAAAATTTGAATCCTAAAGTAACTCAACAAATTGTTTGGCATCACATTTTACATATTTTGTCACGTATTTTTTTTATTTTTCGTCAAACAGGTTGTTGAGGAACAAACTTCACGTATCTGAACATATAAAATTTGTTCTGGACCCTAAAATACCCTAAAATTCAATGTTGGCATCACACTTTACCTATTTTGTCACAAAGCTATTATTTTTTTGACCAAACCAGTTATTGAGGAAAAAACTTCGGGTGTTTGAACAACTAATTTTTTTCTGAATCCTAAGTGCCTCAACACACACGGGTTAACATCGTACTTTACGTATTTTGTTAAAAAAATATTTTTTTCACCATCGAGTATACCAAAGCACACTGTTTAGCATATCATTTTATGTATTTTGTCATGAAATTAAATATTTTTTTCACCAAATCGATAATTGAAAAACAAAATTCGCATATTTAAACATCTAAAATTTTTCGAAACCCTAGAGTACTCGTTGAAATATTAAAAAGGAAAAAATGGAAAACATTAAAATAAAAAAGAGGACAAAACAAAAAAATAAAAAGAAAAAAAAAACTAAAGTTAAAAAAAAAAGTGCGGCAATTCCCGCATGGGGTTGGCTAAATTCTATTGTACTAATATCTCATTATGCTTGAATACAAATTTTGCACCGGTCAACACTGAGTTTGTCAACTGTGAGAATCAAAATCAGGAGCACGGGGTCGACTACTGGGCCCCAGGGTAACCTGTGCCATTGGGCAAATGGTGTTAGTCTGCAAAATATAAAATCTAATAACTGTGAATAAAAATTAAATTATAAATATAAATTTTAATCAAAAGATTATAAATTTTAAATAGAACATTAACCTTTGATAAAATAAGAAGAAAAAGTCTAAAAAAATTTAATAACATAATCCACATTCATCAAATGTAAATAAAAAAAATTAACCCATAATTAGAAAGAAAAAAAGACAACATAATTAAAAAGTGAAACACGTTGGATTTCAAGCATGGTTGAAGGAAGTCCATGATAAAATAGGTGTAGTTATACAAAATTGAAAAAGATTTTGGAGATTTTATTGTAAATGCGACTGAAGTTCCCGTTGAAAGAAGATCATGAAGGTTGTATTGTGAATGTGGCTGAAGTTCCCACAGGAGTCAATGCAGCAATGTTGTACTCGAATTTTAAAGAAAGATAAAAATATAAACACCAACTAAAGAATGGTTTAAATACCCGTTGGTACGAAATGACCAAAACATAGAAGAAAACACAAATAGAAAGTGAAACACGTGGTATCGTGTAGTGTTGGATGGAAATTACAAATAAAATAGAAGTACCTATAGAAAGTTGAAAGAGTACGATTGAGGGACCTATTGTAAATGTGACTAAAGTTTACGTAAATAAATATTTTTGAGACTTACGTAAATATTTATTTACGTAAAAATTTGCATATTTAAACATTTAAAATTTTTGAGACTGTAAAGCAGCTCTTAAAATATAAAAAAAAGAATAAAAAACTGAAGTAAAAACCAAAGGGTGCTTTTAGGTTGAGGGAGCAAATTAAATCCGTCATCGATAACCACTAAAATTGATCGTAGGATATTGTGTAAAATGCTATTAGTGGTTAAGATTGAATCAACTTGTATTAAATCTCAACCGTTGATGAATTTTTATACTACATCCTACAGTCATATTTAATGGTTCTGAGGAATTTGATTTGTTCCCTCACCCTAAAAGCACTCAAAAACAAAAAAGGAAAAAAAAAGTAAAGGAAAAAAGGAAGAAGATAAAAAAAGTGAAGTAATATAAAAGAAAAAAAAAGGCTGAAGTCTGGCTAAATTCTATCGTATAATTAAATCTTTTCGAAAGACTAATATCCCATCGTGCTTGAAAACAAATTTCGCACTGGCCAACATCGAGTTTGTCAACGGTGAGAATCAAACTCAGGAGCACGGAATCGACTCACGTACCCCAGGATAGCCTATCCCATTGGGCAAATGGTGTTAGTTAGCAAAATATAAAATCTAATAACAGTGAATAAAAATTAAATATAAATATAAAATAAATAAAAAGATTATCAATTTTAAAAGGAACATTAACAAAGATGCACATCCTCCATAGATAAATAAGAAGGAAAAATCTAAAGAATTTTAATAGCATAATCCACATTCATCAAATGCAAATATAAAAAATTAACCCATAAATAGAAAAAGAAGACAACACAATTAAAAAGTGAAACATGCTGGGTATCATGCATGGTTGAAGGAAAACCCATGATAAAATAGGAGTAATTATACAAAGTTGAAAAAGATTATGAAGGTTTTATTGTAAATGTGACTGAAGTTCTCGTTGAAAGAAGATCATGAAGATTGTATTGTAAATGTGGCTGAAGTTCTCACGGGAGTCAATGCAGCAACACTGTACTCGAATATTAAAGAAAGATAAAATATAAAACACAAATTAAAGAATGGTTTTAATACCCGTTGGGGCAAAATGAGCAATATAAAAAAGAAAACACAAATAGAAAATGAAACACGTGGTATTGTGTTGGGTTGGATGGAAATTACCGATAAAATAGAAGCATTTATAGAAAGTTGAAAGTATGCGACTGAGGGATCTATTGTAAATGTGACTGAAGCTTCTGTAAATAAAAATTAAATTAAAACTATAAATTAAATAAGAATATTATAAAATTAAAAAAAAAAGGTTATTGAGAAACGAACTTCGTGTATTTGAACATCTAAAAATTTTTTTGGGACCCTAAAGTACCCTAAAATACACTATCAGCATCGCACTTAATGTATTTTTTCACAAACTTATTGTTTTTTACCAAACCGGTTATATACGAAAAAGCTTTTGATATTTGAAAAGTTAATTTTTTTTCGATTCCCAAATTACCTCAAAACACATTGCTTAACATTCCACTTTACGTATTTTGTTACAAAATAATTTTTTTCACCATCAAGTACACCAAAGCGTACTTTTTAGCATATCACTTTACGTATTTTTTTTATGAAATTAATTTTTTCCATCTAATTGATTATTGAAGAACAAAATTTATATATTTAAACATTTAAAATTTTTCGACACAGTAAAGTACTTATAAAAATACAAAATAAAGAAAAAAACTGAAGAAAAAACAAAAAGTAACAAAAAAAACTGAAAAAAAGAAGAAGAGAAAAAAAAGAAACAAAAAACAAAATAAAAAAATTGAAATAAAAAAAAACAAAAAAACTTGTCACTTGCGCGCGCAAGTGACAAGCCACATTATATTCTTAGATACTCTCCTACACGAATTTAACTTCTCTCCAACACAAAATCTCATCATTTTTATCATTCTAAATCATCTCTTTACTTCTCTAGTGCACAAGAGTGAGTACAGAGACTTTATTCCGTACAGCATTATTGATCGATACGCTTGGTGTGGGTGTGCAGACCATGTCAAGGAACTCCATTGTATCCTGAAGGGGATTCGCTGGTCATCCTATTGCATCAAATCTAGAGTGATTGGTGGGGGCGAATCGAACATAAAGCTTAGTGTTATACACGCCTTGGAGTCTTGTGCAATGATAAATTCATCTTCTCCTTGTTATTTATGTTACATGTTATTCACAATTAACTTTTGCTAATGCTTTTATATGTTTGGTTGTTCTTCTTAGTTGCAATATTATTCCCACCAACAAAATTGTTCTAACAATCTTTAAGTTCAATTTTGCATTTGTGTTGAAATGATGACTGCAACATTGAAGGAAGATGTTTTTCTACTTATACTATTTGGGAGAGATGAACACATATACTTCACCAAAATCTGTTTATTTATGGCCATGGTGAAAGGTACACAATTACTCTAAATAAATATACATGATATGCTTGATGGTTTAAATTAATAACACATGTATAGATGAATTTTAATTCAAGTTTATTCATGAAAACGGTTTGTTTAAACTCAGGAAAATTCATCTGTTTTAGAAATAATTTTCATGAATGTGGAACTCTCAACAATGTGTGGATAAATTGTGAAGACAAAGTTAATTACGTTTTTAAAATTTGTTTGATATATGATTACATGATGTTTTATTTTAATCCATAAAATAGTGCGTATGAGTTATCATAAATATCAAATAGATGATGTAATGATATTGTAGTTTTGAGTATGAAATTAATAAATTAAGAATTGATGATCTCATATTATATTTGCATGATAGTATGAAAGTAATTGTTAATTTCTTGCCTATATTGATAATGAAAATAATTTGGGTATGTTTTAAATTATTGTAAGTTGACAAAAGGTTCATGGAAGAAAGTGATAGGAAATATTAATGATTTGGATTCATTGTTTATTTTCTATTGTGATTATTATTTTGTTTTACCATGGAACATATATATATATATATACATGAAATTGGAATTTGACACCTAGAATTTATGATACTTGTATTAGTTATGTGATATCTAATATGAAAATGTTTCCTTTTTTTTTATTAACTATGAAAATGTTTCCTTTTCATAAAATAGAAATAAATTCTAAAGTGTTTGATTTGTTTTTATGTGGAGTTATGGCTTACATGTTTGGACCCACTTTACGAAATTAAAGTAAATTATGAAAAATCTTTATGATCATGGTTGTTGTTGCTTTATATATTTAATGAATTGAATGTATGGTTTCTTGAATATATTTTAGTGGACGTAGAACTTCAAGTTGCAATGATTATTAAATATTTAATAGTAAATGAAGAATGACATAAAGTTTGTGTATATGACACAATGAATGACAAAAGTGTCATGGTGATAGTTAGTTTAAACTATCATGTATATATGAAAGTGAGCATGGTTATGTGATTGATTGAATATTCAAAGTTTATTAAAGTTGGAATAAATATTGCAATTCTTTGACGAAGGAATTGACAAGGATAAGATGTTGAAGGCATCATTGGGGATGTGATACAAGCCCATATTTAATTGATCACCAATGGTGGAATCTCAACTCACACTTGAGTAGTATCAAGTCTTGAGTTCAATGAGGAAAGTAAACTATTAGAGTGATTGAAGTACTTGACAATAGATATTTCCCAAAGGGTAAAAGTAATTGGACCATAAGAATAAAGTGGTAGGATGAGGTTTTCCTCTTAATGGACATATAGCATATATTTGCTAAGGTGCATAATTATGGGTGTATTTATGATATAGTCTACCTATATGAGAATGAAGTGGGGCCGCTTCATAGAGTTCAAGGGCTTGACTCCTAAATTCTCAAGAAAAGGATACCGGACACAAGGCCTAAATAAAAGTGTCATTTTATAATTCGATCAATGGTACCGAGATTTCATGTGTGAGTTATGCACGCATGTTCTAATGAATAATTGGTTCAAAGCTTGTCTACCAATTTATTTAGGGATGAGTGAAGACTTAACTTACTAAGTGATGGTTCAAATCGCAAGATACCTTCATCTGAAAATATGAGATTTCCGGAATAATGGATTTGGATATTTTGGAAATGGTGGGGGATTGTTGGAGATATTTCCAAAAGCATGTCATATATATCGTGTTTTTGGTTGGATAATTCTGTGTTAAAGTTCAAGTAAATATGGCTCTATTTCGATGTCAAAATGAGAGTGATGGTGCAGTGGTTGTTGGTCTTTGAAGTGACTTTATGGGCCTGGGTTCGACTCCTTGCTATGACAGTTTTTAGGAAAACACTTTTATTATTAATTTTCTAACACGAAAATAAAATCAAAGTGATGCAAACTACAGGAATCGAACTCGCGTCCTCGTAATAACTCAAAGGAACGGTTACCACTGAACCGACGCATATGATTGTCAAATGGTGTCAATTTAACGGTATATATCTGTTTGATTCGACTAAAACGAAATATTGAGATATTTCCTTTCACAAAAGACGTGTTGTTCTATAAGAACAAATATTCTGAAACCAGAAATTAACACACGAATTTAACTTCTCTCCAACACAAAATCCCATCATTTTTATCATTCTAAATCATCTCTTTACTTCTCTAGTACACAAGAGTGAGTACGGAGACTTTACTCCGTAAAGCATTATTGATCGATACGCTTGGTCACGGGCGGATCCAGGATTTTAACCTAGGGTGTTCCTTTTTCTTCAATGATTTAATAAAATTCATTTTAATCCAAGTCTAATTGCATTTTCCTCTTTCTCATAGCCTAGAAGTGTTTGATGATATCTAAATCGTCGAATGTCACCGAACAATCATTAAGCCAAGGGTTGGACATCCTGTTTAAATAAACAAAGTAACAAATAGTCAAAAACAACAGAAAGGAAAATCGTTTTGACATGAGTGCTTTTTATTTATTATTATAATAATAACAGTAGTATTATTGTTATTGTTATAAATAATTAAGAGTATTTACTCAAATTCACCATGTCTTCTTAGAAGAAGAATTTTCTCTTACTGCTTTCACTGATTGTAGAAGTTGAATTGAAAATAATAATAGAAATAGAGAAATACAGTAAACGAAAATAAAGAGAGGAAAGGGAAGAACGAAAATTCCATAAACGAAAATTAGGGATTGTCAATTGTGATTCACTAATTCTTAAACAAACGAAAATTACAGAAACAGTAAAATAGAAATACAGAAACGAAAATTACCTGAAATCGAAGACAAAAAGAAGAAGAAGAATCGCGTGAGAAAATGGCGTTGAAATGAAGAAGAATCGCGTTGCTGGTAGAGGAGAAGTGGAAACGAAAATGGCAAGAAGAGAAAGGAAATGGAAGAAGAGCGTGAAAGAAACGCGGAAGAAAGAAAAGAGGAAAGAAAAAAATACCTAAACGCAAAACGACGTCGTTTTGTTTAATACAGTTTAAGAGGAAAAAAAATTCTTCTTGTGCGTTAGCTAGGATTCAAACCCAGGACTTGCTGTGTAAAATATGAGGATATTACCACTAAGGCCAGGATGTTTGGGTGTTCCTGGGAACACCAGGAACACTATGTAAATCCGCCCCCGCACTTGGTGTGGGTGTGCAGACCATGTCAAGGAACTCCATTGTATCCTGAAGGGGATTCGCTAGTCATCCTATTGCATTCAATCTAGAGTGATTGGTGGGGGCGAATCGAACATAATGCTTAGTGTTATACACGCATTGGAGTCTTGTGCAATGATAAATTCATCTTCTCCTTGTTATTTATGTTACATGTTATTCACAATTAACTTTTACCCATGCTTTTCTATGTTTGGTTGTTCTTCTTAGTTGCAGCATTATTCCCACCAACAAAATTGTTCTAACAGCTTCATCTACAATAACCATCTGATCCGAAATTTGCTTTCTCCAATAAATGTCTGTTCACTAAGAGAAATCATATATCCCTCTATTTGAAAACAATTGATAACAGGAAAAAGAAGTTGGAAACTTTAAGAACAATTGTTAGAACTGGTACTGTGGCTTTGCCTCTTCAGACATAGATCTCTTGTGCCCGCTGTCAGCTCTTGTTTTTAATCTCCTACATGTTAAGAAAAATACAAACTTAGAGTCACATGCTTTTATGTAAGTTAAAATGAATATTGTCATACCTACAAAGATTCTTTCTAGAAAGAAGGTTGCAGCAACAGGTTCTAAAGGGGTTAGCAAAAAAATGATGTAAGGTTTAAGTTTAAAGAATAAATAAAAAAGAATGGAGATGAAGGTTATAACTTCAGTAAAGTTGTTGGTGATTTGGTCTCTACCTTTGTTTTGCCAAGTCAGTGTTCTTCTTCTTCTTCTGTGCTCGATTTTCCTTCAAAGAAACTGCAGCAAGTAATTTCTTATTTTAGAGTTAAGTTAGCAGTTTCAACAAATATGAGAGAGAGTGAAATGGAAACAATAGAGGAAGGAAATGGAAGCGGTTTCGTAACATGGCAAAAGGAAGCAGTTTAAATGATGAATTTGTTCATAGATCAAGATATGGAAGAAGGAAGCAATTTTTCATTAGAGCTGATCTTAGAAACAACACAACTTCCAAGTTAGAAGAGTTGGAGCATACCAAGTTCATCTAGTTGTTGGAAGGATGAAGAAAGAGCTGATCTTAGAAACAACACAACTTCCATGTCGCAAGGAATGGGGTAGAAAGAAAAATGCTTTTGATTGTATTGGTAATATGGGAAGATTGAAGTGAGTAAAGAAAGAAGACAGAGAAATGGCAGAGAGGAAGAAAGAAAATGGAGAGAGAGAGAGAGAGAGAGAGAGAGGGCTTTTGAAGAAAGAGAGATGGTGAGAGTTAAAAATTCAAAATTTGAATTTGGCACCTAAATTTGAAAACTGGAACACAAAAGGGCAAAATATTGAGAATGTTGTAAGGGTATTTAAGTAAATGTGTTAGTAGGTAAATGGCATCAATTTATTTATAGTAGATTTGTTTTTTGTTTTAACCCGACGCATTCTGCTGTGGGTTTGGCCTCTGTTGTTTGATATCTACACCTATTTAGATTACTAGGTGTTTCAACAGAGAATGTGTTGATTATTGAGTTTCGTACATTATTTTTTCTACTAAGCCGAACATTTACCAATGAAGCGTGATGTTGCATTTAGCATAAGAGATGCTAATTAAAAACAAGAAAGAGTACCTTTAGAGTCGGTCTTTAGGTTTTGGATGTCTTGAGCAAACCAAGAAAACAATGCCCTCGTCTCTTTACAAATACTACTTCTTTTACATTTTCTGTTACAAAATTATTAATAAATCTTTTATAATCAATTTTATTTTATAACCAATTTTTATAAGAATTAAATAAATTACCATTCAATCTATTTTACGACATTGTAAATTTCACATTTGATGGTGATTACCATTCAACCTATTTTATAGAATCAAGTTCTAGGTTTGATGGTGATAGTAAATTTCACCACTGATTCGGCTATTCATATTTGATTATGTTTACCTTAAAAAAAACAAAAGAGTACAAATACAAGCAATATACAAACCTTGAAACAACCCGAACGAATTAAATACAATTACTCAAAATTTACTACAAGAATAACACGTATTGCTGGCCGATTTTTTTCCTCGGTACTATCCCAACAGAAAAATTGTAATTTCCGACAGATTTTTTTCCCTTGGAACCTTTCTCGCGGATTTTTAAAATTGCAGCTAATTTTTAAAAAAATTATTTATTATTATTATTATTTTATAAAAAAATCCGCTGTAAAATTACGGGCCTATTTTTAAAAACAAAAATAAAAATCCGTTGGTAATTTTTTTAAAAAAGTTGAAAAATTACCTGCGGATTTTTTAAAAAAAAATTAAAATTCGCTTGTAAGACCACCAAAACCGTCCGAAAATGCCTAATAAATAAAATTTTCTCCTACACTCTTCTCATTTTCTCATTTCACTCTTTATTTCCTTCGTATTCACTTCTACATTTTTCCGTATTTTATCTTTCTTCTTCTTTCTCTTAATCTCAAATCTCCATAAATTTCTCCATATATCTATCTTCTACATTTCCCTTTTCTTCTTCCTTCTCACTCATTCATTCTTATTGCTTCTTACTTCTTCATTCGTTCTGATTCTCTCTCTTATATTATTTCTTCTCATACTCTCATTCATTCTTATTCTTTCTTACTTTTTTATTTTTATTCATTCGCATTCTCTCCTATATTATTTCTTCTCGTACTCTCATTCATTCTTTATTCCTTCTTATTTCTTTATTCTCATTCCTCCATTCCTTCTTATTCTCTCCTATACCATTTCTTCTCATGTTCCGATTCATTCTTATTCCTTCTTACTTCTTCATTCTCACTCTCTCCTTATTATTTCTTATTTAATTAAATATTAAATTAAAAATTTGAAATTAAAAAAAAATCTGACGGTAATTTTGGCGTTTTACCGACGGAAAATGTTACCTACGAGCGTTTTACCAGTGGATTTGCAACGGCCAAAATCTGCCCGAAACGTGACATTCCCAGCGGATTTTTTTCGCCGGTAATGAACGAATTTCTTGTAGTGATTGTGACAACACCGGATCACAAAATTCATCCTCCCACTCAAAATCGACCATCAAGTTTGTTTCTAGTATATATCCATTTGATCAACTGCGGAGCTATTTGATCAAGCACACCGTAATATAAACAGAGTATACTCTCACACATTAGTCCCTAAATTATTATCTTATCTCCAACTTAGTTCCTAAACTATAAAAAATATTAGGGTTAAATATGTTTTTGGTCCCTACTTTTATAGAGAATTTTGATTTTAGTCCCTATAAAAAATTTTGGGCACTTTTGGTCCCTATATTTTTTTCCGTTTGTACTTTTAGTCCCTGCCGTTAAAATCCACTAACGGTGCTGACGTGGCATTGCTTATGTGTCATATTTTAATGAGTTGGCAACTTCCATGTCATTATTTTAATGCCACATAAGCTACTAAAAAAATAAACAAACTAAAAAGCAAAAATTATAAAAACAAATCAAAACAAAAACATTTCCCAGCAACCTTCATTCATCTTCTTCAATACACCATCACCATCCCTAACACCAAATCCTTAATTCCTCTTTTTCACTCACTCTTAATCCCAGGATATTCAAAATCTCGAATCGTTGATAAAGCTTTTCCGTACGTTTTCTATTCCTCCTCTTTTCATCTCAAATTCGCCGTTGAAAGCAAAGTTCTTTCTCTCGATCTCTAAATGCTAACTTCGCACGAATCCAACCGTCATCAAGCAAAACCCAACGAGCATCAAACCCTCATACTTCCTCTGTAAAGTTTTGAATCACCTCAATGAATTCGGCAATTTGAAATCCTTACAAGAAAAAGATGAAACAAATTTTTGTTAAGATTTTAGGGAAAATCAAAGAGTTTAACAGTACTCGTGTGCCCAATATTTGTTAAGGATTCAATTAAGTTTGGCTTGTCTTACTTTAAATGATATTTCTTTTGACAATATCTGATAATCCAAATAAGAGGTTAAATAAAGTGATTCAGCTGGGTGCCTCTATAGATCGGTGAGATTAAAACCCCTAACTAAAGATGTAAGCGTTGTTTGAGGTTGTTGACGAAATCAGCGGCAGCCAACAATAACTTCGTTGTTGCGTTCGTGTTTGTGGTGCATGAAGAGATAGAGAGAAAGACCGTCTTTGGTTGTGGACTGCAAGATGAGGAAGAAGAAGATGAGAGTGAGATTAGGAATTTGGGATCTGAATCGTTCTTTTGTGTTTTAATTTTTGTTTTTCAGTTTTTGTTTTTTAATTTCGTTTTTCAGTTTTTGTTTTTTAATTTCGTTTTTAGTTTTTATTATTTCCAGCATTTATATTACGTGGCATTAAAAAAATGATGTGGAAATGAAACCTGCTGCCAACACATTAAATTATGACACATAAACAATGCCACGTCAGCGCTGTTAGTGAAAACTAACAGCAGGGACTAAAAGTGCAAACAGAAAATAATGTAGGGACCAAAAGTGCCCAAAATTTTTTAGAGGGACTAAAAACAAAATTCGCTATATTTATAAGGACCAAAAACATATTTAACCCAAAATATTAAAGACTAATGCCATGTTGCAGGGAGAGTCATTGACATTTAGGGTGAGGAGAAGTGATAGCAGGTTCTCCACCTCATGGCATGTTGCTCCCAGTAACCGAACGAGATTGATGAGGGTAATATGGTCATTGAATTGAATATTGGACAACACCATCTAGGGGTCTCTAGAGTAGCCTGGAGGTTTTAAAGTGAATCGAATATTGGACAACACCATACCATGATTAAGATGTAAAATTTTAATACTATGGTTTAGAAGACTATTAATGAGTTTGAATTTGATTTGGTGTAATTTTAAAATTATAGAATTTGTTTTTGGCTATTTAGAATTGTTACAATATTAAAAAAATGTAGATTTTTTTATATTTTAGAAAACTAACATTTTAGTGTATGACCTGGGAGCCCCAATTCGAACCAACACGTCCAATATCAGGTTGGTTTTGTTGGGACTTTGGAAAAAAACGTAAAATCAAACCAATCAAAATCGAATAATTGAAATTGGTTCGAGCAACAGATTTGGGCAAATCTGATCCAAACCGTATGAACACCTCTAGCTACTATGTAGCTTCACAAGAATACAATGAATCTTGTCGGGTGTACATAATTTGGAATTTGATCAAGTCACACACAGATGATGATCTTGACAATCCAATTGACGCTCCAATTATCAAATGAATACTAACATAACAAATTCGCAAAACATCACGTGATTAACTGAGATCAAAGAGTCAATATCGCAAGTAGTCAAACCTTTGTAACCTTTGTTGTTCTCACCTGTTGCTGTTGGTGATTTGCTGAACTACAGCTACTAGATATGCGAGCTTGTCCCACTAACATACAGTGATGTTTGCATGGTGGAGAAAATAATCATTGAATTATTGGTCCAGGTAAATAATTAAACATCTGGAGGTCCGCAAAAGGTTAGTATCTATGATGTACTAGTATTTCAATCCCTTTGCTTTCGCAGATCATGTAGTAGTAGCGTTAGTGTAGTCCTATTATTCCCGTTGTGAAGGTGACATAGACACCCTCACCCTACCATTTCCACGTTCTTCGCTGCTTTAATTAAAGAAATATCAATTTCGACCACGAAATTTGCATCTCGCAGCTTAACCCCAATGCTTGGAAATAAAAGAAGAGTTACAACATTTGTCAAAAACACTGGGTTGATGTAAGATTTACAGCTTTAGCCCATTAATGACATTTCGGGAGGGAGATATTTCGTACAACCCCCAACTACGCAACGGACATCCACAAACCATGCGAAAAGACGAAAATGTCATTAATAAAAAAAAAATTCCAGAGATTACGAAGGTTCGGAACTAAACCCGCAACAATCTGACCGACTAACCCGCAACCCAATGAAATCCGACCCGAAAAGAACCGAAGCCTAAAACAGACTAAAATGGGTCTGATAAACAAAACCTTGGCTTGGGATGGATTGGCCATCTTCGGCCCGAATCCGACCCGCCAAACAGCGTGTCCACCCCTAATATGTAGTAGTGGGGAGTTAGGAAGTACAATATATTATATATTTTACTTTCACAATAGTGAAACGCACAAGCACCAACTGGGAGGTAAACCAGAAAATTTGGGGAAATGTGTCGTGATATTGATTATAAAATGCCCAAAAAATTTACATACTATAAAGGGATTAATTATGGAAAATGGCCAGAATTTTTATCATGCACTAATTTTTATGGTGGATAAAGTAAGTTTAAATAAGTTAAAGAATTTATGGATATTTTTGTCTTTTCATTAAATAAGGGGTGTCCTCATTCCTCAAAGATGAGGGGTACTTTTTTTAGGTCTAAATGAGGGCCACCATAAGTACAACTCAATTTCATTCTCACATGCATAGTTATTAGTTGACTCATTCTTATTAAACACCCGCTCCTACTCACTAACCCCTGACCTTACAAAAAGACTAAAAATAGCCTTAATATACAAAAAAGTTTCAAGCACTTCCTTTTTTCTTGCTTTCAACGGGTACGGTACTATAGTTTAGTACTGGTTCGGTACTAAGGTTCAGTATCGATACTAAGGTTACACAAAACAGAAAGATAAGTATGGTACTAAGGTCCATACCGGTTCGATATCTTAGTACAGTACTTTTTTAAAAAAATTTAAAAAAACAGATACGATACTAAGGTGCAATACCAGTTCGATATCTTACTTCAATACCTACTTTTTCAAATACTAAGGTTCGGTATTGGTTCGATACTTTAGTATGGTACCTTTTTTTCTCTCCAGAAAGCAGAGAAGGTGGTGGTGGATAGAGGGAGGTGGTGGTGGTGGTGAAGCAGAAGAAGAGAAGGGAAAAGGAAGTGGCTCTGGTTTTGGTGGTTAGGGAGGTGGTGGTGGTGGTGCAGAAGAAGAGAAGGGAAAAAGAAGTGGTTGTGGTTTTGGTGGTTAGGGAGGTGGTGTTGAGAGAGAAGGATGTGGTAGTGGTGGTGGTGGTGGTGAAAGGGAAAAGGTGGTTGTTGTGGTGAGAGGGGGAGAAGGTGGTGGTGGTGATGCTGAGAGGAGAAAGAGATGGTGGTGGTGACTGGGAGGTGGTGGCAGTGGTGGTGGTGGTGAGAAGGTAGGAAGGTTAAAGAGGGAGGGGACTGTGGGAGTGATGGGGTAGGGGTAGTTTGAAGATTTTTTAAAAATTAGGGGTATTTGTGAGTAGGAGGGGGATGTAATTAGAATAAGTCTTATTAGTTCCCATGATAAGGCCTTTCATCTCCAATCCAGCAAAAGTACAACACTGAATGGGTTGAATAGTATGCCGTTCCATGACCCAAAAAGTTAAACATGGATTTTACGAAAGGCACCTCCGATTTCATGAGACACTCTCCATTGAGCAATAGAACAAAATACTCTTGTGATTTTCCCATATTTTCAACCTTTCTCCCTCTTTTGTTAACATTAATTGTGGAAGACTTTAACTTTTTCTATTCCATAAATTGCTTAAAGCAAATTTTGTAACTTCCGTAACTAAGTTTTTTTTTTTACAATCAACCACAAGTTAGTTAACGTACACAATTTTTCTCAGCGTGTATCATAACTAAGCTATTTACGACACATAGTGAACAACTCTGTACTATAACTAACATAGATACAATACAACCTTGAAAAAATTTAAATACCGTAACTAACTTAGTTATACTACACATTTTTTGCACAACAATTTACTTTATGTATCGTGACTAAGTTAGCTATGATATTCAATTTTTTTTTTAAATTTAAATTGTTTTATAAAATAGTTTTTAATTTGATTCAGACACCATACATATGAGAGGAGCTTCGATGACTGAAGGATCCTTCAAGTTTGCAAGTTTGTCTATTGCTACAAGATAGAGGCATGCACAAAATCGTATGGGTTGATGAACCTCTATATATTCAATGAACCTCAACACCATCATCAAGACCTTCGGCAGGAGGGGCTCAGAGCAAGGAACCCCAGGAGGTCTCTAATGCAGTTAGTGATGATATCACTGTGCTAGGACCGGGAAAACTAATTTTACTAAAAGACCTTTCTAATTTTTTTTTTTTTTGATAAGCAAAGACCTTTCTAATTATGTTATAGTACAAATGTTCACGGAAGGTCCTTTCTGTCTTTTGAATACCCCATGCTATTGACCAACATTTAGTGCCCCTATAGTGAATTTTGATAGACAAATGTTAGTTGTTAGTAATTAGTTTAGGCGGGTGAGGGAATATTTATTTCGAGAATTATAGAACCCTCAACATCCTTACAACTCATTTATGTCCCTTAACTCACCAACTGAACTACATTTCTAGTACCCTATAGTGAATTCATTTTCACAACTCACTCCTAAACATGATAGAAGTCAATTCAACAAAAAAAAAACATGATAGAACATCCTGGTATGAACGCAGACACTATCTTCCCCAGATGTTAGTTAATGCTTTAATATATAAAATATAAAAATATATATGTTGGTTGCTTGGTTGGACATGAATGAAGACGTATCCTACTCTAACACGCAACCAATCAAAAGCTTCAAACAAGGAATTCCCACAATACAAGTGTGTGCAAGTGCAAGTGCAAGTGCAGGTGCAAGGTATTAGGGCATGAATGGATATATGCGTTTACTAATCACAAATTCTCTATTGTGCTCAGTCTATAGGAACTAATTAATGGTGTCTCCTTTGACTTTGTCATGTGGGGAAGTTAAAAATGATTATCTACCCTTATATAGCCAATGATCCGTATATACAAATGATATTCCAAGTTTAAAGTCAAACAAGAAATGGCAAAAGGTTAAAAGAGAAAAGGAAAAGCTGCTTGTGTAATTTTATCTTTTAAGCATATATAGATGATCAATTCTTTTCCAAACACCATGATGAACTATCATGCTTCTGTGTTCATTTTAGTGTAAAAGGATGCTTTCTTTGATCTAGCTAAAGCTAATCATAAATATTTACCTTGTTGTTAGTGATGTGTATAAACTCAAGTATGACTCCTTTTCTCTTTAATGTTCACAAGTAGTCATGAAATTGTCAACGATGTTGAAGTATACTTGATTCTCTAACGTAAAAGTAGATTGCGTTTTTAAAAGCAAGATTTAAAGAGTTTTTTTGGACTATGAATCAAGTATCAAATATTAGGTTGGTCTATGATCCATGAAGCCGAAAGGAGACAGACAACAATATAATAAAGGCGTCATTTCTTTAGGGTTACACAAAATTTAGACTATGTTCACATATCAAATTTGGAGTTGTAAACTGTTTTTTACTAGTATGATTCACCCGTGTCAGCACATGGCGACATTCATTTGTAACTTAAAAATTGACAATTTTTTTAGGAATTAAAAAAGCAGAAGCTGTATATCTAAGTGCATTGTGTGTTGCTTCTAAAAAAAAGTGCATTGTGTGGGATATTAAATACTCTGGACACTATCTAAAATTAAGCTATTATGTTCTATAATAATGATCAAAGAAAGTATTTTATATGAATGTGAAATACTGAAAATTCATATTCTGTACTCTAAAATCAGAAAATAGTCACTTATGTAATTTGTGTTTCAGGTTAGATGAGATAATCTTTTTCTCCCATATGTTTTTCTATTTGTTGTGAACATATTTAATTACCCAGCTAATTCCATTTGTTTACATTAAACAGGGTGAACAGAACCCAAATATAATTGTGAAATGATAGCCTTTTAAAAATAACTTGTTTAGAAGTCGTTATAAAGATTATTGAGGGTACCCTCGGTTGTCGAGGTCGATCTTATAGAACTCCTGTTCCTGACCTACTCCAATCAGCACTCCAACAACATCTAGGAACTCAAAATCAGGGGTATTAGAATGGCAAGGTATTTATGTAGGAACCAAAACCACACAATGAATTTAGATACTAACCGCATAAATAATTCTGGTCGTACTTTGCGCCGAAACATTGTTCTGGCGGGGTGAAATTGTAGGCCGGGAATGGTACCTCAGCAGTTTTCACTGGTCTTATCCAAGCACCCAATTTGAATTCAGTCTGTACTCGTGCCTTGCGGTACGATAAATCCCAGAATTAAGAGCAACTTTAAACTTGGACTATATGTATACAGAACCTTCAAGGATGGTTCTGTCATGTTTGTAGATGTACATTTTGTCTATATGACCCTATATCCTGGTTCCCTATTTCAAGTAAAAGATTTCGCAAATAACGGTATTGTCCTAATAGACGCAGAACAATTTGCTTATGAATATATAACAAAGTTCCTTTCATAATTATAATTACTGCTAGTAGAATGGTAATAATAGTAAGGCTTATTCGATGGTTTCGGTTGATGCTATAGTAAGGCTTTCATAATAAATAATAATAATAATATAGTGAAATAGTATTAGTGGGTAGTCATAAGGGTATTTTGGTCAGAAAAATCTGACACCAAAAAAATGAATTCCCTTTATATATAGGTATAGATATAACGTTGAGGAGTTTTAATTTCGGCCTTTTGAATATATATAGGACGCTTCTCAATTAATGTAGTCCTTTTGAATAGCATTAATTTCGGCCAGCAAATCATAATGTTGAGGAGTTTTAATTTCGGCCATCATCATAATTGTTTATAAAACGTTTTAAATCATCCAAATCATCTTTATTATTGGAAGTTGCCTGGTAGCCGTTGATTGCATCAGCCGCAATTTAGACAAATCGTGGTCGTTCACTACGTAGCCGCCATTTTGTGGAAAGACAACCATTGATCTTTTATGTAACAAAACCTGTTTACGATCTCGTCCGTTTGATCTTTTGTAATGGTTGATGTGTCTTTAATGTGTCACGAACTTGCTGACGTGGACTTTTAACAATGATGATGTATTTTTTGTGAATTATCTAGGTGAACGCCTAGGTATAGGATCAATGGTTTAGTATAACTAGTATGATTGACCCGTGCCAGCACGGGTCGACATTCACTTGTAAATTAAAAATTAACAAATTTTTTGACGAAATTTAAAAATAATATAGGTATTAGTCACCCATGTGTAAAGATTTCACTGTGAATCCCAAGCAGCAATAAATAGTTGAATCTTTTCAATAAAGTAAACAATTATGTTAAAAAATAACAACGTAATGTGATGCGTCTGTACGCTAAAATAGTTCACACTAAACATACCTTTGTGCTTGTTCTTTGAACATGTATAGGGGATTATAGTTGTCTTCCTTGGTCTCCCACTAACTCTACGGATCCTTAAAACAGATCAGAAGGAACCTTATATCAAATGTTTGGAAATATGATGTAAAACTTTGACTAGTACGTTAAGTGTTATTCAAGTGACGTTTGTGCTCGACTTTAATTCACATGTTTTGTCAAACTTACTAAATAAATTTAAAACTTATATCGTACCGTCCAGGGTGTCCTTCAAACTGGTATGCCACAAACAATGTCAATCTGAACACTTGTGGTTCCCTGTGCGTTTCCCGCTCTATAATAGGTAAATGGATAGCAAAAACAAACAGTTTTATAATAGATTTGTAATTGACTGTGAATATGTAGTGTCGTTGCCTTTGATGTCCGTATGAAGCACAGTGGAATTTAGTGTATCGCGCACACCACAGCCTGTGTTTGAAACAACATTAGGATTTTCTTTATTCCTTAAATGTCTTGAAGAGGGAAAACAGAATTACGAATTAAGTTTGATTTCTGTGGGGTATCTGTTATTAATGGTATTAATGTTAATCCATGATTTTAGGATCTGGATGATTACCTTATTTATTTTCGTTAAGCCTACCTAGCACATTTATTATATATGACTTCGGTGGTTAAATAATCCTTGAAATACACACCTCTATATATATATATATATATATATATATAGAATTATATAAGTTTGATCTAAAAATATATTTAGAATTATATTTTTTACAATTACATGTGTTAGTTAGGTGTTAAAATTTCCTAGTGCTAGTATATATTTAGTTCAACCACAACGTGTAAGATTCTACAATCTGGAGCAGCTACCATTCATGTTAGTTATGTGGTATTTTGAGTACTATTCTGCTCAATGCTATAATGTTACCAAGTTAAGAGCAATTAGAATGTGATATATGTCACCTTCATTGAACAACAAATTTTCTAGTTAAATAAAGTGACAATAGGATATGCTTAAAAATGATGTTGGATCTTTGGTTCCAACTTTTCTTGTTCTCATGTTATTGATTTGATTCCAACTTGTATTGAGACTATTATTTATAATGAAATGAGATAAGTTTGTTTTTGTCAAAAAAAAAATGATGTTGGATCTTTGGTTCGAATTTTCTAGTTAAATAAATGTGTGCAAATTTTCTTGTTATTAGCCAAAAACGTTGTCTGCTTTGGTTCGTTTTTGGATTGTGAGATAATTGCGGAATAAGCAATTAACGGAATTATTTTTATTGTAATTTAATGAACCCGAAAATAAGGGATCCATTTTATGACAGTTTTAATCCAACAGTTTAAATTTGTAGCCGCAATTCTAAAAAGTTCGGACCGTTGATCTGAATAATTGTATATGTGATTAAATCAAAAGCAGTATGAACCGTTAGATTAAGCTGGTTGTTTGAGGGGGACGGGTTAGGTGGATGAAAAGCTGATGTGGACTTTTGTAAAGTATGAGGTGTTTTTCCACGTATTATCTACTTGGACGCCTAGTGGGCACATTTATGGTTATGTATAATAAAGATAAAGATTAATAAAATTTAAGTTGACGGACAATGTCCTGGAGCAACAACGGGAACATCAAAAGACTTGAATACCACGTCTACACCCAAAACCTTAAGACATTGGGTATATGGGTCACCTATCTTATATATTCTTCATTTAAATCATTTGTAGCCGCTATGGATTAGCCACTCACACTTGAATTCAAAACAATATAACCTCAGAAAAGTGCTTATGTACAAAATCACTTCTGGGACAAAATGTTTTAGTTTAGTTAAGATGAGTTGAACACAATTGGTTTCGAAACCTTTTGCTATAGTTCAATTTCTACACTCAATACGAGTTAAGCGCAATTGGTTTGATCCTTGGTTGAGAAGTGGGCAAATAATAGCCATTCATAGTGTTCTTCATTTCTTTTGTTTTTTGTTTTGAAGGACCAAACTGAAACATTTCAAACATAAATGACTGCTTTGACACAGATTTGAAACATAAAGGAATGAAGTGAGAAAAAAATGACCAAACTGAAACTAGGTCAAAGGTAAAAGACCAAAAATGTAATTTAGCAAAATTATTAATTTGACTGTTAAAAATGAACTATTATTAGTCAAACTAGTCTCTAAAAGAGACTAAAATGTCCCTAAATTTTGTCCAATTTTAAACTAAATTGATATTCTTCATTTCTGAGAGACTAAATAAGTCTATTTCTTCTCAACTACCAGTTTGGATTTTTAGTATTTTATGAAAAAATCAAGCATTTTACAAATGTTTATAATATTTTTTCTAAGAAATACTAGACTATTTTTCGCCCCAACATGAAATATTTCTGAATCCGCCACTAATTAGGAAATTGATTAATTTGCACATTGTAATTCGCGGTTGGAATTAAGCCATTGTAAAGATTCTCATGCTTGTGCTTATTTGTCACATTTTTGTAGCTTATCCCCTTGCTTAGTCACAACGATCTCTCTTGTACCCTTTCCATGAAGTCATCATTCTCATTAAAAAGATTTGTAGGGCTTTTGGATTTTGTATGGTGGGGTGGATCACACAAACCCACCCACCGATGGAAATAATAACCCTTGAAAAATCCTACCCAAAGATCTCTTTATGCCTTATTTTGTCTTTCCCTTCCTTTGTTCTCATTTCTCAATGTGTATAAACAATAGGAAGAAAATTTGACTTCTGGGTAATCTCGCAAGGACACTACACTTCTCCATTTGCTTTGGTTTAGGACGCTTTTCCTAGGCCTTTTCTAGGCCTCTTCGGCCATTCTCTCAGATTCTTTCTTAATGATATTTTTGGGTTGACTTGACTAACAAGGATTTAGAATTTAAGTAAGGTAAAAAATAATTAAAGAAAAATGCTAATTTTTCAATCAATGTGTATACTGCTCGCTTTAGAAAACCTTTTTTTTAAGTAAATATTTTATTATAATAGTCTAGCTATAGCATTACCGCGATACACTCTACTCTTCTCTTATTATGAGTTGCAGAGGGCGCGCAGTTATTTGCTCTTTAGAAACCTTTTCACACAAGAATTCTATTCTACCTCTCCTATATAAAACACATAGAAAACGATAAATCAATTTTCTCTGAAACAAGAGAAAAAATGTTAGGAAATTTTCTCTGAAAACTATGAAAGCTTGAAAAACTAACGTGAAACTAAGATAAAAGGGAGGAAAATTCATAAAACTAATTATCGAAAATACATTTCGTTTCATTGATATAAGTAATTCCCCTACGGGTTGTAGGTTCAACTCTCGCTGCCGATGTGAGGACCTCTTTGATGAGTGATCTATAAGTATCTCTGTAAACGCTCAAAGAGCTGTGAGGCCTGCATTGACTCCATAGTGAACCCCTCAGAGCCCAACTCGCCTAAACTTTTATGTAACAAAAAAAGAAAAATAAACTTGAGTTAAAGTTGAAAACATGAGTGATGAGTCACACAAGAATGGAAAACATGAGTCAAAGTTGATTTTGTAGATAATAGTTGGAAGACATACTTTTACATTCACCTAAATTACCAATAGCTTTGTTTAATACTAACTTGCTCTATTTAGCGCGTCTCATCTGTTAGTAGATTGCGGATGAGACTAACGTATTTGATTAGCGGGCGACGAATACAAGTGTTTGATAAGCACTAGCATTTAGCATTTTTTGGGTAACTCATTAAATAATTTAATCATTCTGCCCCGACTTTGAATTTTTAGGAAAACTCGACCCCAACACTGAATCCAATTAAAGCGAGTTTCCCATCAAAGTCGGGGCGACTCGGGCAAATAAACATGAGTCTTATTGTCATGCCTACTTTAACCGATGCCCTCAAAGCACTCTCCATCCAGACTAATTTATTATTTCTACATACTCTTTCGAGGTAACGAATAAGTCCCTTAAGTTTAAAAAATATTGCACAGTTTTCCCACTTAACATTTTAAAGCTAACACCGTTAAATAATCTATTGTTTGACTATTTGACTGTTGAGTTGGCGTGCCAAGTAGGATAATTCACTAATTATATAATTTTTTGACCTGATTTTGTGTCATCTTCAACCTACCGCTCTGGGTATGTACCATTCTCTTTCTTACACCATTTTTTATCATCGAACTCTGTTTTTGAGACATCATGGGACAAGTAAAAAGAACATTTTCTCAGGAAACTGTTTTGCAACAATATTAGGTTGCTGAAATGGAACCCTTTTTGCTACTTATATTGCCATAATTTACTGGGGTAACATAGTTTCAAGTGAAAAATCGTTGCTTTTTTATGTTCCGGTGATATTTCTAAGTTGGATTTGGTTGTCTCTGTGGTCTTCGTGGTTCTGTGATTCAAACTGAAGTGAATGTATACATGGGGTTTTGCTAGTCTATATAGGAAAAAATGATAGCTTTTTTGTGCTTTGGTGGAATTTGTTGGGTTGGTTTGTCTTTGCCATATTCTTTGGTCTTTGGTGAGAAAGTTGTTGAGTTCATATTTAATTTGTCTATAGTTTTGTGATTGAAAGGAAAATGGAAGATCGTGAAGGCAGTTAAAAGTTGAGATTTTTGTTTTCTTTTTGTTTGTTTTGATGATACATTGAATAGAAAAAAATGTAGAAAATGGTGTAAAGAAGAGGATGGTACATACCCAGCCATGGGAAAGCGGTAGGTTGAAGATGACACAAAATCATGTCAAAAAAATTATATAATTAGTGAATTATCTTACGTGGCAACAGTCAAATAGTCAAACAACAGATTGTTTAACGGTGTTAGCTTTAAAACGTTAAACGGAAAAATTGTGCAACATTTTTTAAAGTTAAGGGACTTATTCGTTACCTCGAAAACTTAAGGGACCTAAACAAAAACGGAAAATAAGTTAAGGGACCCCGGATGGTATTTTGCCGGTAAATTAAGGTCTCTATCTGAAGGCAAGCTATAGCTGATCGATCTGTTTATTACATGATGTTGTTATTATTATTACAATGCATATATAACGCTATTCCTACAATTTAACTTGCCTGAAATACGGGAGAAAGAGCCTATGCCATCCTTTTCTGATTTACTATATATGACAACTAAGAAAATGACCTAACACATTAAACATTTTAATTAATGTGCATATATAGTCACAAATGCACTTGAAAGGGTACACAGAGTAAAACTAGTTTGTTAAACAATGAGTTGAGTGCCCCATCACAACAATGAAAGGGCATTGAATTTCAGATTCTCTGCTACACTTGTAATTGTATCTCCAAAAACAAGTCAAATTTAAAGCATCTCTTATTCGTTACTTGATTGCAACATATTTGCCAAATTCAAAACGACCAAAGTACTAGTATATGTTTATCCCATTTATCTTATGGATTACACACTACACGAGTAAAAGATTGAAGACCTATTGCTCTAGAATTTTTATAGGGTTGCTTGTTCCCTGATTCCTTAATACCCTACAATAATTATGTGTTATGAAGTTGATGGATACAAATATCCATGCAAATTGTCCAACATTCTCTTATGTTCTTTTATTGTATATGAAAAAATTAACATTGAGTCCAATTTTTGTCCTTCACCTCTTTACATAGTATTATAATTGCATAAGTGATAGTAATTAGTTTGCTCATTCATAATTTATTTGTTTTTGTTTTATCTGCATAAGTTTTAGACATTGTCTCCTTCAACAAAATAGACCTTGATTTGCAACTATTCAAATGGAAAATGAATTCTTTATCTCGATGGGAATATGCACGTGCCTTTAGGCATAAAAAGTGAGAGAGAATATAAAAAAATATGGAGGGAAAAGAAGAGAGAGGAAATGAGAGATGAGAGATATAGAGACAAAGACATGTGTCTTTTCTCGCCTTCAAGATAGATAATCTTTACCGAGTTCAAATGCAACAAATTCTGTTGAATGATCTAGACTATAATTTCACCGATTCACTTTAAGTCATTGATCAAAATCGAACGGTTGAGATCTGTTACTAAAACACATAGCATGTAGTCATTCAGAATACTTAATCCCAACTGTAATTTAAATTATGACTAACTTTAGGTACATTATTTTAAGCACAGTTTATATTGCTGCTTACACAAATTAACAGTTTCACATTTGTTGTAATTAGGATCATTAATTCCTGATTAATTACAAAGACATAGTATGTCCAAAGTTAATACTGAAAAATCGTACTGTCCAATGTTTTGACAGAGAATAAAACTTTGGGAAAGTCTCTTCCAACTTTCTTTTTCCCCTTTCTTCTTTTTCTTTTTTCCTCTGGCTTGTAGCTATTTGAAACCAAAGTAATCAAAATCGGATCGGACAGGCGGTTCAACCGGTTTAACCGGAAACCAGACCCCTATCCAGTCCAATTGACTCCCATAGCCGCTCTGAAGAATAACCGCCTTTCAAACCGTAAAACCGCTGAAAAACCGACAAAACCGGCTAAAACCGGCGGTCATCTGGTCGGGAGAGGTTCGGAGAAAATAATAAAAAACTTAAAATTTTGAACTGAGTTGAGCTAATATTAAATTGCTAATATTAAATGGAGGCCCCACACTCTAGCTGCACAGCGAAGTGGGACAATGAAGCTGAGACACACACACCTGTTTTATAGCTGATGCACTATACTATTCACCCTAGGAGTTTTCGATGTGGGACTTAGTTTAGAACCCAAATTCACGGCTTGCTCATGCCTCATACAGATCCAGTAATTTGCTTTCATTAGTTTTTTTTTTCTTTAACAATCTCCTTAACCTTCTCATTATAATTATAATAAAATAATTCTTATATTTCTCAATTCTTAAATAAACACAATATTTTTAATTACTTACATGCTATCATTTACACACACGACATTGGCCAAAAAAAATTAATAGAAAACAGAGCTTGAAATTGGATATAATCATTAAAAAGAATCCTTCTACATAACATGTTTAACCATGATATTTTTGATCCACTTTTATTTTTAATGTGCGTAGGTATGGGTATTATGATATATTAACCTTTTATTATTTTATATATTATATTAAAATTCAAATATCATATTTAATTATTTAAATTTAGCATTTAAGTAATGACTGCGATATGTTGTTGTTTTGTTGAACTTAAATTAAGTCTAATTTAATTATTTTGGTGTGAAATTATAAATATTATGTTTATTTATTTTGTTTTTTATCCTCTATATATTGTAATAAAAATATTAAATAATATATTTAACTAATTCCGGTTGAACCTCCGATTCAACTGGTTGAACCCAAAGAACCCTGAACCGCTGTCTCTTCCGGTTCATTGTCCGGTCCGGTTTTGATTACCTTGTTTGAAACTATGCACCCATTAATTGGATTATATATATATATATATATATATATTCCAGGGTGTAAATCATTATTACTTCCCTCCTCATCTTTTTCTATATTTGGAGACTATCATCATTTTTGTTCAGATGAAATTATTAGTCTATGGTTCCTTGAATTTTAAAAGAGGCATAATAGGCAGTGTTGAAGGGCAGTCAAAATTAAAAAGATTGAATTGAATATCATTATCAAAGTTCATTCATCAGAAGGTGGACACAACAGAACAGAACACAAGAGTAGGAATCGTTTAACCCGTTTCCCCACAAAAATTACTACTATGTGCCTGCCCTACATTTAGGTGAAATAATAAAAAGTAAATAAACAAGGCTAGGCTAGAAAACCACATAAAAGTAACGCACATTCATGTGTGTCTAGGTGTCTCCCAATAGTGGTCCATTTTTTTGTACCTTTTTCCCTGCTTGTTTTTGTTTATGTGTCATACACAGAATGAAAGACAGTGCAGTAGCCAAACCAATCAACTATAATCCAATCAACTATAATCCCATTATCATTTGTATCTCTTTGCTGGTTTACACATGGACCTTCTTAGAGAGGTAGATTATACACACATCATAAGTTGTTTTTATAAATTCTATCTGATATTTAGTATTACGTATTTATGTAATCTATCTATAATTAGAGTACTGGTTATTTTAACTTCATAAGTAGTAGTGGTTTTATTAAATGATATACCAGTACATGGATATATATTATATAGAAGGGATGCATCACATTGTTCACAACTACAGATTGAAGTTAATTAAGTGTTTTAGTTAACATAAAGATACTTTATGTATTAATTTAGGGAAAAAGGTGTGGGGACAATGACACAAGTGTCGGTCAACCAGAGCCATGTAGTCCCAAAGAATATTTTGCTTGCACAAAGGCCAGTAAAAGAATTACAAAACAGTCAAAAAGGTCATGAGGAGGCATTTTAGTTATTATTATTATTATTATTATTATCTTGTGTGTGGTTTATTAAAATAAAATAAATAAAATACTGAGTGTTTTTGTTGAGTTCTATAAAGACATCAAAAACCAAGAAGAGAATATAAATATTAAGAGAACAAATAGAAGCCAAATGAAGCACTAACATATATAAAAAGTATTTTATTTTAGTTTCAAAAACTTTCATACTATCCTATGATATGAATATTTCATTTTACAAGTTAGGCTCATAGGTGCATCATGCATATACTCGATTGCTGCCCTGATCCGGACACACAATTTAACTTGTAGAGTGCCATTTTGTCCATTCATTCAAAACAAGGAGCATATACCTACCCACTTTATCTGAAAAAATGTAAGCCAAACACTTTATTTCGTTTTCCCTTTTTAGTCGACTCGAGAGCAAGGAAACGTTGACTTAGAGTTAGTATAATGTTAGTTACCGTTGTTAGTTGTTATTTTCTTGATTTCCATATGGACTTATACGTATAAATAGGGTCATTGTATTCTTGTTATGTCAAATTGATCAAGTATCAATAATATTTGCTGAATGCCAACATCAACTCAGAAAATTTGCACCTTTCCTACAAAGAAGCCAGGGAATGATAGTTCAAGAGAATGGCCAAAAAGACCAAAATATAAACAATGAGGATAGACGTGAGTAGTTAGTTTGTTAGAAGCTTATGTTTGTCATTTTCATTTAGCATTAATCTGATATTTTGTTTTCTTTGGTTAAACATATCATGCAATGAAAAAAAGACAAGAAGAATTCCTCAATTTCCCTTTTACCTTTCAATCAAGGATATTTGACACTGACTTATCATATTCATATCACTGTATAATAGTAGCCCCGAACCCTGCCTCATCACATCTCCAAATGTTAGTTTGTATGGCACTTTAAAGAATCCGCCAAAAACTACTTAACCCAAATATATATATATATATACTAGCCCCATGACCCGTGCTCCGCACGGGGTTGGCTAATTTTTAAACTAAATGATGTATGTAATATGAAGTAGTACTATTTGGTACCAGTTGCAAGATACATTACATTCGAGGGCAAAAAAAAACACACTACTAATTTGAATATTCATCCATCTGAATGTTAACCTTTTAACCCTGTCAACGGTAGACTTCCAATGTCTCAAAATAATAGCTAGTCCAAGCGTATGCAATGATGCTCAAATAATCCATTTAATACCTACACAACACCGAGCTTGTCAGCTATGAGAATCAAACGCAGGAGCACGGGGTCGACCCCCGTGTCCCAGAGTAGTCTATGCCATTGGGCAAATGGTGTTAGTTTGCAAAATATAAAATTTAATAACTGTGAATTAAAATTAAATTATAAATATAAATTAAATAAAAAATTATCGATTTTAAAAGGAACATTAACAAAGACACACATCCTCCATAGATAAAATAAGAAGAAAAAGTCTAGAGAATTTTAATAACATAATTTGTATTCATCAAATGCAAAATATTAAAAATTAATCAATAATTAGAAAGAAAAGAAGACAACACAATTAAAAAGTGAAACGCGCAGGGCGTATCATGGATGGTTGAAGGAAAACCCATGATAAAATAGGAGTAGTTATACAAAGTTGAAAAAGATTATGAAGGTTTTATTGTAAATTTGGCTGAAGTTTCCGTTGAAAGAAGATCATGAAGTTTCTATTGTAAATGTGGCTGAAGTTATCACAGGAGTTAATATAGCAACGATGTACTCGAATATTAAAGAAATATAAAAATATAAACACCAATTAAAGAATGATTTTAATACCCATTGGTCCGAAGTGACCAAAAAAAGAAAACACAAATAGAAAGTAAAAGATGTGGTATATGTTCATATTGGATGGAAATTACCATTAAAATATAAGCATTTATAGAAAGTTCTATCAAATTGATTATTAAAGAACAAAATTTACATATCTAAACATTTAAACATTTTCGAGACCGTAAAATACCTCTTAAAATACAAAAGAAGAAAAAAAACTGAAGAAAAAAAAAGAAACAAAAAGAGGGAAAAAAAACTGAAATGAAAAAAAAAGCCTAAAAACAAACAAAAAGAGGAAACAAAAAACAAAACAAAAAACTGAAAAGAAAAAAAAAAGAAGCTGCAACTTGCGCGCGCAAGTGACAAGCAGCATACATATAAGAGATATATATATATATATACTAGACCTATAACCCGTGCGATGCACGGGGTTGGCTAAATTCTATCATATAATTAAATATTTTCGAAAGACTAATATCCCATCGTGCTTGAAAGCAAATTTCGCACTGGCCAACACAGAGTTTGTCAACGGTGAGAATCAAACTCAAGAGCACGGGATCGACTCCCGTGCCCTAGGATAGCCTATCCCATTGGGCAAATGGTGTTAGTTAGCAAAATATAAAATCTAATAACTATGAATAAAACTTAAATATAAATATAAATTAAATAAAAAGATTATCAATTTTAAAAGGAACATTAACAAAGACACACATCCTCCATAGATAAAATAAGAAGAAAATTTTAATAACATAATTCACACTCATCAAATGCAAATATAAAAAATTAACCCATAAATAGAAAAATAAGACAACACAATTAAAAAGTGAAACACGATGGGTATCATGCATGGTTGAAGGAAAACCCATGATAAAATAGAATAGTTTTAATACCCGTTGGGGCGAAATGACCAATATAAAAAAGAAAACACAAATAGAAAATGAAACACGTGGTATCGTGTTGGGTTGGATAGAAATTACCAATAAAATAAAAGCATCTATAGAAAGTCGAAAGTGTGCGATCGAGGGATCTATTGTAAATGTAACTGAAGCTTCCGAAAATAAAAATTAAATTAAAACTATAAATTAAATAAAAAGATTATTATTTTTTCACAAACGTATATTTTCACAAACTTATTATTTTTTACCAAACCGGTTTATATACGAAAAAACTTCTGATATTTGAAAAGTTATTTTTTTTTTCCGAATCCCAAAGTATCTCAAAACACACTGCTTAACATTTCACTTTACGTATTTTGTTACAAAATAATTTTTTTCACCATCAAGTACACCAAAGCATACTTTTTAGCATATCACTTTACGTATTTTTTTATGAAATTAAAATTTTTTCCATCTAATTGATTATTGAAGAACAAAATTTTCATATTTAAACATTTAAAATTTTTCGACACCGTAAAGTACTTCTTAAAATACAAAAGAAAGAAAAAAAACTAAAGCAAAAAACAAAAAGTAACAAAAAAAACTGAAAAAAAGAAACAAAAACAAAATAAAAAATCTAAAATAAAAAAAAAAAACAAAAAACTTGTCACTTGCGCGCGCAAGTGACAAGCCGCATTAGATTATTAGATATATGAATATTTAACTCTCAACTCACGTGGATATAACTTTTAACATATGTGTTATATTAATTATTCTTTGCACTTATATATGTGTAATAACTACTAAATGATTTTTAATGGACATGTATCACCTTAAATACTACTCTAAACTCATTTATAAGCGAAAAAAACAATCTAACAGATAAGCTAGCGGATTGAATTTAAAGTGTTTGTAAAATCAGCGGTTGAACTAGCTTATAAATATAAAAGGACATAAATAGACATTTGTAATTAACCTAGTAGGCATCCTAAGTGTGCCCGTCAGCGGCAAATGCAGCAAGTTCGACAACGTGATCGTCGTTTCACCAAATGGTAGGTGAAATGATCTGATCTCTAAATGTTATCACTCGACAAATACTGAGATAAACTCGTGATTGACGACCGCCAAAGGTGTCAAATTAAGCTCCGGTAGACGAGCTCGTAATATCCATTGATAAACACGTGGGGTTGTGTTGTGGAGGTCGCACTTGAATTAATTTTTGGCTATGTGCTGCGACCTTCATTTTCCCACGATCTTGTATAAAATTATATTAATAAAATATATTTAACAACAATGTCAAAAAATCAAGTATATATTAAACCACAACACAAAAACTTAAATTATTTATTAAAACTATTACCTCTCCTATACGAAGTCTTGACACCACGTGGTTAGGAACTCGAAACAACAAGGATATGTCCCTAGGACCCAGATCTAGCTCCTCCGCCTGATGCTCCTGGTCAGGAGCATCAACCTCCATAAACTGATTAGGAGCCTCATCATACTCTCTGTGAGCCTCATCAACAGGAGCACCCTGATCAATACGCTCACCACCGTCTTGACCTTGGACACGCCTATCACGAGCAGAAGCGTGACCGGCTGCCCTAATTCTGGTGCGTACACTAACAAGAGTCTGATCAGGATCTTCGCCTCCTGACCGTGATGACTCGCCTCGCTCCAACCCTCGTGAACCATGTGAAATTCTGCCCCTGACTCTAGTGTGCGCCACTGCAAAAAATAATTTAAAAATAAATAAGTATATTTAAAAAGCACAAATATAGAATAAAAAAAATTCCGGAAACACCTCAAATAAGTTTTTTTTTTGGGAAACACCTCAAAAAGGTATTTCCGGAATGATAAAATGTGTTCCGGAAACACATCAAAAAGGTATTTCCGGAAATTTTCAAAAAATTTTGCTTCTAGAATTATGTTTCAAAAGGTATTTTGGAAAAACTCCAAAAAAACGTTCTGGAATCATCTACAAGAAGATAAATCTGGAAAAAAGAAAATTTTGACTCACTTTTGATTTCAGAATTATGTGAAATGAGATTTTTGTTTTGGCTTTTTTGTTGTGAATCAGGGGTAAAATTGGTAGTTTGAAAAAAAGGCCTTTCTCCAAACGCTACTTGTTTTTTTGGTTCGGACCATAGCTGGCTACCCACAAAGTGTCCCAACGCTTTCAACGAAAGGTTAATCTCCGCTCGTGCTTAGGATCAAATTTCTGGCCAACACCGAGTTTGTTCACTGCGGGAACCAAACGCTATTTGTTTGAGTATACAGTTTTATCACATTTTTTTTCTTCTCACTTTTATTTTTATTATTTTAATTTAATTTCTAATTTATCTTGTATTAAACAAATTGACATGGTCATATTTAAGCATTAATTATAAATGTTCAATAATTAATTTTACCTAACACTTTAAATTCAACTAATTAGTTTATTTACCACCACTATAAACTTATCCACCATTTACTGATTTATCCACTAGTATATCCATCAAACAGAATCTAAAGTAGAGTAAATTGAAATCTGGAAAGTGGAGCCTATGAATTAGCTCTTAAATAACTTGTTTGTTGGAGTGAAAAATTCAACTTTTTCTTAAATACACATGCCACATGACAATTCAGACCCACTAAAAATCAAATTTTGGTGGAGTTGCTCTAATCTAAGATATCTCCTCTATATATCCAGATTTATACAAATCTGTGTAATTACATCGCAATTATTGATACAAAACAAATACCCAAACATCATAATTGGCAAAATGGAATTATAACATGAATCACCACAACTTTAAAATGTCCAAAATTATCCTTACATGCATAATAATTCTATGTTTTGAACAACAGACCATCTTTCATCCATGATCCTGCATTCCAAATAGTGTCCCCAATCCATCATTTTCTTTCCCATGATGTTTCATCATCACCATTGAACCTCATTTCAATTTAAACATCACATTACTAGCATTGTTATGTTCTGTTCCATTCCATTCAGTTTTTATTTTTTTCACCTCCCTCTATGGGTCTATCCCCATAGGGTTCTAAAAAGTTGGTGGTATGGCATATTGGTAAATTGATAGAAAAGAAGGGTGCAATGATGATGTGACGTCAGGTAGATAGTAACCCGCACTAGCTGATGGCCACCACTGAATCCCTGTTGAAACCAGACCTTCTCTATTTCACAACCCGACAAATTCATTCTCTGCTCCCAATGCCAATCCTACCTCAGTGGCTCCTTTTGTAATTTCCTCCCAAAGCCCTTCCCTTTTTCTTAACCATACCTAGCCTCTTCCATTTATTTCCTCTTCAAACCTTCTCACAAAAACAGAGAAAAACACAACACTCAACAAAAATCACACGGAAAAACAGAACTGAACAACAGAAAACCAGACAAAAATCTCACCCTTCTTCACTCTGTTTCTCATAACCCATTTTTCTTAAACTCAAATGAACAAGATGGTAGCTTTATACAAACTTGAATCTCGTGGGATAGTGTAGACAAGTTTCTTCAAAAGCTCTCAACTTTCTTACTCACTCACCTTCCTCCTTCTCTCTACCTTTCTTTTCACTCTCTCTCTCTCTCTCTCTCTCTCTCTCTCTCTCTCTCTCTCTCTGCATCTTCCCTAAACGGAGGATGGCCTGCAGATTCAGGAAACTGACAGTAGTGAACTTGGATCCAGAGAGAAAACGAAGTGGAGGCTTGAGGACTAAACAGGCAGGAAGAGGATCCTGCCGAGGTAGTTAGTTTTAGTTTCATATATATACACAAAAATGCTTCTTCTTCGTTTTGACCTTTACACTTACACCCTTTTATTCTTTCTATCTCTCTTTTGAATCCGATTTTCACTCCATTTCTGAGGAAAAAAAATTAAAACTTTATTGTCGTTATTGGAAGAAGAAAAATGGGGTTTTTGTTGAAAGAAGCTTTGAAGACTCTATGCTCTCGGAATCATTGGTCTTATGCCGTGTTTTGGAAGATCGGTTGCAATAATTCCAAGTAAGTAGTTTTCATGAGTTCATTGGAAATTTAATTAGGTTTGGATAAATCTTTGTGCTTGTACTTTCTCGTGAACCAAATAGATTCTATTTCTGGGGTCGGTTCATTTTCAAGATAAAGTTCACATGTTAGTTCCCATTTTGGAACTTTATGTGTTACTTTGTTGGTTCTAGTTTGTTTTCAAGAATCTTTGTTACCCTTTTTTTAAATAATTTTGTTTGATTTAAATTAAAAAAAAAGTTTTTTTATCTATATAATTTAGGTTGATTTTCTGTGAACGAATCTATTCATTCAGTACTTGTTTTATCTGTTTGAATCTGTTTGGTTTATTCTTTTTGTTCCATTAATAGAAATGCAGACTTTTTTCTTATTCAGCCTCTTGGAGGTTAATCTTCTGATCTATCTCTTACATGCTAATAATCACATATGTTACTCTAATTATTCAGTTCAAAATTGTAATTAACATGTTAATGGGTTCCGTGAATGTAATTAGTTAAGTCTCTTAAGCAATCTGGAGAAGGATTTAAGGGTTTAGTTGGATCAGAATCTTAGATTTAGTATCTGTGCTTGTACAAATAATTGAGATTCATAGTAATATTTTGTTTTTTAATCCAGAAATTGAAAGTAATAATAAAAAAAGGTCCGGCATTTTTTTCTTCTCTATTTCATTTCATATAAAACTCACGTTTTTCTAATTGAATATACCATATATGACTCTATTGTTGCTTTTCTTCTATGTCTTGTATTTGCTTTCACACTTCAAACTCCAAGCAGCCAAGTGGACATTAAACTATTTAGTCTTTGACTCTATACCCTGATGGCTGTCTATAGATTAAAGAATAGTTGTGTGAGTTAATTGAATATGTTTGACATGACAGGCTGTTAATTTGGGAGGATTGCTACTATGAACCCTTGCAATCTCCTTTCCCGGCTAGTTTGCCTTATCGTGATGGGGAAGGATGCTGGTTTTCTTCTGAGTCTCAGCTAAGGATTCAAGAAGAGGACAGAGTCTGTTCATTGATTAACAAAATGATGGTTAATAATGCTGTCAACATTGCTGGTCAAGGGTTGGTGCTTTCTTTCGTTTTCCTTGATTATCAAGATTAAGGATCGTTGTTTTAAAATGTTTTCTTGTCATTCCTATCTCACCCAAGTACTTCTTTTCTGTTATGTAGGATACTTGGACGAGCAGCATTTACCGGAAATCATCAATGGATTCTTTTGAACAATTTCACTAAAAATGCATATCCACCAGAGGTATGGAGTTGAGGACCTTCTTCAAGTTCTATAGCAAAGTTTTTTTCTGTGAAGAATGCATGGGCAGTATCAAATGTAATGGGTTTTTTTTATGAAGTTTGTTGTATAGGAAAATAAAATTTTGTAAAATCTCGCCGCAGTCTATATAGTCAATTTTATTTTGTTTCTTCATGTAGTTTGAATGAGTATATAAATATTTTGGTTCTTAATATATAAATAAATGTTCCAGCTGTTGGTCAAAATGGGTATATCTTATTAATGTAGTTTAAAAACTAAATGACATGAGCATGTTTAACGTGATATTGTGTGTATTCTTGGAATAATTAGATGCTTGCATAAATGAGTTTATGAGCTTTCATTCTCATTTCTCTTTATTGATATGTTCTTTTTAGGTATGTACTGAGTTGCATTGCCAATTTTCAGCTGGAATGCAGGTTTGTGATCTTCATTATGCTTCAACTTGTGCTATAATTTTTTATCACCGTTTCCTGATCTCACCTTGGTATTTTTTGTCCGCAGACAGTAGCTGTTATTCCTGTCCTTCCGCATGGGGTTGTTCAACTTGGTTCTTTCTTGCCAGTGAGTTTTTTTTTCCCTTTCTCAATTGCTCTATAATTTTCAAGAAACTTAATGACCATACTGCTAATAAAGTTGGTTTCTATCCGTACACCTATGTTTTTTTAACTAATGCAGCAATACTTGTTGATTATTGCTGCAGATAATGGAAAATGTGGGAGTTGTGAATGATGTGAGGAACTTGATCTTTCAATTGGGACATGTTCCTGGTGCCCTTCTATCCGACGACTATTCAGCAAGACTTTCTAATGGAAGACTCGATGGACCAGTGACCGATGGTGTGCCTGTGTCCGTTGTTCCACAAGTCATTACCTCAAACTGCACTCCCTCAGTAGCTAATGCTGCTAATCAACCAAGTAATTCATCTCATGGTCCGAGGCCTGTTGCTCAACCACATCCTCTTCTAAGGGGAGAAATAATTAATTACCCAGTTTCCGTATCGACACCTCAAACCCAGAAACGAAATCAGATATTTGATAGCCTTTGCCAGCCAAAGGCTCAACCAGTGATTACAAGAACTTTCAGTGCCCGACAAGAGAATACGAATGTGAAGGCTGAAGCTGAAGTTATACCAGCAAATCTTGGTTCACGTCTGCAATGGCGTTCAGTTTCATTCAACACAAGATCTGCTGATTCCAGTCAATTCAATCCGGGCGACTGCAGCCTTAAACATATGGAGCAGCAAATCATATCAGGCATCCGAAGGCAAAGTCATGGTAATCCCTTAAATATGTCTCAAATGAAATCAGATGGAGGCCAAATTTTTTATCAGAATTTTGATACTACTTCACCGCTTGGAGGAATCCCAATATGTACCGGGATGAGTAATTTTCTAAGGGAAAATATGAATAACTGCCAGGTTTCAAGCCCTACCGAATTATCCACTGCTGACTTTTCGGGAAAACAGAAAGTCGGGTTTGGATTTCAAAATGATAACAATTCAATCAAAGCTGGGGTCTATTCTATGCCTAATCTGATTAGTCAATCAACTACCAATCAGATATATCTTGAAAGCTCTGATCAGAATAATCTTCCCATTGATTTAAAGCAGGCTGAGGATGCTTTGGCTTCCACAGATCAAAGGATAGATGATTTGCTTCAAGCCCTGAAGATCCCATCTCTTCTTCAAGAGGAGCATGTGCCTATGAATGATCACATCCCTGGTTTTCTTGATGATTGCCTCAATAAAGATGTTAGTAACCAGCATATGATGAATATAAATGTTAAACATGAAGAACCTTGTAGTCAACTTTCATCTGGTGACAATGACCTCTTTGATGTCTTGGGTATGAATTTCAAAAGGAAACTGCTCGATGGAAACTGGAATAAGTTGCTTGCCGATGATGACTCAGACGCCAATGCTGAAAAACGGGATAAAAAGGCACCATGTATGAATTTTCAGGGTATAAACCACAATAATAGTTATTCAGTTAGTGAAGCAATATCTTCAGGTAGTGGCATTTTCTCCGGAACAGGCACTGACAACCTCTTAGAAGCTGTGGTCTCAAGGGCTCAATCTACTGCAAAACAGAATTCTGATGAAATGTCTTGCAGGACAACGGTAACAAGGATAAGTACTAAGTCTGTTCCCTCTCCTTCTGGCAAGCAGGTTATAGCTGATCATGTGGATTTTCCTAAGACAAGGGTTAAAACAGATGCCATGGAAACAACTTCTCTTAAGTCTGAGTGTAGCAAAGGTGATACTGGAAACGGTTCTCAAACTACTTCCATATACGGTTCTCAACTTAGTTCATGGATGGAAAATGGTAGCAATGTGAAGCGAGAAAAAAGCATTTCAACTGGATACTCTAAGCGGCCAGATGAAGTTTCCAAATCAAATCGTAAAAGGCTTAAACCTGGAGAGAATCCCAGGCCTCGACCCAAAGATCGCCAAATGATTCAAGATCGTGTTAAAGAGTTACGGGAAATTGTGCCAAATGGAGCAAAAGTATATACTCCTTGTGCTCTCCTTTATCTCAATCCATATTTTCTCATTGAAACATTACGTCCTGATGCTAATTTTTTATCTCTTGTATGATTTAACAGTGTAGCATAGATGCACTTCTAGAACGGACCATCAAACATATGCTTTTCTTACAAAGTGTAACAAAGCATGCTGACAAGCTGAAACAGACAGGGGAATCTAAGGTAAAGAAGGAATGTCTGATGATAATGTTTTGATTTGAAGAGATATTTTGTTACATTAGTAAAGGAAAAATACTGAATGTTCTTTCTATTATAATAAAAAATGTGCAGATTGTTAGTAAAGAAGGTGGATTGTTATTGAAAGATAACTTTGAGGGAGGGGCTACATGGGCATATGAGGTTGGCTCGCAATCAATGGTTTGCCCTATCATAGTTGAGGATCTTAATCATCCACGTCAGATGCTAGTGGAGGTGCTGATTGATTTATAAATTTATAAATTCTTCTGCTCCTAATATATTTCTACACTATTACCCTCTTTAATCTGATTTATTGGTTATTCCTACAGATGCTTTGTGAGGAACGTGGTTTGTTTCTTGAAATAGCTGACTTAATCAGAGGACTAGGGCTAACCATCTTGAAGGGGGTCATGGAAGCTCGCAATGACAAGATCTGGGCACGCTTTGCTGTCGAGGTAAACAGTATACATTTATATCTATTCTTTGTTTGTCTTTTATAAAACATCATTACTTACAAGTAAGTTTTGCAGGCAAACCGGGATGTAACAAGGATGGAAATATTCATGTCGCTAGTGCGACTTTTGGAGCAAACCGTGAAGGGCAGCGGTGCATCTTCATCAAATGCAATTGACAACATGATGGCTTATCATTCCATCATGCAAACCACCCAGATACCAGCAACTGGTAGGCCTAGTAACTTGCAATGATTGACATCTAACACTTCAAGTGCTCTTAACTTCCTCTAACCGTTTTTTCCCCTCAGTTTAGAGAGGGATGTGTTTAGTTAGTGAAGAGCATCTCAGTTTAGATAACTTGTATTTTCATTTTTTTTCTGTAATTTCATTGGTGGGAGCGTCTTGCCATGCAGTTGGTGTTTGTGAATGTACAGGTATTGTAGGATTTGAGGGGTTGGATTTCAAGCGTTTACCATCAAGCTATGCAGTTATTTTTCTTTTTGACATTTTTCTACTTGTTTTTTCATGGAGTGGTGATCTTGGCTTTGTTATAATACCAATATTATTTATATCAGCTTTGTGTGGTTTGTGTATTTGCCTTTGTTTTGTACTGTGACTACTGTCTTTTTTTAGCATTTGTGTCTTTTGTTTATTTGTCATAAAGCCTATCTATCATGTTTGAGTGTATTGTGTCTTCGCTAAATAGCTTGGGATCAAGAACTAGGGCCTGGCATTAGGGGTGGGAATAGGCTCGGCGGAGCTAGGGTTTGCATGGCCTGCGATGAAAGTGTTAGGCCGGAGCTTGACCTGTGGCCTGTCGTAGGCTCATTTTTTAGGCTTGGTATGGCCTTTTTGGAAGCCTATTTAAAAGCCTATTTCATTATTTTTTATTAAGAAAAGCCTACAACCTTTGAGTGGTATGCTTTTGTAAATAAACTGAGAAGTTAATATGTCAGTGAAATTAAGTTTTGTTTTATATAACATCAAGTTAAAATTTTATTTTATAATGACTTTAAATATGTCAAAATTTGATGTATGTCAGTATGTTTAAATTAACAAAAATATTATCAAATTTATGATTTAACAAAATGTACAAAATTTAAGATAATAACAATAATATTAATAAAAGTATTATTTATTGTTACTTAGTCTAGCTTTTTTTAGCTAAATAGGTTTTTTAAAAAGGTTAAATATGTTTTTAGTCCCTACAAAATTTTGCTATTTTGCTTTTAGTCCCTATAAAAAATTTTGTGAACTTTTAGACCCTATAAAATTTCACAATTTTGTTTGAAGTCTTTATAAAATGTAAACTCGTGTATACCTTTAGAATTTTTGAATGATATTTTACATACACGTTAAAGATATTAAAAATATCTCCCTCACAAAAATTAAACTCAAAATTTGATTTCTAAGTTAGTATTTCCTTTAATTTGTTTATCGAATCTTTTGCACTTAAAAAATTTAGATTTAATTTATGCATTGTTAAAAAATTCAAAGTTTTTCTGGAAGAGATGTTTATAATGTCCTCAACATGTATGCAAAACATCACTCAAAAATTCAATGGATATACACTAGTTGGCATTTATAGGGACTAAAAGTCGATGAAAAATTTTATAGGGACTAAAAACAAAATAGTGAAATTTTGTAGGGACTAAAAGCATATTTAACCCTTTTTAAAAAGCCTTAGCATGGTCTATTTAAAAAAAGTCTGACCTGGCGTAGGTTGGGCCGTAGGCCCCAGTCAGACGGTGTGGCCTATTCCCTCTCCTGATCATACTGAGTAATGCAGATCAATTCATATATTTAGGTAATGGAGGCGGTGATTCATCAATATTCAGTAATCCTCTTGTTTAGTTGTTACAAAAAGATGTTGGTTGTTGCAAAAACTCTATTACAAAAAGATCCCAACATTTAGGCATTGGTTTGGATAAACAGCTAAACTAAAGTACTTATTACATTATCTCTTCTCATAAAAGTTATTATGTTTTTTGTTATGTGTTATTGGTGCATAGTTTCTATAAGTTTTGTTGTGACTAATCTATGTCAGAGAATTTGGCTGACTATGTATTTTTTTGACTTTGTCGGTCTATGTGAGTTTTTCTTTGCAATAGAGTTTTTGCCACACTCAAGATTTGAACTCGAGACATTGGGATGAGATCTTGATCCATTTACTGTTTGGACGGACTCTTGTTGTTATAAAAGTAATATATAACTTATTTTTACAATAAAAGATAAATTAAAATTAAAATATTTTCATATATGCTATAAATTGTTTCTATCTCCTTATCTACTCATTTTAGCATTAGATATGTTACTACTTACTGCACATGTTGACAATATCCCAGGCCCAAGGAAAATGTGAGAGATTAGCCTAGCTAGAGGCGCGTCTGAGATGGACATCGTAAAAAGAGGATTGTTATTTGTTGTGAGAGATTTTTGCAAAAAATAGAAGAATGCATAAAAATAGGGCATTTGACCAAATCAATAATTGGCTAACAATACATAAGAGAGTGGGTAGTTATAATTTGCGAGTGTTACATGCTGCATATAGCATTCTTCTCTTTCTTGCAAAAATCTCTTGTAACATCTAGCATTTTCTTTGGAAAAATGGTATTTTCTTGCATCTCATAAGATTGAGATGAGGAAGTAATGAGGGTTAAGAACTTGTCACTCAGATGAAACTTGATACCTCTTGCTAAACAACCTTGAAGAGTTTTGAATATCCTGAATTCTATGTGGTTAAAGGTTCTTGAAATGTTAAACTTGATACCACTCTGAATAGATTCAGTGAACTCATTGAAGTTACATTCTCTTAGTTAGTGAGAATCTTTTTAGATGAAAGGTTGCGAGTTTTTAAGTGTTTAATTGAACAACAGTAGTCAACCGACATTGTTGTGCATACATATGATTTAATATATGACCTAATTATAGTAGCTTAAACCCTATAGTACAAAAAGGTAGATGGCGCAAAGTAAGTGGATGTCTCGATCAAGTACTTGGCAAAAAAAAAAACATAATTCTTAGTTTATTGTCAGAAGTGAGACTCATCCTAGTGCATGTCACTATCAAGTTTAGAGCATAAAACCGATGCCCCATTCAAGCATAAGCCTGACTAAGCTTTTTAAGAAATTGATCGAGCCCAAACCTAATAGCAAGGCCACTATTAAGCGCGCTACTAACTAATCGTTAGAAGCCTCTTAATTGAAGGTAAGAGAAAAACATTAACGATATGTTCAACTGAATATCGCCCTTTCGGTAGTAATTTTTTTTCTCGAGACCAGGGTATCCACCGTCGAATGCAGTGACTAATCCCCTCTCTGGATTGGAGGCACCTCGAAGGGTGGGACAGCTAGCCTAAGGATTTAAGCTGTTCCATACCCAAGGCGAGGAACGAACTCTCGACACTTGGTTAAGGGAGGATGAGCCCCTTTCTGTAGTAACTTATAAGAGTAACTTAAATATCTTATATATATTAAATCATATGTTCCATTGATAGTTTAACGATATGTTAATATCTTATATAAGATATGTTCCACTGAATATTAGATTTTTAATGAAGTATTGAGAGTTTGGCTACGGTAAGAGAAAAAGATTAACAATTGGTAGCCCTTTCCGTAGCCAAACTCTCAATAAAAGCACCAATTGTTAGGACTTAATAACATAAGAGAGCCAAATCCAAAAGACTATTCTATTAAATTGGGAGAGCCTCATGACTTAAGTACCATATTAAGCCGTCTTATTCGCTCAATACAAGATTGCTAACATAAAAATAAAAGATATGTATACTTATCCATTCTCTGAGCTAGGCATAAAAAGAAAGCCAAATTATGGACTGTGGCTAACCTATGAGATAATTGAGACAAAGCATGTGGTGATAGTTGTTTGTTTACATATTCTGTCTAACATGTCGCGAATATATCGGATTTTCTCTAGGCATGTTTATTGGTTTGCACAGTTAAGTTAATAGACGGCAAGTGCAACTTGAGAAGAACAATAATCTAATGCACTCGAATCATATATCTAATTAATGGCCACAGTTTAATTTCAGCAAAGATCTAATTGATAGAGATGGATTTGGTTCTGTTTTAGATGGCACATCTTTTATTCAGGTAACCCAAAGAATAAGTTGCAACCTTGCATAAATATACAAGAATATATTCAACACATGAAGTATATTATATTCTAGATGTCAAGATTATATGGTAATTGGTGGTTGTGTTCATAAATCCAGCTGCCTCAATGAACGTTTTAGCTTTCACCAAACTGAGTTCCACTTAGATTGTTGAGTCTCCACCGCACGCTTTCTTTTAACGTACAATGGAAAGAATCAAAATAGTTTTTGGATGGCATCTCATGAAAGGTAAGGAAAGAGAAGAAAATAACATTGAATGTGAGGCTTTACATCGTTATCTCATAACCAAGAACTTTTTTTTTGCCTTTATCATCTGTTTTGAGTTCTGTTGTGTTGGGATTGTTTCCTTGTCTAGTATCTGGCCCAATATCTTGATTTTATCCAAGTGTCTAATATGCCAAACCATTAATAGTCTCTATGCATTGTGCACACACCCCCTAGACTATTAACAAAATTAATGTAGGTGTAAACTTAGAGGCACAAGTTATAAGTAGAGAATAATTCTAGCTGTATAACATGCCAAAGAACCTCAAAAAAAAAAAGGACCAAAGCCAGATCCTCAAGCAAAGTGGATATTCGAACAAAATGGGGGACATGCTTTTGTATCATGTTTAATTTAAAAAGTGTACTTGAATTTATAGGGTGTTGTACTCGATTTAGAGTCTTAAATCATTCTCCTATAGTGCTCAAATTATCAAGTTATTGGCCATTATTATTCAAATTGTAAGCATAGGACTGTTTGAATGATTTGGATATCAATCAGAACAAAGATCATGTTAAGGATCTTAATGATACGGGTAAAGTTCATAAACCTCCAGATCCTATTGATAAGGGTAAACGTCATGATCTCACCGGGCCTAACCCAAAAAGGTAAGGAGAAATTAATCTATCGTCCCATATATCACACTTGTAGTTCGAAGGATCTTGTTGCGGCTCTAGACACGTCTTTGGTGGATAAGCCTGTAGAGGAAGGCTAAGGTTTTTCTATTTAAGATGTTGTAGAATCTAGTTCACATGTTAACGATTTGATTGTTCAGAATCAAGATCTTAATCACAATACTAGTAGATGTATTATCATTAGCAATAAGGTTGTTAATGATAAAGATTCTGTTACTCGAGATGATGCAGGCTTGATTGTTTAAAATCCAAATATTTCATCTTGTTGCTGATAGTCACAATGCTAGTGGAGTTGGTAGTGAGGCTGTTAAAGAGAAATATTTTGAACCTATACTATTTTATTCCTCCTTCTCGTGTCGAATGGATCCTTCAAATTATTGATGATTTTAAGACTCTTATAGTTGTTTTGGCTGATATGTGTAATCTAAGTAAACTTTGGATGCTGATGTGGTCGACCATGCAGGAGAAGAAAAAGAATTTGATTACATATTTTCCTCCTTTATGTTTGGTGGGTTGGTTTATTAGATTTCATTGTAAAACTATTTTATCGTGTTTTCAAAGCTATAGAATTAGCGATATTAGGAGGCAAGTCAATTTTGTTCTTCCTTATTGAATTTGTCAACACAGAGATTGGCCTTCTTCTCTCTTTTTGTAAAACTATTTTATCGCGTTTCAAAACTATAAGTTTAGCCATATTAGGATACAAGCCAATTTTGTTGTTCATACTCATACAGCAGCATCAAGATATCTAAGACTCTAATGCGGCTTGTCATGCCGCGCGCCAACTTCCATTTTCTTTTTCATTTGCTTTTTTTTTTGCTTTTCAGTTTTTATTTTATTGTTTTTGTCTCTTCTTTTTTCTTTTTTTTCTTTTCATTTTTTTATTTCATTTTTGTTTTTGCTTCAATTTTTTTTTGTTTTTTCTTCTTTTATATTTAAAGGAGTACTTTATGATCTCGAAAATTTTTAGATGTTTAAATATGCAAATTTTGTTCTTCAATAATGATTAAGTGAAAAGCTAATTAATTTTATGAAACAAATACGTAAAGTGAGATGTTAAAAAGTGTGTTTTGTCGTATTTGGTGGTAACAAAAAATAATTTTGTAAAAAAATGTGTAAAGTGAAATGTTAAGTAATGTGTTTTGAGGTACTTTGGGATTCGAAAAAAATTTGACTCTTCAAATACCAAAAGTTTTTTCGTAAATAATCGGTTTGGTAAAAAATATTAATAAGTTTGTGAAAAAGTCTGTAAAGTGCAATGCTGACAATGTATTTTGGGGTACTTTATTGTACCGAAAAAATTTAAATGTTCAAATACGCGAAGTTCGTTCCTCAATAACATTTTCTTTTTAATTTTATAATATTCTTATTTAATTTATATTTTAATTTAATTTTTATTTCGAAAAATTTAGTCACATCTACAATAGATCCATCAGCCGCATTCTTTCAACTATTTATAGTTGCTTTTATTTTATTGGTAATTTCCATCCAACCCTGCACGATATCACGTATTTCACTTTCTATTTGTGTTTTCTTTTTTTTAGATTGGTCATTTCACCCCAACGGGTATTAAAATCATTCTTTAATTGGTGTTTATATTTTTATCTTTAATATTCGAGTACAACGTTGCTACATTGACTCCCGTGAGAACTTCAGCACAGTTGCAATAGAACCTTCAAGATCTTATTTCAACGGGAACTTCAGCCACATTTACAATAAAACCTCCGTAATCTATTTCAACTTTGTATAACTGCTCCTATTTTATCATAGGTTTTCCTTCAACCATGCATGATACCCAGCGTGTTTCACTTTTTAATTGTGTTGTCTTCTTTTCTTTCTAATTATGAGTTAATTTTTTTATATTTGCATTTGATGAATGTGGATTATGTTATTAAAATTCTTTAGACTTTTTCTTCTTATTTTATCTATGGAGGATGTGTGCCTTTATTAATGTTCCTTTTAAAATTGATAATCTTTTTATTTAATTTATATTCAATTTTTATTCAGAGTTATTAGATTTTATATTTTGCAAACTAAAACCATTTGCCCAATGGCATAGGCTACCCTGAGGCACAGGAGTTGATCCTGTGCTCGATTCTCACAGTTCACAAACTCGGTGAAAGCCAGTGCAAAATTTGCTTTCAAGCACAATAGAATATTAGTCTTTTGAAAAGATTTAATTACTCGAGTATACGCTAGAATTTAGCCAACCCCGTGCATCGCACGGGTCATGGGGGACTAGTTATTCTAACTCCAAAGTTCATAATTTAAGTCCAACGTGTACTGAATCAATTATTCTCAGTAAAATATAGTTAAAAAAACAGTAAGTTTGTTATGGTAAAAATAAATAAATATATGGTTAATCAATGCAAGAAATTATTCTCTACAATTCACTTAATGTGGACACATTTAACTTCTCTTCTCCGTCTCTCTCTCTTGAGTTCTTTCAACGTAGAATTCAATCAATGAAAGGACTACATTTACAATTTTGTACATGAACTAATAGTTTGTCAAAATAATAATATACCAATAAGATGACATCTCTTACTTTATATATATTGTCAAGAGATGACATTTCTTTTGGCTTGTTTGTCTAACTCACATTACATCAACCATGCATCTATCATAGATTATTTCTTTATATTAACAACACCATATGAGATAGTTGCAGTTGCATTTTGCAATTGCCACCGAATACCGATTGCATTATATATAAGGTTTAACTATAGTGGGACCTACACACCGGTTTCAATGAACAATGACATACTAAGACAAAGATAATTAAACAGTATCATAAATTCTATTTGAATCAATGCAGACTAGTCCTTATCATCAAAAGATTTACTTATCACTCATGTATTATATAAGATTATGAAATTCCATAGCTGAAAATGATAGTTATATATGTCACAAATTATTAAGCATAGTTGGCAAACTCTTTAATTACAAGATGTTAACCTCTAGGGACCCTGTAACATGACCTTTTGATGTGATACATATTTTAGCATCATTCGTATTAAAAAAAAGTTACAAGTTTTTAAAATTTGTCAAAAGAAGATATATATTTTATGACAGAAAGATTACAGAATGACTTACAGTTATCATCTAAAACTTTACTACTGCAAGCATGTTGTTTTGTTACCATTAGCTCAGCTGTACTCCAATTATTGTCACTTTCAATTTTTACTTTTTACGCCTTTGAATAAACTCAACTTATTTTTTCCTTCCTTATTTGTTATGCATATCCAAAGTTTCTCTACTCTCTAGCCTTTGATTTTTACATTTTTAAAACTTGTGGGCTACTTGCAGTGTGTAATGACATCCACACACGTCTAAAAATGCACATCATTGTCATTTTTTTTGTCGCATAGCACCAACTTAATTTATTATTAATTTTATTTTTTATTAATGATCTATGTAATATAGTCTTAGCTTTTCCTTTTCCACCTTATATAGTTCAACCCACTTTAATAAGCAGAAATTTCATTGTACTCTAACCGTACAATTAAAGCACTAATCCATATTTTATCCAATTAAATATTATTCTTGAAAACTTCAATCAGGTGCTTTTTCCTTCCCTTCTCTCTATATATACACACATATAAGGTGATTTCAAGATCAAAGTAAGTAGCCTTATCATATCATAGTCACACATAACATAGCATCTTTTTGTTCCTCATATATTTTCTTCAGTGCATTCAATATATCAGTTCATGGAGGAGAAAGCTGGGTTACTAGTTCGTTTATGGCAACAGCTAAAAGCGTTGCCAATAGCTGTTATGAAGAAAGTGTTTGGAATTTGTAGATTATCGAAAGAGATAGCTCAAGATGACCCTAGAAAAGTCATTCATTCACTAAAAGTTGGACTTGCTATCTCTCTTGTCTCTCTATTTTACTACTATCAACCCCTTTATGAGAATTTTGGTCTTTCAGCAATGTGGGCGGTGATGACTGTTGTTGTAGTTTTCGAGTATACAGTCGGTAAGTTTACACGACATCTCTTAGTTCACCAATCGAACTCTCAACTTGAGAGAATAATATACAATACAAGAAGTTATAAAGAAATTTATTTCAAATATCTTTGACATAAAATATTTGGTTTTACATATTGGTTGTTTTGTTGGACTTGGACTAACTATAATTAAATGTGACACATTTTTTAGGAGCCACTCTAGGAAAAGGTTTAAATAGGACAATGGCAACATTGATGGCTGGTGCTCTTGGTGTTGGGGCTCATTACCTAGCTAGCCTATCTGGAGAGACAGGGGAACCAATATTAATTGGCTTCTTTGTATTCGTGCAAGGTAAATAAAGATACCAAAATAAATTAACGTAAGAAACATGAAAAAAGGATGATGAATTATTTTTAACATGATATTTATTTTTTGCAGCTGCTGTAGCATCGTTTATAAGGTTCTTTCCGAAAGTGAAGACAAGATATGATTATGGGATGCTTATATTTATATTGACATTTTCTTTAATATCCGTATCTGGATTTCGTGATGATGAAGTATTAGAAATGGCACACAAGAGATTATCAACTATTTTTATAGGTGGTTCTGCTTGTGTCATGATTTCCATTTTTGTTTGTCCTGTTTGGGCTGGTGAAGAGTTGCACTATTCAATTGCTCTTAAGTTGGAAACACTTGGAAATTTCTTAGAAGGTTAGATTTAATTAACGAAATTAAAAATCAACTCCATAATATTATTGTTGCCTATTAATAACCTTGTTATATGTTTTATTACACAGCATTTGTAGGTGAGTACCTTGAAACATCAAAGGAAGAAGAATCTAAGAATAACAAGTCTTTTCTAGAAGGTTATAAAAGCATTCTCAATGCTAAAAGTAGCGAAGAGTCTCTGGTGAGTAAACCATCTTCCGTGTTTTTACTTTAAGTAGCGTTTTAAAACAAAGAGCTACTTATAATGCTCTATGTTTTTGGCTTTAGTAGCGCTTTAAAACAAAACGCTATTACATAAGTGGCGCTTTATTAGAAGCGCTACTAAAGAGTGCACTTTTTTTTTTTAAGTTCTGCTTCTAAGTTAAAATTCTATTGCATTGATCTAATATAATTATATTTAATTTAATAGGCCAATTTTGCAAGATGGGAACCGGGTCATGGCAAGTTCAAATTTCGTCATCCATGGGGACAATACCTCAAAATTGGTGCCCTTTCTCGTCAATGTGCATATCGAATGGAAGCTCTAACTGAACAACTCAACTCTTTCACACAAGTATATATCATAATGATACATTAACATATTTTAGGATTTAAATTCATATTTAAGGAAAATAATAATCATTAACAACTAGTAGTGGCATCTCCACATAGAGTCATAGACCATATAAATAAAATAATATATTAATTTGTGACCATTGTTTTGTGGCATCTTATTATGTAGGGATCAAAAGAAATTTGTTGTACAATCCAAGATCTATGTTCAGAAATGTGTTTGGAATCAAGCATGACACTAAAGGAATTAGGTTCATCAATAAAAACAATGACAAGAACATCATCACCAGATATTCATATTACAAACTCAAAAGCTGCAGTGAAGAGCCTTAAATCATTGCTTCAATCAAAGTTGTGGAAAGAAACAGAGGTTTTATCAGTAATACCAGCTGTGACAGTAGCTTCACTATTGATTGATATAGTTGAGTGCACAGAGAAAATAGCGGATTCTGTTGAAGTTCTTGCTTCCCTCATTAATTTTGACACTGTAGATGATATAAATAAATCACACAAAGAAGAAGGGTTACAATCTCCTCCTACACCTTGTGAATGTGATGAAATGGGTCCCAAGAAGATTGAGAGTGAGAGCTCCCCTCATGTCGTTATTATAGTTGAGGAGTTACATAATTCGGTATCTGATAAACATAACACAGTTTGATAGTTGATATACATGTATATGATATATGACTCTCATAATCATGACTTCAACATCAGATTAGAATTATTATTCACATTCACACAACAAAATTTAATGTTGTCGGCTGAATAACTTGATTTGTCGCAGCGGTAGAAATATCGTTTATGGACACCCGGTTACCGGGTTCGATCCCCACTGGGTGTCGATCCTTGGTTTTCCCCTTTGTGTGTGTGTTAGGTCCTGGCAATTGCCAGTTCGACCATCAGACCAAAAAAAAAAAATACCCTTCTAAGTAACATGTTCATTAATTTGCTTAAATTAAAACTAGGTTGCTCTACAATTAATTTTGTAATCTGGATATCAAATGGATTTATAGTGAGGATCATTCTCATTTTAAATATTTCTTTGTGTATGGTATAGTATATTTTTGTGTGTTTGTATGGTATATTAATATGTTAATAAACAATAAATTTATATATAAAACAGAGTGCGACTTAGGGTGCGTTTGATTCGCAAAACTGACAGTATTGGACAGGACAGTACTGGATAACTGTCTGTACTGTACACTGTTTGGTGGTCGATGCACTGGAAAGGCTATTTTGTGCTGCACTTTGTTTGATACACTTACGTACCGGACAAGATAATGTGAAAATCACTGTAATACTCTTTGCATTGTTTAGCGTTGATTTGCACTATAAAAAATACATCGAATAAATTTTTGAGACTTTTAAATTATTTTTTTATTATAAAACCATTATTTATAATTCTAATAATAATCTCATTTTAAATAAAAAATGAAATAATTCAAAATAAATTACTGAAATGCATATAAATAAACGAATGATAAATACACAAACCAAAAGGTTTCACAAACACAAATTAAAAAAGAGTATCTTGCCAACCTAACATAAAAATCATAAATGTATCTTGCCAAATCATCCATCTAAACATCATCTTCAATTTCCCAACCATGATTACATTCTCATAGTCCTTCTCACAAAAGACATTCTTTGGGGACCTTTGAACTCCCAAAAGAACTTCTCATATTGTTGATTGTGAGAAAACTTTATAATTAAGTCAATTTCTTCTTCTTCTTCAGTTAATCCATTGAAAAAATTCGGTAACTAATAAATTCTTTAATAATTGTTACTAAAGGGCCATAATAGTCATTTTTCTATCAATGAAAAAATTCGGTAACTACATAAATACTAAATTGTGGTTAGTATGTACTAACCATTGGATTGTTGCATAATGGTTACCGAGAAATTTAATAATTGTTACTAAGGAATTCCTTAGTATCATAAGTCTTTATCTTTAAAACATATTGGTTTTAGATTAAGAGTAAGAAATAGAAAAGAAAAAGAGATTAAGAGTATGTATGTAAGATTGGCATTTTGGAATTGAATCAACTGATTTTGGGTTAAATATGTTTTTGGTCCCTATAAAATTTAGGTTTTTTAGTTTTAGTCCCTCAAAAATATTTCACCTTCTTTTGGTCCTCAAGTTTTATTTTTTCATCTATTTTTGTCCCCGTGAATAACGCTTCATGATTTTTAATAGCGCATTTTGATCTTTTATAAGCGCTATTAAAAGTCACGAAGGACTAAAACTGATGAAAAAAATAAAACTCATGGGCCAAAAGTAGATGAAATTGTTTTGCGAGACTAAAATAGAAAACTCCAAATTTTATGAAGACCAAAAACATATTTAACCTTTCATTATTCCAAACTTGTTTAATTCTCTTAAAACAATTATGTTACTTGTTGTACCAAAAAAATTATATTACTTGTAGGTATAATTATGAAAACTAATTTGTTTTTCTTTAGTTTTTTTCAAAAGTTATTTGAGTTAACTATCAAATTGTTAATTTCATCATACAAGTTGTATATTAAAATATTTTGATGGATTAAATATATTTTTAGTTCTTATAAAATTTGGAATTTTCGTTTTTAGTTCTGGACTCTTTTAATTTTTGGTCTTCACTTATATTTCATTTAGTCATTGAGTCACCAACTTAACGATCAGGGAATGTGATTTGGCATCAATCACTAAAAAGTGTGACAACACATGTGAAAGTCTGAATTAATTAGATGAAAAATCAATTTAATGTTAAGAACCAAAAGTAAAAACAAAGATATAATGGGGACCAAAAATTTAAAAAACATTGAGACTAAAAGTGAAAATACAATATTTTTTAGGGACAAAAACATGTTTAATTCGATTTTTAAATTGAATCAACAATCCGAGTATAAAAATAGAAGTGATTTCTTTTTCAAAAATAAAAAACTAAAATATATGCACCCCAAAGTCAATCCATTAGTTGAAGTACAACACTAAGGACGATAGCCACGGAAGAACCTTTCGGTCAAGTTATCATTATTTGCCACTTGATTTCGCTAATCGCTTATCATGATGAATTTCCCTAGAAACGCATAAGCATTAATTTAATTCGTGGTATGACGTCTTTTAGCTAGAAGTGATGGTGCTGCTTTTGGACTCATATCAGATGTATATAGATGTTACTATTATGTTCTCTTGTTCTGTATACGATTAGGCTCAAAATAACGATACCTTCTCAAATAAGTTGTTATTTTGGAAGAGCTTTTGAAGAGGATCCGGGTTACGTCTTAGTGTTAGTTTCTTGTGAGGGAAAATGTTGGCTTCTTATCTTTTCTATGAGTGATTTACCCTATGAAGCCCGGATACGAGATATGATACGGAATCAATACGACACGATACGTGGATACGAGAAAATTTTGAAAATCAAGATACGATACGGCAGGGATACTTCAATAAAAAATTAAATCAAAATTTAAAAATATAAAACATAACTAAAAATACTTCATTTTACTAATTGACAATTGCTTATAATATTCAATAGATATGATCACATTTACAAAAAAGATACTTCTGATCAAAATAAGTAAGCATAGTTAAATGTATTTTCCCCACCCATTTTAAAATATTTTCTTCCTCCTACGAACATGTCACAAAAGATATACAGTCTATTACCCAAGTTAGAATATAGGAAAAACATCATAAGTCATATCCGAAAGAAATTTAGGTTCTATAGAATTGCCTACTATTCACTACTTAACACTAACTGTGTTATTCTCCTCTCCTCCATTTCCATCGTCAAAAAATAACATAGCTTCCAACTCTGGTTCATCAAGAGACATCTCAAGATACTCCCAGGATACGTATCCCCAAAGTGTCCCTCACGTATCCGGTAAGTATCTTGTCTTTTTTAATTTAAAATAAATATAAATTTTAGGATACTCACAGGATACGTATCCGGAAGTATCCGACAAGTATCGGTATCGGATACGTATCCGACACAGGTACGTAGCCTATTTTGGAGTATCGGGACTTCATAGGATTTACTAGTCTCTGTTGAAACTTGAAACTGGGTTACACCCTGTCTTTTTTATTTTTATTTTTATGATAAGTTAAATTTTTTTTCAAAATTACTGGCGTAACGAGAGCACGGTGAGCCAAAGTTACAACAAAGTCTCAAAGAAAAACTTCACAAACTCAAAATACAAGCGGGCACTAAGCCAAAGCAAGTAAACCCAATGTTATCAGAACCAGATCGGTCATCGAGCCGGTCAAGGCACTGGGTCACTGGATCTTTGGTCGGACCTGCGGGTCTGTGGTCGGACCGCATGAGCCGGACATACTAAAAATAGACCAAATATATATAAATTTGTACATAACAAAGCCATCAAAAATTTGTAATATATCTTAGTAATATACAAAACAAATTCTCAACACAAAATTTCTTCAAATTTACTATACAAGTTCAAATCCATAAGGACCATAAGTCCCGAAGGAAGCCTTTTTGTAACAAAAAACGTGAAAAATTAAATTAAAAGCGATTGAGCCGTTTATGCAAGCCATCCGGACCGGGAAGGGCACCGGTTTCCGGTCGGACCGGTTCGACCGGACTGGGTGGTCTGGTTCTGATAACACTGAGTAAACCACACAATACTTATATTATGTGATTGGACGGATGTTGATCCATGTTTACCGGATATAGTGATTCGCTTTGCTTAGGTGGAGTATACACAATGGATGATGTGGTAAATAGACATCTTATGTATTGCGTTGGAGTACCATTTGTGCTCCCCTCCTTGATTGATAATAACAATAGTAATAATAATATAATTCTATCATGAAAAAAAATTAATTCTCTCCTTCCTAATTCCTATACAACAACATATGGGGATTCATTGAAATCCTCCAAAGTGAGTTGAGAGTAAGGGGAATATTCTATCTGTTGATGAAAAAATTATGGACGATTTATTTATTTTTTGACCGAACTATGGACGATTTATCATGTATGTGTGGTTAATATTAGTGTTGTGAGAACTAAGGACCAATTAATTTTATGGTTGGTTCAATCTCAATTGAATTGTATGGTCAAGTTGAACCCGGCCGCCAATTGAATCATAGTCATAGTAAGGCTGAACCATTCAAAATCATTTTCTTTTTACTAATGAATAATTAAAGATTGTTTACTTAAGTCTCTAAAACTTAATAGCTCACTCTAGATGATCTGCGATATGGCTATAGAGAGCATCTATGGCACACGTTAGCAGACTTTTTTTTTTTGTCATCTATGCAAAGAAAGTGGGTTTGATGCTTTCCACAGCCCATTAGTTAATTACTACTAATGAAAATGTGATTTGCTTTAACCTTTTGCTAACCACTAGAGTCATAAGCAGCATTAAACTGCAGTGACGACAATCCTTTACACTGCTAAACTTTTCTATATATTCTATTTTTCGTATGAGTCTTAGCTTGCTTTATTTCCCAAGCAACATAGAATGTTTATCTAGTAGTCATCACTCATCAATCACCCACACGGTGGTGATCAACTTTCCGTAATTACCTCATTTACGCCTACAGCTGTATTCATTATTAACCCAACATTATCCAAGATGTAGAGACTACTGCTGCATACATTTTTACTTCTTTAAATTATTTATTTGTTTCGCTTTGTCATTTAAGTTTTTTATCCCTCTCAGTTTGTCTCTCAAATTTCATATTCGTTACAAATAAGTCTTTTCTATCCATCTAATATAACGGATGATGACGTATCTGTTATTTGCTGATATGGCACTTGCCACAGCTAGACTAATTAACATGGCAATTAATTATCTGACATGGATTATATTTTATGTTGTGTAATTTTTTGACCCTCAGTTGATCACTAGGGTCTCTACCTATTTTAAACAGATCAATAATTTAATTAACTACAACGAAACTTTAAACAAACTTAGAGGACCTATTTGAAACTATAGAAAAACTTAGATGGCCAAAATGAAACGACTAAATATAATTGCCACGTCACTAATTTGTTTTTTTAAGAAAAATAAAAAAATAACACATCATTAAATATAATACACATCAGACTAGTCGTGGTAGGTGTCACATTTGCACATAAAAGACACGTCATCAACTGTTAAGTCTGAGGAACAGAAAGGACTTATCTATAGCGAATTTGAAACTTGAGGGACCAAACAGAGAAAAACTTAAAGGACTAAAACAGAACAAATACATAGCTTAAAGGACTAAAAATACAATTTAGCCTTCGATTTTAGAATATTCAAAAGCATTTGCAGCAGAAATTGTTTCACTGCAAGTTAATATTATTATTAGACACAGTGCAAGCTTAGTGTATCCGTCATTTTGCTTTTTAATCGTGCTTAGTTAAATATTTTAATTGGTGGCTTTTTGAGTGGGAACTTGTAATAATTAAATCAATAATTGAGATTTCATATTAGTTGATATAGTCTAATAGAATGTGCTAATTTTGATGAATGTGCACCAAAGTGGGTACAATGGATCAAAATGTATATTAAAACAGTTTCTCACTTTGTACTCCTCAATGAAAAGTTTGATGGTCCCATTCTTCTTAGAGAAGATTGCAGCAAAGAGATCATCTTTCTCCTTATTTGTGTATTATGTGCTCTGAAGGCTTGACAACCATTATCAATCAGGTTCCTTCACTGCTTGAGCCGTATACGGGGGAACTCGCACGCACGGTTCTTAGGGGGGAGAGCTAGTAGGAACCATCCTATCCCAATAGCGTATATTTGGAGCTCAATATGAAACCCTATTTTTTTGCAAGACCCATTCGGATGTAGCTTGTGGGGACCTCCATGGAGTGAGCATTTGTTCTAAAAGACACATTAGTGCATTTAATTTAGAAACATTTTTAGATTGTTTTAGAGTAATTATTAATAATTATATAATTAATTCACTTAGTTTGTTGAGAAGGAGATAAAATATGAAAAAGAATAAAAATTCAATTTGGAAAGGCTTAGGCTGCTTTATGCTTGGGTCGTCTCTGATCAAACGCTAGCAATGCTGACAATGATGAAAGGTTTTAGGCTACAATGATATATAGTGACAACAATGGTGGAGAGTGTCAAGATAATGTGGTTGATCGAGATGACAAAAATGGTTTATCCTAGGCAAAAATTGGCAGTATATATAAATTAAATCTGGAAAAATAGGTCGAGTACTTTTTCTTTCTTTTCATTTTTTAGATTTTCTAATAAAGCATGCAAAATATAAATTTCATTTGTTTTCTCTTTATTTTTCATTCTTTCTGATTTGTTTTCTTTCGATTTCTTTTAACATTCAAGCAGAGTGCACATAGAAATAAAATAATAATAATATTCATCAAAATAATAATAATAATAATAATAATAATAGTCAATGGGTGCATTTGCTTTGTTAAAAAGTAAAAACAGCTGGTCACTTTAACCATCATTAGTCAATGTGTGCAATTGTTTTGTAAGGAAGGAGGGATACATGTCCTAATTTAGGAGGTTCCAGAGCATTTTCAAATGGTAGTGTGTTCAGATATTATAATAAGCACACTGCACAAGTAGAACACATGCTTAAGTTAAGCATAAGTGGGGATAAAAGCAGAAACAATGTTTAGTAAGTGGCCTCTGAGTTGTTTTCCACTAGAGTTCTACTGCTTATCATGGTTATTACAACTATTTAAAAAACGAGAGAAACAAAAAGTGCCTATTTTTGCAACCAGAGTGCAGGAATCATGATCAACTTCTTTGATTCGTTATTGCATATATCACTTTTGCACATAAATAATCAACTACACTTATCATAGATTTAAAATATATCGTTTTCCGTACTCATCCAATTTATAGAGTAATTACAGAAAATAATTTTTAGCCAACTAAAATTTTTTCATTATTCGGATCTATATCAATTTCTTTTTGACAATGATCTATATCAATTTATAAATGGTCTAGATGCAATGTAACAAGTAATTAGTTTGTTAACTTTTCAAAATTTCACACTAGTAAGTGGAAGATAATTAATTGCACTAATACGTTAGGTATAGTCAAACAGGGACGACTCCTTCGAGGTGCCTCCAATCCAGTGAGGGATTAGTCACACTTGATTATTATGAGAAATGAGAATATCTAATCTCTCGTAGAATTGTTTCTTTTTAGTTAAAGATCACGATGGATCTTGTAATTAATGACATAATCCGAGTCGTTAATTTTAATCCAACAGTTATAATTAAGGCTCTGTTTGGTAAAAAGTAGCGGAAAGCGGATAGCGGTTAGCGAATGAGCTAACAGATAGCGGATAGCGTATAAGCTAGCTAATAGCAAATGATGTGTTTGGTAAAATTAGCGATTAAAATAGCTGATAAATGTAAAATGACATAAAATGATATTTAATTAATGATTAAATTATTTAATGATGACAAAGTGTTTAATGAGGAAGGAGAAGTAATTTAATAAAAATAAGAAGGGTAAAAATGTCAAAAAAAGTGAGACGCTATCCACTATCCGCTAGCGTTTGAAAAAAAGCTAAACTCACCAAACAGAGCCTAAATGTTATCATTTCTCATAATAACCAACTATTCTAGCCAAACAAAAGTATATTGATACGCTTCCTATATATATATATATATAATCTTCTTCTTCTTCTCTTCTTCAATCTTCAATATTGTAACTCATAGATAGTTCTTACTATCTCAATCAATCAAAGTAACTCATAGATAGTACATGGAAGGTTTTACCTCCTAATCTATCTCGTGAGTTTTAATTATCTTTAGTTTATTTGTTGCATTCCGTATGCTACCTACTTCCCCTCTGTCTCTTTAATTTAATCCCCTTCTCCTGATTCCAAACCCCTCTTGGTATCAGAGCCAGATGGTGGAAGTAGGAATGTAGATATTAACTTTGAACTGTTGGTTACTTATCTGGGTTATGCTTTGCAGTTAATTATATTTTGTCCATAATCATATAAGTGCCTGTTATGGATATTAATTCAAAGTTAAAAATTTTTCTAAATGTTACACTATTAGTATACTCTTTGACTATGGCTAGCATTGTTCAGGCCAGTTCACTGGTGTATTTTCAAGGAAATTTCTGAGAGCCTCACAAACGTGGCCAATGTCTGTTGTGAGCAGTACCAGATATCTGAGAAATCCCATAGTCAATCAGCTTACTATTTTATAACATATGAACATAAAAGGTGATTGAATAAGAAAATTATTCGTCTATGTTTATATTTTGCAAAGATTTACTTTTGATCTTAAAACAATTTGTCAAAGTGTGTTGGCATATGTTTAAATTGAACTTTTCCTAAGTTATATTTTGTAAACGTATTCTGTGCTTTTGATCAAGAACATCTTCAACTTTTTCAAAACCATGTTTTACTTACTCTTTTAACATTATAGGATTTTGAAGGAATACTTGGAAATCTCGCTAAGCGACGAACGGCATAACGAATGCGTAAGACTCGCGAGTGATAGAGCAGCTACCTTGCCGCCAAGAGAGATGTTGTATTCTTGAAACTATCTTGGTGTTTAAAAGAAAGTAAAACAGAAAGCAGTTTGTTTATTGATCACTTGTCCGTCAGAATCAAGCTCAAAATATAATTTAATGGTCCAAATTAGATATATTTCAGTATTTACTTTACTTATTGTTTTCTGAATAAAAGGATTTCACTCTGAAGTATAAATTAGATAATAATTCTTTTATCCAAGTTTTAATATCCTGCACTTGGCCTTGTTATGATCTTTAGACAAAACATGTTTAAATCCCCAGCATAATCTAGAAAGTAGTTACTAGTTCATATTTTAATATTTATATTTCTAATGAAACCAAGTGAAGGCAATGATGCTTACGGGTGAGGAAGAATTTTTATTAAGATGTTTAAAAGTTTTTCTTCTCGTTTTTCTTGCAAACCCTCATCCTCATCTTCATCTTCTAGTCAATCTTTATCAAACAAAATCTTCAAAGAAGAAATACGTTTTGAAGATATCAATCAAGATCTTGATAATTGGGATATTCCAAAAATATCCCATAAAGATCTTTATCAAAATCAAAAATCTTTCTTTTCCAAAACTGATTTTATTGTCAGAACAGTAGAACAGAAAATCATACTCCGCAAAGATGATGAAGAATTTCATCTTCTTTCTGAAAAAAGTATGAAAGATCATAAGGCTAAGAACTTCAACTACCTACACATCGGAAGTGTTCAGGTAGGCATGAAGCCTCTTACCAGAGAATCACTTAACGTTGCAGTTTTGCTCTGTTTAAGAGATGCTCGCCATAATCAGTTTCATGACTCTTTATTAGGAACTGTTGAAACTAGCCTAATTCATGGACCAATCTTTTTTAATTGCTTCCCAGATTTAACTGTCAGTCTGGATGATAAGAACATCCTTGATGTTCTTTATCTTAATGTCAAGTGTCACGGCTATGACATGAAGGAAGGATCTGTCCCTATCACTTTGATATACAGAATTCATTACAAAGTAATGAACTCTATCAGGTCCAATTTCCTTAAAACTAAATGCCACAAATCAGGAGAAACAACTTTGTTTCTTACTGACCAATCTAAAGCCAATATTATGGTACCTAAAACCATACAATGGAGTGATATTACACTTCCTGAAACCTGGACCCTAGATAAAGCTGCCCCTACAGCACCTAGGATAACACCAGAATTCCAGGATGTTATTCAGCATCAATCTGGAAGAGTTGATCTTGTTTTTAACAGAAGTAACTCCTTCACTATCCCTAGGTCCCTCAGATCTGAAGAAGACTTCAGAACGGCTATGTCCAGAGGATCTTTCTCTAGAAGATCCTTCTCTGTAGCTAGAGAATCCTCCAAACCTCAGATAGGAACCTCCCATGATGGTTCCACTATCCACCTACAGGGCTTTGAAACCACAACCCCTGTAAAAACCTCCTATCAGAAAGAGGAGGAAGACCATAGGTCTATTCAATCTCCAACCTATTCCTCCCTTAATAATCCTTATGATGAAGTCTAAATTCATCATGGATAAGGAATCCCTAAGAAAAGAATTTTATTCTGAGGAATGGTCTCCTCATAGGAAATGGTTCTTTTCTCAGTATCAGGGACACAAACGTAAAGCAATCCAAGAGAAATTCTATGAATTTCTCAGAAAAACCCAACATAATATCCCTTTCTTTAAATGGTTTAAAGATTATGCTTTTAGGAAAGGTATCAATTATCCTTTTCAATCCATTTTATCTGATAGGAAACAAGATGTCCCTATTGTCCCCTCTAAACATCCCAATGATGCCTTAGAACAAACTAAGAATGTTTTAGGTATCCCTACCCAGATAGAGAGACCTATTACCAAACCAGTTCTTCAGCAAACCAATAATGAAGAACTCTTAGCTAGAATCTATGAGCAATTAAACCTTCTTAAAGATATGGCTCTTAAACCTAAAAGCAATGGCTCTATAAACACGGTAACCAGAAATCCTTTTGATGAAAGAAAGGTTATCTGCTTCAAATGTGACAATTTTGGCCATATTGCCAGAAAATGTCCTAATCAACCCAAACCTGGTTATATACCAAAGCCCTACATTAGGAAAAAAGACAAGAAACCCAACACCCGGGCTAAGTCTCAAATCACAGAAATTTGTTGCACTTGCAATAAAAGAAAACCTGAGATTTCTCCCATCAACCAACCTGCTAAGAAGAAGCATAGTAGACCTAATAAGCAGGTTACCTGCTTCATTTGTGGTAAAATAGGTCACAAAACCAAAAGTTGCTGGGTCATTAGAAAGCTCAGTACTTTTAATATTGATCCTAGTACCAAAAAAAGAATTAAGCTCTTCTGCAGAGATGACAAACCCCATAAGTACAATAGGATTTTATCTGAGCTTAAGAATCTTGAGCTCAAACCTAAGATTAAAACCAAAATCTACAATTGGTTAGATTATTATTTTGATAAACCAGAATCTGGGTTTATTGACCTAGCTTCTGCCATTTGCAGATTCAATATCTCCATTTCATCCATTATTACCAACTTTGAAAATAGAGTTATCTGGGAATCCCCAGCTCTGCTTTTTTCTTTTCATGTTCATAATTTTGGTATTAATGTTTATTATCTGGGGCAACCCTTTATGTTTAATCATCCAGGTAAATCTTTTAATAAGGTTCAAAAAATTTGCTCCAAAATCAATTTTAACTCTGGTATAAGCATCAGAGCTAAGACCCAGGAGGAAATGATAGATGTTACTTGTGATATGGTTAATTACGCTGTCTCACAAGAAATTCTTGACTCCTATAATCTTGCTAGAAATTTTCATGAAAAATTTCTAATAATTAATCTTTTTATGTCTAAAAACCAAATGGTGGGAATTTTAGACAATTTATTTCATTATAATAATCATATTGATTAAGTTACTATAGAGATTGTAATCAAAATATTACTAACTGGATCATCTTTGATTATTTTCAGGGCTTCGATCAAAATGACTGTTGAACCAAGGTCAAACACTCTTTGTTTTGAATGATAACAAATTACAATTTGTTTACTAATGGTTATAGTTGAACCAAAGCACAGGGCAATGAACCAAAAGCGCAGGGCATGAACCAAAGCACAGGGCAATGAACCAAAGCGCTTGGCATGATATGATATCGTAAAGTGTAGAAGCTCGAAGGAGAAACTACTGAAGCGTTCAAGACTTATGTGTTATTTTTCTTTGCATAGGACGCGTGTAAGATCCTATCACTTAAACTTTATGACTTATGTAGTTGAGAGATGATTTTTTAAAATAGAACTATTTTGTTAAAATCTTTTATATAAAAGTATGATTAAATTGGTTAGGCACAAGTTGTTTTTAAAGAAAGGGTTTGAATCATGACTTGTTGTTTTTAAAGTGTAAGATCGATTCATGGCTTCCTTGTTTAAAGAGAGAAATCGATTCTTTGCTTTGTTTTAAAGCTAGAAATCGATTTCTAGCTTGTAGGTTTGAAGATAAGAATCGATTCATAGCTTACTTTTTTTTAAAAAAAAAGAACTTGTTTTGGAAAGAAATCAATCGATTCATGACTTTCTAGTTTTAATGCTAGCAATCGATTTTAACTTGTGTTTCAAAGAAGAAAATGGATTTGTTGCTTGTCTTTTGAAAGCTCCAAATCGATTTATGTCTTGTTTTTAAAAGAAAGAATCGATTTATGTCTTGTTTTTAAAAGAAAGAATCGATTTATGACTTGTATCTTAAAAGAAAGAAATCGATTGTTCACTTCTCTTTTTAAAAGAAAGAAATCGATTGTTGGCTTCCTTTAGGAAGCAAGCAATCGATTGTTAGCTTGTTTTTTGAAGCAAGCAATCGATTGTTAGCTTGTTTTTTGAAGCAAGCAATCGATTGTTACTTGTTTTTTTAAAGAAGAAAATCGATTTCTCTCCTATTTCTTTTAAGCAATTAATCGATTCTTCACTTATCAAATTTGAGTTAAAAAGTGCTTCAACGGTCATATTTTTACAATCTATATAAATAGCACTTAGGGTTTTTACGATAAAATACACAACACACAAATCAAAAAGAAAAGAACGCAAACACTCACCGTCACATTCTTTCTTCACGTTCTTCATCTAGGGTTTCAAAATCTCTCATCTCTCTCAACTACATCGTGTTATATTGTTTGAGTGATTGGATCCTAGCTTTCAGTTGTAATCATCTATAATTGGTTGTTGTGAAATCCTGGGAAGTTTTCTTGGGTAATTCAATCGGGGAGATTGAATTGTAACGAAATCCTTAGCGGGGAGCTTTGGTTCTCAATTTGGGGAAAATTGAGATTGGCGTGGTAGCTATAGCGAAGTTGCTTGCTTGTAAGACGTTGAAGAAGTATCTTCTCATATAGTGGTTATTATCAAGTCCGAAGGTTGCAAAGCCGGAGGCCGAGGACGTAGGGCTTTTATCCCGAACCTCGTAAAAATCACGGTGTACTCCTATCCCTTATCTTTACTTTGCGTTTTCTTTTATAATTGTTAACTGTCGTCGCACTTGCTATTATCACGCGCAGATTTGATTATCGTTATAATTATAATTATAATTGTTTCTGTCATTGTTATAGTTTGCATAAGTTGTTGCATATAGTTTAAATTCCATTTTCCGCATTCGATTTGAACTAGCATTGTTAATTTTTCGAAAATCCAAAAGAAGTCATATTTAGCATATAACCTTATTCACCCCCCCCCCCCCCTCTAAGGTTATCATATAGTCCAACAATTGGTATCAAAGCTAGAAATTGCATATTGAGCTTAACATCTCGCAATTTTTGATTATGGGTTCATTTATGAAAGAGGGGATGTCCTTCAATAGGCCACCCCTGTTCGATGGGACTAACTATGACTATTGGAGTAGTCGAATGAAATGTCATGTGCAGGCTATAGATTTCACTTTATGGAGGATCATTGTTGATGGACCACTCACGCCTATGAGAATCAAGATTACTAAACCTGGTGTTGCTGCTGAGGGAGATACTACCAAATCTCAAGCCACTGGTACAGTAGAGGAAGTACCTATTGAAGATATTTATGCCATTGACTTGAGTGAGCTGAGAAAGTCTGAGCTAGAAAAAATATCTCTCAATGCCAAAGCAATGAACATTCTTCACCTATCTTTATGTGAAGAAGAATTTGGAAGGGTGAAAGGATGTCAGACAGCAAAGGAAATTTGGGACTGTCTAGAAGCTACACATGTTGGTACGAGTCAAGTGAAGGATACTAAGATTAGAGTTCTCACTTCTGAGTATGAAGCTTTCAAGATGAAGGAAGGTGAATCTGTTGCAGCTATGCACCAGAGATTGAACTTGATAGTGAATAACTTGAGAGCACTTGGGAAGAAGTATTCAACAAAGGATTTGAATGGGAAGATTCTTGCATCCTTGACTAGTGAGTTCTTTCCCAAGACTTGTGCTATCACTGAAGCCAAAGATATTGGCACTTTACCTCAAGAAGACTTGATTGGGTCACTTCTTGCATTTGAGGTGGTGTTGGCCGCTAAGAAGACTCAAGAAAAAGAAGCGGTCAAAGAAAGGAAGTCTCTTGCTCTTGCTGCTACCAAGACTCCTAAGATGGCAAGGAAAGAGGTTGAGTCTAATGAAGAATCCGATGATGAAGACATGGCTATGTTTGCCAAGAAATTCAAAAAATTCATGAAATTGAAAAAGTTTGGGAAGGGTGACTATTCAAAGAAATCTGGGCACAACAAAGGAGATAGTTATGAGAGAAGAGATGATCAACCAAAATGTTTTGAATGCAACAAACCGGGTCATCTCAAAGTGAATTGTCCAAAGCTAAAATCCAAGTACCCACAGAAGAAAGCCATGAAGGCTACATGGGACGATATTGACACTGAGGATGAAACAGATGAAGAAGAGGAAGTTGCAAATGTTGTTTGTCTTATGGCAAACGACACTCCTGAGGCTACATGGGACAATCTTGACACTGATAGTGAAACAGATGAAGAAGAGAAGGCATCCAAGATTGCTTGTCTTATGGCAAATGACACCCCTAAGGTAATCCTTGCTAATCTTAGTTTTTCTGATTCACTTGAACATGATGCCTTATTTGATGATGCGTGTAGTAGTCAAGATTTGAGTGAGGCTTTTGAAGCTCTTTATAATGAACATGAAACTCTTTTGATAAAATCTAAGGATTTGAGAAAGAGCAACAAAAGCATGCTCACTCAAATTGAGACTCTTGAGAAGGAAGTAGCTAAGTTGAAGAATGAGCTACATAAAACTAAACCTTTCAACCTTGAGCTTCTTGAGCTTAAACAAAATTTTGAAAAAGTCAAGGTTGAAAATGAAAATTTGAAAGAATCCTTAAAAAGTTTGAGGTTGGTGAAAAGACCTTAACCAAGTTACTTCACTCTCAACATGAATATGTTGATAGGAGAGGTATTGGGTATGAAGGTAATTCCACCTCCTCTGACTTGAAAAAGAAAATGATTTTTGTAGCTGCCACTTCAAGTAAGACACCTACTGTTTTCTCCTGCACTTATTGTCAAAAAGGGAATCATAGCTCTCATAGATGCCCTATTCGTAGATTGTGTGAGCTTGGTACCCTTATACCTGCTTGTAAGAAACCAAGGTGGATTGTGAAAACAAACCCCTTGAGGACTAACCCCCATGGACCCAATCAAATTTGGGTACCTCGTACTAGTTGTTGATGTTCCTTTTGCAGGTTGGTCAGTCATCCAAGAAGAAAAATGTGTGGATGGTTGACAGTGGGTGCTCGAGGCATATGACTGGTGATGCCTCACTATTCTTGAAGCTGAGCAACAAAGCAAGTGGATCTGTGAAGTTTGCCAACAATGAATCTGCTCAAGTAATAGGTAAAGGTTGTGTGGGTAAGGAAAACACAATCAAAATTAAAAATGCTTTACTAGTTGATGGTGTGAAATTTAACTTGCTAAGTGTCAGTCAATTATGTGATAGTGATTTTGATGTGTATTTTTCTGTTGATAAATGTGTTATTGCTCATAGGACTTCTAAACTTTATATTACTGGCTTTCGAGAAAATAATGTGTATTATGTTGATTTTGACAATGTGAGTGATGATATTGTATGCATGCCTTCCTTGGTTGATGATGTGAATTTGTGGCATAGACGTTTAGGACATGCTAGTATTGAACTTTTATCTAAGTTGTGTAAGAATGAGCATGTTAGAGGTCTACCCAAGCTAAAGTATGAAAAGGGTCAATTATGTGATGCATGTCAGCTAGGTAAGTTGCATAAAACTTCCTTCAATTCAAAACCTGTTATTTCCACTAACAATGTGCTTGAATTGCTCCATCTTGATTTATTTGGTGAGATTGATGTTGTAAGTCTAGGAGGGGCCAAGTATGTCTTCGTGATTGTAGATGATTATTCTAGGTATACTTGGGTCATTCTACTTGCAAATAAAAGTGATGCTTTTAATGAGTTTGCTAAGCTGTGCAGAAAGTTACAGAATGAGAAAAGCTTAGCCATCAAGGAAATTAGAAGTGATCATGGAGGAGAGTACGAAAATTCATCATTTAAGACTTGGTGTGAAAAGTATGGTGTTCATCACAACTTTTCAGCTCCAAGGACTCCTCAACAAAACGGTGTGGTGGAAAGGAAGAACAGAACCATACAAGAGATGAGTAGAACAATGCTGAATGAGCACAACCTTCCCAAGTATTTTTGGGGACATGCAGTTGATACAGCATGTCATGTGATCAACCGGGTGTACCTGAGGCCATCTCTTAACAAGACGCCATACGAGTTGTGGAATGGTAGAGCTCCAAATATTTCATACTTCAAGGTTTTTGGAAGTAAGTGCTTCATTCTCAACACAAAGGACAAGTTGGGTAAGTTTGATGCAAAATCAACTGAAGGTATCTTTATGGGTTATTCAAATCATAGTAGAGCATATATTGTTTACAATAAAATTGATAAATGTATGCAAGAATCAATACATGTTTCTTTTGATGAGACTAACCCATTTGCTAAGAAAGTTGATGATGAGGATGAAGTGGTTGAAGTGATCAAAGACAGAATGCCTGAATCAACCAGTGAAAGTGTGGAAGAAGCCGAGGTGAAAGAGGAACCTCATGAAGAAACTGAAGTGGAACGAGAGCCCCAAGACATCGATGACCATCTCCATGGAAGAACACATGATGATTTGCCCAGAACTTGGAAATCAGTTCGAGATCATCCCATGGGGCAAATTATTGGTAGTCCATCAAAGGGGGTAACCACTCGTTCTTATCTTAATCATTTATGCTTTCATAGTGCTTTTGTCTCTCAAATAGTTCCTAATAATATTAAGGAAGCTTTATGTGATCCAGAATGGGTTTTGTCAATGCAAAAGGAACTTGAACAATTTGAACGGAACAAAGTTTGGCATTTAGTTGAAAAACCTGTTGATAGAACCATCATTGGTACTAAATGGGTTTTTCGCAACAAACTTGATGAAAATGGTGTTATTTTATTAAATAAAAGTCGTTTAGTTGTTCAAGGTTTTAACCAAATCGAAGGGGTGGATTTTGAAGAAACTTTTTCTCCGGTGGCTAGGTTGGAGTCCATTCGTATAATTCTAGCCTTTGCTAGTTACATGGACTTCAAACTACACCAAATGGATGTCAAGAGTGCCTTCCTAAATGGATTTTTAGAAGAGGAAGTATATGTAAAACAACCCCCTGGTTTTGAAGATTTTAAGAAACCAAACCATGTTTTCAAACTTGACAAAGCACTTTATGGATTAAAACAAGCTCCTAGAGCTTGGTATGAGAGACTGAGCAAACATTTACTTGCAAATGGTTTCAAAAAGGGTAAGATTGATTCTACCTTATTCCTTAAAACCAAGGGCAAACATATCATAGTAGTTCAAATATATGTCGATGATATTATTTTTGGGTCTACTAATGATGATCTGTGCAAGGAGTTTTCTGACATGATGACTAGCGAGTTTGACATGAGTGATGCAAAGGAGATTGGTACTCCCATGGCAACTGCAACAAAGTTGGATAAGGACGAGCAAGGTAAACCAGTAAACGAAACGATGTATCGAGGTATGATCGGTAGTCTCTTGTATTTAACTGCTTCTCGACCTGATATTATGTTTGCTGTGTGCTTGTGTGCTCGATTTCAAGCATGTCCCAAAGAATCACATTTAAAAGCTGTAAAACGGATTCTTAGATATGTTAAGGGAAGCATAGATTTTGGACTATGGTACCCGAAATCGAGTCAGTTTGCTTTGGTCGGTTTTTGTGATGCTGATTTTGCTGGATGTACATTAGATAGGAAGAGTACTAGTGGAACCTGTCATTTCTTAGGGCCTTGTTTGACTTCCTGGTCTAGTAAAAAACAGAACAGTGTTGCTTTGTCCACCGCTGAAGCCGAATATGTGGCGGTTGGAAACTGCGTTGCACAGGTTCTGTGGATGAAACAAACTTTAGAGGATTTTGGTTTGTTATATGACAATGTGCCAGTTCTATGTGATAACACAAGTGCCATTAACATTGCTAAGAACCCCATCCAACACTCTAGAACTAAGCATATAGACATAAGGCATCATTTCATTAGAGACCATGTTTCTAGGGGGAGCATAGCATTAAGCTTTGTAGGCACCGATGACCAACTAGCGGACATCTTCACGAAACCACTAGCCGAAGCTCAATTTTGTAAGATCCGGAGAGAGCTCGGTATGCTTGATTTTGCCAGCCTGTGATTATGTGATGTATTTTTGCGGTGCTATGTGCTTGTTATATTATATGCTATGTGTCTTGTGTGTATTCCCTCCTTTTTGCTGAAAACAAAGGGGGAGAAAGTCTTGATGCTTGTTTATTTAACTCACTAAGTTTGGTTCTCTTGCGTGTTAGCTGTTTATTTTCTTGATGCTTATGCTTAGGGGGAGCTTATGCCGTTATTTCTTGTTTATAGCCTCCCTATGCATAAGGTAATTTGTTATCATCAAAAAGGGGGAGTTTGTTGAACCAAGGTCAAACACTCTTTGTTTTGAATGATAACAAATTACAATTTGTTTACTAATGGTTATAGTTGAACCAAAGCACAGGGCAATGAACCAAAAGCACAGGGCATGAACCAAAGCACAGGGCAATGAACCAAAGCGCTTGGCATGATATGATATCGTAAAGTGTAGAAGCTCGAAGGAGAAACTACTGAAGCGTTCAAGACTTATGTGTTATTTTTCTTTGCATAGGACGCGTGTAAGATCCTATCACTTAAACTTTATGACTTATGAGGCACAAGTTGTTTTTAAAGAAAGGGTTTGAATCATGACTTGTTGTTTTTAAAGTGTAAGATCGATTCATGGCTTCCTTGTTTAAAGAGAGAAATCGATTCTTTGCTTTGTTTTAAAGCTAGAAATCGATTTCTAGCTTGTAGGTTTGAAGATAAGAATCGATTCATAGCTTACTTTTTTTTAAAAAAAAAAGAACTTGTTTTGGAAAGAAATCAATCGATTCATGACTTTCTAGTTTTAAAGCTAGCAATCGATTTTAACTTGTGTTTCAAAGAAGAAAATCGATTTGTTGCTTGTCTTTTGAAAGCTCCAAATCGATTTATGTCTTGTTTTTAAAAGAAAGAATCGATTTATGTCTTGTTTTTAAAAGAAAGAATCGATTTATGACTTGTATCTTAAAAGAAAGAAATCGATTGTTCACTTCTCTTTTTAAAAGAAAGAAATCGATTGTTGGCTTCCTTTAGGAAGCAAGCAATCGATTGTTAGCTTGTTTTTTGAAGCAAGCAATCGATTGTTAGCTTGTTTTTTGAAGCAAGCAATCGATTGTTACTTGTTTTTTTAAAGAAGAAAATCGATTTCTCTCCTATTTCTTTTAAGCAATTAATCGATTCTTCACTTATCAAATTTGAGTTAAAAAGTGCTTCAACGGTCATATTTTTACAATCTATATAAATAGCATTTAGGGTTTTTACGATAAAATACACAACACACAAATCAAAAAGAAAAGAACGCAAACACTCACCGTCACATTCTTTCTTCACGTTCTTCATCTAGGGTTTCAAAATCTCTCATCTCTCTCAACTACATCGTGTTATATTGTTTGAGTGATTGGATCCTAGCTTTCAGTTGTAATCATCTATAATTGGTTGTTGTGAAATCCTGGGAAGTTTTCTTGGGTAATTCAATCGGGGAGATTGAATTGTAACGAAATCCTTAGCGGGGAGCTTTGGTTCTCAATTTGGGGAAAATTGAGATTGGCGTGGTAGCTATAGCGAAGTTGCTTGCTTGTAAGACGTTGAAGAAGTATCTTCTCATATAGTGGTTATTATCAAGTCCGAAGGTTGCAAAGCCGGAGGCCGAGGACGTAGGGCTTTTATCCCGAACCTCGTAAAAATCACGGTGTACTCCTATCCCTTATCTTTACTTTGCGTTTTCTTTTATAATTGTTAACTGTCGTCGCACTTGCTATTATCACGCGCAGATTTGATTATCGTTATAATTATAATTATAATTGTTTCTGTCATTGTTATAGTTTGCATAAGTTGTTGCATATAGTTTAAATTCCATTTTCCGCATTCGATTTGAACTAGCATTGTTAATTTTTCGAAAATCCAAAAGAAGTCATATTTAGCATATAACCTTATTCACCCCCCCCCCCCTTTAAGGTTATCATATAGTCCAACAATGACCACCAGGGCTTCCTCCTCAAGAGGAAGAGGAAGAGGAAAAGGTAAAAACCCTATGATCTCTACAGGGCCTTCCACCCTAAACCTATCTGGAAACCAATCTGGGCATTCCTCTCAGAATACCCAAAGCCAAATTAAACAGGCAAAATCTGACTATGCCTTTCCAATCCAAACCCTCCTGACTTTTCAGGAACAAGGGTTAACCAATCTTCCCTCTAGAACTTGGGCTAGTATAGCTGAGGATAGTGATCATGATCTCCCTGCCTTGGACCTAGCTATTCAAACCCAAAAATCCCAACAATTGCAGATTAACCCAAAATCTCAGGTTACCTCTGCCCAAAATCGGTCAAATTTGGTTATTAATACCAACCCGATTACCCCTGCTCAAACCCAGTATGTCCCAAAAGAAAGCTTTTTCTTTGTGGCTCATATTGAACCAGAATTCTGGAATGAAAATCCCAACAAGATCCCTCCAAAAATCTTTCCACCTCAATCCCATTTCTTACCTTTTACTCCAAATAAAACCCAGAAATTTTATGAGTTTATTCTCATAGATACTGAGTCAATATCCCTCAAACATTATAGGGATCCTAAGGATGATGCTGTCATCACCCATTCAACCCTTCAAATTCTAAATATTCTGACACCCTCAGCATTTGGGCCAAATCCAAACAGCACAAAGAAATTTTCCCAGCTCTTTGACCCTATGGGTTATAATTATTGGGATTATATCAAAGCTTGGGATTATATTATCCTAGGTTTACAAAACAAAATTCTTAAACATTCTTGGTTGATCTATTTCAAAAAGAAAACCAAGTATTCTTTCCCTAATTGGTTCCTTCAATGGTGGGATTTCTTTGGCCCTTGCCCAGAAATCTTTCCCACTGAAGTCCAAGAAGGATTTCAAATATTTTCAAAAAGATTTAACAAAGATCTTACTAATTATCCAATCACTTTAAATTTTTATGCCACTTTTTCATTATCATGGATATTTTCATGGCAATATAAAACTGGGTATTTTCATCATCCAAAGACTTTATTGTCTTTATACAAACAAGGGTTTGTCAAATGGTGGCCTCGTTTTGATGCCTCTGCTGCATCTCCTGCGGGTGTGACCAATTGGTTTAAAACCAACCCAAAGGCTTTGCAAGTTGCTAACCCAGAAACTTGTAAATTTTTAAATCAAAAAGCTAGAATTTCTGCAGCTCTTGCAGCTTCTACCTCTGAAGATGATATTCTGGAAAAACTTCAGAATGTCATGAAACTTCTTCAAGACCAATCTGGAGCTAAGGATGCCCCTTCATCTTCAAAAAAGGACAATAAGATGAAACAGATTCTTGTCTCATCTTCTTCCTCCTCTCCAAAAGATTTCTCTGAGGAAGGTGGCTTTGATTATTATTCTGATGATCTTTGCTGATCCCCTTGGGAATTTTAATCATAAACTTATTTTATAAATTTCCTTTCTTGTTGGTCTTCATTGATCCTCATGAAAGCTTCAAATTTATTTTCAAATTTTATCCTTACCCTAGAACATGGTAATTGTAGTGTCTATATTAGACATGAAAAACTGTTCCAATAACACCCTGGATCATGGTGATAGTAGTACCGTTATTGGTATGAAAAACTGATCTTACACCACCCTGAACATGGTGATTGTAGTGTCTGCTTCAGGCATGAAAAACTGTCCAATTTTTAAAATCTAACCTTTTATCAAGCTCTGTTGTTTCTCAGTTTGCAGGAACACGACAAATTTCATCATAGCAAGACTTAGTGGACGTTTTCCACCCACTATTTTGTCAAGTTCTCATCATAATCAAAGATTCTTGCTTTAAACAAATCTTTGTGGTCAATCCATGGGGACCCCTTGTCTCCCACCATCTTTTGGCATTTTGGAATCCAAGGCTCCATTATTGCTCAGGTCTTGTGTACTTATCGCTGCTGCTGCACAGTTCAAGTCAGATGCTCTTGGATTCTGTACAGTGCAAGTCATTTAGTGCACAGTGCCGGTTTAGTAACCGGTTACTATTCAATTTTTCAATCTATTTAATCGTGCCATAAGCTTGTGTTAAGACACACACACAAAAATTTTAGAAACCAGAGCACTTGTAATCTTCTTCTTCTTCTCTTCTTCAATCTTCAATATTGTAACTCATAGATAGTTCTTACTATCTCAATCAATCAAAGTAACTCATAGATAGTACATGGAAGGTTTTACCTCCTAATCTATCTCGTGAGTTTTAATTATCTTTAGTTTATTTGTTGCATTCCGTATGCTACCTACTTCCCCTCTGTCTCTTTAATTTAATCCCCTTCTCCTGATTCCGAACCCCTCTTGGTATCAGAGCCAGATGGTGGAAGTAGGAATGTAGATATTAACTTTGAACTGTTGGTTACTTATCTGGGTTATGCTTTGCAGTTAATTATATTTTGTCCATAATCATATAAGTGCCTGTTATGGATATTAATTCAAAGTTAAAAAATTTTCTAAATGTTACACTATTAGTATACTCTTTGACTATGGCTAGCATTGTTCAGGCCAGTTCACTGGTGTATTTTCAAGGAAATTTCTGAGAGCCTCACAAACGTGGCCAATGTCTGTTGTGAGCAGTACCAGATATCTGAGAAATCCCATAGTCAATCAGCTTACTATTTTATAACATATGAACATAAAAGGTGATTGAATAAGAAAATTATTCGTCTATGTTTATATTTTGCAAAGATTTACTTTTGATCTTAAAACAATTTGTCAAAGTGTGTTGGCATATGTTTAAATTGAACTTTTCCTAAGTTATATTTTGTAAACGTATTCTGTGCTTTTGATCAAGAACATCTTCAACTTTTTCAAAACCATGTTTTACTTACTCTTTTAACATTATAGGATTTTGAAGGAATACTTGGAAATCTCGCTAAGCGACGAACGGCATAACGAATGCGTAAGACTCGCGAGTGATAGAGCAGCTACCTTGCCGCCAAGAGAGATGTTGTATTCTTGAAACTATCTTGGTGTTTAAAAGAAAGTAAAACAGAAAGCAGTTTGTTTATTGATCACTTGTCCGTCAGAATCAAGCTCAAAATATAATTTAATGGTCCAAATTAGATATATTTCAGTATTTACTTTACTTATTGTTTTCTGAATAAAAGGATTTCACTCTGAAGTATAAATTAGATAATAATTCTTTTATCCAAGTTTTAATATCCTGCACTTGGCCTTGTTATGATCTTTAGACAAAACATGTTTAAATCCCCAGCATAATCTAGAAAGTAGTTACTAGTTCATATTTTAATATTTATATTTCTAATGAAACCAAGTGAAGGCAATGATGCTTACGGGTGAGGAAGAATTTTTATTAAGATGTTTAAAAGTTTTTCTTCTCGTTTTTCTTGCAAACCCTCATCCTCATCTTCATCTTCTAGTCAATCTTTATCAAACAAAATCTTCAAAGAAGAAATACGTTTTGAAGATATCAATCAAGATCTTGATAATTGGGAAATTCCAAAAATATCCCATAAAGATCTTTATCAAAATCAAAAATCTTTCTTTTCCAAAACTGATTTTATTGTCAGAACAGTAGAACAGAAAATCATACTCCGCAAAGATGATGAAGAATTTCATCTTCTTTCTGAAAAAAGTATGAAAGATCATAAGGCTAAGAACTTCAACTACCTACACATCGGAAGTGTTCAGGTAGGCATGAAGCCTCTTACCAGAGAATCACTTAACGTTGCAGTTTTGCTCTGTTTAAGAGATGCTCGCCATAATCAGTTTCATGACTCTTTATTAGGAACTGTTGAAACTAGCCTAATTCATGGACCAATCTTTTTTAATTGCTTCCCAGATTTAACTGTCAGTCTGGATGATAAGAACATCCTTGATGTTCTTTATCTTAATGTCAAGTGTCACGGCTATGACATGAAGGAAGGATCTGTCCCTATCACTTTGATATACAGAATTCATTACAAAGTAATGAACTCTATCAGGTCCAATTTCCTTAAAACTAAATGCCACAAATCAGGAGAAACAACTTTGTTTCTTACTGACCAATCTAAAGCCAATATTATGGTACCTAAAACCATACAATGGAGTGATATTACACTTCCTGAAACCTGGACCCTAGATAAAGCTGCCCCTACAGCACCTAGGATAACACCAGAATTCCAGGATGTTATTCAGCATCAATCTGGAAGAGTTGATCTTGTTTTTAACAGAAGTAACTCCTTCACTATCCCTAGGTCCCTCAGATCTGAAGAAGACTTCAGAACGGCTATGTCCAGAGGATCTTTCTCTAGAAGATCCTTCTCTGTAGCTAGAGAATCCTCCAAACCTCAGATAGGAACCTCCCATGATGGTTCCACTATCCACCTACAGGGCTTTGAAACCACAACCCCTGTAAAAACCTCCTATCAGAAAGAGGAGGAAGACCATAGGTCTATTCAATCTCCAACCTATTCCTCCCTTAATAATCCTTATGATGAAGTCTAAATTCATCATGGATAAGGAATCCCTAAGAAAAGAATTTTATTCTGAGGAATGGTCTCCTCATAGGAAATGGTTCTTTTCTCAGTATCAGGGACACAAACGTAAAGCAATCCAAGAGAAATTCTATGAATTTCTCAGAAAAACCCAACATAATATCCCTTTCTTTAAATGGTTTAAAGATTATGCTTTTAGGAAAGGTATCAATTATCCTTTTCAATCCATTTTATCTGATAGGAAACAAGATGTCCCTATTGTCCCCTCTAAACATCCCAATGATGCCTTAGAACAAACTAAGAATGTTTTAGGTATCCCTACCCAGATAGAGAGACCTATTACCAAACCAGTTCTTCAGCAAACCAATAATGAAGAACTCTTAGCTAGAATCTATGAGCAATTAAACCTTCTTAAAGATATGGCTCTTAAACCTAAAAGCAATGGCTCTATAAACACGGTAACCAGAAATCCTTTTGATGAAAGAAAGGTTATCTGCTTCAAATGTGACAATTTTGGCCATATTGCCAGAAAATGTCCTAATCAACCCAAACCTGGTTATATACCAAAGCCCTACATTAGGAAAAAAGACAAGAAACCCAACACCCGGGCTAAGTCTCAAATCACAGAAATTTGTTGCACTTGCAATAAAAGAAAACCTGAGATTTCTCCCATCAACCAACCTGCTAAGAAGAAGCATAGTAGACCTAATAAGCAGGTTACCTGCTTCATTTGTGGTAAAATAGGTCACAAAACCAAAAGTTGCTGGGTCATTAGAAAGCTCAGTACTTTTAATATTGATCCTAGTACCAAAAAAAGAATTAAGCTCTTCTGCAGAGATGACAAACCCCATAAGTACAATAGGATTTTATCTGAGCTTAAGAATCTTGAGCTCAAACCTAAGATTAAAACCAAAATCTACAATTGGTTAGATTATTATTTTGATAAACCAGAATCTGGGTTTATTGACCTAGCTTCTGCCATTTGCAGATTCAATATCTCCATTTCATCCATTATTACCAACTTTGAAAATAGAGTTATCTGGGAATCCCCAGCTCTGCTTTTTTCTTTTCATGTTCATAATTTTGGTATTAATGTTTATTATCTGGGGCAACCCTTTATGTTTAATCATCCAGGTAAATCTTTTAATAAGGTTCAAAAAATTTGCTCCAAAATCAATTTTAACTCTGGTATAAGCATCAGAGCTAAGACCCAGGAGGAAATGATAGATGTTACTTGTGATATGGTTAATTACGCTGTCTCACAAGAAATTCTTGACTCCTATAATCTTGCTAGAAATTTTCATGAAAAATTTCTAATAATTAATCTTTTTATGTCTAAAAACCAAATGGTGGGAATTTTAGACAATTTATTTCATTATAATAATCATATTGATTATGTTACTATAGAGATTGTAATCAAAATATTACTAACTGGATCATCTTTGATTATTTTCAGGGCTTCGATCAAAATGACCACCAGGGCTTCCTCCTCAAGAGGAAGAGGAAGAGGAAAAGGTAAAAACCCTATGATCTCTACAGGGCCTTCCACCCTAAACCTATCTGGAAACCAATCTGGGCATTCCTCTCAGAATACCCAAAGCCAAATTAAACAGGCAAAATCTGACTATGCCTTTCCAATCCAAACCCTCCTGACTTTTCAGGAACAAGGGTTAACCAATCTTCCCTCTAGAACTTGGGCTAGTATAGCTGAGGATAGTGATCATGATCTCCCTGCCTTGGACCTAGCTATTCAAACCCAAAAATCCCAACAATTGCAGATTAACCCAAAATCTCAGGTTACCTCTGCCCAAAATCGGTCAAATTTGGTTATTAATACCAACCCGATTACCCCTGCTCAAACCCAGTATGTCCCAAAAGAAAGCTTTTTCTTTGTGGCTCATATTGAACCAGAATTCTGGAATGAAAATCCCAACAAGATCCCTCCAAAAATCTTTCCACCTCAATCCCATTTCTTACCTTTTACTCCAAATAAAACCCAGAAATTTTATGAGTTTATTCTCATAGATACTGAGTCAATATCCCTCAAACATTATAGGGATCCTAAGGATGATGCTGTCATCACCCATTCAACCCTTCAAATTCTAAATATTCTGACACCCTCAGCATTTGGGCCAAATCCAAACAGCACAAAGAAATTTTCCCAGCTCTTTGACCCTATGGGTTATAATTATTGGGATTATATCAAAGCTTGGGATTATATTATCCTAGGTTTACAAAACAAAATTCTTAAACATTCTTGGTTGATCTATTTCAAAAAGAAAACCAAGTATTCTTTCCCTAATTGGTTCCTTCAATGGTGGGATTTCTTTGGCCCTTGCCCAGAAATCTTTCCCACTGAAGTCCAAGAAGGATTTCAAATATTTTCAAAAAGATTTAACAAAGATCTTACTAATTATCCAATCACTTTAAATTTTTATGCCACTTTTTCATTATCATGGATATTTTCATGGCAATATAAAACTGGGTATTTTCATCATCCAAAGACTTTATTGTCTTTATACAAACAAGGGTTTGTCAAATGGTGGCCTCGTTTTGATGCCTCTGCTGCATCTCCTGCGGGTGTGACCAATTGGTTTAAAACCAACCCAAAGGCTTTGCAAGTTGCTAACCCAGAAACTTGTAAATTTTTAAATCAAAAAGCTAGAATTTCTGCAGCTCTTGCAGCTTCTACCTCTGAAGATGATATTCTGGAAAAACTTCAGAATGTCATGAAACTTCTTCAAGACCAATCTGGAGCTAAGGATGCCCCTTCATCTTCAAAAAAGGACAATAAGATGAAACAGATTCTTGTCTCATCTTCTTCCTCCTCTCCAAAAGATTTCTCTGAGGAAGGTGGCTTTGATTATTATTCTGATGATCTTTGCTGATCCCCTTGGGAATTTTAATCATAAACTTATTTTATAAATTTCCTTTCTTGTTGGTCTTCATTGATCCTCATGAAAGCTTCAAATTTATTTTCAAATTTTATCCTTACCCTAGAACATGGTAATTGTAGTGTCTATATTAGACATGAAAAACTGTTCCAATAACACCCTGGATCATGGTGATAGTAGTACCGTTATTGGTATGAAAAACTGATCTTACACCACCCTGAACATGGTGATTGTAGTGTCTGCTTCAGGCATGAAAAACTGTCCAATTTTTAAAATCTAACCTTTTATCAAGCTCTGTTGTTTCTCAGTTTGCAGGAACACGACAAATTTCATCATAGCAAGACTTAGTGGACGTTTTCCACCCACTATTTTGTCAAGTTCTCATCATAATCAAAGATTCTTGCTTTAAACAAATCTTTGTGGTCAATCCATGGGGACCCCTTGTCTCCCACCATCTTTTGGCATTTTGGAATCCAAGGCTCCATTATTGCTCAGGTCTTGTGTACTTATCGCTGCTGCTGCACAGTTCAAGTCAGATGCTCTTGGATTCTGTACAGTGCAAGTCATTTAGTGCACAGTGCCGGTTTAGTAACCGGTTACTATTCAATTTTTCAATCTATTTAATCGTGCCATAAGCTTGTGTTAAGACACACACACAAAAATTTTAGAAACACTATCATCTCTACTTCTCTCTTGTTCTAGTGAGAAGCGAGAGCACTTGTAATCTTCTTCTTCTCTTCTTCAATCTTCAATATTGTAACTCATAGATAGTTCTTACTATCTCAATCAATCAAAGTAACTCATAGATAGTACATGGAAGGTTTTACCTCCTAATCTATCTCGTGAGTTTTAATTATCTTTAGTTTATTTGTTGCATTCCGTATGCTACCTACTTCCCCTCTGTCTCTTTAATTTAATCCCCTTCTCCTGATTCCGAACCCCTCTTGGTATCAGAGCCAGATGGTGGAAGTAGGAATGTAGATATTAACTTTGAACTGTTGGTTACTTATCTGGGTTATGCTTTGCAGTTAATTATATTTTGTCCATAATCATATAAGTGCCTGTTATAGATATTAATTCAAAGTTAAAATTTTTTCTAAATGTTACACTATTAGTATACTCTTTGACTATGGCTAGCATTGTTCAGGCCAGTTCACTGGTGTATTTTCAAGGAAATTTCTGAGAGCCTCACAAACGTGGCCAATGTCTGTTGTGAGCAGTACCAGATATCTGAGAAATCCCATAGTCAATCAGCTTACTATTTTATAACATATGAACATAAAAGGTGATTGAATAAGAAAATTATTCGTCTATGTTTATATTTTGCAAAGATTTACTTTTGATCTTAAAACAATTTGTCAAAGTGTGTTGGCATATGTTTAAATTGAACTTTTCCTAAGTTATATTTTGTGAACGTATTCTGTGCTTTTGATCAAGAACATCTTCAACTTTTTCAAAACCATGTTTTACTTACTCTTTTAACATTATAGGATTTTGAAAGAATACTTGGAAATCTCGCTAAGCGACGAACGGCATAACGAATGCGTAAGACTCGCGAGTGATAGAGCAGCTACCTTGCCGCCAAGAGAGATGTTGTATTCTTGAAACTATCTTGGTGTTTAAAAGAAAGTAAAACAGAAAACAGTTTGTTTATTGATCACTTGTCTGTCAGAATCAAGCTCAAAATATAATTTAATGGTCCAAATTAAATATATTTCAGTATTTACTTTACTTATTGTTTTCTGAGTAAAAGGATTTCACTCTGAAGTATAAATTAGATAATAATTCTTTTATCCAAGTTTTAATATCCTGCACTTGGCCTTGATATGATCTTAGAACAAAACACGTTTAAATCCCCAGCATAATCTAGAAAGTAGTTACTAGTTCATATTTTAATATTTATATTTCTAATGAAACCAAGTGAAGGCGATGATGCTTATGGGTGAGGAATTATACAAAAAATTCTGTAAAAACCACTTTTTATACTGCTTTCCTCACTCTCTCAGACATGTCTTTTATTGCTATGCCTTTATCAGAAAATCAATTTTCCAAAAATAACAATCAAGATCTTAGTAAAGGTCTTACCAATCAAGAACTTTGCAAAGATCTTATCAACAATCAAACTTCTTTTGTCATAGATAAAATTTCCCTCAAAAAGGAATTTTATTCTGAAGAATGGTCTCTTCACAGAGAATGGTTCTTCAAACAATATCAAGGGAAAAATAGAAAATCCATTCAGGAAAAATTCTATAAATTTCTTGAAAATGTCAAATACAATATTCCTTTTTTTGATTGGTTTCATGCGTATACCATCAAGAAGAATATCAATTATCCCTTCCAGGATGACATTATTGGAAGAAAAATCGTGGATGTCATCACTATATGGCATCTAAAAGATGGTCAAAAGGTCCAATCAGAATTACCTCCTAAAGGCCCTTTTACCCTTAATATTCAAAACCAATCTGCCCCTGTCTTGGCTGCCCCCTTTAAAGCTAGACCTGATAATGAACCCATAACAGCCAGAGATATCAAAGATCTCATGGAACAATCTAACTATACAAACAAATACCTCCAAGCACTAGGAGACTCCAAATCAAGTAGAAACGATGATGCCTCCCCTAAAACTGAGTCATCTTATTCTTCTGCTAAAATTGAGAAACCCCTATTCAATCCCTATAGGGTATCCAAAACCTTTAAAAAGGCCTTCAAGCAAGAAGGTCATATCAAAAGAGAAGTTGATGAAACCAGAGATGAAATCCTGGAGAAAATCAATGAACATTTAACTCTCCTCAAAACAACAATCCCTGATACGCCTTCTCCTCATACCCCTAGGAAAAGCATCAATATGATAAATGAGACCTCTTCTGATCATTCAGAAGATGCCTCTCCTAAGAATAAAGTCAGTCCAATCATTTACAATCCTAAAAACAAATGGCGTAGAGAAACCAAGCTTTACTACCCTAGGGCCACTGCTCCTGACCTTCTCTTAGAAGAAAAGGAAACCAATTTCAAAAGTTTCAGTGCTAACAATGTTTATGAATGGAACATTGATGGAGAAAATGAGTATGGCATAACCAAAATCCTCCAAAATATGACTATGGTTGCCACTGCTTATGAAACTTCCAACAACTGCTCAGAAGACATGATCGTAGAAATCCTCATTGCAGGATTCTGTGGTCAGCTTAAAGGTTGGTGGGATAATTACCTCAATGATGAGGATAAGCAATCTATCCTTACTGCTATCAAAAGGGAACCCAACGGAGAACCCATCCTTGAAAATGGGATTCAAATTCCTGATGCAGTTAACACCTTGATCTTCACCATTGCCCAACACTTTGTAGGAGACCCTTCCTTGATTAAGGATAGATCTGCAGAGTTGTTGTCTAATCTTAGGTGCAAAACCCTCGGTGATTTTAGATGGTATAAGGACACATTCCTTACAAGAGTCTATACCAGGGAAGATAGCCAACAAGCCTTCTGGAAGGAGAAATTCCTTGCAGGCCTCCCTAAATCTTTAGGTGATAAGGTTAGAGATAAAGTGCGCAATCAGGACCCCAATGGAAATATCCCCTATCAGCAATTAAGTTATGGTCAGCTTATTGCTATCATCCAAAGAGTTGCTTTAAAAATTTGTCAAGACGACAAAATTCAGCAACAGTTATCCAAAGAAAAGGCTCAAAATCGCAAAGACTTAGGAACCTTCTACGAACAATTCGGCCTCCCTTGCATCAAAAGAACCAAAGCCAAACCAAAACCTATCAACACCTTACCTAGACCTGACTATTACAAGGAAAGGCATGATAGGAAACCTAGGCCAAGGATTACTGGTCAATTTACCAAAAATCATTATGAGAATAATGATAAAAACCCCATCATCTGCTTCAAATGTGGTAAACCAGGGCATATTAGTAGAAATTGTAGAGTTATAAACAAACTCAAAGTTCTTAATCTTGGTTCAGACATTGAAAGCAAGATTAACAATTTATTAGCCCAATCTTCAGGAGAATCCTCGGATCAACCATCTGAGAAAATAAATCAAATTCAGGATGATGATTTATCTAATTCTGATTCCTCTAATAGCATCAATGTTCTCACCAAAGAACAAGATCTTCTCCTTGAAGCCATAAATGCCATTCCTGACCCCCAGGAAAGGGAAAAGTATCTCAAGAAGCTTAAGTCTACTCTTGAGACTAAACCTCCCAAAAGCCCTTTAGTAACCAATAAGTATAATCTCAAGGATACCTTCAAAAGGTTGGAGAAAACCAGTATTAAACCTGTTACTATCCAAGATCTTCAGTATGAGATCAACAACTTAAAAGTTGAGGTCAATAAACTAAAAGAAAAACAGGCTAATCACCAGTCCATTATTGACCATTGGAATAATCATGAAACCAATTCCTCTTCAAGTGTCCCTGACTCTGATAAGGAAGCGGATTCAGATTTCTTAGGGCTGATCAATTATGTAAAAATTCAAAAATTTTACATAAATGTCAAAATTATTATCAAAGATTTTATTTTTGAAACTGTTGCCTTGTTTGACACAGGTGCAGATTCAAATTGTATTTTAGAGGGTCTTATCCCAACAAAATACTTTGAAAAAACCTCTGAACAACTTAGTGCTGCAAATGGTACTAAGTTAAGAATCAATTACAAATTGTCTTCAGCTATCATCGAAAACAACAATTTCAAAATTGATACCTCATTTCTTCTTGTCAAAGATTTGAAAAATCAGGTAATTTTAGGAACTCCGTTCATAAGATCATTTTTTCCTTTTCAAATAACTGAAGAAGGTATCATAACCCAGCATTTGGGACAACCAATCATTTTTAAGTTTTTAAGAAAACCTTTTGTCAGAAACTTAAATCCAATTTCTTACAAAGAAAATCAAATCAATTTTTTAAAAGATGAAATTACTTTTAGAAATATCGATTACCAATTACTCAAAAGGGAAAATCAATTCAAAATTAAGAGTCTTTTAGAGCAAATACAATCCACTATTTGTTCTGATCTTCCTAATGCTTTCTGGGAAAGAAAACGTCATGTTGTGGAACTTCCTTATGAAAAGGATTTTCATGAAAGGCAAATTCCCACCAAAGCTAGACCTATCCAGATGAATCAGGATCTCCTCTTGGTTTGTCAAAAGGAAATAAATGATCTTTTAAAAAAGGGTCTTATTCGCAAAAGTAAGAGTTCCTGGTCTTGCTCTGCCTTTTATGTTAATAAACAAGCAGAAATAGAAAGGGGAACTCCCAGATTGGTCATTAATTACAAACCCCTCAACCAAGCTCTTTGTTGGATTAGATATCCTATCCCTAACAAAAAGGACCTTCTCAAGTGTCTTCATAACGCAAAAATATTTTCAAAATTTGACATGAAATCTGGATTTTGGCAAATCCAGATTAAAGAGAAGGATAGATACAAAACTGCCTTCACTGTCCCTTTTGGTCAATATGAATGGAACGTTATGCCTTTTGGCTTGAAAAACGCTCCTTCTGAATTCCAAAGAATCATGAATGATATATTCAATGATTATGCAAAATTCGCCATTGTCTATATTGATGATATGCTTATTTTTTCACAATCTTTTGATCAACATGTCAGACATATCAACACCTTTATTTCTATCATAAAGAAAAATGGTCTTGCTGTGTCTAAAACAAAAATCAATTTGTTTCAAACAAAAATCAGATTTTTAGGTCACAATATCCATCACGGAACTATCACTCCTATCACTAGGGCTATTGAGTTCTCGGATAAATTCCCCAATCAAATTATTGACAAAACTCAATTACAAAGGTTCCTTGGTTGTCTTAATTATGTCTCAGACTTCTTTCCACAACTAAGTAATCTCATCAAACCTCTTCATGATCGTCTAAGAAAGGATCCTCCTCCTTGGACGGATGATCACACCAAAATTGTCATACAAATCAAAGCCCAGGTTAAAGAACTACCCTGCCTTTACCTACCCAACCCTGAAGCCTTCAAAATTGTCGAAACTGATGCTTCTGATATTGGTTACGGCGGAATTTTAAAACAAAAAACTTCGGGAAAAGAACAAATCATTGCTTTCACTTCTAAACATTGGAATCCTGCCCAGCAGAATTATTCCACTATCAAAAAAGAAGTTTTGGCTATTGTGCTATCCATTTCAAAGTTCCAATCTGATCTTTTAAATCAAAAATTTCTTGTCCGTATTGATTGCAAGTCTGCAAAAGATATTTTGCAAAAGGATGTTAAAAACCTTGCATCTAAACAAATTTTTGCCAGATGGCAAGCAATTTTAAGTATATTTGATTTTGACATCGAATATCTTAAAGGTTCTGACAATTCTCTTCCTGATTATCTCACTCGTGAATATTTACAGGGAAATATTTATCCTTAAGCATGATAACTGTACCACTCTTTGTGGGAAAAACTGCTTAAATACTACCCTGGAACAAGGTAATTGTAGTGCCTATTCTAGGCACGAAAAACTGTTCCAATAACACCCTGGATTATGGTGATTGTAATACCAATATTGGTATGAAAAACTGGTCCTCCACCACCCTTGAACATGGTGATTGTAGTGTCCTTATGGACATGAAAAACTGTTCAAATTATGCTTATTTTTTACCTTTACTATTCTGCTGCTTTTCTTATTTTGCAGGGTGTAGTCAAATTATTCGTTGGAGGCAATTTTCAAAACATAGCATAATTGTGTGGCCATAATTGGCGCAAGCATGGGGACCCCCACCCCTTGGAAATTTCGACCATGGTCTCCCATTATCTTGTTTCCAATATTTTAATCTTGCACTTTATGATTGCTTCTACTTTTGCATTGGATGCCGCATAGTTCAAGTCACTTGCCCTTGGATTCTGTACAGTGCAGGTCATTTAGTGCACAGTACCGGTTGAGTAACCGGTTACTATTCATTTTTTCCATCTATTTAATCGTGCCATAAGCTTGTGTTAAGACACACACACAAAAATTTTAGAAACCAGAGCACTTGTAATCTTCTTCTTCTTCTCTTCTTCAATCTTCAATATTGTAACTCATAGATAGTTCTTACTATCTCAATCAATCAAAGTAACTCATAGATAGTACATGGAAGGTTTTACCTCCTAATCTATCTCGTGAGTTTTAATTATCTTTAGTTTATTTGTTGCATTCCGTATGCTACCTACTTCCCCTCCGTCTCTTTAATTTAATCCCCTTCTCCTGATTCCGAACCCCTCTTGGTATCAGAGCCAGATGGTGGAAGTAGGAATGTAGATATTAACTTTGAACTGTTGGTTACTTATCTGGGTTATGCTTTGCAGTTAATTATATTTTGTCCATAATCATATAAGTGCCTGTTATGGATATTAATTCAAAGTTAAAAAATTTTCTAAATGTTACACTATTAGTATACTCTTTGACTATGGCTAGCATTGTTCAGGCCAGTTCACTGGTGTATTTTCAAGGAAATTTCTGAGAGCCTCACAAACGTGGCCAATGTCTGTTGTGAGCAGTACCAGATATCTGAGAAATCCCATAGTCAATCAGCTTACTATTTTATAACATATGAACATAAAAGGTGATTGAATAAGAAAATTATTCGTCTATGTTTATATTTTGCAAAGATTTACTTTTGATCTTAAAACAATTTGTCAAAGTGTGTTGGCATATGTTTAAATTGAACTTTTCCTAAGTTATATTTTGTAAACGTATTCTGTGCTTTTGATCAAGAACATCTTCAACTTTTTCAAAACCATGTTTTACTTACTCTTTTAACATTATAGGATTTTGAAGGAATACTTGGAAATCTCGCTAAGCGACGAACGGCATAACGAATGCGTAAGACTCGCGAGTGATAGAGCAGCTACCTTGCCGCCAAGAGAGATGTTGTATTCTTGAAACTATCTTGGTGTTTAAAAGAAAGTAAAACAGAAAGCAGTTTGTTTATTGATCACTTGTCCGTCAGAATCAAGCTCAAAATATAATTTAATGGTCCAAATTAGATATATTTCAGTATTTACTTTACTTATTGTTTTCTGAATAAAAGGATTTCACTCTGAAGTATAAATTAGATAATAATTCTTTTATCCAAGTTTTAATATCCTGCACTTGGCCTTGTTATGATCTTTAGACAAAACATGTTTAAATCCCCAGCATAATCTAGAAAGTAATTACTAGTTCATATTTTAATATTTATATTTCTAATGAAACCAAGTGAAGGCAGTGATGCTTACGGGTGAGGAAGAATTTTTATTAAGATGTTTAAAAGTTTTTCTTCTCGTTTTTCTTGCAAACCCTCATCCTCATCTTCATCTTCTAGTCAATCTTTATCAAACAAAATCTTCAAAGAAGAAATACGTTTTGAAGATATCAATCAAGATCTTGATAATTGGGATATTCCAAAAATATCCCATAAAGATCTTTATCAAAATCAAAAATCTTTCTTTTCCAAAACTGATTTTATTGTCAGAACAGTAGAACAGAAAATCATACTCCGCAAAGATGATGAAGAATTTCATCTTCTTTCTGAAAAAAGTATGAAAGATCATAAGGCTAAGAACTTCAACTACCTACACATCGGAAGTGTTCAGGTAGGCATGAAGCCTCTTACCAGAGAATCACTTAACGTTGCAGTTTTGCTCTGTTTAAGAGATGCTCGCCATAATCAGTTTCATGACTCTTTATTAGGAACTGTTGAAACTAGCCTAATTCATGGACCAATCTTTTTTAATTGCTTCCCAGATTTAACTGTCAGTCTGGATGATAAGAACATCCTTGATGTTCTTTATCTTAATGTCAAGTGTCACGGCTATGACATGAAGGAAGGATCTGTCCCTATCACTTTGATATACAGAATTCATTACAAAGTAATGAACTCTATCAGGTCCAATTTCCTTAAAACTAAATGCCACAAATCAGGAGAAACAACTTTGTTTCTTACTGACCAATCTAAAGCCAATATTATGGTACCTAAAACCATACAATGGAGTGATATTACACTTCCTGAAACCTGGACCCTAGATAAAGCTGCCCCTACAGCACCTAGGATAACACCAGAATTCCAGGATGTTATTCAGCATCAATCTGGAAGAGTTGATCTTGTTTTTAACAGAAGTAACTCCTTCACTATCCCTAGGTCCCTCAGATCTGAAGAAGACTTCAGAACGGCTATGTCCAGAGGATCTTTCTCTAGAAGATCCTTCTCTGTAGCTAGAGAATCCTCCAAACCTCAGATAGGAACCTCCCATGATGGTTCCACTATCCACCTACAGGGCTTTGAAACCACAACCCCTGTAAAAACCTCCTATCAGAAAGAGGAGGAAGACCATAGGTCTATTCAATCTCCAACCTATTCCTCCCTTAATAATCCTTATGATGAAGTCTAAATTCATCATGGATAAGGAATCCCTAAGAAAAGAATTTTATTCTGAGGAATGGTCTCCTCATAGGAAATGGTTCTTTTCTCAGTATCAGGGACACAAACGTAAAGCAATCCAAGAGAAATTCTATGAATTTCTCAGAAAAACCCAACATAATATCCCTTTCTTTAAATGGTTTAAAGATTATGCTTTTAGGAAAGGTATCAATTATCCTTTTCAATCCATTTTATCTGATAGGAAACAAGATGTCCCTATTGTCCCCTCTAAACATCCCAATGATGCCTTAGAACAAACTAAGAATGTTTTAGGTATCCCTACCCAGATAGAGAGACCTATTACCAAACCAGTTCTTCAGCAAACCAATAATGAAGAACTCTTAGCTAGAATCTATGAGCAATTAAACCTTCTTAAAGATATGGCTCTTAAACCTAAAAGCAATGGCTCTATAAACACGGTAACCAGAAATCCTTTTGATGAAAGAAAGGTTATCTGCTTCAAATGTGACAATTTTGGCCATATTGCCAGAAAATGTCCTAATCAACCCAAACCTGGTTATATACCAAAGCCCTACATTAGGAAAAAAGACAAGAAACCCAACACCCGGGCTAAGTCTCAAATCACAGAAATTTGTTGCACTTGCAATAAAAGAAAACCTGAGATTTCTCCCATCAACCAACCTGCTAAGAAGAAGCATAGTAGACCTAATAAGCAGGTTACCTGCTTCATTTGTGGTAAAATAGGTCACAAAACCAAAAGTTGCTGGGTCATTAGAAAGCTCAGTACTTTTAATATTGATCCTAGTACCAAAAAAAGAATTAAGCTCTTCTGCAGAGATGACAAACCCCATAAGTACAATAGGATTTTATCTGAGCTTAAGAATCTTGAGCTCAAACCTAAGATTAAAACCAAAATCTACAATTGGTTAGATTATTATTTTGATAAACCAGAATCTGGGTTTATTGACCTAGCTTCTGCCATTTGCAGATTCAATATCTCCATTTCATCCATTATTACCAACTTTGAAAATAGAGTTATCTGGGAATCCCCAGCTCTGCTTTTTTCTTTTCATGTTCATAATTTTGGTATTAATGTTTATTATCTGGGGCAACCCTTTATGTTTAATCATCCAGGTAAATCTTTTAATAAGGTTCAAAAAATTTGCTCCAAAATCAATTTTAACTCTGGTATAAGCATCAGAGCTAAGACCCAGGAGGAAATGATAGATGTTACTTGTGATATGGTTAATTACGCTGTCTCACAAGAAATTCTTGACTCCTATAATCTTGCTAGAAATTTTCATGAAAAATTTCTAATAATTAATCTTTTTATGTCTAAAAACCAAATGGTGGGAATTTTAGACAATTTATTTCATTATAATAATCATATTGATTATGTTACTATAGAGATTGTAATCAAAATATTACTAACTGGATCATCTTTGATTATTTTCAGGGCTTCGATCAAAATGACCACCAGGGCTTCCTCCTCAAGAGGAAGAGGAAGAGGAAAAGGTAAAAACCCTATGATCTCTACAGGGCCTTCCACCCTAAACCTATCTGGAAACCAATCTGGGCATTCCTCTCAGAATACCCAAAGCCAAATTAAACAGGCAAAATCTGACTATGCCTTTCCAATCCAAACCCTCCTGACTTTTCAGGAACAAGGGTTAACCAATCTTCCCTCTAGAACTTGGGCTAGTATAGCTGAGGATAGTGATCATGATCTCCCTGCCTTGGACCTAGCTATTCAAACCCAAAAATCCCAACAATTGCAGATTAACCCAAAATCTCAGGTTACCTCTGCCCAAAATCGGTCAAATTTGGTTATTAATACCAACCCGATTACCCCTGCTCAAACCCAGTATGTCCCAAAAGAAAGCTTTTTCTTTGTGGCTCATATTGAACCAGAATTCTGGAATGAAAATCCCAACAAGATCCCTCCAAAAATCTTTCCACCTCAATCCCATTTCTTACCTTTTACTCCAAATAAAACCCAGAAATTTTATGAGTTTATTCTCATAGATACTGAGTCAATATCCCTCAAACATTATAGGGATCCTAAGGATGATGCTGTCATCACCCATTCAACCCTTCAAATTCTAAATATTCTGACACCCTCAGCATTTGGGCCAAATCCAAACAGCACAAAGAAATTTTCCCAGCTCTTTGACCCTATGGGTTATAATTATTGGGATTATATCAAAGCTTGGGATTATATTATCCTAGGTTTACAAAACAAAATTCTTAAACATTCTTGGTTGATCTATTTCAAAAAGAAAACCAAGTATTCTTTCCCTAATTGGTTCCTTCAATGGTGGGATTTCTTTGGCCCTTGCCCAGAAATCTTTCCCACTGAAGTCCAAGAAGGATTTCAAATATTTTCAAAAAGATTTAACAAAGATCTTACTAATTATCCAATCACTTTAAATTTTTATGCCACTTTTTCATTATCATGGATATTTTCATGGCAATATAAAACTGGGTATTTTCATCATCCAAAGACTTTATTGTCTTTATACAAACAAGGGTTTGTCAAATGGTGGCCTCGTTTTGATGCCTCTGCTGCATCTCCTGCGGGTGTGACCAATTGGTTTAAAACCAACCCAAAGGCTTTGCAAGTTGCTAACCCAGAAACTTGTAAATTTTTAAATCAAAAAGCTAGAATTTCTGCAGCTCTTGCAGCTTCTACCTCTGAAGATGATATTCTGGAAAAACTTCAGAATGTCATGAAACTTCTTCAAGACCAATCTGGAGCTAAGGATGCCCCTTCATCTTCAAAAAAGGACAATAAGATGAAACAGATTCTTGTCTCATCTTCTTCCTCCTCTCCAAAAGATTTCTCTGAGGAAGGTGGCTTTGATTATTATTCTGATGATCTTTGCTGATCCCCTTGGGAATTTTAATCATAAACTTATTTTATAAATTTCCTTTCTTGTTGGTCTTCATTGATCCTCATGAAAGCTTCAAATTTATTTTCAAATTTTATCCTTACCCTAGAACATGGTAATTGTAGTGTCTATATTAGACATGAAAAACTGTTCCAATAACACCCTGGATCATGGTGATAGTAGTACCGTTATTGGTATGAAAAACTGATCTTACACCACCCTGAACATGGTGATTGTAGTGTCTGCTTCAGGCATGAAAAACTGTCCAATTTTTAAAATCTAACCTTTTATCAAGCTCTGTTGTTTCTCAGTTTGCAGGAACACGACAAATTTCATCATAGCAAGACTTAGTGGACGTTTTCCACCCACTATTTTGTCAAGTTCTCATCATAATCAAAGATTCTTGCTTTAAACAAATCTTTGTGGTCAATCCATGGGGACCCCTTGTCTCCCACCATCTTTTGGCATTTTGGAATCCAAGGTTCCATTATTGCTCAGGTCTTGTGTACTTATCGCTGCTGCTGCACAGTTCAAGTCAGATGCTCTTGGATTCTGTACAGTGCAAGTCATTTAGTGCACAGTGCCGGTTTAGTAACCGGTTACTATTCAATTTTTCAATCTATTTAATCGTGCCATAAGCTTGTGTTAAGACACACACACAAAAATTTTAGAAACACTATCATCTCTACTTCTCTCTTGTTCTAGTGAGAAGCCAGAGCACTTGTAATCTTCTTCTTCTCTTCTTCAATCTTCAATATTGTAACTCATAGATAGTTCTTACTATCTCAATCAATCAAAGTAACTCATAGATAGTACATGGAAGGTTTTACCTCCTAATCTATCTCGTGAGTTTTAATTATCTTTAGTTTATTTGTTGCATTCCGTATGCTACCTACTTCCCCTCTGTCTCTTTAATTTAATCCCCTTCTCCTGATTCCGAACCCCTCTTGGTATCAGAGCCAGATGGTGGAAGTAGGAATGTAGATATTAACTTTGAACTGTTGGTTACTTATCTGGGTTATGCTTTGCAGTTAATTATATTTTGTCCATAATCATATAAGTGCCTGTTATAGATATTAATTCAAAGTTAAAATTTTTTCTAAATGTTACACTATTAGTATACTCTTTGACTATGGCTAGCATTGTTCAGGCCAGTTCACTGGTGTATTTTCAAGGAAATTTCTGAGAGCCTCACAAACGTGGCCAATGTCTGTTGTGAGCAGTACCAGATATCTGAGAAATCCCATAGTCAATCAGCTTACTATTTTATAACATATGAACATAAAAGGTGATTGAATAAGAAAATTATTCGTCTATGTTTATATTTTGCAAAGATTTACTTTTGATCTTAAAACAATTTGTCAAAGTGTGTTGGCATATGTTTAAATTGAACTTTTCCTAAGTTATATTTTGTGAACGTATTCTGTGCTTTTGATCAAGAACATCTTCAACTTTTTCAAAACCATGTTTTACTTACTCTTTTAACATTATAGGATTTTGAAAGAATACTTGGAAATCTCGCTAAGCGACGAACGGCATAACGAATGCGTAAGACTCGCGAGTGATAGAGCAGCTACCTTGCCGCCAAGAGAGATGTTGTATTCTTGAAACTATCTTGGTGTTTAAAAGAAAGTAAAACAGAAAACAGTTTGTTTATTGATCACTTGTCTGTCAGAATCAAGCTCAAAATATAATTTAATGGTCCAAATTAAATATATTTCAGTATTTACTTTACTTATTGTTTTCTGAGTAAAAGGATTTCACTCTGAAGTATAAATTAGATAATAATTCTTTTATCCAAGTTTTAATATCCTGCACTTGGCCTTGATATGATCTTAGAACAAAACACGTTTAAATCCCCAGCATAATCTAGAAAGTAGTTACTAGTTCATATTTTAATATTTATATTTCTAATGAAACCAAGTGAAGGCGATGATGCTTATGGGTGAGGAATTATACAAAAAATTCTGTAAAAACCACTTTTTATACTGCTTTCCTCACTCTCTCAGACATGTCTTTTATTGCTATGCCTTTATCAGAAAATCAATTTTCCAAAAATAACAATCAAGATCTTAGTAAAGGTCTTACCAATCAAGAACTTTGCAAAGATCTTATCAACAATCAAACTTCTTTTGTCATAGATAAAATTTCCCTCAAAAAGGAATTTTATTCTGAAGAATGGTCTCTTCACAGAGAATGGTTCTTCAAACAATATCAAGGGAAAAATAGAAAATCCATTCAGGAAAAATTCTATAAATTTCTTGAAAATGTCAAATACAATATTCCTTTTTTTGATTGGTTTCATGCGTATACCATCAAGAAGAATATCAATTATCCCTTCCAGGATGACATTATTGGAAGAAAAATCGTGGATGTCATCACTATATGGCATCTAAAAGATGGTCAAAAGGTCCAATCAGAATTACCTCCTAAAGGCCCTTTTACCCTTAATATTCAAAACCAATCTGCCCCTGTCTTGGCTGCCCCCTTTAAAGCTAGACCTGATAATGAACCCATAACAGCCAGAGATATCAAAGATCTCATGGAACAATCTAACTATACAAACAAATACCTCCAAGCACTAGGAGACTCCAAATCAAGTAGAAACGATGATGCCTCCCCTAAAACTGAGTCATCTTATTCTTCTGCTAAAATTGAGAAACCCCTATTCAATCCCTATAGGGTATCCAAAACCTTTAAAAAGGCCTTCAAGCAAGAAGGTCATATCAAAAGAGAAGTTGATGAAACCAGAGATGAAATCCTGGAGAAAATCAATGAACATTTAACTCTCCTCAAAACAACAATCCCTGATACGCCTTCTCCTCATACCCCTAGGAAAAGCATCAATATGATAAATGAGACCTCTTCTGATCATTCAGAAGATGCCTCTCCTAAGAATAAAGTCAGTCCAATCATTTACAATCCTAAAAACAAATGGCGTAGAGAAACCAAGCTTTACTACCCTAGGGCCACTGCTCCTGACCTTCTCTTAGAAGAAAAGGAAACCAATTTCAAAAGTTTCAGTGCTAACAATGTTTATGAATGGAACATTGATGGAGAAAATGAGTATGGCATAACCAAAATCCTCCAAAATCTGACTATGGTTGCCACTGCTTATGAAACTTCCAACAACTGCTCAGAAGACATGATCGTAGAAATCCTCATTGCAGGATTCTGTGGTCAGCTTAAAGGTTGGTGGGATAATTACCTCAATGATGAGGATAAGCAATCTATCCTTACTGCTATCAAAAGGGAACCCAACGGAGAACCCATCCTTGAAAATGGGATTCAAATTCCTGATGCAGTTAACACCTTGATCTTCACCATTGCCCAACACTTTGTAGGAGACCCTTCCTTGATTAAGGATAGATCTGCAGAGTTGTTGTCTAATCTTAGGTGCAAAACCCTCGGTGATTTTAGATGGTATAAGGACACATTCCTTACAAGAGTCTATACCAGGGAAGATAGCCAACAAGCCTTCTGGAAGGAGAAATTCCTTGCAGGCCTCCCTAAATCTTTAGGTGATAAGGTTAGAGATAAAGTGCGCAATCAGGACCCCAATGGAAATATCCCCTATCAGCAATTAAGTTATGGTCAGCTTATTGCTATCATCCAAAGAGTTGCTTTAAAAATTTGTCAAGACGACAAAATTCAGCAACAGTTATCCAAAGAAAAGGCTCAAAATCGCAAAGACTTAGGAACCTTCTACGAACAATTCGGCCTCCCTTGCATCAAAAGAACCAAAGCCAAACCAAAACCTATCAACACCTTACCTAGACCTGACTATTACAAGGAAAGGCATGATAGGAAACCTAGGCCAAGGATTACTGGTCAATTTACCAAAAATCATTATGAGAATAATGATAAAAACCCCATCATCTGCTTCAAATGTGGTAAACCAGGGCATATTAGTAGAAATTGTAGAGTTATAAACAAACTCAAAGTTCTTAATCTTGGTTCAGACATTGAAAGCAAGATTAACAATTTATTAGCCCAATCTTCAGGAGAATCCTCGGATCAACCATCTGAGAAAATAAATCAAATTCAGGATGATGATTTATCTAATTCTGATTCCTCTAATAGCATCAATGTTCTCACCAAAGAACAAGATCTTCTCCTTGAAGCCATAAATGCCATTCCTGACCCCCAGGAAAGGGAAAAGTATCTCAAGAAGCTTAAGTCTACTCTTGAGACTAAACCTCCCAAAAGCCCTTTAGTAACCAATAAGTATAATCTCAAGGATACCTTCAAAAGGTTGGAGAAAACCAGTATTAAACCTGTTACTATCCAAGATCTTCAGTATGAGATCAACAACTTAAAAGTTGAGGTCAATAAACTAAAAGAAAAACAGGCTAATCACCAGTCCATTATTGACCATTGGAATAATCATGAAACCAATTCCTCTTCAAGTGTCCCTGACTCTGATAAGGAAGCGGATTCAGATTTCTTAGGGCTGATCAATTATGTAAAAATTCAAAAATTTTACATAAATGTCAAAATTATTATCAAAGATTTTATTTTTGAAACTGTTGCCTTGTTTGACACAGGTGCAGATTCAAATTGTATTTTAGAGGGTCTTATCCCAACAAAATACTTTGAAAAAACCTCTGAACAACTTAGTGCTGCAAATGGTACTAAGTTAAGAATCAATTACAAATTGTCTTCAGCTATCATCGAAAACAACAATTTCAAAATTGATACCTCATTTCTTCTTGTCAAAGATTTGAAAAATCAGGTAATTTTAGGAACTCCGTTCATAAGATCATTTTTTCCTTTTCAAATAACTGAAGAAGGTATCATAACCCAGCATTTGGGACAACCAATCATTTTTAAGTTTTTAAGAAAACCTTTTGTCAGAAACTTAAATCCAATTTCTTACAAAGAAAATCAAATCAATTTTTTAAAAGATGAAATTACTTTTAGAAATATCGATTACCAATTACTCAAAAGGGAAAATCAATTCAAAATTAAGAGTCTTTTAGAGCAAATACAATCCACTATTTGTTCTGATCTTCCTAATGCTTTCTGGGAAAGAAAACGTCATGTTGTGGAACTTCCTTATGAAAAGGATTTTCATGAAAGGCAAATTCCCACCAAAGCTAGACCTATCCAGATGAATCAGGATCTCCTCTTGGTTTGTCAAAAGGAAATAAATGATCTTTTAAAAAAGGGTCTTATTCGCAAAAGTAAGAGTTCCTGGTCTTGCTCTGCCTTTTATGTTAATAAACAAGCAGAAATAGAAAGGGGAACTCCCAGATTGGTCATTAATTACAAACCCCTCAACCAAGCTCTTTGTTGGATTAGATATCCTATCCCTAACAAAAAGGACCTTCTCAAGTGTCTTCATAACGCAAAAATATTTTCAAAATTTGACATGAAATCTGGATTTTGGCAAATCCAGATTAAAGAGAAGGATAGATACAAAACTGCCTTCACTGTCCCTTTTGGTCAATATGAATGGAACGTTATGCCTTTTGGCTTGAAAAACGCTCCTTCTGAATTCCAAAGAATCATGAATGATATATTCAATGATTATGCAAAATTCGCCATTGTCTATATTGATGATGTGCTTATTTTTTCACAATCTTTTGATCAACATGTCAGACATATCAACACCTTTATTTCTATCATAAAGAAAAATGGTCTTGCTGTGTCTAAAACAAAAATCAATTTGTTTCAAACAAAAATCAGATTTTTAGGTCACAATATCCATCACGGAACTATCACTCCTATCACTAGGGCTATTGAGTTCTCGGATAAATTCCCCAATCAAATTATTGACAAAACTCAATTACAAAGGTTCCTTGGTTGTCTTAATTATGTCTCAGACTTCTTTCCACAACTAAGTAATCTCATCAAACCTCTTCATGATCGTCTAAGAAAGGATCCTCCTCCTTGGACAGATGATCACACCAAAATTGTCATACAAATCAAAGCCCAGGTTAAAGAACTACCCTGCCTTTACCTACCCAACCCTGAAGCCTTCAAAATTGTCGAAACTGATACTTCTGATATTGTTTACGGCGGAATTTTAAAACAAAAAACTTCGGGAAAAGAACAAATCATTGCTTTCACTTCTAAACATTGGAATCCTGCCCAGCAGAATTATTCCACTATCAAAAAAGAAGTTTTGGCTATTGTGCTATCCATTTCAAAGTTCCAATCTGATCTTTTAAATCAAAAATTTCTTGTCCGTATTGATTGCAAGTCTGCAAAAGATATTTTGCAAAAGGATGTTAAAAACCTTGCATCTAAACAAATTTTTGCCAGATGGCAAGCAATTTTAAGTATATTTGATTTTGACATCGAATATCTTAAAGGTTCTGACAATTCTCTTCCTGATTATCTCACTCGTGAATATTTACAGGGAAATATTTATCCTTAAGCATGATAACTGTACCACTCTTTGTGGGAAAAACTGCTTAAATACTACCCTGGAACAAGGTAATTGTAGTGCCTATTCTAGGCACGAAAAACTGTTCCAATAACACCCTGGATTATGGTGATTGTAATACCAATATTGGTATGAAAAACTGGTCCTCCACCACCCTTGAACATGGTGATTGTAGTGTCCTTATGGACATGAAAAACTGTTCAAATTATGCTTATTTTTTACCTTTACTATTCTGCTGCTTTTCTTATTTTGCAGGGTGTAGTCAAATTATTCGTTGGAGGCAATTTTCAAAACATAGCATAATTGTGTGGCCATAATTGGCGCAAGCATGGGGACCCCCACCCCTTGGAAATTTCGACCATGGTCTCCCATTATCTTGTTTCCAATATTTTAATCTTGCACTTTATGATTGCTTCTACTTTTGCATTGGATGCCGCATAGTTCAAGTCACTTGCCCTTGGATTCTGTACAGTGCAGGTCATTTAGTGCACAGTACCGGTTTAGTAACCGGTTACTATTCATTTTTTCCATCTATTTAATCGTGCCATAAGCTTGTGTTAAGACACACACACAAAAATTTTAGAAACCAGAGCACTTGTAATCTTCTTCTTCTTCTCTTCTTCAATCTTCAATATTGTAACTCATAGATATTTCTTACTATCTCAATCAATCAAAGTAACTCATAGATAGTACATGGAAGGTTTTACCTCCTAATCTATCTCGTGAGTTTTAATTATCTTTAGTTTATTTGTTGCATTCCGTATGCTACCTACTTCCCCTCCGTCTCTTTAATTTAATCCCCTTCTCCTGATTCCGAACCCCTCTTGGTATCAGAGCCAGATGGTGGAAGTAGGAATGTAGATATTAACTTTGAACTGTTGGTTACTTATCTGGGTTATGCTTTGCAGTTAATTATATTTTGTCCATAATCATATAAGTGCCTGTTATGGATATTAATTCAAAGTTAAAAATTTTTCTAAATGTTACACTATTAGTATACTCTTTGACTATGGCTAGCATTGTTCAGGCCAGTTCACTGGTGTATTTTCAAGGAAATTTCTGAGAGCCTCACAAACGTGGCCAATGTCTGTTGTGAGCAGTACCAGATATCTGAGAAATCCCATAGTCAATCAGCTTACTATTTTATAACATATGAACATAAAAGGTGATTGAATAAGAAAATTATTCGTCTATGTTTATATTTTGCAAAGATTTACTTTTGATCTTAAAACAATTTGTCAAAGTGTGTTGGCATATGTTTAAATTGAACTTTTCCTAAGTTATATTTTGTAAACGTATTCTGTGCTTTTGATCAAGAACATCTTCAACTTTTTCAAAACCATGTTTTACTTACTCTTTTAACATTATAGGATTTTGAAGGAATACTTGGAAATCTCGCTAAGCGACGAACGGCATAACGAATGCGTAAGACTCGCGAGTGATAGAGCAGCTACCTTGCCGCCAAGAGAGATGTTGTATTCTTGAAACTATCTTGGTGTTTAAAAGAAAGTAAAACAGAAAGCAGTTTGTTTATTGATCACTTGTCCGTCAGAATCAAGCTCAAAATATAATTTAATGGTCCAAATTAGATATATTTCAGTATTTACTTTACTTATTGTTTTCTGAATAAAAGGATTTCACTCTGAAGTATAAATTAGATAATAATTCTTTTATCCAAGTTTTAATATCCTGCACTTGGCCTTGTTATGATCTTTAGACAAAACATGTTTAAATCCCCAGCATAATCTAGAAAGTAGTTACTAGTTCATATTTTAATATTTATATTTCTAATGAAACCAAGTGAAGGCAGTGATGCTTACGGGTGAGGAAGAATTTTTATTAAGATGTTTAAAAGTTTTTCTTCTCGTTTTTCTTGCAAACCCTCATCCTCATCTTCATCTTCTAGTCAATCTTTATCAAACAAAATCTTCAAAGAAGAAATACGTTTTGAAGATATCAATCAAGATCTTGATAATTGGGATATTCCAAAAATATCCCATAAAGATCTTTATCAAAATCAAAAATCTTTCTTTTCCAAAACTGATTTTATTGTCAGAACAGTAGAACAGAAAATCATACTCCGCAAAGATGATGAAGAATATTATCTTCTTTCTGAAAAAAGTATGAAAGATCATAAGGCTAAGAACTTCAACTACCTACACATCGGAAGTGTTCAGGTAGGCATGAAGCCTCTTACCAGAGAATCACTTAACGTTGCAGTTTTGCTCTGTTTAAGAGATGCTCGCCATAATCAGTTTCATGACTCTTTATTAGGAACTGTTGAAACTAGCCTAATTCATGGACCAATCTTTTTTAATTGCTTCCCAGATTTAACTGTCAGTCTGGATGATAAGAACATCCTTGATGTTCTTTATCTTAATGTCAAGTGTCACGGCTATGACATGAAGGAAGGATCTGTCCCTATCACTTTGATATACAGAATTCATTACAAAGTAATGAACTCTATCAGGTCCAATTTCCTTAAAACTAAATGCCACAAATCAGGAGAAACAACTTTGTTTCTTACTGACCAATCTAAAGCCAATATTATGGTACCTAAAACCATACAATGGAGTGATATTACACTTCCTGAAACCTGGACCCTAGATAAAGCTGCCCCTACAGCACCTAGGATAACACCAGAATTCCAGGATGTTATTCAGCATCAATCTGGAAGAGTTGATCTTGTTTTTAACAGAAGTAACTCCTTCACTATCCCTAGGTCCCTCAGATCTGAAGAAGACTTCAGAACGGCTATGTCCAGAGGATCTTTCTCTAGAAGATCCTTCTCTGTAGCTAGAGAATCCTCCAAACCTCAGATAGGAACCTCCCATGATGGTTCCACTATCCACCTACAGGGCTTTGAAACCACAACCCCTGTAAAAACCTCCTATCAGAAAGAGGAGGAAGACCATAGGTCTATTCAATCTCCAACCTATTCCTCCCTTAATAATCCTTATGATGAAGTCTAAATTCATCATGGATAAGGAATCCCTAAGAAAAGAATTTTATTCTGAGGAATGGTCTCCTCATAGGAAATGGTTCTTTTCTCAGTATCAGGGACACAAACGTAAAGCAATCCAAGAGAAATTCTATGAATTTCTCAGAAAAACCCAACATAATATCCCTTTCTTTAAATGGTTTAAAGATTATGCTTTTAGGAAAGGTATCAATTATCCTTTTCAATCCATTTTATCTGATAGGAAACAAGATGTCCCTATTGTCCCTGATAAGTCCAAAAATAGAGTGTTTTTAATGTTTAATTTGAATAAATATTGTGGGAATTTAGTTCCATTATTGAACTATTTTACTACAAGTTATTAGTTTTATTTTCAGGGATTACAATTGAAGAAAGAATGAACATTGCATGAAGAATAGGCCAAGAATCAGAAGAGAATAAAAGAAGGTGCAAAGCAAGGAAGAATAGTGCAAAACAAGGAGAAAAATAGTGCCAAGATACAAGGAATATAGCATGGACCGTGCCACAACTCGTGCTCAACCGAAAAGCCAAGGAATTTTAGCCAGAAATGTTGCACGCCCCGTGCAGAAGCAGCACGATCCGTGCTGTTCAAGTTGGTTGCTGAAAAGTCAGTTTTAAAGTGCACCTGAAACATTGCACGACCCGTGCTAATGTTGCACGACCCGTGCAGACCTTAAAATCTCCAGTTTCGCTTGTTTTCTCACTTAGCACGACCCGTGCCAATGTTGCACGGACCGTGCAACTCTTCAGGACCCAGAAAACAGTTTCAAAACTGTTTTCTTTCTCTCTTTATGGACTTTATTGTATTTGATGCGAATTGATCAGCTTGTCTACTGATCCTAGCCTATAAATAGGACCTTATTTCAGTTGTAATCTCACCTTTGCATACTTGAAATTTACACTCAAAGTTTATCTAAGTTTTTGCTCTCATTTTAGTTCTTGTTTACTTGTTTTCTTTTACTTTCTTGTTCTTTATTTTTCTGCCATTTATCTTCTAGCACTTTTACATTTCAGTTCTCTATTGCTTTCTTTACATTCTTGTCATTTACATTCTGTTATTTATTTTTATGTCATTTTCTTTTATGTCATTCTCTTCTACTCCCTTGTCTACTATGATCATGTGTGAGTAGACTTCTTTAGTCTTGGGATTGTGGGACACAATCCAATGATGGGTCCCTAAACAAATCCAAGACTAAACTCTATCTTATTTAGAACTTGAATTTTAATCTAATTCCATAGAACTGAATTTTATAAAACAAATATCAAACGAAGTACCGAGAGGTGAAGTTTGATATTGGAACAAATGGAATTAGACAAGGCAAAGCAAAGCATGAGAATAGCATTGCTAGCTTTGGGACAATAAGGTTGTGCTTAATAGGTCTCTGCGATGATCAACCATGAGAATAGGTTTGATCATTGTTTCGAGACACGTTCTTGCATTCCGAGAGGAAGCTTGAATTACACCAAAAGAATACCTTGTCCTTAAAACAATTTCAAAATAAGATAGAGAATAGTTAAAGGGTTGTTTATTTCCATCATTGTGATCTAACCATGATCCCAAGGCGTCTTTTATTCCTGAATTTCAATTAATCAAAAATCTCTTCTACAAATCATTCTTTTAGCTAATCACAATCGAAAACAAAATCGGTAATTACAAAGTCTCTGTGGGATCGATATTTTTACTACGCGATAGAACCGTGCACTTGCGGCCTATCAGTCCCCTCTAAACATCCCAATGATGCCTTAGAACAAACTAAGAATGTTTTAGGTATCCCTACCCAGATAGAGAGACCTATTACCAAACCAGTTCTTCAGCAAACCAATAATGAAGAACTCTTAGCTAGAATCTATGAGCAATTAAACCTTCTTAAAGATATGGCTCTTAAACCTAAAAGCAATGGCTCTATAAACACGGTAACCAGAAATCCTTTTGATGAAAGAAAGGTTATCTGCTTCAAATGTGACAATTTTGGCCATATTGCCAGAAAATGTCCTAATCAACCCAAACCTGGTTATATACCAAAGCCCTACATTAGGAAAAAAGACAAGAAACCCAACACCCGGGCTAAGTCTCAAATCACAGAAATTTGTTGCACTTGCAATAAAAGAAAACCTGAGATTTCTCCCATCAACCAACCTGCTAAGAAGAAGCATAGTAGACCTAATAAGCAGGTTACCTGCTTCATTTGTGGTAAAATAGGTCACAAAACCAAAAGTTGCTGGGTCATTAGAAAGCTCAGTACTTTTAATATTGATCCTAGTACCAAAAAAAGAATTAAGCTCTTCTGCAGAGATGACAAACCCCATAAGTACAATAGGATTTTATCTGAGCTTAAGAATCTTGAGCTCAAACCTAAGATTAAAACCAAAATCTACAATTGGTTAGATTATTATTTTGATAAACCAGAATCTGGGTTTATTGACCTAGCTTCTGCCATTTGCAGATTCAATATCTCCATTTCATCCATTATTACCAACTTTGAAAATAGAGTTATCTGGGAATCCCCAGCTCTGCTTTTTTCTTTTCATGTTCATAATTTTGGTATTAATGTTTATTATCTGGGGCAACCCTTTATGTTTAATCATCCAGGTAAATCTTTTAATAAGGTTCAAAAAATTTGCTCCAAAATCAATTTTAACTCTGGTATAAGCATCAGAGCTAAGACCCAGGAGGAAATGATAGATGTTACTTGTGATATGGTTAATTACGCTGTCTCACAAGAAATTCTTGACTCCTATAATCTTGCTAGAAATTTTCATGAAAAATTTCTAATAATTAATCTTTTTATGTCTAAAAACCAAATGGTGGGAATTTTAGACAATTTATTTCATTATAATAATCATATTGATTATGTTACTATAGAGATTGTAATCAAAATATTACTAACTGGATCATCTTTGATTATTTTCAGGGCTTCGATCAAAATGACCACCAGGGCTTCCTCCTCAAGAGGAAGAGGAAGAGGAAAAGGTAAAAACCCTATGATCTCTACAGGGCCTTCTACCCTAAACCTATCTGGAAACCAATCTGGGCATTCCTCTCAGAATACCCAAAGCCAAATTAAACAGGCAAAATCTGACTATGCCTTTCCAATCCAAACCCTCCTGACTTTTCAGGAACAAGGGTTAACCAATCTTCCCTCTAGAACTTGGGCTAGTATAGCTGAGGATAGTGATCATGATCTCCCTGCCTTGGACCTAGCTATTCAAACCCAAAAATCCCAACAATTGCAGATTAACCCAAAATCTCAGGTTACCTCTGCCCAAAATCGGTCAAATTTGGTTATTAATACCAACCCGATTACCCCTGCTCAAACCCAGTATGTCCCAAAAGAAAGCTTTTTCTTTGTGGCTCATATTGAACCAGAATTCTGGAATGAAAATCCCAACAAGATCCCTCCAAAAATCTTTCCACCTCAATCCCATTTCTTACCTTTTACTCCAAATAAAACCCAGAAATTTTATGAGTTTATTCTCATAGATACTGAGTCAATATCCCTCAAACATTATAGGGATCCTAAGGATGATGCTGTCATCACCCATTCAACCCTTCAAATTCTAAATATTCTGACACCCTCAGCATTTGGGCCAAATCCAAACAGCACAAAGAAATTTTCCCAGCTCTTTGACCCTATGGGTTATAATTATTGGGATTATATCAAAGCTTGGGATTATATTATCCTAGGTTTACAAAACAAAATTCTTAAACATTCTTGGTTGATCTATTTCAAAAAGAAAACCAAGTATTCTTTCCCTAATTGGTTCCTTCAATGGTGGGATTTCTTTGGCCCTTGCCCAGAAATCTTTCCCACTGAAGTCCAAGAAGGATTTCAAATATTTTCAAAAAGATTTAACAAAGATCTTACTAATTATCCAATCACTTTAAATTTTTATGCCACTTTTTCATTATCATGGATATTTTCATGGCAATATAAAACTGGGTATTTTCATCATCCAAAGACTTTATTGTCTTTATACAAACAAGGGTTTGTCAAATGGTGGCCTCGTTTTGATGCCTCTGCTGCATCTCCTGCGGGTGTGACCAATTGGTTTAAAACCAACCCAAAGGCTTTGCAAGTTGCTGACCCAGAAACTTGTAAATTTTTAAATCAAAAAGCTAGAATTTCTGCAGCTCTTGCAGCTTCTACCTCTGAAGATGATATTCTGGAAAAACTTCAGAATGTCATGAAACTTCTTCAAGACCAATCTGGAGCTAAGGATGCCCCTTCATCTTCAAAAAAGGACAATAAGATGAAACAGATTCTTGTCTCATCTTCTTCCTCCTCTCCAAAAGATTTCTCTGAGGAAGGTGGCTTTGATTATTATTCTGATGATCTTTGCTGATCCCCTTGGGAATTTTAATCATAAACTTATTTTATAAATTTCCTTTCTTGTTGGTCTTCATTGATCCTCATGAAAGCTTCAAATTTATTTTCAAATTTTATCCTTACCCTAGAACATGGTAATTGTAGTGTCTATATTAGACATGAAAAACTGTTCCAATAACACCCTGGATCATGGTGATAGTAGTACCGTTATTGGTATGAAAAACTGATCTTACACCACCCTGAACATGGTGATTGTAGTGTCTGCTTCAGGCATGAAAAACTGTCCAATTTTTAAAATCTAACCTTTTATCAAGCTCTGTTGTTTCTCAGTTTGCAGGAACACGACAAATTTCATCATAGCAAGACTTAGTGGACGTTTTCCACCCACTATTTTGTCAAGTTCTCATCATAATCAAAGATTCTTGCTTTAAACAAATCTTTGTGGTCAATCCATGGGGACCCCTTGTCTCCCACCATCTTTTGGCATTTTGGAATCCAAGGTTCCATTATTGCTCAGGTCTTGTGTACTTATCGCTGCTGCTGCACAGTTCAAGTCAGATGCTCTTGGATTCTGTACAGTGCAAGTCATTTAGTGCACAGTGCCGGTTTAGTAACCGGTTACTATTCAATTTTTCAATCTATTTAATCGTGCCATAAGCTTGTGTTAAGACACACACACAAAAATTTTAGAAACACTATCATCTCTACTTCTCTCTTGTTCTAGTGAGAAGCCAGAGCACTTGTAATCTTCTTCTTCTCTTCTTCAATCTTCAATATTGTAACTCATAGATAGTTCTTACTATCTCAATCAATCAAAGTAACTCATAGATAGTACATGGAAGGTTTTACCTCCTAATCTATCTCGTGAGTTTTAATTATCTTTAGTTTATTTGTTGCATTCCGTATGCTACCTACTTCCCCTCTGTCTCTTTAATTTAATCCCCTTCTCCTGATTCCGAACCCCTCTTGTATATATATATATATATATATATATAAATGGAGCTTATCGTGTGAGAACTCTTATTTATTGTGAGAAATGAGAATTCTTAATAATAATCATTAGATTAAAATTAATGGTTAAGATTACGTCTTTAATTACAAACTTTAGGACTTAATTTGACCGATGTTACAAAATTTAAGAACTACTTACTATTTTTATTGACTTTAGAAACTAAATAGGAGAAAGCAGAGTCGTGTAGAAAACATTTGAGGTTTAGGGCAAATTTATTTTGGAGATAATGTGAGATCTAACACTTTACCAAGAAAAATGACATTTTCAAGTGTAGCCTTGGCTTTATCATTTTTGTACCCATCTTTAGTCTTTACTACTTTCTTTCTTTTCATTTTTTTATTTTCCAAATTTATTGCTATAGGTCCCCAATAAACTAGGATTATATACAAACAATTTTTCGGAGCATGGGAAGTTAAGATAGTCTTACTGGCCTAGAGCTAATAGGGGTGTTCGCGGGTTGGGTTGAATTTGACCAAATCCAATACCCGAACCAATTAATTGTCTTTGATTTTGGTTAAGTGCCCAACTCGTACTTTTAACACTAAAACCGAATCAAATTGACCCAATCAACAATGGGTTGGGTTGAGTTGGGTTCGCAGGTCACATAAAAAAATAACTTCAAAATTTCAATAAAAAAAGCAATTCAATCAACACATTTGTGGTACTTCAGCTTTCCAAAACACATTATTCATGCTTAAAAATTCATCTATAATTTGAACCAAGTCCACTACCAAATACACACACACATATATGTATATATATATATATATGTATTTTTGGTCAATATATATATATATATATATATATATATATGTTTCTTGTCAAAAAAAAAAAAATATATATATATATATATATATATATGTTTATATTGTGTGTCACGTCAACGGGTTGGACTTGAATGGGTTGGTTTGGGTTGCACCCGAACTTGATTGGGTTTGGGTTAAAATGCGGGTTGGTTTGATTTGGATGAGCGGGTTTGTTGGTTCGCCCGTACCCATGAACACCCCTAACCGCTATCCACGACCCTAGGAGAGAGGGTATAAGCTTGAAGGCTAGAGCATCTTAGAACTTGCCCAATCGGGTCGTGGTGTATGATCAAAGTATATCTTTTTTCTTTTTAGCTCTTGCAAGTGATTAAACGCTCTCTCAAACCCTTCATAGAAGGTGAGGAGTCTTTGTGTGTGTCAATGATACCAAGTTATTTGAGAATTAATAATATTATTTCAGTTATCGAAAAAAGTGAGGATACTTGAGAATGAAATTTCTAATAATCCTATGAACCAATAATTTTGATAATAAGAAAAATTTACACCCTTAACCCCACAGTGAAATGGGAGTATACAAAAGAACTAAAAGTACAAGACAAGATACAAACTAGGCAAATATAATGCTTTGTGCCATCACACATATATATATATATATATATATATATATATGGTTCAAAATTTGGTCAAGATACATCAACTTCTGTTGACCAGGTTTTGCTTATATTATGTAACGGAGTAGTATAACAATATTAAAAGGTTTGACAAACAAACTAAAATAAAACAACATCAAAAAGTTACACAAACATTGTGCAAAAATGATTACCACGTTACGGGTTAACGAGTAATATATTTCTCTTAGAGTGAAGTCATTAATGGGTAGTTGAGTATAAAATAATAATCTGTTATTATATTCCTGAAAATAAAATTTAAATCACCACACTTGCATGCTTTTCTAATGAGAAGACCTTATTAACGAGTAAATCCTTAATTTTGTTGATGAGTTTACATATTATCTCTAATTTAGTCTTTAAAGTATTTGAAAATAATCAATAAATTTTAAAGATGGTGAAGGAAGTAAGTGGATGTGGGAAGAGGAAGGGTGGGGGTACTGTAAGAAATATTATGGGTGCTGGGCCTGGACGCTACTTCCCCCTAAAATTGGTAGGATGTGTGGCTCTGGATTTGGGCTTAAAAAGCCCTACTATAGAATAGGTCAAAAAAGAGGGTCATTATTGGGGGTTGCTATTTGCACCCTCATTTTTCTAATAGGCCCACACATGTAACGAGTGTGACATTTTTTGAAGGCTGTATAATGAAAATAATGAGAGAGAGAGAGAGAGAGAGTATGCACACCTCTAATTTGTACTATGTCTACTCAAGGTGAAATGTATTTAGCCACATTAATTCATTATTTTTAAAATCTTTCGAAATTAGACCTTTTTTTGACAAGAAAAACTTATCTCTTCTCATTAAAAATCAAATGTGTAATACAAGTTGGACTCAAAAGTATACCTATAGATATTAGATGTAAAGATCATCAAAATTCAAAAATATTTTTGATGATCCCTATAGTTTCTAACCAAAAATAGATGAAGAAAATTTGGCATAATTGGTGGAATAGAGGGCAGCTGTATTTTGTATATGTAGCAGTAAAATGAATATGCTTTTGGTTTAGCTGTATTGGTGGAATAGAGGTCAATGGTTTCCTTTTGACTTGTCAATGTCATAGTATCTTATACTTGAGATAATGATAAAGTACTTCTAGCAATGAAAAATTGAAAAAGACTAAATATTGGTATTTCTTTGGCTCATTTCATTAATATTTTAAAGCTGAATTCTAAATATCATGGAGCCACAAAAATGTTCCTCCCTTGAGCTATGTTTGAGTGTTGGGGATAACTACTTTGATACGACTTTTGGGGAAAACTCGCACACGTTAACTGATTAACTCACACACCCAAGGATATTTGAGTATATATAGATAAACACACCGCAAGAATAAAGAAGAAGAACACAAAGAGATCTACGTGGTTTGGCACCTCTTGCCTACGTTCACGGTAACGCTTCAACGCAATTCATTCATCTTCACAAATATGATTACAACAATTTGTAATCCACCCTAATATGTGTATCACCCTACAAGACTCTTCTCACTCTAAGAGTTATAAGGAATGATAACGCTCGCATCTCACACAACAAATAATCACCAGCACTCACCTCTTACTAGGATCTGGTTGGAGATTTTTCAACTCTCTACGTTGTCACCCAAGAATGGGGATGCCTCACCTCTTCATTTGGCATGTATCATCTCTTCACAAGTCTCTCTATTTATAGGAGAGAGCATAGCTTCCATATATGCATAAGACTTAGTGGACATTTATTACAACGACTTCCCAAGACTCTAGATACAACCATGCACCTTGTGAAATGTATCTCTTAAATTTCCACTCTTGGCATTTTCTTGGAAATTATAATTGACTATTTCCAACATATCCTCCCTCAATTAAAATTTCCAAACTTCTATAACATCCCTTCTATTTTTTTTGCAAGACTAAATACCTCCAAATGTACATCTTGCAAACTTACTTCAAACCAATAAACTTGAGTGTGTTCCTCGCCATAGTTCTGATCTCAATGCTCCTCTACAAGTATTGAATGGTGACGCTTCACTCGTACTTGTACCGCTGTTAGCAACAACCAACAGGACACGCCTCTTGACCTCCACATTGTCAAGAAGACTTTCGATACAATGATCCCACATAGATCCACCACCAAACTCGTTGTTAGAACCGATCACCAGGTCACACCAACGGCTCTGAGCGAGTCCCCTTCCAAGCTATTAGCTCTGATACCACTGTTGGGGATAACTGTTTTGATACCACTTTTGGGGAAAACTCACACACATCAACTAATTAACCCACACGCCCAAGGATCTTTGAGTATATATAAATAAACACACCGCAAGAATAAAGAAGAGAAGAACACAAAGAGATTTATGTGGTTCAGCACCTCTTGTCTACGTCCACGGGAACGCTTCAACACAATTCATTCATCTTCTTTAAACATGATTACAACAATTTGTAATCCACCCCAATATGTATATCACCCTACAAGACTCTTCTCACTCTAGGAGTTATAAGGAATGATAACATTCGCATCTCATACAACAAATGATCACCAGCACTCTCCTCTCACTAGAACCTGACTGGAGATTTTTCAACTCTCTACATTGTCACCCAATAAACGAGTTGGTATTGCTAGAATATCTTCATTGATAGATTGTGAATTTCACAGTGCTTCAATTACTGAATCCAAGTGCTCTTGTATAAGATGAGCTATTGATTCAGTTATCAGAATTGTTGTTGAATCTCTAACAGATCCTAACAGATTCAACAACTTGAAAACTTATCAAACAAACTAATTCCTAAGATGACTTAACTTTACCAAACTTATTACAACCTGTAGTATCAGGTGGACTTCTTTTTGTGTTAGTGTAGAGGTGACCTGATGTAGTAGGTTGGTCACTTGTAATATCCAGTTCCTGTTCATTATTGTTTGTCTCATGGTGACCTGGTATTGTAGGTAGATGATTAGGCCTTTTATCTATTACTCCCCCTTCAAGCTCAATGAGGGATTTAACCTTGAGTTTGGATCTGAGGGTGTTGAATGTTGCTGTACCAAGGGGTTTAGTTAGGATGTCAGCTAGTTGTCTTGCTGCAGGAACATGCTGGATAATGAGAGTCTTGTCAGCAACTCTTTCTCTGACAAAATGAAGATCCATTTCAATATGTTTGGTCCTTGAGTGCATAATGCGATTATGCGCTAATAACACAGCTGAGAGGTTGTCACATAGGAGTGTGGGAAGCTGATGTGGAACTTTTAGTTTAGTTAACAGAGATTGAAGCCATAGCAGCTCTGTTGTTGCTTGTGCAATACCCCTGTATTCTGCCTCTGCACTAGATCGTGCCACTAAAGTCTGCTTCTTAGCTGTCCAAGAGATCAAATTAGGCCCTAGAAACATGCATAGATCTATTGTGGAGCGCCTGTCATCAATATCACTGCCCCAATCAGTGTCACAGTAAATTCTTAAGGTCAGTTTGTTGTCTGGTACAGCAGATTGCAGATGAAGCCCATGATATAATGATCCATTAAGGTATCTTAGTAACCTTTTGACTGCATGCCAATGAGACTCCAAAGGGTTAGCCAGAAATTGGCACAGTTTGTTTACAGTGAAGGCTATCTCAGGTCTTGTTAGAGTGATATACTGAAGTGCACCAACCACTGATCTGTACTTAAAAGGATCCTGCAAGGTGTCAGTGCCTTGCTTGCTTAATTTCAGATTAGCTAGCATTGGTGTGGGTACTCCATTACACTCTAGCATATTAACTCTTTGCAATAAATCCAGTATATACTTGGTTTGAGTTAAGAGAAGTGATCCATCAGCAAGAGTTTTTACCTCAATTCCAAGAAAGTAATCAGGTTTGCCAAGCTCCTTTAGAGCAAATTGATGGTTGAGTTTCTGAATCAGATCCTTGATGAGTTTGCTAGAGGAACCAGTGATGATTATATCATCAACATATACTAAAACATAGAGTGTAGCACCTTGATGAGAGTAGACAAACAGGGAGGGATCACATTTGCTGGATTTGAACCCAAACTGCAGTAACACTTGTGTCAGGCGTTCATACCAGGCTCTGGGGGCCTGTTTTAAGCCATAAAGAGCCCTATTGAGTTTGCAAACTTGACTTTTATCATTTCTTGTAAACCCAGGTGGCTGTTTCATATATATTTCCTCACTGAGATACCCATTAATGAAGGCATTGTTGATGTCAATTTGTTGCATCTGCCACTTGTGTGTGAGAGCCAGAGTGAGAATAATCCTGATGGTAGCTGGCTTTACTACAGGTGAGAAAGTTTCCCTGTAGTCTCTGCCGTGTATCTGGTGAAAGCCATTGGCCACTAAGCATGCTTTGCACTTGTTGAGGGAGTCATCTGGGTTTTGTTTCACACGAAACACCCACTTGCAACCAATTGCATGCCTTTGGGGTGGCAGAGAGGTAAGAGTCCAAGTACCATTTTTGACCAAAGTGTCATATTCCAGTTTCATTGCTTCAGTCCATTGAGGGTCATTTAGAGCTTGTTTAACAGAAGTAGGCTCTACCAGAGATAGAAGTACTTTTGGTTTTAGTTTCCCTGTTCTTGTCCTAGTGATCATAGGGTGAGTTGAGGTTGTTTCAATGGTAGGAGTCACTGTGGTTTCTGTAGTGTTAGGCACAGGTTGTGCTTCTGTAGTACCAGGTAGAGGGTGGGTTTCTGTAGGTATGCTATTATTTGGCAGAGTGTTTTGTGCCATAGAGGGTTGAGTTTCAGTGGTGTAAGATGGTTGTGGTAGGTGATTTATGTCCTGTGTATCAAGTAAAGGTTCCAAAGGTTGTAAGGGTGGCAGAATTATGAGAGTGGTGTTATCAGGGGGTTGAGTGAGTTGAGTATCAGTGACAGTGTTGGTTTTGAAGAGATGAGGGTAGGGAAATTTGGATTCGTCAAATAGAACATCCTTAGTGATGTAAATTCTGCCTTCAGAGCTCAGGCACTTGTACCCCTTGTGTTGAGGAGACAAGCCCAAGTTTACACACTCAGCACTTCTAAATTCAAGTTTGTGTTTGTTGTATGGTCGGAGGTATGTATAGCAAGTGCAACCAAATACTTTTAGGGATTTGTAGTCAGGCTTTTGGTGATGTAAGGCTTCATAGGGTGATATAAATGACTTGTGGCTGGAGGTGGGCAGTCTATTTATTAGGTGTGTAGCAGTGGTTAATGAATGGTCCCAATAGGATGTAGGTATAGAGGCATGGGAGAGGAGAGTTAAGCCCATCTCAACAATTTGTCTATGCTTCCTTTCAACTGTGCCATTTTGATGGGATGTGTGAGGACATGTGAGCCGATGAAGTATACCTTGAGAGGTGAGCAGGTTGGTGAATGGCCTAAACTCTCCCCCAAAATCTGTTTGGACAGCTTTTATGATAGAATTGTGTTGAGTGTGAACCATAGCTTGAAATTTAGTAAAGGCCATCAAGGCATCAGACTTGTTCTTTAGAAAATACAGCCAGGTAAACTTAGTGAAAGCATCAACAAAAGCTATATAGTAGTTATCACCAGATTTAGATGGTGAGGGTGCAGGCCCCCACAAATCAGAATGTATTAGTTCAAAAGCATGTGTATGTGTAGTAGTGGATGCAGGAGCATACAACCTATGAGACTTACCAACACAGCATGATTTACACAAAGAAAGCTCAGTTTTATTAGGAATAGCAATGTCATACATTTTTAAAATGGAATTGACAGCATGTGAATTGGCATGTCCTAGTCTGGCATGCCACAAAGTATAATTGTTGACTAGAGAGCTAGAACTAGATACATTTTGCAATGGTACAGAAACTGTGTTTGTTGAGACTGCAGATTTACAGAGAGATTTATTCAATGATTTAATCCTAAGTCTAAGTTTGACAGAAACATGAAAAGGAAACTTCTTGAAAGAGTAGAGTCCATCACTGCCTTTGACCCCTTTGAGGAGTACTTGCTCAGTTTCCTGGGATTTCACAAGGCAAAAATTGGAATGAAATTCAAAGAAAACCTCTTTATCTTTAGAAAACCTAGACACAGATAACAAATTTTTGGAAATTGAAGGAACATGCAGCAGTTTATTGAGTTTGAAGACAATATTAGGATTAAATGGTGAGGCAAAACTGCTGGTGCCAATTGCTTTGATTGGCACTTGGTGACCATTTCCCATAGAGACTTTAGTGGTGCCTCTATAGGGTGTGCTAGTTTGAAGATTATGACTATGAGGAGTGACATGATGGGACGCACCTGTGTCTTTGTACCAGTCCTCTTCAAGAGTGCTGTTGCTGACTTCCTCACCAGTAGCTGCATAGCTCACATGAGGCTGAGTGGAGGCATTTTGATTGACTTTGTCATTCTTGGAGCTTGTCTCATTTTTGCCCTGCTTCTGCTGGGAAGTGCTTCCTTCAAAGGACTCGTCATATCTGTGCCAACACTCAGCTGCAGAATGCCCATATTTACGACATAGTTGGCATCTGGGTCTTAAACCAGATGCAGGTTGAGATGCAGGGGCGTTTGCAGAGGTATTGCCATTGAACCTTCCACGACCACGTCCTCTATTTGTGCGACCTCGACCTCTAAAGTTACCACGAGAATTGTATGAGCTGTGAGCAAGATTGGCACTTGCAAAAGTATTTGAGAGTTATTGCCGGTGTTTTTCAAATTGGGCTTCTTGGACAAGCAGAAGAGCTTCAATCTCAGACAGGGAGCTAGTGTCTGACCTTCCATAAATCATCATGACGAAAGAGTTGTATTCTTCCGGTAAACCGTCAAGCACCACGTCTATTTTGTCTTGGTCAGAGATATTCTCGCCAATTGACAATAGGGAATCAGCGAGGGTGTGAATGCGTAACATATATTCAGAAATAGAGCGTTCACCCTTCTTGGTGTTCTTCAATTCAGACCTTAATTGACGGATTCGAGCCTTGAGATGAGAGTAATAATGTTGGTGAATCTTGTCCCAAACTTGATGGGAGTGTTTGCAGGTTAATACGCAGGGAAGAACAGCTTCACTGAGAGTAGAAAGAAGCCATGTGAACAACATTTGGTCCTGAACCAACCACTTTTCGTATTCATCGGTGATTCTGAGCGTGATGCGATCTTCCTCTGAAGCATATTGCTGAGGGATTTGGGGATTTACAAGAAATCGATGCAGTTTGTACGATGTGATGACTCCCTCGACTTGTTGATTCCAGAGCAAGAAGTTCTTATCTTCTAGCTTTATCGAGAGTTTTGGTGCTGCCGTGAAGCCATGAGCAAGATTGGAACTCAAAGCGAAGACATTGTTCACGGTTCCGGTAGATACGAGTGCTTGTTTGGGCGTTCCTTCTGCCATTGACGAAGCTTGCGTGAGATGCGGAAGCTGTTGATCTTTGATCGTTGCCAGCGATTGATACCATAAACGAGTTGGTATTGCTAGAATATCTTCATTGATAGATTGTGAATTTCACAGTGCTTCAATTACTGAATCCAGGTGCTCTTGTATAAGATGAGCTATTGATTCAGTTATCAGAATTGTTGTTGAATCTCTAACAGATCCTAACAGATTCAACAACTTGAAAACTTATCAAACAAACTAATTCCTAAGTTGACTTAACTTTACCAAACTTATTACAACCTGTAGTATCAGGTGGACTTCTTTTTGTGTTAGTGTAGAGGTGACCTGATGTAGTAGGTTGGTCACTTGTAATATCCAGTTCCTGTTCATTATTGTTTGTCTCATGGCGACCTGGTATTGTAGGTAGATGATTAGGCCTTTTATCTATTACCCAAGAATGGGGATGCCTCACCTCTTCATTTGGGCATGTTTCATCTCTTCACAAGTCTCTCTATTTACAGGAGAGAGCGTAGCTTCCATTCATGCATAAGACTTAGTGGACATTTGTTGCCACAACTTCTCAAAACTCTACATACAACCACCCACATCGTGAAATGTATCTCTAAATTTTCACTCTTGGCATTTTCTTGGAAATTATAATTGACTATTTCCAAACATTGAGGATCTCTGTTCTAAATCAGGGCTCTGTGTAAGTAAATCTTATATTTGTCAATATGCTATCTCATCCAACACACAACGTGCTCATTGATACATCACTATAAGATGTCTGACTTGTTAATACATCTTATGGAAAAACACTCTTGTACTTTGGTCTATACATAATACTTTTTTCTGAAATTTTGCTGATGATTACTAAATCAATTAATTTAGGAATTCTTCTCATTTGCACATGCATATAATGAGAAATAAGTGATTCTTCCAAGTGCATCCAATTTTGTGGTTGACAGCATGATATGTGAGGCTAGCAAAACAATAAAATTGTCATGTTAGCATGGCTATGCTTGTGCTCATCTGTCTCTTTTTCAGTTTTCTACATAAATTGGTATCACTATATGTTAGAAAAGCTAATATCATGTTTAATGGCCTTTCCCAGCTTGCTGAGTTCGATCAAGGAAAAAGAAGTTGTCGCAGATGACTTGCTGGTCATAATGAACATCGTAGAAAGCCTGCGCCTAGCTCGCTCTTAACCTATCACAAAAGTTGCGCTAGCCTACTGGTTGGTCTCGCGCATGGTTTCGATCCTGAGACCAAAAGCTTAATCAAAGCCTGCACGAACCACTGAGCCAATCTCTTTTTTGCAAAATAAACACACAAGTCTTATAGTATATATTTTAGAAATTTCAAAGTTTTTTGGCCCTAAAAAATGGCAGTGTGCTGGGCCCTTGCGGTAGCACAGACCCAGGGCCGGCTTTGCTGCTAGCATTTGGTTGCGGTGACTTAAGTTATCAGCTCGCAAATGTTGTTTATGCTGCTATATCGTAATTGTTCGGTGTTTTTTCATTTTAGGGGTATTCTTTTTCCTCTTTGAATCTTTTTCCCACTTGGTCTTGGTCGTTGGAGATTTTATTGAGGCCCCATTATAATTGTAGGGATTGGAGCACCTTTAAGCTTCCCGTTAATAAAATCTTCGCTTATAAATAAAAACTTATCAAATTTGCTTAGTTCATCACAGACTTTACCCTCATTACTTTACCCTTATTAAATGAATTTCTCTCTCATTTGTAAGCATTAATTACAAATGTCTATTTACGTAATTTTATTTTTATAAGCTACTTCAACCGCTAATTTTACCAAATACTTTAAATTCAATCTGCTACCTCATCCGCTATCCGCTATCCCATCCGCTAAAAGGTAGTTTATCCGCTATCCGCTAACTTATCTGCTATCCGCTCATTTTTGCCAAACAGAGCCTTATTCTCCTAATATTTACATTTATGCATTTTATAGACAAACGAAACGACTAATTGTAACAATTGGAATACCCAAGACACTCAATTCTCATAATTTGATCTTGAGGGATCAAAGTTAAACAATCATAATACTTACAGACTACTAGTATAATTAAACCAATTAAAAAAGTACCATATATAACCCACAAATGTTTTACATAGAAACAAAAACTCATAGAATAGAATAGTGGGGAACTCTATGATAGAATAGAATAGAGAAGTTGTCATTAGAAAAGTGTGGTGGTGATGATAGCATGGATTGAAGGGATGCACTCGTGCTATTATTAGGGTCATTCTCCTGTTTTGTTTTTTATTTGAAAGTTACGTATAGTACATTTGTGAGTGTATTCCCCTAAAAATAATAAAACAAGATTAGATTTAGTAAATGATTTTTGAATAAAGTAAATGTTGAGCAGCAAGATCAGTAGTGCTGAGTGGCAAATGTACCACTTGTCTGTTATCGTAGTTGGCTCTTTGGCTTACATTACCAAATATTTGACGTGTGTTGATGATTAAGGTTGCTCGAAAAAGAACCAACACTTGTAACTTTCTTTGTGAAGCTCTGAACTGAAGTGTGAACATAATAAAATCTGCATACAAGGGCCACCGTCTAAGGGGCCCCAAGAGCTGAACGTTTCTAATTGACCCCACTTTCATTCCTAACAAAGGAGGCACCGTAAGTAATCCTAATCCATTTGCTAATCCCAAAATACAATAGTTGGAGTATATTTTACTAATATAGATTTATTATGTATCCGACATTTTATCAATTTTTATTTTTATTATTTTAATAAAAAATACTAGTAGTAAGGGATAGTAACATGTCAATTTTTATTAATTTTTACTTTATCAATTTTTACTAATATCTAGTTTCATATTAAAAGATACTTTTTTTACAATCATAAATAAGCCCTTATTTGTAAAAAAATAAGCACTAAAGTTACTTTTTTGTTAATTTTTTAGTCAGCATTGACAGTTACTATCATTTATATTCGTAAAAAAACACCTATTTATAAATTTGAGTAAAACAACATTTATTTATAAATTAACAAATGATCTTAAATATGCAGTAATATTACTTTTTCTTTAAAGTATTATATTTTTAAAAAGCCATCAAACTGTATTTTAAACAATTAATCAACAAGTAAAAAAGAACAATTAATCAATGATCATTTAATTAAAGTATTCAATTGTAACTTTTGACCCAAAAAAATTCGTCATGTCCTTATCAAGAAACAAAACATACTGAGATAACTTTTTCCTTTGTGTGCTTCTAAGGCGAGGGAGCAGATCGTATTTCTCATCAGTGAATCATTAAATATGATCGTAAGATGTAATATAAAAATTCATCAACGGTTGAGATTTAATACTGGTTTATTCAATCTTAACCACACGTAGCATTTTATACAATATCCTATGATCAATTTTAGTGGTCCGTCGATGAGAAATTCGATTTGCTCCATAAAAGCACTCTTTTTCATTGATCGTAATCCAACCTTAATGACGAAGATTTTCCATTTTCTTAATAAATCTCACTGAAACTGGTAAACACTAATCAGTACCTTAATTAAGGATACTAATAATTTGATAATTTAATTTAAAAATAGAAATGTTTTATTTCATTTTTATTTGAAAAATGCATGTATTGAAATTAATAATACATTAATGTTGTGATTTTCACAAATTTGATTTCCTAATAAAAGTTTGAGAAATGGAAATCATATGGAAACAACCCACCGAAAAAAGAGGCAGAAGAAAATGAAATGAGATGAAACTTTTGGACAGCGACTGTAATAGTGGACTGAGAGAGAAACTTTCTTCAAACGTTGCTTCTTTCTTTCTCTGAACAAAAACAATTCCATAACACTTTTAATTCTTCTTCTTTGGGAATTGGGAATACTTCTTTTCTCTTCTCTTCTCCTTCACTTCTCCATTTTCTCAATAAACTAAAAATTCTTTTTTGTTTATCCCTCTTTGTCGGCAAGAAAAACAGACATATGTACACACATTCACATTACTAATGTTCTGTTCTTTTTTGTTCCTTTTGTTCATAGAATTCATATGTTGATTTTTTTTTTCAATTATGGGGCTTTGAGTATTATTTTTCTTTAATAGGGTTAAATTAGCCATGGTAAGAATTATTATTCATATGAAAGTTTGCATCTTTCTCTTGTGTTCCATGATGATTACAATGGGTTATGGTGATACTGATCCAAATGATCTCAACATTCTGAAAGAGTTCAGAAAAGGGTTAAAGAATCCAGAGCTTTTAAAATGGCCAGAGAATGGAAATGATCCATGTGGCCCTCCTTCATGGCCTTACGTGTTCTGTTCTAGTGGTAGAGTTACTCAGATTCAAGCTAAGAATCTTGGTCTTAAAGGTTCATTGCCTTCAAACTTTAACCAACTTTCAGAGCTGCAAAATTTGGGTCTTCAAAGGAATAATCTCACTGGTATGTTACCAAGTTTTAGTAAATTGTCCAAACTTCAATTTGCTTTCTTGGATTACAATGAGTTTGATGCAATCCCATTTGATTTCTTCAATGGACTCACTAGTATTAGGGTATTGTCTTTGGAAGAAAACCCTTTGAATGCTAGTACTGGTTGGTCATTTCCAATGGACTTAGAAAGTTCAATGCAATTAACCAATCTTTCTCTAGTGAATTGTAATTTGGTTGGACCATTGCCTGATTTTCTAGGTAAATTCCCTTCTCTCACAAATTTGAGGCTTTCAGGCAATAGAATTTCTGGTGGAATTCCAGCTAGTTTTGGTCAATCTTCAATAGAGGTTTTGTGGTTAAATAATCAACAAGGTGGTGGAATGACAGGTTCTATTGATGTTATTGCTTCAATGTCCTACTTAAGACAGGTTTGGCTGCATGGAAATCAGTTCACTGGGACAATTCCACACAACATTGGAAATCTAACTTCTCTGCAGGAGCTGAACCTCAATGGTAATAAACTTGTTGGCTTTATTCCAAATACATTGGCAAATATTATGGACCTTAAGATACTTGTGTTAGACAATAACATGTTGATGGGTCCAATACCAGTGTTTGATAAGAATGTCAAAGTAACTTATGATTCCAATTACTTTTGTCAATCTAAGCCTGGGGCTGAATGTGCCCCTGAAGTTACTGTCTTGCTGGATTTAATCCAAAATCTGAATTATCCATCATTTCTCATTCCTCAATGGGCTGGTAATGAACCGTGTAGTGGACCCTGGTTTGGATTGAGCTGCAATCGCAACTCTGAGGTATCTGTAATCAATTTGCCTAGAAAAAATCTCAGTGGTACACTAAGTCCTTCAATTGGTAAGTTAGGTTCACTACTTAAAATCTTCCTTGCAGGAAACAATATAACTGGCAAAATTCCTAGTAATTTTACTGAAATGAAATCTTTGGAGTTTTTGGATTTAACTGATAACAATGTTGAGCCACCATTGCCAGAGTTTCGTGATACTGTGAATGTTGACATTAAGGGTAACCCTCTTTTTGCTAATCAAACTAGAAAGACCCCCCCTCCTATTAGCAGCCCACCACCTTCAAGTGAACAACCTCCACCACATTACTTGTCACCACCACCACCACCACCGTCCTCCATTATTTCACCTTCCTCCAGTAATAATTCAAACTCTGATCAGCCTAGTTCTGGCCAATTAATTCCTCATCCAAAGAAGTTTAGATTCATAAATGTAGTGACTGGAGTTGCAATCTTTGGATTTGTATCTCTTTTGGTGATTTCTCTCTTCATATGTTGTTGCTTGAAGAAGAAGAAGAAAAAGTCCTCCTTGGATAGTTGTAGCTCTGTTGTGGTTCACACTCAAGATCCATCTAATCCAGAAAAGGTGGTTAAGTTTGCGGTTTCAAATAGCACCGTTGGAAGCTTATCAACAAAGACAGGAATAAGTTCTCTAACTAACAACAGTGGTGAAACTGAAAGCTCTCATGTAATCGAGGATGGTAACCTTGTTATCTCAGTTCAAGTTCTACGCAAAGTTACCGATGATTTTGCTCCAGAAAATGAGCTTGGTCGTGGTGGTTTTGGAACGGTCTACAAGGGTGAACTAGATGACGGGGCAAAAATAGCAGTGAAGAGAATGGAATGTGGAGCTATTAGCAATAAAGGAATTGATGAGTTTCAAGCTGAAATAACTGTTCTTTCCAAGGTGCGACACCGACATTTGGTATCCCTGCTAGGCTATTCCATTGAAGGCAATGAAAGGCTTTTGGTTTATGAATACATGCCTTTGGGTGCTCTAAGCAGACATCTTTTCAATTGGAAAATTTTGAATCTGGAGCCTTTGTCTTGGTCAAAGAGGCTTGCAATAGCACTTGATGTTGCTAGAGGTATGGAATATCTTCACAGTCTTGCCCGTGAGACCTTCATCCACCGAGACCTCAAGTCTTCCAATATTCTACTCGGGGATGATTTTCGGGCAAAAGTGTCTGATTTTGGTCTGGTGAAACTTGCCCCAGATGGTGAGAAATCTGTGGCAACAAAGCTTGCTGGAACATTTGGATACCTTGCCCCTGAATATGCAGGTATATATGCCTTTGCTTTAAATCAGTTATCAAAATTGAGCATGTTAGCATGGTTTAGTGGCAATAAGAATTGAATCATGATAACCACTGCATATTAGCACGTAGTTTCTCCCTAGCTGTTAGTTTGTTTAGATAGGATGTTATTAGAATAAACTATTAAGCGTGTAATCAAAGGTTATGTTTCGGTATGTGTTTTTTCAGGAAAGCATGTTCTGATATGTGTTAATTTAATAGTAATGTAGTAACATGTTGTTTGGCCTTTTCTGCATTGTCACTTTGTCAGACATGTTCTGTTTGTTTCAATAACTATAGTATACTTTAATATTATTTATTCTGCCAAGGAGAATTGTTTGACCATAGAGTATAAGCACAACTTTATTTATAGTTAACAAGAAAATGATATCGATGTTTTCAATGAGTTCAATATTACAGAATTTGTAAGCAATATGATCTAACTAACTAAGTTTTTGTGAGTTTCAGTGATGGGGAAAATCACCACTAAAGTTGACGTGTTCAGCTACGGCGTGGTGTTGATGGAACTTCTAACCGGACTAATGGCTCTTGACGAGAGTCGACCAGAGGAAAACCGGTACTTGGCTGAATGGTTTTGGCAAATCAAATCAAGCAAAGAAAAGCTTATGGCTGCTATTGATCCAGCTCTTGAAGTAAGTGAAGAGAATTTCGAGAGCATTTCCATCGTAGCCGAACTTGCCGGACATTGTACTGCTAGGGAAGCAAATCATAGACCAGACATGGGGCATGCAGTTAAAGTGCTGACAGAATTAGTAGAGAAATGGCTCCCAGTTAATGAAGAATTTGATTATAGTTGTGGCGTTGACTATAGTCAACCACTTCCACAAATGTTGAAAATTTGGAAAGAAGCAGAAGGCAAAGAAACAAGCTATACAAGTCTTGAAGATAGTAAAGGAAGTATACCAGCCAAGCCTACTGGTTTTGCAGATTCCTTCACTTCTTCAGATGCTCGATGATTTGGATGTAACTATAGTGAAATTTGCAGATCTTGTTACTACTATGTCCTTGAGTGAAATTCACTTTCATATTTGCTTAGTCTGTTTTCACAGCAAAAAGGTATACTTTGTTTGTTTCCAGATGCTTTTGGAATTTAGTGCACTTCAAGGCACTATTACTACTACTACTACAGGTATGGAGATGTAGATAAAGAAATATTATTTTTATAATTTATTCTTTGTTTTTTCTATATAAGCCAAAAATCAAAATCTATGGCAACGTGTGATGAAACTGTGCTACTAGATATTATATTCATAAAAAATGCTACATATGTTATCCATGTTGATTATCTATTGCTATCTTAATTAGCTTTGAAATTACAAATGTATTGCCAAAGAAAACTCATAATTATTTTCAACCAGCATGAAAACTCTTAACGGTTGATTTTGGATTGGACCACCATCTTTTATTGGTTGAAGACTAAAGTTGATATATATAATACTTGTATAACCATTTTTTCATGGTATTGATAGCGTTGATATTCATACTTTACCACCAAACTTTTCATGAACATATTTAAGGTACTGCTTGTTATCAAAGATTGGACTGAAATTCAGTTCCTTAAACATGTGGTGTGGGGACCAAAAGAGAACTTGAAATGTAGTATGACAGTTATTTTGTAATTAAACACCTCAAGGTTAGGTGTTTGATCAACTTCAAGTATCTCATCGTAACGTCGTTTTAGAATGGATACAAGGACTTAAGGAATAATGGGATTAATGAGAGTGAGGAGCCACGTGATATAGTAAGTGCTATGTTGAATTGTTGATTAACTGTGGACCTTTGGAGGAGGCATTAGATGTGATAAAGATGATAACGACGATAAATGATGTGATTTTAGTTAGTTATAGGGTCGTTGTTTGCTGCATCAAACGTGTATGCTTTGGACCCTTGTGAGATAGTTGAGGTCAAGGTCGGCCCAACATCTAAGAAGGCCTAAAGCGAACTCTATAGTGTGGCCCATGAAATAATAAAATAATGCAAACTCTTAGAGTATGTTTGAATGAAATATTTTTTAGGGTAATGTAACTTTTAGAGGGAATTGAAATAATTTAATTTAAAATATTTCAATTCCCCCCAAAAATTATATTACTCCCAAAAATACTTCACTCAAACATAGGGTCAATGTCTAATTTAAGATAGCTTTAACTCTATTTTCAAGATTTTAATTTAAAACAATTGTTGGACATTATAATGGAAACAAAATAATATAACGAAAAATCCAAGCTATCGAAAAAAATTTAAACTCCATTAAATATATTATTTTTTGACAAGAACTAAATATACTATTTGAATACTCTTGTCACTGCGTTCGGCGGTGGATACATATTGGTCTCGACCAAAAAAAATACTATTTGGATAGCTTAAATGAGTAATTTAAGTTGAAAAAAAATAATTTAAAACCTTTTATTAATCTACATTTGGGCCGCCAACTCTCTAAGTAGCCTTTTCTTATCGAACTTTCGTTATTTACATTAGGAGTTATGTACTCATAAATCAATTAGTTAAAAAAACAAAACAAAAGTGCCTCCAACAAGAAATAAACCCACAAAGTGGAGTATACTAAGCAACCCGCCAGCTAGCTATGATACATGAGTTTGTTGTAAGCTAACGAAATTTACTCTTAATATTACTTAGGCTTAAATGCACTTTTAGTCATCCTATTTTATCAAATCCGCAATTTTAGTTCCCCCATTTTATTTTTTACATATTTGATCCCCCAATTTTATCAAATCCGCTATTTTAATGCCCCTACTTTTTTTCTCTCACAATTTTGATCCTTCAGTTTTATCAAATTCGCAATAGTCCCCCTAAATTGTTATCCAAATTTTTACAGCAATGTTGATGTGTCAGTAAGGTGGTGACGTGGCTAACACATGTTGTGCTACGACACCCAATGATTACACCATCACGACACACATCTGTCATTGTTAGCCTGCATTTTCGACAGGCTCAATTAAATGCAGTCAACGAGGTTTGACTTATTTTTAAAGTTTGAGCTTGTATTTCAAGAGACAAGTACCAATTTCGACACTGAAGTGAATTAAGTTATCAGGTTGCATCAAGCAGATTTTGACCTTAGATTTGGCAAAGTCGAAGAGGCTGAAATCAGAGATTTCGACAAGAAGAAGTTGAGGGCTGATAACGAAGTAGAATCAAGCAACCGTTGTCGAAAGCACGTGGCAGTTACATTTTTTAAACTTTGTACAGTTATTTTCTATTTGAATAAATAGTAGTATTTCATAGGAAAAACGGGTCTCAAACTCATTACAGATTCTCACGCTCTAACTTCCAACATCACAGAGAAAATGAATCAGAGAAGAATGTATGATCATGTGTCCCAACTTTCTTTTCAATTAATGCATTTTACTTTGTTTCTTTAAGCAATTTTCTGCATTTTTATTTGCTCTCTTCATCTCTGTCTGAAGTAACTTCGACGGTTTCGCGCGAAACTGACAGTTATCTTCCTTCTTTTCTTTAAAAACTGTAAAACATTCATAATTTCTGGAAAAACTTTAACACAAATGGTCTTAGGATTTACTAGTTGATCCTGCAAGCAGAAGAAATTTCAAACTGCCGGTGTTTACCAAAAACCACGGTAAACAAATTGGCACGCCAGTGGGACATTTGTGCTAAATTTTAAAGTTTTTCGTCGAAATCTTTAAAAAAATTGTGCTTATCTGTGCATGCGTTTAAGGAGTGGAAAACATCTTTCAGAGATGGCGCGATCTAGTACAAATAATGCTTTTGCATCAAATGCACAAAGTATGCAAGAACAAGCGTCAGTTAGTGACGCTAACGCTGCAAATGTTGCAGGCATAACCGTTGCTATGCCTTCTTCGACAACAATGGAGTAACTGCCATAACTTCTCCCATAATTACTCTTGTGTCAATGATGACTACTGTAGCATTAACAAATGTTAATACTATGGCTTCTATGCCACCAATATTAGGACCAACAAGTCCTTTAATGGCAAATCCATTGACTGGAAACGTGCCATTTAGTATGAGTGGTAGGGCTTTCCCATATGGCATGCCAACAACATTGATGGCAGGCCTTCAGACAAATTCGTCTACATTTGCAGATAATGCAATCACAGGGTACTCTCCTACTCATAGTTCATCAGAGGGCATTCATAGTCGAAATGCCCAACCTAATTTGACTGCAACATCTTTGTTGGCATTAAGGCAACAAATGGATGATAGTAACCATGATATGGTTAATATGTTAACACAACAAATTGGTACTGTGTTTAATCCTTTAATACAAAACACTAATAATAGTTACCAGATATTGGCGACACAAATGGGAAGAATTACTGATTTCTTTGGCACTCCACCAGTGCATAACCAGCAAATTCCCCAAATTCAAAATGTTAGGCCTGTCGATATCCCTTTAGAAAGGCCTAACAATGCAATTCCCATAAATCAGGGTAATCAGGGATAACAACACGTTGTCGAAGAGCCTATGAGGATAGAGGCAATCCTTGATGTTGTGTTAGTGAATAGAAACCAAAATGCAGACGAAGTGGTTAGACAAGTGCAACAAAACAATTTTGAAGCGCAAAATAATTTGGCTAATTTGGTCGAAAGCATTCTAGCCCAGAATGGCCTTAATTTAGGCTTGCACAGGCCTAATTTTGTATCACCTTTGTCGGAATATACCTTGCAAACAGAGCTACCTAGGGGATGGAAAATTCCTAAGTTCACAAAATTTGCTAGAGAAACTAGCGAATCCACTGTCGAACACGTGGCTCGTTATCTTACTGAGGCTGGTGATATAGCACATAATGAGAATTTAAGAATGAAGTATTTTCCAAATTCTCTAACTAAGAATGCGTTTACATGGTTCACCAGTTTGCCTCCAAATTCTATTTTTAGTTGGAGTCAGTTAGAAAAGGCCTTCCACGAACAATTCTATATGGGCCAATGTAAGACTAGTCTTAAGGAACTAGCTAGTGTTCAACGCAAGGGGGCAGAATCTATTGATGATTATCTCAATAGATTTAGACTTCTTAAAGCAAGGTGTTTTACTCTCAAGTGTCTGAACATGAGTTAGTCGAAATGGCCGTTGGTGGTCAAGATTATTCTATAAGAAAGAAGCTAGATACATTGCACTTAAGAGATATGGCACAATTAGCTGATAGAGTTCGACAAGTAGAAAGACTTAAAGCTGAAAAAGCCAAATCAGGCAGGTTTCAAAATAAAAAAGAAGAGGTTGCATATGTCGAGACTAATGACAGTGACCAAGAATTCGACATATCTTATGAAGATGTCGAATAGGATGTTAATATAGCAGAATTAAAATCAGGAACTCCTTATACTTGTAAATTGTTGAAACCTTCAAATGGAAAAAATCCTGTTGAGCCTAAAAATGATAAGTTTGTTGCAAAAACTTATACTTATGATGTTTCTAAGTGTGATGAAATATTTGATCTGTTAGTTGCTGATGGTCAAATTTTGGTGCCTAAGGGCCTGAAAGTACCACCATTGGAACAACGACAGAAAAGAGGTTTTTGTAAATTTCACAATTTCTTAGGCCATAACACTTCTCGTTGTGTTATTTTCAGGGATTTGGTTCAAAAAGCCCTCAATGAGGAAAGACTGAAATTTGGTGACAAATCGAAGCCACCAATGAAAATGGATGTTGATCCTCTACCAACAACTGATGCATTGCTTGTCGAAGTTGACATCAACGTGGTTGAAACCACAGGAGTTGTTGCTGATGATGCTAAAGTGGAAAATGTTGTTGACAAAGTGGATGTCGAAATGGTCATTGAAGACCAATATGCTGAAAAAATGAAAATAGTTTACCCAAAGGCAGAGGAAGAATTGATTGATTTCCTTAACCGCTGTAAAATTAACAATACTGAAGTGATGCTTTGTCCAAGATGCAGTTCTGTCTTCGACAAAGAGGCTGCTAAAAATCTTGAGGGTTTTAAGCCTCAACTGAAGCGCAAAAAAAAAGGGTCGACAAGAGGCCAAAGTTCAGCTACAGCAACAGAGGTATTCAGTACAAAGTCACTTCGACAAAGAATCCTCAAAAAGAACAAATCAAAACCTATGTACCTCCAGCAAAGTCTCCTGTTGAGAAATGGGTACATTCTGGCGGAAAGAGTACTGGCTATTACCCAATATATTATGCTGGAAAGAATGCTGGAAATCAGTAGAAATCAGCAAAAATGGTCAAAGGTAGTACTAGTGCTACTGGCCAGAACAAGGCATTTGAATCTAACAAATATACCTATAGTAATAACTACAAAGGGAAAAATCCCATGACAAGAACATAATGGTGTAGGTATCAACGCCAGAAAAAAGTTGCTGCTGCTATAGGCAAAGTGGAGAATTCTGACAACGATAAAGGTAAGCAAGTATCTTTAAAGCCTCTTGAAATGGCTAGAAAGCCAGCTACTGAAAGGATATTTTCTCCACTCTCAGTAATCAAAGAAGGTCTTAACTTAGATGAAGAAATGGATTCAGATTTTGCTGATTCTGGGTCAGAATACGACGTCTTATGTGGCGTAGTCTCAATTCTACCAATTGAGTATGATGTAGTTTCTGAAGTGAATGACGTCGAAGAAGATTTCGATGAAGAGACTACTTATAAGCCAATCTGTTACTACGTGCTGAAGAATGGTTGCGTGGAGGAACAACATGCTGTGTTTGAGAGACCAGATTGTGGAATGATGAATCATCTCAAACCCTTGTACATTCAAGCAAAAGTGAATAACATTGGTGTCAACAAGATCCTGGTCGATGGTGGTGCTGCTGTAAACTTGATGCCACAATATATGTTGAAGAAAATTGGAAAGTGTGAAACTGATTTGAAAACACACAATAATATACTTACAAACTATGAAGGCAAAAGTGGCCATTCACTTGGGGCCATTGAAGTCGAGTTTGCTGTAGGAAGTATTAAGAGACCAACATTGTTTCTGGTAGTTCCATCAAAGGCAAATTACAACTTGCTGCGAGGAAGGGAATGGATACATGGTGTGGGGGCAATACCTTCGACTGTCCACCAAAGGCTTATCATTTGGCGAGAAGATGGTTTGGTCGAAAATATTGAAGGTGATCAGAGTTATTTCAAAGCTGAGGTAAATACTATAAGCAAGAAAACTTTTGATAAACAATTGGCGAATATTGCGCCATGTGCATCTTCTGAAATTGGATATGAACATCAAGACAATATTAGATCTTCCGTTACACTCCACCCCAACTATGGATTTATTTGGGTGAGAGAGGTTATAGACGAAGACAACCACCCACAAGGCTTTGTCAAGCCTACAGGGTGGGATGGACTATAGATAATTATTTATGGATAAGCCCAATGCATGGGATAGAATTACGACCTATGTGGCGGAAAACAAACAAAAAGCGGTTTTAGAATCTGAGTTACAACAACAAATGGTTGATGAAGCCATTGAAAATGAAAATAAAGACAACTTTGTCGAAAACCAGAGGCTTGATTGTGTCTACGATGATGAGCCTCTAGGTTTTGAAAAGGATCCATTGGGTTCGACCAAAAGGATTCAGGCACAAGATCCCTTAGAAGAGATTGATTTGGGAGATGGCTCCATAAAAAGGCCAACATATATTAGTGCAAAGATTGATCAAGCATTGAAGGTGCAGATTGTCGAATTGCTGAAAGAGTACAAAGATTGTTTTGCTTGGGACTACAGTGAAATGCCAGGATTAAGTCGAGAAGTGGTTGAGATAAAATTACCAATTCGACCAGGAAAGAAGTCAGTGAAGCAGACTCCAAGAAGATTTGCACCAGAGATCCTGTTGAAGATTAAAGCAGAAATAGAAAGATTACTAAAAAGCAAGTTCATCAGAACTGCCAGGTATGTCGAATGGCTTGCAAATATAGTTCCGGTAATTAAGAAAAATGGTACACTTAGAGTTTGCAGAGATTTTAGAGATTTGAATAATGCTACACCTAAGGATGAATATGCTATGCCAGTGGCAGAAATGCTAGTTGATTCAGCAGCAGGTTATGAATATTTAAGCATGCTTGATGGTTATTCCAGTTACAACCAAATATATATTGCTGAAGAAGATACATCAAAAACAGCATTTCGTTGCCCTGGGGCTTTAGGCGTTTATGAATGGGTAGTAATGTCATTTGGCTTAAAAAATGCTGGTGCTACATACCAGAGAGCAATGAATTCTATGTTTCATGATTTTATTGAAAAATTTATGCAAGTGTACATAGATGATATTGTTATTAAGTCTTCGTCAGAAAATGGTCATTTAGACTATCTTCGACAATCATTTGAAAGAATGAGAAAATATGGTTTGAAAATGAATCCACCCAAATGTGCCTTTTGTGTGCGTGCAGGTGATTTTTTGGGTTTCGTTATACACAAAAAAGGTATTGAAATCAATCAAAACAAGACGAAAGCAATCTTGGAAACGAAAGCTCCTTCGACAAAGAAAGAGTTACAGTCATTATTAGGAAAGATTAATTTCCTTAGAAGATTTATTTCAAATCTAAGTGGCAAGACTCAAGTATTTTCGCCATTGCTTCGACTGAAAAAGGAAGATGTGTTCAGATGGGATACAGAACATCAGAAAGCCTTTGACGAGATTAAAGCATACCTGATGAAGCCTCCTATTTTGTTACCTCCTATTAGGAATAAAGTAATGAAATTGTATGTAGCAGCGTCAGAATTATCTATAGGTAGCATGTTAGCACAAGAGGATGAAAATGGTGTCGAAAGAGCCATATATTACCTCAGTAGGGTGTTAAACGATGCAGAAACTAGGTACCATCCTATACAAAAATTGTGTTTATGCTTGTATTTCTCTTGTACAAAACTGAAGCAATATATAAAGCCTGTTGATGTGTATGTTTATTCACATGATATTATTAAACATATGCTGTCAAAGCCAATTTTACATAGTAGAATAGGTAAATGGGCTTTAGCTCTTTCTGAATACTCCTTAACTTATTGATAACTCTATTTTATATAGAGTTATTTGTGCTTTTTCACTTAGATAAATGCCCAATATCAAGTCTATTATATGTTAAATATGTTAGTATGAATAAAATAACAACATTTATGGTTTACAGATAAGAGAAGTCCATAACTTAGCATTTTATTGTATATTGGTATGTTTGATGTGTTTGTTCAGTGCAGCCGCAGTTTAGTGCAATTGCACCAGTTGATGCAACTACACCAGGCAGTGCAATTGCACTTGGTGCAACTGCACCACTCTGTACCGAAGCAGCTCACAACCCCACATTGGAAGCACCTCAATTCATACCATTGCTATAATGCTTAGTTGGATTGCTGCTTGCTCAGAAGTCACATGGGAACACATGGCCACTTGCAAAGGAGGCGCCTACAATCAAAAAGGCTTCACAAAAATCTATCTTACAAGACATGTGGCAACCATTTGTTGGACCACAAATTAAGGATAAGTGTTGAAAGCCAAGCTGATCTTCAACTTTTAAAAAGTAACCATGGTTTGGTTAACTTAACTCAGCAAGGAAACCTCAACATGAAGGAAATCTCCAAGGCTATAAATAGGACTCAAATTCCTCACTTGAAAATATTCCAAATTGTAGAGAATCATATCATATATCATATAATCTTTTTATTTTAGTTTTTCTTAGTTTTAAAGTTTTATTTTCTTTTAGTTTCATAGTGTTAGTTTGAGAGGAAGGTAAGAGGAAATTGACAACTTCTTTCTTCACTTCTTCAAAGAGCTAATAGGTGCAAGAAATTAGTTGTAAGCAAATATATGCAAGAGTTTTCCATTTGTTACTCTTTTGAATTCTCTTGTACTTCTCTTTATTGCAATATGCTTTCATTCACTTATATTTGCTTTATCATGCTCATCATGAGCTAAACTCTTTTGAGTTTGGATGTTCTAGCTTTCCAATGATCTTTTGAGGAAAGTTATTGTGTTTTCAAGTGGTGTGTACTTTAGTTCTTGTGTTTAAATTCTTAATCTTGTTTTAAAGTTGATCACTTAGAACAAGTAGAGTTATATTCACTTAATTGGCTTATAACTAGAAATCAAGAACTAAGTAAGGATAAGTGTTTAATAAAGCTTCTTATTAAACTTGTTTTAATAAAGTTAGCTTGTTAATTCCATGTTAATTCTTAGCTTAAGATTAACATAGTCCTTACAACAAAAGTGTAGAGATCTTAAGATACAAGAGTGTACTTACTTAAGCAACTTAGATTATCTGTAAGGGGGCGAGAGAGGCACTGACAACCCTACTCTTTACCGCAAAAAAACAGGATCATATAGAGCTTGTAACGAAACTCTGACGAAAGTAGCTGACCAGCACACACTAATGCAACTGCACTAAGTGCAATTGCACCACAAGAAAACACAATATTCTCAAGAGTGATTTAGTTTGTGAAAACATCCCAACTCTCATTCTCAACTGATTTCTTACACAATTTACTTGCTTTCTGTTTATTTATTTTCATTTCAACTTCAACCAAAACCAAAACATTTTGAATAGTGTAGTCACACTAGTTTGCCTTTCTTTACAAACAACACATAAGAGTTAATCCAATCTCTGTGGGTTCGATCTTTTATACTATAACTTGTGACTGTGTATACTTGCGCATAATGTTATCTATTTACACAACACCACTTATCATCCTTTAAAGGCTATTAAAGGCCAAATAGTGGCTGATTTTATTGTCGATCATTCATTGGTCGAAACCACAGTAAACTTAGTGGATACTCAACCTTGGAAGTTATATTTCGATGGTTCAAGCCACAAAAATGGTGTTGGAATTGGAATTTTAATTATCTCACCAACAAAAATTCCAACAAAGTATAAGTTTAAAATCGAAGGATCTTGCTCCAATAATGAGGCTGAATATGAAGCCTTGATAGCAGGACTTGAGATCTTGTTAGACTTTGGGGCAAAACATGTCGAAATTAAAGGCGATTCAGAACTAGTTGTGAAGCAATTAACAAAAGAATATAAGTGCATTAAAGAAAACCTAATAATGTATTTTGTTACTGCCAACACTTTGTTAAAACGATTCGATAGAGTTCAAATTAAACATGTGCCTCGACTTGACAATCAAGAGGCAAATGATTTGGCACAAATTGCTTCAGGATACAGAGTTTCTAAAGAAAAACTAGAAGAATTAATAGAAATAAAAAATAAACTAATTTCGACAGACTATCCTTTAAGTGAATTGTCAAGCCAAAAACTTGGGGGGACCGAGGAAGTCTCGTTATCTCCAATTATTGAAAATTTTCAAAGTTTTGAAGTTTTTGCCATTGACAATATGTCGAATGATGATTGGCGAAAACCAATTGTCGAATACTTGGAAAATCCAACAGGAATAACCAATAGAAAAACCAAGTATAGAGCCTTAAGCTACGTGATTATTGGAAATGAGTTGTTCAAAAAGACTCCTGAAGGAGTTTTACTTAAATGTCTTAGTGAGAGTGAGGCATATTTAGCAATTTCCAATACTCATAGTGGAACTTGTGTGTCTCATCAAGCAGGCCACAAAATAAAATGGCTTTTATTTCGACAAGGAGTGTACTGGCCAACTATGTTAAAAGATTGCATATAGTTCGCTAAAGGTTGCCAAGAGTGTCAAAGGCATGCAGGAGTTCAACACGTGCCTGCAAGTGAACTTCATTCAATAGTGAAACCTTGGCCATTTAGAGGTTGGGCTTTAGATTTAATTGGTGAGATTAAGCCAACTTCGTGGAAAGGCCATCGTTACATATTAGCTGGGATAGATTATTTTACTAAGTGGGTAGAAGCTATTCCTTTAATTAATGTTAATCAAGAGGCAGTAATCAATTTTATCCAAAACCATATTTTGTATAGGTTTGGAATTCCAAAAACCATTACTAAAGACCAAGGTACAGTTTTTATTGGTCAAAAAATGGTGGATTTTGCCTCTAAAACTGGTTTCAAGTTATTGACTTCGACACCATACTATGCTCAAGCCAACGGTCAAGTTGAAGCAGCTAATAAAATCATTATTAATTTGATTAAAAAGCATATTGGGCAAAAGCCTAGAAATTGGCATAAAACTTTTGGCCAAGTTTTGTGGGCTTGTCGAAATTCTCCTAGAGAGTCAATTAATACTACTCCTTTTAGACTAACATTTGGACATGATGCAGTCTTACCAGTTGAAATTTGTTTACAGTCAGCCAGAATTCAGAGGCAATTTGAAATTCCATCAGATTATTATTGGAATATGATGTTGGATGAGTTGGTTGATTTAGACGAAGAAAGATTAAATGCGTTAAATGTCCTGATAAGGCAAAAAGAAATGGTAGCTAAAGCTTATAATAAAAAAGTTAAGTTGAAAACTTTTGCCTTAGGAGACTTAGTTTGGAAAGTTATGCTGCCCATGGACAAAAAAGATAGAGTCTTAGGCAAATGGTCACCGAATTGGGCAGGACCATTTCGAGTTTTGCAAGTATATACTAACGGTGCCTATGAAGTCGAAGAATTAGGCGCTGATGGTCGAATTTTGCAAATAAATGGCAAGTATTTTAAAATGTATAGGTCAATACTGCAAAAAGTCGAAATAACACAGGACTAAAATTATAAAGAAGATTTAAACATGGCATTTAGAAGTTAATAATTGCCAGAACATTGTCGAAGTTACAAAATTGGAAATCAAGAAAATTACAATTTAAAGTCGAAGGTTGGTTTTGAGCCTTTCTAAAACAGATTTTGAATGCTCTAGTCTTGTAGCAGTAAGGGCTTCGTCTTCGACCAAACTTTGAACCTTTGCTTCATGTTGGCTATGCCTTTCCAAGTGCTCGATTGCCAAAGTTGCTTCTGCATTAATCACCGGTTCCAAAATTTTAAAAAAAAAACAAAAATAAAAAAATAATAATGTAAAAATAATAAAGGCTATAAACGTTTGGGTTTTTGGCAACTTAAAGAGTGGCCCACTAGCAATCATGTCCTGACAGTTATGGATAAGTGGATATGGTGGGGAGTTCCAAAGCAAACATGGCCCACTATCTCTGAATAGTTGGCGCAAAAAACTGTCCATTTCAAAAAGTATCTTTTCAATTCTGAAAGCTGATGGTGGTGACGTTAGCAGACTTGACATTAAGCTGTTGGGTGAATTCTCAAAAACGTCATTTTCTTCCTTCATTTAAATTTTAGTCGAAAAAGACATTTTTGGGGGGCAATTTGTTAGCCTGCATTTTCGACAGACTCAATTAAATGCAGTCAACGAGGTTTGACTTATTTTTAAAGTTTGACCTTGTATTTCAAGAGACAAGTACCAATTTCGACACTGAAGTGAATTAAGTTATCAGGTTGCATCAAGCAGATTTCGACCTTAGATTTGGCAAAGTCGAAGAGGCTGAAGTCAGAGATTTCGACAAGAAGAAGTTGAGGGCTGATAACGAAGTAGAATCAAGCAATCGTTGTCGAAAGCACGTGGCAGTTACATTTTTTAAACTTTGTACAGTTATTTTCTATTTGTATAAATAGTAGTTTTTCATAGGAAAAACGGGTCACAAATTCATTACAGATTCTCACGCTCTAACTTCCAACATCACAGAGAAAACGAGTCAGAGAAGAATGTATGATCATGTGTACCAACTTTCTTTTCAATTAAAGCATTTTACTTTGTTTCTTTAAGCAATTTTCTGCATTTTTATTTGCTCTCTTCATCTCTGTCTGAAGTAACTTCGACGGTTTCGCGCGAAACTGACAGTTATCTTCCTTCTTTTCTTTAAAAACTGTAAAACATGCATAATTTCTGGAAAAACTTTAACACAAATGGTCTTAGGATTTACTAGTTGATCCTGTAAGCAGAAGAAATTTCAAACTAGCGGTGTTTACTAAAAGCCACGGTAAACTGCCATGTAAACATTTTCGTCAAAAATTGGATTGCAACTTAATAAGGGGACTAAAATTGCGAAATTTGATAAAATTGGAGGATCAAAATTGCAAGAAAAAATAGGGGGACTAAAATTACAGAATTGAAAAAATTAGGAGACCAAAATTGTGAAAGATAAAATAGGGGGGCCAAAATTGTGAATTTGTTTAAATAGTGGAACCAAAACTGCAGTTAAACCTATTACTTAACAGCAAAATTTTGAGGCTTGAAGCCCTTGCTTTAGTAGCTCTAGCTCTAGCAAAATTTTGAGGTTAAGGTAGGCGAGGGAGGGAGTGATCGTCGATGCATTGAGCATGGACAATGAGCGGCTTTTGACACGTTTCGAAGCAAATGTACACATGAATAAATCGAATTCACATTGTAATGAGATAAACGTTGAGGCTTTCAAGGCACCAATGCATCCAGAAATTTTTATTAGTGAGGGAAAAACATAGTCTGTAATAATTTCTTTGAAAAATAATGTAAATTTTTACAAAATACATAATTTCATTATAGAAAACTCTTACAAAATACAATGTAGACTAGATACACTATTTATTTAATGAACTTAAAAAGTGGACCGGAGGTAGTACTATATAATCCCATAAAAACAAAGAATACCTAAAATTAAGACTACGCTGGTAGTTAATTTACTGGATAATTACTTGCTCAAGTGGTGGATGAAATACATCAAAGGAGATGGCTAAGGAGGAGGTTGGAGGTTCAAACCCGACCCTTCATTAAAGAAGTTGGCTAAGGAAGAGGTTGGGGATTCAAACCCAACTTCCCCCAATAACTCTTTTGGTGGTTGAAAGACATAAAAGGAGATGGCTAAAGAGGAGGTTGGGGTTCAAATCTGACTCCCTCACTAACAAGTAGATATTCTACTAGTAACATTTACTACGGAAATGATCCTCTCATTCCTTTTTTTCCTTTTGCATTACCCTTTTATCTAGATTGCTGATTTTTGGAGTCTGTTAAAACATTCTTTCGGCAAAAATTAATGATATCAATTCATAAAAACTAAACGAAATATCAAATCCTTCACATATCTTGATTTCAATTCATATTCATTGTTTGTTTGTTTTTTTTAAAAAAATAGGTACTAATTATCTTGATTTGAAATATAGAATTTGTTTGGTTTTACAATGAACTAGATAAAGATCCTTAAAAAGCACCCTCTCCTTTTGTCAAAACAAGTAGCAAAGGAATTTTGCTAGAGTTATTATATGCCTGGTGTTTTGTTGTACAAAATATTTATAGTAGTATTTGAATAGGTGGAATATTCACTTTGTGTCATCATCGCAGCCAGTATCAGCGTCATTGCTGTCTTATCGTAATCGTACGCTATCCATCGTCATTATGAAATATTGACTTGAGAAACAAAATGAGAAATGAGAACCAAAGCAAGCTCGAGGTTGGTTATCACAAACAAGTATATCTGCAGTTACCTATTGTTTCTAGTGAAAATATCCAAAACATATTACTCCCTCCGTCTCAATTTAACTTTCATTTAAGGTTATGCACGGATATTAAAAAAATGATTAGAGATGTTATTTTTTATTTTTATAAAATATAGAGTAACTAAAGTACCCCTATGTTATTATGAAGAGAGAGGAATGAAAAAATTAGAAATACAAATAAAAGTAAGAGTAATTTAGGAAAAAAATAATAAATATTGCATTGAAATTCTAAAGTGACAAATAATTTGAAACAAGAAAAAATAAGACACTTAAATTGAGAAGGAGTGAGAATGTCACTGCTTTTCCAATTCCTTTTTTATCCTGATCTATGAATCTCATTACGTCATTTTGGATTTGTGACTCTGCCTTTCCTTTCAAACCCTCCCTACACATTAGACCACATAATATACATTATTCCATTTCAAATAATAATGTATTTTTGTCACACAAAAAATACATTATTCCATCAGATTTTTTCATTAAAAAAATCAGTTACTTAGTTAAACTGGTTCAAAATAGCGCTCTGGTCCTGGCTGGCTGGCATAGTGGTGTGAATGTATAAGAACAAATAACACAAAATTTACTACATGCATGATGCATGCACTACAATAATCAACAAAAAAGAAGAGTGAAAACAAGCTAATATATATATTTCACAAGACAAAAATACATAACATACTGAACTTACAAGTACACAATAATAAAACTAGGTAATGAAAAACCGTTTACATTGATAGCAGAAACTAATACAGTAACGAGTTACTTTAGAATTTAACTAAGGGGCTTCAGGCTTGGGGCTTCCACCGTTATGATGCAGAGGGTCTGGTCCTGAAGGAACCTTCCTCAACTCCCAACTCGTTGATTTTTCACCATACTTTCCATTTAGTACTGATCCTTGCACTCTAGCCTTCAAACTTGTTCTCTTACTTTTCAAAGCAGAAAGCATCTGCACAATAACAACCAAACATAAATGTTAGAAAAACACACAATATGTTGGCCTTGAAACACAAGGATATATACCACATTCTGTGTCTGCTACAACTACAAAGTACAAACCTTCCTATTCAGAATGTCCTTGGAACCACTACCAGATACATCAGCACCCAAGCATCCATATGCAGTACAGTTGTCTGCCAGTGAACAAGTTCAAATTTAATATCAACGTGCATGAAACTACTATTGTAAGTTATAACCCCAATATAACAGAATAAACATGAATATAAACAAACCAGAGGGCTCTTTCATCAGAAACAAACACAGCAACACTAGTAAAATGACAAAGGCAAAGATCGATTTTGATGCCATCAATGCTAAGCTGAATGTATGTAACTTGTAAGAACTAAGAAGTTTCCAAGTATATATAAGAGAAGATCACAATGAACACATTTATATAGCACAGTGGATGAAGGATTTGAATGATGGGTGGTGCAGCCATTTTGCTAAAGAAATGATTAATGACAGAAAAGCAGCAGAGCTAATTATGGCTAAACATCTATATATGAACATCAACAGGTGATAGCGCCGTCTTATATGTGGTTGTCGTTGAGCCACCTGTATATGCTTGCAGGGGTCAAAATGCAAATTTCCATCAGATAGATGATGTCAACAACAGAACCAGAGAAAAAAAAAGATGACATAAAAAGAATATGCTGTCGAACGTTATATAGACTCCCTTCCAATAACATGTTTTGCATATCTGCTACAATTTTGGGATGTGGCCTTCCCAAATCTGATCCTCTGCAACACACTATTTATTTGTACTATCCAGCCATTTAGATACGACACTGATATGATCATATAAATATTACTTTTTTTTTCTTTCTATATTGTGTAATTCTATTGCAACAATAACGTTCAATTATATTCGACGATGCCAATTGTTACAACTAGTTTTTGTTTTTTACAAGCAAAAAATTATATCAAGGGGACTACAATGGATACCCTAACTGATATATTAACTTGAGGTCTCGTTAAAATCTCTAAGGGCCAAAATCTCGTGAGAAAAAGACTCAAAGAGGAAAAATAGCACCCCAAAGAGAATTGTCAAATGTACTTTGAAACAAAAAATAAATACAGCAAGAAACCCAATAGCAAACTACAAGAACGGCAAAGCAGCAAGTCTGTTGAATTTCAAGAACAGCAGAACAACACACCACTAAAAAGCAAGATGAGCGCTACTGCTAAATAAACCACAATAGCGTGACATGAAACTGACAACACCAAAACAACAGTCGTGCAAAGACCAATGTGCCAATCGGCTACACATCATAACAGCAATCCGACAGCGCCATCATAGTACATCAGCAAAGACCAAACAACAATATTGGTCATGGTGACTCGTATACCCAATATTCTAAGATTTTTGGAAGAAATGTGGTTTCGAAGTCTCTTATTGGTCATGGTCATTGGCTTGTTGTTGCTGCTCTCCAAGGCTCCCAATAGTATTTTTTGCAAGATAATATGGCTAAGAAATATCTTAGGGAGTTGAGGACAAATATTTGATAATTAGAGAGACTTTCTCTAATACCTAATCCCGGGGTAGGTACCGAGGAAATACCATATTTGATAAATTGCTAAATTACACTTTTGGTCATTTACCTTTGACCAAAATTTCAGTTTGGTTCGTTATTTTATTTTCTCCATTTTGGTCACTTATCTTTCATATCCGTGTCAATTTTTTTTTTGCAAATATTCGTGTCACTTTGGTCATTTATTTTTGACTTAAATATATGTTACCCCCTGCAAATATACCCATTATCCATTTACCCCTTCTAAAAATAAAACTCTTAAAAAAGACCTTGCAAATGTAAACCGTTTACGGTTACCCCCTGCTGCTAGATTATGTTGACAGCGTTAAGTGTATAATGTGTATAAACCGTTTACGGTTACCCCCTGCAAAATATAAACCGTTTACGATTATCCCCTGCAGGGGTAACTAGAAACACTTATTCAAGAACATTAAATATTCAAGAACAATGTGAAAAACAGAAACTTTTATTCACGATTTTGTTTTCCACATTGTTCTCAAATTTGCATCGTTTTTGTTGAGGACACATGCCTAAAGGGAAAAATATTTTTTTAGATTTGCCCCCATCAATCACCTTAGATTAGATGCAATAGAATGACCGGCGAATCCCCTTCAGGATACAATAGAATTCCTTGACATGGTTTGCACACCTACACCAAGCGTATCGTCAATAGTATTTACAGAAGAATAGTTCCCTAACTTCAATTTGTGCATAAGAGAAGAAAGAGAATGATTTGAAATGTTGAATTTGCTAGAGTTTTGTCTTAGACATATGAACATTCTATATGTGTATGTATTCTACTTGTAAAGTTGTTCTATATATATAGACCAACTCATACAATTTGGTGAAGATAGGTGTCTTTCCACTACAAATATTCATGAAAGAACACAATTACGTACTAGTAAAAGCCACCAAATGACACACCTTTAGAACAAGAAACATTGTATTTCTCTTTCACTTTAGTGTTAATAAATTCCTATTATTTTGGAAATCGCTCACGTTAAATTCGTAACCCACTAAAACTTAGTTTGTACTACTCATGTGATAAATCAAACACTATAATATATTTTTATAACTTCTTTTTCAAGTTGCTACAAAGTTTGTGAACAAAGTACTCTAAGACGGTTCGGTCAAAAAAAAGTATTCTAAGACGGCCACTTAGCAAAATTGGGTGCTGGAAGCAATGAAGCCTTTCACTCCCTGGCGACGCCTCCTTCGGGGATCCTTCAACTCTTGTTAGCTGATGTTAGTGGGACTATGTTCTTAAAATAATTTGTTTTTTTCTTTTCTTTTGTCCCTATTGTACAAAAAAAAATGTACTCTAGGACGATGAAGTTTGGCCTCTAAAACTTATACCTTTTTATTTAAATTTGGGATTAATCGGGCTTATGGGCATATGGCATGGCCCTTTCCCAAATAATTAAAACAGATTGAAAATACAAATGAATGACAGGTGAAGTGCATCAATAACAATTATAATATGCTCACTTACATATATTTCGTTCCTGCAAATACACATTTGATTCAGTTCAGTTTATGTAAAAATGAAACTTTATTTTTTATCATTACAAATATAAAAATTTATTCAATTAAGTCTTTAAAAAAATAAAATTTAATTTTTCATCCTTATAAATATACGGTTTATCTAATCTAATTCGTGTAATATCTAAAATATTTTTTTATCATAGTTTTTTGTCGATAAGTAATGATTCATTTATTAGAGCATTAGGGATGCTCAAAACCACAACTACCCCAGGAACTTAGAAATTGTTGATACAAGTCAAAACATTGTACCACTAAAGAGGCGGAGACAAACTAGAATCTCTACATTCCCCATATATAAACCAACACTAGGACATATATTTAATGCGAGCCACAATCGATCAGTGTTAACATCTTCATCTCTAAAGAAAACTCAATTTCGGGCAAGCCAAATGCACCAACAAATAGTCAATCAAAATAGGTATTTTACCTTCTTTGATTTTTTCCCGGAACACATCTCCACCAAAATAAATATAATGTTGATATAAAGTAAAGGAAATAGATAACAACTGTATATCAAGCTAACATTCAATCTCCTTCCGCACCTTCTTTAAAACAGCACAGTCGAGTAAAAGATGTTGAATATCCTCATCGTGATTCTTTAAGACTTTATCATAGTTTATCGAATTTGGACCCTTATTTAGTCCAAGTTCCTAAAGTCCATCTTATCCTCTAGTGAGTATGCGTCAGCAGGTTTAAAGAGGCGAATATAGATTATTAATAAAAGGCACAACCTGAGATATTTTTTGGCATTGAGGGGATGACGACTGGCCTTAAATTAATCAAAATTGAATTCAACATTTCATTTGAAACACAATTGAATCAAACAGTAGATAACTGGTTGTGTACTTACCTTTAAATACCGCCTGATACACAAACCATATTGTCCAAGGAAACCATATTGTCAAAAAAAAAAAACCTAACAGCTATGCTGGACTTGTTGGTTTGGTTATGAATGATTTTTAACAAATACTAGTCATTATCTAACTTTTTCTATGAATTAAAGTTTTATCGAATTGAGACTTTTTTTTTTGGAAAATAGGGGAAAACTAGGGGTGGCAATTTCTACCCGCAAGTGGGGATCCCCGTGGGGATTGCCCTATTTGGGGCCCCGTGGGAGGGGAATTTTCCCCCGTGGGGATGGGATGGAGGAGAAAATCCCCCCACAGTCAATTCGGGGATGGGGATGAGTCTATATCCCTCGCCCCCAAATACATTACATAAATCTTTGTATTATAGATATATATTATATTCTAAGCAATAAATTTTTTAGTCTTTTATTGTGTTTTTAAATAAAAATACTAATAAAATATTAAATTGTGGTAAGTTTTATATTTTTATTCTTACCTTTATACTTTTTAAATATTAAAATATCAAGGTAAAACTAAATTTTATACATTTTTTCAGTTTTATTATATTTTAATTTTAATTTTTGCTAATTTTGAATAAATTTTGGGATCCCCGCGGGGACTATGGGGACCTGCGGGAATGGGGATGGGGGAGGAAAACTCCCCAAAGCGGGGAATGGCGATGGGGATAGGAGACAATATGGGAAGCGGGGACGGGGAGCGGTAGAGTACTCCCCACCCCCGCCTCGCCCCACCCCGCCGCCATCCCTAGGGAAAACCCCCCAAGAGATGAAATTAAGCACTGGGCACTAGGCACTAGGCTTACATAGTCTACATCAAGTGGTGTCCTAAATGAAGAGGGACTACATCAAAAATATTACTATCTCCGTCCCATTTCATATGCAGTTTAAGGTTGTTGCACACATATTAAGAAAAATGATTGGTAGTCTAGATTTTATAAAAAGTGTTGTCTAAATTATCATTTAACCCTTTATCTCTCTACATAGATAAACGTGAATCATTTATTAAATTTAAAAAGTTGTCATAATTAATAAGGGCAATAGTGAAAAAACATGTTAGATGCTTTCTTGAAAATGTAAAACACGATTAATTTGGGACAAATTAATTTTCCTAAAACAACTTATAAAATGGGAGGAGATAGTACAATCTCTGTTATCACAGAGTGAGATTCTCCAGCTAAAATATCAGCTGGGACATTTAATTTCCATCCCTAGCTAAATATTTCCATATCGATCATTGTAGCACCTTGGTGTTTAAAAACCTCCTTGATGCTATGAATTGGGTTGTAGTGAGGAAGTAATTTAGACTACTAGAATATAGTAACAACTTACAATACAAACAAAATTATACGATATGGGGAGTTTCATTATCATCTTTCTACGGGTATATTTCACCATCTTGGTAATATCACTTTAAACTTTTATAAATATATATTTGTCATATTGTAAAATGTGATTAAACAGCCTTCTAGCGGATTTTAGTCCTCCATTTTTTATTTAGTTATTAAACTTGAGATTCTAAAATTAATAAATTAAAAAAATTATTTATCTTTTTTATTTAATATTTTTTAAAAAAATTCCCATGTTCATAATTACAAATAATTTCTTTAAATGTTTTTTCAATAAGTGGGAGAACAGTAAAAATTAATCAAATTTCATAATTATAACCAAATATAAAAGATTAATATATGTACAAATTTCTACATAATCTAAAATCAATTAAATATAAATTTCAACAATAAATTAATTGTATATAAAAATATACAATTCATCCAAACGAAATGGACTAAAATTTATATGCAGACTTTAAGAACATTTCCAACAACTCAAGATAGAAGTAGTTATCATTGCAAGTATTGAAAATCACATGCCTTTTTTTTCTACTTTGTAATTATTTCAATTAAATTAATGTGATCAAATAAGTTGTTTATAATAATATTTTCATCCTAAAAAAGATATGTTCATTATTAGTTGTTAAATTTGTAGTAAAATTTATTTTAAATTGAAGAGGAAAAGCATTAAAAAAGAGTGATTTGATTGGGGCATAATAGGCAGTGAAGGGGCTGCTGGGGTAAGCTGGCAATTGACAATTAGGGAGAAAATTTAAGAAGTCTTGGCCGATGACAAGTTGAAAGACTGATTGATGTGGTTGTTTTTGGATATCTTTGCTTAATTTGATTAGATATTTGTTTTTGGATATCTTTTCTATTGGATAAAATTTTATATTTTAAATATAGTAACATATAATATGATTATTATTTTATCATATATAAATTAATTATCAAATTTAAAATATAGTAACATTAAACACAATGTATCTCTAACATCAAACACACACGATAACACAAAGCACATTAGAACTCCGTTTTGCAAGGCCAAACAACTAGTATTTAGCAGATAATTTACAGTAGATAAGATCGTGGTGGTAAGTGTTTAATAATAGTAGCTTATAGTGTATTTTTATATGCCACTTGTACATATTTTTCTTCTCACAACACTATATATATGTTCTATTGATTATACAGATATTCTACTAATGTAAAGAAACCGAACTTAAATTATTTATTATGTAAAAGGCAAATATACAACACTTACAACATCAAAATCATTGAGAAACTCTACAGGTACATTGAAATTTAATAGAATACAATCTGAAAGAAAACACATAATGAACTCAAACATGCACAACAAAAACTAGGAAATATACACTACACACATCAAATTAAGATTTCTTAACATTAGGTGGGAGTCCCAATTCCTTTCTGGTTTTCCCCACAAACAAGTCACCTGACTTTATGATACCCGGAAACCTTCCAGCAACTGTCATGAAAGGGAACTGTGCAACTCCATGTTTCCTTCCAAGTGAAACAATTGATATTGCTGGTTGTGCCTTATAAGCTCCCAATTTACGCTCTTTCCCTCCTCCATCTATCAATAGCCTCAGATTCTTGGCTACCAATTGAGCATGTCCTTGTGCATACACCCCTTGTTTTATTTCCTGTAACACATATTTCAAATTAAATAACCTTTCATTAACTAATATTGCTTGCAAAAAAAATTGAAATGCCAAAGGGATTATTATTCTCTAATGCAATCTCTAATACTTACTCCCTTTGATGTATTAGGTCTGTAATATATATATATATATATATATATATATATATATATATATCAGTTATTCAATGAACCTAAAACTGCAAATTTTTCTTATAATAAGGACCAGAGTAGTATGATTTTCGGTAGATTATTGTTTAGAACTTACTTGAATATCTGTAATATCTCCGATTGCAAAAATATTGCTCCTTCCCTTAACTCTAAAATATTCATCAACTTGGATCCTTCCATGACCATCCAAATCATCCTTTAAAAAAGTTTCTTTAAGCCATGCTGAAGCAAGTGGTTTCCCTATGCATACAAAATGTGTATCTGCTTCTATAGTCTCTCCAAGTGAAGTTTGATATGTCTTATTTTCATTTGAGAAGGAGTCTAAGTCAACTGATTGCTCTAGTTTCACATCAACTTTCTTTGTTTGAAGCCATTTCAAAGCCTTCCTTGAAGCTTTTGGACCAATGTATTCCAATAATCTTGATCCCTTATGCACTATAGTGACCTTCTTTTCAGGAAAATCAACAGCAATTTCTCCAGCTAGCTCAACTCCTGTTGGACCTCCTCCAACAATCAAAACTGAACTTGCAGATTTTATCTTTGTATTTTCTGTCATCGGTCGAAAGAAAAGAAGTCTCTAACACTCAAAATGTCACAAAACAGGCAATACCAATTTATTGTTAAATAAAGTTTGTAACTACGATTGAGACTACGTCAGCCATATTTGATCGTGATTCTCTGATATTGTGAGGATGACGATCAAATATTTTCGATTTATCAATTGAATTTAGATTTTAAATTTTTCATTTTCTTGCTAACGACTTTTGAAGGCCTGAAGCTTAATATTTAAACAATTAATTTCAATATATACGACTTATAAAAGATGGGGCATCACATTCAAATTTTGTATAGACGCTCAAAATTTCAGACACGGCCCTGTGAAGACTACTACAAAGTTTGCTTTAAAAGTAAGTATTGCATACCTCCTTTGTATTGGTCAAGTCTTTCAGTTCTGGTTTTGGGAATAGGATCTGAGTGACCAGTGGCAATAACAAGGTAATCATAGGAAATTTGACGGCCATCTGCTATGAAGACTTCAGTTTCAGTTATATTGAGTGCAGTTGATATAACAAGGTCACCTTTTGTGAAGTAATCTCTATGGTTTATCACTGTCCTTTCTGCAAAGGTTGGCTCAACCATTGCCCTCAAACTTGCCCAAGGAATCTCAAAATACTCCTTCCTGTGTATTCAACAGCTCTTGGTCAGTGAAACCATTTACACAACAAGTTCTATCTATGCAGCTTAATTAAGCACTCATTGTATAAGTGCGCTCACTTGTTGTTTCTGTAATCAACGAGTAATTAAAATTGTTTTCATATATAAACTCTAAGTTGTTTTCATAAGCTATCAGAGATCATGAGAATGCTATATGAACAAAGAGAAAGCTTACGGATCGATAAGGGTGACGTTGGCTTGAAGTTGTAAAGTTTTAGCGAGGACAGCACCGGCGACACCACCTCCTACAATGACTACTTTCTTATCCACCATTTTTCTAAGCTTTTTGTTTGCTTGCTTGTAAATTTGAAACCTTTCTTTGATAACAATTGAAATTAAGTTTGTAATGATAGTTGTGTTGTAACAACGAGATAAGGCAACATAATAAATAGACGTCGTTACGTCATTGCATGTATCATCAAAGTGAAATTGAAGCTGAACATATTATAAAAGACCAAAGCTAATTGCAAATTGGTAGCTGTAGTCAACTTCACAACCTAAATGAGGTGTGCAATTTCTCATTTACAAGGAATCTATTATTTTTAATTGAAAAATAAGACCCCCGAATATTAATATTCGTAAATCTTAATGATGATGTGTACTTTTAGCAATAAAAGTTTAGTTGCCAGCTTGCGTTACTTTAATCTTGTTTGTTGTTCAATTGAAACAGCGCAAAATAAAAATCATAATTGAGATATTTCTATTTTCGTTTTTTTTTGTCTTTAATTCCAGTGGGAGCGAAGTATCATGAGTTAGCTTAGCGCGTTGTGATTCCATGCTGGCGTCAAGTTTCTAGTATCTTCTTATTAGGATTAATTAATCCAATTTGTTTTCTTTCAATTCTTTGCTTTGACTGAAAGAAAACGACCATTTCCTACCTGTAACAAATATTCAATACTAAGTTACGAGCTTTGTGTCTGATTCGTTTAGTTTAGGATTTACTAATAAGATTTTTATCCATTACTTTCATCAGCATATGACTAATTGGGTTGGGTGGGAAGTTGACTTTTCTCTTCATCTAGATGGGTTGAGCTTGGGATTCTTCTTGCAAGGAGATACCAAACCCTCGGCGAAAAATCCAATACCGACATATATATTTATTTTAAAATTCTGTTTTTTCTGTATACATATATTTTAAAATTCTAATAAGAAATAGAGTTTAATAATTATTTACCAATAGTATAACAATATTATAACCTCAGTTTAAATAAAAAACCAATTCAAAAATAAACAACTTTAGGCAATCTAGATTTATATAGGTACAATTTAACAATCAAATAACAACATGAAACTAAGAGGAATCACTTCCATCAGTTAGTATTTTTTTTTCATATATTATGATTAATCAATTTGACTGTTGAATTCAAAGATATTTCTTTCCTTTCATTAAGTTGCACCAGTCGACAAAAGTTTTGTTGATTCGTGTGTTTTCTCTCTTCTCCAATCTTTTCTCTTCCTTTCCTTCAATGTAAACATGGTGTAAGCTATGACTGGAAAAGCCCATTGTGCAGAAACATTTTTTCAACATCTTCATGAATTTGCATGTTTCAAGAAATTAACTATCAATAAATACGCTAAACTTGCATGTTTCGATTAAATAATAATATCCACAAAATTAGGGAAAACACAATTACAATGGTGAATAGGGGCGGGCGCACAACATTGCAATCCCTGGCAAAATCATATATAACTCATCAACTGAAAAGAGCTATATCCTATTCTACACTTGCAAAATTACTTTTATGTTTTTACGACTACAAGATAAATCAGCTACAAGACTTTTCATGACTAACATCATCTCCCACTAAGAAATGAACCGTAGACCTCGTCGTCTGCTATAAACATCCCTTAATAAGGTCTAAATTTCCTGGCAGCTCTCAACTGTTGCAGACGTTTTTTATCCTCCGCAAATTTATCCTGCAATTGCATGATCTCTGCAACCAAAACATGAATGGTTTACCTCAGTACGACAATTTTGATGGAATAAGATCTTTTACATGCTTGTGCAAATTTTGAAGGGAAGTCCCCTCTTTATTAACATATTAATGTTTTTCTTTTATTCTAAATAAACCAGTATCATAGGGAATACACGTTCATGACATTAAAAATGGCTAAACATGTTCTAGGATATAAAAGATGGCAAAATATTATGAAAAACAAGCCATACCATTTCTCTGAGCTTCTCTTTTTTGAAAGCGGTAGAAATCTAAACCAACTTCTTTATGTTTCTTTTTCGCCAATTTATTCTCCACAGCAACTTGAGCAACCGAACCCACAGCAATCCCACTTTCAGAGTCAGTAGTTTTCTTCCTACCCTTGTGGTGCACAACAACTGTCCATCCCCCATCTGCAGCAAGGGATTCTTTTGCTTTTCTTTTCTGCATTGACCAAAAAAAATTGCATGCAAACCAAAATAAGTAACAAACGTGAAATATTTCACGACCTAGTTACAAGGTTTCTAATAAGGGTACGCGATACGCTAGCTAACAAGAATTGGGTGTGTGTGTGTGTGTGTGTATTGTGATACACTTTAATATACTAACTCTTGTCTTATCAATAATTTTCATCTAATTATTGTGGTAACGCCACATTTAGCACCAACTACCAAAGCCGAAAAACAAAAAAGCTGTCAAATGCAGATAGTATCATGTGCATACCACATCAATTCAGAGTAACACCAAACCTAATGCAATTATAACTCGAATTTATATGTAAAATGCTCCCATTGGGAATGAAAATGACTTTCACTAGTTATTTTTCAAAGTCATGGAACTGGTAGTTATACAAAAGAAACTAATCAAAACAAAATATTCCCAAAATCAATTTCAATATATAACTAAAATTCTTGTCATGATATCTACTGAAAAAAGGGTAAACTGACACTATATTTATTAAGAAATCAGTAAAAAGTGGCAAAATTGAAAACAATGGCAGGCAACAAGAGCATACAATATCTATGTAGACTGTAGATTTTGAAGACATAAATCGAAACATTTACCTCCTCCAGTTTTTCCTCATAAGCAGTTACAAAGTCGTCAATCCGTTGTTGCAATACCTCCAACCCTGGTCTACTTTGATGGTATTCCGTAATCCATTCTGTAGTTTGAGTATTCCCCAGTCAAAAACTATACCCAGACATGACAATTAATAGACAATAGCATACAAATATGCACAAAGTACAAGGGTGCATCACAAATCCACAATCCAACTGTCAACAGGTTGAAAATAAAGTCAAAAGATCTGTCTACATATTCATTCTTACGAGATAGGGTTGGTATTGGCAGATGGTGACAAACACAGCACCATGAATGTTAACATAAATGTTGAAATGTCTATCATGTATATGTAAATGACAGCTACTATTGCAAGTTGTGCCAAAGTACATGCGAATAACCTCGCAATAAGTAATTATTCTGCAAACTTTGACACTATATATATATATATATATATATATATATCATCCAATATATAGATAACGCAATTAGAGTTTTATCTGCATAATATTTTGTAGTTTTTAAGCAAATGTAAAGTAAATTTTCTGAAATAAGCAGTTCATACTTTTCATTCCATTTGAGCAGTCATCATCTCCTGAGGAAATAGTATGAATTTCATCCTGATGATCCAATTCTCTCTTTTCTTGTGAATTTTGCATCTCCTTTTCTCTTTTTAACTTAGACCTACCTACAAAACAAGGATTACGAAAATGAATGGTTGATTTCAGACATGATATTTCACATTTCAACAATGGAATCAACCGGAAGAAGTTTCTTATTACAAGGTTTTTTCTTTTTAGGTGAATGTTGAATCTCCTTTTTTCTTTTCTTCTTAGCTTCCTTTGACCTGCCTACAAAACAAGGATAAATTCCATGAGGAAAATGAATGTATGATTTCGGGCATGATGTATCAGAATTCAACAATGGAATAAACCAGACGATTCATATTACAAGGTTTGATAGTTGCTTCCATATTAGAATCTCTATTCCCGTTAGAGTCTTTGATCTCTGCTTTAGAATGACAATTGCCCACTTCTCCATCTGATAGCATTGAAGAAAAAGTATGACTAAAAAATAAAAGAGGGAGAAACAAAAGTACCAAAAAAGAAACTTCTGATTCTATACTTATACACAGTAAATTATCTAGTTTATAGCGAAGCACAAGCCACACCATAACCATCAACTCACCAGTTTGCTCTTCCAAATCAACTTCTTTATCTTCTGGTCTTTGTCTTCCAACTAGAATTTTGTCCTTGTTCTTTCTTTTCCGGTTGGTAGAAATTTTCCCCTTTTTTATTTTTATAAGCTGCATTCCATGGTCCACTGAAACAAGAATTTATTTCAGGGACAGTTCAACTGAGCGTGAGTACAGAGACGTAACAACTTTGTATCGTATACCTTTATTGTTTACTGTAACATGTGCCTCAGCATCAATGTTTTCTTCCCTGTTCCTTTTTTTCTTCCTTTCCCCAGTCTGTATGTCTCTTTTTTCCTTACTCACTTTCATGCCTCTTTTTTCCTTATTCACTTTCATCTTGACAAAAATTCAATCTGTGAATCAACAAAAACACAATACACATAATAAATATACATACATATGCTATTACATATTAGCCATTTTACGCATCTGGCTTTTACGAAATCAGTGTTGTCAAATAACGGCCATGGCGGATATCGGTGGCGGAAATCTGACTAGCCGCCATACAATGGCCGTGACATGGTGGAATCCAAATGGCGGACCTTGGCGGGCTATGGCGGCCGTTTTTTACATGGCTTTTTCGGTGCAGCTGGCGGCCATGGCGGAAAACGAAGGTTTTCTTGTCTTCTGTAACGTGACCCGACCCGTAAAATCAAAACCCAGAGACGGAAACCCTAATACTAAGTGGCTGCGCAGCCTTTTCCTTTTCTCTGGTGACCCGACCCTAAAACTGAAGGCCCAAGGGTGAAAACCCTAAAAAATAAATGCCAACCGCCAGCTTTTTTTTTTTTGATGAGATGCCAACCGCCAGCTGGAATCCATCTTCAAAATATTTTCAACTTTTCCCTCTCACTTGCTTTTTTATTTGGTTGACTTTCACACTTCCATTTTAAACCACGTTACTTTCTTTTAGGCTTAAATACAGTTCTGGTCCCCCAAGTTTCACCAACTCACGATTTTGATCCCCCAAGTTTTAATTTCACGAATTTCATTCCCCAAGTTTCCCAATTTGTAAAATCAAGGTCCCCCCGTGAGTTCAGGCAACAATACTAATAGATTTTTGAAATAGTTTGTTTGGTGTTTTATGGTATATGAGAAAATTAATACTATTCTGAAATCTGAAAAACAAACTCAATATTTTCACGTTTTCTATTAAGGAGAATAAAGAAGAAAATCGTGGGGGACCCTGATTTTACAAATTGGGAAACTTGGGGATCAAATTCGTGAAATTAAAACTTGGGGGATCAAAATCGTGAGTTGGTGAAACTTAGGGGACCAAAACTGTATTTAAGCCTTTCTTTTATGGTTTTGCTACAAATTATGTTTCTTTCTTTTGTAATATATTTTTTTCCTTCTTTCCTTCTTTGTTTTCAATTTAATATATATATGATATTTTTTTTCAAAAAAATATATGATATACTTTTGTCAAAAATAATTATATTTTTTTTAATCATTTATTTAACCTTTTAATTATTTTTTTCATTTTGTTATGTTCTTATTTCTGTTTTTTTAATTATTTTACTTTTTTTGTCAAAAAAATTATGTTATCTTTTAATTGTATTTTTATATTTTTTCTCTTCTGTTTTTTACATCTCTCATTTTATTAATTTATCTTCTTAATTGTGTTGCCGTTTAATTTTATTTGTTTCATTTTTTTCTTATATCTGTCTTTAAATTCTCCTTTTTAATTTTATTATGAGTTATGACAATTTATTGGAGACTAATGATATTTTCTATCAATTAAGTCTATGGTTTTTAATATTTATTGAGTCTTTTGGATTATTTTTGCAGTTTTTTATATGTATATTTGTGTGTCTATATATATATATATATATATATATATATATATATATATATATATATAATTTTATTTAAATTGGTCCGCCATGGCGTCCGCCATATACCGTTTCGCCATCCGCCATATGTTTATGGCAGATTTTTGGCTCGCCGCCATAAACCGCATACCGTTTCGCCATCCGCCATATGTTTATGGCAGATTTTTGGCTCGCCGCCATAAACCGCCATCCGCCATTGACAACACTGTACGAAACTATGAATTAACCTACAAGGTGCCTAAGTTGAGGAACTTGGTTGCCAGATACCATTCCATAATACAAGAATAAAATCTTGGGGAAACCGAAGTAAACAAAAAAAAAAGTAACAGGGTGGTCGTGTATTTGGCACAGAAAAGCAAATGCAAAAGGAACATTACGGGTTACCAAGTTTTATTACCTTCTACATTTTTTAGCAGGGCGAAACCGCGAAACAGGGAGGGCAAGGGACTAATTCTATGGGACTACCAGCAATTTGGAACTTGGGTTATGGTTGAAGATGGGTATGACAACGCTAGGGCAGGGTCCGATTTCGCTTTTCTCATCCTCGAGTCCAACTCCCCGATATATCCCCTCCCCCAAATCTATCTGGGATGAAAAATGCGCCACCATCCCCGCCCCCGCCCCTGATGGGGTCACGTTCCCACGCCCCGGTCTAACCTGGGGAAAACCCAAATCCCCAATCCACCCCAGTATTTTATACTATACTTACCCAAATATGATTATGTTAGGTGTTTAATAAACATTGTCAAAACTATTGAAAAATATTAAAAAAATGTTGAAAAACAAAAAAAAAATTATATATCAAGAAGTCACGCAAGTTGTTTTCTTTGGTTTTTGCCAAATTTTACTTCAAAGAACTATGTGATCCTCGCCTAACAAGATTATCAAAGATCTTCATCAGCAAGCAAAAAATACGATAGATAGCTTATAGCTTGATGGACACCAACTAACATGGTCTGTTGTGCCATTACTTCCAAGTAAAGTCAAGACTAATCTAGCACCATCCAACCAATGTCTAAACTATCAAAGCAAGTGTATAAATTAGAGTCAATCATAGGACTAATGCTTGTTATCACGATAGTGCATAAATTTATTTTTTCCTATACATTTTCATTTATCCATAGAATAATATCAGAAGTAATTGGAACTTAAACTATAGCTTGCCATTTATCCTGTTCGGAGATTTATATTACTAACTTGCAAGGTATATTACTTTCAAGAAAGAGTAGAAATTAAAAAAAAGGATTCTGCGGACATAGAAATACATATATGGTCACATCAGAGCCCCAAAAAAAGTGAAAACTAAAATTGAAGTACCACACAAATGAAAAGAACTAGTAGAATGGACTACCAGAACAGAGGATATTCTATTACTTGCAAATATCATTCAAACTTCAAAGTAAATAGACATGCAATTCAGAATATAGTATGCAGAAACATGTTCACTAGAGATCAGTGTTATCAAATAGCAGCCATGGCGGCGGACAGCGATTGCGGTGGCAGATTTTTTGCCAACCGCCATGACCCATTTGTGAAAGACGGCGGCGCCATGGCATTTTAAGGCAGAAATAGTGGCTTAAACAGCAAATTTTTGACCAAACACTATGGCCAGCCATCCATAATCGATAACACGGTTAGAGGTTAAGTAATGACTCAAAACAAATTCATTTCGAGATTACAAGGGTGCAAAATGTGAGCTTAAATTTGCAGAATATATTATGCAGAATTCAAGAGTACTAAGAGCTGCCATGACAGTCCAGAGTAGTACCTATTCGGTAGATACAATTGCAAGGTTCCAAATGTTAATGGAATTATCTTTGTGCACAATGAGTTCAGCTACATGTAAACATATTTATTTGACTGATAATGGATAGGGCAAGTGTACAATAGTTCCTAAACTTTTGAAAGACATGAACTTTAGTCTGTTAATGAGATTGCCTTGAATTGTCTTCATATATGCTTTTTCATATGCATGAACATTCTTTTCTTTTACTTTTTTTACCCAAAGAGTAATAATCGTTTCAATTTAGAAGAATAGCAAATAGCAAGAAGAATTAAAATGCAATTGGAAAGAAAGCATAGCAGCACATGGAAACTCATGGTAGAATAAAAAAGTATTGAAATCCTAATCAAACTAGAGCACAGAAGAAGAAGAGAGAGGAAACCAACATGCATTTGAGGCAGAAAGAAGAAAGGGTAAACTCACCGGGAAGAAGAAACGATGTACGGACGTGTTAATCTGGTGCTGCGCGAGGTTGTGTGATGAGAACTGCTTCTGCAATGGGAAGAAGATGAAGCTAGCGCTGTGCGACGAACTGCTTTTATTAGGTTGCGGCTTCGTAGGTTTCTTTTCTCTTTCGGCCAATTTTGTGTTCGTAGGTTGTTTTTTGATCCAAGGTGTTCGTAGGTTAGAGAAGATCACAAGAAGACTGATGATGGGCTTGGAGCCACATACTTGTTGGGCTTATACTTCAGACTCTTTTTGAGCCTTAGTTAGTTAGTAGGTAAAGGTCAACGATTCCTACAACCCCCTCTATTTACCGCAACTCACTAAACCTTGTGAAAAGACCAAAATACCATTAATGAAAATACAACTTCCCAGTGCTTCCCTTTTTTTCTAGGATACAAAGTATCACTTCAGTAATATAGTACTGTGTCTTATGTCTTGGCACCCACCCCCTTTTACATGTATTTTTAACAAGTACGGTACTATAGTACCGAACCAGTACAGTACTACAGGACTATACTTGTGTGACTTAGAGAAATGCGATCCTGTTCTTGAGTTTGTAAAATATCTTGGAGTATATGAATTACAGTCATTGAAAACAAGGGTGTCGTCTTTTCATGATTTTTATGCTTGTCTGACACTGTTCTTGTGAGTTACTACCTCTGTCCCATATTATATGTTACTTTGGTTCATTTCACACGAATTAAGAAAAGTAGTTAATTTTGTATCAGAAAGAGAAATGATGAGTTAGTTTACCAAAGAAGATAAATTAATAGAGTTATAAGAAGATATATTATTAAGTAATGAAGGGTATAATAGGAAAATGAATATTAATGTTTCATTGGTATTCCAAAAAGTCGTGCATTATGGGACAAATTTTTTTAGCTAGAGAGTCATATAATATGGAACGGACGGAGTACATTTTTGCATTTTCTACGTCAGATTGCAGGTTTTTTTAGTAAGGAGTACTAGTATTTGATAATTTTTTAAAAAATCAAAAACATCTAAAATATTTAATTCTAAGTTTTTCCACCACCAAAGCAACACCATCTTCTACCAAATCAACATCAACTTTTCTGTCAAATCAACACCCTAAAGCCATGCGTATGGCAAGAACTCTTTGTGTTCGGTTCAGTACTTTAGTATCGTACCAGTTTGGTATCAAGTCAAAATGTAGTGTGGGGAGGTTTGGGAGTGTGTTCTACGTGAGGGCAACTTTGAAATATTTGAGATTTGGGGGTGTCCAGTGAGTAGGAAGAGGGTTGTAGGAAGTATGGGTCTAATTAAAATTATAGATCAGAAAATTGCTCATCCCACCCCCTTATGTGCTCAAAGTTCCGAATTTCTGTAAGTACGAAAGTACCCCTTACGTGAAGCACGCTTACGGTAGTTATGAATATATCTCGGACAATAACTGAACAAATTCAAGTCCAATAGACTACTAGATAACTTGGAAAATCTTTAAATGTGCATTTGACTTGAATTTTTTCAATTTTTGTCCGAATCATATTCATACTTATCAGAAGCAGGCTTCCGGTAAAAAGCCATTCGAAAGAGTGCTTTTGGTAACAACATTTTTCGGAATGCCGGCACAACCACGTGGCATTTACTCGTGGCACTAACTTTTAGCCCCCCTGTCATTCCCCTTTAAAAAAATGTTGATGTTGCAAGCGACGTCACTACCACATAGGCTTAGTATGCCACATCTCATTGACTTTCACGTCAGCATCAACACATGGCATTTGACCTATGATGTTTGCATTAATGTCATGTGACATTGGCCCGTCACATCAGCATTACAATGTGGCACTTACTTACCGTGTCAACATCCAAACAAGTATAAACATATTAGTTATTGTCATGTGACATTGACCTGCCATGCCAATATTATCACGTGGCACTAATTTATCGCATCAACATTCAATGGATTGGTGCCACGTGTCAACAACTATAGCAATGATATCGAATTGTAATAATAAAGTACAATGAAAATGGATAAAAAACCATTTCAGCTCTTATGTTATAGGACATGTTTAGATTTCAAATAGAAACTGACAATCACTCTGAACGTGGCTTAAAAATCAAAATACAATCAAATAAGCCCTAATTGATTTGGTTTTGGGTCTCTTTGTTTTTTGTTTTGGGTCCCTTTCTTCAACGAAGAGTAAAAGAACTTGATATTCAGCCTCAGGGCCTTAGATAAGGCTGGTTTAATCACCGAGATCTAGCGCAAACGGTTGGTTGTAAACCCTATATACCGAATTCCATGTAGGCCTTGTTTGGGGGAGCTTATTTTTGAGCTTATGAAAAACAACTTATGCAAATAAATAAGCTTTTATGTATTATTCATAAGTTTGTCACTCAAGAGTGCTTGGATGAGATGGTGTGGGTCTCTTCCAGCTTAACCAAAATCCTGAGTTCGAATCCAACATTGGGAATGCAGCAGGGTTAAATTTCTTAAGGGAGAGCTTTATCTCCCATTGTGGTCCTACCCGGCTCGAGCGATTAGTCTCTATAGTTGCGCGTAGAGGATACTCGATTTACACAAAAAAAATCATAAGTTTGTCAAGATAGTTTATGAAAAAACAACTTATGGAGATACAACTTTCGTCAGTAATTAAGAACTTATGAATTAACATAAAAACTTACTTATCTCTATAAGTTGTATTTTATATGCTCAAAAATAAGTTTTTCCAAAAAGTGCCGTATAGTAATAAAAAAAAGGTCTGGTTTGACAATTAGGGCCCGTTTGGATTAGCTTATTTTTGAGTTTATGAAAAATAACTTATGGAGATAAATAAGTTTTTATATTGACCTATAAATTCTCACTAACAAAAGTTATATCTCCATAAGTTGTTTTCTCATAAACTACATTGACAAGTTTATGAATAATACATAAAAGCTTATTTATGACAAGTTATTTTTCATAAGCTCAAAATAAGTTCTATCCAAACGGGCCCATAACCTTGGGTCTGGGCTTATTGAATTTCTGAGATTGTAGTATGTCAATGCTCATACTTGAAG